>CM062803.1:0-1344769 GCA_031770325.1 Bolboschoenus planiculmis | reverse complement strand
AAACTTTAAACTTTTAAACTGTAAACTTTAAACGTTAAACTTACTTTAAACTTTGAAACGGGAAACGTGTAAAGACTGTAAACTTTAACGTTTAAACGGTAAACTTTAAACTTTAACTTTATAACGTCTTCGGAACTTACTGGATCACACTCACCCCCCCCCCCCGGCTTCGGCGGCACCCTCGCGATCTCCCCCCGCGCGCCCGCACCCACCCCCTCCCCCCACCCCCTCCCCCCACCCCCCTCCCCCCTACCCCCCACCCCCCACACCCCCACCCACCTCCACCCCACCCCCCACCCCCCACCCCTCCACCACCCCTCACCCCCAACCCCCACACCCCACCCCCACCACCCTACCCCTACCCCTCACCCCCACCCCCCACCCCCACCCCCCACCCCCCTACCCCCTCCCCCCACCCCCCTCCCACCCCTACCCCCTACCCCTCCACCCTCCCCCTAACCCCCACCCCCCACAACCCACCCTCCCCCCTCCCCCCTCCCCCCACCCCCCTCACCCCACCCCCCACCCCCACCCACCCCCCAACCCCACCCCCACACCCTCCCCTCACCCACCCTCCCCCAACCCCACACCCCACCCCCTACACCCTAACCCCTAACCCTCTACCCACCCACAACCCTCACCCTACACCCTCACCCAAAACCCACCTACCCACCACCTCCCCTACAACCCACACCCTAACCCCTAAACCCTCCCCCCACCCCACAACCCAACACCCTACCACCCTAACCCTAAACCCTACACCCACCCACCCAAACCCCCCCCTACCCCCACCCAACACCCACAACCCACCCTCACCCCCACCACCCTACCACCCTACCCCCCTCAACCCCACCTACCCACCCCCTCCCCCTACACCCTCCACCCCACCAACCCACCAACCCCTACAACCCAAACCCTCACCCTCACCCTACCCCCTCCCCCCTCACCCAACCCTACACCCCTAACCCTAAACCCTAAACCCTAAACCCTAAACCCTAAACCCTAAACCCTAAACCCTAAACCCTAAACCCTAAACCCTAAACCCTAAACCCTAAACCCTAAACCCTAAACCCTAAACCCTAAACCCTAAACCCTAAACCCTAAACCCTAAACCCTAAACCCTAAACCCTAAACCCTAAACCCTAAACCCTAAACCCTAAACCCTAAACCCTAAACCCTAAACCCTAAACCCTAAACCCTAAACCCTAAACCCTAAACCCTAAACCCTAAACCCTAAACCCTAAACCCTAAACCCTAAACCCTAAACCCTAAACCCTAAACCCTAAACCCTAAACCCTAAACCCTAAACCCTAAACCCTAAACCCTAAACCCTAAACCCTAAACCCTAAACCCTAAACCCTAAACCCTAAACCCTAAACCCTAAACCCTAAACCCTAAACCCTAAACCCTAAACCCTAAACCCTAAACCCTAAACCCTAAACCCTAAACCCTAAACCCTAAACCCTAAACCCTAAACCCTAAACCCTAAACCCTAAACCCTAAACCCTAAACCCTAAACCCTAAACCCTAAACCCTAAACCCTAAACCCTAAACCCTAAACCCTAAACCCTAAACCCTAAACCCTAAACCCTAAACCCTAAACCCTAAACCCTAAACCCTAAACCCTAAACCCTAAACCCTAAACCCTAAACCCTAAACCCTAAACCCTAAACCCTAAACCCTAAACCCTAAACCCTAAACCCTAAACCCTAAACCCTAAACCCTAAACCCTAAACCCTAAACCCTAAACCCTAAACCCTAAACCCTAAACCCTAAACCCTAAACCCTAAACCCTAAACCCTAAACCCTAAACCCTAAACCCTAAACCCTAAACCCTAAACCCTAAACCCTAAACCCTAAACCCTAAACCCTAAACCCTAAACCCTAAACCCTAAACCCTAAACCCTAAACCCTAAACCCTAAACCCTAAACCCTAAACCCTAAACCCTAAACCCTAAACCCTAAACCCTAAACCCTAAACCCTAAACCCTAAACCCTAAACCCTAAACCCTAAACCCTAAACCCTAAACCCTAAACCCTAAACCCTAAACCCTAAACCCTAAACCCTAAACCCTAAACCCTAAACCCTAAACCCTAAACCCTAAACCCTAAACCCTAAACCCTAAACCCTAAACCCTAAACCCTAAACCCTAAACCCTAAACCCTAAACCCTAAACCCTAAACCCTAAACCCTAAACCCTAAACCCTAAACCCTAAACCCTAAACCCTAAACCCTAAACCCTAAACCCTAAACCCTAAACCCTAAACCCTAAACCCTAAACCCTAAACCCTAAACCCTAAACCCTAAACCCTAAACCCTAAACCCTAAACCCTAAACCCTAAACCCTAAACCCTAAACCCTAAACCCTAAACCCTAAACCCTAAACCCTAAACCCTAAACCCTAAACCCTAAACCCTAAACCCTAAACCCTAAACCCTAAACCCTAAACCCTAAACCCTAAACCCTAAACCCTAAACCCTAAACCCTAAACCCTAAACCCTAAACCCTAAACCCTAAACCCTAAACCCTAAACCCTAAACCCTAAACCCTAAACCCTAAACCCTAAACCCTAAACCCTAAACCCTAAACCCTAAACCCTAAACCCTAAACCCTAAACCCTAAACCCTAAACCCTAAACCCTAAACCCTAAACCCTAAACCCTAAACCCTAAACCCTAAACCCTAAACCCTAAACCCTAAACCCTAAACCCTAAACCCTAAACCCTAAACCCTAAACCCTAAACCCTAAACCCTAAACCCTAAACCCTAAACCCTAAACCCTAAACCCTAAACCCTAAACCCTAAACCCTAAACCCTAAACCCTAAACCCTAAACCCTAAACCCTAAACCCTAAACCCTAAACCCTAAACCCTAAACCCTAAACCCTAAACCCTAAACCCTAAACCCTAAACCCTAAACCCTAAACCCTAAACCCTAAACCCTAAACCCTAAACCCTAAACCCTAAACCCTAAACCCTAAACCCTAAACCCTAAACCCTAAACCCTAAACCCTAAACCCTAAACCCTAAACCCTAAACCCTAAACCCTAAACCCTAAACCCTAAACCCTAAACCCTAAACCCTAAACCCTAAACCCTAAACCCTAAACCCTAAACCCTAAACCCTAAACCCTAAACCCTAAACCCTAAACCCTAAACCCTAAACCCTAAACCCTAAACCCTAAACCCTAAACCCTAAACCCTAAACCCTAAACCCTAAACCCTAAACCCTAAACCCTAAACCCTAAACCCTAAACCCTAAACCCTAAACCCTAAACCCTAAACCCTAAACCCTAAACCCTAAACCCTAAACCCTAAACCCTAAACCCTAAACCCTAAACCCTAAACCCTAAACCCTAAACCCTAAACCCTAAACCCTAAACCCTAAACCCTAAACCCTAAACCCTAAACCCTAAACCCTAAACCCTAAACCCTAAACCCTAAACCCTAAACCCTAAACCCTAAACCCTAAACCCTAAACCCTAAACCCTAAACCCTAAACCCTAAACCCTAAACCCTAAACCCTAAACCCTAAACCCTAAACCCTAAACCCTAAACCCTAAACCCTAAACCCTAAACCCTAAACCCTAAACCCTAAACCCTAAACCCTAAACCCTAAACCCTAAACCCTAAACCCTAAACCCTAAACCCTAAACCCTAAACCCTAAACCCTAAACCCTAAACCCTAAACCCTAAACCCTAAACCCTAAACCCTAAACCCTAAACCCTAAACCCTAAACCCTAAACCCTAAACCCTAAACCCTAAACCCTAAACCCTAAACCCTAAACCCTAAACCCTAAACCCTAAACCCTAAACCCTAAACCCTAAACCCTAAACCCTAAACCCTAAACCCTAAACCCTAAACCCTAAACCCTAAACCCTAAACCCTAAACCCTAAACCCTAAACCCTAAACCCTAAACCCTAAACCCTAAACCCTAAACCCTAAACCCTAAACCCTAAACCCTAAACCCTAAACCCTAAACCCTAAACCCTAAACCCTAAACCCTAAACCCTAAACCCTAAACCCTAAACCCTAAACCCTAAACCCTAAACCCTAAACCCTAAACCCTAAACCCTAAACCCTAAACCCTAAACCCTAAACCCTAAACCCTAAACCCTAAACCCTAAACCCTAAACCCTAAACCCTAAACCCTAAACCCTAAACCCTAAACCCTAAACCCTAAACCCTAAACCCTAAACCCTAAACCCTAAACCCTAAACCCTAAACCCTAAACCCTAAACCCTAAACCCTAAACCCTAAACCCTAAACCCTAAACCCTAAACCCTAAACCCTAAACCCTAAACCCTAAACCCTAAACCCTAAACCCTAAACCCTAAACCCTAAACCCTAAACCCTAAACCCTAAACCCTAAACCCTAAACCCTAAACCCTAAACCCTAAACCCTAAACCCTAAACCCTAAACCCTAAACCCTAAACCCTAAACCCTAAACCCTAAACCCTAAACCCTAAACCCTAAACCCTAAACCCTAAACCCTAAACCCTAAACCCTAAACCCTAAACCCTAAACCCTAAACCCTAAACCCTAAACCCTAAACCCTAAACCCTAAACCCTAAACCCTAAACCCTAAACCCTAAACCCTAAACCCTAAACCCTAAACCCTAAACCCTAAACCCTAAACCCTAAACCCTAAACCCTAAACCCTAAACCCTAAACCCTAAACCCTAAACCCTAAACCCTAAACCCTAAACCCTAAACCCTAAACCCTAAACCCTAAACCCTAAACCCTAAACCCTAAACCCTAAACCCTAAACCCTAAACCCTAAACCCTAAACCCTAAACCCTAAACCCTAAACCCTAAACCCTAAACCCTAAACCCTAAACCCTAAACCCTAAACCCTAAACCCTAAACCCTAAACCCTAAACCCTAAACCCTAAACCCTAAACCCTAAACCCTAAACCCTAAACCCTAAACCCTAAACCCTAAACCCTAAACCCTAAACCCTAAACCCTAAACCCTAAACCCTAAACCCTAAACCCTAAACCCTAAACCCTAAACCCTAAACCCTAAACCCTAAACCCTAAACCCTAAACCCTAAACCCTAAACCCTAAACCCTAAACCCTAAACCCTAAACCCTAAACCCTAAACCCTAAACCCTAAACCCTAAACCCTAAACCCTAAACCCTAAACCCTAAACCCTAAACCCTAAACCCTAAACCCTAAACCCTAAACCCTAAACCCTAAACCCTAAACCCTAAACCCTAAACCCTAAACCCTAAACCCTAAACCCTAAACCCTAAACCCTAAACCCTAAACCCTAAACCCTAAACCCTAAACCCTAAACCCTAAACCCTAAACCCTAAACCCTAAACCCTAAACCCTAAACCCTAAACCCTAAACCCTAAACCCTAAACCCTAAACCCTAAACCCTAAACCCTAAACCCTAAACCCTAAACCCTAAACCCTAAACCCTAAACCCTAAACCCTAAACCCTAAACCCTAAACCCTAAACCCTAAACCCTAAACCCTAAACCCTAAACCCTAAACCCTAAACCCTAAACCCTAAACCCTAAACCCTAAACCCTAAACCCTAAACCCTAAACCCTAAACCCTAAACCCTAAACCCTAAACCCTAAACCCTAAACCCTAAACCCTAAACCCTAAACCCTAAACCCTAAACCCTAAACCCTAAACCCTAAACCCTAAACCCTAAACCCTAAACCCTAAACCCTAAACCCTAAACCCTAAACCCTAAACCCTAAACCCTAAACCCTAAACCCTAAACCCTAAACCCTAAACCCTAAACCCTAAACCCTAAACCCTAAACCCTAAACCCTAAACCCTAAACCCTAAACCCTAAACCCTAAACCCTAAACCCTAAACCCTAAACCCTAAACCCTAAACCCTAAACCCTAAACCCTAAACCCTAAACCCTAAACCCTAAACCCTAAACCCTAAACCCTAAACCCTAAACCCTAAACCCTAAACCCTAAACCCTAAACCCTAAACCCTAAACCCTAAACCCTAAACCCTAAACCCTAAACCCTAAACCCTAAACCCTAAACCCTAAACCCTAAACCCTAAACCCTAAACCCTAAACCCTAAACCCTAAACCCTAAACCCTAAACCCTAAACCCTAAACCCTAAACCCTAAACCCTAAACCCTAAACCCTAAACCCTAAACCCTAAACCCTAAACCCTAAACCCTAAACCCTAAACCCTAAACCCTAAACCCTAAACCCTAAACCCTAAACCCTAAACCCTAAACCCTAAACCCTAAACCCTAAACCCTAAACCCTAAACCCTAAACCCTAAACCCTAAACCCTAAACCCTAAACCCTAAACCCTAAACCCTAAACCCTAAACCCTAAACCCTAAACCCTAAACCCTAAACCCTAAACCCTAAACCCTAAACCCTAAACCCTAAACCCTAAACCCTAAACCCTAAACCCTAAACCCTAAACCCTAAACCCTAAACCCTAAACCCTAAACCCTAAACCCTAAACCCTAAACCCTAAACCCTAAACCCTAAACCCTAAACCCTAAACCCTAAACCCTAAACCCTAAACCCTAAACCCTAAACCCTAAACCCTAAACCCTAAACCCTAAACCCTAAACCCTAAACCCTAAACCCTAAACCCTAAACCCTAAACCCTAAACCCTAAACCCTAAACCCTAAACCCTAAACCCTAAACCCTAAACCCTAAACCCTAAACCCTAAACCCTAAACCCTAAACCCTAAACCCTAAACCCTAAACCCTAAACCCTAAACCCTAAACCCTAAACCCTAAACCCTAAACCCTAAACCCTAAACCCTAAACCCTAAACCCTAAACCCTAAACCCTAAACCCTAAACCCTAAACCCTAAACCCTAAACCCTAAACCCTAAACCCTAAACCCTAAACCCTAAACCCTAAACCCTAAACCCTAAACCCTAAACCCTAAACCCTAAACCCTAAACCCTAAACCCTAAACCCTAAACCCTAAACCCTAAACCCTAAACCCTAAACCCTAAACCCTAAACCCTAAACCCTAAACCCTAAACCCTAAACCCTAAACCCTAAACCCTAAACCCTAAACCCTAAACCCTAAACCCTAAACCCTAAACCCTAAACCCTAAACCCTAAACCCTAAACCCTAAACCCTAAACCCTAAACCCTAAACCCTAAACCCTAAACCCTAAACCCTAAACCCTAAACCCTAAACCCTAAACCCTAAACCCTAAACCCTAAACCCTAAACCCTAAACCCTAAACCCTAAACCCTAAACCCTAAACCCTAAACCCTAAACCCTAAACCCTAAACCCTAAACCCTAAACCCTAAACCCTAAACCCTAAACCCTAAACCCTAAACCCTAAACCCTAAACCCTAAACCCTAAACCCTAAACCCTAAACCCTAAACCCTAAACCCTAAACCCTAAACCCTAAACCCTAAACCCTAAACCCTAAACCCTAAACCCTAAACCCTAAACCCTAAACCCTAAACCCTAAACCCTAAACCCTAAACCCTAAACCCTAAACCCTAAACCCTAAACCCTAAACCCTAAACCCTAAACCCTAAACCCTAAACCCTAAACCCTAAACCCTAAACCCTAAACCCTAAACCCTAAACCCTAAACCCTAAACCCTAAACCCTAAACCCTAAACCCTAAACCCTAAACCCTAAACCCTAAACCCTAAACCCTAAACCCTAAACCCTAAACCCTAAACCCTAAACCCTAAACCCTAAACCCTAAACCCTAAACCCTAAACCCTAAACCCTAAACCCTAAACCCTAAACCCTAAACCCTAAACCCTAAACCCTAAACCCTAAACCCTAAACCCTAAACCCTAAACCCTAAACCCTAAACCCTAAACCCTAAACCCTAAACCCTAAACCCTAAACCCTAAACCCTAAACCCTAAACCCTAAACCCTAAACCCTAAACCCTAAACCCTAAACCCTAAACCCTAAACCCTAAACCCTAAACCCTAAACCCTAAACCCTAAACCCTAAACCCTAAACCCTAAACCCTAAACCCTAAACCCTAAACCCTAAACCCTAAACCCTAAACCCTAAACCCTAAACCCTAAACCCTAAACCCTAAACCCTAAACCCTAAACCCTAAACCCTAAACCCTAAACCCTAAACCCTAAACCCTAAACCCTAAACCCTAAACCCTAAACCCTAAACCCTAAACCCTAAACCCTAAACCCTAAACCCTAAACCCTAAACCCTAAACCCTAAACCCTAAACCCTAAACCCTAAACCCTAAACCCTAAACCCTAAACCCTAAACCCTAAACCCTAAACCCTAAACCCTAAACCCTAAACCCTAAACCCTAAACCCTAAACCCTAAACCCTAAACCCTAAACCCTAAACCCTAAACCCTAAACCCTAAACCCTAAACCCTAAACCCTAAACCCTAAACCCTAAACCCTAAACCCTAAACCCTAAACCCTAAACCCTAAACCCTAAACCCTAAACCCTAAACCCTAAACCCTAAACCCTAAACCCTAAACCCTAAACCCTAAACCCTAAACCCTAAACCCTAAACCCTAAACCCTAAACCCTAAACCCTAAACCCTAAACCCTAAACCCTAAACCCTAAACCCTAAACCCTAAACCCTAAACCCTAAACCCTAAACCCTAAACCCTAAACCCTAAACCCTAAACCCTAAACCCTAAACCCTAAACCCTAAACCCTAAACCCTAAACCCTAAACCCTAAACCCTAAACCCTAAACCCTAAACCCTAAACCCTAAACCCTAAACCCTAAACCCTAAACCCTAAACCCTAAACCCTAAACCCTAAACCCTAAACCCTAAACCCTAAACCCTAAACCCTAAACCCTAAACCCTAAACCCTAAACCCTAAACCCTAAACCCTAAACCCTAAACCCTAAACCCTAAACCCTAAACCCTAAACCCTAAACCCTAAACCCTAAACCCTAAACCCTAAACCCTAAACCCTAAACCCTAAACCCTAAACCCTAAACCCTAAACCCTAAACCCTAAACCCTAAACCCTAAACCCTAAACCCTAAACCCTAAACCCTAAACCCTAAACCCTAAACCCTAAACCCTAAACCCTAAACCCTAAACCCTAAACCCTAAACCCTAAACCCTAAACCCTAAACCCTAAACCCTAAACCCTAAACCCTAAACCCTAAACCCTAAACCCTAAACCCTAAACCCTAAACCCTAAACCCTAAACCCTAAACCCTAAACCCTAAACCCTAAACCCTAAACCCTAAACCCTAAACCCTAAACCCTAAACCCTAAACCCTAAACCCTAAACCCTAAACCCTGAACGTAATGTGGTGCATGCCTTTGACACTGAACATCATGCCCGAACGGCAAGTCCTCCACGTCTGAACTACATATCATGCATGTCTGAACATCATGTCGTGGATGCCTGTGACCCTGAACATCATGCCTCAAACTGCATGGCATGGATGCCTGAATGGCATGTGGTGCATGCCTTTAATCATGAACATCATACCTGAAGGGCACGCCCTCCATGCCTGAACGTCATGCCTTTGACCTTGAACATCAAGCCAGAACGGCATGCCCTCCATGTCAGAACGGCATGTCCGGCATGTCTGAACGACATGTGGTGCATGCCTTTGACCCTAAACTTCATGCCTGATCGGCATATCCTCCATGTCTGAACGTCATGTTGTGCATGCCTTAGACCTTGGATATGACGCCTGAACGACGTGGCATGAATGCCTGAACGGCATGTGGTGCATGTCTTTGACCCTGAACATCATGCCTGAGGGGCATGTCTTCCATGTCTGAACGTCATGTGCTGTATGCCTTTGACAATGAACATCATGCCTCAATGGCACGTCCTCCATGTCTAAACATTTGGGGTTGTATGCCTTTGGCCCTGAATATCATGCCTGAACGGCATGTCCTCCATGTCTGAACGTCATGTGGTGCATGCCGTTAAAATTGAACATCATGCCTAATCGGCATGTCCTCCACGTCTGAACTGCATGTCATGCATGTCCGAGCATTATGTGGTGGATGCTTGTAACCCACAACATCATGCATGAACGGCATGGCACGGATGCTTGAACGGCCTGTGGTGCATGCCTTTGATCCTGAACATCATGCCTGAACGGCATGTCATCCATGTCTGAATGTCATGTGGTGCATGCCTTTGACCTTGAACATCATGCCTGATCGGTGTGTCATCCACGTGTGAATGGCATGTCATGCATGCTTGAACATCATGTGGTGCATGCCTTTGACCCTGAACATCATGCCTGAACGGCATGTCCTTCACGTCTGAACGGCATGTGATCGATGTCTGTGAACCTGAACGTCATGCCTGAAAGGCATGTCATCCATGTCTGAAGGTCATGTGCTGCATGCCTTTGAATCTGAACATCATGACTGAACGGCATCTCCTGCATGTACGAACGTCATGTGGTGCATGCCTTTGACCCTGAACATCATGCCTGATCGGCACGCCCTCCATGTCTAAACGTCATGTTGTGCATCCCTTAGACCCTGGACATGACGCCTGAACGACGTGGCATGAATGCCTGAACGGCATGTGGTGCATGTCTTTGACCCTGAACATCATGCTTGAGGGGCATGTCATCCATGTCTTAACGTCATGTGCTGCATGCCTTTGACAATGAACATCAAGCCTCAATGGCATGTCCTCCATGTCTGAACGTTTGGTGTTGTATGCCTTTAGCCCGGAATATCATGCCTGAACGGCATGTCCTCCATGTCTGAACGTCATGTGGTGCGTGCCTTTAAACCTGAACATGATGCCTAATCGGCAATTCCTCCACGTCTGAACTGCATGACATGCATGTCCGAGCATTATGTGGTGGATGCTTGTGACCCACAACATCATGCATGAACGGGATGGCACGGATGCTTGTGACCCACAACATCATGCATGAACGGCATGGCACGGATGCTTGAACGGCCTGTGGTGCGTGCCTTTCATCCTGAACATCATGCCTGAACGGCATGTCATCCATGTCAGAACGTCATATTGTGCATGCCTTTGACCGTGAACATCATGCCTGATCGGTGTGCATCCACGCGTGAATGGCATGTCATGCATGCCTGAACATCATGTGGTGCATGCCTTTGACCCTGAACATCATGACTGAACGGCATGTCCTTCACGTCTGAACGGCATCAGGTCGATGTCTGTAAACCTGAAGGTCATGCCTGAAGGGCGTGTCATCCATGTCTGAATGTCATGTGCTGCATGCCTTCGAATCTGAACATCATGCCTGAACGGCATGTCATCCATGTGTGAACGTCATGGGGTGCATGCCTTTGACCCTGAACATCGGGCATGAACGGCATGTCGTCCAAGTCTGAACGTAATGTGGTGCATGTCCTTGACACTGAACATCATGCCCGAACGACAAGTCCTCCACGTCTGAACGTCATGTGGAGCATGCTTTTGACCCTGAATATCAGGTCTGAAAGGCATGTCCTTCACGTCTGAACGGCATGTGGTTGATGTCTGTGAACCTGAACGTCATGCTTGAAGGGCATGTCATCCATGTCAGAAGGTCATGTGCAGCATGCCTTTGAACCTGAACATCATGCCTGAATGGCATGTCATGCATGTCTGAATGTCATGCGGTGCTTGCCTTTCACCCTGAAAATAATGCCTGATCGGCATGTCATCCATTCTGAACGGTATGAGGTGCATGCCTTTGACCCCGAACATCATGCCTGAAGGACATGTCATCCATGTCTGAACGTCATGCGCTACATGCCTTTGACACTGAACATCATTCATGAACGACATGTTTTCCAAGCCAGAACATTATGTGGTGCATGCCTTTGACCCTGAACATCATGCCCGAACGGCATGTCCTCCACATCTGAACTACATATAATACATGTCTGAACATCATGTCGTAGATGCCTGTCACCCTGAACATCAGGCCTCAAACTGCATGGCATGGATGCCTGAACGGCATGTGGTGCATGCCTTTAATCATGAACATCATACCTGAATGGCATGCCCTCAATGCCTTAACGCCATGCCTTTGACGCTGAACATCATGCCTGATCGACATGCCCTCCATGTCTGAACGGCATGTCCTGCATGTCTGAACGACATGTCGTGCATGCCTTTGACCCTGAACATCCTGCCTAAAGGGCATGCCATCCATGCCTGAACGCCATGCTTTTGACCCTGAACATCATGCCTGATCGGCATGCCCTCCATGAATGAACGGCATGTCCTGCATGTCTGAACATCATGGGGTGCATACGTTTGACCCTGAACATCATGACTGAAGGGAATGTCATGCATGTCTGAACGTCAAGCGCTGCATGCCTTTAACCGTGAACATCATGCCTGAAGGGATGTCATCCATGTCTGAACGGCATGTCCTGCATGTCTGAACGTCCTGTGGGGCATGACTTTGACCCTGAAGATCATGCCTGAGCGGCATGTGGTGCATGCCTTTGACCCTGAACATCATTCCTTAACGGCATGTGGTGCATGTCTTTGACCCTGAACATCATGCCTGAGGGGCATGTTATCCATGTCTGAACGTCATGTGGAGCATGCTTTTCACCCTGAATATCAGGTCTGAAAGGCATGTCCTTCACGTCTGAACGGCATGTGGTTGATGTCTGTGAACCTGAACGTCATGCTTGAAGGGCATGTCATCCATGTCAGAAGGTCATGTGCAGCATGCCTTTGAACCTGAACATCATGCCTGAATGGCATGTCATGCATGTCTGAATGTCATGGGTGCATGCCTTTCACCCTGAAAATAATGCCTGATCGGCATGTCGTCCATTCTGAACGGTATGAGGTGCATGCCTTTGACCCCGAACATCATGCCTGAAGGGCATGTCATCCATGTCTGAACGTCATGCGCTACATGCCTTTGACACTGAACATCATTCATGAACGACATGTTTTCCAAGCATGAACGTTATGTGGTGCATGCCTTTGACCCTGAACATCATGCCCGAACGGCATGTCCTCCACATCTAAACTACATATAATGCATGTCTGAACATCATGTCGTAGCTGCTTGTCACCCTGAACATCAGGCCTCAAACTGCATGGCATGGATGCCTGAACGGCATGTGGTGCATGCCTTTAACCCTGAACATCATACCTGAAGGGCATGCCATCAATGCCTGAACGCCATGCCTTTGACGCTGAACATCATGCCTGATCGACATGCCCTCCATGTCTGAACGGCATGTCCTGCATGTCTGAACGGCATGTCCTGCATGTCTGAACGGCATGGGGTGCATACGTTTGACCCTGAACATCATGACTGAAGGGAATGTCATGCATGTCTGAACGTCAAGCGCTGCATGCCTTTAACCGTGAACATCATGCCTGAAGGGATGTCATCCATGTCTGAACGTCATGCGCTGCATGCCTTTGACCCTGAACATCATGCCCGAACGGCATGTCCTCCACGTCTGAACTACATATCATGCATGTCTGAACATCATGTCGTGGATGCTTGTGACCCTGAACATCATGCCTCAAACAGTATGGCATGGGTGCCTGAACGGCATGTGGTGCATGCCTTTAATCATGAACATCATACCTGAAGGGCATGCCCTCCATGCCTGAACGCCATGCCTTTGACCCTGAACATCAAGCCTGATCGGCATGCCCTCCATGTATGCACGGCATGTCCTGCATGTATGAACGTCATGGGGTGCATGCCTTTGACCCTAGACATGATGCCTCAACGGCGTGGCATGAATGCCTGAACGGCATGTGGTGCATGTCTTTCACCCTGAACATCATACCTAAGGGGCATGTCATCCATGTCTGAACGTCACGTGCTATATGCCTTTGACAATGAACATCATGCCTCAAGGGCATGTCCTCCATGTCTGAACGTTTTTTGGTGTATGCTTTTGGCCCTGAATATCATGCCTGAACGGCATGTCCTCCATGTCTGAATGTCATGTGATGCATGCCTTTGAACCTGAACATCATGCCTAATCGGCATGTCCTCCACGTCTGAACTGCAAGTCATGCATGTCCGAGCATTATGTGGTGGCTGCTTGTGACCCACAACATCATGCATGAACGGCATGGCACGGATGCTTGAACAACCTGTGGTGCATGCCTTTGATCCTGAACATCATGCCTGAACGGCATGTCATCCATGTCTGAATGTCATGTGGAGCATGCCTTTGACCCTGAACATCAGGTCTGAAAGGCATTTTCGTCACGTCTGAACGGCATGTGGTCGATGTCTGTGAACCTGAACGTCATGCCTGAAGGGCATGTCATCCATGTCAGAAGGTCATGTGCTGCATGCCTTTGAACCTGAACATCATGCCTGAATGGCATGTCATGAATCTCTGAACGTCATGTGGTGCATGCCTTTGACCCTGAAAATAATGCCTGATCGGCATGTCCTCCAAGTCTGGACGTCATGTGGTGCATGCCTTTGACCCGAATATCATGCCCGAACGGCATGTCCTCCACGTCTGAACTATATATCATGCATGTCTGAACATCATGTCGTGGATGCCGGTGACCGTGAACATCATTCCTCAAACTGCATGGCATGGATGCCTGAACGGCATGTGGTGCATGCCTTTAATCATGAACATCATACCTGAAAGGCATGCCCCCCATGACTGAACGTCATGCCTTTGACCCTGAACATCATGCCTGATCGACATGCCTGTATGGAATGTCCTGTATGTCTGAACGGCATGTGGTGGATTCCTGTTACCCTGAACTTCATGCCTGAACGGCGTGGCATGAATGCCTGAACGGCAAATGGTGCATGTCTTTGACCCTGAACATCATGCTTGAAAGCCATGTCATCCATGTGTGAACGTCATGTGCTGCATGCCTTTGAGCCTAAACATCATGCTTGAACGGCATGTCATTCATGTCTGAACGTCATGTGCTAAATGCCTTTGACCCTAACCATCATGCTGGAACGGCATGTCATCCATGTCTGAACGTCATGTGCCGCATGACTGTGGTCCTGAAAATCATGCCTGAACGGCATGTCCACCATGTCTGAACGTCATGTTGTCCATGCCTTTGACCTTGAACATCATGCCTGATCGGCATGTCCTCCACGTCTAAACTGCACATGACCGAACATTATGTGGTGGATGCCTATGACCTAGAACATCAGGCTTGAACGGCCCGTGGTGCATGCTTTCGATCCTGAACATCATGCCTCAACGACATATCATGCATGTTTGACCGTCATGTGGTGCATGCCTTTGACCCTGAACATCATGCCTGAAAGGCATGTCATGAAGGCCTGAACGGCATGTGGTGCATGTCTTTGATACTGAACATCATGCCTGAGGGGCATGTCATCCATGTCTGAACCTCATGTGCTGCATGCCTCTGACAATGAACATCATGCCACAACGGCCTGTCATCCATGTCTGAAGGTCATGTGCTGCATGCCTTTGAACATGAACATCATGCCTGAACGACAGGTCATCCATGTCTGTAAGTCATGTAGTGCATGCCTTTGACCCTGAACATCAGGCATGAAGGGCATGTCATCCATGTCTGGACCTCAAGCGCTGCATGCCATTAACCCTGAACATCATGCCGGAACGGCATGTCCTCCAGGTCTGAACGTTATGTGGTGCCTGCCTTTGACCCTGAACATCATGCCCGAACGACATGTCCTCCACGTTTGAACGTCATGTGCTGCATGCCTTTGACAATGAACATCATGCCTCAACGGCATCTCATCCATGTCTTAAGGTCATGTGCTGCATGCCTTTGAACCTGAACATCATTCCGGAACAACAGGTCATCCATGTCTGAACGTCATGTAGTGCATGCCTTTGACCCTGAACATCATGCCCGAAGGGCATGTCATCCATGTCTGCACCTCAAGCGCTACATGTCATTAACCCTAAACATCATGCCTGAAGGGCATGTCATCCAGATTTGAACGTCATGTGGTGCATGCCTTTGACCCCAGAACATCATGCCCGAACGGCATGTCCTCCACGTCTGAACTACATATCATGCATGTCTGAACACCATGTTGTGGAGGCCTATGACCCTGAACATCATGCCTGAACGGCATGGCATGGATGTCTGAACGGCATGTGGTGCATGCCTTTAATCATGAACATAATGCCTGAAGGGTAGGCCCTCCATGCCTGAACGTCATGCCTTTGACCCTGAACATCATGCCTGATCGACATGCCATCCATGTCTAAACGTCAGGTCATGCACGTCTGAACGTCATGTGGTGCCTGTCTGAACGTCATGTGGTGCCTGCCTTTGACCCTGAACGTCACGCCTGATCGGTGTGTCATCCACGTCTGAACGGCTTGTCATGAATGCCTGAACGTCATGTGGTGGATGCCTGTTACCACGAACATCATGCCTGAACGGCATGTCATCGATGTCTGAACGTCAGGTGCTGCATGCCTTTAGCCATGAACATCATGCCTGATCGGCATGTCATCCACGTCTGAACGGCAAGTCATTCATGTCTGAATGTCTTGTCGTGCATGCCTTTGACCCAGAACATCATGCCTAAACGGCATGTCCTGCACGTCCGAATGGCATGTGGTGGATGCATGTGACCCTGAACATCATGCCTGAACGGCATGGCATGAATGCCGGAACGGCATGTGGTGTATGTTTTTGTCCCTGAAAATCATGCCTGAAGGGCATGACTTCAATGGCAGAACGTCATGTGCTGCATGCCTTTGACCCTGAACATCATGCCTGAACGGCATTTCGTCCACGTCTGAACGTCATGTGGTGGATGCCTGCGACCCTGAACATCATGCCTGATCGACATGGCTTGGATGCTTGAACGGCATGTCCTCTATGTCTGAACATCATGTGGTGCATGCCTTTGACCCTGAACATCGTGCCTGAACGGCATGTCATCCATGTCTTAACGACATGTCATGCATGTCTGAACATCATGTGGTTGTGACCCTGAGCATCATTGCGGAATGGCATGGCATGGATGCTTGAACGGCATGTGGTGCATGCCTTTGACCCAGAACATCATCCTCGATCGGCATGTCCTCCATGTCTGAACGGCATGACCTCCACGTCTGAGCGTCATGTGGGGCATGCCGTTAACGCTGAACATCATGCCTGATCGGCATGTCATAGACATTTGAAAGGCATGTCCTCCATGTCTGAACGTCATGTGGCGCATGCCTTTGACCCAGAACATCATGCCTGAGCGGCATGTGGTGCATGCCTTTGACCCTGAACATCAAGCCTGGTCTGCATGCCATCCATTCTGAACGGCATGTCCTGCATGTCAGAACGTCATGTGGTGCATGCCATTGACCCTGTACATCACTCCTGAACGGCATGTCGTCCACGTTTGAACGTCATGTGGTGGATGCCTGCGACCCTGAACATCATGCCTGATCGACATTGCTGGCTTGCCTGAACAGCATTTGGTGCATGACTTTGATCTTGAACATCATGCCTGAACGGCATGTCCTCCATGTCTGAACATCATGTGGTGCATGCCTTTGACCCAGAACATCATGCTTGATCGGTGTGTCATCCACGTGTGAATTGCATGTCAGGCATGCCTGAACATAATGTGGTGGATGCATGTGACCCTGAACATCATGCCTGAACGGCATGTGGTGCTGGTCTTTGACCCTCAACATCATGCCTGAACGGCATGTCCTCCATGTCTGACCGTCATGTGATGCATGCCTTTGACCCTGAACATCATGCCTGAACGGCATGTCATCCATGTCTTAACGTCATGGGCGCATGCCTTTGATCCTGAACATCATGCCTGATCGGCATGTCCTCCACATCTAAACTACATGTCTTGCATGTCTGAAAATCATGTGGTGGGTGCTTGTGACCCTGAACATCATGCCCGAACAGCATGTCATCCACGCCGGAACGTCATGTGGTGCATGCCTTTGACCCTGAACATAATGCCTGAACGGCATGTCCTCCACGTCTGAACTTCATGCCATGCATGTCTGAACATCATGTGGTTGTGACCCTGAGCATCATTGCGGAATGGCATGGCATGGATGCTTGAACGGCATGTGGTGCATGCCTTTGACCCAGAATATCATCCTCGATCGACATGTCCTCCATGTCTGAACGGCATGTCCTCCACGTCTGAGCGTCATGTGGGGCATGCCGTTAATGCTGAACATCATTACTAAACGGCATGTCATAGACATTTGAAAGGCATGTCCTCCATGTCTGAACGTCATGTGGCGCATGTCTTTGACCCTGAACATCATGCCTGAGCGGCATGTGGTGCATGCCTTTGACCCTGAACATCAAGCCTGGTCAACATGCCATCCATTCTGAACGGCATGCCCTGCATGTCTGAACGTCATGTGGTGCATGCCTTTGACCCTGAACATCATGCTTGAACGGCATGTGGTGCATGTCTTTGACCCTGAACATCATGCCTGAGGGCATGTCCTCCATGTCTGAACATCATGTGCTGCATCCCTTTGACAATGAACATCATGCCTGAACGGCATGTCATCCATGTCTGAATGTCATGTGTTGTATGCCTTTGGCCCAGAACATCATGCCCGAAGGGCATGACTTCCATGGCTGAACGTCATGTGCTGCATGCCTTTGACCCTGAACATCATGCCTGAACGGCATTTCGTCCACGTGTGAACGTCATGTGGTGGATTCCTGCGACCCTGAACATCATGCCTGATCGACATTGCTTGCTTGCCTGAACAGCATTTGGTGTATGACTTTGATCTTGAACATCATGCCTGAACGGCATGTCCTCCATGTCTGAACATCATGTGGTGCATGCCTTTGACCCAGAACATCATGCTTGATCCGTGTGTCATCCACATGTGAATTGCATGTCAGGCATGCCTGAACATCATGTGGTGGATGCATGTGACCCTAAACATCATGCCTGAACGGCATGTGGTGCTGGTCTTTGACCCTCAACATCATGCCTGAACGGCATGTCATCCATGTCTGACTGTCATGTGATGCATGCCTTTGACCCTGAACATCATGCCTGAACGGCATGTCATCCATGTCTTAACGTCATGGGCGCATGCCTTTGATCCTGAAAATCATGCCTGATCGGCATGTCCTCCACGTCTAAACTGCATGTCTTGCATGTCTGAAAATCATGTGGTGGGTGCTTGTGACCCTGAACATCATGCCCGAACAGCACGTCATCCATGCCTGAACGTCATGTGGTGCATGCCTTTGACCCTGAACATCATGCCTGAACGGCATGTCCTCCACGTCTGAACTTCATGGCATGGATTCTTGAACGGCATGTGGTGCATGCCTTCGACCCCGAACATCATTCTTGATCGGCATGTCCTCCATGTCTGAACGGCATGTCCTCCGCGTCTGAGCGTCATGTGGGGCATGCCGTTAACGCTGAACATCATGCCTTATCGACATGTCATCGACGTCTGAAAGGCATGTTCTCCATGTTTGAACGTCATGTGGCACATGCCTTTGACCCTGAACATCATGCCTGAGCGGCATGTGGTGCATGCCTTTGACCTTGAACATCAAGCCTGGACGGCATGCCATCCATTCTGAACGGCATGTCCTGCATGTCTGAACGTCATGTGGTGCATGCCTTTGACACTGAACATCATTCCTGAACGGCATGTGGTGCATGTCTTTGACCATGAACATCATGCCTGAGGGGCATGTCCTCCATGTCTGAACGTCATGTGCTGCATGCCGTTCACAATGAACATCATGCCTGAACGGAATGTCATCCATGTCTGGATGTTATGTGTTGTATGCCTTTGGCCCTGAATATCATGCCTGAACGGCATGTCCTCCATGTCTGAACGTCATGTGGTGCATGCCATTGACCCTGAACATCATGCCTGAACGGCATGTACTTCACGTCTGAACGGCATGTCCTGCATGCCTAAACATCATGTGGTCGATGCCTGTGAACCTGAACGTCATGCCTGAAGGGCATGTCATCCATGTCTGAAGGTCATGTGCTGCATGCCTTTGACCAAGAAAATATTGCCTGATCGGCATGTTGTCCATGTCTGAACGGTATATGGTGCATGCCTTTGACCCTGAACATCATGCTTGAAGGGCATGTCATCCATGTCTGAACGTCAAGCGCTGCATGCCTTTGACCTTGAACATCGTGCATGAACGGCATCTCCTCCAAGTCTGAACGTCATGTGGTGCATGCCTTTGACCCTGAATATCATGCCCGAACGGCATGTCCTCCACGTCTGAACTACATATCATGCATGTCTGAACATCATGTCGTGGATGCTTGTGACCGTGAACACCATGCCTCAAATTGCATGGCATGGATGCTTGAACGGCATGTGGTGCATGCCTTTAATCATGAACATCATACCTGAAGGGCATGCCCCCCATGAATGAACGCCATGCCTTTGACCCTGAACATCATGCCTGATCGACACGCCAGCCATGTCTGAACGAAATGTCCTGTATGTCTGAACGTCATGCGGTGCATGCCTCTGACCATGAACATCATGCCTGAACGGCATGTCAACGACGTCTGAACGTCATGTCATGCACGTCTGAATGTCATGTGGTGCCTGCCTTTGACCCTGAACATCACGCCTGATCGGTGTTTCATCCACGTCTGAACGGCATGTCATGTATGCCTGAACGTCATGTGGTGGATGCCTGTTACCCTGAACATCATGCCTGAACGGCGTGGCATGAATGCCTGAACGGCAACTGCTGCATGTCTTTGACCCTGAACATCATGCTTGAAGGGCATGTCATCCATGTGTGAACGTCATGTGCTGCATGCCTTTGACCCTAAACATCATGCTTGAACGACATGTCATCCATGTGTGAACGTCATGTGCGGCATGCCTTTGACTCTAACCATCATGCCGGAACGACATGTCATCCATGTTTGAACGTCATGTGCCGCATGCCTGTGGTCCTGAAAATCATGCCTGAACGGCATGTCCACCATGTCTGAACGTTATGTCGTCCATGCCTTTGACCCTGAACATCATGCCTGATCGGCATGTCCTCCACGTCTAAACTGCACATGTCCGAGCATTATGTGGTGGATCCCTATGATCCAGAACATCATGCTTGAACGGCCTGTGGTGCATGCCTTCTTTCCTGAACATCATGCCTGAACGACATGTCATGCATGTTTGACCGTCATGTGGTGCATGCCTTTGACCCTGAACATCATGCCTGAAAGGCGTGTCATGAAGGCCTGAACGGCATGTGGTGCATGTCTTTGACCCTGAACATCATGCCTAAGGGGCATGTCCTCCATGTCTGAACCTCATGTGCTGCATGCCTTTGAAAATGGATATCATGCCTCAACGGCATGTCATCCATGTCTGAAGGTCATGTGCTGCATGCCTTTGAACCTGAACATCATGACTGAATGACAGGTCATCCATGTCTAAACGTCATGTAGTGCGTTGCTTTGACCCTGAACATCAGGCATGAAGGACATGTCATCCATGTCTGCATCTCAAGCGCTGCATGCCTTTAACCGTGAACATCATGCCTGAACGGCATGTCCTCCACGTCTGAACGTTATGTGGTGCATGCCTTTGACCCTGAACATCATGCCCGAACGGCATGTCCTCCACGTCTGAACATCATGTGCTGCATGCCTTTGACAATGAACATCATGCCTCAACGGCATGTCCTCCATGTCTGAACGTCATGTGCTGCATGCCTTTGAACCTGAACATCATGTCTGAACAACAGGTCATCCATGTCTGAACGTCATGTAGTGCATGCCGTTGACCCTGAACATCATGCCCGAAGGGAATGTCATCCCTGTCTGTACCTCAAGCCCTGCATGCCTTTAACCCTGAACATCATGACTGAAGGGCATGTCATCCAGGTCTGGACGTTATGTGGTGCATGCCTTTGACCCTGAACATCATGCCCGAACGGCATGTCCTCCACGTCTGAACTACATATCATCCATGTATGAACATCATGTCGAGGATGCCTGTGACCCTGAACATCATGCCTGAACGGCATGGCATGGATGCCTGACCGGCATGTGGTGCATGCCTTTAATCATGAACATCATGCCTGAAGGGCATGCCATCCATGGCTAAACGCCATGCCTTTGACCCTGAACATGATGCCTGAACGGCATGTCCTCCACGTCTGAACTACATGTCATGCATGTCTGAACATCATGTGGTTGTGACCCTGAGCATCATTGCGGAATGGCATGGCATGGATGCTTGAACGGCATGTGGTGCATGCCTTTGACCCTGAACATCATGCTTGATCGGCATGTCCTCCATGTCTGAACGGTATGTCCTCCACGTCTGAGCGTCATGTGGGGCATGCCGTTAACGCTGAACATCATGCCTGATCGGCATGTCATCGACATCTGAAAGGCATGTCCTCCATGTCTGAACCTCATGTGGCGCATGCCTTTGACCCTGAACATCATGCCTGAGCGGCATGTGGTGCATGCCTTTGACCCTGAACATCAAGCCCGGTCGGCATGCCCTCCATTCTGAACGGCACGTCCTGCATATGTCTGAATGTCATGTGGTGCATGCCTTTGACCCTGAGAACGGCATGTGGTGCATGTCTTTGACCCTGAACATCATGCCTGAGGGCATGTCCTCCATGTCTGAACGTCATGTGCTGCATGCCTTTGACAATAAACATCATGCCTGAACGGCATGTCATCCATGTCTGAATGTTATGTGTTGTATGCCTTTGGCCCTGAATATCATGCCTGAACGGCATGTCCTACATGTCTGAACGTCATGTGGTGCATGCCTTTGACCCTGAACATCATGCCTGAATGGCATGTCCTTCACGTCTGAACGGCATGTCCTACATGCCTGAACGTCATGTGGTCGATGCCTGTGAACCTGAACATCATGCCTGAAGGGCATGTCAGCCATGTCTGAAGGTCATGTGCTGCATGCCTTTGAACCTGAACATCATGCCTGAACGATAGGTCGTCCATGTCTAAACGTCATGTAGTGCATGCCTTTGACCCTGAACATCATGCCTGAAGTGCATGTCATCCATGTCTGAACGTCATCCACTCCATTGCCTTTGACCCTTAACATCGTGCATGAACAGCATGTCATCCAAGTCTAAACATCATGTGGTGTTTGCCTTTGACCCTGAACATCATGCTCGAACAGCATGTCCTCCACGTCTGAACTACATATCATGCATGTCTGAACATCATGTCGTGGATGCTTGTGACCCCGAACATCATGCCTGAACGGCATGGCATGGATGCCTGAACGGCATGTGGTGCATGCCTTTAATCATGAACATAATGCCTAAAGGGCATGCCATCCATGCCTGAACACCATGCCTTTGACCCTAAACATCATGCCTGATCGACATACCATCGATGTCTAAACATCATGTCATGCGTGTCTGAACATCATGTAGTGCCTGCCTTTGACCCTGAGCGTCACGCCTGATCGGTTTGTCATCCACGTCTGAACGGCATGTCATGTATGCTTGAACGTCATGTGGTGGATGCCTGTTACCCTGAACATCATGCCTGAACGGCGTGGCATGAATGCTTGAACGGCAAGTGGTGCATGTCTTTTACCCTGAACATCATGCCTGAAGGGCAAGTCATCCATGTCTGAACGTCATGTGCTGCATGCCTTTGACCCTGAACATCATGCCTGAACGGCATGTCATCCATGTCTGAACGTCATGTGGTGCATGCCTTTGACCCTGAACATCATGCCTGAATGGCATGTCATCCATGTCTGAACGCCGTGTGGTGCATGCCTTTGATCCTGAACATCATGCCTGAACAGCATGTGGTGCATGCCTTTGATCCTGAATATCAGGCCTGAACGGCATGCCTTCGATGTCTGAAAGGTCATGTGGTGCATGCCTCTGACCCTGAACATCATGCCTGATCGGCATGTCCTGCATGTGTGAAAGTCATGTGGTGCATGCCTTTGATCCTGAACATCATGCCTGAAGGGCATGTCATCCATGTCTGAACGTCATGTGCTGCATGCCTCTGAGAGGAGGGGGCATGAATTACATTACCGTGAACTTGGCATTCATGGCATTGCCTCACAAAATTGCAACAATCAGCCTCCATCGTTAACCAGTAATACCCTTGAAGCATTATTTTTTTGGTTAGCATTAGACCGCTCATGTGTGGGCCGCAAATTCCGGCATGTACCTCTTGCATTATCTCTTGTGCCTCTGCCTTGTCAACACATCGAAGGAGGACATGATTGTGGGATCTTTTATAGAGGTGGTTACCACATAGTATGAATTGCATGGCTAAACGTTGGAGGGTTCGTCTGTCGGTGGCTAGTCTGGGTTGTCCAAGTTAATAATCTGGGTGGGTTGAGAGTTTCCTCGTTGGCGGTGTAAACCTTGTGTTTTCAATCTTTCTATGGGTAATGCCAAAGATAACCTTGTGTTTTCAAAATTTTCCCCTACTTCTTTTAATTCTTTAAAGTCCCAAATATTATGAGATGCTAATATGTCCCGTAACGGGGGTTGTGATGACCAAATTGCCAACCTAATCAATTCTTCTAAAGGAGGTGTAGTCTGGTGTATTTGGTCAGCCATTGTGAACCATCTATCTATGTACTTACCAAAAGACTCGGTAGGATTTTGGGACATTTTTAACAAATCGGCTAAAGAGGGTGTGTGCCACATGTGGTGGAATCGACGCAAAAATTGTATAGTAAATATTTTCCAAGTAATTCGACCTCTTTGATTTAAGAACCATTGGTGGGCATCACCTTCGAGGGTTAAACCAAAAAGTAGGATTTGAGTATTATCATCATACCTAAATGGCTCATAGAGTTGGCAAAATGATATCATGTGTTTTATTGGGCAACTCCTGCCATCATACCGTTCTAATGGCCGAGTTTGATGTAGCTCTCCTAATCGATTTGGAGGTAGCTCGACAACACGTACTTCTGGTTGGTTCCGAGGTGGCTCCTCATATCTTGCTTTTAACTCGTTCATGTAACTTTCAATTCTACTTATCAGGGATTGTAATTGGCGGAACAATGGATCAGTGGGATGTGGTATCTGTAGCCTCCTTGGTGGAATTGGATTAGGTGTGTTAGGTCCCAGATGCCCTTGGGCTGTGAGGCGGATCAGCGTGTGGAACGCCTCTAATTGCAAAAGCAGTAACCTCCTTGTTTGTTCGCCGCTGCTTAATAACGCGTAATTGCCTGTTTCGATTTGGTTAGCCCTTGAAGTAGACGGGATATCTTCTTGGTCTCTTACACTCCTATTAGGAAACCCATCTAATACACAAATTTCTCCAATGTTTGGGTTGAAAAGATTACTTAATTCATCACAATTTTCTCCCTTTTCGGGTACAATAATCCCACCCCGAATAAAAGTATCTTTTAATGACATATTTGGGTTTAGAATTATTGTCGAGTTACTAGACTCAAAACCCAATCCCTGTGTCCCTTTGTTCTTTGTTAATACCAACGGTTCTGTGGGTCCTTGGTTCTTTTTTCCTAAACCTTGTCCGGGTGTAAAATTCCATTGTTTTTGAAGGTTCCCTAACATTTTTTCAGGATTAGAATAAGAGGTGTTAACATCAATAAGTGGAACTTGTTGGTTGGTGCTACAAGAGCCAGTTTCTTGGGGCATGACTGTTTCGGGTTCGGCCATAACAACGATAATTTCACCGTTAAAATGGAACTTTAGACATTGGTGTAAGCTGGACGGTATTACCTTGTGGGTATGTAACCATGGTCTTCCCAATATTAAATTAAAGGTAGATTTGATATCAACAACTTGAAATGTTACCTCAAATTCTGCTGGCCCGATCAATACCTTTAGATCAATCTCTCTACAAGTGCTATCAAAAGCTCTCACTGTCCCTATGGTTTTTCGAAAGTTTGTTGGATCTATCCCAATCTTGGTAGCAGTTCGTAAGGGGCAAACATTCAACGCAGATCCATTATCAATTAGGACAAAAGGAACATGACAACCGTTGCATTGGATTTTTATGTACAAGGGTTTATTATGTTTTTCTTTTTCGGGGGCCAATTCATTTTCTGAGAAGGTTATACCATGCGTTAAATCTGAAATTCGCCCGATTAGCTTTTCTATATCCTTTGGTTCAGAACAAGTTGGCACATTAACAATTTGAAGGACCTTTTGTAAAGCTTGGTAGTGTGTAGGTGATTTCATGAGCAACTCCCAAACGGAAATTTCTGCTTTGGTTTTTTTTAGTTGGGACACAACATCATAACCAGTATAATCTTTTTTTAGTTGGTTTTCAGATTGCTCTTGGGTCTTACCATCCTCTGGTTTATGGTCCGAAATAAGGCGAGAGGGTTTATATATTCGACCGGACCTAGTCATGTTACTTAATTCAGAGCAAATCAGATTTCGACCATAATCATATGAAACTTTTGCATGATCCGCTACACTAGGTTCCCCATGACTTCAATCGACTTAAGGCCTAACACAATTATTGGATTTTTGGGTTTGATTTCCGCAATCCCTAATATCACAATTGGTTTTCTTGACGGCACTATTTCCCCTTGTTCCAATTGGTTGATAATCCTCTTTGGGGGCTCGGTGTAATACCTTTCAATAAAATTAATTGTTTGATTGGTAGTTAGTTCGTTCGTTCTTTGATGTTGAGGTAATGGGTTTGACATGATATTTTCAACCGGGGTGCTTTAACCATGATCATTTCCTTATCAATTAAGTCTTGAATCGCATGTTTAAGGTTATAACAATTGTCCGTCTTGTGACCTATACTTTGATGGTATTCACAGAAAGTTATCGAATCATAACCTCGGGAGTTGGGATTTACTTGTCTTCCTAACGGGGTGATCATTCCCTCTTTTGAAAGTTTTAATAATATGGAACTTAACGGCTTACCAATCGGAGTGAATTTTCTAGGAGCTTTGGGAAATTGTTGTTGGTTTGTGGAAGAGAATTGAGAATTCATGGAGCTTTTTTCTGGTTCTTTTCTTGTGTCGGGTTGGGCTAATTTTTGCCCCAATCCAAATTGATTGTTACTTTGAAACGAGGCTTGGGGAATTGTGGTATGTTTGGTGCCTGGAATTTCAAAAGTTGCATTTACATCTTCCTGATTTTTTGAGAGGTTAGAGGTGGTATTTTTAGGCTCACTTTTTATTATTTTTTTTGCACTGAATGAATTCGATGAGGAAGGTTGTGGACCCAAAGCTGGAACTAATCCCTGATTAACAGCTGCCTCTACCCGAGAACCAGACCTAATTAAGGCCGTAAAATTCGGTTGCCCCTGGATTGCCAAATAACCCGATATAGTTGGTAAGGCGGACCTAATGATCATATTTATAGACTCTTCATCTGTGGGTTTGGGTTTAACTCGAGCGGTCATTGCTCGCCACCTACCAACATAGGTCACAAACGATTCATTTTTGTTTTGCCTAAGAGACTCAAGGTCTTCACGACGGGGTTCCATGTCAAGATTGTATGAGTATTGGTCAATGAAAAGATTCGACAACTGATCAAAGGTCATTATGTTGGATAGATCAAGAGAAGCGAACCATTTTAAGGCCGGACCAGTTAAACTTTTTTGAAAACAACGGATTAACAATTGGTCATTTATTTTTATCGGAACCATATCCCCACAGTAAGCTCTAAGATGAGACATCGGACAACCCTCCCCATTATACTTCTCAAACTCAGGAAGTTTAAAATTTTCGGGCAATGTCACATCGGGAAATGGACATAAATCTCTAAATGAAACATTTCGGGTATCCCTCACTTGTATTTTTGATAACTCGGCTTCTACTTTATCAATTCTGGATTTCAATGGATCAAGTTGAGGGGGCAATGGTGATTGCTCAGATCTAGGTGTGCTTGCAGATCCGATAGGATTGTTATTAGCGGTTAAGATTGGTTCTTCAAGGAGTTGTATGGGTTGTTCAAGAGCATTTGAGTTTATGCAATGGTGATTTTGCTGAAATTGCGGCAAGCTAGCAAGTCTAGAAATCATATTGTTCATTGTTTGAAGAGTTTCGGCAAGCATGTCTTTTAAAGATTGTTCAATGGTAGGATTGGTTGGTTGAGATAGTGAAGGAAGATTTTCTAAGTTCCTACTGGGATCATCAGTACCAGACATTTTTGCACGAGACCTTGTGACAATAGCACTTGGTACAAGGGCCGGTTTTGATTTTGGCTTACGACCTTTTTTCAGTTGAGAATCCAGCACAAAAGAATTTAAAATTTAATACGGTACCAATACTTTGAGCTGCTAGACACTCGTGCTCTAGCCCATGTAACCTTCTCCCTTGTTTTGATTTTAGCTAATTCCAATTCCCTGTCTTAGGTTTAACTTTGCAATAAGTCACCTGAAACAAAAACAAGTAAGAGTGTAAAAACTAACATAAGAAAGAAAAAGAACAATTAAATATAAAGGCCAAAGTTTTCAAGCTAACGCGTCCCCAGCGGAGTCGCCAGCTGTAGCTACCTGCTAACCTATTTGCTGACTCTACCAGTTGGTTTGGTATTTTTTTTTTTTGGGAGTCACCACCCGATTTTCATCAGGAAAATTATAACATTTATTTTTATTTTAGCCCACGGATAAGTTTGATTCGTGCATTGGTTATGAATACGGAAGGTGTTAGGCACCGCACTCACCCAAATAAATTGGTCTCTACTAATTTGGCCTTTAGGAAAAACTAATAATAATAAGATATAAAGCACAAAATAAAGAAAAAATGAAAGCAAATAAAAAAACTAAAATAGATAAAATGGATATAGAGTTCAAGAAAATTTAAAATATTGGCAAGTCGGGAAGAGCCTCCTCCACTGAATATTATCTGAATACCGGAAGAAACTGTCTAATGACTTGGATGACTAGCTTTTTTTGTGTAAGTGGACATAATCAGGGTCAAAGGCACGCACCACATGACGTTCAAACATGCAGGTCATGCCGTTCAGGCCTAATGTTCAGGGTCAAAGGCAACCACCACGTGACGTTCCGACATGCATGACATGACGTTCAAACGTGGACAACATGCCGTTCAGGCATGATGTTCAGGGTCAAAGGCACGCACCACATGACAATGAGACATGCCGGTCATGCTGTTCAGGCATAATGTTCAAGGTCAAAGGCATGCACACATGACATTCAGAAATGGACAACATACCGTTCAGGCATGATGTTCAGGGTTAAAGAGATGCACCACATGACGTTCAGACAAGGATGACAAACCGTTCCGGTATGATGTTCAGGATCAAAGGCAGGCACCACATGCCGTTCAGGCTTGATGTTCAGGGTCAAAGGCAAGCACCACATGACGTTCAGACATGTATAACATGACGTTCAGACTTGGACAACATGCCGTTCAGGCATGATGTTCGGGGTCAAGGGCACGCACCACATGACGTTCAGACATGCAGCACAAGCCGTTCAGGCATGATCTTCAGGATCAAAGGCATGCACCACATGCCGTTCAGGCTTGATGTTCGGGGTCAAAGGCATGGACACATGCCATTCAGGCATGATGTTTAGGATCAAAGGCATGCACCACATGCCGTTCAGGCTTGATGTTCAGGGTCAAAGACATGCACACATGCCGTTCAGGAATGATCTTCAGGGTCAAAGGCACGCACCACATGACGTTCAGACATGCATGACATGCCGTTCAAGCATCATGATTAGGGTCAAAGGCAAGCACCACATGACGTTCAGACATGCATGACATAACGTTCAGACGTGGACAACATGCCATTCAGGCATGATATTCAGGGTCAAAGGCACGCACCACATGACGTTCACACATGCAGGTCATGCTGGTCAGTCCTCATGTTCAGGGTCAAAGTCAAGCACCACATGACGTTCAGACGTGCATGACATGACGTTCAGACGTCGACAACATGCCATTCATGCATGATGTTCAGGGTCAAAAGCATGCACCACATGACGTTCAGACATGCATGACATGACGTTCCGACGTGGACAACACACCGTTCAGGCATGATGTTAAGGGTCAAAGACACGTACCACATGACGTTCAAACATGCAGGTCATGCCGTTCGGGCATGATGTTCAGGGTCAAAGGCAAACACCACATGACGTTTAGACATGTATGGCATGACGTTCATACGTGGACAACATGCCGTTCAGGCATGATGTTCAGGGTCAAAGGCACGCACCACATGACGATGAGACATGCAGGTCATCCCGTTCGGGCATAATATTCAGGATCAAAGGCATGCACCACATGCCGTTCAGGCGTGATGTTAAGGGTCAAAGGCATGCACCATATGACGTTCAAACATGCACGACATGACGTTCACACGTGGACAACATGCCGTTCAGGCATGATGTTCAGGGTCAAAGGCACGCACCACATGACGATGAGACATGCAGGTCATCCCGTTCGGGCATAATATTCAGGATCAAAGGCATGCACCACATGCCGTTCAGGCGTGATGTTAAGGGTCAAAGGCAGGCACCACATGACATTCAGACATGCATGACATGACGTTCAGACGTGGACAACATGCCATTCAGGCATGATGTTCGGGGTCAAAGGCACGCACCACATAACGATGAGACATGCAGGTCATGCTGTTCAGGCATAATGTTCAGGGTCAAACGCAGGCACAACATGACGTTTATTCCTGGACAACATGCCGTTCAGGCATGATGTTCGGGGTCAAGGACACGCTCGACATGATATTCAGACATTCAGCACATGTCGTTCAGGCATGATGTTCCGAATCAAAGGCATGCATCAGATGACGTTCAGAAATGCATGACATGACGTTCAGACGTGGACAACATGCCGATCAGGCATGATGTTCAGGGTCAAAGGCATGCCCCACATGCCGTTCAGGCTTGATGTTCAGGGTCAAAGACATGCACACATGCCGTTCAGGAATGATCTTCAGGGTCAAAGGCACGCACCACATGACGTTCAGACATGCATGACATGCCGTTCAAGCATCATGATTAGGGTCAAAGGCAAGCACCACATTACGTTCAGGCGTGATGTTAAGGGTCAAAGGCATGCACCACATGACATTCAGACATGCATGACATGACATTCAGACGTGGACAACATGCCATTCAGGCATGATGTTCGGGGTCAAAGGCACGCACCACATAACGATGAGACATGCAGGTCATGCTGTTCAGGCATAATGTTCAGGGTCAAACGCAGGCACAACATGACGTTTATTCCTGGACAACATGCCGTTCAGGCATGATGTTCGGGGTCAAGGACACGCTCGATATGATATTCAGACATTCAGCACATGTCGTTCAGGCATGATGTTCCGGATCAAAGGCATGCATCAGATGACGTTCAGACATGTATGACATGACGTTCAGACGTGGACAACATGCCGATCAGGCATGATGTTCAGGGTCAAAGGCATGCCCCACATGCTGTTCAGGCTTGATGTTCAGGGTCAAAGACATGCACACATGCCGTTCAAACTTGCATCACATGACGTTCAGATGTGGTCAACTTGCCGTTCAGGCATGATGTTCAGGGTCAAAGGCACGCACCACATGACGTTGAGACATGTAGGACATGCCGTTCAGGCATGATATTCAGGATCAAAGACATGCACCACATGACGTTCATACATACATGACATGATGTTCAGACGTCGACAACATGCCATTCAGGCATGATGTTCAGGATCAAAGGCATGCATCACATGACGTGCAGACATGGATCACATGCCGTTCAGGCATGATGTTCAGGATCAAAGGCAGGCACCACATGCCGTTCTGACATGATGTTATGGGTCAAAGGCATGCACCAGATGACGTTCAGACATGCATGACATGACGTTCAGACGTGGACAACTTGCTGTTCAGGCTTGATGTTCAGGGTCAAAGGCACGCACCACATGACGTTCAGACATGCAGGACAAGCCGTTCAGGCATGTAGTTCAGGATCAAAGACATGCACCACATGACGTTCAGACATTCATGACATAACGTTCCGACGTCGACAACATGCCGTTCAGGTATGATGTTTAGGATCACAGGCTTGCATCACATGACGTGCGGACATGGATGACATGCAGTTCAGGCATGATGTTCAGGATCAAAGGCAACCACCACGTGACGTTCCGACATGCATGACATGACGTTCAAACGTGGACAACATGCCGTTCAGGCATGATGTTCAGGGTCAAAGGCACGCACCACATGACAATGAGACATGCCGGTCATGCTGTTCAGGCATAATGTTCAAGGTCAAAGGCATGCACACATGACATTCAGAAATGGACAACATACCATTCAGGCATGATGTTCAGGGTTCAAGAGATGCACCACATGACGTTCAGACAAGGATGACAAGCCGTTCCGGTATGATGTTTAGGATCAAAGGCAGGCACCACATGCCGTTCAGGCTTGATATTCAGGGTCAAAGGCAAGCACCACATGACGTTCAGACATGTATGACATGACGTTCAGACTTGGACAACATGCCGTTCAGGCATGATGTTCGGGGTCAAGGGCACGCACCACATGACGTTCAGACATGCAGCACAAGCCGTTCAGGCATGATCTTCAGGATCAAAGGCATGCACCACACGCCGTTCAGGCTTGATGTTCGGGGTCAAAGGCATGGACACATGCCATTCAGGCATGATGTTCAGGGTCAAAGGCATGCATCACATGACGTGCAGTCATGCAGGACATGCCGATCAGGCGTGATTTTCAGGATCAAAGGCAAGCACCACATGCCGTTCATTCATGATGTTAAGGGTCAACGGCAGGCACCATATGACGTTCAGACATGCATGGCATAACATTTAGACGTGGACAACATGCCGTTCAGGCATGATGTTTAGGGTCAAAGGCACGCACCACATGACGTTCACACATGCAGGTCATGCCGTTCAGGCATCATGATCAGGGTCAAAGGCAAGCACCACATGACGTTCAGACATGCATGACATGACGTTCAGACGTCGACAACATGCCATTCAGGCATGATGTTCAGGGTCAAAGGCTTGCACCACATGGCGTTCAGACATACATGACAAGCCGTTTAGGCATGATATTCAGGATCAAAGGCATGCACCACATGTCGTTCAGGCATGATGTTCAGGGTGAAAGGCAGGCACCACATGACGTTCAGACTTGGACAACATACCGTTCAGGCATGATGTTCAGGGTCAAAGACACATACCACATGACGTTCAAACATGCTGGTCATGCCGTTTGGGCATGATGTTCAGGGTCATAGGCAAACACCACATGACCTTCAGACATGTATGGCATGACGTTCAGACGTGGACAACATGCCGTTCAGGCATGATGTTCAGGGTGAAAGGCACGCACCACATGACGATGAGACATGCAGGTCATGCCGTTCGGGCATAATATTCAAGATCAAAGGCATGCACCACATGCCGTTCAGGCGTGATGTTAAGGGTCAAAGGAATGCATCATATGACGTTCAAACATGCACGACATGACGTTCACACGTGGACAACATGCTGTTCAGTCATGATGTTCAGGGTCAAAACCAAGCACCACATGACATTCAGACATGCATGACATGACGTTCTAACGTGGACAACATGTCATTCAGGCATGATGTTCGGGTTCAAAGGCTGGCACAACATGACGTTCATACTTGGACAACATGCCGTTCAGGCATGATATTCGCGGTCAAGGGCACGCACCACATGACGTTCAGATATGGATGACATGCCGTTCAGGCATGATGTTCAGGATCTAAGGCATGCACGAAACATGCAATTCAGGCTTGATGTTCAGGGTCAAAGGCAAGCACCACATGACGTTCAGACATGTATGACATGCCGATCAGTCGTGTTGTTCAGGATGAAAGGCAAGCACCACATGCCGTTCTAGCATGATGTTAAGGGTCAAAGGCATGCATCGTTGACGTTCAAACTTGCATCACATGACGTTCAGACGTGGTCAACTTGCCGTTCAGGCATGATTTTTTGGGTCAAAGGAACGCACCACATGACATTGAGACATGTCGGACATGCCGTTCAGGCATGATGTTCAGGATCAAAGACAGGCACCACATGATGTTCAGACATACAAGACATGACGTTCAGACGTCGACAACATGCCATTCAGGCATGATGTTCAGGGTCAAAGGCACGCACCACATGACGTTCAAACATGTACGTCATGCCGTTCAGGCATGATGTTCAGGGTCAAAGGCACGCACCACATGACGTTCAGACATGGATCACATGCCGTTCAGGCATGATGTTCAGGATCTAAGACATGCACCACATGCCATTCAGGCTTGATGTTCAGGGTCAAAGGCAAGCACCACATGACGTTCAGACATGTATGACATGAAATTCAGACGTGGACAACATGCCATTCAGGCTTGATGTTCAGGGTCAAAGGCATGCATCACATGACGTGCAGACATGGATGACATGCCGATCAGGCGTGATTTTTAGGATCAAAGGCAAGCACCACATGCCGTTCTGGCATGATGTTAAGGGTCAAAGGCATGCACCAGATGACGTTCAAACATGCATCACATGACATTCAGACGTGGACTACTTGCCATTAAGGCATGATGTTCAGGGTCAAAGGCATGCATCACATGACGTGCAGACATGGATCACATGCCGTTCAGGCATGATGATCAAGATCAAAGACATGCACCACATGACGTTCAGACATTCATGACATGACGTTCAGACGTCGACAACATGCCGTTCAGGCATGATGTTCAGGGTCAAAGGCATGAATCACATGACGTGCAGACATGGATCACATGCCGTTCAGGCATGATGTTCAGGATCAAAGGCATGCACCACATGCCGTTCTGACATGATGTTATGGGTCAAAGGCATACACTAGTTGACGTTCAGACATGCATGACATGACGTTCAGAAGTGGACAACTTGCCGTTCAGGCATGATGTTCAGGGTCAAAGGCAAGCACCACATGACGTTCAGACATGCAGGACATGGCGTTCAGGCATGATGTTTAGGATCAAAGGCATGCACCACATGACGTTCAGACATGGAGGACATGCCGTTCAGGCATGATGTTCAGGGTCAAAGGCTTGCACCACATGCTGTTCAGGATTGATGTTCAGGGTCAAAGGCAAGCACCACATGACGTTCAGACATGTATGACATGACATTCAGATGTGGACAACATGCCGTTCAGGCATGATGTTCAGGGTCAAAGGCACGCACCACATGACGTTCAAACTTGTAGGTCATGCCGTTCAGGCATCATGTTCAGGGTCAAAGGCATGCCCCACATGACGTTCAGACATGGAGGACATGCCGTTCAGGCATGATGTTCAGGATCAAAGGCATGCACCACATGCCGTTCAGGCATGATGTTCTGGGTCAAAGGCATGCGCCAGATGACGTTCAGACATTCATGACATGACGTTCAGACGTGGACAACATGCCGATCAGGCATGATCTCAGGGTCAAAGGCTTGGACAACATGCTGTTCAGGCTAGAAGTTCAGGGTCAAAGGCAAGCACCACATGACGTTCAGACATGTATGACATGACATTCAGATGTGGACAACATGCCGTTCAGGCATGATGTTCAGGGTCAAAGGCACGCACCACATGACGTTCAAACTTGTAGGTCATGCCGTTCAGGCATCATGTTCAGGGTCAAAGGCATGCCCCACATGACGTTCAGACATTGATGACATGCCGTTCAGGCATGATGTTCAGGATCTAAGGCGTGCACCACATGCCATTCAAGCTTGATGTTCAGGGTCAAAGGCAAGCACCACATGACGTTCAGACATGAATGACAGGACATTCAGACGTGGAGAAGATGTCGTTCAGGCATTATGTTCAGGGTCAAAGGCACGCACCACATGACGTTCAGACATGGATGACATGCCGATCAGGCATGATGTTCAGGATCAAAGACATACACCACATGACGTTCAGACATTCATGACATGACGTTCAGACGTCAACAACATGCCGTTCAGGAATGATGTTCAGGGTCAAAGGCATGCATTACATGACGTGCGGACATGGATGACATACCTTTCAGGCATGATGTTCAGGGTCAAAGACACGCACCACATGACATTCAAATATGAAGATCATGCCGTTCAGGTATCATGTTCAGGGTTAAAGGCAAGCATGACATGACATTCAGACATGCATGACATGACGTTCAAACGTGGACAACATGCCGGTCATGCATGATGTTCAGGGTCAAAGGCACGCACCCCATGACGATGAGACATGTAGGTCATGCTGTTCAGGCATAATGTTCATGGTCAAAGGAATGCACAACATGCGTTTAGACATCGACAACATGCCGTTCAGGCATGATGTTCAGGGTCAAAGGCATGCACAACATGACGTTCAGACAAGGATGACAAGCCTTTCAGGCATGATGTTCAAGATCAAAGGCATGCAGCAGATGCCGTTCAGGCATGATGTTCAGGGTCAAAGGCAAGTGCCACATGACGTTCTAACATGCATGACGTGACGTTCAGACATGGACAACATGCCGATCAGGCATGATGTTCAGGGAAAAAGGCATTCCCCACATGATGTTCAGACATGGAGGACATGCCGTTCAGGCATGATGTTCAGGGTCAAAGGCACGCAGCACATGACGTTCAGACAGGCAGGACATGCCGTTCAGGCATGATGTTCAGGATCAAAGACATGCACCACATGACGTTCAGACATGAATGACATGACGCTCAGATGTCGACAACATGACGGTCAGGTATGATTTTCAGGGTCAAAGGCATGCATCATATGACGTGCGGACAAGGATGACATGCCATTCAGGCATGATGTTCGAGATCAAAGGCATGCACCGCATGTCGTTCAGGCATGATGTTAAGGGTCAAAGGCATGCAGCAGATGCCGTTCAGGCATGATGTTCAGGGTCAGAGGCATGCGCCACATGACGTTCTAACATGCATGACGTGACGTTCAGACATGGACAACATGCCGATCAGGCATGATGTTCAGGGTCAAAGGCATTCCCCACATGACGTTTAGACATGGATGACATGCCGTTCAGGCATGATGTTCAGGGTCAAAGGCACGCAGCACATGACGTTCAGACATGCAGGACATGTCGTTCAGTAATGATGTTCAGGATCAAAGACATGCACCACATGACGTTCAGACATGAATGACATGACGCTCAGACGTCGACAACATGACGGTTAGGTATGATTTTCAGCGTCAAAGGCATGCATCACATGACGTGCGGACATGGATGACAAGCCTTTCAGGCATGATGTTCCGGATGAAAGGCATGCACCGCATGTCGTTCAGGCATGATGTTAACGGGCAAAGGCATGCACCCTATGACATTCAGACATGCATGACATGACGTTCAGACGTTGACAACATGCCGTTCAGGTATGATGTTCAGGGTCAAAGGCATGCACCACATGACGTTCAAACATGAAGGTCATGCTCTTCAGGCATCATGTTCAAGGTCAAAGGCAAGCACGACATGACGTTCAGACATGCATGACATGACGTTAAAACGTGGCCAACATGCCGTTCAGGCATGATGTTCAGGGTCAAAGGCACGCACCACATGACAACGAGACATGCAGGTCATGCTGTTCACGCATAATGTTCAGGATCAAAGGCATGCACCACATGACGTTCAGACATGGACAACATACCGTTCATGCATGATGTCCAGGCTCAAAGAAATGCACCACATGACGTTCAGACAAGGATGACAAGCCGTTCCGGCATGATGTTCAGGATCAAAGGCATGCGCCGTATGACATTCAGGCTTGATGTTCAGGGTCAAAGGGAAGCACCACATGACGTTCAGACGTGGACACCATGCCGTTCAGGCAAGATGTTCGGGGTCAAAGGCACGCACCACATGACGTTCAGACATGTCGGACATGCCGTTCTGACATGATGTTCGGAATCAAAGGCATGCACCCCATGCCGTTCAGGCATGATATTCCGGGTCGAAGGCATGCACCACATGACGTTCAGACATGTATGACATGCCGTTCATGCATGATGTTCAGCATCAAAGGCATGCACCGCATGCCGTTCAGGCATGATGTTAAGGGTCAAAGGCATCCACCAGATGACGTTCAGACAGGCATGACATTACGTTCAGACGTGGACAACATGCCGTTCAGGCATGATGTTCCTGGTCAAAGGCACGCACCACATGACGTTTAGACATGCATGACATGCCATTCATGCATAATGTTCAGGGGCAAAGGCAAGCACCACATGACGTTTAGACGTGGACAACATGGCGTTCAGGCATGTTGTTCAGGGTCAAAGGCACGTACCATATGACGAAAGTGACATGCAGGTGATGCTGTTTAGGCATAATGTTTAGGGTCATAGGCATGCACCACATGACATTCAGACATGCAGGACGTGACGTTCAGACATGGACAACATGTAGTTCAGGCATGATGTTCAGGGTCAAAGGCATGCACCACATGACGGTGTGACATGGATGACAAGCCATTCAGGCATGATGTTCAGGAGCAAAGGCATGCACCACATGTCGTTCAGGGTTGATGTTCAGGGTCAAAGGCAAACACCACATGACGTTCAGACGTGGACAACAAGCCATTCGGGCATGATGTTCAGGGTCAAAGGCAAGCACCACATGACCTTCAGACATGGATGCTGTGCGGCCCTTTTTCGCGGCCCACGCGCGAGGCATCGGCGTCCTCGCTCACGGGGGAAGAAGGTGCAGGTACATCCCTGCGCGTGTTTGTGCGCTCAAGGACTTATTATTTAGGTGATTGTGGGAACTTTTATTTTCCGACGGGCGCAAGCCCCCGCCGTTAATTACCCCGGCTCTCGCCTCGGGAACCTCTGATTAATGGGCTAAACTAATCAAAATATATGGATCAGATTTGTGGCTTTATTTCTTCCTTCCAATTTATTATAATACATGCTTGAAATAACCCAAAGGTATAACTTTGGGTAATAAGACTAAAGACGTATGATCTAAAGTCAGAGAAACGTATAATTTCTCATAAATCAGAGATCGAGGACGTATAATCCTGTTGATCTCACGGAGTTCGAATATGAAGCGCACTGCCAACTCGATGCTCAAGGAACCAGAGATGTTTGATCTCTATAAAGGTTCATGTCAAAGACAAGGACGTATAGTCCTGAACAGTCTATTGACCTTTCAAATCCTGAATCTGAAGCGCTATGTCAATTCGAAACTTGAGAAATTTGGAGAATCGGGAACGTATAATTCTTTATCGATTCCCAAAATGAGGTACGTTAAACCTGAAGCGCACTGCCAGTTTAACGTTCTCGAAACATGATTTGATATGATTTGGTATGTTGGCATGTTTTACCAAGTTTTGGACTTATCTGCATATTTGGCATATTTGGCCAAAGATTTGGACATATTTGCATATTTGACATATTTTGTCAAGAGTTTGGACATATTTGCATATTTGGCATATTTGGTCAAAGATTTAGACATATTTGCATATTTGACATGCTTGGTCAAAAGTTTCGGCATATTTGCATATTTGACATGTTTGGTCAGAAGTTTGGGCATATTTGACATGTTTGGTCAAAAGTTTGGGCATATTTGCATATTTGACATGTTTGGTAAGAAGTTTGGGCATATTTGACATGTTTGGTCAAAAGTTTGGGCATATTTGCATATTTGACATGTTTGGTCAAATATTTGGACACAATTGTATTTTTGACATATTTGGTCAAATATTTGGGTATATTTGCATATTTGACATGTTTGGTCAAATATTGGACATATTTGACATATTTAAATATTTTTGATTTGTTTTATCAAAGTTTAATCATTTTGAACATTTTGATTTGTTTTATGACATAACTCAATCATTTTTGAATATTTTTTATTTACTTTATCAAAATGTTACATAATTTGATATTTCAATTTTATTTTATTAAAATATAATGCAATTTGATTATTTTGAATATTTTGGTTTGTTTTATCAAAACATGACATAATTTAATTATTTTGAATATTTTGATTTGTTTTACCAAAATATAACATAATTTTGATTATCTTTGAATATTTTGATTTGTTTTATCAAGATGTAACATAATTTGATTATTTTGCAAATTTTGATTTGTTTTATCAACATATAACATATTTTAATCATTTTTGAATATTTTGATCAAAATATAACATAATTTGATTATTTTTAATGTTTTGATTTGTTTCATCAAAGTTTAACATATTTAATCATTTTTGAATATTTTGATTTGTTTTATCATAATTTGATTATTTTGATTATTTTGATTTGCTTTATTAAAGTTTAACATATTTAATCATTTTTGAATATTTTGATTTGTTTTATCAAAATATAATATAATTTGATTATTTCTAATGTTTTGATTTGTTTTATCAAAACATGACATAATTTAATTATTTTTGAATATTTTGATTTGTTTTATCATAATTTGATTATTTTGAATATTTTGATTTGTTTTATCAAAATATAGCATGATTTGATTATTTAAAATATTTTTGATTTGTTTATGACATATTTTAATTATCCTTGAATATTTTGATTTGTTTTATCAAAATATACATAATTTGATTATTTTGAAAATTGTTGATTTGTTTTATCATAATTTTCACTTATTTTTAAATATCCTATTTGGTATTTTGAATTTATTTTGTACATATATCATATATTTTGAATTTTCTTTTATTTATAATAATAAAAAAAAAGGAAAATAAAATCAAAATTGACATTTTATAGTCTTAAAAATATTCATAAATGAAATCATGATTTTTGATGTATTTTTCATAATTTTTGGGCTTGAGAAATCATTTTTATTTGGTGTTTAAAGTTTATTTTCAAAACAGATTAATATGGGCCGTTGGATCTGGGCCCATGCATCAAGATCTGAACTTAAGTTCAGTTTTTAAAGCATCTTTTAAACTGGGCCGTTGGATCTCTGACGCGCATCAAGCCTTCTCTGGGCTGTTTGAATTTCATCAAGTTTCGCACTTTGAGGTGCATCAATATTCGTGCTTCATCCTCCCCGACACTGATCGAGGCCCTGCCGGCGTCGGATCTCTGATCAGGAGGCATGGCTGGCATCGCCGGAGCGTGGGGAGTCCATCGGTGGTGGTCTCGGCGGCGGCGGCGGCCTGGATCGCCGGAGATGGGGGTAACCATTTGGTTTCGGTTGAGAAGTTGGCTGAGATGAAATTTTGAGGAATTTGAGCTGATTTTTGACAAATTAACTCGATTTCTTTGTCATATGGCATCGCCAGAGCATGTTTAATAAGTTTTTGAGATTTAATTTGAGTTTAATCCATCAATCTTGCAGCTTTGGCCATTTGGTACCAAACTGGTTTCGGGGCATTGGTACCAAATGAGATTTCATGGCTTTTCCTTGCAATTTTCTTCCAATTAACCCTCCAAACAGTGTCGTTTAGCATGGTTGAACAAGTTTGGATGATCAATTTCATCAATTTAGATGGGCATTGTCCTTTATGCACATTGGGTCATTTCTGGTTTTATTTCCAATTTGGTTTTCCTTTGATTTCATCACATTCTTCTCAAATTGCATGTTTAAGTATGTTTATTTGGGTCAATTGCATGTTTTAGAAAGTTTTATACTAGATTTGCATGTCGATTTCATTTGTATGTAAGTTAATTTCATTTTTTTCTTTTTTCTGGCATTTATTCCAGAATTAACTCAATTCTGATTTTTACAGATCCAATTTCAGAAATTCATAGAAAATCACAGAAAATGCCAAAAATGGTAAAATTTGGTGAATGAATGCATTAAGACTTATTTTATATGCCTATGAAATTTCAAGCTAATTGAATAATCAGAAAGCATGTTTTTTGCATTTTTACCAGACTGGACAGAAATGCCCTTTCAGATTTATTAAAAATCAAATTTGGCTTAACCTATGGATTAAAGCCTGGTTTAATTATTCTAAACCCTTTAAAACATCACATGAGGTGTCATAAAGGTGAATTAATCAAGAAATTCTGGATTTCTGAATCAAAAGAAGAATGAACTTCTCAGTTTGACCCAAAGTTGACTTTTTTGGAGTTTTTGACAGATGAGATTGTAAAATTCATAACAATTCACAGAAAATTCCAAAAATTATAAAATTTATGTGGTAAGTTAGTATAAACCTAATCTACATGACTGTGAAATTTCATAAGAAATTAACAACCAGGCTGAGAGATATGGATTGATCTCTCAGCTGGACAGAAACTGGAATACACTGGATGCAAACCAGTATTGATGTATATTGCTTTTCCATTGCTCAATTATGATTTTGAGCTATCAAGCACATCAGAGAACATGAAAGAAGGAATTAAAGAGGGAAATAAAACCAATTTGCACCAAAATATCATATATTATAACAAATTGAAATACAATACACATATAAAACATGGAATTTTGTTTCTCCATGGAATTTTAACAGCATAACAGCTTGTATAAAGCCATTATTGAGCTTTACACAGCCACTGCACATGTGCACAGAGCTTGAGAGAGAAAGGGGATGAACATGTGCCCATCCCCATGGAACCAGATTGGCATGTGCCAATTGGTTGGAGTATACTGTCAAATTCCATGGTGAACTCACCATGTAAGCTCCTGAGACTCAAGCTCAGCCACCAATTGAGCTCTGGAAGGAGGGAGGCACATGTGCACCTCCCCAGCCATGGGGCTAGCCATCTCACCCAGCAAGGTGAGACTGGCTCCTTGAGCTCAATTGGGACTGAGCCAAGCTCAAGGCTTGACTCCTATGTCCCTTACCTAGCTATTCAAGACTTGGTTTCTTCTCAGCTGGCTTTCTTTTTTTGTGGAAATTGGTGGAGTTGAGATTTTGGCAGAGTTTGGCTATGTTGCTCTCTTTCTTTTCTTCTTCTTCTTCACTGGGGGTCTATTTATAGCCCAGAGGGCATGGTTTAAGCCTCAGGGCTGAGCTGGCATCATCCCAGCCCTTGGTTTGATCAAATGGCCAGGATTGAGCCAGCCAGGCCTGTGCCGGCCTGAGGCTTGTCCTTGGAAGATTCCTCCAGCTAACTGGCGCTCAGAGCTCTCCATTGAGGTGCCTACACGTGTCCCTGACACAGGCCTGGGGAGAGAGAAGGAGCCGTTGGCTTTGTCTTCTTCCTTGGGTCAGTGTGTCATGCCTTTCGGGTGTGAGCATATCCCGAATATTCCTTGGCCTTGCTGGCGCTTGACATGTCACCAAGGTGTCACTGAGTGTGTCCAACGTGTCAATTTGGCTGCTTGAGTGCTGAGTTGTGCCAATTGACCACCCCCAGATCAGACTTGAGTGCCAAGTGGTGCACCTGTCAATTGAGTGCTTTTCACTCCAAATTGACACTTCAGGCAGCGTCGTGGAAGCATCTCGGAGCTCCCCCAGGTGTTGGCTTGGCCTCTCGAGCTCCCAATTGCCCTGTCACCTTCAAGGTCGAGGTACTTTCTCCTTCGATTTTCTCCTTGTTTACTTTACTATTTTCAATGCTGTTTGTGGCATTGAATTCCCCTTAAGGTGTAGATTAAGTCCCTAAAATGGTCTAAGCCAACTCGCGTTGTACACCTAGACTCCATTTTCGAAGCTCCACTGAGCTCTGGAGCTCGAGGAGGAAGAAAGGAGGGAGAGAGAGAGAAATTCAAAAGGTTTCTCTCGCTTGGGTTGGGTGCACGTGAACCGTGCTTTGGTTTCGGGCTTGTCAGAGGGAGGGAGCGCTTGCACCGCGCTCACCTCTCTTTCCCTTCTTTTCTTTTCGCTGGCCAAAATAACTCTGGGCGCCGGGCCCCCTTGGCAGTGAGGCTGAAGGAGAGGGGCCCAGTCGTCAGGTTTAATGAGACACAGCCCGAGCGAAAAACTGAGGGTTGGGCTGTGGGCTTGGTCCTTGTGCACCAAAATGTATTGTCAGTGGTATGGTGCATGTGTACTGGGTCCACGCAAAGCGCCTTTAACACTTTGTGTGTATGACAGGCGGGTCCCAAGGGCAGAAGTCGTGTTTGAGCTCCCCAGATTGCACCCAGAGTGTTGCACATCCCCCAAATTGCACCCAGAACTATCTCCAGTTCTGATTTTTGGTATTTTCTTTATTCTTTTTTCCATTTTATTTTATTCTTCATGCAAAAATCCATGAAAAATTACTGAAAAATCACAGAAAATATATTCCATGATTCTGTTATTTTGGGTAATATTTTTGGTATTTTTGGGTGTGAAATTAGGCATTAATTTCACTTAAATCATTAATTGTATATGATTAGGTATATTAATCTTATACAATTAATATTTTGGCATGATTATCCCAAAGAATCATTTTTAATTCCAAGGGATAATATTTGGGGCATTTTTCATGAATGAAATTCATGATTTTTGGATTTGGCATGTTTAATTATATGAAATTGTTTCTTGATTTCATATAATTAGGGTTTTGTGCATAGATCTTTTTTTTGCACACATGTGTATATATTTTTTTTGAAGGAGGTTTGGTATGATTATTTCATGAAATTATTTTTTAATTTCAAGAAATAATTTTGGGATTTAATAAATCATGAGATTGAACATAATTTCATGATTTAATATTTGACATGGCTATTTCATGAAATTGTTTCTTTAATTTCAAGAAATAATTTTCACATATAGTAAATTATGAAATTGGACATAATTTCATAATTTCAAATTTTTGGTATAAAAATCATATGGAATTATATCATTAATTTCATGCAATTTAATTTGTGTATTTTCTGGCAACTTTTAAACAGCAAACAAAGAGCCACCCACCAGAGCAGGTCATGAAGACCGTAGAGGCTGAAGGGCCTGCTCTGGTGCACCAAATTAGTTTACAGCATGTAAGCCTTCTAATTTGATTGGTTTATCTTTGATATTTGGTTTTGCTTCAACATATTTGGCCTTCGCAGGTTTGGTTGCTTCGGCAATTTTGGTTTTCAGAGGTTTGGTTCTTCTTCAGCATTTTTGGCTTTCACAGGTTTGGTTGCTTCGGCATGTTTGGCTTCCACAAATTTGATTTTGCTTCAGCATGTTTGGCATATGTAGGTTTGGTTTTGGTTTGATATAAAGTGTTGGGGCTTACATGAATTTTATCAACTTTCAAAGCCCAGGTTTAAGCATGATTTGGGATTTGGTTTAAATGGTTGGGGCTTACATGAATTTCATCAGCTTTCAAAGCCCAGGGTTTGTTTTGGTTTTAGCATGTTTGGCTTGGTTTTGATTGTAGCATGATTTGTCGAGGTTTTCGCAGTTGGTCCGTACAAAATGCTACAATCTATTTTGTTAAGCACAAAAATATAAAGCATGTTCATCCCTTTATGACTGGTCGGATGAACGAACCAGTGTCAATTGTTTATGGTACAAATTGGCAAAACCATTTTGAAGTGGATTCTCGCATTCTTTCCGCTCATTTTATAGGTTTGGTGTGGAATCCTCACTTTCGCTCATTCTCCACTCAAATTTATTTGGTGGAATCGCCTTCAAAGGTCTATCTCATCATAAAAAATGAAATAATCCTTTCGTTAGGCAGCAATTTGTTTTAAAGGGACAAATTGCAAACACTTGTCCATTTTTATATTTATTCTGTATCAAATGGACGAACCCAGTGGTAATTGTATTAAAGACACAAATACCAAAGTCATTTTATTTGAAGGAACCTTACATTTTCTCTCCTTTATTTATTTATTTGGTGGAACCTTGCATCGCTCCCCTCTTATTTATTCATTTATTTGGGTGGGTTTGTTTGTATTTATTATATATATATTTTTTTTTGTGTGTTTCGTTTGTTTTGGACATGGCTTTAGTCACTTATTTTGAGAAATTTATGTTTTCTAGTATGGTGTATGGATTGGATATGTGTTTTGGGAAAGTTTATATTATTATCAGTATTTTTGGTATTTTGTTATTTTGTTAGGCACAAAATAAAAAGCCTGTTCATCTCTTTATGACTGGTCAGATGAACATACCAGTGTCAATTGTTTATGGTACAAATTGGCAAAACCATTTTAAATATGGATTCTCTCTATTCTCTCCACTCATTATTAAGTGTGGAATCCTCACATTTCACTCATTCTCCACGCATGTTTATATATTTGGAGTGGAATTTCGTCCTGATAAATTATCCCACCTTATCATAAGGATAAGAAGATTTCATTTATTATAGGGCTTTTTATTTATGCCTTCAATACTCTGCCTTACTATTAATTAATAAGGCAATATTTTATTCAGCAATGATTTGTTTAAAGCGACAAATCATAACGCTGCCCATTTTCATATTTATTCTGTATCAAACGGGCAAACACAGTGGTAATTGTATTGGAGGCACAAATACCAAAACCATTTTCCCCGCTTTAGTGGTCCCAAAGTTCGGGCGCCGACTTCATCCGGCGATGTGGACAAAACCTTTCTTTTTGGCCTGCCAGAGGTTTTGGTGGCTTTTATATCAGCCACCACATGTGTTCCTTGATTAACGGCTCAAGGCAACAAGGCCGATTTATGCCCGGGGGGGGACATTTTGGTTTGCGGTATTTCTTCAGTGGACACCATCCACGTCCCTTGATTAACGGCTCAAGGCGACAAGGCCGATTTATGCCCGATGGGACATCTTTGGTTGTGGTATTTCTTCAGTGGAAACCATCCACGACCCTTGATTGACGGCTCAAGGCGACAAGGCCGATTTATGCCCGATGGGACAGCTTTGTTTGTGGTATTTCTTCAGTGGACACCATCCACGTCCCTTGATTAACGGCTCAAGGCGACAAGGCCGATTTATGCCCGATGGGACAGCTTTGTTTGTGGTATTTCTTCAGTGGACACCATCCACGTCCCTTGATTAACGGCTCAAGGCGACAAGGCCGATTTATGCCCGATGGGACAGCTTTGTTTGTGGTATTTCTTCAGTGGAAACCATCCACGACCCTTGATTGACGGCTCAAGGCGACAAGGCCGATTTATGCCCGATGGGACAACTTTGTTTGTGGTATTTCTTCAGTGGAAACCATCCACGACCCTTGATTGACGGCTCAAGGCGACAAGGCCGATTTATGCCCGATGGGACAACTTTGTTTGTGGTATTTCTTCAGTGGAAACCATCCACGACCCTTGATTGACGGCTCAAGGCGACAAGGCCGATTTGCACCCGGCGGGACATGGATAAGTACCTTTTACCCCGGGACTTAAGCCACATTTCTTTTGGGTGTATGGGTTTAGCCACCTTTCTTTTTGGTGTTTGGGTTTAGTCACCTTTCTTCTTGGTGTTTGAGTTTGGCCACCTTTCTTCTTGGTGTATGGGTTTAGCCACCTTTCTTCTTGGTGTATGGATTTAGCCACCTTTCTTCTTGGTGTATCATGCATGGTATTTCTTAAGGTACCGTCCGTTTATAGGAGGTAATGGTCTTTCGCCTTTATGATCTATGAGTTGGTATGCTCCTCCGTCAAATACCTTCTCCACCACATATGGGCCTTCCCAGTTAGGTGAAAATTTTGGGCCGACATGTCGGCCAATTATAGGCCTTCGGAGAACAAGCACCAATTCTCCTTGACGAAAAGTTCTTGGGCGGGCCATTTTGTTATAGGCCCGTGCCATCTTTGCTTGGTATATTTCCAAGTTTTGTTGGGCTATGATTCGCCTTTCATCCATAGCGTCGAGTTCGTCGAGCCTGAGGCGCTTCTGCTCATCTAACGACATTTCGTTCCGGAGCGCCACCCTTAAGGACGGGAGTTCCACCTCAAGCGGCAGGACAGCTTCGACACCAAACACCAGGGAATATGGTGTCGCTTGAGTGGGGGTTCGACATGTGGTTCGATATGCCCAAAGCGCTTCTTGTAGCCTTTCATGCCAGTCGCGCTGATTTCCTTTCAACGTCCTTTTCGTGATTTTTATCAAGGTCTTATTGAAGGCCTCTGCTAAACCATTTGCTCTGGGATTGTATATGGAAGAATATTTCCAATCAATCTTGAACTTTTCCGCAAGTGCGTATACTTTAGCACTTTTGAACGCGGCCCCGTTATCAGAAATGATTCTCCTCGGGGTCCCAAATCGGTATAAGATATGGGTTTTGAAGAAATTCACGACATCGATTGCCTTCACTTCCCTAAGCGGGACTGCCTCGGCCCACTTGGTGAAGTAATCGGTCGCAGCCAAGATAAACTTATGACCCTTGGAGGAAGGCGGGTCAATGGGCCCGACTACATCGGTACCCCATGCATCAAACGGCCAGGATGATACAGTCGGGTGAAGCGGATTTGGGTGTTGATGTATGAACGTGCCATGTATTTGGCACATGTGACACTTTTTGGCATGCTCGATGCAATCGCGTGCCATGGTGGGCCAATAATAGCCCATGCGCTTTATCTTAAGTCGCATTTTGGGTCCCGGCTGATGTGCTCCGCATAAACCCGAATGAACTTCCTTCATGATTTGGTGGACTTCTGGGTTTGACACACAGCGAAGCCACATTTGGTCGTATGATCGCCTGTATAAGGTGTCATTAACGTAGGCGTAGCGAAGCGCTCTCTTCTTGAGTTGCTCTCGCGCTGATTTCTCATTCGGGAGAACCCCGTATTTGAAGTATTTAACGAAAGGTTGGCGCCAATCGTCATTCGGCTGAGTCACCATGGCATCTTCCAGGTCACTTTCCATTTCTTCGGTCATAGCCACCTGGATTTTATCTTTGGTCCCCGTGAAGCATGAGGACAGGGGTCGTCGATTTTTGACAACAATTTGCACATTTTCGTCGCCAGGCTCACCTAATTCTTTAGCCACCCGAGCGAGTGCATCAGCTTTGCCATTTGTGGCTCTCGAGATTTTCTTGAATAGGATTTCAGGAATTTCATCTATTAATTCTAAAACCCTAGCGTGATACTTTATCAACTCCGGTTTTAGTACCTTGTATGCTCCGGTGATTTGATTTATTATCAATTGGGAGTCACCAAACACATGGAGTTTTCTAATCCCCATATTCAGCGCAAGCTCTAACCCGGCCATGAGCGCTTCATATTCAGCCTCATTATTTGTACAAGGCTCGATCAATGCTAAGGCATGACGCATGATTCCTCCTTCTGGTGTCACGAAGACTAAGCCTATCCCGGCCCGTATTTGCGGGATGTTTGGGCCCGCGGTGGGCCGTATTGATGATGCCCCATCAAAGTACATTTCCCAACTTGGGGTTTCATCTTTGATATGAAAGACTTCTTCATCTGGAAATTCGCATGCCAAAGGAGAGTCGTCGGGTATTGGATGGGCCGCTAGGAAATCAGCCATCGCTTGCCCCTTTATGGCCTTTTGTGGCGCGAAAGTTATATCAAACTCGGTCAGGATTATGGCCCATCTTGCCAACCTGCCTGTAAGAATGGGTCTCGTCATGAGATATTTTAAGGGGTCAATCTTTGAGATGAGGATGACCTTGTGGGCTATCATGTAGTGTCGCAACTTCTTCACAGCGAACACCAATGCCAGGCAATGCTTTTCAATCGGTGTATAGGCGTATTCCGCCCCTACCAGCATGCGGCTCAAATAATAGAGGGCGTTTTCTTTCCCTTGTTCATTTTCTTGCGCTAATAAGGCCCCGAGAGATCCATCCAAGGCCGTTGTGTACAATATCAGCTCTTTTCCTGGTATTGGAGCGGCTAGTACTGGCGGTTTGAGGAGATAGCCCTTGATGTCGTTCAGGGCTTGTTGACAGGCTTCGTCCCATTTAAACGGGACATCCTTCTTGGTCAATCGGGTGAAAGGTTGTATCCTACCCGATAGATTGGCTATAAATCGCCTGATGTATGCCAAGCGGCCTTGAAGCGAGCGAAGCTCTTTAAGGTTCCTAGGTGGCGGCAATTCTTGTATTGCCTTGATTTTACTCGGGTCTATCTCGATCCCTCGGTGTCGAATGACAAACCCAAGAAATTTCCCCGACGAGACCATAAAGGCGCACTTTAACGGGTTTAACTTCAGCGCGTGTTGCCTCAGGCGGTCGAACACGACTTTGAGGTTTCTGAGATGCTCGTCATAGGACGTTGCCTTTACGACCAAATCGTCCACGTAGCATTCGACAATCTTATGAATTAGATCATCAAATATTTTCGTCATGGCTCGCTGGTATGTAGCCCCGGCATTTTTGAGGCCAAAAGGCATAACCTTGTAACAATAAATACCCATCGGAGTGCGGAAGGCCGTGTGCTTCTGGTCTTCTTCGTCCATTTTGATTTGGTTATACCCCGCATATCCATCCATAAAGGAGAATACTTCATAGGACGAGGTATGGTCGATGATGATTTCAGTCACGGGTAAAGGAAAGTCATCTTTGGGACAAGCTTTATTCAGGTCCCGAAAGTCGACACATATGCGTATTTGCCCGTTCTTCTTCTTTACGGGAACGATGCTAGCCACCCAATCGGGAGTTTCTTCTTCCCGTACGAAGCCTGCATCAATAAGTTTCTTGGTTTCAGCCACGACTTTTTCTTCGAGTTCTATTCTCATTCGTCGTGGTGCCTGTTTGACCGGCTTTATACTCGGGTCAATTTTGAGTTTGTGGACCGCAACTTTGGGATCCAATCCTGGCATTTCTTCATAGCTCCATGCGAAACAATCAACATATTCTTGGAGCAAGGCCCTCAGGGGTTCCCGTTTCTCTTGAGGAAGGGATGCGCTTATGAAGGTTGGCCTGGGGTCTTCATCTGTCCCGAGGTTAACTTCCACCAACTCGTCAATGGTGTTTGGCGCGCCGTCCTCCAACTCTTTTGGTGCATTTTTAGCCACCAGGATGAAGTCTTCTTCTTCCGGCTCCTCAGATACCATATGACAAGTGACTCTTCGGTTTTTGAAGAAGCTTCGACACCGTTCGTCGGGATCCCCGTCTTCTTCTGACTCAGAGTCATATCCCAAACCGCGAGTGTATTTGATCTTGTCATCGAGGCCCCTGACCGTATTAGTCGAGCCATTCCATAATTTCTCAAAATAATACATTTTGGATTTCGATATGGTTTGAGGACACCTGGCTTTTTCCATCAGTTGACCCTGATTCTTCCCGAAATACCGGGACGCCTCGATATTGACTTCCCCGTCGTCGGAGTCTTCTGACAATAAGCCACTCCACTCGTGGATCAGGGCATTATCACCAGGATTGATTGCATCGATTTTGTAGAATCTAATTGGTCTATGAGTGACCGTCTTCCCTAGCAAGCGTTCGACCTTTGAAGGAACGACAAACGTCCGCAACTTCTGGATTTGGTTCACTTCTTTGGGAGACAGGTCCTTGTAATGTTTTTCGGGTACCTTTTCAACCCTTAAAGACGATTCATGGCTCTCGTCAGTTTCGAAGTTGTATGTCGGTTTGACGTGAAACAGAATTTCTTCTTCTGATCCACTCTCCGATTCATATGCCTCTTCATCTATAGGAGCTTCCTCTTCTGACTCATCGTCTGTTGAGGCCCCATATAGTGGGATAACCCGGCGCGTCGAGATCTTCTCATCTTCTTCATCAGAAGAGGCGCCAAATAAGGGAGTGACACCATACACTCGTTCCTTCTTGTCTTCCTCTTCATCAGAGGACAACCCATAAATGGGTTTATTACTCAAAGTTGGTGCCTTTTTATCATGAGATGACACCAGATCGGGCGTGGATTTGGTTTGGCTTGTTTGCATTTCCAAGCCATTTCCTTGTAAGACGGAGCTTAGAGACTCCATCAGCGCTTTATGCTGATCCTTCTCCTCCTGCGTTAAGAAATAACGGGCGTCGCTAAGGCCAATTTCATGGACCCCGAACGGCTTGATGTCCCCATTTATCCTTTTTTGCCTTCCGTCTTTCATGTATTTCATGCATTGGTGAAGAGTTGATGGTACCACCCGATTTTCATGCAGCCAAGGGCGACCGAGTAAGGCCTTGTATGACGTATCGGCGTCAATGACATAAAATTTGGTCGAGGTTATCAGGCCCCCGAATTGGAGTGTTAGGGTCACCGCACCCATGGCTTTCTGGGAATGTTGATTGAACCCATGAATGGTCACTTTCTCATTCGACAATGGCTTGGTATCCAGCATTAGGGTTTTCAGGATCCTCAAGGGCATAATGTTTATCGATGACCCCGAATCGACCAAAATGCGATTCAATCTTTGCCCCTCACAGTCGCCAGTTACATACAACGGCCGGTTGTGATCGGCGGTGCCAGTCAATAGGTCTTCATCAGTGAAGTGGATACCCGTTGAACGGCTGTTGACGTATGCCGTCTCATGTGATTGCTTTTCAGCAAAGTAGGCCTGAAATTGCTCAGGATTTTGGAGCGCGTATATTAATATATCGCGCATATCCTTTGACATCATCAATGCATCAAAGACACTAAGCAAGGCTGGGATCTTACGGAGATGCGCCAGCACATTGTAATCTCCTACCGTGAGTTTTGACTTTTCACGGGTGGGTAGGCCATTTTCTGGTTCTTTGCTTGTACTTTTGGTCTTCGCGACATTTCGGTCAGACTCCTTTGGAGGTTGACGTTCAGGGATGTAGGTGCCCGAACGCAGAACGACCTGACATTCTGTCTTTTCCTTTTCAGAGGTAGTGGCCTCATTACCTTCTTCGGGATAAAATAGACTCCCGGGAAAGTGTGCGTCTTCTTCAGAATCGCTATTATGATGTATTGCATGGCACCATTCTTTTTGGTTAGGCGCGGAACGGGTGTATTTGTGAGGATTTGATTGCCCTTCCTCCCTGTTCTCTATTTTAAAAGAGCGTTTTCGGCCGTCGACGGGCCTACCCTCTTTCCTTGACTCAGGATTTATTGACCCTCTCCTTGGGTTCACAACGGAGATATTCCTGGCTTGAGTAGAAACGGCCTGAGACTCGCCACCTCTTTCCTCACTTGTGGTTTCAATCGTCAGCCTTTCTTCGTGGCCGCAATCTTGCCATGCTACGCTTTCCAGCATTTCTTTGTCTTCTATGTTTACTAAAAAGACGTTGGGAGGTTTCCTTCGGGCTTGACCCGGTCGAAATGCCCCATTTCTGGATTGATGCCCATGAGAAACTATGATCACCATGTCCTCCTTCGGGCGCCCCGAAGATGAGTTTCCCTCGTCTCGGGTAAATCCAACTCTAAGGAACCCATTCATTTCAGGTCCCTTCTCGCATTCTTTTCTCATTCGACAGGGCATGTCTTCCACTAGCCCTTTTATGCCTTCGGGTTTGAATTTCCGAATTGTCGACTTTGAGTCTATGCTGGTTGTCTTTTCGCGACCATCCATGAAATGATGGACTTGCCCGAGAAGCTCATTGAGGTAAAGCTCCTCCCGGCGGGGAAGAGTATCAGAGTCTTCCGATTCGCTCACTTCATGAGTTTCTACGTGGGTGACGACACAGCATTCTTCATCCCAAAACTCATCTCCTTCATCTGTGGTTTCATCTGCATCGACTATACCCAGTAATTTGTTGAGAATTCGTTTAGGAATGAAGTCTCGAAGCATGGCCGGTATCGGTTGGCCTTGTTCATATTCTTCGAGCGCATCAATGTACTCCTTTGGCTTTACTGGCTTCTTGTCCCGTTTGCGGCTGCCATTTTTGTTCGCCTTCTTGTAGAAAGCCACCGGTTTTCTTGGTGGTTCAGGGATAATGGGAGTCACCTCATTTTTCCACAAAATGCCTGGTTCTTTCTGGATGGATTTGAGAAGCTTCTTTGCTTTACGGGACAGATGGATGCTCCAAGGTTCTGCCGAAGAATCCTCAATATTGACCTCTATATGAGAGACCGCATTCACCTGCTCATGCGGGGCTGGCGTTTGAAGGATACTATCAGCCAGAGTTATCTCGCCATTCTTATACCTCCTTTCTATCCAGTCCTTGAACACCCAACAATCTTCTATGGGGTGCCCAAGTACTCTGTGATATGGACAGTAGTTCGGGTCACTGGATTTCTCCATGTCGGCGGGCCGTTTACATTTAGGTAATTGGAGCCCGTCTTTCAAAGCATCTTTGAAAAGTCGCGCGACCTTATCCCTTTTAAATGAATAAGGCTTGCCCTTCAATTCCTCCAGACTTTTAAGAGGCTGCCCGCTTCCATATACGGGTTTTGCACTGCTGCCGCCGTCATTTTTATTTGACGAGCCACCATTGTTTACAGTGTTGACATTAGCGGCCGCGTTTTTGCCGTCGGACTTGCTTGTACTGGCTACCTTGGCCTCGGCTTTCCCTCCTCTTTGGAATCTCTGACCCGAGTAGTTGGGCCATGAATTTGGAGGTGCATTTTCAAGCCTGGACACACAGTTTATCAAATCCTAATATGTCGTAATCTTGGCTATCCCTAAGAACGGTGTCATCCAGTTGTCAACGTTCCTGAGTATTAGTTCGACCGCCTCCCTTTGGGTTATTGGGCGATCACACCTGATGCTGAGGTTTCGCCAGCGACTAATGTACTCCAGAACTTTTTCATTCTTCTGGGGCCTGGTATTGGCCAAGTCCGCAATGCTGATTTTGTCAGTCATGACCGCGAACTTTGCCCTGAATGCATCGGTCATATCATCCCACGTTTTAATACTCCCATTTTCTAATGAGTAGTACCATTCAAAGGCGGGACCCGTTAGACTTTGCGGGAATTGACGCAGCAACAAGGCATCATTGCTCCCTGTATTCCCACACGAGGCCATGAAATGGGCCAAGTGTTGACCTGGGTTGGTGTCTTTTACACCTTCTCCCGAAAAGGATTTAAACTTCGGGACTATATACCCCTTTGGGTAAGGTATAGCGTCGTAATCGGCTGGATACTGCCTCCCCATTCGTTTCAAGGGCGAGAGGGTAAATCCTGCGCCCGCTATTTGGAGTTGTTGACTAATTATCTCCTGGATCTCCTTTTTAGTCAATCCTTGATTCTCATTAGTATATGTGCGAGTGTTGGAGCCCCGAGCAATATTGACTCGAGAGCTCTCTCCTCCGCATGGGAGGTCTTCTTTGTGACCATCGGGGTCTCTGAAGCTTGGATGTTGTGATGGTTGAGGTCCCGCATGTTTGGAGGGTCCTTCATCTTCCATCCTCTCATTTGTGATCCCCTTTTTGGTCAGGAAGTCACTTAAGGACTTGATCAGACTTAAAGCCTCTTGATTTTGCTTTCTGAGCTCTCCCATTTCTTGCTCATTTCTCTGTCTATACTCCTCCATTTCTCGTTCTCGTATAGACAGTTGTCGTTTTAGTTGGGCGACGAAGTCATTCGCGGAGCCACCAGTGTCTTCCATTTCTGCCTCATTGTGGGCTGATTCGTCGTCAGTTGGAGGGCCCCCTTTTTGTCCTCTCTTGGTCCTGGCCCTGGTCCTGGCCGCATGAGCGTTCTCGACGTCTCGACCAGGCGGTGGGTCATTGGATGGGCCCACTTCTTCATCATCAGCCATGTATGTGGCGTGACGTTCTTCTTGATCGTCAGAGGAGCTTTCGTCATACGCCCCCACAGTATAGACTGTGAAGTGTTCTTCTTCGTCATCAGCATAAGGTGCCGGACGAGAGACCCGCCTCTTTTTTCGGGCCTGGTCAGGGACAAGGATAACCAACCCTTTGCTTGACTTTAATGGCTTAGGGTTTAGTTTTGGCCCTAACCTGTCAAACACAGTCGTGCCTGAGGCTTGGGGTTTTATCTTTGGCCCCAGCCTTTTAAACACATTTTCACTCTCGATATTTTTCGAGAGAGCGGTGGTTTTGACCGTAGCCCGTGTTTTGGGCTTAGCCACCTGTATATAGGTGGATGGTGTCTGGCTTGTTTGGGTCAGACGAGATTTTGGGATCCATGTTTGTTTGGTCCCCGGTGCCCGTTCATATGGGCGGTTCCCCGATTCCCGGGGGAAATGGACCTGTCTCCCTTGAACTTGAGAGGCGGAAGCTTGAGGTTTGTTTCGGCGCTGTTGTTTACGCGCCTTAATGGCCTGGTGAGTCTCGTATAGAGACTTACCAAGGTCGGCCTGTTTGAGGCCTAAGGGTCTTCCCGACTCGGTCGAGAAGTTCTGGTTTAGGCGAGGTTTTGGTTGTGGAACCTCCCAAACGCTCCGGATACGAGCGGTTGGAGAGTTCCTTTTCACAATCCTTAGGGATGTGAAGGGGTTGGAGACGGGAAGATTTGGCTTAGCCACCAATTCATCCTGGTAGGCTTGGAGAGCCCGTTTCTTGGTGACCTTTGGGGCCACCGGTGTTGGAAGGGTCGGGGAGACTTTGTTCACTGAGCGTTGTCTCCTGGGGCGCTGAGGTTTTGGAGGGAGCGCCATGATTTTGTTGTCAATCCCCTTCTGGGTGATCCTGAAGGAGACTTCATGGTCCTCATCCTCGACCAGAGTTGGTGTCAGTGATGGTGAAGTAGGAGGAAGAACGATCATTTGGGGAAAGTCCCCAAACGAGAACACCATGTGGCCCGCCTCGTTGAGGGAGACGGGGACAGCGATCGCAAACGGAGAATTCGCTCCAGACATCATTTCCTGAAAAATATAAACTCCACAAATCAATTAGCCATATTTCATGCAAAATTTATTATATATTTTTTTTGTTTGATCCATATATTTAATTATTTTAGCCCAAGAGATGAGAGGAGAAAGATACGTCCCACCGGGCGTGCCAGAACCTGTGCGGCCCTTTTTCGCGGCCCACGCGCGAGGCATCGGCGTCCTCGCTCACGGGGGAAGAAGGTGCAGGTACATCCCTGCGCGTGTTTGTGCGCTCAAGGACTTATTATTTAGGTGATTGTGGGAACTTTTATTTTCCGACGGGCGCAAGCCCCCGCCGTTAATTACCCCGGCTCTCGCCTCGGGAACCTCTGATTAATGGGCTAAACTAATCAAAATATATGGATCAGATTTGTGGCTTTATTTCTTCCTTCCAATTTATTATAATACATGCTTGAAATAACCCAAAGGTATAACTTTGGGTAATAAGACTAAAGACGTATGATCTAAAGTCAGAGAAACGTATAATTTCTCATAAATCAGAGATCGAGGACGTATAATCCTGTTGATCTCACGGAGTTCGAATATGAAGCGCACTGCCAACTCGATGCTCAAGGAACCAGAGATGTTTGATCTCTATAAAGGTTCATGTCAAAGACAAGGACGTATAGTCCTGAACAGTCTATTGACCTTTCAAATCCTGAATCTGAAGCGCTATGTCAATTCGAAACTTGAGAAATTTGGAGAATCGGGAACGTATAATTCTTTATCGATTCCCAAAATGAGGTACGTTAAACCTGAAGCGCACTGCCAGTTTAACGTTCTCGAAACATGATTTGATATGATTTGGTATGTTGGCATGTTTTACCAAGTTTTGGACTTATCTGCATATTTGGCATATTTGGCCAAAGATTTGGACATATTTGCATATTTGACATATTTTGTCAAGAGTTTGGACATATTTGCATATTTGGCATATTTGGTCAAAGATTTAGACATATTTGCATATTTGACATGCTTGGTCAAAAGTTTCGGCATATTTGCATATTTGACATGTTTGGTCAGAAGTTTGGGCATATTTGACATGTTTGGTCAAAAGTTTGGGCATATTTGCATATTTGACATGTTTGGTAAGAAGTTTGGGCATATTTGACATGTTTGGTCAAAAGTTTGGGCATATTTGCATATTTGACATGTTTGGTCAAATATTTGGACACAATTGTATTTTTGACATATTTGGTCAAATATTTGGGTATATTTGCATATTTGACATGTTTGGTCAAATATTGGACATATTTGACATATTTAAATATTTTTGATTTGTTTTATCAAAGTTTAATCATTTTGAACATTTTGATTTGTTTTATGACATAACTCAATCATTTTTGAATATTTTTGATTTACTTTATCAAAATGTTACATAATTTGATATTTCAATTTTATTTTATTAAAATATAATGCAATTTGATTATTTTGAATATTTTGGTTTGTTTTATCAAAACATGACATAATTTAATTATTTTGAATATTTTGATTTGTTTTATCATAATTTGATTATTTTGAATATTTTGATTTGTTTTATCAAAATATAGCATGATTTGATTATTTAAAATATTTTTGATTTGTTTATGACATATTTTAATTATCCTTGAATATTTTGATTTGTTTTATCAAAATATACATAATTTGATTATTTTGAAAATTGTTGATTTGTTTTATCATAATTTTCACTTATTTTTAAATATCCTATTTGGTATTTTGAATTTATTTTGTACATATATCATATATTTTGAATTTTTTTTATTTATAATAATAAAAAAAAAGGAAAATAAAATCAAAATTGACATTTTATAGTCTTAAAAATATTCATAAATGAAATCATGATTTTTGATGTATTTTTCATAATTTTTGGGCTTGAGAAATCATTTTTATTTGGTGTTTAAAGTTTATTTTCAAAACAGATTAATATGGGCCGTTGGATCTGGGCCCATGCATCAAGATCTGAACTTAAGTTCAGTTTTTAAAGCATCTTTTAAACTGGGCCGTTGGATCTCTGACGCGCATCAAGCCTTCTCTGGGCTGTTTGAATTTCATCAAGTTTCGCACTTTGAGGTGCATCAATATTCGTGCTTCATCCTCCCCGACACTGATCGAGGCCCTGCCGGCGTCGGATCTCTGATCAGGAGGCATGGCCGACATCGCCGGAGCGTGGGGAGTCCATCGGTGGTGGTCTCGGCGGCGGCGGCGGCCTGGATCGCCGGAGATGGGGGTAACCATTTGGTTTCGGTTGAGAAGTTGGCTGAGATGAAATTTTGAGGAATTTGAGCTGATTTTTGACAAATTAACTCGATTTCTTTGTCATATGGCATCGCCAGAGCATGTTTAACAAGTTTTTGAGATTTAATTTGAGTTTAATCCATCAATTTTGCAGCTTTGGCCATTTGGTACCAAACTGGTTTCGGGGCATTGGTACCAAATGAGATTTCATGGCTTTTCCTTGCAATTTTCTTCCAATTAACCCTCCAAACAGTGTCGTTTAGCATGTTTGAACATGTTTGGATGATCAATTTCATCAATTTAGATGTGCATTGTCCTTTATGCACATTGGGTCATTTCTGGTTTCATTTCCAATTTGGTTTTCCTTTGATTTCATCACATTCTTCTCAAATTGCATGTTTAAGTATGTTTATTTGGGTCAATTGCATGTTTTAGAAAGGTTTTATACTAGATTTGCATGTGGATTTCATTTGTATGTAAGTTAATTTCATTTTTTTCTTTTTTCTGGCATTTATTCCAGAATTAACTCAATTCTGATTTTTACAGATCCAATTTCAGAAATTCATAGAAAATCACAGAAAATGCCAAAAATGGTAAAATTTGGTGAATGAATGCATTAAGACTTATTTTATATGCCTATGAAATTTCAAGCTAATTGAATAATCAGAAAGCATGTTTTTTGCATTTTTACCAGACTGGACAGAAATGCCCTTTCAGATTTATTAAAAATCAAATTTGGCTTAACCTATGGATTAAAGCCTGGTTTAATTATTCTAAACCCTTTAAAACATCACATGAGGTGTCATAAAGGTGAATTAATCAAGAAATTCTGCATTTCTGAATCAAAAGAAGAATGAACTTCTCAGTTTGACCCAAAGTTGACTTTTTTGGAGTTTTTGACAGATGAGATTGTAAAATTCATAACAATTCACAGAAAATTCCAAAAATTATAAAATTTATGTGGTAAGTTAGTATAAACCTAATCTACATGACTGTGAAATTTCATAAGAAATTAACAACCAGGCTGAGAGATATGGATTGATCTCTCAGCTGGACAGAAACTGGAATACACTGGATTCAAACCAGTATTGATGTATATTGCTTTTCCATTGCTCAATTATGATTTTGAGCTATCAAGCACATCAGAGAACATGAAAGAAGGAATTAAAGAGGGAAATAAAACCAATTTGCACCAAAATATCATATATTATAACAAATTGAAATACAATACACATATAAAACATGGAATTTTGTTTCTCCATGGAATTTTAACAGCATAACAGCTTGTATAAAGCCATTATTGAGCTTTACACAGCCACTGCACATGTGCACAGAGCTTGAGAGAGAAAGGGGATGAACATGTGCCCATCCCCATGGAACCAGATTGGCATGTGCCAATTGGTTGGAGTATACTGTCAAATTCCATGGTGAACTCACCATGTAAGCTCCTGAGACTCAAGCTCAGCCACCAATTGAGCTCTGGAAGGAGGGAGTCACATGTGCACCTCCCCAGCCATGGGGCTAGCCATCTCACCCAGCAAGGTGAGACTGGCTCCTTGAGCTCAATTGGGACTGAGCCAAGCTCAAGGCTTGACTCCTATGTCCCTTACCTAGCTATTCAAGACTTGGTTTCTTCTCAGCTGGCTTTCTTTTTTTGTGGAAATTGGTGGAGTTGAGATTTTGGTAGAGTTTGGCTATGTTGCTCTCTTTCTTTTCTTCTTCTTCTTCACTGGGGTCTATTTATAGCCCAGAGGGCATGGTTTAAGCCTCAGGGCTGAGCTGGCATCATCCCAGCCCTTGGTTTGATCAAATGGCCAGGATTGAGCCAGCCAGGCCTGTGCCGGCCTGAGGCTTGTCCTTGGAAGATTCCTCCAGCTAACTGGCGCTCAGAGCTCTCCATTGAGGTGCCTACACGTGTCCCTGACACAGGCCTGGGGAGAGAGAAGGAGCCGTTGGCTTTGTCTTCTTCCTTGGGTCAGTGTGTCATGCCTTTCGGGTGTGAGCATATCCCGAATATTCCTTAGCCTTGCTGGCGCTTGACATGTCACCAAGGTGTCACTGAGTGTGCCCAAAGTGTCAATTTGGCTGCTTGAGTGCTGAGTTGTGCCAATTGACCACCCCCAGATCAGACTTGAGTGCCAAGTGGTGCACCTGTCAATTGAGTGCTTTTCACTCCAAATTGACACTTCAGGCAGCGTCGTGGAAGCATCTCGGAGCTCCCCCAGGTGTTGGCTTGGCCTCTCGAGCTCCCAATTGCCCTGTCACCTTCAAGGTCGAGGTACTTTCTCCTTCGATTTTCTCCTTGTTTACTTTACTATTTTCAATGCTGTTTGTGGCTCTGGAGCTCGAGGAGGAAGAAAGGAGGGAGAGAGAGAGAAATTCAAAAGGTTTCTCTCGCTTGGGTTGGGTGCACGTGAACCGTGCTTTGGTTTCGGGCTTGTCAGAGGGAGGGAGCGCTTGCACCGCGCTCACCTCTCTTTCCCTTCTTTTCTTTTCGCTGGCCAAAATAACTCTGGGCGCTGGGCCCCCTTGGCAGTGAGGCTGAAGGAGAGGGGCCCAGTCGTCAGGTTTAATGAGACACAGCCCCAGCGAAAAACTGAGGGTTGGGCTGTGGGCTTGGTCCTTGTGCACCAAAATGTATTGTCAGTGGTATGGTGCATGTGTACTGGGTCCACGCAAAGCGCCTTTAACACTTTGTGTGTATGACAGGCGGGTCCCAAGGGCAGAAGTCGTGTTTGAGCTCCCCAGATTGCACCCAGAGTGTTGCACATCCCCCAAATTGCACCCAGAACTATCTCCAGTTCTGATTTTTGGTATTTTCTTTATTCTTTTTTCCATTTTATTTTATTCTTCATGCAAAAATCCATGAAAAATTACTGAAAAATCACAGAAAATATATTCCATGATTCTGTTATTTTGGGTAATATTTTTGGTATTTTTGGGTGTGAAATTAGGCATTAATTTCACTTAAATCATTAATTGTATATGATTAGGCATATTAATCTTATACAATTAATATTTTGGCATGATTATCCCAAAGAATCATTTTTAATTCCAAGGGATAATATTTGGGGCATTTTTCATGAATGAAATTCATGATTTTTGGATTTGGCATGTTTAATTATATGAAATTGTTTCTTGATTTCATATAATTAGGGTTTTGTGCATAGATCTTTTTTTTGCACACATGTGTATATATTTTTTTTGAAGGAGGTTTGGTATGATTATTTCATGAAATTATTTTTTAATTTCAAGAAATAATTTTGGGATTTAATAAATCATGAGATTGAACATAATTTCATGATTTAATATTTGACATGGCTATTTCATGAAATTGTTTCTTTAATTTCAAGAAATAATTTTCACATATAGTAAATTATGAAATTGGACATAATTTCATAATTTCAAATTTTTGGTATAAAAATCATATGGAATTATATCATTCATTTCATGCAATTTAATTTGTGTATTTTCTGGCAACTTTTAAACAGCAAACAATGGATGACAAGCCGTTCAGGCATGATGTTCAGGATCAAAGGCTTGCACGACATGCCGTTCAGGCTTGATGTTCACGGTGAAAGGCAAGTACCACATGACGTTCAGACATGCATGACATGACGTTCAGACGTCGACAACATGCCGTTCAGGCATGATGTTCAGGGTCAAAGGCATGCATCACATGACGTGCAGACATGGATGACATGCCGTTCAGGCATGATGTTCAGGATCAAAGGCATGCACCAGATGCCGTTCAGGCATGATGTTAACGGGCAAAGGCATGCACCATATGACATTCAGACATGCATGACATGACGTTCAGACGTGGAAAACATGCCATTCAGGCATGATGTTCAGGGTCAAAGGCATGCAGCAGATGCCGTTCAGGCATGATGTTCAGGGTCAGAGGCATACGCCACATGACGTTCTAACATGCATGACGTGACGTTCAGACATGGACAACATGCCGATCAGGCATGATGTTCAGGGTCAAAGGCATTCCCCACATGACGTTCAGACATGGATGACATGCCGTTCAGGCATGATGTTCAGGGTTAAAGGCACGCAGCACATGACGTTCAGACATGCAGGACATGCCGTTCAGGCATGATGTTCAGGATCAAAGACATGCACCACATGACGTTCAGACATGAATGACATGACGCTCAGACGTCGACAACATGACGGTTAGGTATGATTTTCAGCGTCAAAGGCATGCATCACATGACGTGCGGACATGGATGACAAGCCTTTCAGGCATGATGTTCAGGATGAAAGGCATGCACCGCATGTCGTTCAGGCATGATGTTAACGGGCAAAGGCATGCACCCTATGACATTCAGACATGCATGACATGACGTTCAGACGTTGACAACATGCCGTTCAGGTATGATGTTCAGGGTCAAAGGCATGCACCACATGACGTTCAAACATGAAGGTCATGCTCTTCAGGCATCATGTTCAAGGTCAAAGGCAAGCACGACATGACGTTCAGACATGCATGACATGACGTTAAAACGTGGACAACATGCCGTTCAGGCATGATGTTCAGGGTCAAAGGCACGCACCACATGACAACGAGACATGCAGGTCATGCTGTTCACGCATAATGTTCAGTATCAAAGGCATGCACCACATGACGTTCAGACATGGACAACATACCGTTCATGCATGATGTCCAGGCTCAAAGAAATGCACCACATGACGTTCAGACAAGGATGACAAGCCGTTCCGGCATGATGTTCAGGATCAAAGGCATGCGCCGTATGACATTCAGGCTTGATGTTCAGGGTCAAAGGGAAGCACCACATGACGTTCAGACGTGGACACCATGCCGTTCAGGCAAGATGTTCGGGGTCAAAGGCATGCACCACATGACGTTCAGACATGTCGGACATGCCGTTCTGACATGATGTTCGGGATCAAAGGCATGCACCCCATGCCGTTCAGGCATGATATTCCGGGTCGAAGGCATGCACCACATGACGTTCAGACATGTATGACATGCCGTTCATGCATGATGTTCAGCATCAAAGGCATGCACCGCATGCCGTTCAGGCATGATGTTAAGGGTCAAAGGCATCCACCAGATGACGTTCAGATAGGCATGACATTACGTTCAGACGTGGACAACATGCCGTTCAGGCATGATGTTCCTGGTCAAAGGCACGCACCACATGACGTTTAGACATGCATGACATGCCATTCATGCATAATGTTCAGGGGCAAAGGCAAGCACCACATGACGTTTAGACGTGGACAACATGCCGTTCAGGCATGTTGTTCAGGGTCAAAGGCACGTACCATATGACGAAAGTGACATGCAGGTGATGCTGTTTAGGCATAATGTTTAGGGTCAAAGGCATGCACCACATGACATTCAGACATGCAGGACATGACGTTCAGACATGGACAACATGTAGTTCAGGCATGATGTTCAGGGTCAAAGGCATGCACCACATGACGGTGTGACATGGATGACAAGCCGTTCAGGCATGATGTTCAGGAGCAAAGGCATGCACCACATGTCGTTCAGGGTTGATGTTCAGGGTCAAAGGCAAACACCACATGACGTTCAGACGTGGACAACAAGCCATTCAGGCATGATGTTCAGGGTCAAAGGCAAGCACCACATGACCTTCAGACATGGATGACAAGCCGTTCAGGCATGATGTTCAGGATCAAAGGCATGCACGACATGCCGTTCAGGCTTGATGTTCACGGTGAAAGGCAAGTACCACATGACGTTCAGACATGCATGACATGACGTTCAGACGTCGACAACATGCCGTTCAGGCATGATGTTCAGGGTCAAAGGCATGCATCACATGACGTGCAGACATGGATGACATGCCGTTCAGGCATGATGTTCAGGATCAAAGGCATGCACCAGATGCCATTCAGGCATGATGTTAACGGGCAAAGGCATGCACCATATGACATTCAGACATGCATGACATGACGTTCAGACGTGGAAAACATGCCATTCAGGCATGATGTTCAGGGTCAAAGGCACGCACCACATGACGTTCAGACATTCAGGATATGCCGTTCTGGCATGATATTCATGATCAAAGACATGCAACACATGATGTGCTGACATACATGACATGACATTCAGACATGGACAACATGCCGTTCGGGCATGATGTTCAGGGTCAAGGGCACGCACCACATGACGTTCAGACATGAAGGATATGCCGTTCAGGCATGATATTCAGGATCGAAGACATGCAACACATGACGTTCTGACATACATGACATGACATTCAGGCATGATGTTCTGGGTCCAAGGCATGATGTTCAGGGTCAAAGGCATGCGCCACATGACGTTCTAACATGCTTGACATGATGTTCAGACGTGGACAACAGGTCGATCAGGCATGATGTTCAGGGTCAAAGGCATGCCCCACATGACGTTCAGACATGGTAGACACGCCGTTCAGGCATGATGTTCAGGATCAAAGGCATGCACCACATGCCGTTCAGGCATGATGTTCAGGGTGAAAGGCATGCACCAGATGACGTTCCGACATGCCAGACATGACGTTCAGACGTCGACAAGATGCCGATCAGGCATGATGTTCACGGTCAAAGGCATGCCCCACATGACGTTCAGACATGGATAACATGCCGTTCAGATATGATGTTCAGGATCAAAGGCTTGCACCACATGCCGTTCTGGGTTGATGTTAAGGGTCAAAGGCATCCACCATATGACGTTCAGACCAGTATGACAAGATGTTCAGACGTGGACAACATTCTGTTCAGGCATGATGTTCCTGGTCAAAGGCACGCACCACATGACGTTCAGACATGCAGGACATGCCGTTCAGGCATAATGTTCAGGGGCCAAGGCAAGCACCACATGACGTTCAGACGTGGACAACATGCCGTTCAGGCATGTTGTTCAGGGTCAATTGCACGGACCACATGACGAAGAGACATGCAGGTCATGCTGTTCAGGCATAATGTTCAGTGTCAAAGGCATGCACCACATGACATTCAGACATGCAGGACATGACGTTCAGACATGGACAACATGTCGTTCAGGCATGATGTTCAGTGTCAAAGGCATGCACCACTTGACGTTCAGACATGGATGACAAACCCTTCAGGCATGATGTTCTGGATCAAAGGCATGCACCAAATGCCGTTCAGGCATGATGTTAAGGATGAAAGGCATGCACCAGATGACGTTCAGACATGCCAGACATGACGTTCAGACGTCGACAAGATGCCGATCAGGCATGATGTTCACGGTCAAAGGCATGGATAACATGCCATTCAGATATGATGTTCACGATCAAAGGCCTGCACCACATGCCGTTCTGGGGTGATGTTCAGGGTCAAAGGCAGGCACCACATGACGTTCAGACGTGGACAACATGCCGTTCAGCCAAGATGTTCGGGGTCAAGGGCACGCACCACATGACATTCAGAGATGTAGGACATGACGTTCAGACATGGATGACAAGCCGTCCAGGCATTATGTTCAGGATCAAAGGCATGCACCACATGCCGTTCAGGCATGATGTTCAGGGTGAAAGGCATGCACCAGATGACGTTCAGACATGCCAGACATGACGTTCAGACGGGGACAACATGCCGACCAGGCATGATGTTCAGGTTCAAAGGCATGCCCACATGACGTTCAGACATGGATGACATGCCCTTCAGGTATGATGTTCAGGATCAAAGGAATGCACCACATGCCGTTCAGGCTTGATGTTCAGGGTCAAAGGAAAGCACCACATGACGTTCAGACGTGGACAACATGCCGTTCAGGCAAGATGTTCGGGGTCAAGCGCACGCACCACATGCCGTTCAGGCATCATGTTCAGGGTCAAAGGCAAGCACCACATAACGTTCAGACATGCATGACATAACGTTCAGACGTGGACAACATGCCGTTCAGGCATGATGTTCAGGGTCAAAGGCATGCACCACATCACGATGAGACATGAAGGTCATGCTGTTCAGATATAATGTTCACGGTGAAAGGCATGCACCAGATGACGTTCAGACAAGCAGGACATGTCGTTCAGAAATGGACAACATGCCGTTCAGGCATGATGTTCAGGGTCAAAGGCATGCACCACATGACGGTCTGACATGGATGACAAGCCGTTCAGGCATGATATTCAGGATCAAAGGCATGCACCACATGCTGTTCAAGCATGATGTTCAGGGTGAAAGGCATGCACCACATGACGTTCAGACTTGCATGACATGACGTTCAGATGTGGACAACATGCCGATTAGGCTTGATGTTCAGGGTCAAAGGCATGACCCACATGATGTTCAGACATGGATAACATGCCGTTCAGGCATGATGTGCAGGATCAAAGGCATGCACCATATGACGTGGAGACATGACGGACATGCCGTTCAGGCATGATGTTCAGGATCAAAGGCATGCACCACATGCCGTTCAGGCAAGATGTTCAGGGTCAAAGGCATGCGCCACTTTACCTTCAGACATGTATGACATGACGTTCAGGCATGATGTTCAGGATCAAAGGCATGCACCACATGACGTTCAGGCATGATGTTAAGGGTCAAAGGCAGGCACCATATGACGTTCACAAATGCATAACATGACGTTCAGACATGAAACATGCCGTTCAGGCATGATGTTAAGGGTCAAAGGCACGGACCACATGACGTTCGTAATGCAGGAAATGACGTTCAGGCGTGATGTTCTGGATCAAAGGCAGGACGTTCAGACATGCATGACATAACATTCAGACGTGGACAACATGCTGTTCAGGCATGATGTTTAGGGTCAAAGGCACGCACCACATGACTTTGAGACATGCAGATCATGCTGTTCAGACGTAATGTTCAGGTTCAAAGGCATGCACCCCATGACGTTCAGACATGCCGGATATGCCGTTCAGGCGTGATGTTCTGGATCAAAGGCATGTACAATATGCTGTTCTGGCATGATGTTAAGGATCAAAGGCATGCACCAGATGACGTTCAGACATGCATGACAAGACGTTCAGACGTGGACAAAATGCCATTCAGGCATGATGTTCAGGTTCAAAGGTATGCACCATATGATGTTCAGACATGCATGACATCACGTTAAGACGTGAAACATGCCGTTCAGGCATGATGTTCAGGGTCAAAGGCACACACCACTTGAGGTTCAGACATGCAGGAAATGATGTTCAGGCATGATGTTCAGGATCAAAGGCATGCACCACATGCCGTTCAGACATGCAGGACATGCCGTTCGGGCATGAAGTTCAGGATCAACGCCAGGCACCGCATGACGTTCAGACATACCTGACATGACGTTCAGAAGTGGACAACATGCCGTTCAGGCATGATGTTCAGGGTGGAAGGAATGCATCACGTGATGTTCCGACATGGATAACATGCCGTTCAGGTATGATGTTTAGGATCAAAGGCATGCACCGCATGTCGTTCAGGCATGATGTTAAGGTTCAAAGGCATGCATCATATGACGTTCAGACATGCATGACATGACGTTCAGATGTGGACAACATGCCGTTCAGGCATAATGTTCAGGGTCAAAGGAACGCACCACATGACGTTCAGACATGCAGGTCATGCCGTTCAGGCATCATGTTCTGGTTCAAAGGCAAGCACCACATGACGTTCAGACATGCATGACATGACGTTCAGATGTGGACAACATACCGTTCAGGCATGATGTTTAGGGTCAAAGGCACGCACCACATGACGATGAGACATGTAGGTCATGCTGTTCAGGCATAATGTTCAGGGTCAAAGGCATGCAACAAATGACGTTCAGATATGGATGACATGAAGTTTAGACATGGACAACATGCCGTTCCGACATGATCATCAGGGTCAAAGACATGCCCCACATGACGTTCAGACATGGATGAAAAGCTGTTTAGGCATGATGTTCAGGATCAAAGGCAAGCACCACATGCCGTTCAGGCATGATCTTCAGGGTGAAAGGCATGCACCACATGACGTTCAGACATGCATGATAGGAAGTTCAGACGGGGACAACATACCGATCAGGCATGATGTTGAGGGTCAAAGGCACGCACCACATGACTTTCAGACATGCAGGACATGCCGTTCAGGCATGATGTTCAGGATCAACGCCATGCACCAGATGACGTCCAGACATGCATGACATGACGTTTAGAAGTGGGCACCTTGCCGTTCAGGCTTGCTGTTCAGGGTCAGAGGCATGCATCACATGACATTCAGACATGGATGACATGCCGTTCAGGCATGATGTGTAGAATCAAAGGCATGCACCACATGCCGTTCTGGCATGCATGACATGACGTTCAGACATGGACAACATGCTGTTCAGGCATGATGTTCAGGGTCAAAGGCATTCTCCACATGACGTTCAGACATGGATGACAAGCCCTTGAGGCATGATGTTCAGTATCAAAGGCAAGCACAACATGCCGTTCAGGCATGATGTTCAGGGTCAAAGGCATGCCCCACATGACGTTCAGACATGGATGACAAGCCCTTCAGACATGATGTTCAGGATCAAAGGCAAGCACAACATGCCGTTCAGGCATGATGTTCTGGGTAAAAGGCATGCATCACATGACGTTCAGACATGGATGACATGCCGTTCAGGCATGATGTTTAGGATCACAGGCATGCACCTCATGCCGTTCAGGCATGATGTTAAGGGTCAAAGGCATGCACCAGATGACGTTCAGACATGCATGACATGACGTTCAGACGTGGACAACATGCCGTTCAGGCATGATGTTAATGGTGACAGGCATGGACCACATGTCGTTCAGACATGCAGGACATGACGTTCAGACCTGGACAACATGCCGTTCAGGCATGATGTTCAGGGTCAAAGGCATGTACCACATGACGTTCAGACATGGATGACAAGCCGTTTAGGCATGATGTTCACGATCAAAGGCATGAATGACATGACGTTCAGTTATGCACCACATGCCGTTCAGGCATGATGTTCAGGGTGAAAGGCATGCACCACATGACGTTAAGACTTGCATGACATGACGTTCAGACGTGGACAACATGCCGATCAGGCATGATGTTCAGGGTCAAAGGCATGCCCTAGATGACGTTCAGACCTGAAAAATATGCCGTTCAGGAATGATGTTCAGGATCAAAGGCATGCACCACATGCCGTTCAGGCATGATGTTAAGGGTCCAAGGCATGCACCATATGACGTTCAGACATGCAGGAAATGACGTTCAGGCATGATGTACAGGGTGAAAGGCAAGCACCACAAGACGTACAGACATGCATGACATGAAGTGCAGACGGGGACAACATGCCGATCAGGCATGATGTTAATGGTTAAAGGCATGCACCACATGACGTTCAGACATGCATGACATGACGTTCAGACGTGGAAAACATGCCGTTAAGGCATGATGTTAATGGTCAAAGGCATGCACCACATGACGTTCAGAAATGCAGGACAAGCCGTTCAGGCATGATGTTCAGGATCAAAGGCATGCTCCACATGCCGTTCAGGCATGATATTCAGGGTGAAAGGCATGCACCACATGACGTTGAGACATGCATGACATGACGTTCAGACGTGGACAACATGCCGATCAGGCATGATGTTCAGGGTCAAAGGCTTGCCCAGATGACGTTCAGACTTGAAAAACATGACGTTCAGGCATGATGTTCAGGATCAAAGGCATGCACCACATGCCGTTAAGGCATGATGTTAATGGTCAAAGGCATGCAGCACATGACGTTCAGACATGCATAACATGACGTTCAGATGTGGACAACATGATGTTCAGGCAAGATGTTCAGGGTCAGAGGAACGCACCACATGACGTTCAGAAATGCAGGACATGCCGTTCAGGCATGATATTCGGGATCAACGCCATGCACCACATAACGTTCAGACATGCATGACATGACGTTCAGACGTGGACAACATGTCGTTCAAACATGATGTTCACGGTCAAAGGCATGCATCACATGACGTTCAGACATGGATGACGTGCCGTTCAGGCATGATGTGTAGGATCAAAGGCATGCACCTCATGCTGTTCAGGTATGCATGACATGACGTTCAGACATGGACAACATGCTGTTCAGGCATGATGTTCAGGGTCAACGGCACGCACCACATGACGATGAGACATGCACCACACGCCGTTCAGGCTTGATATTCAGGGTCAAAGGCATGCACCATATGCCGTTCAGGCATGATGTTAAGGGTCAAAGGAAGGCACCATATGACATTTAGACATGCATGACAGGACGTTCAGGCGTGAAACATGCCGTTCAGGCATGATGTTCAGGGTCAAAGGCACACACCACATGACGATCAGACGTGGTCAACATGCCGTTCAGGCATGATGTTCAGGATCAAAGGCACGCACCACATGACGTTCAGACATGCAGGAAATGACGTTCAGGCATGATGTTCAGGATCAAAGGCAGGCACCACATGACGTTCAGACTTGCATGACATGTCGTTCAGACGTGGACAACATGTCGTTCAAGCGTGATGTTCAGGGTCAAAGGCACGCACCACATGACGATGGGACGTGCAGGTCATGCTGTTCAGACATAATGTTTAGGGTCAAAGGCATGCATCACATGACGTGCTGACATGGATGACATGTCGTTCAGGCATGATGTTCCGGTTCAAAGGCAAGCACCAGATGACGTTCAGACATGCATGACATGACGTTTAAACGTGGACAACATGCCGTTCAGGCATGATGTTCAGGGTCAAAGGCACGCAACACATGATGTTCAGACTTGCCGGACATGCCGTTCAGGCATCATGTTCAGGGTCAAAGGCATGCACCACATGCCGTTCAGACATGCATGGCATGACGTGGAGACGTGGACAATATGCCGTTCAGGCATGATGTTCAGGATCAAAGGCACGCACCACATGACGTTCACACATGCAAGACATGCCGTTCATATGTGCACGACATGCCGATCTGGCATGATGTTTAGGATCAAAGGCACGCACCACTTGCCGTTCAGCATGCATAACATGCCGTTCAGGCAAGATGTTCAGGGTCACAAGCATCCACCACATGATGTTCAGACATGCATGACATGAAGTTCAGACGTGGATGACATGCCGTTGAAGCTTAATGTTCAGGGTCAATGGCCTGCACCACATGCTGTTCTGACGGGGATGACATGCCGATCGGGTATGATTTTCGGGGTCAAATGCATGCACCTCATGACGTTCAGGCATGCACGACATGCCGTTCAGACATGAAGGACATGCCGTTCAGGCATGAAGATCAGGGTCAAATGCATGCACCACATAACGTTCAGACATGCATGACATCCCGTTCTCACATGGAGGACATGCCGTCCAGGTATGATGTTCAGGGTCAGAGGCTTGCACCACCTGACGTTCAGACAAGCAGGGCATACCGTTGAGACGTGCATGACATGCCGATCAGGCATGGTGTTTAGGGTCAAAGGCAATCACCACATGACGTTGAGACATGCATGACACGCCGTTCAAGATGATGTTCAGGATCAAAGGCATGCACCACTTGTCGTTCAGGCTTGATGTTCTGGGTTAAAGACATGCATCACATGACGTTCCGACATACATGACATGACGTTCAGATGTCGACAACATGCCGTTAAAGCAAGATGTTCGGGGTCAAAGGCATGCACCACATGACGTTCATACATGCATGACAAGACGTTCCGACATGGACAACATGCCGTTCAGGCATGATGTTCAGGGTCAAAGGCATGCCCCACATGATGTTCAGACATGCATGACATACTGTTCAGACGTGGACGACATGCCGTGGAGGCATGATGTTCCGGGTCAAAGGCATGCACCACATGACGTTCTGACATGCATGACATGCCGTTCGCACATGGAGGGCATGCCGTCCAGGCATGATGTTCAGGGCAAAGGCTTGCACCACCTGATGTTCAGACAAGCAGGACATACCGTTCAAACATGCATGACATGCCGATCAAGCATGATGTTCTGGGTCAAAGGCATGCACCACATGACGTTCAGACATGGAGGACATGCCGTTCAGGCATAATGTTCAGGATCAAAGGCGTGCACCTCATCCCATTCCGGCATCCATGCCATGCCGTTCAGCCATGATGTTAATGATCAAAGGCATGCACCCCATGATGTTCAGACATGCACGACATATCGTTCAGGCGTGGCGGACATGCCGTTCAGGCATGATGTTCGGGGTCAATTGCATGAACTACATGCCATTGAAACGTGAATGACATGTCGATTAGGCATGATTTTCGGGGTGAAAGACATGCACCACACGACGTTCAGACATGCATGAAATACCGTTCAGACGTGGAGGACATGCCGTTCAGGCAAGATGATCAGGATCATAGGCATGCACCACATGACGATCAGACATGCTGAACATGCCGTTCAGACGTGCCGATCAGGCATGATGTTCAGGATCAAAGGCATGCACCACATGCCATTCAGGCTTCCATTATATGCCGTTCAGGCACAATGTTCAGGGTCAAGGGCACGCACCATATGACGTCCGGACATGCAGGACATGCCGTTCAGACGTGCATGACATGCCGATCTAGCATGATGTTCAGATCAAAGGCACGCACCACATGCCGTCCCGACATACATGACATGCCGTTCAGGCAAGATGTTCAGGGTCACAAGCATCCATCACATGACGTTCAGACAGGCATGACATGAAGTTCAGATGTGGATGACATGCCGTTGAAGCTTAATGTTCAGGGTCAAAGGCGTGCACTACATGCCATTCAGACGGGGATGACGTGCCGATCGAGCATGATTTTCGGGGTCAAATGCATGCTCCACATGACGTTCAGACATGCATGACATGCTGTTCAGACGTGGAGGACATGCCGTTCAGGCATGATGTTCCGGGTCGAAGGCATGCACCACAAGACGTTCACACATGGATGACATGCCGTTCGGGCATGATGCTCAGGATCAAAGGCATGCACCACATGCCGTTCCGGCATGATGTTCAGGATCAAAGGCATGCACCTCATGCCCTTCAGGCATCCATGCCATGCCGTTCAGCCATGATGTTCAGGGTCAAAGGCATGCACCCCATGACGTTCAGACATGCACGACATGTCGTTTAGGCATGGAGGTCATGCCGTTCAGGGATGATGTTCGGGGTCAATGGCATGCACTACATGCCGTTCAGACGTGAATGACATGCCGAATAGGCATGATTTTCAGGGTGAAAGACATGCACCACACGACGTTCAGACATGCATGATATACTGTTCAGACGTGGAGGACATGCCGTTCAAGCATGATGATCAGGATCAAAGGCATGCATCACATGACGTTCAGACGTGCATGACATGCCGATCAGGCGTGATGTTCAGGGTCAAAGGTATGCACCACAAGACGTTCAGAGCTGGATGACATGGCGTTCAGGCACGATGGTCAGGATCAAAGGCATGCACCACATGCCATTCAAGCTTCCATGATATGCCGTTCAGGCATAATGTTCAGGGTCAAAGGCATGCACCACATGACGTTCCGACATTCATGACATGTCGTTGAGACGTGCAGGACATGTCGATGAGGCATGATGTTCAGTGTCAAAGGTAGGCACCACATGACGTTCAGGCATGATGTTCAGGATCAAGATTCTCAGGGTCATCCAGCTCTGAATGTCTTGTGGTGCATGCCTTTGACCTTGTACATCATGCCTGATCGGCATGCCCTCCATGTCTGAACGTCATGTGGTGCATGCCTTTGACCCGGAACATCATGTCTGATCGGCATGCCCCCCATGTCTGAACGGTATGTCCTGCATGTCTGAACATGCCTTTGACCCTGAACGGCATGTGGTGCATGTCTTTGACCCTGAACATCAAGCCTGAGGGGCATGTCATCCATGTCTGAATGTCATGTGCTGCATGCCTTTGACAATGAACATCATGCCTCAATGGCATGTCCTCCATGTTTGAACGTTATGTGTTATGCCTTTGGCCCTGAATATCATGCTTGAACGGCATGTCTTCCATGTCTGAACGTCATGTAGTGCATGCCTTTGAACCAGAACATCATGCCTAATTGGCATGTCCTCCACGTCTGAACTTCATGTCATGCATGTCCGAGCATTACGCGGTGGATGCCTGTGACCCACAACATTATGCATGAACGGCATGGCAAGGATGCTTGAACGTCCTGTGGTGCCTGCCTTTGATCCTGAACATCATGCCTGAACGGCATGTCATCCATGTTTGAACGTCATTTGGTGCAGGCCTTTGACCCTGAACATCACGCCTGAACGGCATTTCCTTCACGTCTGAACGGCATGTCCTTCACGTCTGAACGGCATGTCCTGCATGCCTGAACGTCATGTGGTCTATGCCTGTGAACCTGAACGTCAGCCTGAAGGGCAAGTCATCCATGTCTGAAGGTCATCTGCTGCATGCCTTTGAACCTGAACGTCATGCCTGAACGGCAGGACATCCATGTCTTAACGTCATGTACTACATGCTTTTAACCCTAAACATCATGCTTGAAGGGCATGTCATGCATGCCTGAACATCATGTGGTGCATGCCTTTGACCCTGAACATCACGCCTGAACGGCATGTCCTTCACGTTTGAACGGCATGTGGTCGATGTGTGTGAACCTGAACGTCATGCCTGAAGGGCATGTCATCCATGTCTGAAGGTCATGTGCTGCATGCCTTTGAATCTGAACATCATGCCTGAACGACATGTCATCCATGTGTGAACGTCATGGGGTGCATTCCTTTGACCCTGAACATCAGGCATGAACAGCATGTCGTCCAAGTCTGAACGTAATGTGGTGCATGCCTTTGAGACTGAACATCATGCCCGAACGGCGAGTCCTCCACGTCTGAAATACATATCATGCATGTCAGAACATCTTGTCGTGGATGCTTGTGACCTTGAACATCATGCCTCAAACTGCATGGCATCGATGCCTGAATGGCATGTGGTGCATGCCTTTAATCATGAACATCATACCTGAAGGGCATGCCCTCCATGCCTGAAAGCCATGCCTTTGACCCTGAACATCATGCGTGATCGGCATGCCCTCCATGTCTGAACGGCATCTCCTGCTTGTCCGAACGTCATGTGGTGCATGCCTTTGACCCTGGACATGATGCCTAAACGACGTGGCATGAATGCCTGAACGGCATGTGGTGCATGTCTTTGACCATGAACATCATGCTTGAGGGGCATGTCATCCATGTTTGAACGTCATGTGCTGCATGCCTTTGACAATGAACATCATGCCTCAATGGCATGTCCTCCATGTCTGAATGTTTGGTGTTGTATGCCTTTGGCCCGGAATATCATGCCGGAACGGCATGTCCTCCATGTCTGAACATCATGTGGTGCATGCCTTTAAACCTGAACATCATGCCTAATCGGCATGTCCTCCACGTCTGAACTGCATGTCATGCATTTCCGAGCATTATGTGGTGGATGCTTGTGACCCCCAACATCATGCATGAACGGCATGGCACGGATGCTTGAACCGCCTGTGGTGCGTGCCTTTCATCCTGAACATCAGGCCTGAACGGCATTTTATCCATGTCTGAACGTCATGTGGTGCATGCCTTTGACCGTGAACATCATGCCTGATCGGTGTGTCATCCACGTGTGAAAGGCATGTCATGCATTCCTGAACATCATGTGGTGCATGCCATTGACCCTGAACATCATGTCTGAATGGCATGTCCTTCACGTCTGAACAGCATGTGGTCGATGTCTGTGAACCTGAATGTCATGCCTGAAGGGCATGTCATCCATGTCTGAAGGTCATGTGCTGCATACCTTTGAATCTGAACATCATGCCTGAACGGCATGTCATCCATGTCTGAACGTCATGGGGTGCATGCCTTTGACACTGAACATCATGCCCGAACGGCAAGTCCTCCACGTCTGAACTACATATCATGCATGTCTGAACATCATGTCGTGGATGCCTGTGACCCTGAACATCATGCTTCAAACTGCATGGCATGGATGCCTGAATGGCATGTGGTGCATGCCTTTAATCACGAACATCATACCTGAACGGCACACCCTCCATGCCTGAACGCCATGCCTTTGACCCTGAACATCATGCCTGAGGGGCATGTCCTCCATGTCTGAACGTCATGTGCAGTATGCCTTTGACAATGAACGTCATGCCTCAATGGCACGTCCTCCATGTCTGAACGTTTGGTGTTGTATGCCTTTGGCCCTGAATATCATGCCTGAACGGCATGTCCTCCATGTTTGAACGTCATGTGGTGCATGCCTTTAAAATTGAACATCATGCCTAATCGGCATGTCCTAAACGTCTGAACTGCATGTCATGCATGTTCGAGCATTATGTGGTGGATGCTTGTGACCCACAACATCATGCATGAACGGCATGGCACGGATGCTTGAACGGCCTGTGGTGCGTGTGCCTTTCATCCTGAACATCATGCCTGAAAGGCATGTCATCCATGTCTGCACGTCATGTGGTGCATGCCTTTGACCTTGAACATCATGCCTGAACGGCATGTCCTTCACGTCTGAACGGCATCAGGTCGATGTCTGTAAACCTGAAGGTCATGCCTGAAGGGCCTGTCATCCATGTCTGAAGGTCATGTGCTGCATGCCTTTGAATCTGAACATCATGCCTGAAGGGATTGTCATCCATGTCTGAACGTCATAGGGTGCATGCCTTTGACCCTGAACATCGGGCATGAACGGCATGTCGTCCAAGTCTGAACGTAATGTGGTGCATGCCTTTGACACTGAACATCATGCCCGAACGGCAAGTACTCCACGTCTGAACTACATATCATGCATGTCTGAACATCATGTCGTGGATGCCTGTGACCCTGAACATCATGGCTCAAACTACATGGCATGGATGCCTGAATGGCATGTGGTGCATGCCTTTAATCATGAACATCATACCTGAAGGGCACGCCCTCCATGCCTGAACGCCATGCCTTTGACCTTGAACATCATGCCTGAACGGCATGCCCTCCATGTCTGAACGGCAGGTCCGGCATGTCTGAATGACATGTCCGGCATGTCTGAACGAGATGTGGTGCATGCCTTTGACCCTGAACTTCATGCCTGATCGGCATATCCTCCATGTCTAAACGTCATGTTGTGCATGCCTTTGACCCTGGATATGACGCCTGAACGACGTGGCATGAATGCCTGAACGGCATGTCATCCACGTGTGAATGGCATGTCATGCATGCCTGAACATCATGTGGTGCATGCCTTTGACCCTGAACATCATGCCTGAACGGCATGTCCTTTACGTCTGAACGGCATGTGGTCGATGTCTGTGAACCTGAACGTCATGCCTGAAGGGCATGTCTTCCATGTCTGAAGGTCATGTGCTGCATGCCTTTCAATCTGAACATCATGACTGAACGGCATCTCCTGCATGTCCGAACGTCATGTGGTGCATGCCTTTGACCCTGAACATCATGCCTGATCGGCACGCCCTCCATGTCTAAACGTCATGTTGTGCATGCCTTAGACCCTGGACATGACGCCTGAACGACGTGGCATGAATGCCTGAACGGCATGTGGTGCATGTCTTTGACCCTGAACATCATGCTTGAGGGGCATGTCATCCATGTCTTAACGTCATGTGCTGCATGCCTTTGACAATGAACATCAAGCCTCAATGGCATGTCCTCCATGTCTGAACGTTTGGTGTTGTATGCCTTTAGCCCGGAATATCATGCCTGAACGGCATGTCCTCCATGTCTGAACGTCATGTGGTGCATGCCTTTAAACCTGAACATGATGCCTAATCGGCATGTCCTCCACGTCTGAACTGCATGACATGCATGTCCGAGCATTATGTGGTGGATGCTTGTGACCCACAACATCATGCATGAACGGCATGGCACGGATGCTTGTGACCCACAACATCATGCATGAACGACATGGCACGGATGCTTGAACGGCCTGTGGTGCGTGCCTTTCATCCTGAACATCATGCCTGAACGGCATGTCATCCATGTCTGAACGTCATATTGTGCATGCCTTTGACCGTGAACATCATGCCTGATCGGTGTGTCATCCACGTGTGAATGGCATGTCATGCATGCCTGAACATCATGTGGTGCATGCCTTTGACCCTGAACATCATGCCTGAGGGGCATGTCCTCCACGTCTGAACGGCATCAGGTCGATGTCTGTAAACCTGAAGGTCATGCCTGAAGGGCGTGTCCTCCATGTCTGAAGGTCATGTGCTGCATGCCTTTGAATCTGAACATCATGCCTGAACGGCATGTCATCCATGTCTGAACGTCATGGGGTGCATGCCTTTGACCCTGAACATCATGCCTGAACGGCATTTCGTCCACGTCTGAACGTCATGTGGTGGATGCCTGCGACCCTGAACATCATGCCTGATCGACATGGCTTGGATGCCTGAACGGCATGTGGTGCTGGTCTTTGACCCTAAACATCATGCCTGAACGGCATGTCCTGCACGTCTGAACGGCATGTGGTGGATGCATGTGACCCTGAACATCATGCCTGAACGGCATGGCATTAATGCCGGAACGGCATGTGGTGCATGTTTTTGTCCCTGAACATCATGCCTGAAGGGCATGACTTCAATGGCTGAACGTCATGTGCTGCATGCCTTTGACCTTGAACATCATGCCTGAACGGCATTTCGTCCACGTCTGAACGTCATGTGGTGGATGCCTGCGACCCTGAACATCATGCCTGATCGACATGGCTTGGATGCCTGAACGGCATGTGGTGCTGGTCTTTGACCCTCAACATCATGCCTGAACGGCATGTCCTCCATGTCTGAACATCATGTGGTGCATGCCTTTGACCCTGAACATCGTGCCTGAACGGCATGTCATCCATGTCTTAACGACATGGGCGCATGCCTTTGACCCTGAACATCATGCCTGATCGGCATGTCCTCCACGTCTAAACTGCATGTCATGCATGTCTGAAAATCATGTGGTGGGTGCTTGTGACCCTGAACATCATGCCCGAACAGCATGTCATCCACGCCTGAATGTCATGTGGTCCATGCCTTTGACCCTGAACATCATGCCTGAACGGCATGTCCTCCACGTCTGAACTACATGTCATGCATGTCTGAACATCATGTGGTTGTGACCCTGAGCATCATTGCGGAATGGCATGGCATGGATGCTTGAACGGCATGTGGTGCATGCCTTTGACCCAGAACATCATCCTCGATCGGCATGTCCTCCATGTCTGAACGGCATGTCCTCCACGTCTGAGCGTCATGTGGGGCATGCCGTTAACGCTGAACATCATGCCTGATCGGCATGTCATAGACATTTGAAAGGCATGTCCTCCGTGTCTGAACGTCATGTGGCGCATGCCTTTGACCCTGAACATCATGCCTGAGCGGCATGTGGTGCATGCCTTTGACCCTGAACATCAAGCCTGGTCTGCATGCCATCCATTCTGAACGGCATGTCCTGCATGTCTGAACGTCTTGTGGTGCATGGCTTTGACCCCGAACATCATTCCTGAACGGCGTGGCATGAATTCCTGAACGGCATGTGGTGCATGTCTTTGACCCTGAACATCATGCCTGAGGGCACGTCGTCCATGTCTGAACATCATGTGCTGCATCCCTTTGATAATGAACATCATGCCTGAACGGCATGTCATCCATGTCTGAATGTCATGTGTTGTATGCCTTTGGCCCAGAACATCATGCCTGAAGGGCATGACTTCCATGGCTGAACGTCATGTGCTGCATGCCTTTAACCCTGAACATCATGCCTGAATGGCATTTCGTCCACGTTTGAACGTCATGTGGTGGATGCCTGCGACCCTGAACATCATGCCTGATCGACATTGCTGGCCTGCCTGAACAGCATTTGGTGCATGACTTTGATCTTGAACATCATGCCTGAACGGCATGTCCTCCATGTCTAAACATCATGTGGTGCATGCCTTTGACCCAGAACATCATGCTTGATCGGTGTGTCATCCACGTGCGAATTGCATGTCAGGCATGCCTGAACATAATGTGGTGGATGCATGTCACCCTGAACATCATGCCTGAACGGCATGTGGTGCTGATCTTTGACCCTCAACATCATGCCTCAACGGCATGTCATCCATGTCTGACCGTCATGTGATGCATACCTTTGACCCTAAACATCATGCCTGAACGGCATGTCATCCATGTCTTAACGTCATGGGCGCATGCCTTTGATCCTGAACATCATGCCTGATCGGCATGTCCTCCACGTCTAAACTGCATGTCTTGCATGTCTGAAAATCATGTGGTGGGTGCTTGTGACCCTGAACATCATGCCCGAACAGCATGTCATCCACGCCTGAACGTCATGTGGTGCATGCCTTTGACCCTGAACATTATGCCTAAACGGCATGTCCTCCACGTCTGAACTTCATGCCATGCATGTCTGAACATCATGTGGTTGTGACCCTGAGCATCATTGCGGAATGGCATGGCATGGATGCTTGAACGGCATGTGGTGCACCCCTTTGACCCAGAACATCATCCTCGATCGGCATGTCCTCCATGCCTGAACGGCATGTCCTCCACGTCTGAGCGTCATGTGGGGCATGCCGTTAACGCTGAACATCATTACTAAACGGCATGTCATAGACATTTGAAAGGCATGTCCTCCATGTCTGAACGTCATGCGGCGCATGCCTTTGACCCTGAACATCATGCCTGAGCGGCATGTGGTGCATGCCTTTGACCCTGAACATCAAGCCTGGTCTGCATGCAATCCATTCTGAACGGCATGTCTTGCATGTCTGAACGTCATGTGGTGCATGCCTTTGACCCTGAACATCATGCCTGAACGGCGTGGCCTGAATACCTGAACGGCATGTGGTGCATGTCTTTGACCCTGAACATCATGCCTGAGGGCATGTCCTCCATGTCTGAACATCATGTGCTGCATCCCTTTGACAATGAACATCATGCCTGAACGGCATGTCATCCATGTCTGAATGTCATGTGTTGTATGCCTTTGGCCCAGAACATCATGCCTGAAGGGCATGACTTCCATGGCTGAACGTCATGTGCTGCATGACTTTGATCTTGAACATCATGCCTGAACGGCATATCCTCCATGTCTGAACATCATGTGGTGCATGCCTTTAACCCAGAACATCATGCTTGATCCGTGTGTCATCCACGTGTGAATTGCATGTCAGGCATGCCTGAACATCATGTGGTGGATGCATGTGACCCTAAACATCATGCCTGAACGGCATGTGGTGCTGGTCTTTGACCCTCAACATCATGCCTGAACGGCATGTCATCCATGTCTGAAGGTAAAGTGGCGCATGCCTTTGACCCTGAACATCTTGCCTGAACGGCATGTGGTGCATGCCTTTGATCCTGAACATCAAGCCTGGACGGCATGCCATCCATTCTGAACGGCATGTCCTGCATGTCTGAACGTCATGTGGTGCATGCCTTTGACACTGAACTTCATTCCTGAACGGCATGTGGTGCATGTCTTTGACCATGAACATCATGCGTGAGGGACATGTCCTCCATGTCTGAACGTCATGTGCTGCATGCCTTTCACAATGAACATCATGCCTGAACGAAATGTCATCCATGTCTGAATGTTATGTGTTGTATGCCTTTGGCCCTAAATATCATGCCTGAACGGCATGTCCTCCATGTCTGAACGTCATGTGGTGCATGCCATTCACCCTGAACATCATGCCTGAACGGCATGTCCTTCACGTCTGAACGGCATGTCCTGCATGCCTGAACGTCATGTGGTCGATGCCTGTGAACCTGAACGTCATGCCGGAAGGGCATGTCATCCATGTCTGAAGGTCATGTGTTGCATGCCTTTGACCAAGAAAATATTGCCTGATCGACATGTTGTCCATGTCTGAACGGTATATGGTGCATGCCTTTGACCCTGAACATCATGCCTGAAGGGCATGTCATCCATGTCTGAACGTCAAGCGCTGCATGCCTGTGACCCTGAACATCGTGCATGAACGGCATCTCCTCCAAGTCTGAACGTCATGTGGTGCATGCCTTTGACCCTGAAAATCATGCCCGAACAGCATGTCCTCCACGTCTGAACTACATATCATGCATGTCTGAACATCATGTCGTGGAAGCTTGTGACCGTGAACACCATGCCTCAAACTGCATGGCATGGATGCCTGAACGGCATGTGGTGCATGCCTTTAATCATGAACATCATACCTGAAGGGCATGCCCCGCATGAATGAACGCCATGCCTTTGACCCTGAACATCATGCCTGATCGACATGCCAGCCATGTCTGAACGAAATGTCCTGTATGTCTGAACGTCATGCGGTGCATGCCTCTGACCCTGAACATCATGCCTGAACGGCATGTCAACGACGTCTAAACGTCTTGTCATGCACGTCTGAACGTCATGTGGTGCCTGCCTTTGACCCTGAACATCACGCCTGATCGGTGTGTCATCCACGTCTGAACGGCATGTCATGTATGCCTGAACGTCATGTGGTGGATGCCTGTTACCCTGAACATAATGCCCAAACGGCGTGGCATGAATGCCTGAACGGCAACTGCTGCATGTCTTTGACCCTGAACATCATGCTTGAAGGGCATGTCATCCATGTGTGAACTTCATGTGCTGCATGCCTTTGACCCTAAACATCATGCTTGAACGACATGTCATCCATGTCTGAACGTCATGTGCGGCATGCCTTTGACCCTAACCATCATGCTTGAACGGCATGTCATCCATGTCTGAACGTCATGTGCCGCATGCCTGTGGTCCTGAAAATCATGCCTGAACAGCATGTCCACCATGTCTCAACGTTATGTCGTCCATTCCTTTGACCCTGAACATCATGCCTCATCGGCATGTCCTCCACGTCTAAACTGCACATGTCCGAGCATTATGTGGTGGATGCCTATGATCCAGAACATCATGCTTGAACGGCCTGTGGTGCATGCCTTCTTTCCTGAACATCGTGCCTGAACGACATGTCATGCATGTTTGACCGTCATGTGGTGCATGCCTTTGACCCTGAAAATCATGCCTGAAAGGCGTGTCATGAAGGCCTGAACGGCATGTGGTGCATGTCTTTGACCCTGAACATCATGCTTAAGGGGCATGTCATCCATGTCTGAACCTCATGTGCTGCATGCCTTTGAAAATGGACATCATGCCTCAACGGCATGTCATCCATGTCTGAAGGTCATGTGCTGCATGCCTTTGAACCGGAACATCATGACTGAACGAAAGGTCATCCATGTCTAAACGTCATGTAGTGCGTTGCTTTGACCCTGAACATCAGGCATGAAAGACATGTCATCCATGTCTGCACCTCAAGCGCTGCATGCCTTTAACCGTGAACATCATGCCTGAACGGCATGTCCTCTACGTCTGAACGTTATGTGGTGCATGCCTTTGACCCTGAACATCATGCCCGAACGGCATGTCCTCCACGTCTGAACATCATGTGCTGCATGCCTTTGACAATGAACATCATGCCTCAACGGCATGTCATCCATGTCTGAACGTCATGTGCTGCATGCCTTTGAAACTGAACATCATGTCTGAACAACAGGTCATCCATGTCTGAACGTCATGTAGTGCATGCCGTTGACCCTGAACATCATGCCCGAAGGGCATGTCATCCCTGTCTGCACCTCAAGCCCTGCATGCCTTTAACCCTGAACATCATGACTGAAGGGCATGTCATCCAGGTCTGAACGTTATGTGGTGCATGCCTTTGACCCTGAACATCATGCCCGAACGGCATGTCCTCCACGTCTGAACTACATATCATCCATGTATGAACATCATGTCGAGGATGCCTGTGACCCTGAACATCATGCCTGAACGGCATGGCATGGATGCCTGACCGGCATGTGGTGCATGCCTTTAATCATGAACATCATGCCTGAAGGGCATGCCATCCATGGCTAAACGCCATGCCTTTGACCCTGAACATCATGCCTGAACGGCATGTCCTCCACGTCTGAACTACATGTCATGCATGTCTGAACATCATGTGGTTGTGACCCTGAGCATCATTGCGGAATGGCGTGGCATGGATGCTTGAACGGCATGTGGTCCATGCCTTTGACCCTGAACATCATGCTTGATCGGCATGTCCTCCATGTCTGAACGGCATGTCCTCCACGTCTGAGCGTCATGTGGGGCATGCCGTTAACGCTGAACATCATGCCTGATCGGCATGTCATCGACGTCTGAAAGGCATGTCCTCCATGTCTGAACGTCATGTGGCGCATGCCTTTGACCCTGAACATCATGCTTGAGCGGCATGTGGTGCATGCCTTTGACCCTGAACATCAAGCCTGGTCGGCATGCCATCCATTCTGAACGGCACGTCCTGCATGTCTGAATGTCACGTGGTGCATGCCTTTGACCCTGAGAACGGCATGTGGTGCATGTCTTTGACCCTGAACATCATGCCTGAGGGGCATGTCCTCCATGTCTGAACGTCATGTGCTGCATGCCTTTGACAATGAACATCATGCCTAAACGGCATGTCATCCATGTCTGAATGTTATGTGTTGTATGCCTTTGGCCCTGAATATCATGCCTGAATGGCATGTCCTACATGTCTGAACGTCATGTGGTGCATGCCTTTGACCCTGAACATCATGCCTGAACGGCATGTCCTTCACGTCTGAACGGCATGTCCTGCATGCCTGAACGTCATGTGGTCGATGCCTGTGAACCTGAACATCATGCCTGAACGACAGGTCATCCATGTCTAAACGTCATGTAGTGCATGCCTTTGACCCTGAACATCATGCCTGAAGTGCATGTCATCCATGTCTGAACGTCATCCACTGCATTGCCTTTGACCCTTAACATCGTGCATGAACAGCATGTCATCCAAGTCTAAACGTCATGTGGTGTATGCCTTTGACCCTGAACATCATGCTCGAACAGCATGTCCTCCACGTCTGAACTACATATCATGCATGTCTGAACATCATGTCGTGGATGCTTGTGACCCCGAACATCATGCCTGAACGGCATGGCATGGATGCCTGAACGGCATGTGGTGCATGCCTTTAATCATGAACATAATGCCTAAAGGGCATGCCATCCATGCCTGAACACCATGCCTTTGACCCTAAACATCATGCCTGATCGACATACCATCGATGTCTAAACATCTTGTCATGCACGTCTGAACGTCATGTAGTGCCTGCCTTTGACCTTGAGCGTCACGCCTGATCGGTTTGTCATCCACGTCTGAACAGCATGTCACGTATGCTTGAACGTCATGTGGTGGATGCCTGTTACCCTGAACATCATGCCTGAAACGGCATGGCATGAATGCTTGAACGGCAACTGGTGCATGTCTTTTACCCTGAACATCATGCCTGAAGGGCAAGTCATCCATGTTTGAACGTCATGTCCTGCATGCCTTTGACCCTAAATATCATGCCTGAACGGCATGTCATCCATGTCTGAACGTCATATGCTGCATGCCTATGATCCTAAACAACATGCCTGAACGGCATGTCCTCGATGTCTGAACGCCATGTGCTGCATGCCTTTCGTCCTGAACATCATGCCTGATCGGCATGTCATCGACGTCTGAACGGCATGTCCTCCACGTCTGAACGGCATGTCATACATGCCTGAACGTCATGTGGTGGATGCATGTGACCCTGAACATCATGCCTGAACGTCATGTGGTGGATGCATGTGACCCTGAACATCATACCTGAACGGCATGGCATGAATGCCAGAATGGCATGTGGTGCATGTTTTTGACCCTGAACATCATGCCTGAAGGGCATGACTTCCATGGCTGAACGTCATGTGCTGCTTGCCTTTGACCCTGAACATCATGCCTGAACGGCATTTCGTCCACGTCTGAACGTCATGTGGTGGATGCCTGCGACCCTGAACATCATGCCTGATCGACATGGCTTGGATGCCTGAACGGCATGTGGTGCATGACTTTGATCTTGAACATCATGCCTGAACGGCATGTCCTCCATGTCTGAACATCATGTGGTGCATGCCTTTGACCCTGAACATCATGTCTGATCGGTGTGTCATCCACGTGTGAATGGCATGTCATGCATGCCTGAACTGGCATGTCCTCCACGTCTAAACTGCATGTCATGCATGTCTGAAAATCATGTGGGGGGTGCTTGTGACCCTGAACATCATGCCCGAACAGCATGTCATCCATGCCTGAACGTCATGTGGTGCATGCCTTTGACCCTGAACATCATGCCTGAACGGCATGTCCTCCACGTCTGAACTGCATGTTATATATGTCTGAACATCATTTGGTTGTGACCCTGAGCATCATTGCGGAATGGCATGGCATGGATGCTTGAACGGCATGTGGTCCATGCCTTTGACCCTGAACATCATGCCTGATCGGCATGTCATCCATGTCTGAACGGCATGTCCTCCACGTCTGAGCGTCATGTTGGGCATGACGTTAACGCTGAACATCATGCCTGATCGGCATGTCATCGACTTCTGAAAGGCATGTCCTCCATGTCTGAACATCATGTGGCGCATGCCTTTGACCCTGAACATCATGCCTGAGCGGCATGTGGTGCATGCCTTTGACCCTGAACATCAAGCCTGGTCGGCATGCCATCCATTCTGAACGGCATGTCCTGCATGTCTAAACATCATGTGGTGCATGCTTTTGACCCTGAACATCATTCCTGAACGGCATGGCATGAATGCCTGAACGGCATGTGGTGCATGTCTTTGACCCTGAACATCATGCCCGAGGGGCATGTCATCCATGTCTGAACATCATGTACTGCATGCCTTTGACAATGAACATGATGCCTGAACGGCATGTCATCGATATCTGAACGTTATGTGTTGTATGCCTTTGGCCTTGAACATCATGCCTGAACGGCATGCCCCCAGGTCTGAACACCATGTGGTGCATGCCTTTGACCCTGAACATCATGCCTGAACGGCATGTCATCCACGTCTGAACGGCATGTCATGCATGCCTGAACGTCTTGTGGTGGATGCCTGTTATCCTGAACATCATGCCCGAACGGCATGTGGTGCATGTCTTTGACCCTGAACTTCATGCCATAAGGGCATCTCATCCATGTCTGAACATCATGTGCTGCATGCCTTTGACCCTGACATCTTGGCTGACCGGCATGTTCTCCATGTCTGAACATCATGTGGTGCATGCCTTTGACCCTGAACATCATGCCTGAACAGCATGTCCTCCACGTCTGAATGGCATGTCATGCATGCCTGAACGTTATGTGGTGGATGCCTGTGACCCTGAACATTATGCCTGAACGGCATGTGGTGCATGTCTTTGACGCTGAACATCATGCTTGAAGGGCATGTCATCCAAGTCTGAACGTGATGTGGTGCATGCCTTTGACCCTGAACATCATGCCTGAACGGCATGTTTTCCACGTCTGAACGTCATGTGGTGCATGCCTTTGACCCTGAACATCATGCCTAAACGGCATGTGGTGCATACCTTTGATCCTAAAGTTCATGCCTATACGGCATGTCGTCCATGCCGTTGCTCCTGAATAGCTTGCCTGAACGGCATGTCATTCATGTCTAAACGTCATGTGGTGCATGGCTTTGACCCTCAACATCATGCCTGATCGGCATGTCATGTGGTGCATACCGATGCACTATTTTGTACCATTTAACTAATTTCCTTTTCTCAAGTAATTGCGGTTTTTTAAATCATTTAAATCCCATAAAATGATTTATAACTCTCTGTTACAATTCAAAAATGATTTTGTACCATAGTTTGAAATATAATCCTTTAATCATTTAAAGGAAAACACAAACCGTTATATATAAAAAAAAACTGTACACTGTTTCTCTTTTTTTTTATTAAAAACCGTAACATTTTTGTATAGGAAAATTCTATTATTTAAAAACTAGACTTTCTTATCTTAATTTAGAAACTGGTTTCATTCAAATACGATAAACCGATTGAGAGAAATCATAATTTGAATTTCAGCTAAAAACAGTCGATGCTGCTGGAAATTCCAGCAGCGCACTGTTTTTCTTATTTTTGATTGGCCCTATAGATCTGTCCAAAAACCTTGATCAATATTATTATTCTTCTCAAAACATCTTCATTGATGTAAGAATTTTAGAATACACAAAAATAATTAGCAAGTGAGCCTATGACAATTTTACAAATTGATTAAAAAATTCAATACCGCAATTTTTCAGAACCGCGATACAAAAGAACAATTAATTAAGCATTTATGTAATAAAAATTACATAATTAAATAGACTAATTAGCATAATAGAAAACCTTGCTCTGGTACCAATTGAAGGATTTCATGATGCGAATCGGATAAAATAAAAAAAATTTAATCCGATAACATCTAAGATCGTTCTATTATTGTTAATTTATCCATTCGTAATCATATACATATTCTTACAAGAGGATATTTTATATCATACCTATGATCTTTAACGTAGCTTGCTTCCTCTGAGGTTCACCTTGAATCCGAAACAAGAACGGTGTCGAATTCGTGCTAGCGAACTCTCTTCCGCGTCTAGCTTTTCACCCGTCTATTAATCGATTGTATAATCAATCGATATATATTTTAGCAAAATATTTTGGAGGAAAAACTCAAAACTCACTTGAGAGAGAGAAAAAGCCATACCTGATATATATATTTTTTCTATTATTTACAGCCATTAAAAATATAATTAGAATCTTTAAATTCGTATTAAAACATTAACAGAATTCGAAACAGCACATCAACTTCTGACCTTTCGTTACTAAAACTATCATAACTTTCTGTAGGGAATCCAAACGACTTGAAACTTTCACCGTTGAATTCTAGATTCGACGGGCTACAAAATTTATAGATCATACGCCCAGATTGGTTAATGTTTGCCCCTTCATATTCTCATTCAAAGTTGCCTTAAAATCAGTCCATTTTGTAATATTCACATATTATTCACATATTATGATATGTGCAACGAATATTATTCTCATAATATGCACATTGCAATATATATTTATTTCCCTGCTAGTCAACCACATCATGTGATGTAATATTTATTTCTTATTTCCCGTTCAGTTGGTGTGACCTATATTGAGGATCTATATTATGTTGGCAATGAAATAAAATATTTAATTTCATAAACTGTAAGCGATATTCTAGCTATACATTATAGCTACCCAAATAACATAGACGTTTAGTAATCCTTTTACAAAACGCGATCCTTACAGTAATGTAACATTTGTCATTACTTGTATTCATTTCTTGTCTTATGATATTCTGATTAATATACAAAGTACGACTGTATAATCTTTATATTATAATCATTTCTTGATCTCTATTAAGCAAATTATAAAATTATAATTGCACTTCAGTTATATTGGATCCATTTATAATTCTACTTTACCAAGGGGCCCAAAATATCATTTCTCATTATTAATGAGTGGCAATGATGCTATTGACATATATCATTTTCCCGCACAAGTTACATATAAAGAACTATTATTTTTATCACCACTTCTTGCAAGTAGCTTTTAATAATAATTACGTTGTACATTCCTCATGTGAAAATAATATGTCTCAATCTTGAAATCAGAGACACGATGAAAACATTAAAGACACTAACACAATCCATATAATATTTCATCTATTAGGTATGTTCAATATATAAAGCATTTTATATATTCGTGTTATTAAATGATAATCTTTTATCAATGTTTGCAGAACTACAACATACTTTTAATCAACACGACAGTCTTAAAGTCCTGCAGTTCAAGACCAAGTGCATCTTCTTGAACACTTCTAAATATAAATATAAAACTCATGGAACAAAATGTAAATCACATTCAATTCATAAATATAACATATATAAAAGATAATCAACAAATGATAACTTTTAGAACACAAATCTAACAATCTCCTACTTCTTCTTAAAGTTACATCTTATACATTCATATGTATTAACTTAAAAAACTAGAGTTGCCTTCTGTGCAGCATGCCTTTGACCTTAAACAACATGCCTGAATGACATGTCATCCATGTCTGAACATCATGTGTTGCATGCCTCTGACTCTGAACATCATGCCTGAACGGCATGTCATCCATGTCTGAGCATGAGGTGCATGCCTTTGACCGTGAACATCATGCCTGATCGGCATGTCATCCACGTCCGAACTACATGTCCCGCATGTCTGAACATAATGTGGTGCATGCCTTTGACCCTGAACATCACGCCTGAACGGCATGTCATCGACATCTTAACGACATGTCGTGCATGTCTGAAGGTCATGTGGTGCATGCCTCTGACCCTGAACATCATGCCTGATCAGCACGTCATCCACGTCTGAACGGCATGTCATGCATGCTTGAACGTCATGTGGTGGACGGCTGTGACCCTGAACATCATGCCTGAACGGCATGTGGTGGATGGCTTTGACCCTCAACATCATGCCTGAAGGACATGTCATCCATGTCTGAACATGATGTGCTGCATGCCTTTGACCCTAAACATCATGCCTGAACGGCATGTCATCCATGTCTGAACGTCATGTGGTGCATGCCTTTGACCATGAACATCATGCCTGAACGGCATGTGGTGCATGCCATTGATCCTGAATATCAGAACTGAACGGCATGCCTTTGATGTCTGAAAGGTCATGTGGTGCATTCCTCTGACCCGGAACATCATGCCTGATCGGCACGTCATCCCCGTGTGAACGGCATGTCCTGCATGTCTGAAAGTAATTTGGTGCATGGCTTTGACCTTGAACATCATGCCTGAACGTCATGCACTGCATGCCTTTGACCCTCAACATCATGCCTGAACGGCATGTCATCCACGTCTTAACGTCACGGGCGCATGCCTTTGACCTAGAACATCATGCCCGAACGGCATGTGGTGCATGCCTTTGATCCTGAATATCAGGGCTGAACGGCATGCCTTCGATGTCTGAAAGGTCATGTGGTGCATGCCTCTGACCCTGAACATCATGCCTGATCGGCACGTCATCCCCGTCTGAACGGCATGTCCTGCATGTCTGAAAGTCATGTGGTGCATGGCTTTAACCCTGAACATCATGCCTGAATGGCATGTGCTGCATGTCTTTGACCCTCAACATCATGCCTGAACGGCATGTCATCCATGTCTGAACGTCATGTGCTGCATGCCTTTGACCTTGAACAACATGCCTGAACGACATGTCATCCATGTCTGAACGTCATGTGCGACATGCCTTTGACCTTAAACAACATGCCTGAACGACATGTCAATCATGTTTGAACGTCATGCGCCGCATGCCTTTGACCCTGAACATCATGCCTGAACGGCATGTCCTCCATGTCTGAGCATGAGGTGCATGCCTTTGATCGTGAACATCATGCCTGATCGACATGTCGTCCACGTCCGAACTACATGTCCCGCATGTCTGAACGTCATGTGCTGCATGCCTTTGACCCTGAACATCACGCCTGAACGGCATGTCATCGACATCTTAACGACATGTCGTGAATGTCTGAAGGTCATGTGGTGCATGCCTCTGACCCTGAACATCATGCCTGATCAGCACGTCATCCACGTCTGAACGGCATGTCATGCATGCTTGAACGTCATGTGGTGGACGCCTGTGACCCTGAACATCATGCCTGAACAGCATGTGGTGGATGGCTTTGACCCTCAACATCATGCCTGAAGGACATGTCATCCATGTCTGAACATCATGTGCTGCATGCCTTTGACCCTAAACATCATGCCTGAACGGCATGTCATCCATGTCTTAACGTCATGTGGTGCATGCCTTTGACCCTGAACATCATGCCTGAACGGCATGTGGTGCATGCCATTGATCCTGAATATCAGAACTGAACGGCATGCCTTTGATGTCTGAAAGGTCATGTGGTGCATTCCTCTGACCCGGAACATCATGCCTGATCGGCACGTCATCCCCGTGTGAACGGCATGTCCTGCATGTCTGAAAGTAATTTGGTGCATGGCTTTGACCTTGAACATCATGCCTGAACGTCATGCACTGCATGCCTTTGACCCTCAACATCATGCCTGAACGGCATGTCATCCACGTCTTAACGTCACGGGCGCATGCCTTTGACCTAGAACATCATGCCCGAACGGCATGTGGTGCATGCCTTTGATCCTGAATATCAGGGCTGAACGGCATGCCTTCGATGTCTGAAAGGTCATGTGGTGCATGCCTCTGACCCTGAACATCATGCCTGATCGGCACGTCATCCCCGTCTGAACGGCATGTCCTGCATGTCTGAAAGTCATGTGGTGCATGGCTTTAACCCTGAACATCATGCCTGAATGGCATGTGCTGCATGTCTTTGACCCTCAACATCATGCCTGAACGGCATGTCATCCATGTCTGAACGTCATGTGCTGCATGCCTTTGACCTTGAACAACATGCCTGAACGACATGTCATCCATGTCTGAACGTCATGTGCGACATGCCTTTGACCTTAAACAACATGCCTGAACGACATGTCAATCATGTTTGAACGTCATGCGCCGCATGCCTTTGACCCTGAACATCATGCCTGAACGGCATGTCCTCCATGTCTGAGCATGAGGTGCATGCCTTTGATCGTGAACATCATGCCTGATCGACATGTCGTCCACGTCCGAACTACATGTCCCGCATGTCTGAACGTCATGTGCTGCATGCCTTTGACCCTGAACATCACGCCTGAACGGCATGTCATCGACATCTTAACGACATGTCGTGAATGTCTGAAGGTCATGTGGTGCATGCCTCTGACCCTGAACATCATGCCTGATCAGCACGTCATCCACGTCTGAACGGCATGTCATGCATGCTTGAACGTCATGTGGTGGACGCCTGTGACCCTGAACATCATGCCTGAACAGCATGTGGTGGATGGCTTTGACCCTCAACATCATGCCTGAAGGACATGTCATCCATGTCTGAACATGATGTGCTGCATGCCTTTGACCCTAAACATCATGCCTGAACGGCATGTCATCCATGTCTTAACGTCATGTGGTGCATGCCTTTGACCCTGAACATCATGCCTGAACGGCATGTGGTGCATGCCATTGATCCTGAATATCAGAACTGAACGGCATGCCTTTGATGTCTGAAAGGTCATGTGGTGCATTCCTCTGACCCGGAACATCATGCCTGATCGGCACGTCATCCCCGTGTGAACGGCATGTCCTGCATGTCTGAAAGTAATTTGGTGCATGGCTTTGACCTTGAACATCATGCCTGAACGTCATGCACTGCATGCCTTTGACCCTCAACATCATGCCTGAACGGCATGTCATCCACGTCTTAACGTCACGGGCGCATGCCTTTGACCTAGAACATCATGCCCGAACGGCATGTGGTGCATGCCTTTGATCCTGAATATCAGGGCTGAACGGCATGCCTTTGATGTCTGAAAGGTCATGTGGTGCATTCCTCTGACCCGGAACATCATGCCTGATCGGCACGTCATCCCCGTGTGAACGGCATGTCCTGCATGTCTGAAAGTAATTTGGTGCATGGCTTTGACCTTGAACATCATGCCTGAACGTCATGCACTGCATGCCTTTGACCCTCAACATCATGCCTGAACGGCATGTCATCCACGTCTTAACGTCACGGGCGCATGCCATTGACCTAGAACATCATGCCTGAACGGCATGTGGTGCATGCCTTTGATCCTGAATATCAGGGCTGAACTTCATGCCTTCGATGTCTGAAAGGTCATGTGGTGCATGCCTCTGACCCTGAACATCATGCCAGATCGGCACGTCATCCCCGTCTGAACGGCATGTCCTGCATGTCTGAAAGTCATGTGGTGCATGGCTTTAACCCTGAACATCATGCCTGAATGGCATGTGCTGCATGTCTTTGACCCTCAACATCATGCCTGAACGGCATGTCATCCATGTCTGAATGTCATGTGCTGCATGCCTTTGACCCTGAACAACATGCCTGAACGGCATGTCATCCATGTCTGAACGTCATGTGCGACATGCCTTTGACCTTAAACAACATGCCTGAACGACATGTCAATCATGTTTGAACGTCATGCGCCGCATGCCTTTGACCCTGAACATCATGCCTGAACGTCATGTCCTCCATGTCTGAGCATGAGGTGCATGCCTTTGATCGTGAACATCATGCCTGATCGGCATGTCGTCCACGTCCGAACTGCATGTCCTGCATGTCAGAAGGACATGTCATCCATGTCTGAACGTCATGTGCTGCATGCCTTTGACCCTGAACATCATGCCTGAACGGCATGTCATCCATGTCTGAACGTCATGTGCTGTATGCCTTTGACCCTGAACATCATGCCTGAACGACATGTCATCCATGTCTGAACGTCATGTGGTGCATGCCTTTGACCCTGAACATCATGCCTGAACAGCATGTGGTGCATGCTTTTGATCCTGAATATCAGGCCTGAACGGCATGCCTTCGATGTCTGAAAGGTCATGTGGTGCATGCCTCTGACCCTGAACATCATGCCTGATCGGCATGTCCTGCATGTCTGAAAGTCATGTGGTGCATGCCTTTGATCCTGAACATCATGCCTGTAGGGCATGTCATCCTTGTCTGAACGTCATGTGCTGCATGCCTCTGACCTGAAACAACATTCCTGAAGGGCATGTCATCCATGCCTGAACGTCATGCCCTGCATGCCTTTGACCCTGAACATCATGCCTGAACTGCAAGTCCTCCAAGTCTGAACATCGTGAGGTGCATGCCTTTGATCGTGAATGTCATGCCTGATCGGCATGTCATCCATGTCCAAACTTCATGTCCCGCATGTCTGAACGTCATGTGGTGCATACCTTTGACCCTGACCATCACGCCTGATCGGCATGTTATCCACGTCTAAACGACATGTCATGCATGCCTGAACGTCATGTGGTGGATGCCTGTGACCCTGAACATCATGCTTGAGTGGCATGTGGTATATGTCTTTGACCCTGAACATCATGCCTGAAGGGCATGTCATCTATGTCGGAACGTCATGTGCTGCATGCCCTTGACCCTAAACGTCATGCCTTAACGGCATGTCCTCCACGTCTGAACTACATGTCATGCATGTCTGAACATCATGTGGTGGATGCTTGTGACCCTGAACATCATGCCTGAACGGCCTGTGGTACATAACTTTGATGCTGAACATCATGCGTGAACGACGTGTCATCCATGTCTGAACGTTATGTGGCGCATGCCTTTGACCCTGAACATCATCCCTGAACGGCATGTCATGCATCCCTGAACGCTATGTGCTGCACGCCTTTGACCCTAAACATCATGCCTGAACGACATGGCACGAATGCCTGAACGGCATGTCCTGCATGTCTGAAAGTCATGGGGTGCATGGCTTTAACCCTGAACATCATGCCTGAATGGCATGTGCTGCATGTCTTTGACCCTCAACATCATGCCTGAACGGCATGTCATCCATGTCTGAACGTCATGTGCTGCATGCCTTTGACCTTGAACAACATGCCTGAACGACATGTCATCCATGTCTGAACGTCATGTGCGACATGCCTTTGACCTTAAACAACATGCCTGAACGACATGTCAATCATGTTTGAACGTCATGCGCCGCATGCCTTTGACCCTGAACATCATGCCTGAACGGCATGTCCTCCATGTCTGAGCATGAGGTGCATGTCTTTGATCGTGAACATCATGCCTGATCGACATGTCGTCCACATCCGAACTACATGTCCCGCATGTCTGAACGTCATGTGCTGCATGCCTTTGACCCTGAACATCACGCCTGAACGGCATGTCATCGACATCTTAACGACATGTCGTGAATGTCTGAAGGTCATGTGGTGCATGCCTCTGACCCTGAACATCATGCCTGATCAGCACGTCATCCACGTCTGAACGGCATGTCATGCATGCTTGAACGTCATGTGGTGGACGCCTGTGACCCTGAACATCATGCCTGAACAGCATGTGGTGGATGGCTTTGACCCTCAACATCATGCCTGAAGGACATGTCATCCATGTCTGAACATCATGTGCTGCATGCCTTTGACCCTAAACATCATGCCTGAACGGCATGTCATCCATGTCTTAACGTCATGTGGTGCATGCCTTTGACCCTGAACATCATGCCTGAACGGCATGTGGTGCATGCCATTGATCCTGAATATCAGGCCTGAACGGCATGCCTTTGATGTCTGAAAGGTCATGTGGTGCATTCCTCTGACCCGGAACATCATGCCTGATCGGCACGTCATCCCCGTGTGAACGGCATGTCCTGCATGTCTGAAAGTAATTTGGTGCATGGCTTTGACCTTGAACATCATGCCTGAACGTCATGCACTGCATGCCTTTGACCCTCAACATCATGCCTGAACGGCATGTCATCCACGTCTTAACGTCACGGGCGCATGCCATTGACCTAGAACATCATGCCTGAACGGCATGTGGTGCATGCCTTTGATCCTGAATATCAGGGCTGAACGGCATGCCTTCGATGTCTGAAAGGTCATGTGGTGCATGCCTCTGACCCTGAACATCATGCCAGATCGGCACGTCATCCCCGTCTGAACGGCATGTCCTGCATGTCTGAAAGTCATGTGGTGCATGGCTTTAACCCTGAACATCATGCCTGAATGGCATGTGCTGCATGTCTTTGACCCTCAACATCATGCCTGAACGGCATGTCATCCATGTCTGAATGTCATGTGCTGCATGCCTTTGACCCTGAACAACATGCCTGAACGGCATGTCATCCATGTCTGAACGTCATGTGCGACATGCCTTTGACCTTAAACAACATGCCTGAACGACATGTCAATCATGTTTGAACGTCATGCGCCGCATGCCTTTGACCCTGAACATCATGCCTGAACGTCATGTCCTCCATGTCTGAGCATGAGGTGCATGCCTTTGATCGTGAACATCATGCCTGATCGGCATGTCGTCCACGTCCGAACTGCATGTCCTGCATGCCAGAAGGACATGTCATCCATGTCTGAACGTCATGTGCTGCATGCCTTTGACCCTGAACATCATGCCTGAACGGCATGTCATCCATGTCTGAACGTCATGTGCTGTATGCCTTTGACCCTGAACATCATGCCTGAACGACATGTCATCCATGTCTGAACGTCATGTGGTGCATGCCTTTGACCCTGAACATCATGCCTGAACAGCATGTGGTGCATGCTTTTGATCCTGAATATCAGGCCTGAACGGCATGCCTTCGATGTCTGAAAGGTCATGTGGTGCATGCCTCTGACCCTGAACATCATGCCTGATCGGCATGTCCTGCATGTCTGAAAGTCATGTGGTGCATGCCTTTGATCCTGAACATCATGCCTGTAGGGCATGTCATCCTTGTCTGAACGTCATGTGCTGCATGCCTCTGACCTGAAACAACATTCCTGAAGGGCATGTCATCCATGCCTGAACGTCATGCCCTGCATGCCTTTGACCCTGAACATCATGCCTGAACTGCAAGTCCTCCAAGTCTGAACATCGTGAGGTGCATGCCTTTGATCGTGAATGTCATGCCTGATCGGCATGTCATCCATGTCCAAACTTCATGTCCCGCATGTCTGAACGTCATGTGGTGCATACCTTTGACCCTGACCATCACGCCTGATCGGCATGTTATCCACGTCTAAACGACATGTCATGCATGCCTGAACGTCATGTGGTGGATGCCTGTGACCCTGAACATCATGCTTGAGTGGCATGTGGTATATGTCTTTGACCCTGAATATCATGCCTGAAGGGCATGTCATCTATGTCGGAACGTCATGTGCTGCATGCCCTTGACCCTAAACGTCATGCCTTAACGGCATGTCCTCCACGTCTGAACTACATGTCATGCATGTCTGAACATCATGTGGTGGATGCTTGTGACCCTGAACATCATGCCTGAACGGCCTGTGGTGCATAACTTTGATGCTGAACATCATGCGTGAACGACGTGTCATCCATGTCTGAACGTTATGTGGCGCATGCCTTTGACCCTGAACATCATCCCTGAACGGCATGTCATGCATCCCTGAACGCTATGTGCTGCACGCCTTTGACCCTAAACATCATGCCTGAACGACATGGCACGAATGCCTGAACGGCATGTGGTGCATGTCTTTGACCTTGAACATCATGTGGTGGATGCCCGTGACCCCGAACATCATCCCTGATCGGCATGTCATCCATGTATGAACGACATGTCTTGCATATCCGAACGTCATGTGGTGCATACCTTTGACCCGGAACATCCTGCCTGATCGGCACGTCATCCATGTCTGAACGGCATGTCCTGCATATCTGAACGGCATGTTGTGCATGCCTTTGACCCTGAACAACATGCCTGAACGACATGTCATCCATGTCTGAACAGCATGTCATGCATGCTTGAACATCATGTGGTGCATGCCTGTGACCCTGAATATCAGGCCTGAACGGCATGTCACGCATGCTTGAGCGGCATGGGGTTCATGCATCTGACCCTGAACATCTTGTCTGATCGGCATGTCCTGCATGTCTGAAAGTCATGTGGTGCATGCCTTTGATCCTGAACATCATGCCTGAAGGGCATGTCATCCTTGTCTGAATGTCATGTGCTGCATGCCTCTGACCTGAAACAACATTCCTGAAGGGCATGTCATCCATGCCTGAACGTCATGCCCTGCATGCCTTTGACCCTGAACATCATGCCTGAACGGCAAGTCCTCCAAGTCTGAACATCATGAGGTGCATGCCTTTGATCGTGAATGTCATGCCTGATCGGCATGTCATCCATGTCCAAACTTCATGTCCCGCATGTCTGAACGTCATGTGGTGCATACCTTTGACCCTGACCATCATGCCTGATCGGCATGTTATCCACGTCTGAACGGCATGTCATGCATGCCTGAACGTCATGTGGTGGATGCCTGTGACCCTGAACATCATGCTTGAGTGGCATGTCACGCATGCTTGAGCGGCATGGGGTTCATGCATCTGACCCTGAACATCATGCCTGAACTGCTTGTCCTCCATGTCCGAACAGCATGTCATCCATGCTTGAACGTAATGTGGTGCATGCCTGTGACCCTGAATATCATCCCTGAACGGCATGTCATGGATGCGTGAGCGGCATGTGGTGCATGCATGTGACCCTGAACGTCATGCTTGAACGGCATGGCATGGATACTTGAACGGCATGTCATGCATGTCTAAACGTCATGTGGTGCATGGCTTTGACCTTGTATATCTTGCCTGATAGGCATGTCATCCACGTTTGGACGGCATGTGGTGCATGCCTTTGACCCAGAACATCATGCCTAAACGGCGTGCCATCCACGTCTGAATGGCATGTCCTGCATGTCTCAACATCATTTGGTGCATCCCTTTGACCCTGAACATCAGGCCTGAAGGGCATGTCATCCACGTCTGAACTTCATGTGATGCATGCTTGAACTTCATGTGATTCATGTGGTTCATGCCTTTGACCTTGAATATCTTGCCTGATAGGCGTGCCATCCACGTCTGAACGGTATGTTCTCCATGTCTCAACGTCACGTCGAGCATGCCTTTGACCCTGAACATCATGAATGATCGGCATGTGATCCTCGTCTAAAAAGCATGTGCTGCATGCTTAAACGGCATGGCATGGATTCCTGAACGGCTTCTGGTGCATGCCTTTTGACCCTGAACATCATGCCTGAACTGCTTGTCCTCCATGTCTGAACGGCATGTCATGCATGCCTAAGCGGCATGGGGTGCATGCATGTGACCTTGAACATCATGCCTGAACGGCATGGCATGGATGCCTGAACGGCATGTCATGCATGTTTGAAAGTCATGTGGTGCATGCCTTTGACCCTGAACATCATGCCTGATCGACATGTGATCCTCGTCTAAACATCATGTGCTGCATGCTTTTGACCCTGAACATCATGCCTAAACGACATGTCATCCACGTCTGAAAAGCATGTCTTGCATGCTTGAACGTCATGTGGTGCATGCCTATGATCCTAAATATCAAGCCTGAACGGCATGTCATGCATGCTTGAGCGGCATGGGGTGCATGCATGTGACCCTGAGCATCATGCCTGAACGGCATGTGGTGCATGCCTTTGACCCTGAACATCATGCCTGAACTGCTAGTCCTCCATGTCTGAACTTCATGTCCTGCATTTCTGAACATCGTGTGGTGGATGCCTTTGATCCTAAACATCATGCCTGAACGGCATGTCATCCATGTCTGAACGGCATGTCCTGCATATCTGAATGTCATGTGGTGCATGCCTTTGACCCTGAACATCATGCCTGATCGGCATGTGATCCTCGTCTAAACAACATGTGGTGCATGCCTTTGACCTTGAACATCAAGCCTGAATGACTTATCATCCACGTCTGAATAGCATGTCATGCATGCTTGAACGTCATGTGGGGCATGCCAGTGACCTAGAATATCATGCCTGAACGGCATGTCCTGCATGCTTGAGCGGCATGGGGTGCATGCATGTGACCCTGAATATCAGGCCTGAACAGAATGGCATGGATGCCAGATCGGCATGTAATGCATGTCTGAACGTCATGTCGTGCATGCCTTTGACCTTGAATTTCTTGCCTGATCGGCATGTCATCCACACCTAAACGGCATGTGGTGCATGTCTTTGACCCAGAACATCATGCCTGAATGGCGTGCCATCCACGTCTAAACGGTATGTCACCCATGTCTCAACATCATGTGGTGCATTCCTTTGAACCTAAACATCATGCCTGAAGGACATGTCATCCACGTCTGAACTGCATGTGATGCATGCTAGAACGGCATGGCACGGATGCCTGAACGGCATGTGGTGCATGCCTTTGACACTGAACATTATGCCTGAACTGCTTGTCCTCCATGTCCGAATGGCATGTCATGCATGCCTGCGCGGCATCTGGTGCCGCATGTGACCCTGAACATCATGCCTGAAAGGTATGGCATGGATGCCTGAACGGTATGTCAACCACGTATGAACGGCATGTGCTGCATGCCTTTGACCCTGAACATCATGCCTGAACGGCGTGCCATTTATGTCTGAATGTCATGTGGTGCATGCCTTTGACCCAGAACATCATGTCTGAACGACATGTCATCCACGTCTGAACAGCATGTCATGCAAGATTGAACGTCATGTGGTGCATGCCTGTGACCCTGAATTTCATGCTTGAACGGCATGTCATGCATGTGGTGCATGCATGTGACCCTGAACATCATGCCTGAACGGCATGGCATGGATGCCTGAACGGTATCTCATGCATGTCTGAACGTCATGTGGTGCATGCCTTTGACCTTGAATATCTTGCCTGATCGGCATGTCGTCCACGTCTGAACGGCATGTGGTGCATGCCTTTGACCTAGAACATCATGCCTGAACGGCGCGCCATCCACGTTTGAACGGCATGTCATCCATGTCTCAACATCATGTGGTGCATGCCTTTGACTCTGAACATCCTGCCTGAAGGGCATGTCATCCACGTCTGAACTGCATGTGATGCATGCCTGAACGGCATGGCATGGATGCCTTTGACCCTGAACATCATGCCTAAACTGCTTGTCCTCCATGTCTGTGGCTGCGCGACATGTGGTGCATGCATGTGACCACCTGAACATCATGCCTGAACGGCATGGCATGGATGCCAGAACGGCATGTCTGAACACCATGTGGCGTATGCCTTTGACCCGAAACATCATGCCTGATCGGCATGTCATCCATGTCTGAACGGCATGGGGTGCATGCCTTTGACCTTGAACATCATGCCTGAAGGGCGTGTCATCCACGTCTGAACTGCATGTGATGCTTGGCTGAACGGCATGGCATGGATGCCTCAACGGCATGTGGTGCATGCCTTTGACCCTGAGCATCATGCCTGAACGGCATGTCATCCTCGTCTGAACGGTATGTCATCGATGTCTCAACGTCATGTAGAGCATGCCTTATACCCTAAACATCATACCTGAAGGGCATGTCCTCCATGTCTGAACGGCATGTGATGCATGCTTGAATGGCATGGCATGGATGCCTGAACGGCGTGTGGTGCATGCCTTTGACCCTGAACATCATGACTAAACTGCTTGTCCTCCTTGTCTAAACGTCATGTCATGCATGCCTGCACGGCATATGGTGCATGCATGTGACCCTGAACATCATAGGTTAGGGCCAAAATTAAACCCTAAACCGCTAAGATCATACAAAGGGCTTGTTATCACTGTCCCTGACCAGGCCCAAAGGAAAAAACGGGTCTCTCATCCAGCACCATACGTTGATGATGAAGAAAAACACTTCACAGTCTATACTATGGGGGTTTATGATGAAAGCTCCTTTGATGAGCAAGGAGAACTTCATGCCTCATACAAGGCTAATGATGAAGAGGTGGGCCCATCCAATGACCCATCGCCTGGTCGAGACGTCGAGAATGCTCATGCAGCCAGAACTAGGGCTAAGGCCAAGAAAGGACAAAAGGAGGCCCTCCAATTGATGATGAATCCGCCACAATGAGGTAGAGATGGAAGATACCGCGGCTCCGTAAATGATTTTGTCGCTCAATTAAAATGACTACTATCGATACGAGAGCGAGAAATGGAGGAGTATATACCGAGAAATGAGTAGGAAATGCGAGAGCTCAGAAAACAAAATCAAGAAGCCTTAAATCTAATTAAGTCATTAAGCGACTTCTTAACCAAAAAGGGGATTACAAATGAAAGGGCGAAAGAGGAAGGACCCTGAAAATCATAAAGAAAATCTCCCATATGGAGGGGAAAGTTCTCGAGCTAATATCGCTCGGGGTTCCAACGTCCGCACTTATACCAATGAAAATCAGGGGTTGACTAAGAAAGAAATCCAAGAGATAATTAGTCAACAACTCCAAATAACGGGCGCAGGATTTACCGTCTCACCTTTGAAACGAACAGGGAGGCCGTACCCAGTCAATTATGACGCTATACTTACACGAAGGGGTATATAGTCCCAAAATTTAAATCCTTTTCAGGAGAAGGCGTGAAAGACACTAACCCAGATCAACACTTAGCGTTCATGACCTCGTGTGGGAACACAGGGAGCAATGACGCTTTGTTGTTGCGTCAATTCCCACAAAGTTTGACGGGCCCCGCTTTTGAATGGTACTACTGATTAGCAAAATGGGAGTATTAAAACATGGGATGACATGATCGATGCTTTCAGGGCAAAGTTTGCAGTCATGACTGATAAAATCAGCATCGTGAACTTGGCCAATACCAGGCCCTAGAAGAATGAAAAAATTTTGAAATACATCAGTCGCTGGTGAAGCCTTAGCATCAGGTGCGATCGCCCAATAACTCAAAGGGAGGCGGTCGAATTGATACTCAAGAACGTCGATAATTGGATGACACCGTTCTTAGAGATATCCAAAATCATGACATATCAGGATTTGATAAACTGTGTATCGAGGCTAGAAAATGCACCCTCGAATTCATTGCCTAATTATTCGGGTCAGAGATTCCAAAGAGGAGGAAAAGCCATAGCCAAAGTAGCCAGTACGAGCAGGCCTAGCGGCAAAAGCATGGCCGCTAATGTTAACACTGTAAACAATGGTGGCTCGTTAAATAAAAATGACGGCAACAACAACGCCAAGCCCATATATGAAAGTGGGCAGCCTCCTAAAAGTCTGGAGGAGTTGAAGGGCAAACCTTATTCATTTAAAAGGGATAAAGTCGCACGACTTTTTAAGGATGCCTTGAAGGACGGGATCCAATTACCCAAGTGCAAAAGGCCCGCTGATATGGAGAAATCCAGCGACCCGAACTATTGACATACCACAGAGTACTCGGGCACCCAATAGAAGATTGTTGGGTGTTCAAAGACTAGGTAGAAAGGAGATACAAGAATGACGAGATAACTCTGGCTGATAGTATCCTCCAAATGTCAACCCCGCATGAGCAAGTAAATGCGGTCTCTCACATAGAGATCAATATTGAGGGTTCCTTGACAGAACCGTGGAGTATTCACTTATCTAGAAAAGCGAAAAAGCTCCTCAAAGCCATCCAAAAGGAACCAGGTGTTTTGTGGAAGAATGATGTAACTCCCATCATCCCTGAGCCGCCAAGAAAATCGATGGGGATGAGGGGCAGTCAAATCCTTGCAAATACACCCATTCCATAGCTGATTAAGAAGAGTCGTGTCATGCAGTCCATCACGACAGCGACTCTGAAGAAGACATAGGCCTTCCCGGAGATCTATTTTACCCTGAAGAAAGTGGTGAGGCTAGAACCTCTGAAAAGAAAAAGGCAGAGTGTCAGGTTATTTTACGTTCGAGCACATATATCCCATGAAAAGTCAAAACTCATGGTCGGGGATAATAATGTGCTGACGCATCTCCATAAGATTCCGGTCTTACTCAGCATTTTTGATGTGTTGATGATGTTGAAGGACATGTGCGATATACTAATATACGCGCTCTAAAATCCTGAACAATTCCAGGCCTATTTCGTCGAAAGGAAATCATAGGAGACGGCATACGTCAACAGTCGTTCAACAGGCATCCACTTCATTGATGAAGACCTATTAACTAGCACCGCAGACCACAACCGACCGCTATACGTGACTGGTGAATGTGAAGGGCAGAGACTGAATCGCATTTTGGTTGATTCAGGGTCATCAATAAACATTATGCCCCTGAGAATTCTCAAAAGCCTAATGCTTGATACCAAGCTGCTGTCAAATGAGAAGGTGACCAGTCATGGGTTTAACCAGCATTCTCAGAAAGCCATGGGGGCAGTAACACTGACACTTCAATTCGGGGGCTTGATAACCTTGACCAAATTTTATGTCATCGACGCTGATACGTCGTACAAGGCCTTACTTGGTTGCCCTTGGCTGCACGAAAATCGAGTAGTGCCATCAACCCTTCACCAATGCATGAAATATGTAAAAGACGAAAAACAAAGGAGAATAAACGGGGATATCAAACCGTTTTGGGTCCATGAAATTGGCCTCAACGATACCCATTATTTCCTAACGCAAGACGATAAGAATCAACATAAAACGCTGATGAAATCTCTGAGCTCCGCCTTGAGAGAAAAAGGGTTGGAAATGCCAACAGGTCAAACTAAACCCACACCCGGTCTGGTGTCGTCGTAAGGTAAAAAGACAACACCTTCAGGCAATAAACCCATTTATGGGTTGTCCTCTGATGAAGAGGAGGACAAGAAAGAGTGGCTGTATGGTACCGCTCCCTTATTTGGCGCCTCATCTGACGAAGAAACTGAGAAAAGCTCAACACGCCGCATTATCCCGCTATATGGGGCCTCAACAGATGATGAATCAGAAGAGGAAGACTTTGTGAGTGAAAAAACCTATGAATCAGAAAGTGGGTCTGAAGAAGAAATTTTGTTTCATGTCAAGTCAACATGCAGTTTCGAAACTGACGAGAATCATGAATCATCTTGGATTGAGAAGGTACCAGAAAAATATTACAAAGACCTCTCTCCCAAAGAAGTAAATCAAATCCAGAAGCTGTAGACGTTATCGTCCCTTCGAAGGTAGAACGCTTGCCAGGAAAAATGATCATGCATAGACCGATCTGATTTTACAAGACTGATGCAATCAATCCTGGTGACAATGCCCTAATCCATAAATGGATTGGCTTACTGTCAGAGGATTCTGACAATAGGGAAGTCAACATTGAGGCGTCCCGATATTTCGGGAAGAATCAGGGTCGACTGATGCAGAAAACTCGTTGTCCTCAAACCATATCAAGGTCCGAGATGTATTGCTTCGAAAAACTATTGAATAGCACAAATAATACAATCAGAGGCTTTGACGACAAGATCAAATACACTCCCGGTTTAGGATATAACTCCCAGTCAGGAGAAGAAGGAGATCCTGATGAATACTGTCGAAATTTTTTCAAAGACCGCAAAGTTACTTATCATATGATATTTGAAGAGCCAGCAGAAGAAGACTTCATCTTGGTGGCTAAAAATGCACCAAAGGAGTTAGAAGACGGTGCACCAAACACCATTAATGAATTGGTGAAATTAACCTGGGGTCAGATGAAGACCCTAGGACAACCTTCATAAGTGCGTCTCTGCCCTAGGAAAAATGAGAACCCTTGAAAGTCTGGCTCTAAGAATATGTTGACTGTTTCGCATGGAGTTATGGGGAAATGTCAGGTTTGGATCCTAAAGTTGCGGTCCACAAACTCAAAATCGGCCCGAGTATAAAACCGATCAAGCAAGCACCACGGCGAATGAGAATAGAACTCGAAGAAAAGTTCGTGACTGAAACCAAGAAGCTCATCGATGCAGGCTTCGTCCGGGAAGAAGAGACTCCTGACTAGGTGCCCAGTATTGTCCCTGTGAAGAAGAAGAATGGGCAAATACGTATATGCGTCAATTTTCGAGACTTGAATAAAGCTTGTCCCAAAGATGACTTTCTATTACCTGTGACGAAAATCATCATCGACCATACCTCGTCCTATGAAGTATTCTCCTTTATGGATGGATATGCGGGGTATAACCAAATCAAAATGGATGAAGAAGACGAGAAGCATACGCCCTTCCGCACCCCGATGGGCATTTATTGCTACAAGGTCATGCCTTTTGGCCTCAAAAACGCCGGGGTCACGTATCAATGAGCCATGACAAAGATATTCGACGATCTAATCCACAAGATTGTCGAATGCTACGTGGACAACTTGGTCGTGAAAGTGACGTCCTACGACGAGCATTTTCGAAGCCTCAAAGTCATGTTTGATCGCTTAAGGCAGCACGTGCTCAAGTTAAATCCATTGAAGTGTGCTTTTATGGTTTCGTCGGGAATATTCCTTGGATTTGTTATTCGACACCGGGGAATAGAAATAAACCCGGATAAAATCAAGGCAATACAAGAATTGCCACCACCCAAAAATCTCAAAGAGCTTCGCTCGCTTCAAGGCCGCTTGGCGTAAATCAGGCGATTCATAGCCAATTTATCGGGTAGAATACAACCTTTCACCCGATTGACCAAGAAAGATGTCCCGTTTAAATAGGACGAAAGCTGCCAACAAGCTCTGGACAACATCAAGAGCTATCTTCTCAAACCGCCAGTATTAGTCGCTCCGATACTAGGAAAAGAGTTGATACTGTACACAATGGCCCTAGATGGATCCCTCGGTGCCTTGCTAACACAAGAAAATGAGCGAGGGAAAGAAAACACCCTCTATTACTTAAGCCGCATGCTGGTGGAGGCGGAATACGCCTATACGCCAATTGAAAAGCATTGCCTAGCGCTAGTGTTCGCTGTGAAGAAGCTGCGATACTACATAATAGCCCACAAAGTCATCCTTATTTCAAAAATTGACCCCTTAAAATATCTCATGACGAGACCCATGCTTACAAGCAGGTTGGCTAGATGGGCCATAATCCTCACCAAATTCGATATAACCTTCGCCCTACAAAAGGCTATAAAGGGGCAAGCGATGGGCGATTTTCTAGAGGCCCATCCAATACCTGATGACTCTTCTTTGGCGTATGAATTTCCAGATGAAGAAGTCTTTCACACCAAAGATGAAACCCCGATTTGGGAAATGTACTTTGACGGGGCGTTGTCAACACGGCCTACCTCGGGCCCAAACATCCCGCAAATACAGGTCGGGATAGGCCTAGTCTTCGTAACACCAAAAGGAGGGAACATACATCACTCCTTGGCATTAACCGAGCCTTGCACGAATAACGAGGCTGAGTATGAGGTGCTCATAGCTGGGTTAGAGCTTGCGTTCAACATGGACATTAGAAAACTTCATATATTTGGAGACTCCCAATTGATAATAAATCAAGTCACAGGAGCATACAAGGTGTTAAAACCAAAACTGGTAGAATACCATGCAAGGGTTTTGGAATTAATAAAGGAAATTCCCGAAAATTCTATTAAAGAAAATCTCAAAGGCCACAAACGGCAAATCTGATGCGCTCGCTCTGGTGGCTAAAGAGTTAGGCGAGCCCGGCGATGATGTAGGGATCTTTTGGATGAAACTTATAATTTCATAATTTTTGGGGTGGATCCTTCCAAATACACCCTCTTTGAAAGGGTTTTATTTGAATATAGGGTTCGTTATCCTTCTGACAGGCGCAAGCCTCTGTCGTTAATTACCCTGAATATTATTCAGGAACCTCTAATTAAGAGACTCAATATACATGTAGCGTGTATTTTTGGTTTTGAACTTGATTATATGTATGCATATATACTTTTTATGAAAATTGACCAAGTACTCAAGGTTTGATCTTGACCAATTATTTTGAATTTTGGGAGTTCGGTCGAAAATTATAATAATTCAATTGACATTTTCATTATTATTATTATTATCATTTGTTTTCTATGATTTTATTTTTTTATTTTTTTGTCATGTTTCAAAGTTCGAGATCGCCCTAAAGCTCAAAGGAGTTAGGTAGAGCTCTAGAATTTAGACACAAATCAAATTTATATGCATTTGATTAAATATCATAAATTTATGTTTGGTCCTTTTTTTATTTATATCATTTTATTTGGGTTAGGCTTTTTAATTTAATTTAATTTGGCTCTGGCAATTTTAATATTTTTATTTCCGTTATTTTCTTTTATGTTATGGTTCATATGTAATTTTGCCACAACACTTATTCAAAAAATCTTTTTATTTATTTCCATTTGAAATATATCTTGTAATCATGGCATGAGCATTCATATGTATATATATGTGACTTGATATCTTGAACCATATAGCATGGTTCATGCGCAAGTACAAGTTACCGGTTACAATTTTATCCAGAAAATTTCTTTATTTCCATATATTTTACTATATAGCATGAATACATGTGTATGTACATGACTTGATATTTTAAACCGAAATAATTTATAATGGACTAAGTGCCATATATTTATCTTGTTCAGCATATACCTTGTTTAAGAAATTAAGTTATAGGTTCTCAGTTGTATCTAATGGTCGGAATTAAATCTAGATTTTAATTCAAATTTAATCTTCAACCTGTGAATTAGTTTGTTTTGTTTTGCTTTTCCTTTTGTCACTGTGTGATCATTTTTCACAAAGTCCAATAAGTGAGCACATGTTGCCGCTTGAGAATACATATCTACTTCATTTTTCGCATTTAATTTAATTTTATTTTTTTTGTTCCTCTATTGAATTGTTTATTTGACAGCCTATCTCTCTGTCTCTTCTACTCAATATTATTCTTGTCACATCTCTTTTTATTTTATTTTATACGAGACCATTAATATCCATATCATGTGTATATAAATGATCTCTTTCTTTATTTATTTAGTATTTTATGGTATCTATTTTATATTCTTTTATCACTTTATTTATATCTTGGTTGGTCATATTCTCAAAACCGAGAAGATATATATAACCGTCATGCATCTTTTCTTTATTGTTTATTTTCCATTTTATGCATCATTGAAATGAGTATCTGTGTATTCATCCTATATTTTCAGATAAACTGAGCGTATAAGTATTCTATTTTCTTTTGTCCATTTATAATTCAACCATGGTAGTTTAACAGACTTGCAAGGACAGTCACCGTTTATCTCGGTTCGTATTCTTAGAGGTGCGTGCGGGATATAAACACCGCCGCTGCCCTTGGTTTCAGAGGTGTGCGCGGGGTAATAATACCGCCGCTTGCCCTCAAGTTTGAAGGTACGCACTGGATAAGAACACCGCCGCTTGCCCTCAAGTTTGGAGGTACGCGCGGGATAAGAATACCGCCGCTTGCCCTCAGATCTTGGAGGTACGCACGGGGTATACCACCGCTTGCCCTCACATTTTGGAGTTACGCGCGGGGTATACCACCGCTTGTCCTCAGATTTTGGAGGTACGCGTAGGGTAAAAAAAATACCACCACTTGCCCTCAGATTTTGGAGGTATGCGCAGGGTAAAAGTACCATCGCTTGCCCTCAGATTTTGGAGGATGTGGAAGCACGTCGAAGCAACGGATGTCAAAGCATATATGTTTGCAAGATTATACCTTGTCTCTATTCTTCTGTTGCAGTAAAATCTTCCTTCTATCTCTCTGATTCTAGAACTTCGCTCTCTGTTTTCTCTGTTTTTTTTTTCTTTCTGTTTTCACAGAGTCTCCACTTCTCTCTCTGTTTTGCCCCGGCCTTGTTCATTGTTATCAAGCCCTTTATATAGACTTTCTATTGCCTTGGCTGTCAAGGAGATAATGGAAAACGTGTGTTAACAGGGAACATAACTATTTCTTTTCTCAGTTAGAGGGATACATGGGAACTGTCTAAGAGACCTCTGTTTAACATCTGACCATCCATTTTGCGCAAATGCGGTTTTATTGTATTTTTTTATAAGCGGCAGGATTATGATTAGTTTCATTTGAGTAAACGCGGGTGAGGTTTTGGACGTGGGGTGATTGCCTCTCTAGAATTTGGGAGGGTACAACAGGTTTTTTTTTCTGCTTTTGTTTCATCCATTTTACTTACTCTGGAGAAGTTTGGTTGGTTGCATGGAGAAACAGGATTGGTTATAACAAGTATTTATAAAAGACATATTCGCCTAATTTATTCAGGGCTCTTAATCCACTTAATTTTGGCCTTCTAAACAACCTTTTATCTGTTTACATGGGACTTTATTAATTCGGGTCGGCGGTGCTTTGTTAAACGAGGGTATTTTGGTCATTTTCTTATTTTAAATTTGAATTTTAAATTAAATTGTGTTTACCGGGGTACATTATTTTGAGGATGTTTAACATTGCTAAGAAGATGGAGGTGCTGCGAGGTACGCAAACTGGGGACAAATATCATATTAGCCTATTTTTTAATCCCCATTACAAAATTCGGCCAATAAATTACAAACTCAACCGTGCGATCAACATCCAACGGCCTACAATCCGTGCATACTATGCCTATTGCAAACCGTGCTAAACATGCCTACCCGTTCCTAGCCGTGCCTATCTGTGACGTGCCTATCCATGCCTATCCGGGCCAAACGTGCTTACACGTGCCTACGCGTGTTCCCGTGCCGTGCCTATGCGTGTTCCCTGCCGTGTCGTGCCGTGTTGCCCCCCTTACCCATGCGTGTCGTGTCGTGTCTCCAGCGATGAAACCCCGACACGACACAAATAACGGCATGCCACACGACACGTATAACATGGCACATTTTGGCACGCCCTGTCGTGTCGTGTCTTGACACGTCGTGTTTTTTTTAGAACTCTAGCTAGGGGGATTTCATAGGAGTGGTAATTTCAGCCTGAACGTCATGTCATGCATGTCTGAATGGCAAGTCATGCATGCCTTGGACCCTGAACATCTTGCCTGAACGTCATGTCATGCATGCCTTTGACCCTGAACATCACGTCTGAACGGCATGTCATGCATGTCTGAACGGCATGTCATGCATGCCTTGGACCCTGAACGGCATGTCATGCATGAACATCATGCCTGAACATCATGTCATACATGTCTAAATGGCATGTCATGCATGCCTTGGCCTTTGAATATCATACCTGAACGTCATGCCATGCATGCCCTGGACCTTAAACGTCATGCCATGCATGTCTGAACGGCATGTCATGCATGCCTTGACCCCTGAACATTATGTCTGAACATCATCTCATGCATGTCTGAACGGCAACTCATGCATTCCTTAGACCCTAAACATCATACCTGAACGTCATGTCATGCATGTCTGAACGGCAAGTCATGCATGCCTTGGCCCTAGAACATCATGATGTCATGCATGGCTTGGACCCTGAACATCATGTGGCATCATGTGGTGCATGTCTTTGACCCTAAACATCATGCATGAACGTCATGTGACATCATGTGGTGCATGTCTTTGACCCTGAACATCATGTGGCATGCATATGCCTTGAACCCTGAACGGCATGCCATGCATGTCTGAATGTCATGTCACACATGTCTGAGTGGCATGTGTGAACGTCATATCATGCATGCCTAGGCCCATGTCTGAACAGTGTCACAGTGTTATTTCCCATGCCCCTGGACTGAGGAGATTTCATGAGGGTGATAATTTCAGCCCCATAATAAAGGAAAAAAATCCATATGCCCTATTATGGGGGGAAGGTTTTGGAAATTGGAGGCGCTGGCTGGGGGTCATGACGGGGGTGCTGCTAGTCGTGATGGCCTTTGCTGCATGCCTCATTGATATTTTGGCATGGTTTAACGATGTTTCCCCCCTTCGGACATCGTTGTGATGGAGGCTTTGCCGTCAAATGGATGCAAACGAGAAATGAGCGGCATGTCACGTCATGCATGTCTGAACGTCATGTCACGGAAAACTAACTTTTTGTATCCAAAGCTAGATTCCGGACTAAATTCTTATTTTTCTTTATTCAAAACTAATTTTTTGTATTCCAGACTCAATGCTTGATTTTCTTGATCCCAAAGTAGTTTTTGGTATTCCGCACTCAATTCTTATTTTCCTAATCCAAAACTCTCTATTTGTATTCCAGACTCAATCCTTATTTTCATGATCCAAAATTAATTTTTGATATTTCACACTCAATTCTTATTTTTCTTGATCCAAAACTCTCTTTTTGTATTCTGGACTCAATCATTTTTTTTATCCAAAAGTAGCTTTTGGTATTCCCCGCTCAATTTTTATTTTTCTTGATCCAAAACTCTCTTTTTGTATCCGGACTCGATCCTTATTTTTCTTGATCCAAAAGTAGTTTTAGGTATTCCCCACACAATCTTATTTTTATTTATCCAAAACTAATTTTTTATATTCCGAACTCAATTCTTGAATTTTTTGGTTCAAAACTAAGTTTTGGTATTCCTATCTCAATTCTTGTTTGCCTTAATCCAAAACTAATTGTATTCCAGACTCAATTCTTCATTTTTATGATCCAAAACTAGTTTTTGATATTCCGGACTCAATTCTTATTTTTCTGATCCAAAATTAGTTTTTTCTATTCCGGACTCAATTCTTATTTTTCCTGATCCAAAATTAGTTTTTTGTATACCGAACTCAATTCTTATTTTTCCTGATACAAAATTAGTTTGTGGTAATCCGGATTAAATTCTTATTTTTCTTGATTTAAAACTAACTTTTTATATTCCCGACTCAATTATTGATTCTTCGTCCAAAACTAGTTTTTGATATTCTGAACTCAATTCTTCTTTTTCTTGATACAAAACTAACTTTTTGTATTCCGGACTCAATTCTTCATTTTTAGATCCAAAACTAGTTTTCAGTAATCCGGACTCAATTTTTGTTTTTCTTGATCCAAAATTAATTATATTCCAAACTCAATTCTTATTTTTTTTCTTGATCCAAAAGTTATTTTTGGTAATCCGGACTAAATTCCTATTTTTCTGACCAAAAATAATTTTTTGCATTCCAAACTCAATTCTTGACATTCTATACTCAATTCTTTTTTTTTTATCAAAAACTAACTTTTTGTATTCTGGACTTAGTGGCTAATTTTCTAGATCTAAAACTAGTTTTCAGTAATCCATAATCAATTCTTATTTTTCTTGATTCAAAATTATTTTGTAAGTAACTTTTTGTATTCCAGACTCAATTCTTGATTTTCTAGGTTCAAAACTAATTTTTGGTATTCCAGCCTGAATTGTTGTTTTTCTTGATCGAAAAGTTATTTTTGATAATCCGGACTAAATTCTTATTTTTCCTGATTCAAAACTAACTTTTTGTATTCCGGACTCAATTCTTGATTTTCTAGAGCCAACACTAATTTTCGGTAATCCGGACTTAATTCTTATTTTTTTTATCCAAAACTAAATATTTGTATTCCGACCTCAATTGTTTTTTCTTGATCCAAAACTAACTTTTTTTATTCCAGACTCAATTCTTATTTTTTTTTATCCGAAACTATTTTTTTGTATTCCGGACTCCATTCTTATTTTTCTTGATCCAAAAGTTATTTTCGATAATCCGGACTCAATTCTTATTTATTTTTTCAAAACTGAATTTTTGTATTCCGATCCTTGTTTCAATTTTGAAATCTGACTACATAAGTCAAACTTGAGATTGCAACTAAAAATGAGTCTCTAGATGTTCTGAGAATGCCACTGCAAAAAGATATTATGCAATTTACTATGAATAAAAAGTAATTCAAAGAAAAATAAGAAGTAGATTCATTTAATATGAATCATTTATTTCAAAGCTAGCTTTTTATTCTAATGTACCAACAAATTCCTTGAAATGAAAGGATTCAAATAAGAGTTATGAAAAAAAGAGATTTCACATAAAAATATATATGTCTATAGTATAATATATGCACATATTCTAATATACACATAAATAGATACGCTTCCTCTGAAAAAAAAAATAAAGGGGGGGAAATGGTTGTTGCCTGGGCCATCGGAGAAGCCCACCTGTGTCTGTGTTCCCCCGTTTTCGAAGGCACCCCTCTTTTTCAAGAGGATTCGCGGCATTTCAAGCCCTGGTAAGGTTCTTCGCTCTACATCGAATTAAGTCGACCTCAATTGTGATTTTTTTTAATCCAAAACTAATTTTTTGTATTCCAGACTCAATTATTGATTTTCTTCATTCAAAACTAATTTTTTGTAATCTAGACTCAATTCTAATTTATCCTGATTCAAAACTAGTTTTTGATATTCCGAATTCAATTCTTATTTTTCTTAATTGATCAAAAACTAATTTTTTGTATTACGGACTCAATTCTTAATTTTCTAGATTCAAAAATAGTTTTTGATAATCCGGACTCAATTCTTATTTATCTTGATCCAAAATTGAATTTTCGTATTCCGGACTCCATTCTTGTTATTCTTAATCCAAAACTAATTTTTTGTATTCCATACTCAATTCTTGATTTTCTTGATCCAAAACTTATTTATGGTAATCCAGAATCAATTCTTATTTTTCTTGATCGAAAACCATTTTTTTTTATTCCGTACACAATTTTTTATTTTCTTGATTCAAAACTAGTTTCTCTTATTACAAACTCAATTCTTGTTTTCTGGATCCAAAACACTCTTTTTGTATTTCGGATTCAATCCTTGATTTTCTTGATCCAAAACTAGTTTCTCCTATTACGGACTCAATTTTTATTTTTCTCGATTCAGAACTAACTTTTTATATTCCGGACTCAATGCTTGATTTTCTTGATCCACAAGTAGTTTTTGGTATTACGCACTCAATTCTTATTTTTCTTGATCCAAAACTCTCTTTTTGTATTCCAGACTTAATCCTTGATTTTCTTGATCCCAAACTAGTTTCTCATATTACGGACTCAATTCTTATTTTTCTCGAGCCAGAATTATTTTTTTCTATTCCGGACTCAATTCTTGATTTTCTTGATCCAAAAGTTATTTTTAGTATTTTGGCCTCAATTCTTACTTTTCCTGATCCAAAATAATTTTTTTGTATTCCGGACTAAAATCTTATTTTCTTGATCCAAAAATAATTTTTGATATTCAGCACTCAATTCTTATTTTGATTGATCCAGAATTATTTTTTTGTATTCCGGACATAATGATCGATTTTCTTGATCCAAAACTTATTTTTGATATTCCGGATTCAATTCTTATTTGTTTTGATTCAAAACACACTTTTTGTTTTCCAGACTCAATTTAATATTCCTGGATCCAAAATTAGTTTTTTGTATTCGGCATTCAATTCTTCTTTTTTATTGATTCTAAATTAACTTGTTGTATTCCGGACTCAATTCTTATTTTTCTTGATCCAAAAGTAGTTTTTTATATTCTTGCCTCAATTCTTCTGTTTCACGATCCAAAACTAACTTTTTGTATTTTGAACACAATTCTTGATATTCTTCATCCAATACTGATTTTTGATATTCCGGACTCAATTGTTTTTTGTCTTTATCCAAAACAAACTTTTTGTATTCGGACTCAATTCTTGATTCACTAGATCCAAAACTAGTTTTCGGTAATCCGGACTCAATTCTTATTTTTTTATCCAAAATTATTTTTTTGTATTCCGGACTCCTTATTTTTCTTGATCTAAAAGTAGTTTTTGGTATTCTGAACTAAATTCTTTTTTTTTATGCAGAACTACCTTGTTGTATTCCAACTCAATTCTTATTTTTCTTGATCCACAAGTAGTTTTTGCTAATCCGGCCTCGATTCTCTATTTTTCTTGATCCAAAAGTAGTTTTTGCTAGTCCGGCCTCGATTCTTATTTTTGGTATTCCGGACTAAATTCTTGTTTGTCTTGATCCAAAACACACTTTTGTATTCCGAAATCAATTATTGTTTTTCCTTATCCAAAATTAAATTTTTGTATTCCGGACACAATTTTTGATTTTCTAAATCCAAAACTAGTTTTCAATATTCTGGACTCAATTCTTTTTTTTTATCCAGAAATATTTTTTTCTATTCCGGACTCAGTTCTTGTTTTTCCTAATCCAAAAGTAGTTTTTTGTATTCCGGCCTCAATTCCTATTTTGCCTAATCCAGAACTAATTTTTTATATTCCGGACTCAATTCTTATTTTTCTTGATCAAAAACTTAATTTTTGTATTCCGACTTCAATTGTTGTTTTTTTTTATACAAAACTAATTTTTTGTATTCCGGACTCAATTATTGTTTTCCTGATCCAAAATTAGTTTTTGGTATTCCGGACTAAATTATAGTTTTTTTTATCCAAAACTAATTTTTTATATTCCGAACTCAATTCATAATTTTCTTGATCCAATACTAATTTTTTATATTCCTGACTCAATTCTTATTTTTCTTAATCCAAAACTACATTTTTGTGTTCCGATCTTAACTGTTGTTTTTCTTCATCCAAAAATAACTTTTTGTACTCCGTACTCAATTCTTTGATTTTCTTGATCCAAAACTTATTTTTGATAATCCGGACTCAATTCTTATTTTTCTTGATCCAAAATATTTTTTTTTATTCCATACACAATTCTAGATTTTGTTGATCCAAAACTAGTTTCTCATATTATAGACTCAACTCTTATTTTTATCGATCGAGAACTAATTTTTTGTATTCCGGACTCAATTCTTAATTTTCTTGTTCCAAAAGTAATTTTTGATATTCCGCACTAAATTCTTATTTTTCTTCATCCAAAACTAACTTTTTGTATTCCGGACTCTATTCTTATTTTTCTCGATCCAAAAATAGTTTTTGGTGTTCCGGACTTGATTCTTGTTTTTCTTAATCCAAAATTATTTTTTTGTATTCCGAAGTTAATTCTTGTTTTTCTTATCCAAAAGTTATTTTTGGTAATCCGGACTAATTTCTTATTTTTTTCCTGATCCAAAACTATTTTTTTGTATTCCGGACTCAATGCTTGATTTTCTTGATCCAAAAGTAATTTTTGATATTTCGCACTCAATTTTTATTTTTCTTGATCCCAAACTCTCTTTTTGTATTCCGGACTCAATTTTTGTTTTTCGTGATCCAAAATTAATTTTTTGTATTCCGAACTCAATTCTTGTTTTTCTTAACCCAAAAGTTAATTTTGGTAATCTGGACACAATTTTTATTTTTCCTAATCCAAAACTAACTTTTATATTCCGGACTCAATTCTTGATTTTCTAGATCCAAAATTAGTTTTCGGTAATCCGAACTCAATTATTATTTTTCTTTTTTCAAAACTTAATTTTTGTATTCCAACCTCAATTGTTGTTTTTCTTGATCCAGAACTAACTTTTTGTATTATGTATTAAATTCTTATTTTCCTGATCCAAAATTAGTTTTTGGTATTCTAAACTCAATTCTTATTTTTTTTTATCCAAAACTAGTTTCTCATATTACGGACTCAGCTCTTGTTTTTATCGATCCAAAACTTATTTTTTTGTATTCCGGACTTAATTCTTCTTTTTCTTGATCCAACAATAATTTTTGGTATTCTGCACAAAATTCATATTTTTCTTTATCCAAAACTAACTTCTTGTATTCCGGACTTAATTCTTATTTTCTTTATCCAAAAATAGTTTTTAGTGTTCCGTAATCGATTTTTGTTTTTCTTGATCCAAAATTAATTTTTTGTATTTCGAACTCAATTCTTGTTTTTCTTATCCGAAAGTTATTTTTGATAATCCGGACTAATTTCTTTTTTTTTTCCTCATCCAAAACTAACTTTTTGTGTTTTTGACACAATTGTTGATTTTCTTGATCCAGAACTAATTTTTGGTACAATCAATTCTTATTTTTCTTGATCCAAAACTAATTTTTTATATTCAGGATTTAATTCTTTTTTTTTCTTGGTCCAAAACTATTTTTTTGTATTTCGAACTCAATTCTTATTTTTCTAGATCTAAAAGTAGTTTTTGGTGATCCGGACTAATTTCTTGTTTTTTCTGATCCAAAACTAATTTTTTTTGTTCCAGACACAATTGTTTAATTTCTTGATCCAAAACCAATTTTTGATATTTCGCAATCAATTCTTATTTTTCTTGATCGAAAAGTAATTTTTTTTATTCCGGCCTCAATTCTTATTTTTCTAGATCCAAAACTAACTTTTTATATTCCGGACATAATTCTTGACTTTTTTATCCAAAACTAGTGTTTGGCTTTCCGTACTCAATTCTTACTTTTGTAGATCCAAAAGTAGTTTTTTGTATTCCGGCCTCAATTCTTATTTTGCTTGGTCCAGAAATAGTTTCTGATAATCCAGATTCAATTCTTATTTTTTATCCAAAACTAATTTTTGTTGTTCCAGACTCAATTATTGTATTTCTTCCTCCAAAACTAAATTTTTGTATTCCAGACACAATTCTTGATTTTCTTGATCCAAAACTAATTTTTGGTATTCTGCACTCAATTTTTATTTTTTTTGATCCAACACTAACTTTTTGTATTCCGGACTCAATTCTTGTTTACCTTGATCCCAAACTAACTTTTTTTATTCTGTACTAAATTATTGATTTTTTTGTTCCAAAACTAGATTTTGCTAATCCAGACTCAATTCTTGATTTTCTTGATGCAAAACTAGTTTTTAGTGTTCTGGCCTCAATTCTCATTTTTCTTGACCCAAAATTATTTTTTTGTATTCCGAACTCAATTCTTATTTTTCTTCATCCAAAAGTAGTTTTTGGTACTCCGACCTAAATTCTTTTTTTTTCTTGATCCAAAACTAACTTTTGTGTTCCAGACACAATACTTGATTTTCTTGATCCAAAACTAATTTTTTGTTGTCGTACTCAATTCTTATTTTTTTTTATCCAAAACTAGTTTTTGTTCTTCCGGACTCAATTCTTGTTTTTCTTGATCCAAAATTATTTTTTTGTATTCCGAACTCAATTCTTATTTTTCTTGATCCAAAATTATTTTTTTGGTATTCCGCACTGAATTCTTATTTTTCTTGATCCAAAATTAGTTTTAAGTGTTCGGGACTCAATTCTTGTTTTTCGTGATCCAAAATTAATTTTTTGTATTTCGAACTCAATTCTTATTTTTCTTGATTTAAAATTTGTTTTTGGTAATCCGGACTAAATACTTATTTTTCCTGATCCAAAACTAACTTTTGTATTGCGGACTCAATTCTTGATTTTCTAGATTCAAAACTAGTTTTTGGTAATCCGAACTCAATTTTTATTTTTCTTTTTCCAGAATTGAATTTTTGTATTTCGACCTCAATTGTTGTTTCCTTGATCCAAAACTAACTTTTTGTATTTCGGACTCAATTCTTATTTTTCTAGATTCAAAATTAGTTTTTTGTATTCCGGACTCGATTCTTATTTTTCGTGATCCACAACTATTTTTTTGTATTCCGGACTCAATTCTTATTTTTCTTGATCCAAAAGTATTTTTTGGCATTCGGATCTCAATTCTTGTTTTTACTGATCCAAAACTAATTTTAAGTGTTCGGGACTCAATTCTTATTTTTTATGATCCAAAATTATTTTTTTGTATTCCAAACTCAATTCTTGTTTTCCTTATCGAAATGTTGTTTTGGTAATCCAGAATAAATTCTTTATTTTCCTGATTCAAAATTAACTTTTGTATTCCAGACTCAATTCTTGATTTTTTCTAGATTCAAAACTAGTTTTTGGTAATCCGAACTCAATTATTGTTTTTCTTCATTCAAAACTAAGTTTTTATATTCCGGATATAATTCTTGATTTTCTTGATCCAAAACTAGTTTTTTGTATTCCGGACTCAATTCTTATTTTTCCTGATCCAAAATTAGTTTTTGGTATGCCGGACTCAATTCTTGTTTCTTTTATCCAAAACTTTTTTTTTTGTATTCCGGACTCAATTCTTATTTTTCTTGATCCAAAAGTATTTTTTGATATTCCACCTGAATTCTTATTTTTCCTGATCCAAAACTAAATTTTTGTATTCCAGACTTAATTATTTTTTTTTCATTCAAAACTAGTTTTTGGTATTCCGAACTGAATTTTTATTTTTCTTTATCCAAAACAATTTTTTGTATTGCGGACTCAATTTTTTTTTTCTAGATCCAAATCTAACTTTTTTATTTCGGAAATAATTCTTGATTTTCTTGATTCTAAACTAACTTGTTGTATTCCGGACTCAACTCTTTATTTTCTTGATCAAAAACTAATTTTTGGTAATCCAGACTCAATTCTTATTTTTCTTGATCCAAAAGTAGTTTTTTGTGTTCCGGCCTCAGTTCTTCTTTTTCTTGATCCAAAACTTATTTTTTGTATTCCTTACTCAATTCTTAATTTTCTTTATCTAAAACTTATTTTTGGTATTCCGGACTCAATTCTTGTTTGTCTTGATCCAAAACACACTTTTTGTATTCCTGACTCAATTATTGTTTTCTTGATCTAAAACTAGCTTTGGGTATTCCGAACTCAATTCTTGCTTTTTTCTTTATCCAAAACTATTTTTTTGTATTCCGAACTCAATGCTTGATTTCTTGGTCCAAAAGTAATTTTTGGTATTCCGCACTTAATTCTTATTTTTCTTGTTCCCAAACCCTTTTTTTGTATTCCTTACTCAGTTCTTGTTTTCTTGATTCAAAAGTATTTTTTGGTATTCCGCACTCAATTCTCAATTTTTCTGATCCAAAATTAGTTTTTGGCATTCCGGACTAAATTCTTATTTTTTTATCCAAAAGGTAATTTTTTATATTCCGGACTCAATTCTTATTTTTCTTGATCCAAAATTAGTTTTTGGTACTTCAGCCTCAATTCTTTTTTTTTCTTTATCCAAAACTTATTTTTGGTATTGCGGACTCAATTCTTATTTGCCTTGATCCAAAACACATCTTTTGTATTCCGGAGTCAATTATTGTTTTTCTTGATCCAAAAATAGTTTTGGGTATTCCGCACTTAATTCTTGTTTTTTTTTATCCAAAACTATTTTCTTGTATTCTTGACTCAATGCTTGATTTTCTTGAACCAAAAGTAGATTTTGATATTCCGCACTCAATTCTTATTTTTCTTGATTCAAAACTCTCTTGTTATATTCTGGACTCAATCCTTGTTTTCTTGATCAAAAAATATTTTTTGATATTCTGCACTCAATTCTTATTTTTTCTGATCCAAAATTAGTTTTTAGTATTCCGAACTAAATTCTTATTTTTTTATCCAAAAGTAATTTTTACCGGACTTAATTCTTATTTTTCTTCATCCAAAAGTTATTTTTGGTACTCCGACCTCAATTCTTTTTTCCTTGATTCAAAACTTACTTTTTGTATTCCGTATTTAATTCTTGATTTTCTTGATCCAAAACTTATTTTGGATATTCCGGACTCAATTCTTGTTTGTCTTGATCCAAAACACACTTTTTGTATTCCGGACTCAATTATTGTTTTTCTTGATTCAAACTAGTTTTGGGTATTCCGCACTCAATTATTATTTTTCTTTATCCAAAAGCAACTTTTTGTATTCCGGACTCAATTCTTGATTTTCTAGATCCAAAACTAATTTTCGGTAATCTGGACTCAATTTTTCTTTTTCTTGATCCAAAACTAATTTTTTGTATTCCGGACTCAATTCTTCTTTTTCCTGATCCAAAATTAGTTTTTAGTACTCCGGACTCAATTCTTATTTTTTTTATCCAAAACTATTTTTACTGTTCCGGACTAAATTCTTTTTTTCTTAATCCAAAATTAGCTTTTAGTATTCCGGCCTCAATTCTTATTTTTCTGATGCAAAACTATTTTTTTGAATTCCGGACTCAAATCTTATTTTTCTTGATCCAAAAATAGTGTTTGGTATTCCGCACTCAATTCTTATTTTTTTCTTGATCAAAAATTATTTTTTTGCATTCTGGACTCAATGATTGATTTTATTCATCCAAAACTAGTTTTTGGTATTCCGGACTCGATTCTTGTTTTTCTTGATCCAAAAATAGTTTTTGGTATTCCGCACTCAATTCTTATTTTCTTGATCCAAAATTAACTTTTTATATTCTAGACTCAATTCTTGATTTTCTTGATTTAAAACTAGTTTTTGGTATTCCAGACCCAATTCTTATTTTTCTTGATCTAAAATTAACTTTTTGTATTCTGGTCTCAATTCTTATTTTTCTTGATCCAAAACTAAATTTTTTGTATTCCGGACTCGATTCTTGATTTTCTTGATCTAAAACTTATTTTTGGTAATCCGGACTCAATTTTTTTTTCTTGATCCAAAACGAACTTTCTTGATCTTATATATTCAATTTTTATGATATATATTTTTGAGATATATTATTTAATTAAAAAATTAAAATTATAGATATGTTTCTAATTATTTACATGGAACGTGTATCAATTTTGAATTAATTTAAATTTTGATTGGTCATGAATCACATTAAAACTACCACCGTTAAAATTTTAAAATTATTTGATGGAATATAAAATGTCTTTTACATTGACCCAAATCTAATACATATTTTATTTAAAATTTAAAATTATTTGATGGAATGTACGGCACTGAATAACTGATGGATAGAATAACCAACAAGAGATGATTGATGTACTATAACTTGCATAAACCTGAACTCGTTTTGAAGATTCGGAAAAGAGCACTAATTGTTCTTCCATGTGGGGCCCAGTTGAAGTCATGACAACTCACCTTCTCGATCCCATCATGAATGAGAAGTTCTACTTGCTCACTCTAAACAAATGCTTTTTGCTTTTCCTTTTCTTTTTTTCCACATCAGGAAATAAATTTCGTTTAAACTATTTGCTCAAGACATGAAAAGGAGGGTGTTCAAAATTTCATTTTTAGCATCTCCTGCAATTAGTTAGCTAGGTTTTATGCGCTTCAAACTTTAAAACAGAGTTTTTTTAATCGTCTAAATATATGAGTTCAGTTATCTATAGAATGCATGCTGCCTTATCTTTGAGATAGGACTCTGAGAAAGAAACAGAAACTAGATTTAAAGTCGTCGGAACTCATTAAATCAAGAATATATTTGTTAAAACTTTAAAAAAGATCGTGATATACAAAAAAAGGGCTTTTTTACACTAAAATAAATTGTTCTTGTGTAGATCTGATATGTTTGTTATTGGGGTTTGAGGATTATGTCTATCCTAGAGTTTAAGGCGAACGACGATGATTTATTAAGGGTTTTTTTGCTGATTAATCTCTAATTTTCATCATAGATTGCAATTTGTTCTTACGTCAAAGTGCAAATTATGTATTCATAACTAATTAGGTTTCCTTAATTTCGGATGAGCTAAATTAAATTTAGGTACAGATTCTATCTAAAAGAGTGAAAAAGAGTATACATTATATATACAAGAAATCCAGGTTGTACCAAAAACAAAAACAGAAACAGAAACAATGGTAGGACAGCAATGTGAAGTTGGCGGCTAAAATAAAAGATGAGCCAATGGAATATGGTAGTAAAGGTCAGCATATATAGCTTTCTGTTGATTTCTAAAAATGCATAGAAAAATGAACTTAAAGAGGTACTTATAGATTTTATATGGATGCGGTGGCAGGACGGCACATGCTGCCAACGTCGCTTTTGCCAGGGCGGTGCGGGTGCGGGTGCGGGTGCGGGTGCGGGACTGGGTGCGGGTGCGGGTACGGGACCTCTACCTATTTCTTTCCTTGCTTTCTCTCTCTCTCTCTCTCTCTCTCTTTCTCTCTCTCTTTTTCTACATCATTAATTAATAGCATTATCTACTGGTACTGTTAGTGCCCATGTTTATTCTATCACACATGCAACTTCAAACCAATGTTAGCAACACGACCGGTTCTGTATAGTAAAATATATATATATATATGAAAATTAAACTTACTCCTAGGAATTATGAAATACAAGAAATATATTATATATACATGTGGTAATTAATATTGAGGACCCATCTTGTCTCATGCTTCTGTTTTTTTGTTCGTATTATTTCATTATTGCCCAATATTCGATTCTCTCTTTAGTCTTCATTGATGGCAATGTGTTCGGTTTTAGTAATTTTCTCATGTCAATTCGTAAACAGTTGATTAAAATATACGAAAGGCCGTTTGTTAGCCGTCCATTCGACATTGGATTAATTAATTAATTAGAGGACCTAAAATTAAGTTTCAGGTAGCCGCACTCTGAGTCTGAGGCAAGATTAATTACTAAATATCATTTTGCTTAACCCCTTAGGCAAATCAAAAAAGAAAAAAAAAAGAAAACTTTTTTACACTACTTTAAAAAGAAGAAGAAAAAAGAGAGAGCAGGTCCCATTTTTGCAAAAGAGGAGGGAGCCATTTTACTATCAATTATTTTATTTACTAATATCAATTATGTATTTATTAATTAAAAGTGTAGTATTATTAATTAATAAAATTTTAATCATTTTATATAAAATAATTAAATTTTGTTAATTAATAATAATATATTTTTAATTGACAGATATATAATTGATGTTAATAAATAATATATAGTTGGATTGTTGGAATCATTGGAGCATTGGAGCACTCTGCTCTCCGTTTCCAATTAATATTAATATTAATATTAGCTGTCTCTCTCACTAAAATAATCAGAATGTCACTAATGGAACATGCTTCGGACTGGATGAAACTTAATCTGAGATGATGCCATATATAGTGGTTAGAATGAACCTAACAACCAAAACAAATTAGTTTTAATTAAATTAGTTAGATATACGATTTCTCATGTATGCAACACGATATATCTTCAAAACCAACAATCTCCTGACTATGTAAACATTATATATATACATACATATATATATTTGACAAAAAGATCACATTTAATTTTAGTATTTTACGTACTACTACGGCGACACAAAATAAAAATAGGAGATGGAACTAATTAAAATGACCTTGGTTATTTAATTAATTTACAACCAAAACAACCCCTCCATGAAAATATTCATAGAATGATTATTAATTAATTAAGAAGCGTCAAATATATAAGTAAAATAAGGGAGAGGATGATGATTTGACCGAGGGAACAATTTTTCTATTCTAGTTCCTGCTAGGCTACTTTTGACCACATGGGATTAATTAAAAACCAACTGTTACTGTCATCTGAGCTGAGCAGCTATCTAGGTTTCTAATTTAATCATCTCTATTCAACTCACTGTTCATACCAGTAAATAAAATCAATAAATTATTATACGTATCTAGCTATTACTGTTCATGGAGTTCATAGCAATAATCTTTCTAGCTAAAAGAATTAATGTTGAAAGTACATATGAGTGTAATTAATTTTTCAAATTAATGCTGACGTTACTTTTGAGATACTAAAGCAAATAGATAATGAACGATAGATCATCTATTAATTTGCACAATTAATTGACATGTAACTTTCAAATGAGACTTTTTTTATCTTCTGACAAAAGCACAAAATAATGAAGCACTGGAAAGCCAGGAGTGGTGGTGGAAGTCTCTATCAACAATTATAGATTGGATCCATTGTAAATTCTGAATTCGATATCATATAATTCAAGGTTGTCAAACAGCTTTGCGAGTGCCAAAGCAGAAACCAGGTACGTGACTCCAAGTTCAACACAAATTATTGGGTGCTTTCTGATCCTTCAATCCGTAGTAACAACTTCTCTTAGAATTTCTTAAGCTTATATACATATATTCGTCACTTAATTATTCTTACAAGTATTGAGTATCTTCTACATGGTCGTTCGTTCTTTTATTTTATAGAAGGATACTTACTTCTGTCTGATAAATATAATTATTGTTTGAAGAGCACATAATGGTAACAGTAACATCCGATTAAGTCTTGAGAGTAAATTAAGGATTTGGTGAAGCCTTATTTGGGTGATGGCTAGCATTAGTCTTCAAAAAGACAATGTGTGGGCCCAGGTGTGACAGAAAGCTTGCAAGCCAATAGAGGCACATTGGTTCAGCGGGCCCCACTTCCATGTGGCAATTTGTCATCTAATACCGATTTCCATGTTCAGTCACCCCCCTCATCCTTTCTGCCATTCGAGATAGACAAAGAGAGAGAGAGAGAGAGAGAATTTCAATTCTCTTGTTTTAAACAATTGGGTTTCAATCTCTCACATCTCGTCCACCTAATTAATTAAGGATATTTAAAAGAAGTATGCTTTGGTGGTAGTATCACTTATCACTGTTAGCCGTAGTAGTATTCTCCTAACTACCACAAAAGGATAAATCATTTATAATTTATCAGAAAATAAAAAGGTTCAGTATATATTTAAAGGTTACTGACTTTTGAAGCTCCCTTAAAACACTTTTCTGGTGTCTCTCTCTCTCTCTCTCTTCATTTCTCTTTCTCTCTCTTTCTCTCTCTCTCTTCATTTCTCTTTCTCTCTCTTTCTCTCTCTCTCCCCCAGAGCTGGAGCAATGGCAAGTGAAGAACTGCCAGAACCACTCGAAGAGAAGGTATTTAATTTGCATACTATTTTTTTCTTTGTTTTTAACTAGTTAGTTATTTTGTATGCAAAGATGCATGACCATTAATTTCCCCCTTCTCTTTTCCGATTAATTCATTCTCAATCTAGCATGCTCTCTTTATGTAACGAGTTATGTTGGTGGATATATATATATATACTCAGGCGGCATATATTTGAGAGAACAAATATGTTTTTCAGTATTATACTTGTTTTTCATGTTTTATTCATCAAAAGTTCAGATCTCTTTTTAGTTTTTAATTTTTTTTCTTTTACATATCAGAAAGAGCAATCAAGCTACACCATTACTTTTCAAAAGCTTATTTAGCAGAAATATTAGTAAATTTCAATAAAGTTATTTATTTTTACTTAAAAAAAATAGCATCGTTTCCATTTTTCCTTTCCGGACTGGATGCAAATAGAAGTTCATACACTATTTAAAAATTTTAAAGCTACCACCACCACTTTATCTAATTTTGTGAGCAAATTGCGCACATGGTGCTTCAAGATCCCATATTTTTTAAATCGATCATATTATTTTTAAAATAATTACCTTATAGTCTGTCACGTCTAGCTGTACATTGTCTTGTTAATGTACAATTTAATACAAGGAAAGGGACATAATTGATAACCAACATATTTGACAATAATGACAACCGTTGTCAAATTAACTACATTGAAATTAAAAAAAATGAACTTGTAGATGTGGTCTTTAACATTTTGATAGATATTAACCATATTTGGTACAAATATGGATAATTTAAAAAGGATTATTTCTTCAAATCACTAGGTGGATAACCAATAAGATTTCAAATTGCGTAATATTACATGGTGAAACAAGTTTGTATTTGCAATATTGTTTTGTTTTTTATAACCATTTTGTTGGTTGTATTATCAACTAATTTGTCGTCAATGTAAACCTACCCCTTAATAAAAGAAAATACCTGTTTTTTTATTGAGCGGTATTGGAAAATAAAAGAAGCATTTGAAGATATTATTGTTTTAATTTGTCTTTTTCAATAATCAGTTCTTCTATTTTGATAAACTTTACTAAAATAAGCAAGCGTGCCTAACTGATTATATGCATATTCTTTTGTATTCTCTACAGAAAGAGAATCCAATTAGCACCGAAAACATAAAAGAGCAAATGGAAATCAAAAGCAATGTTGGAAATATTGTAAATGAAGATGGGGATTTGATTAAAGCAGCAGCAGAAGTGCTATCTAAACTTGGCATCTCTGCTGAGCCAAAACAAATTATCACAGAAAAGCCAGAAAATTTGGAGAAGCGCACAGTAAATTTGGAAGGAGAAAAGGAACAAGTAGTAGTAAAACATGAAGAGTCTCCTCCTCCAATTGAAGAACCAACAACTCAGGAGCAGGAGAAAGTAAATGGAGAAACAGAAAATGGACTACATTCAACTCAGTTTACTGAAGAACTCTCACCAGAAAAAGCTAATGGGGATGAAGTTCCTGCAAATGCATCTCCTTTCTTATCAGAAGAGGTTCAAAAAAAGCTTGATAGTGAAGAAGTTGCAAAAGAAGATGCACATCGAAACTTGGTATTCTATATATAATTCTGGTGCCTTCTTGGGTCAAAAACTGTTATATGGTTGTGCATTGTGCCAGTAACATATGCTTACTAGCAACCAATATATTCTTGACCTACTTTTTACTTTTTGTTATTTTTGTTATGTATGCTTTAGTGGAATGAACAATGTTAGTACATTACCTGACACCTTTTTTCACAGTTCCACATTGGCTTAATTACTCAAAATCCTTAAATTTACATCCTTGTACTCTATAATTTCAACTATCTGCTCAATTTTCTCTTTCTTGGTACCCAATCAGATCTCAGAGAAAGATCAGACTGAAAAGGATGCAATTCAAAGTAACTCAGTTGCTTTGTCTGACGAAGATTGCCAGAAGAATGTTGAAACATCAACAGGAAATGCAAGTCAAAATCCTGAAGAAGATGTTATCAAGGAAGTTCAAATTCCATCAAGCACAACACCTCTGGTTGCTGAAGAGGATTTGGTAGGGGAAAAGGGAAGAGATGATATGTTAGAAGAAGTGAAAAAGGAACAAACACTCCAAATTGAGGTAAGTAAGATACCAATATTACATATCAGTTTGAGAGGCAACTGGTACATTGGCACTGTACCAGGATTGCAGATTGTTTTAAATCAAGTCATTTGGTTCGGTTAACAACAAACCATCTTGAATGTCTATTTTGTCCCTTTTAGACTGCCAAAGAGAATTTGGCTGAAGAGAAGCTAGATGAAACAGAGGAGCAAAGCAGAGAAGGTTCCATGGTAGCGAGTTCAGAAGAAACCACTCTAGAAGAGGTGAGCCAAGAAAATCAAACTCCAGAAATGGTACAGTACAACACCTGTCTGGTACAGTACTAAGTTGGCTTGTTACTCGCATTTACTGTATATACTGATATCAAAACTAACAGGCAAAGTATTGAGAGATCCACTAGCTTGCTGCTATATGTCATAATTAGATGCTCAAGCACAAATAGGTGCAATACTTAATTTAAAGTTGTAGTAAGTTTGATAGTTTCACAACTCATTTTAAACAGATCTGTGAAGAAACTGAACAAACTAAAGAAACCACAGCTATAGTGCACGAGACAAGTCAAATTGACTATAAGGAAACTATCCCTCATGAGGATTCAACTTTATATTATCGGCCAATTACGAATGAAGAAACAAGAAAAAGTGATGAAGGATCTGAACATATGCCAGAAGAGGTCAAGGAGGTTGATATTCCTGCAAGTGCAACACCATTGATTTTGGAAGAGGCTAAGGAAAGTGCAGATATCAAAGAAGAAATAAAAGAAGAAGCACAGAAAAATCAGGTACGGTATAAAGATTTCTATTTCTAGTTTCTTTTCAACACAAATTAATAGTTTTCTGGCATGCGCAAGACTTGTTTGAACTTCTTTACTTTTTCTACTAGAGTATTTTGTACTATTTTTCTTTTTTCTTTTTTTTGGTTTAACAACTTAATGGTTTATATGCTTACATTGTACTATTTCAACTAACCAGACAATTCTTCTGTCTCCTGGTATTTTAATCAGATATCTGAAGAAGATGAGACTGACAAGGATGTCAGTCAAAGTACTTCAATGGTGGACTTGTCTGAAAGAGATTATCAGAATGAAACTGAAAATGCAAATGGAAATCCTGAAGAAGAAGTTACAAAGGAGGTGGACATCAAGGAAGTTGAAAATCCATCAAGTGTGACACCTCCGGTTTTAGAAGAGGTTTTGGAAGAGGCCAAGGAAAAAGTTGATGTTGAAGAAGTGCAAACAGAACAGGTACCCCTAAATGAGCTAATTGGAAGGGAGTAAGATGTCAATAATACATATCTGTTTGCAACCAACTGGTGCAGTATTAAACCGGCTTTGTACCTGAATTGCAGGACCTTTATGAGATAAAACCATTTAGGTTTCTTCCCAAGTACAACCTTTTCAAGTTGAAAACTCCTTTCTCAAAGTATCAAAAATGTCTATTATATTCTTCCATAGGCTGATGAAGAAAATTGGGCTGAAGAGAAGGAATCTGTAGCCGAAGCAGAGGTTCAAAATAGAGATGTCCCTCAGGTGGTTGTTTCTGAAGAAATCGTGCCAGAAGAGGCAAGCAAAGAAAAGGAAACTCCAGAAATGGTATGAAACTAAGGTTACATACATGTCCGGGTTTAAAATTGAAAATAGTCATAATAATCCTCAATCTCATTCTATTTTATTAGAATAAATCAAGTATAGATTGTAGAAGTGTCCAGGCTTGTATTAGCGGCTAGATCCACCACTAAGACCAGTACTACTTTGAAACCTTTTTTTGCGCACATTCCTGTTTCATAAATTATAATAGTGATAACATTCCTATTCTTAAACGAGTTACAAATCCAGAAGTGTTGTTTGAATGCATGCATTGAGTGCCTCTGCCTCAGAATTTTGTACTTCAAGAATTTTGTATCCTTCCGAAGTAAGAAATATCATTTCTCTTTTTTTTAATAAAATGGACAAGGAAAAAAGTGAGACATTTTCTGAAGTTAAACGTTGCATGTATAGTCAACAAGTCAAATGGTCTTTTCGTGAGACATAAGCAACACAAAGAGCAACAGAAAAGGAGCTGAGAAATAAATGGGGTCCAGTTGGTATAGTCTTGCTTAGTACACGCGGGAAACCTACCTAACTGCAGCTGGTGTGGTATTGAAATCCACTTGATGGATTTGTTAGATATCTATGAAATTTAAGTTTCATTAATAAAGCAGCTAGCCAACAATGAGAAGGATGTACGAACAATATCCTTCATCTATGAATTTTAAGTTCCATTAAAGAAGCAATTAGTCATAACTAATTTGGTAGCTTTCCATTTGATGCTTTTTCAAAACAGATTTCTGAAGAAGTCAAACCAACTGAAGACACCATTGGTGTGGGTGAAAAGGATGAGACAATGCAAAATGACAATGAAGAAAATGCTGCCCATAATGATATAACTTCATCTCATCAAGAAATAACAAAAGAAGAAACCAGAAAAATTGATGAAGATTCCGAGCACATATCCGATGAATCTACCCTTGCAACAGTGACAACTAGAGATGTAATGCCTGACATTGAAATAAAGGATTCTGAGACTAAGGCTCCGACCAGTGAAAAAGATAATAGGGATATTGAGAAAATCAAAGATGAAGATGACGCAAAGGTTGGTGCTTACATTTTGTTGCATATATGATATATCATTGTCCTCTCATAACTATATTGTGCTACTAAACATAATTTTAAAATATTTCTAGCAGAGTCCTGAAGAAGTAGAGCTGAGTGAGAGCATTGATGCACCAATGAAAACTGAGGAAGCAACTCCAAATGACAGCGAAGAAAAGAAACCCGAAGGAGATGATGAGTTGAAGGTAGAAAAAAAACAATTCTCATGAGGCACCATAAATGTTCTTTTTGAACTCACTACAAAGTAAGTATTTTTTTTTTAAATTTCTCTGGTTGTTTATATGAAACAGCATAAAGAAACAGAGCAAGAATTCAAGTCTATCTTTGCAACTGAAGAGCAACTTGAAAAATCAACACCTTCTCCGTCAGAGGAAGAAGTATATGCCGAGAAAGATACAATAGAAACAAAACCGATTGAAGAAACAGAGGAGATTGAACAGAATGCCGTGCAAAATGAGATTACATTGGATTCTAAAGAAATACTTAGTAATGATGAAGAAGTTGTAAATAATGATGAGAAAGCTGGAGAAGCGAGGGAGATTGATATAGCTGGAAAACTCGATGCAAATGACAGCATCGGAGATGAAATTGCAGAAGGAAATGGTAAAGATGATGAGGCTGACAAAGAAAATATAGAAGTGGTATGTAATTAAGTATTAGAATCTTCTTTTCAGGAAAAAAAAAATAAGCATTGCCATCATTAAGTATACTTGCCCTGCATATATATGATTTTCTTATAGGATCATTCATTTTTTATTTCATTTTTTTCATTTAAATAAACAATTATCTCCAGCAGATATCTGAGCCAATTGAGCCAAGCAACAACCCTGCAGCTTTGACAGATGCTGAAATCCCAAGAGAGGAGACAGAACTTCTCAGTGAAGACTCTGTCTCCCCTCAGTTGACAAAAAGTGAAGAGGCTCTCCAAGAAACACCAAGTGAAAGCACAACACTTTCAGAGATGGAGAAAGAGAACAAGGAGTATATGGAGGTTGTTGATTCTCATGAACCAAATAAGGTAAAATTTCTCTTTGGTTTAGAGTCATGTTTTAACATTTGTCTTAGTTCTTTTTTTTCCTTTGGTTTAGAATCATCTTTATTTGAAGTTCTATTTCAAGCATATCCACTAGAGGTAGCTTTTCCATTTATTATTTTTTTTTTCCATTCTGCAACAGCTTCCAGATAAAGCTGATATAGAGGCAAACACATCTGAAGATCAGATCAAAGATGATGACAAGGTTAACACAAACGAGCCAGAAGAAGTGGAACAAAACTTCGAAGTTCAAGAGAAAACAGAAGAGAATTTGTTGGACAATATTGAACAAGAAAACGCACCTAGCATTCAAAACGAGGAAGATCCATCAGAAAAAGATGATAACATCAAGAATGAAACTACAGAAGAGGTGCATTTCTTAAAAATTTGAAACTTTCATATTGTGATGATGATATTTTTTTTCCTCCTAATCTTCCAAGAGAAGACTAATTTTCTTTGTGAATGCTTATCTACACTTTGCATGTATGGATAATTCTAAAGCATGTACTTCTTTTACTCAAATTGAAACTATGTCATACTGACAAAAACTTGTTTTTTGACCAGTATTTTCCTATAATTACCCAACCAGATAGATTTGCTGAAGTAGATTCCGACTTTGACTCCACCACTATATGAATTTCAAATTTTCCTTTTGTAATTGTTGAAACAGAGTCTGTCTCCAATTGATGATGATGAAGTTGTCTCTGAGAGTCTTGGACTTGGTACCGAATCAGATGTGCATGCAGAATCCATAACATCATCTATGAGCCAAGAGGACAGCACTGGAAAATCAGTTGCGGAACCAAATTCAGATGATAACTTGCTTCAAAATGATGATGAACCGGTACCACAAGTGAAGAGTACCACTGAAATCCAAACAAATGAGGAAGATGAAATGATTAAAGAACAATGTAATCAAGATGAACCAGAGGTATGTCGATAATTTGATATATTCTATCATTATCATTATCCTCGTTAATTTCCATATTAACACTAACAAGTAATAGTTACGTTTGAGTTATTTTATTGGTGCACTTTTCTGTTTCCTTTTTGAATTTTTTGCAATGTTTTTATTGGAATTAAAGTAGGAATTAGTTATTGGTTAATGTTTGAGCTGAAACTTGCATCATATGCAATTTCAGACCACCTAGTATTTATCCTATATATGAACTCTTTTTCTTTCTTTTTTCCTTATCACCAACAGATTAGTGAAGCAGAAGGTTCAACTGAGGTCACTGAAGCTCCAGAAGAAGAAGTACAAAATAGTATTAGTGAAAGATCTTTTGAACAGGATCAGTCGGTACCAGAAAAGGCAGCCGAACAAGATGGTTTGAAAATTGCATCAACAATTGAAATTGAGACTGAGAAACCTGAAATTGGTGAGACATCAAGCCATGTAGAAGAGGAAGCCAGTGCAATACTTCAAAATGATGATGAATTGGAGTTGGAAGCGAAACCCGAAGAGAAGACTGTAGCTGAAACTCTGACAAATGAGGAGATCACTCAGAGACTAGAGGAGGTTGAAGAACCATGCATCACACATGATAAAGAAGAGGTATCCATGCTTTTTAGTTTTTACTGACTCCATATTTCATGCATTAGTCTATTGTACAGAGTCTTAAAATGTAATCTGGTCACGAAGGGAGTCGTGTAATCCAAAATGTGCCTCAATTTTATTATCTATAAAACCTCTTTATTAAGCATTAAAAAATGCTGAAGATTAAAGTTTTCAGTATTATAATTGAGGTACTCTGCTATTGTTCTCCACCAAATTAGTGAGGTTTTACTAGTTCACATTTCTTTTCTTCTTTTCTTTTCCAAATCAGATTCCTGAAGCAGAGAGTAAAACTGAGCACAAGGAAACTTTGAATGACTCCAGTATCGATACTATTCAACAAGATCAACAAAGTCAAGAGTCAGAAGCAAAGCCAACTGATGCAAACCAAGCAACAGATGACATATTAGTATTGGAAGGCTCAGAGGCTAACACAACATTTATCTCAAGCATAGAAGAAGTTGATGAGAGATCATTTACTAAAGAGGATGGAGCAACTACACAAGAAGAGAATATTGTTGTCGAAACACCAAAAGAGGAAGCTGAAGTAGCAGAGAAGATTGAAGAATCAACTGAGAATCAAATTGAAGAGGTCAAATGCCAACCTCACTAATATTTTCTTTTTTTTTGTATTTCTATTATTTGCTTACTTGTAGGGTTTATCCTAGTTAATATTCTACTCATCTTTTTATCACCTAAAACAGATTCCTGAAATTACTATTCCAAGCGAGGGCAGTGAAGTAGAGCATAGCCAAAATGAAACAGTAGCTTCTGAAATAGAAATTTTGGAGGTTGCCTCAGATGAGAAGTTTGATGATGAAAGCAAATCCACTGACATAGATGTAAAATCAGCTGAATTGGAAAGTACCACGGAGGAATCAACAGAGCAGAATGAAATTTCAATTGAACCCGGCAATACAAGAGAATTACAAATTGATCAAACTGAAATTATAGCCGAACAAGATCAACCAAGCCAAGAGTCAGATGCGAAGCCAGCTGTACTGGACCAAGCAACAGACGAAGTCTCGGCAGTGGAAAACTCAGAGGATAATGCCACATCGAGCTTAAGTGTAGAACAAGTTGGAGAGGGATCAATTGCTAAGGAGGAAAGTGTAATTTTACAAGAAGAGGATGATGTTGTCGAAATGCCAAAAGAGGAAGCAGCAAATAAAAAGCACACAGAAGAAGAGGTAAACCTTTATATATAATTTTTTTTTTTTTAAAAAGTGGTCGCGCCACCAGCTTTTTTTTTCATTTGAGATAACCTTTACCTTCTAACTCTCTCAAAAAAAAAAAGGTTCCATCTCAAGTAATTTTGGTCAAAAAGTAAGTAACATAATCAAACTATGTCTTGAATTTGTTATCCATAAATCTCTTAATTAAACATTAAAACGCTAAACATCAAACTTGTACTATTACAGTTGAGGTGCACTGCACTTTTTCTCTGCCTAATCAGTTAAGGTGTACTAATTCACATTTTTCTTCTTCTTTTCTTTTTCAAATCAGATTACTGAAGCGGAGACCACAATCGAACACAAGGAAACTTCAATTGAGCCAAGCATTAGTATTATACAACGAAGTGAAGAATCAGACACAAAGCCAACTGAAGCAAATGATGCAACAGATATCTCAGTATTGGAAGGCTCAGAGGCTAATACAACATTGATCTCAAGCATAGAACAAATTGATGAGAGATCAATTATTAAAGAGGATGGAGCAACCACACAAGAAGAGAATATTGTTGTCGAAGCACCAAAAGAGGAAGCCGAAGTAGTAGAGAAGGTCGAAGAATCAACTGAGAAGCAAATTGAAGAGGTCAAATGCCAATCTCAATAAAAAAAATAAAAAACTGTGCCATCTTGATGAGGTTTAAAAAGGGGTACTGTACCAGTACCAATTCCATTGTATTCAACTCTCTCCAGTAAGATCTGTACCATTTTGGTGCTAAACAAACATGAATTTCCTAAAAAAGACTCTTTGTAAAGGACAAATTTTTCCACACTCAGAAAAAGGCCAATTTATAATACTTACCCAAATTTTGGACCTTATGCTAGAAAGATTGTAGAAGAATGATAACTACTAAGATTAAGTTCACTGTCTGAATATCATCATCAATGCACTTAGCAGCAGTCCACAATCAAACAAATTTTTTTGTATCTCTATTACTTGATTACTTGTAAGGTTTATCATATTTAATGTTCTGCTCATCTTTTTATCACCAAAAACAGATTCCTGAAACTACCGTTCCAAGCGAGGTTAATGAAGTAGAGCATAGCCAAAGTGAAACAGTAGCTCCTGAAACAGAAATTTTGGAGGTTGGCTCCGATGAGAAATTTGATGATGAAAGCAAATCCACTGACATAGATACAAAATCAGCTGAATTGGAAAGTACCACGGAGGAATCAACAGAGCAGAATGAAATTTCAATTGAACCCGGCAATACAAAAGAATTACAAATTGATCAAACTGAAATTATAGCCGAACAAGATCAACCAAGCCAAGAGTCAGATGCGAAGCCAGCTGTACTGGACCAAGCAACAGACGAAGTCTCCACTGTGGAAAACATAGAGGATAATGCCACATCGAGCTCAACTGTGGAACAAATTGGAGAGGGATCAGTTGCTAAGGAAAAAAGTGTGAATTTACAAAAAGAGGATGATGTTGTTGAAATGCCAAATGAGGAAGCACCAAATGAAAAGCACAAAGAAGAAGAGGTAAACCTCTACATTTTTTTTTTTTTGGGTAATGACTCAAGAGTCTCCTGAATTTTTGACTTGTGATAAATTAGCCTCCAAACTTTTAATTTGAACAAACACCCACCTAAATTATGTAATTTATGACAAATGACCCACTGACTATGATTTGATATCTAATACTAAATTGTAAATTATGGAATGACCAAAATACCCTTATATGCCTATAGTATAATATTAAAAATATTTATGCTATATAAATTTTTAATTTTTTGCAGAAATTTATTAACTATTTTAAACATTATGGACACTTAATTAAATAATCATTATATAAAATGTTGGTATTTATTCTTATTTTGATTTTATATGTTTTATTTTATCTTTATAAAAAAATATAGTTACCTAAATAATTAAAATTGATAAAAAAAAGTTATGTTTTATTTTTATAATACTTTACAATTTTCAACAACAAGTTTAAATTAATAAATATTTTCTTATTCATAACATTTGTTAGAACAAAATTTTATCAATTTTAATTATTTAAGTAACTATATCTTTGTTAAAAAGATAAAATAAAGCATAAAAAATAAACAAATATATTATGTAATGATTATTTAATTAAATGCATGTAATGTTTAAGGGGTGGGGATCCTTTGACAATTATTATTTTGTCAATCTTGACAATACATTTTTAAATAATTTCAAAATAATTTTAAAAATTCTTAAAAGTAGAAAAATGTTTATAGACATATTTTTGAAGTTATGGATTCATTGTTTTTTAAATTTCATACAATTTAAGCATCAATTGGTATTCCATCAAAGATCGTTAAATATGGACCGTTGAAAATTTCATCCAATTTTGATAGTATTTGATGTAGTACCAAATGACACTTAAATTACATGAAATTTGAAACACAATTAATCTATAAGTTCCAAAATATGTCTATAATTTTTTTCTATTTTTAAAATCTTATTTAGAATTATTTGAAAATTTGTTGTCAAAATTGTCAAATAAACAGTTGTCCATGAATCTCCACCCATGTTTAAAATAGTTAATAAGTTTATGCAAATAAAAATTCTCATAACATAAATATTTTAAATACTATACTATATGTATATAAGGGTATTTTAGTCATTATATGATTTATAATTAAGTATTAGATAACAAATTGATGGCATGGAGGGTTATTTGTCATAAGTTGCATAATTTGGAGGGATGTGTGTATCTCCAAATTAAAAATTAGAGGGCCAACTTGTCACAACTCAAAAATTGCAGGTATCACCCTTTTTTTTTTTTTGAAAAATTGGTCATGCCACCAGTTTCAGTTTCATTTGAGATAACCTTTACCTTCTAATTCTCTTAAAAAAAAAGTTCCAACCCAAGTAATTCTGATAAAAAAGGAAGTAACATTTCAAACTGTGCCTTGAAGTTGTTATCCATAAACCTCTTAATTGAACATTAAAACGCTGAATATCAAACTTTTACTATTATTGTTTGAGGTGTGTTGCTCTTTTTTCTCTGCCTAATCACTAGTACACAATTCTCTTCTTTTTTTCTTTATCAAATCAGCTTACTGAAGTAGAGAGTACAACCGAGCACAAGGAAACTTCCACTGAGCCAAGCATTAGTATTATTCAACAAGATCAACAAAGTGAAGAGTCAGAGACAAAGCCAACTGAAGCAAACCAAGCAACATATGACATCTCAGTATTGGGAGGCTCGGAGGCTTGCACGGCATTGATCTCAAGCATAGAACCAATTGATGAGAGGTCAATTACTAAAGAGGACAAAGCAACTACACAAGAAGAGAATATTGTTGTCGAAGCACCAAAAGAGGAAGCCGAAGTAGCAGAGAATGTCGAAGAATCAACTGAGAAGCAAATTGAAGAGGTCAAATGCCAATCTCACTAAAATGAATAAAAATAAAAAACTCTGCCATCTACATGAGGTCTAAAGAGGTGTACCATACCAGTACTAATTCCATTTTAGTCAGATCTGTCCAATATGTATCATTTGGTGCTGAAGAAACATGAATTACCTAAAAAAGACTCTTTCAAAAGGACAAAAATTTTCCACACTAAAATAAAAGGCCAATTTATAATAATTACCCAAAATTTGTACCTTATGCTAGAAAGATTGGTAGAAGAATGATAACCAGTACGATTAAGTTCACTGTCTGAATATCATCATCAATGCACTTAGCAGCAGCCCACAATCAAACAATTTTTCTTTATTTCTATTACTTGCTTGCTTGTAGTGTTTATCATGGTTAATATTCTACTCGTCTTTTTATCACCTAAAACAGATTCCTGAAATTACCATTCCAAGTGAGGTCAATGAAGTAGAGCACAACCAAAGTGAAACAGTAGCTCCTGAAACAGAAATTTTGGAGGTTGCCTCAGATAAGAAATTTGATGATGAAAGCAAATCCATTGATATAGATGCAAAATCAGCTGAATTGGAATATACCACAGAGCAGAAGGAAATTTCAATCGAACCCAACAATACAAGCGAAGTGCAAACCAGTCAAACTGAAATTTTAGCCGAACAAGATCAACCAAGCCAAGAGTCAGATGTGAAGCCAATCATACCGGACCGAGCAACAGACGAAGACTCTGCTGTGGAAAACTCAGACGTTAATGCCACATTGAGCGCAAGTGTAGAAGAAATTGCAGAGGGGTCAGTTGCTAAGGAAGATAGTGTGATTTTAGAAGAAGAGGAATCAGAGGAGATGGAAGCAGCAAATGAGAAACACACAGAAGAAGAGGTAAACCTTTACCTTCTATCTCTCTCTCTCTCTCTCTCTCTCTCTCTCTCTCTCTGAAGAGAAAAAAAAGAAATGATCAGAGGATAGAAACACCAGGGTATCACGTACATGTCACTTTGGTTCTCTTAAATAAAGCTCCGAATATTTGGGTCCACTCAAGGTGTGAATTTTGACGCGGGGTTTGCATGAAATTGGGGCCTGATCGTTGTTATAACAAATTGAATCTTATTAAATAATAAGAATATCCGCAAGTATATCTAGTATCATTAGGGCTGTCAATAAATAAAATCGGGATCCAATCATACTATTATATATTTATACATTGAATAGACTTACAAAAATGATAAAATATTGCAACACTTTTCAGTTCCTCCTGTTTAAAGATTAAAAAAAAATTCAATTTGTATAATGTTAATTTTTTACCCGACTCAAATTAACCTAAGATATAGGTCAATAATTTTTAACTCGTCTCAAGTCGGGTCAGAGTCGGGTCAATCCGAAATGACCAAAATAATTTTTTTTTTAGGTCTAATTTTGAAATTTTGCACTAATTAAAATTTATTTATAATTAAAATTTATTTATATAGTGATTAAGATTAATTATATATTAATTAAGATTAATTATATACTAATTAAGATTAAGTTGCATAAAAATATAAAAAAATAATTATTAAATGTTTAATCAATTTAGTCGGGCCGGATCGGGTCGGGTTGACCCGTGACCCAAATAGGTCAGTTACTTGTCAAAGAATTTTAACCTGAATTAAATCGGATCAAGTCTTGTCGGGTCAAAAATAATACCAACCCGACCCATTGACACCCCTAATATCCCTTATGTTTTCAATTCCACCCAAAACAAAAAAGTGTTTATTCATGACAAACATCTTACTTGAAAAAAATACTATGTTTATCAATTACAATTAAGGATGTCAATGGACATTCATAAGCCAATAATTTGATCCGAATTTGCAAGAATATATCTGTATATAAATCTGAAAAATATATTTGATAATTACTGGATTTGTATATGATCCACTTTATTTTTTTTTATTCACATTTTTTTATCTTGTTTGATCTAAATCCGAAATATGTTACAAATCCAACAAAAAAAATTAAATTCTTTTAATAGAAAGATATGTATATGTAATTATAATACATTTTGACTTTTCTCCCATTTTAACATAAAAATATATTACTTGTCTAATTATATAATTAACATACTCATTTGTAATATGAAGAATCTATTGAGCGATTTGGATTTATCGTTTGAAGCCGATTCGGTAGTTTTTTAGTTAAACTCACCAAAAGGCTTGGTGAGCTTAACTTAAAAACTACTGAATCGGTTTCAAACGATAAATTCAAATCGCTCAATAAATTCTTCATATCAAAATCTCATATGATACTAAAATTTTCTATTTTTGGAGTTGTTTAACTATTTTTTCGGATTTTTAAGATAATTCTAAAATAATAATAAAATAATGAATATTTGTATATAAAAATAAGTTATTTTTAAAAAAAACTAAAATAAAATACTTAAAAAACTCTAAAATAAAAATTTTAGTATCCTACAAGCTTTTCATATGAAGAACCTATTTAACAATTTAGATTTGTCGTTTGAAATCGATTTAGTAGTTTTTGAGTTAAGCTCACCCTAATTTTACTCTGGTCAGATTAGACTTAGTGATAATGATGATAATTTTTTATTCTATTTATTTTTATAAATAATAATTTATTTAAAGTCAAATGCTATATTAAAATTATTTCTTATTATGGTAATTAGATCACATTAGTTTTATAAAAATTCATTTTTTATAACATGCAAGTTAGCTAAATTAAAAATGTATTTTTAATTTATATTTTATAATGTAAAATGATGCATTGGTTCATATTAAACATGTATTATTATTATTATTATTTGAGATACTTGAGTACAAAATTCGAAATATTATTCGAATCGGGTCTGATATCCGTGAAAAGAATTTATGTAAATTAGTATCGAGATTTTTAAAATTCAATTAAATATGAATCCCTTGAGCCGATTTTTTTTATTTAAGAAAAAAAATAATAATTAAAAAAGTAGGAAAACAGAAAACTTTTTTTTAAAAATAAGAAGGACGGATTACCATTCTTGTCCCTGATTTTTTTTTTATTTAGGAAATTAAATAACAAAAATTAAAAAAGTAGGAAAAAAGAAAACTTTTTTTTTTAAATAAAAAGGACGGATTTATGACCCCCGTCCAAGACACTGGACGGGTTCCCTACCCACGTCCGTCCATCAGGGCAGCTCCGTCTCTCTGAGTTTTATTTCTAAACCCCGTCCAACTTTAATTTAATATTTTTTTAACAATACACGGTAAAGTATTTCCCGTCCCACCTCCGAATTTTACCGGCGCTCACCCTCAATTATGTTGGACAGATTTTTTTTTTAACGTCTTTTTTTGTGAAGCACCACTATAAATAGCCTGATAGACGTAGTATCTTATATACAAACTCATTCATCAAGAACACAAAACAAAAATAAGTTGGCTGAGTTGAAGGTCCTCAGAGTCTCACAAATCGGTTAGTTTTTAAATTTAATTTATTATTTTATAATAAATTATACCTATAGTCCTTAAAACATCACTCATTTATCATTTATCACTTAGTTATCATTTTATTCTTTAAAATTTTAAATGTACAAATTTAGTCCCTGAAGTTTTAAATTTATACCAAATTGATCCTACATTTGTTATTCATTTAAAAAATTATAATCACGCCTATCATGAAAAAATGATAATTATACCTATCAAGTTTTTAATTTATATCAAATCGGTCCCGATTTTTTTATTTAAGAAAATAAATAATAAAAATTAAAAATTATAATCACGCCTACATTTATATTTTTGGAAAAAAATATATTCCTTAAATGGCACCAACATAAATGTTAATATTAAGTTAATTGGTATGTGATGTGGTGAATAATATTTTTTTAATATTATTTGTATTTTTTAATAATTATGTCTAGATCAGTCTTAATAACTATTAATTTGATATTGTTTATATTGTTTCATATTATTTTGTATTATTTGTTGTGTTTGATACTTATATTTCTATGATAGATGTAATTATCATTTTTTGAATGGATACTTATATTAAAGGTCGATTTATTTTATTTAAGAAAATAAATAATAAAAATTAAATAAGTAAGAACATAACGGGGACTAAAATAGTACGTTTGAAACTTTAAGGACTAAAATGAAAAAAAAATTACTTGAAGGACCAAATGGATAATTTTCAAATATTACAGACTAAAATGATAAAGGAGTGATACTTTTGGAACCACTCGTATAATTACGATTTTATTCCATATTAATATACTTATTTATTTTATATTTACACACACATATATTAATTTTTTTATTTAAGAAAATAAATAATAAAAATTACATAGTAAGAAAAAACAAAGGTAAAAAAGTTCGAAAAAAAATCCGAAAAAAAATTCGAAAAAAAATCCGAAAGTGTGCGTCCAAGGGTGACGGACGGGGTAGAAATCCGTCCTTCCTGTTTTTAAAAAAAATTTCTATTTTCCTACTTTTTTAATTTTTTTATTTAATTTCCTAAACAAAAAATAGGGGAATGGTAATCCGTCCATCTTATTTTTAAAAAAAGGTTTTCTATTTTCCTACGTTTTTAATTTTTATTATCTTTTATCTTAAATAAAAAAAAATCGGTCCCTTGAGAGCCCTGGTTAGAGCGAGTGCTCGGCCAAGTGTTGATTATCGCTAGTATGTTCGTTACTGTCTCTACTAGACCTGGTACCTCCCGCTCCGAGTCCCACAGGGGAAACTAGAGAATAAAAAGGTGAAATCAGTGCAATGCAGAATGCACCAGCACTCCTAGATCACACTCCTAAGATTAAGATTGCCTTTCTTTTGTTTCATTTTATAAGGTTTCCATCACTGAATGATATACTTTCTTTTGGTTCATTTTCTAAGGTTTTCATCACTGAATGATATACTTTCTTTTTTTTTTTCCAAAAACAGATCACTCATATTGCTCATCCATGTGAGATCACTCAAGAACAGCTTGTTCAGACTGAAATAGTAGGTCCTGAAGCCCACCACTCGGAGATTGCCTCGGATGAGAAATTTGGAGATGAAAGCAAACTCACTGAGACTGATTTCAAGTCAGATCAGATGGAAAATTCACCAGAAGAATTAATCGAGGAAAAGCCAAATGCCAATCTCTCCTTGAGTGCAGAACAAATTAATGAAGAATCTGAGGACAGTGTAGTTTTACCCCAAAATACTGGTGAACTGATACAAGGAGAGAAAATAGACACTGAAATGCCAAAAGAGGAAACTCGTCAAGGAACCGAAGCTGCTGAAGAATCGTGTGACAAGCATATAGAAGGAGAGGTAAATTTTCAGTACAGTGTTTCTGTTCATTCCACCGTTGGATTGCTGATTGCATATTATCTATATATATATCTGATTATCCATTTATAATTTGTTCTTGCAACATTTCTTGTTCTGGGGTTAGTTGTTTCCTAATTATGACAACTGGAGAGCTCCATTGACTTCAACATTAAGATAAGGAAAAGAAACAAAAAAAAAACAAAATAGAAAAGAATTTTTGCAATAGGTACCTTGTTGCTCTGGATAATTTGACAACTTATTGTAACATTGGGTACTTAAAACAGGTTTTGTGGTCTTTTGCACCTTTTTCCTGGCTCCAGCCATATCACATATTACCTGATTTTCTGTTACTTCTATTTAACTTGGTCCTAACGCATCAAGTTCCAATTTAAGAATTTTATTGTCATGTGCCGTTACTTTGGAATTGTGTCCTTACATGTCCATAATAAGTAAAACTTTCTTGTGCTTGTTTATATCAAACAGATTCGTAGAACTGCAGATCCTGAGATCAATGAAGCGACAGAAGAAGAGTCGAAGACCGTATTAACTGAAAAGGAAGTAAATCCTCAGATTTTTGAGACTCAAACAGAATCACCAGAACAGGAGAAAGCGACAGAAGAATCAGCCTCGGTAGACGAGAAATCAGATGCTACTGCTACTTTGGTTCCTGGTGAAGGACAAATCGAAGAAACAGAAATTACCAACAAGGAAAGCGATAAACCTCAGAGTACCACCGAATCAGTGACAGTAGCTGAAGCGAAGATTTCTCAAGGAGTTGAGGCAAATGAAGAACAAAGTAACAAGGACATTGCTCGAGAGGTATGTTTTCTTTGTGCCATAACACAGAGCAAAAGCTTCTTGTTTTCCAAGAACGAGTAGTTGGTCTGAACTGGCCATGTAGCTCCTAATTTGCTAAGATTAAGTTCTCTTTTTCTAATTTTGACGGGCTTCATAATTGATGTTTTCTTCATCTACCATTCTTCTTGTAAAACAGATTCCTCAAATTGTTCATCCAAGTGAGATAACTGACGAACAGCTTGTTGAAGGTGAAATAGTAAATCCTGAAGCCGAACATTTAGAGATTGATTTACAGTCAGATCAAATGGAAAACACATTAGGTGATTTAATCGAGGAAAGTTCGAATACCAATCTCTCCTCAAGCGTGGGACAAATTATTGAAAGATCTGAGGAGAGTGAGGTTTTACCCCAAAGCGCTGGTGAACAGGTACAAGCAGAGAAAATAGATGCTGAAATGACAAAAGAAGAAATTGATCAAGGAGTTGAGGTGCCTGAAGAACCATGTGACAAGCATATAGAAGGAGAGGTAAATTAACATAGATCATCTTCGTCCATTCCACTATTGGAATTTACTGATTACATTTTATTTTTGTATCTGATTATCCGTTGATAATTTTGTTTTTGCTCCATTGTTGGCTCTGGGGTTAGTAATTTCCTAATTAAGACATGGAGAGCTCCAATTGACTTTAACATCAAGATAAGGAAAAGAAACAAAGTTAATAAAACAAAATAAAATAGAACTGTTGGGATGGGTGCCTTATTGCTTCAACACTACAATTATATGGTGACTTTTGGATCCAGTATTGTTTGTTTTGGATGATCTTGCAACTCATTGTAGTAGTATGTGCACGTAAAGCAGGTCTACGAGATTTTTTTATCCTTATTTCCAGCCTCCAGCCATACAACATATTACCTGATTTTGTGTTACTTCTTTAACTTGGTCTTAGAGCATCGAGCTCTGATTAAAGAAACTTTGCCTTTTAAAGCTATTGGTTTTAAATTGTGTCTGTATGTTCTTCATAACAAGTAATGTGTTTGTTTACCTCAAATAGATTCGTAGAGCTGCCGATCCTGAGATCTGCGATTCAGCAGAAGAAGAGTCAAAGGCCGTATTAACTGCAACGGAAGTAGATCCACAGAAACTTGAGACTCAAACAAAATTGTCTGAACAAGAGAAAGAGATACAAGAATCAACCTCAGTAGAGGAGAAATCAGATGCTGCTGCTACTTCAGTTTCTGGTGAAGGGCAAGTTGAAGAAATAGAAATTGCAAACAATGAGAGTGGTGTTTTAGCTCAGAGTACCACTGAATCAGTGATAGTACCTGAAGAGAAGATTTCTGAAGAAGTTGAGATAAATGAAGAACCAAGTGACAAGTACATTGCAGGAGAGGTATGTTTTCTTTTGTACTATGGCGCAGGGTACAAGGTTCTTGGTTTTCAAGACCAAATTGGTCTGGCCTGAACTCCCATGTAGCTCATAGCTGGCCCATGACATCCTTCAGCATTTAGCAATATGCAATACAACAGCAATGTTTGTTCAGACTCTTAAGATTAATATTGGTTTTTTGTATTGTTTTTTTAAGTTTCTTTTAAATGAATGTTTTCTTTATCTACTTTTCTTTTGTCCCAAAACAGATTTCTCAAATTGTTCATCCAAGTGAAATCACTGAAGTACAGCTTGTTGAGAGTGAAACATTATGTCATGAAACCGAACACATGCAGATTGTCTCAGATGAGAAGCTTGAAGATGAAAGTGAACTCACTGAGACTACTGTAAAATTAGTTCAAATGGAAAGTACATCAGATGAATTAATAGAGGAAAAATCAAATGCCAGTCTCTCATCAAGTGTGGAACAAGTTAGTGAGAAATTTGAGGGAAGTGAAGTTATACTCCAAAGTACCGGTGAACAGGTACAAGGAGAGGAAACAGATGCTGAAATGCCTAAAGAGGAAAGTGGTCAAGGAATTGAGGCGGCTGAAGAACCTTGTGATAAGCATATAGAAGGAGAGGTAAATTTTGAGTATAGCATCTTTGTGCATTCCCCTGTTGGTATATCTGATTATCCTTTTATACTTTTTTTTTTTGCTCTATTGTTGGTTCTGGGGTTAGTAATTTCCTAATTAAGACAACTAGAGAGCTTCATTGACTTGAACATTAAGATAAGGAAAATAAACATAAAAAATAAAACAAAATAAAAAGAACTTTCAGATTGGGTACATTATTGCTTCAACACTATAATGTACTGGATGATTTTACAACGTATTGTAGCAGTGTGGGTACTTAAAGCCAGCGTTGGCATCTTTTATGGGTACTTCAAGAAACTTCATTGCCATGTGCTGTTAGTTTGTAATTGTGTACTTATGGTCTTCACAACACAAATAAAACATTTTTGTTTTTGTTTGTTTCAAACAGATCCGTGGAACTCTGGATCCTGAGATCTGTCATGCAGCAGAAGAGTCGAAGGTTTTATTATCTGAAAAGGAAGTTGATCCCCAGAAATTTGGGACTGAAACTGAATCACCTGAACAGGAGAAAACAACAGAAGAATCAGCCTCAGTAGAGGAGAAATCAGATGCTACTGCTATTTTGGTTCCTGATGAAGGGCAAATTGAGGTAGAAATTCTTAACAGGGAAAGCGACGTTGTACCTCAGAGTACCACTGAATCAGTGACAGTACCTGAAGAGAAAGTTTCTCGAGAAGTCGAGACAAGCAAAGAACCAACCGACAAGGACATTGTAGGAGAGGTATGTTTTCTTTTACATAGTACAATGTTCTTAGTTTCCTAGACCAAATTGGCTTGGTCTGAACTGGCCCATGCAGCTCATGGCTTTGTCTATTTTTGTATTGTACTTTATTTGTACCTTGTCTTCTTGTTAAAAAAGGGTCTCTTCATAGAGTAAGTGGTGAGACACTGGTGTTGACAGATAGAGATATGGGATTCGTTTGGAACAAGTTTGGAACAGGCATGGCAAGTCAGAGATTGTATTTGGGATAATTTGGGCTTAGGGTTTATTCCTTCTTAAAATAGCTAGAGATGGCTGGTCCATTGCCTTGCAGGCTAGCCAAGGATTAGATTGTGGCAGGCATGGCTGAAATGCTTGTCAATGTTCTTTTGTTCCTATCTTCATTGTCCTCCTTTTTTTATTACAGCTAGTTTCAAATTGTTCTCTTGTAGGTTTCATAATAAGTTAAAAGTTTCTTCATTTCTTAATACTAAACAGATTTCTAAAATTGCCGATCCTGAGATCCATGATGTGGTAGTACAGTCAAAGAACATGTCAAATGAAGAGGAAATAGATTCTGAGAAACTTAAAACTGAAATAGAATCCCCTGATCTGGAGAAAGCAACAGAAGAATCAGCCTTGGTAGAGGAGAAATCGGATGATGTTGCTAATTTGGTTCCTGTTGAAGGGCAAATTGAAGAAATAGAAATTGGAAACAAGAAAAGCATTGTTGCACCTGAGAGTATCATTGAATCAGTGACAGGACCTGAGGAGAGAGTTTCTCAAGCAATTGAGACAAATGAAGAACCAAGTGACAAGCACATTGTAGGAGAGGTCTGTTTCTTTCTAACATAGTACCAATCAAAATACTAACTTTTAAGGTTTCACAGCTAAATCAGTTCGGTCTGAACTAGCCCTGTAAGCCCACTGTTGGTTTTCATGCAAAGGCTCATATTCTTGTTAAACAAGAGAGTACTTGGAAGGATTGGAGTTGCTGCTTTCAATATCTGTATTAGACCCATGTTATTATGCTAGTGTGAACCTGTCTTATTGTCAGCATATATGGGTACAGCAGGGCATAGTTGTTTAATGGCTCACTTGCTCTAAACTAAGGAATTTTCTTTTGGTTATTTACCCTTTGCAGCTTCATGAAAATGATACATCAATTGATAATTTCAAAGCTTCAGAAGAAATCCACCTTGTTCAGGAAGACAAGGTTGACGAAGCTCAAACTACAGCTTCTCCTGTAGAACAACCTGATTCTACAACTGGTGGCACTGAGATGGAATCAGCTTTGTTAGAGAAAACAAATGATGACATAGATGTGAATGCAAACGTTGATGAATCCAGTGTGACATCATTTGCAAAAGAGGAAGGAGCTGTGATAAATCAGACTGATAATGGATCAGAGACTTTACCAGTGGTGGAACAAACACATGCAGAGGTACATATAAAAGCTAAAATATTCAAGATCAAAGGAGAAAAGCTCTTTTCTCACTTCTTTCATTAATTTGCTTTGTTTGTTATTTTGTCTTTCCCAGCTTGTCATTACTAAACAACATGGAAATCAAATTCCAGTTTATTCTTTATTAAGTTATCCATTTGTTTTTTTTCCTGCAGAAAACCAAGTTAATTGATGAAATGATTCCAAGTGATGTACCAGCAGAAACTGAGGAGCTACAAGTTCAGGAAGAGGCATTAGACACTGTTGTTGCTGAGCCTGAAAACTCAACCAAAGACGAAAATCTGATCAGGACTGAGACACAAGAAGGGATCTCTGAAATAGAAAAGGTTGAACAAGAGAAGGATATTCCAAATATAGAATTTGAAGTAGTCTTGGGAGAATTTAACACAGATACCAATCAGAATGTAGCGGTGAGTGCATATCTGACCTGTTTGAAATCCTATTTAGTTTCTTGGGCACTGGCCAATAGCTCATTGCTTTTGTGCAATGGAAGAGGAACAGGAGTCCATTTTCTTTCTGTTATAATTATAAAGTAAGGAACTTGAGTGTTAACCATTTGAGAAACTACAACTTCATTTTTTCTAATAAAAGGAAACAAACGGAGATAAGCCTTAGATCAAGGTTAATATATATTCTTATTGAAAGTTTATTTTTGAACATGCACCAAGGATTACCATACCATTTTTCCGGCCTCCACTAGACTAGTCAGTATATTTTTTTATGTATGGCTTTTTAAGTTCCACATAGTACATAAATAAATCTAACTACAAATTTACTATCAGCAACCAACAAATGAAGATGCGAGAAATTTTTTTTAAATAAAAATCCAGTAATTCCAATTTAAAAGTCAGTATCAGTTTCATTAACTCTGTAATGGAATATTATATGATGACAGGATCAAGAAGCTAAAGGGCAGACAGAAACTGTGCCCAATTTTTCTGAACAAAACAAGGATATAGAAGAAGAAGGCAATCAATCAGGAGGACCAGAACAAGATTTTGCCTCAATTGTTAGCAGCTTCTTAATTACTAAGGTCAGTACCAGGGAAAAACGATGAGAAAGGCTTCTCGCTTCCTAGATACTGTCTACAAAATGTCTTTTGTTGAAGAAACCTTACAATTAATTGATCATTATGGTATGAGCACATAACTATAAAAAGGGAATCTCAGGAAATAATTTATGTAGAGAACTGTAGTTAACAACTTTATGCAACTTTTACTATACTAGACCTTAATTTCCTTTTTCTTTTTATTCAGGTACTATCTGAAGAAAACCAAAAGACAGATGATAGTACTAAACAAAACAGTGATGCCTCATTTATCCCAAAAGTATTAGATGACGAAACTATACAAGAGATTACAACCACTAAAAAGGAACCTGAGACAACAGATGAGGAAATATCATATGCAACTAGTTCAAGAGAAGTAAAACCAGAAATACAAGAGCAAGAAGAGGAAAATGGAGGGAAGAAAGTACAGGAAGATGGGGAGGAAGATGGAGTTGAGCAAGACTACTTGCCAGTATCTCGGTTTTTGATGGATAAGATACTATGGCAAGAAGAGAACAAAAATCTTGGGGAGGAGAAAGCTATTGAAGCGACTGATAAACACATGGTTAGTGATGGTGGCATCCAAGTGGAGGAAAAAATTGAGGAAAGTAGCAATCTTGTGGGGCCTGAGCAAAAAGGTGAAGAACCCTCATCTTTTGCTGAAATAGCAAGGGATTTTGAAAAGGCAGAGACCCTGACCGGGAAGGTGGATAATACTTCCGTTGGTGATGGTGCAATTTCCACAGAAGAAGAAATTGAAAAGAGTGCTGTTGGGGAATTACCCAAGCAAGAAGAAGGAAGCCAGTCTCCTATAGAAGTGGCAAGAGATTTTGAGAAGGAAGAGAAGCCGGCTGACGATGCATGGAACCCTATAGGGGACAAGAACAAAACCCTGTTTGGTGATGTTGGACTATTGAGTGTAGAGAAAAATGAAGGGGAAAATAGCAGTGTTGTGGCTGTAGCTGAGCAGGAAGGTGAAAAAAACACTACTCCTGTCGAAGCGACAAGGGATTTTGATAAGGAAGATAAAAGCATTGAGCAGAAGAAAGAAGGGTTGGTTACTAATGAGGGAATATCGATTATTGAAAAAATTAGGGAAAATACTGGTGAAATGGCAATACCTAAACAAGGAGAAAAGACCTTGTATCCTGTGGAAGTGGTGAAAGATTTTCATAAGGGTGAGAAACCTGCTGAGCAAAAAGATGAAACCTTGGTTAGTGTTGATAGAGTCTTTACTCTAGAAAGAACTGAGGGGGAAAATACCAAAGTTACCTTACATGAGCAGGATGTTGAAACAGAATCATCTCTTACAGAGGAGGTAGAAGATTTGGCTTGTAGAGAACATAGCAAGGATTTGGTAGAAGAGGCTTTGGTAAATGCTCATGAAACTTCAAACCCAGAAAAAATGATTGAAGAAAATAAAACTGTGGACATGCACCAGGAAGAAGAGCATAAAAATGAGGTGCTTGTTGATGAAGAAATACCAAAAGATGTGAAGAATGTTGAAGAAAATTATGTTTTCGTAGAACATGAGGCCAACCAATTCAAGGAGGAGCCAAAAGAAATACTCAAAGAAAAGGTTGCTGATGAGGTAAGTGGTGTGACAATCTCAAACCTGGAAGAGAAACAAACTAATTTGTCGGCTGAGACCCACAATGACAAAAGGAGTGTAGTTGAACAAGTAGAAATTACTGAAAGGGGCATGAAAAACTCATCAGTAAGTTTCCAGGAAATTGAACAGAGCCGTCCTGATATACCCATAGTCCCAACGGTTACTGAGATTGTGAAGGAACCGGTTGGCAATGAAAAGGATTTCATTCATGGAGAAGAACAGGTGAAGGAAGTTACTGGTACAGTGGTTGAGATAATTGAAAAGAGAAGTCAAGAAAAACACGCAGAAATAGAAGCCACTGAAATGGAAAAGAAAAGTGAAGAGATCAAGGATGAGGAGCACGAAGAAGAAGAAGAAGAGGAAGAGGAAGAAAGGCGTCAGGAGAGAGAGACTGAGACAGTCGGCAGGGATCTCATTGTCAAGGCTGAAGCAAGAGAGACAGAGATGAAACCAGCACAAAAGAAGTCTCATAATATACTATCAGGGGTGGGATCAAAGGTCAAGCATTCTTTTACCAAGGTAAAGAAGGCCTTCACTGGCAAATCGAAGAATGCATCACCCTCAACAAAATGAGTAAGCCCGTATTTTATTTTGGGCAGGCTTTTAGTTGGTATGTGTTTTCCTTAGTTGTCAGTGTGTATATACATCTGTTTGTATTTATGGTTTTGTATGTAGTATTATAGGATGTACATTGTTTTTAGGCTAGAAGAGTGTGATATTTCATTTGTGATGTTGTTCTTTTTGTAAATTTGCTGAGCTGCTTGTGAAAATTTGTGGTGTGCTTGTACTTGATACTTACATTATGGAAGTTGTTGTGTTCAAAGTTGTTTCTTTTCGTTCTTTTTTTTACTGTTCTGCATTGAACCGTAGTTGCTTCGCAAGTGCCTTTGGAGTTCAAGTATTTCGATATAACACTACAGTCTACAGATGCATAAAGAAAAAAGGAAAACGAACAAATACAAAAGATACAAGTATAAATAAAATACAAAAGATACAAGTATAAATAAAATACAAAAGATACAAGTATAAATAAAATACAAAAGATACAAGTATGAATACCAGTGGAAAGGAAGGGGATACAGAATCGGGTACACTATACAATAAAACAGAGTACTTCTGAACTCGAAAACTATTATACCTTCAATTTTATTGATTAGTTCCGTAATTTGCTTGGAAGAGGATTAAGAGAAGAGAAATTACTTTGGCGGAATAGGCAAATTAAAGTTTTGTTTTAAATTAGAACTTCTCTGGAGTTCTCATTTTATAGATTGATTTGCACTTGTTCGAAGATAATAGTTTGCTCTCGGTCTCCTCCTGCTCAGAGCAAGTTCCAGTAGGGATTTATGTTTCTCTCTTTTTCTTAATTTAGGCTTTGGTTCATGCTTAATTGGAGACCAATGGCTCAAATGGGACCGAGCCCCATTTTTTTTTTCCTACCCTCCAGAGGAAGAGACTGTTGCCTCACACATTAAGTTGCATGTCAGCACTGAGTCAGTAGACCCTGAAGAGATGGTGATGAGGAGGTGATAGCTGACAAAACCCAAGTAGTTTCTTAAACAACTCATGCAGAATTAAATCGAGTGAACTTCGTCGCCGTAGTTGCCTTCTAAGCACTGGTCCCCAAGGCATTGCCATTTTCTGCAACATCTTAAAACAACTCATGCTGAATTAAATGGAGTGAACATCTGTCCGTCTTTGTTCAGTTTTTCTTACTTTGACTTCTCATTGTTTCTAATTGTGATTTTTCTTTGATTTTGGCGAATTTCTTTGTCCAGTGACGATGAATTAGCAAATGTAAACAATTAAGAACACCAGGCAAAATATTGTTCGTTGCTGATAAATTCAATTTTCGAATCGCTGGAACGGGTTCTCTGAAGTGACGGACTCATATTAGAGCAAGCTCAGAACAGTGTGTATCCTTCATTTTTAAAATCAATAATAATTGCATATTTTTTTTCTTTTAGAATTTGATAAGAAATTCTATGTGGAAAATTAATGAAGATCTCCAGGAGCTCTTGGTACGTAATTTTGGATGCTATATTTCAGTCGGTTGCTTTTATTTTTTTTCTTTCTTTTCTTTCTTTTCTTTCTTTTCTTTCTTTTTGAATTGATGCTTTTATCTTCTTAATTTTGTTTGAAACTTTGAAGTTTGAATGTACACAAGTCAAATTAGGTGATCCAGCTATAACCATATATAACTTTGGTCAACAATCTATTTCCGTAAGCAATAATCTACTATATATATGTCCATAAATAATACAACTCAGTTGCTTGCGAGGTAATATTTGAAGAATAATTGCTTTCGATCACGCTGTTGGCCTAAATTGAGGTACAAATTGAAAAATAGAACGTTTAAATCGGTCGTACTTGTTGAGAGTTTTTTTTTTTTTTTGTAATTTTAGAAATATGATTAACAACATTATTTACTTAGAATAAATGGTTAACTGATTTGTCTATGTAAGTATTTTTCTTTTTTTTTTGGAAAAAGGAGCTTTTCGTCATCTATTAATTTGTCTGAGTTCCATAATAGAGTTCAATAGATGTATTAATAGTTATGTTAATTTTTTGGACATATATGTCTGACATTAATAATCTAATTATGTCAGTTGTCAGCAAATTATGATTATAAAATTATTTTATTTTTTAGATGTCTTTCATCCATGTATTATAAAAATTAAAATACAATTACAAACAATAAAATGCGAGACACTGGTTCATTACTTTTGTTCAGTAATGAGATCTTTTTTATTCTTATAATTTTTAACCTATATATTAAATTATCTTTTAAAAAAAAAGATAAATTTGATCCCACATATTAATGTCCAAACATTTATTTTTAAAGAATTAAATAAAAAAATATTTATTGGATTAAATCAATGCATGAGTTATGACACATCCAATAAATAAAAAACTTTGATGATATGACATGGTTGAGAGACTAGAATATTTAACTCTCTTTATGAAATATAAATGTTGTGGTCTAGGTTTTTGTATAAGCTTAAATGTTCTTGATTTATTATAATTACATCCTTAACCATATAGGCAAGTATGATTTCTTTTTTCTTTTCGAGGTTCGACGCTCGACAACAATGGTTCTTTTGACAATCAGTTGGGAGTCGAGAGACTTTTTGCGATTAATAAATAAATAAACTTGTTTTAATTAGTTCACAGGTTTGTAGAACTTGATGACTACAGCAAATATATCTCGCTTGAGTTGAAAAACACAGATGAAGTCTTTTGTTAATTAAGCATGAAAAAAGAGGTCGGTTTACATCACTAATTTTGCCCTAATCCACGCTATATATTCAACATGATTCTCTAATGAAATTAGTGGGTCTAACAAAGGTTTTGTTTTGTTTTGTTTTGTTTTGAACCTGCTAGAGCTTTTGAAATCTAAACCAGGGTAAGATTTCCAATATAATTTATGTACGTCATATTGTTTTAATATAGGAGTCCTGAGTTTAAATCTATATATATCTAATGGACAATAAACTTAATTTACATGCACTTAAATTTTTATGTGCAAACATTCATTATTTTATTATTATTTTAGAGTCATTTTCATAAATCTGAAAAAAATAGTTAAAAACTCTAAAAATAGAAAATTTCGATTTTTTGATATGTAAAATTTATTGAACAATTTAAATTTATCGTTTGAAGTTAATTCAGTAGATTTTTTAGTTAAATTCACCCTAGAGTGAGCTTACCAACTCCTATAATCATATCTATAATATAGAGTAAAACTAGGTGCCTTACAAATTTTACTGGAGAGATAACATATGATGAGAACTAGTAATTGGCACGTAAACTCGTTCTCTGGAACAAAAATTACACATTTTTTTTCTTCTTCATGACTAAACCCTCCACGGATCTCCTCTTTTTCGTTTTTGAGTTTTAAATTTCCTTTAATTTCAATCACTTTAGTATTTCAATTTGTCAATCCATTCAAATATATATCTCTTAGTCAATTTTATTTGCTTCATTTTACTGGGGCAGAGTTTGTTTTGTATGGATGAGACAATCTTTTGTTTTATTCAAAGAACCTTGATTGATCAAATTAGGAAATAAATGAAGTCGCGCAGTGTAATTAGACATTTTAGCTTTTAATAGAAGGTAAATGATGTCTTAAATCAAAATATTTATCTTACGCCAACAAATGGGGAGATAAGAAATATTTGTAATTTTGAATGGGGAAATGAGATATTTTGTTATTTCAATGGGGAAAGAAGCAATTTCGAATGTTTTAATGGACATACCAACAATTAACCCTTTAAAAAAAGAGTTTTGCTTCAGTACATCAGAATCAAATCGGACGGCTCGAATCAATTTAATCAGATGGCCTGGATTTAATTAAAAGACCTGGCATTCAAGTAGTGTAGGGGTATTAATGTACTCTTATAGGAGAGAATTTTATGAAGTTTCAAACATGTGGAATCGACGAAGCAAATAAATGGTGCGCCAACAAATTTTGATATATTAGTGGAGCAAAGAATACTACATGTGGTATGTGTCATACATTGTTTATTGAATTTATAATAACATTAATCTTTATTCCTACAATTCATTTTCAGTCTCAATTTATTAGGCTTGCTCATGTTTTAATATATTATATTTTCATGTCAATTGCAATTGGCACATCAATTATGCACTTGAGGGGTTTGTTGAGGAAAAGAGCAAAGACATAACTATGGAGGAAGTGGCTGAAGGGTACGTCAAGGAACTGGCTTATCGTTCTTTGATCCAAGTAGTAGAAAAACATGTTTATGGAAGAATAAAAAGGTTCAGAATGCATGATCTTTTGAGGGATATTGTTATAGCCACATCCAAAAAGAAAAGATTTGTTGTATGTTGGGATAAACCACATCTAACATTAAGGTTTAATGAAGAAGCTCGACGTATCTAATTCAAAAAGGAAGTGAGGATATTCAACCTGGTCCTGGTTCAAGCACACTTCATCTGTTCCTATTGTTTGACAATGGCATGCCATTTTCTAGTATATATAATGCACTAAAAAGTTTCAAGCTATTACAGGTTTTAAGCCTTAGATCTTCTAAAATCAAGGAAGTGCCTGAAGTCATTTATGAGTTATTTAATTTGCACCATCTTGATCTATCTTTTACTAAAGTGAGTGCAATTTCTAAATCACTGGGAAACCTTCACAACCTTCAAACATTAGATCTCAGAGTTACTGGTGTGGAGAAATTACCTTATGAACTATCAAAGCTAAAAAAACTTCGACATTTGTTTGTGATATGCTATCTTGATTACACAGGGCGAGCATTTAATCTTATTTTCGGTGCATCTGTTCCAGCCAGCATTTGTAATCTAAAAGATCTGCAAAGTTTGCAATGCATAGAAGCGACAAAAGATTTGGCCGAAAACCATCGAAACCTGAAGTTGCTAAGGAGACTTCATCTTCGGAAAGTACAGCAGTGTTTCTTCCCAGAGTTGTGTGCCTCGGTGGCAATGCTGTCAAACCTTACTTTTCTTGGTTTAGATGCTATTAATGATGATGAAGTTCTTAACTTGAACATTTTACAGCCCATCCCTGATTTGGAAAAGCTCTGCATTCAAGGGAGGATGGAAATGGGGATCCTTCCTCAAGTCTTTAACTCACTCCATAAACTGAGGGGACTTAACTTGTACCGGTCTGAGTTGAAAGAGGATCCACTTGGTTCTTTCACTCTCATGAGTAACTTGGTAACCCTTCATCTTATTAGAGCCTATGACGGGGAGCTATTGACTTTTTGTCGAGGTCACTTTCCGAAACTCAGATACTTGGCGTTAGTGGATATGGAACGACTGATCCGAATAGAAATAGAATGTGGAACTATGATTAACCTCTATTATTTGGAACTTACTGGCTTGCAAAGCTTGCAGTGCATGTCAAAAGGTACTTCTTTCCTTCAAGATATGCCAGAGGTACTTGTGGAAGAGCTAAGAGGAGGCGAAAGCAGACTTATTCAGCATGTACCACCATCATCTGTACCAATTGAAAAAATTTCCAATACCTAAGCTTTCTTTCTCCATAGTAAAATTACCTAAGTTAAGAGTGAGACAAACTTATCCATTCTCTCTTTCCTATAAATAAACCTATTTGCAATAGAATCTTTAAGTACTTGTTGTTAACACTTCACAAGATCGTAATTTAGTTAATTAGCATATCTTTTTCCTATTTATTTCTATGATAAGAAAAGCTTTAGTATCAAATCACCCACAAGAAGCCTGATTGATACTAACATTGTCTACGACTGGATTTTTTATGATGCCGGCAAATCGATCTGATACATTTGTTTTAGATCGAATGGTTAGGATGGAAAAGACGGATCCTATAAACTATGTCCTCTACCTCCAAAATCATCATCATAATCCCTTCCACATAGGAAAATAATCCCCTCAATATTGTCACAAACAATTTCACTAAAAAACCCCAGAAAGAACATGTTGCACAACTATTATCTTCTCTGACTATCAAAATCAAGCATAATTTTCGATTAAATGTATAAAAACCTCCGCAAAAATATTAGAAATAACCATGTCATTTCTACATATCTTTAATAGAAATGCAGATCTTCAAAACATGAAGAAATTCCTGAATATATATATGGTGTCATTTGCAATCTTCAAAGTAATAGAATTGGCATAGATGTAAATAAAATATCAAACTGATTTTGATGATCATACAAACAACTTAAAACATCAATAAGTGACACACATCAACGGCACCTCACCATACCAAATCGCACAAATCAGGATAGGTGACACCGTCAGAATTTAAGTGATACAAGTGAATCCGTTATGAATTGATATATAATATTGATTCGTTTAACTTGTTTCTAATAGCAAAACATGAGTCTGTGATATTATTCCGATATGATCATTCACTCTATTTTTTTCAATAAAAGAATATCTTGCTTGCTTAACTACATAATTAATTATAGGAATATGTATTTGTGACTGTGATATAATTTAATTTCTATAATGTTGAAATTGTCATGATTACTTCTATTATTTCTGATTTTTATCACTTTTAGATTCATAATTTAGGAATATGGATCAACATATGAAGAATTAGCTAGATGATGATGATGATGTGCAATAATTACATGTTCATTTATTCATGCCATAATACAGCCAATATGGAAGCCGCTAAATTGAATGGAGCGTTGCACGAAAGAGGATAGAGGCTGAATTAGTGCCAGAATCAGCCTATCACATCTCACTACCACCTCACTGTCTCTCTCTGTTCTCAGCAATGGCAACCGCTCCCTCCTCTCCGTTTCGTTTTCGGACTCTAACCCTAAACCCTGAACCCAAACCCGCATTCGCTGCCCCAACCCGGAACCTCTTCTTCTCCCACTGCCGCAAATGCTCCGTCCGGTCCCAGTCTCACTCTCAGTCTCAGCTCGACCTTTCATCGGAGATCGCCGCTGGCCTCCACCTCGACCAGCCGATGCAAGCGTTTAATCCGCTTGAACCAGTGCCGGAGGCGGTGGTGGGCCCTTCCGTGGCGTTCGTGCCACGGCCTAAACGAGCGCGAAAGAATGTCCTCTTGTTCTATTGCGAGGAGATGAGCGATCTGGCGAGGCGCGTCGTAGCCGAGAGCGACGCCATTGAGCTCAGATCTATCTCCTGGAAGTAAATCTTCCTTTCTACATTCTTCCATTTTTCAATTTTTGCATTCTTCCTTGAAATTTAAGATTTTTCTGTGGACAAAAAGATGGGTTCTTTTAAATGCTCTGAGTTTAGCATACTGGTAAATTCTAGCTTTAATTATATATTAACTGACAGTACTAGGAGTACTAATGTGATGCTCATTGATATAACTGGTGAGGCCTTAATTTTGCATTGGACAAGCATATAGGCATAATCTTCACAGTATACGTGTCGGTTTTACAACTATCTCGTTGGTGCTGTTTTGCAAAATAAGTAAAACATGTGTGTTATTTTTCAAGCAAATGCTGGAACTATAGACTAATTGTTCTTTCTTTCTTGCTTTTTCTAAGAAAATTCGAGGACGGATTCCCAAATCTATTCATAACAAATGCACATGAAATCCGAGGCCAGCATGTGGCCTTTCTTGCCTCCTTCAGCTCGCCACAAGTCATTTTCGAGCAGCTCTCCATTATTTATGCCTTACCACGGCTGTTTATCTCCTCTTTTACAGTGGTTCTTCCTTTCTTTCCCACCGGCTCTTCTGAGAGGATGGAGGATGAAGGGGATGTGGCAACGGCCTTTACCCTTGCCCGAATTTTATCGAATATACCCATCTCGAGAGGTGGACCCACAAGCCTCGTGATTTTTGACATACATGCCTTGCAAGTATGTTTACTCTTCTTTATGGTTCCACATTTTTAATATATGCAACAAAATTCTTTCATATTACATGTTTGTCCAGTAAATACCTGTAATTACCTGCTTAATGCAAATATGAATCCCTTACCTGATGTCGATATTTTTTGCAATATAGTTTAATTAGCACTCAAGATTTGAAAGGACATATATGTTGTTGCGTCATAATTTGGTACTGGTGTCAGTAGGTCATAAACCAAAATCAAGTGCTTCTGTTCATTTTGTGCACATTCTTTCTCTTTGATTTTTTGTTTCCTTGCTTTCCATTTTGACATGCAATCTTTGATACTATTCTAGGTCATTTTTAATTCCCAACTGCAAAACAATAACATATCTGAATGTTTGGTATTTGTCCTTACTTGTAATGCTTATACTTAGTGTAAAAAGTTTTGACCATCAATATGATTATTTGTTACCTGATCAGGAGAGATTTTACTTTGGAGATAATGTTTTGCCATGCTTTGAGAGTGCAGTCCCTTTGCTAAAGAGCCGGCTCCAAAAATTACCTGATTCTGATAATGTTAGTCAGTTTTATCCATGTTTTGATTTTTCTTTTTTAACATTTTGGAGAAACTTATAGTAGTAAACATTGACATTATATATGTAATAATTAATCCAGAAGTATTATCTCCTTCTTGTTTGTTAGATATATTTTCAAGTTTGTTCATAAATGAGGAAAAGGTTGCATAAGTGCTCTTTTGTCATTTAATTTTGTCAGATATCCATTGCTTTTCCAGACGATGGTGCTTGGAAGCGGTTTCACAAGCAACTTCAGCATTTTCCTGTGGTCTCTTTCTTTATTCTCTTTCTTTTATCTTTAGTTCTCCTTCATTGCTTAGCTATATGGAATGCTTATAAATGATAAATATGCAAAGTGATGGTGCTAGTTTTTCTTCAGCTGGCGTTAGCATAGATAACAGTATTTTGAAAAGGTAGGAGACTTTTCAGCAGCTTTTTTGTGATCAAAAGCAGTACTCTTTTTTTCTTACAGATTATTACTTTTTATATATTCTTGTTTATTTTCTTGGCTAGATAGTGTGTAACAAAGTTAGACAAGGCGAACAAAGAATTGTGAGGATTAAAGAGGGAGATCCAAGAGGCCGTCATGTTGTCATTGTTGATGATTTGGTACAATCAGGCAGTACATTGATTGAATGCCAGGTGAAAATTCTTCATCAACTTTTGAGAACTGCAATAGTTGCTTTTATACCTATAGAAAATCTGAACTAATGACAAGAAAGGCCCAGAGGAAACTTGTAAGTTTATACTGCAAATTGCACCCAATTGATTGTATATGACACCCAACATATTTTCAAATAAAAGATGTTCTTTTTCTGGTATTTTGCAATAGATCACGATCTGAACCATGATTAAGCAATTACTTCCCAGCCTTGTAATTTTACTTGATGAAATTTCTCCATGACGGGCCTTGCAAATGCAAAAATGTCCATTAGAAGTTTACCTGGCTTCATTTTATGTCAATTTGGTTTATAGATATTGAAGCTAATTAAAGGGTGAAAATGCCAATACTTGGCTGTTCGCACTTGGCAGTTAGCATTTATTGTGTGATTTGGATCCAACACTTCGATGCCAATCAAAACAAAGTCAAAAGATCGAAACCTTCTTATAGTGCATAAAATAAGTGATATTGATTGCATGTAACATATTATTTTGATATTTCGTTTTAGATTTATTATTAGAAGTTTTAAAAATGGATTTATGTTTTATAATTTGTGTAAAACATGGCATTTTCTCTTTGTAGAAAGTATTGGCGGCTCATGGAGCAGCAAAGATCAGTGCTTATGTAACACATGGCATTTTCCCGAACCAGTCATGGGAGAGATTCAAATATGACAATGGAGGTATGGTCCTTGATAAAACGTGCCTCTTCTTGGTAAATATCACTTGCAACACATACATATTACTAATATTTTGATATTTGCTGACTGAATTTTTTCTATTTCATAATGTTTCAGTGGGCCCGGAAAATGGTCTGACTCACTTCTGGATAACAGATTCGTGCCAGTTGACTGTTAATCAGGTCAAAAATCAGCGTCCATTTGAAATCATCAGCCTTTCCGGTGCTATATCTGCTGCGCTTCAAATATGATCATGCTGGAAACCTTCCTTGACAATCTCTAAGCCTTCTGCATCCATGCAGCCTTGATTTGTTTTGGGGTTTCACAAGCAGTCTCTTCTTGATTTTGTTCTTATAAAATGAATAATATTGTTTGATTTAGCGGCTTTTGTTAGGTCCCTTTTGTTCTATTTAATAAAGATTAAAGAGGAAGAGATAGTATAAATAAACTTTTTAATCTTAACACCGAATTTTCTGCATGCGAACGCAAGTAATCTCCATCCAAAGGAATCTATTTATACAAACGTGGGAAAGTGTTTCAAATTTAAGTTGTTATATTGAACACTAAATCGTTGTCTTCCAATGTAGTTCAAAAGTACTTATACTAAACCTGAAAACTATATATGAAAAAATATACTAAATATGAAAAGTATTTGTACTAATATTTAAATATATTTATATTAACATTCAAAGGTGTTTAAACTAACGTTTAAATGTGGTTATAGTAATGTTTAAATATGTTTATGTACGGAATAAAAAATGATTATATTAATATTAAATTGTATTTATATTAATGTTCTAATGTATATATACTAACATTCAAATGATTTATATACGAGATAAAAAAAATATTTATATTAACATTTAAGTATGTCAAAAAAATATTTATATCAAAATGCCAAATGATTTAAAGTCATAAGGAGGGAGGAAAGAGAGGAGTGATCAGAGAGAGAGAGGAGATATCAAAGAGGGAGGACGGATGAGAAAGAACAAAGGAAGAAGGGGTCAGAACGAGAGGAAGGAGGAGGGTCCGGAAGAAGAGTGAAGGAAGGAGGGAGGAGGAATCCCAAGGAGAGAGCGAGGAGAGAGAAGAGATCAAAGAGAGGAGGCAGAAGGGAGCAAGGGAGAAGAGAATCTGAGAGAAGGAATTGAAGAGATTGGAGAGGGAGAAATTTAGCGCACGTGAGAGAATCGGAGAGGGATCCGATGAGGTGGAAAATTGAAGTACAAAAGTTGAGGGAAAAAAATAATTTCTCTATTTTTAATGCCTTCATATTTCATCTAAATATAAACCGTAAAGATATCGAATTAGACCATCTCTAACAAATTCAATCTAAAATAAGGAGGTTGTAAAGTAATAGAAAATAAAAGTTATTGTTAAATACTTGTTAACTGCCTCCTAAATTGTAAATTAACATAATTAGAAGATAAGACTTTAGATATTAAACAATTAATATTTAAGAAAATAAAATAAAAATTAGGGTATAAGCATACTAAAGTATTTTATTTATTCCATCTATCATGTCAGAAACTAATTTGATTACCATTGCCAATAGATTTATTAATATTAGTCTCAACTGCATAACAATCTTTCATCACTCTTTGTGATAAAAATCTAATAGAATTTTTTTTAATTAACAATATATCTTTCTATTGACCTAGAAAATGCCTGGATTTAATACTACAAAAGGCATCGAACTGAAAAGCACTTTCATCCCTTCAAGTGTAAGATTTTTTCTGGCATATACATTAGTAGAATTGATTGAAAACTCATTATCTCAATAACTATGACAGTACTTTCTCAAATAAAACCATTTTTTTAAAAAAGTCCTTTTAAAATATTAAAACACATCACACGATAATCATAAACAGAAAGTTACGACACAATATAGACATAGTTGCGTCATGGGCTCGGAAATTACGAAAAGGCCCATTAACACATCAAAGGCCTCATAATAGATTGTTTAGGCCTCTAAAACAAAGGTCGGTTTTTCTGACCTTTCCTCATCGACCGTCGATTCCGAAAACCCCTATTTTCGTGGTGAATCCCATTTCTCCTTCTCTCTCTCTCAGCTTTTGCTCTTGCTCTTGCGGCGGCGCGGTCATAACACCAACTGTGCATCCGTAATGGTTTCTCTTTCCCTTTCTCTTTCTCTTGTGTTTTGAATCGAGGGTTTATGTAGACGGATTGTGGTAGATCCTTGTTTTGGCTTCCGATTTGGCAGGGTACTTCCTGCCTAAAGGGATTTCTCCATGTTCGATTGTTTAATTGTGTTTGTCTTTTGTTGATTAACTTGAACCCGAGCAATTTCCTTTATCTTTCTACGAAGAATTGAAATTATTACATCTAGCACCAGACAGCTGAAATTATTCCAGGTTTGCAGACGGAAATTGTTATTTCAGGTTGCATCAGATTGGAAACCGTGCGTTCGAAATCTCAATGTTGTTATTGGGCTAGATTGCTTTTGTGCATCGAGTATCCGAATTTTGAAATGTATTATATTGCTTCTAAGTTGCATTTTCCAACTGAATTTAATTAAAAAATTGTTGTGCTTGCAGTTTGGAAGTAGATCCCACTCAGTAAAACCGCAAGCGACCATGGCTTCTCGTTTCTGGGTAATTGGCAGTTCAAACTCTATTTTCATTTTTGTCATATTTTTTATCTCCTCTTCCTCCTGTCTTCCTCACCAAATACTGGGAGGAGATACTGGGAGGAGGTTAGGAACTGTTCCTGATAGGTAGAAGAGGGTTGGTGACACTTCCCATGAGCTGCTTCTATTTTGTAAGGGCACACATGGTAGTATTCTGATATTACTGCTCTCTCTATCCTGGCCCCCTCTTTTAATTCAGGGAGACAGCGAGTCTGACGAGGAGGAGGAAGAAGTACCTCAATCTGACGATGAGGGGAGTGAGGAGGAGTCAGCAGCCACCCCCGCTGGCAGGGCTACAGGGCCAAGCCGCTACCTCGAGAAGTATGCCAGTGACAGTGATGACTCTGACTCGCAACGCCGCACTGTCAAGTCTACTCGTGAGCGTCGCAGTGAGGAGATGCAATCCACTCTGGAGCAGATACGCAATGCAACCAAGATTAACGACTGGGTCAACCTCGTCGACTGCTTTGACAAGCTCAACAAGCAGCTCGAGAAGGTGTCCCGTGTCAACGAGTCAAACAAGGCCCCGATCACCTATATCAAGGCACTCGTGCTACTGGAGGACTTCCTGGCTGAAACGCTTGCGAATAAGGAGGCAAAGAAGAAGATGAGCAGCAGCAATGCCAAGGCACTCAACTCCATGAAGCAAAAGCTGAAGAAGAACAATAAGCAATATGAGGAGATGATCACAGCCTATCGTGCAAACCCAGTGGCTGATGAGGAGAGTGAGGAGGAGAGTGAGGAAGAGCAAGATATGTCTGATGACGGGGGTGATGATGTCATCGAGTATCCCTCTGATGTAGATCAAGAGAAGGATGGAGAAGATGAGGATGAAGAGGGAGACAAAAAAGGTGACTGGGTGAAGAGTCAAAGCAAGAAGGATAAGCAGATGGACAAGCAGTTCATGAAGGATCCAAGTGAGATTACTTGGGACCTTGTGGATAAGAAGCTGAAGGAGATAGTTTCTGCCAGGGGTAAAAAAGGAACTGGACGTGTTGAGCAGGTCGAACAGTTGACCTTCTTGACGCGGGTGGCAAAGACACCTGCACAGAAGTTGGAGATATTGTTTAGTGTCATATCAGCACAGTTCGATGTGAACCCTAGCTTGCTGGGACACATGCCTGTTGGCATGTGGAAGCGGTGTGTAGCAAACATGCTACTTGTTCTGGATATACTTAATCAATATCCAAACATTGTTGTGGATGATACAGTTGATATGGATGAGAAGGAGACCCAAAAGGGATTAGATTACGATGGACAAATTAAGGTTTGGGGTAATTTGGTCGCGTTTCTAGAGCGGCTAGACTCTGAGTTCTTCAAAAGCCTCCAGTGCACCGACCCTTACACTAAAGACTATGTGGAGAGGCTCAGAGATGAGCCCTTGTTCATGGTTGTGGCCCAAAACGTGCAAGACTACCTAGAGCGCATTCAGGATTACAAATCTGCTGCTAAGGTAGCTCTGCGCCGTGTCGAGTTGGTTTACTACAAGCCCCAAGAGGTTTATGATGCCACACGCAAGCTGGCAGAGCAGAGCACTGGAGAGGATGGAGAATTGGAGGGAGAAGTTCAGGAGAGGAGCAGGGGCCCACCAGATTTTGTTCAGATCCCTGAGATTGTACCCAGGAGGTGTACCTTTCCTGAGAGCAGCAGAGATTTAATGGACACCTTGGTGTCACTGATTTATAAATATGGGGATGAGCGTACTAAGGCCAGGGCTATGCTTTGTGATATTTACCATCACGCTATCTTTGATGAATACCCAGTGGCTCGGGACTTGCTATTGATGAGTCACTTGCAGGATGGTGTGCAACTCATGGATATTGCCTCTCAGATTTTGTTTAATCGGGCAATGGCTCAGCTTGGCTTGTGTGCATTTAGGGCTGGTTTGATAAACGAGGCCCATGGATGTCTGACTGAACTGTATCAGTCGGGAAGGGTTAAGGAGTTGCTTGCTCAAGGTGTGTCTCAGAGCCGCTACCACGAGAAAACCCCTGAACAGGTATGACCTAAAATAATAATTGTTTTTTTTTTGTTCATCTCACTTCTTTATTGTGGGGCTTCTGCTGGTGTTCTGATAACAGGATGTAGTAGTTGACTGCATTGTACAAGAGGAACTTTACTCGTTTCTCATTAGTGCCATCTTGCAATCTGTTGCTAAAATATTGTACAGGCAGGAGTTTGATAAGCAAATATTCTTCAACTTTATTTAATATTTGGTAGGTTACATGGGGTTATTTAACTGCATGTTGACTGTTACCTTCTTGAATGTAGTGTATTTATACCTTGCAATTTTCTTTTCTAACTGTGCAATCCATTCTATATGCTCTATGAGGTATGATGTATGTAATATAACAAATAACTGAATCTGTTTCATCTGTGCATAACTTTTTTTTCCTGCATGTTCCTAATATAGGAAAAACTAGAGAGGAGACGCCAAATGCCATATCACATGCACATAAACTTGGAGCTGCTTGAAGCCACTCACCTGATATGTGCCATGCTGATTGAAGTCCCTGGGATGGCATCCCCTGCCTATGACCGCCGCAGGCCTGCAAACAAAACATTCCGCCGCCTCCTTGAGATTAGCGAGCGCCAGGCCTTTGTGGGTCCCCCTGAGAATGTGCGGGATCATGTCATGGCTGCCACCCGTGCCCTGACCCGTGGAGACTACCAGAAGTCCTTTGACACCATTGCCAAGCTTGACACCTGGAAGCTGTTGCGCAACAAGGACCAGGTGCTGGACATGCTGAAAACAAAAATCAAGGAGGAGGCGCTTCGGACCTACCTCCTTACCTACTCCACTTGCTATGAGTCACTCAGCCTTGACCAGTTGACCTCTATGTTCGACCTGCCTGAGGGTCGGGTGCATAGTGTAGTTAGTAAAATGATGATGGTTGAGGAATTACATGCAAGTTGGGACCAGCCTACTCGTTGTGTAGTTTTCCATAATGTCGAGCAGACTCGCTTGCAGGGATTGCTTTTCCAGATGGCAGACAAGCTGTCAGTCTTGGTAGAGAGTAATGAGCGGGCCTATGAGGCAAGGACAGGTGGCACACTTGAGGGGCTGCCAAGAAGACGCGGTGAGAACCAAGAAACAGGTGTCGGTGGTGGACCCCAGGGGAGGTGGCAGGAGAACTTTGTGGCATCTTCTCAGGGCCGGGGCCGGTTTGGGTACAGTGGCAGGGTCGGTGGTACAGGTGGCGGGTATCAGAAGGGGTCACGTGGCGGATATGGTGGCACGAGGTATCAAGATGCAGCACATGGTGGACGTGTCGGGGGTGGGACAGGTGCAAGAGGGGGCCAGGGTGATGGCGCACCTCGCATGGTAAATCTTAACAGGGGAATCAGGGCTTAAGAACTAAAAGAGTACAAGAGAAAGTAGTGGCCAAGAGAGTATTGTGATACGTTTAATTTGATCAGTTCTACCAGTTTGGTTTAAGTCTTCTACAGTTGGAACTTGAAATTTTGCTGGATTATAGCTGTTGCTGTTATTGAGTATTTAGTTGTGTTATTTGTTTTGGATCTATAAACATGGTGACTCGTTGTAGCAACCTATTTATTTTTGTGAGCATCTTGTGTCATTGATTTTTCTACTTTTGAGCCTCTTGCATCAACTGTTATTTTTTGTTGCATACAAGTTTTAGTATGGCATTTGGAAGTGTTGCTCCAAGAACCGTGAGAGAGATGTTTTCTTTTGCTCAACTAGATTCGACCTAGTGGTAATTCGTTGAGTTTGCAAGAATTCATAACATGTAATTCCTTGGTCTTCTCTTTTCTATTTTATTCTAGAGCGCACCTAGCCGTTCTGTGTTTACATCCGTGAGGTCTGGTGACTGGTGATGTTAGTTTGGATTTCAAGCGTCAATTTTGAGAATTTTGGTAAACGGTGATAACAAATGAACAGTACGGAGGGAAGAAGAAAAAAGATAATAAGAGATTCTCAATTAAAATTTCCAACTCAGGATCTCATAGAACATCTACGTCAGGTAGCTAATTCTATTTTTTATTTAGTTGTTCGGATTTTAGATATAAAAACTAACTACTATGATTAGAGGTATTGAACACCCATTTATAGAACCTAAATCTGTATATGACTTCAATAATGATGGGCACCATATATAAAAAATTTACAAGAAAAACCATAGTTTACTCAATAAAAATCTTAGATAAGGATACCCACTTTTTCTTTTTTATGAAGTGACTTTTTTCTGTGCTGAACTGCTGAAGGCACCGACATTGAAACCCATTTTTGCAAAATCAAATTTCTAATACTTAAATTCGGAAGAAGAAAGATGGGTGATCAGAAACTTTCTAATATAATGACAAGTTGCAGTTTCATCCACCTAAAAGAAGAAATCTCAGTACGCAAGAATCAATCAATCAATCAATGACACCCAAAAGCAGGACAGAAACAGTGAGAAGAGAAACAACGCCAAACAACCAAACAATCTCTCATCTCTTCACTTTGACACTTTGACACTTTGATTAGAGATGGAGATCATTAACAACCAAAGCCACCTCTAATTTCCTTCCCTATATTGTTTTCTCAGACCAAGTAGTTCTCAAATTTTATTTTTGCTCCATCTAAACTTGCTCTTTGTAATATACGTATAAGAAAAAGAAAATCTAGTTTTAAAGAATTTGCAAGATTGTATATAAAATTTTAAATTTCTAATTGCATCCGACCAGTCATTGATGTCTTGTGCAATATGTGATGTTCTTACAAGTTGACAACTAGGAAAAAGGCATTTGTCACACAGACATGTATATAATCAGATACTCTAATATAGGCATTTGCCCAGATAATTTTTGTTTTTGAAAAATTAGGTATAATTTTCTGACATTGTAGCTGGATAAGAACCAATAATACATCCTTTTCTTTTGGAAACGTGCATGCTTAATTTGAAGCTTCTTTGGGTTCGGATTGGCGTTAATTAGCTGCTATCCATCCCCCAAAGTGACACAGGTAGAGCAAGTTTTATTTCCCATGTCAAATACAATGTTAGTTAATTTAGTTTGCAAATGTACATCTTTTTCTATGGTTGATCAATACTTGATCAACCATAGAAATTTTGACGAAGCTGGTTTAGTACTTCTTTGGTTTTAATTTTACTTTACATGTCAAATTAATGCAATGTTGGTTCTTTTCCTATGATAACAAATCATGCACTGATGACAAAGTTCTGATGTGTTATGTTTTATGTATTAGTGCAGCATAGGAAGCAACAACGAAATTGTTGAGTTCGAAGTTTACACGTCTTCTGCTACTTTAGACAACATGGAGGGGGGAAAAATGTTAAAGTAAAAAAGAAAAATGGTCATCATGATAACGACGAAATGCAGAGTTACAGATGTTACAAGAAGATTGAATAATTGAGTTGCAGTGTATAGTTTTTTGGTGGAGAGGAAGAGAGTGACAATGATTCTCCAACGATTATCCTAACTCCTTTGTTTAGATATCAGATTTACTTGTTTTAAAATACAGTATAATGCATCAAAAAAAGTTATTGTATTTTCAAGGAAGCAATCTCTACTATGTTACCATACAAGTCCTAACAAAGGATTTTGTCATGATTTTATTAGAAATATATTATAAATTATTGTAACCAGAAGTTATTATGTGTTTTTTTTATTGATCCAAACACCACTTCATGCAACAAAAAGAAAAATACAGTACTTGTTGAAGTACCTAACACAATTTGTAATGCAATTACAGTCAGAAATCCTTACACAATTCCTCTTTGAGTAAAATTGTTTAAGAAGTTCCCTTGTCCAATTCAAGAATCAAACAGTCCCAGGCAAAATCCACGAGAAAGAAACAAAAAAAAAAAAGTTCAGTATTTGAACATAACTTCTATGGTGTCAATTTTGACAAAGTACACACCAACGGGAACTAAGAATGAGAACTGAAGATAATAAAGTTAGATAATAAAGTTTTCTCATTCTGCACAGACGATATCATTCCAAAAGAAAAGGAAAAGGCTATGCTTACTCAAAAATATAATTAAATGGATTAACATGTAATCATATTTACAAAAACTAACACAGACTCCTAAAAAAATATGCAGACGAAATCCATTTTCATATGTACCCTGAAAAGAAAGATATAGTATATTACCGGCATTAGAGAAGACTTTACAAAGCTATGATGTCACAGACTAAAACCTACAAGGTAAGATGTATTCATCTCAATGGACTCATTATTTCGGTTTCTTTGGAGTTACGGTCATTCGCCCTTTCTTCAAAAGGCAGATAATATTTTCTGAACTTTGTTGAATGCAAACCCTGAGTATGAACTTCCCTGACAGTGTTAGCAATCTATATCAGTTTGGCTAACTAAATGCGCTTTACAAAAGCAGCTCATTAAAGGAGAGCTGAGAATCACTTGAGCCCACTAAGCTACTTGATGGACCCGCTTCAACTAGGGCTTTAAGCATCTTCAACACTTCACCTGTATCGTCTAGGTAATATTTTGCCATGCTTGGTTTGTTACCAACTGTGCATGCAAAAACTTCTGCAATTTCAGCAATCATAGGGTTGTTCCTGCAATTTCTGACAGCCTCAAACATGTCTTCATCAGATCCATCATCACCTACGCAAAGCACAAAGTCAGGAGGTTTACTGCAGCTCTCCATTTTGTTGATTAGTGTTTTCACCACAACACCTTTGCTTATGCCCTGAATGGAATTAGAGGATCAGTTCAAATAAGAAAGAGCCTCATATTAAGCCCTAAGCTATCATAAAATAAAAAAACACAGACATTATATATGCATATCAGGAACTCCTGGTTTACAATTTTTACCCCTCAAAAAAAAATTTGCATACACAACAACTGATTTACTATAAATAATATTCCCAACTACTGTCAACATGGAGAAGATCAGATCAGATAATGCAGTCATCACATATTATAAACCCAGACGACAGAAACTTACTATTTATCATAAATAAAAATGCAAATATGAACACCTAAAGGGGTTTACATACAAAAAAATCCAATTAATGGCAGCAGAAATAAAGAAAGATATCAGTTTTATGTTTGACTGAAGTCAGCATGCATATATATTGAAATTTGAAAGTAACCCTGACTTCTTCTTGGGGACTTGGAGACTGGGTATAGAGACAAAACATATTGTCCCCACTTTAATTCAAGTTAACAATAACTATAATCAAACTAATGTGGGGACACTGAGTTGAAATATTAAATACTAGACGTGAAAACTGGAGATGTGGTTGGCTGCATGTGAGGTGGAGAAAGGCACCCAATTCTGTCCCTTTATACGTCTCCATCTAAAAAAGTCAATCCTAATCCAGATGCAAATACGAACCAACTTTAGCACGAAAGAAATGTTTACTTGACAATGACTAAGAAGCCCCACAACAAACCCATCACCAACCATACATGAAAAACACCATGTACTTTCTCCGTTTTATAACTAAATTTGGTATACAAATGATGTGCATGTATCTTAGCATCCCAAAACATGTATACACTGAAACATTCTGTGCCAATAAATTCCTAATTAGGAAGTAAATGAATTGCAGGTGAACCTTATCTGGGCAATTATTATAAAAAGAAGTAATTAAATTTAGTATATAAACGATATGCATGCATCTTACCATGCCAAAATACAACCTCCCACATGTATTAACTGTAAACTTTAATTGCACCAGTAAGTTCATAACCGGAAGGTGATTAAGTTAGTCAACTCGACCATCACAGAACATAATTAAAAAAGAGAGAATATTATTTTCGAGGCAGTTTCAACATGATCCAATGTTCCATTCTTTTGCAGGCATCAGTTGGAATATAATTAAAAAACAATATGCATGCATCTTAGCATGCCAAAGCCAGGAATGGCCTCTTTCAGTTGGAATACAAGTCGACATTTTCAGGGGCTGATTAGTAAAATCTTCAAATTTACCCGTCTAGTTGGACAAGACCAGACTCAAGAATCGGTATAGACTTGCAAAATTGCAAGAATAAATGCAAATAACTTGAGATTTGAGTTCTTCGTTCTCATATTTACACAAACAGCTGTGTAAATATATATTTTCTGCTCACCTGGGGGTTAACCTCAACAATTTTGTGTCCTTTCTTCACAACAGCTGGTTCATTCGCTAGCACATTCTCTAAATTTTCCAATAATTCCTTTGCCTGGCATGAACCAAAATCGGGATCAGCATCTTGGTAATGCCACACCAGTGCACTATCCTTCGACTCAATATAGGAACCATCTGTGGCCTCAGTGTACAGCTGCATCACAGGCATCACTGTACTCATCCAATCAAAAGGCAGTGATTGATTGTTGCCAAATGAGCTCTCCCAGGGTGATTCTCTGTCCCACCTGAAAAGAACAAATGCCTGAGCAATCAATAAGTAGAACAGATTGTAGAAACAGTTGGCTTATTAGTCCCCACTGTTAGCCATAATTTGTCCTGGAGCAGGGGCAGTCGCAGCACAATCTAGTTAGATGAGATAACCCCAATACAAGCACTATCAGCATATGGCTTTTTCAGATTCAAAATTAAGAAGAATGCTACACCAAAATTCAGAATAAAAGTAATATATAAGCCAGTGTGAAGATTTTGGAGCATAAAAAGAAGTCATGGTAAAAGATTGGTTTCAAATGCAAAATCACAATTGTGTTCCCAGAAAAAAATAAGACACTTCAAAATTTCTTAATCAGAGGAAAAATTCAATGCACATTCTGGATAAGTTAGCTTACTGTTAAAGTATCAATATTCTTAAATTCCGTTCCCAGAGGAAATGCCATCTAACTCCAGTTAAAAGCAGAAGTTTGAAAAGAGAAGTTAAGATTAGTTAAAATAGAGATGTGCATTATGCATATTAAGAGAACTAAGGATACACTTCCCCAATATTTCCATGTTTGATTAAAATAATTTAAGATTAAATTGAGGATTTATCTCAGACAGAGTCTCCTCCACGAATTCTCATCACAGAAGTTTATTGATCCCAATCAAGTTCCTCAAAGAACCAACAGAAATAACACCGGAAAATAAATTCAATTTATCCAGAAACATAAGTACATGGAAAATCATACCTGATGTAATACCCATGTTCAGCCGCAATCCCGAGCTTCTCACATGGCTCGAACCACCGAGCTAGTTCATTCTTCCTTCTCCCACTTACAACGAAGACCACATTTAATGGATCTGCACATAACCCGTTAATTACTTCTATGACCTCCTTAGTTGGCCTCTTGTCAGTCACACCTTGAGGCATCATTGTCCCGTCATAATCCAATAAAACCAATCTATTGCATGTCTTTGTATAACTGGTTACCACCTTGTCGACTGACAAATTCTCAAAACCCGACCCGAGAGCCACAACCCGGAAAGTCATACCAAACCCGAGACAATAGTAATTCTTCTTCAGAGAATGTTCTTTACAAGCCCTTTGTAAATCTTGGTCAAATGACTGAGCCCAATATGCCACATCATGAGAATTTATATAATTGTAGTGTTTTTCATGCCTCAATTGCTGCTCCATTTCAGACATTGAAATTGCAGAGACGATACCCTCTGACACAGATTCTATGTCCCATGGGTTTACTCGTATCGCGCCACTAAGAGATGGAGAGCAACCAACAAACTCAGACACAACTAGTGCACTCTTCTTGGCACAATCCTTTAATGCTGGGCTGAGTTCACGGCATGCAGTGTAGGTATATGGGATGTGGTTCATCCCATCACGGACCGCATTCATGACACAACACTCTGCAATGGCATAGAAAGCAGCCTTCTCATACATGGACACTGGTTGGTTTCCTATTAAAACAATGGGTTCATACCCAGGTTGGCCAAACCGGGTATTAATTCGGTCCCTTATGGAATGGGACTCATCCCGCACCTCTTGTATATCCCTCCCCTCACTCCGGACGGGGTTTGTTATCTGCACTAGAACCAACCGGCCTTGCCACTCAGGATAGTCTTCTAGAAGTTTCTCCATGGCACGAAATTTGAGCCCGATCCCTTTGAAAAGGTCGACATCATCGACACCGACCATCAAGACCCGATCTTTATATGTTTCTTTCAATTGTATGATCTTAGAAGCAGTTTCAGGTGAAGGAAGAACTGATCGAAGCTGATCCATGTCGATTCCAACTGGAAGAATCTTAACAATTATATTTCTACCATGATACTCTACACTAATATAACCTCTCTTGCATTGGTATCTCAAACCGAGTACCCTGAGGCAGGAAGATAGAAAATGCCTAGCATAGTCGTAGGTGTGAAACCCCACCATGTCAAAGTTGAGAAGGGCACAAAGTAGGTCATCCCGTACCGGTATGGTGCGGAAAATTTCAGAGGTAGGCAAAGGGGAGTGGAGAAAGAACCCTATTTTGACACAGGGAAACTTCCTCCTGAGAAAAGTTGGCAACGTGATTAAGTGATAATCATGAACCCAAATGAAATCTTCTTCTACATTGAGAACATCCATGATTCGTTCCGCGAAGAGCTTGTTGGCGGAGAGGTAGGAGCGGTAGAGAGAGCGATCAAAGGGTAAAGCGCCAGTGGAGGAAGAAGAGAGAGGTAGTAGGGAGTGCAACAGAGGCCAGAGGTAGTGCTTGCAAAAGAGATGGTAGAAATGATGGTGGAGAGTGGGAGGGATGAAGACAGGGAGGCAGTTGAACTCAGAGAGGAGGTAGTTGGAGAGTTGGTCGGAGAGGGAAGGGGAGGAGAGCGGAGGGGAAGGGAGCGTTCCGATGAAGAGGCGAGGCGAGGGGAGGGAAGAGGAGAGCTGGAGAGGGAGTGCGTGGGGGTCGAGAGAGAAGGAGAGGTGGAACGGAGAGGAAGGGTCGGGGGTGCAATGGAGGGGGAGGCGGTGCGAGACAATGATTCGGCGCGGCGGAGGAGAGGGGATAGACATTGTTATTAGTTATTTGGCGGGTGACTTTGAGGGAAAGGAAAGGAAAGGTTTGACGACGGAGGGGGAGGCGAAGAGGTTTTGGTACGTGTTAATAATGCATGTAACAGAGAGAGACGGAGAGATGATGAATGGGAAGAGGAGGGGAGGTCTTCCGTGGCATTTCCCTGTGCGGTTAAATATGCGGTCGTCACTAATCACGAAGCTGAGGTGGAATTTACTGGTAGAATTCTGGCGGAATTGTGGAAAATCGTCAACATTCTGGTTCAACTGTTATTAGTTTACTACAACGAAACGGTACGATTGTAGACAAAAGTCGAGTTCTTTTTGGTTTTTTCTTTCGGAAAGGTGATAAAGCTGAGTTCTTGATTCTTCTTTTCTTCGTATCCGTCGTTGTTGCTGCAAAGAAGATTAGATAAGAAGTCAAACGATGTGATATGATATGATTTGATTTGATTTGATTTGATTTGATATGATTTTTTCGTGAATTGAATTAGAAATAAAAGTCAGAACTAGCGTGCTGAGTTTGGGGCTTTGAGGTCGCGTAGAATCTATTATTGTTGAGAAATGAGAATGGTTCTTGCGATCGAATAGAACATAACATAAACGGAACACAGTTGCTGTTCCTATTTCTGGCTCAGTACAACAATGAGGAGCAATAATACTACACTGCAACAGGTGGTTTGAAGTCTCTGCGTGTGGGATTGATTATCCGTTGGAGAAATAATAGAGGAAATTAATGCTGAAGAATTTTCTTGGCAAATCATGTTTGTTTTTTTTAATTCATTATTAGTATTGATAAATGTGTCATACGTCATCTCAATTATATGTACACTAAAGTTTATAGAATTGTAACTTTATTTCGATGGTAATAAAAGATGGAAAAAGTTCACTGGTTTTTTTTTTAATTTCTAAACTTTCAAATGCGTATAAATAAAAATGATTCCTTGATTTAAATTTTTTGTCCAGTGGTTATTTAATGGAGAGGGTAATGCAAAATCGTCCATAAATGTGTACGAGGAAGGTGGAAGGTCTGAGAATTGCGTGCTCGTTTGAAAATTGCGAGAGAAATCGGTGCACATGTGCTTTGGGAAAAAATGACTATAATACAAAATTATTTGGTGATTGCAGATGTTGAATATAAACTACCGAGTAAAGGTAGGTTGTTTTTAAATTAGTGTTTTTAATTTAAAAATTTATCAAAATAATTCAAACGAAAAATCTAAATTGCTCAATAAATTTTTTATATTAAAATTTTATAGAATACCGGAATTTTCTATTTTTAGGATTATCTAAATATTTGTTTTATATTTTTAAAAAATGATCTATTTTTATATGCAAAAAATCATTGTTTTATTATTATTATTATTAGAGTCATCTTAAAAAATCCGAAACAAATAATTAGAAAATCCTAAAAATAGAAAATTTCGATATCCTATAAAATTTTGATATAAAGAATTTATTTAGCAGCTTAAATTTTTCATTTGAAGTCGATTTAATAAATTTTTGAATTAAAAATACTGAAAAATTTCATACTCCTAAAAACACGCTAGCTTTACTCTAAACTACCTCCTAAATAATAAAATGAAATACAGGCCCAATAACTTCTTAGTTGCATGATACTCCAAGAGGCCCAATAATTTCTACGTTCTCAAATCCAGTTCGTGATGCACTTAGAAAATAGAACCTCTGCCTAAGTAAGAAAATCAGAACAGGAAGGAAGGGAAAAAAAAAAAAAAAGGGATTTCTGATAGTGGGACTGACTTGCGGCTTATCTGGATTGTCAGTTGTGTCATCTCAAAATTTTAAATTTTCTAATTTGCTTTGCACAAAATCAAAGTGAATTTTGTTTTTGGTTTTTCATTTTCCAACATCTTGACATGCAAAGTTGGTTTGATGAGGGTGTTGAAACTTTCTTGACAGTGCAAAACGATAGAATGCTTGCAGAAGTATTTTTTTTTTCTAATGCTAGCTGAATATTTAATGATTCCTTGGCTCTTGCTTCTGAAGAAAAATTCCCAAGTTCACTTTTACTAGATTCAAAATAGCATTTTTCCGTACAAAAATCCATGTATTAACTCATGCCTGACTAGCAAATCAGATACATGATTTGGCACACAAGTATCATTATACAAATGCAAAATAATTATACAGTATCCTGACTAGCAAAAAATCCGTTCTTAAAAATGCAAGTGAAAATACTTTTTGAAGAAAAAGAAACAAATAATTATACAGTATCCTGGCATTTCTACTTGGAGAAAAGAAAACAGGTATCATGGCATAGGTTGTACAAACTGATTGCTGTATGTAGAAGTTTGAACTGACAAATCTTTGCTAGTCCTATCTTGGTTTATGTGAATTTCAAACTGTGAGGTTTCTATTTTACCCTCGGGACTTCTGTGAAACTGCAAAGATTATTTAAAATTTATCCTGTGGTAAAGTGCGATTCACACAAATATAAACAAAGCAACTCTCCCAACCCAATTAAGAAAGGAAGCAATTACTAAACTTTGTGAGATAATTTTATGAAGTTCATGAGCCTCTTCAAAGCCTCACCGCTGTCAATAGCCTCTCTTGCTCGATCTAGGGCTGATGTCACATCCTCGGCCCCACTACAGCCTAATAAATGGTCCACCATTCCAGCATTCAATACTATTCGGTCATAGGCTGGGCCTCTCTCGCCGCCCAATGCCGCCAAGCCTAGTTCGATGTTTCTCGCCACCTAATCCATTCAGAGCAAAAAAGAGTAGATTTTTGTAAGATTTCAAATAACAGAATAACTTGTAACTTTTAAAGGTTTAAATAGTAAAGAAAGTAACTGCACAGAGTACCCAGCTAATGATGAAAGCCAATGCAGCAACAAAAAATAAAAGAAAAGAAAGACATACGAAAGAGAAATAATTGAATTTTCTGTTGAGAAAAATAAACAAGCATGGGCTTACTGATCTATCTGTTCTTGGAGTTTCTGATGGCTCAAACCCATAATCCTGTGCATTCACCGCCATACTAAAATTCTCACGTGAAATACCTAAAAATTAATAACAACAAAAATTGTTCTCATGTGATGAATCATGTAGTAGAACCTGCAATGATCAAAACAATAAACAGCAACTTATAAACCAAACAAAAAGTGTAAGTCTAAAGAGAGAGAAATACCGTCAATTTCAGAGGAGAACACAGAATTTGGAGAGCGGAAGCCTGAGCAGTGGTTAACTGGTAAGCCTTTTGAAGCATGTGGTGATTTTGCCCTTGTTGTCATTGACAAGGCCCCTTCCTCCCCCTACACAATATAACCATGTTGAATCAAATTATGCTTTTCACTGCAGTACCAGTGAACTATACATCCCATACCAGTATCAATGCAAAGTATCATTATTTTTTTGTAATTTTTCTACTTTTTGACTTTTTATTTTTATTTTTATGATACCTGGGGAAGCAAGGACAACAACCAACAAAAACGGATACATGATGCCTTAAAGAGCTGATATTCCAGAGAACAAAAATGAAAGATTGAAAAATAAAATTTAAGACAAAAACAAAGTCTGGAATTATATTTTATGACATACCTTAACAACCAAACCTGAATGGACACTTCTTCTCTTCATAAGCATCAGCAATGGATCCTCATAGCCCTCATGATAAAAGCCTGCGATTATGGCTTCCTTCCCACGTGCCTTTACAAAGTCAATATATGAAAAGCAAGTCAAACTTGTAAGGGGAATTGAAAAAATTCTGAATTTGATTTTGTACTCTTATACTATTTTTTTTCCCTACTCTGACAAATTGCTGAACTTTTTCCGATGTTGCCAAAGGTGGCCGTTTCTTTATGTGTTCTCTTAGCCCAACTAGCGAGAATCTACAATATAAAGGAAAAAAATGAAACAAGAACACAAAAAACATAATTTGATCACTGAGAGGATGAATAAAATTGGAGAAGGCCGATTTAAGCAAGCTTTAATCAGCTTCTAAGTAAACGACAACTTTTAGAGAAAACCCGTCCTGCAAAAATTTCTCTACCATTGATAATTATAGTTTGATTTATAACACAATTACTGTTTCCCTCCAATGACAAGACTGACTGTGTAAAAAAACAACATGAATAATCTTTCCAAAAAGAAAACAAGATCTCTATCTAACTTTAGGAATGCACTATATTAAAACATGAACTGTTTGATTTATTTGATTATGCTAATTTTTGTCACTTCAGTGGGCCACATTATCCTGTTTTAATAGGGTGCTTACTTCAAGACTAACCAACAAATATATTTTATTATATATTTCAACACAAAGAAAGAGTGCTTCTGCTAAAAGGATGTAACTTTCCTCAATTTCTTGACAAAATATAACACATGCCATGCTAGAAGGTGACCAAGGAGCATTACCAAAGAACTACTACTGAACTAGCCAAAGCAATAAAAAATGGAACCAAGCTATGTAATATCTTACAAAGATGGTCTAGCTTCCTTTAAATTCACGTATGCAAAGCCAACGTTCTCCTCCTAAAAAAATCAAGATAGGTTTATGTGCATGAAAAAAAACACTACAGAAAAAAAAAGAAATAGAACATAAATACTTACCTCTAGCAAACTTTTAGCTTGATTAGGAGACAGTTGTGTATTAGCCCCCATGAATTTCAGCAATTGCCCTTCCGTTATGCCCCCCTGAAAACCTTAATATTTGCATAACTTAGACAATTCCATTATAATAGGGCTTATTATGGAAAGAAGTGTTGAGTTGGCAGTTAGTCTTGATAACCCCTGTAATTGGCTTTGCTCTTCCCAAACAGGTATTGGATATTATATCTCCAGGTCGGACTTTCTGGAACAAGAACAGGGCTTGACCATATGGGCCTGCTCGGCTCAAACAGAATAGGGGAATTGACACAAATAGAGACACTATTCCTTCCGAACAGAGTTGGAACAGCCTTGAATAGCATGAAAGGAATAGACCACTCTTCCGGTGTTTTCAATTCCAGGAGGGACTTGGAATTGGGATTTAGACTGGAATTGAGAATAGAAGAGGACTATTTTATTTATTCTTTTTCCCATTTGTGCTTATGTGGCACTATCTCTTTCATTTTCTTCTCTCTCAGACTTTTACTTTTCACGTTTCCAGAGGAGGAAAGGTATTCTTCTCTAATCATTCTCACTTCGATCTCCGGCCATTCATGGGAAATATTGAGAATCAAAAGCTACATATGTACAGGAAATTATTTCTACTTCCAAATGAGATCCATATTAAACTAGTTTAGATCTCAAAAACCCCAGTGAGTCTCTCTTCTAATCTTTCTTTTTGATTTTGTAAGATTTTCTGTATGATCGAGAGATTTTTCAATTTTTAGAGACCCTGTGTTAGAATTTGTGATTTTCACTTTCTTTTTCTCTTTTTAATTAATTTGTTGTCATTCTCTACACTGGGATAGGAACATTGATAAAAAATAATCAGTTTTGGGCTTGGTATGATGGTATTATTTACTCTTTATCGAATTTTGTCATTCATTGTGAACTCCAATGATATATACCATTAATCAAATAATTGGACAAAGTAGTGTTCTTAGATTTCAATTCTTCATGTATAGCAGCAACGTACCAAGTTAGTCAGGTATTATCTTGTCTTGGCTATAGCAATCATCTACTTGAGCCTTGAGGTTGTTTGGTGTTATGCTGATAAATTGTCATGCAAATACCAGACAATTATATACCAGTGTATATGTATTTTATATTGACGACCTAGCTAAGGTTTAATCATAACTAGGAATATGACATATAATTAGAGCTTATAAAGCTAATATTCAATTTTCATTTTATGCAGACATGTTTTTTCTGATTTAGCATTCATCTGCTTTAATGAAAATTAACAATGTAATAGCATCTTTTGTGTAGATGATACATATGTTTAATATCTTTCACTACTAAATAAAGATTTCAAGACTCAAGCCTTGCTCAGAAAATTTTGTGAAAGTCAGATTTTCTCATTGATATATTAGTTGCAATTTTCAAATCTGCAATTTGATCAATTGAAGCTCAATTGCTTATTTGCAATTTAGGCTTAATTAATAGCAACACAATGATGTCCAATTGAAGCTCAATGGGGAAAGCTGGTTCTTTTGAATAATTTAGATAGTTACATATTCATACCAGCCAGTATCGATACAATGCTACAGAATCTGTAATCTGGCATGGTTACTTACTCCCATCCTGCTATGTTCAACCAGGTTACTCAAACAAAGTCAGAGAGCATGATATTCTTCTATGAGCGTGTGCTCATCTAAAAAACCAAACTAAGTCATTTTTCTTCTTGAATACAAACTGAATTATTTGTATAATCAACATGAAGCTCGTTGATTTTATTATTATGTAGGCAGCATGAATGAATTGACAACTGAACTTTCCATAATAATGGCAAACCATGAGTTTATGGCTACTAAATTTTTGGAGATATCGACTCTTCTAGTGCAATGGCGACAGAGGCATGGATAAAGAAACAGAAGAAAATCTTAGTTTAAAAACCAATTCAAGTTCTTTAGATTGTGTAGCCGTTTCAATTTAAGAAAGAGCGCTTGGTTTGCAAATTAAAAATGTTTAAGATCTTAGGATTATAAACTCATGATTTCATTTCTTGGATATATTTTTTTTTTTGATAGAATTAGGATGTATTGGCAATTGTATTGAATTGAATTTTGTTTATCTGAATGAGGCCAATCACATTTGGTTACTTAGCAATGTGCATTTCCTATCAGGCCAATCATTCCTGTTTTTAACGGATGTCAGCTTGTACTATTCCAATTGTCAAGTTAGCCGAACACAGTTGGAATGGATGGGAAAAGTGATCGATACTCAATTCCACAATTCCTCTATTCTTTCTCCTTATAGCCGAACAGGCCCTATATGTAGAGAATCACTTTAATTTTTGGAGTTAACCAGGAGGTTCTTTTTTTCTCTCGAACAATTACAATGGTAACTCCAATTTGAAATAAGAATTAGCATTAATCTAGAGATCACTAAGAGACCTAAGCTGAACTCCTCAGAACTAAAGATTTTATTACCATTCCATAATACTGTTGTCATAAGGAAAAGGTTAGAAAAGGATATGAGACAAGACTAACCTTAGGTGGCATCCATTCGACTCCATGGAGAAGACATGATTCCCCGTAACACGCTCTGACAGCTGCTACAAAAAGTGTGCTCTTGAAAAACCGCGTATTTCCATCGTATGGCTCACCATAGTGTGTCAGAGACCTTACATCAGCAATAGGAGGAGGTCCTATACAAGTAATTTTATATAAATAATAGCAAATAATGCCCATTCATCAAAGCCGAGGTGGTGTTTCAAAATATGTTGGTAAAGGACCCGTTAAAAAGTACAATACACCACTGAAGTAAAAAAACTTAAAAGTCAATAATGTGTCTTCTCTGGACAAAATTACAGCCAGAGCTTTCAAAAAAGAATGAAAAAACTAAAATTTGTAGTTTAACTTTCAGAAATCAGAAATTTAGTATAAAGTAGATCTTCTGTGTTTACGGGTCATAACCTTTTTGTTAGCAAAGTATCATATTATAGTAAGCACATATAATGTTCACTAACTGCATTATACAATTTTTTTTATGAGCTATAATATCAAAATTTACAATAGTACTTGTTATATTACAGCAGACAGAAATAATTTTATATAGTAATTTTCTTTTATTAAGATCTTATATGAATGTCATGTTATTTTTTTTTAGTAGGCGAAAAGCAAATGTCATGTTATTCAGATAAGACCGCGACGAATAATATAACATTGTGCTATCACTGATATAGCCCTTGTTGAAACATTGTATGTTATTATAATTCGAAATTCTGATAGCAAATGACATTTGGAATATAAAATACACTAGAAGTGCAAATAAAATTGTGAATGGAGTTGTGTGCTTCTGATAATAAACGACAAAAAGGTGCTAAATAAACAAAATGGTAATATAGATATCATTGTTCAAACTTCAGATCATTGATTACAACAAGATATCGATTATCCAAATTTTCAAATTCAAAAGAGGAAGGAAAAAAAAAACTTACCCAATTCTTCATCAAAAGCAAGACAATATGCCTTAAGTTCTCTATCAGTCTCTCTATTCATCCTCTGGCCAATCAAAAATGCAGCCAGAAGAGCCTCTCTCACCTTCCTCCTCTCATTTTCACTCTCTTTTTCGAGAGGAAGCACATCCCTCAGCACCCCTTGAATCTCCTCATACCCCAGATGGGCCCCGGCCAAAATCTGATCAAATTAGGCATATGTGGGCTTAGTATAAGGTTTGGTTTTCAGATGAGCGAAGATAGGGAGGGGTAAGGGGGGTCCTTCCAAAAAATTTCAGTGAGATACAATCAAATTTTAATCTGAAGTTCACTAATTCACAGTCAAAGCTAAAGAACATAAGATCTAAGAGGTCTACTTTATGAAAAGGTCTCCCGAGTAAAGAATGGTATACTACAGAGAGATTAGCAATGCTAAGTCAATACTCACATCCATTTAATTATTCAATGTGACTATACCTGAATGGGATTGCTCTTATTTTTCAGAAATATGCAAATGACACCAACATTTTGTCATATTTTCACTGATACCAAACATTCCTCAAATTTGCAACTAAACAAACAACATGTTTTAAGATACTTGCAACACATTCCAACTGTATATACATAATGGTGAATGTATAACCTCTCTGAGGTACAGATTGTTTGCCTAATGAACTTATAAATCACTCTTTTCAAACCCAAGTCAAACTACAAAAAGAAAAAGCATCTAACATTGGGCTGCAGATTTAAATAATTGAAAGATTCGGTTAATTCCAGGAAAATTTATCATTCAAAAAGAAAATTTCCAGAAAAATTTAAGCACAGCAAAATGGCTTCTGCTTAAGTAAGTCTTAACATAAGGCTCAGGTCATTTTCCCAAACAACCCCTAACATAGACTTATTTGCAAATAAATCAGGATATTAGCTAGAAAATTTCAACAAAGAAGAAAAGACATTCTTTAACTGCATCTGTAGTACCTCTCTAAGGGCCCCCACCAGCCGCATCTCGCCAAGGCCTCCATTTCCGCCAGAGTACATAGGCCCGAGCGAGCTTCCCATAATTGTCCCCTCAGGGTCGGCAAGGAAAATGATCTCTGGAGGGAGAGAGTGGGCCAGGTTGGGCCAGCAGGCCTGCATGGCAGCCTGCTCCCCCGGGCTCCACTGGGTCAACTCAGGGAAGGCATTGGCCCGAATAGTCATGCCAGCAAAGAATGCACCCAGCTGTGCCTGAGAGACTGGCTCCTCTCCTTTCAGCTCTCCCCTTGCTTCCAAAAGAAATTACAAAAGAATGATACCACTGGCTGTGATGTTGCATTTGTATGATAGTAAAAAGAAAATGCGGAGTGGATGTATCTAAATTAACACTACAGCGTACAAAAATAGTAAATCAAAAGTAAGAGTTGCTAAGTTGGTCCATTTTGATATGCACTGATTTGGTTTGTTCTAACCTTTGGCAAGGTAGTTCACATATCCAGAAATATAGCATAAATACCTGAATAAACCAGCCATGTCAGATCCTATTCAGTTCTGGTAATTTGCTCCCGGGCAGCACTTGCAAAATACCTAGCAAATAGGTCGAGCACCTTTATGTACCAGTAAATACTTGGTACATACTGGTCAATGCTGTATATGTACTTGTGCTTAATGGTCAAGGACCTGATAGCAACTGTTTTATCTGGTAAGTAAAGCAACACACTCGCCAGTACATACTGGTTATGACATGTGGCATGGTTACAGGACCAGATGCATAAACTGCTTCAATCTGACTTGGTGTACGACTTGAAACTTCATTCCAAGCCCTATAATACATACGTCTCAATCAAGGACAAACACCAGTCAAACCAAATATACGTAAAAGTATCAGACAGAGAAATACGCATCGGGAAAATGTTTCTTTCGCATAACACACCTGATCTAACAATGGTATCAAGAACAGCCATGGTTTGAGCCTGATCCAACGGTCGGGTCTGCGAGGGGCCAGTGCAAACTCTCTGCTGCGCTTCCAGCACCGTCCGATTTGGCGTCGGTATATCCACCGGTCTGTAGGAGGTGGAGAGCGTGGGGTTTTTGGTCGCCTCAACTCCCAAAATACCTTTCATATCTATGGCCGATTTGACGGTGAAATTGGTTCTTTTGGCTGGATAACGGAGAGGAGGAGGTAGGGGCTTGGCACAATGGATTGGTTTCGCGAGAGAATTCATGGCGAATTGGAGAAGGAGAGAGGGGATGGCTATAGCGAACTCGAAGAGGTGGAGTTGTGGGAGGGGGAGGTAATTTTGACCGTGAATTCTGACATGTGGGGTAAGGTTTGGGTTTTGACTTTGCTTCGTGGTCAATTGGTCTTCGCCTTCGAGTCTGAGTCTGGGTTTTCTGTGCCTGCTGGGAGGAGTAATACCGTGTAGAGTAGCCCTGACAAGCTGATAGGGATAAGTAATGACTGTATCATCATCTCTGTATTCCTTATTGTTATTTAACTATGAATACGGATATGATGTAGATAATTCATGTGCAAATATGAATGAGATGTAAAACGAAATGGATACATATTGGATATTAGAATAACTCAGATAATTGTTAAATTAAAATCTATATTCTGTACTGATCAATTACTCAATAAATTGAGTAGCATACAATTTAGTTGCTTAGCATAAGTTTAAACTCTACATTTTATACCAATAAATTACTCAACTAAATGGGTCTGGGCCATCTGAGCTACTCCCATCAGACAAAAATAAAAAAAGTTAATCAAAGCATAAAAAAGAATTTAATTCTACATGGTCTGAATCTCATACAAAGTGAAGAATAACCATATCAAGTATTTGAAAGCCAATAAGCAATCATATAGCCAATGCTACCAATAAAATTTGCACTGTACATTTTCCCCAATAAAGAATGAAAAATTTATATAGTCAAATAATTACACTACACGCTAGATGTTTTTGTATACCCCCTCCACCCCCTTCTTTCTATGAATATAAAGTTCTTCAAAAGCTATATATATCAAAGAAAATTATGTCCCTATATCTTCTCTTCATTTTACTGGATAATAGGATGCAGGAAACCACCTCTCCAAAAGATAGTACTTCAGCTTGATCAATAAAGGAAGTATTGCATAGCATGGTATTTGCATCAACGCCACCGCCAGATACCTATAACAACAACATGCCGTCGTAAAGCGCCGGTTTAAGTAATTTTTGTTGAAGATAGTTCCATGAACATATTTGTACAAAAGAGAGAGGGCTCTTTTTGGATATACAAAAAAGAATCTTTGATTTATACATACTGTATTTATGCACAATTTAACTGTCAAGCTTACAAAACATGATTCTAAAATGAGAAAAGGAAGTACCACAATGGAGCACGACTGCATGACAAGTCTAGAAACGGGTAAGGCCACCTGCAGTAAATTAACTTGCAACATCAGCATATATAGTTGCAACTCAGCTCACTAGGAAATAAGCAGCTTTGTAATTCATCATTTCAATTTTTCCTATGAAAACTAAAAGGAATTTTACATACCATATTGAGACGCATGCATGGATAACCCATTGGAAAATGACATACAAGGATGTCCAAAGAAAGAAATAGGCAATCCGAAACCATGGGAACCTCTACATAAGACAAAATAACAAACAAAAATAAATAAGTAAGACAATGACTTTAGTAAGAATACCAATTTTGGGTAATTAAATTTATTTCCCTTGTGGGGTTGAAAAGAAAAGAGAAAAAAAAAGACAACAGAAAGGTTATGTACCAAGCTATTTAGAGCAGTATCACCAAGGAGAAAAACTGCATTGACTGAATGCATTCCAACAAGCAACTAGAAAAAAGAAAAAAAGAAAAAGGAATTGTAGCAAGTGTTAGTACTAGTAGGTGAGCAGTCCACAACTGCACTGAAGATTTTTTTAGTAAAGAGACAGAGCATTATAGTTTGATTGCACGAAGAATATAGAAACAGAGTAAGAATTACTTACGAAGTTGAGGTCATAATCTCTGATTGTAAGAAACGGAAATATTATGAACCAAAACACGCAATCTGTCAGCATCACTGCACCAGCATTTGTCTAATTAAAGAAGAATAACAGAAAACAGAGAAATAATTGAGCACCTTACAAATTAATTAGAGTATACTATCTTCTGTACATAACATACAGGTGTAACCAAAGAATTAACAGTATGATGTATATGCAAATGCTCTTGATATTTTGTACAATTCTGATAGAAGTTTAGTGCTTTAATTTGTGGCTAGAGTGGTGTCAATAATATCTGAATTATAAAAGTAAATTCAAAAGAAAAAGAAGTTTCATGCGAATATTGCATAATCAGCTTACCTGATAAATCACCTGAAAAAGATACCCCCAAAATCCAGCACTCTCTCTTTCTTCATTTTGTGCAGGTGAATTCACCATTTTGTTCATGTGTGAACTTGGGTTTGAATTTAAGTTTCTTCTTCCTATGGAAGGTACATAAATGCCTCTCTCTAGCTCTGACCTCAACAAATCAGCACCTTCTCCCTGTTCTTTGCTCATATATTGGTGGCACCCATAAATGGAGAGCAATGAACCAAGCTGCACAAATAATACATTTGTCAGGGACCTTTCTGAAAAATGATATCGACTAATAAAGGATCAAATCCTGTGAAGAGAACTTACCCCAAAGTAACATGTGACCAGCACAAAGGTCCACCTACAAGAAAACATATGGGAAAATAATGAATTAGCAATTAGAGAATGGAGACAAAATTATATAAATACTGCAAAGTTATCCTGATTTTACATTTAGCGGCCCCAAAACTTTGAAATTCTTATAAAAGTAACCAGAAATCAGAATAGAATACATACAGACTAAGTAAATTTAGATTTTCACCCTTCAAAAAGATAGTTTTAGATTTTCATTCGTCTTGTTGAGCTTAGTACCAACACGGTACCAGCCAAACAACCAGTGTATCATGTAATTACAACCCAGTTAAGATTTTGGGATCACTAAGCAAAGAAGGATGATATATGTCATTCATAATGTTCTGAACATAAACCATGAAAATTTGATGCAATAATACAGCTCTAGTTAGTGGTCCTAGGTAGTCCTACTATTGCCAACTAAATCAGTAATTACAAATTTGATGATACATACATATATATATATATATATATATATAGTCTGGTCCTAATATATCCTCTCTGTGCAAGGTTATGAACATGGACCTTGGAAATTTATGTAAGGATGTAAATAATCAACAGAGACAAAATAATACAGATATAGTAGGGTCCTGATACATCCAGCTAGTCACATGCAAACTGTACTCATTTAAAATCTCAACAACTGGACAAGAGGAATTATACAAAAATTTGCTAAAGACAATGTGACATGCTAACTGTTACAAGATTTGGCAACCTCAGCAAGTCATAGGATTTTGCATACATTTGCATGAGCAACAGCAAGGAAAAACTATGCATACACCCTGTATATATACATATATATATATATGACATAGTATAACTAGCTAATTATCAGTATATCACCGACAGATGAAATTTTCATTTATTACTCTGCACTGTCAATTTCCTGGAAATAATTCCATACTATGCCTCATTTTTCATCTCTCTTTTTTGTGATTGTTTAACAAAGTTACTGATGGAGGGATATTTCCTACATTTCGCAAAAATTAAATATGATATATCCTGCATTTGATGAGAATTTATTGCTCACTGTGTATTTTTCGTATGTGTGCTATCTTGTTGCTGGAAAGAAATTAAAGCATATAATAGGCCACCAAATAAATTCACTTAAACTACAACAAAATTGTAAATTTTAGATGAAAATGAATTAACTCACTGGGTATAATAATAAAAGATGCTTCCTCCATCAACTACAATGATCACAATAAGCAACCCCAGTAGAACAAAAAAAGCGACTAGCCGAAATGCTAGAAGCCATGCCGGGTGTATCTCCTTCAAGCACGGCCGCCACGCCTCGTCATCGTATAACAGGCCCTCTCGTTCTCTCTCTGATGACCGGGGCCTGTGACCAGGCCCTTCGTACCGCCATATCAGAATCAAGGCCACGACCATACATGTAAGAATCCAGATTGAGCACAACAGGACCCTCCAGTTTAGCCAGTAACTGGAGGAGGTTGTTCCCACTGCCATTGTGGGTTGCCAAGATGTGCCTGTAGGCATTGAAGGATAATATATTGCTTTGCTTTTTACCACTACTATGATTTTGAAGGTTTGAACTGTAAACAGAGAGAAGTAAAAGGGTGCTTGTGGAGAGAAAAATTTAAGAGATGTGCCAACTGAAACAGAGTATACCTATGACTTAATTTGGGAAATTGAAGAAAGTTGTGAAGAATCAATCTCCCAAGTTACCTTCTTTCAACACAAATTGATAGGGAAAGGAATAAGGATGCAGAGGGGGGGGAGAGAGAGAGAGAGAGAGCAATGTATATATGAACAACCAGTATAAAACGGCGTGTTATGGGGGAAGAAAGAAAGAAGAGAGAGATGTAAATTGAAAGAGAGAGGTTTAATATGTGTGAAAAAATAGGGAAACTTGTGACAGAAAAGAGCCTTAGATTGTGAAAAACTGACAAACTCAGTCTTTATTATTATTATTATTTTTTTTTTTGCAGAAAAGATTCTTTGACTAGTAAAAATCAAGAAATGGCGAGGAGGTTAGAAGTGTGAAAAGCTGGAATTGAGAGGCGGTTCGTTAGACAGTTCATTTGGCATGCAACATACACACTGTACTTGTGCAAAATGCTCAAGCGAGACACAGAGAGAGAGAGAGAGAGAGAGAGAGAGAGAGAGAGAAGAGGTACAGAGGGAAGGAGAGATTAAATGGTTAATAGTTGATGGAATAAAAGATGCGAAACTTTGGTGACAACCCATCAAAGGTTAGTAAAACCTTAAAAAATGCATTAGAGGAGGGATTAAAAACTGGGGGGAGGTGGGGAGAAGAGAGGGTTTAGTCTTTAGTGAGAGAGAGAGAGAATGGGAATGGGAAAGTGAAGATGCTTACACGCAAAAGAAAGAAAGAAAAGGAACGAGATGCTTTGCTTCTGCTCTCTTTGGAGGGAAAACAATGTATGATCCATGAGGTGGGGTCTGTTTTTTAAAGTTGGATTTATGCGCGATTTCTACCCTTTAACAAATTTCATTTCTTTTATATTCAATTCAATTTAATTCTACGTGGATTTGATCCTCTCTCTGTGTTATAGCTTATAGACTTGGAATTTGCATATCTAGCTTTTACCAGAAGGAAGAAGCTTTTGGAGTAGGCCACCGCCTCCAATTGGCCCCACCTGGCACCTCCCTGTCGTTGAAAGTTTGGTAGACATGTTTTTCAGAATTTAATGCTTGGACAACGAAACTTTTTTTGAAAGCTATGGGATAACAAGTAGGAACCATCAAATGTTATTTTTTTCTCTCTTTAGTCTTTGTTATTATAACGTCATGAAGTACATTGTCAAAAAGTAAGTTATACGCTCAATTGATAATAGACAACAAAGCTAATTTAATAATAGCAAAGAGAAATATTCATATTAAATTTTCTTTTTAACATTATATAGTTTGAAACATAAAAATTGTTATATAATGATCAAAATTTTAGCTATTGATTTTACTCTGTTTTCTTAAAAAATAATTTAATAAAATTTTATGACACTTTAAATTTTTAATTATAATCTCTGGACTAAAACTATAAAAATAAAATGAAACGAATTAAATTGTAAGTATAATTCTAGATTTCAATCATAATTAGTTTGATGTCTTTGACATTGTTGCAGTAGTAGCCGTAATAACTTGTATAGTTGTAAAATATATTCAAAGACATGTAATAATACTTAAATAGACATATAGTTTATTTTATAAATAAATTAATAATTTAAATACGTTAATTTAATATTTCTTTTATAAAAGTTGATGGGCCTTTTCACTGCCACGTCACTTGCGGTTCACAGAGCCACAACTGGACCGCGCTTATATATATAATAATTTCGTACTGCTTGTGTCATCGGAAGGACGGAGGTTGACCAGAGTCAAAGCGAAGAGACAGCTTTGGACTTGGACCCCATTTAATTGGCGAAGAAGAAAACAATTTTAAAATTGCAATATTCGCCTACGCTATGCTACTCACGTATTACGTCCCATCATGCAAAACGCAGAGTCAGGTGCTTTATCGGACTCCGTTCCCCTCCAGTCATTCATCAACGGAGATCTCCATTTGGCTCCCCCAGGCACTCCACGCTTCCCAGACAACACGACAGGAGTTATCCGGCTTTTATTACTGTAGATCAGATGCTAAAAACAAAAACACTGGCGGGGCTTTACCAAGTATTTTCTGAAGAGATACAATTTCGTTGATCACCGGATTCTATCTTTTTCTTATCCGATGGAGAGATGAAGAGAATCGACACCGACGATTTTTTTCTCTTTTCAGAAAACCCGAATATTGAGAGAGAGGATTTCTATTAGTTTCTTCTTTTTTTTTTGGAAGATAATAGAGAGAGGACGATTCTGAAATATATAATAGGTGCCAATAACCGAAAGGTTGGCAAACCAATGATTATGCCTTAGCGGATCCATACCAGATCGAATTTCTCTCTTAACGGATTTACTTTTATAATCAGAAAATTGTCTATTAATTGTATTCTCTAGGGACCAATAACCTAATTGTATTATTACCAAACTTTATATAATTTAAACCATCACTAAATCATAAAGTTATTAATACGTATTCTATACATTAAAGACCTTATTTCTCATGAACATATTGAAACCCGATAAATAATATTTAATTTGATCACTTCATAACGGTTTTAATTAGATATTCGATAGTCTATTATCCAATATATATTTATATTACCATATATTTTGTAAGTAATAGAAATTAATTCCAACATTTCAATCTTCATTATTCAATCCTTGATTATTGTACTTATGTGGAACCATTTTATTATAATGATATATGCAAATACATTCAATGTTACCTAAATACTAAATACGCACATAGTTTAATTATAAACAAATTAGTATCCGGGATATGCTAATCACGAACGTATATGATAGTTTATCCAAAAAACAAAAAGAAAAAAAACGAAATCGCGCACGTATATGCTATGCACTTCACGTATTAAGTCTCATCATACAAAGGAGCGTGTCAGGTGCTTACTTTATGGTCTTCGTTCCCCTCCAGTTATACACGAACGGAGATGTCCATTCACTCCCTAGGCCCTCTACGCTTGTTAGCTGTTAGCTGTTGGCCATACTGGATGTATCCAGTTTATTACTGTAGATGAGATGCTACAAAACAGAACACAGCCGGGGCCCAGGGGCTCATTAGTATTTCAATCTTCATTATTCGATTATTGATTATTGTTCTTACGTGGAACCATTTTGTTACATTGCATAATGGATGGCGGTTGCCTTTCCTTGTTAGTATATGCACCTTCAAGACAACCTAATTAATTCAAACAGTTATACATAACTAATTAATTGATTAATTAATTAATCAATTAATTAATGTCGGAAAAACTAAATGTTTGCTAATTAATCCAGTAAGTAAAAAAGGCATGTGTGTCCTGTTTAAACTAAAATAAAATTGTGAAGTCGCTTTCTATGAAGGTAATGATGACAGGGGTCTAGAATGTCTCTTGTTGCATCAGGAGACATGAATCCTTTTCAACAAAATCTCTTTTTTCTTTCTTCTTTTCTTAATGAAATCACCCCTTCATCAAATTCAAAGGGACAATCATTGAGAAATGCTAATCACCAACTAAACACAAAACTTTATGTATCCATCCATCCATCCATCCATCCATCCATCTCCTAGTCACCATATATGTAATTATGTCTCTCTAAATTAATAGAAAATTCAGTTTGTGTTTTGACTTAATTCGCTTGCACAGTTATTTATGTACAATATAATTGGTGTCAATTAGTAGTATGGGACATAACATAATCAGTACTTGAAATAATTTGATGATGGCCTCCATCAACTTTTTCATGGAAATTAAACTCGGCGGCTTAATTATTAGCATGCATGGATTTATATTGGATAATAATTGCAGCTTCCAAAATGGGTTAGTTAAGGTACGTGAAATAAAATAAAAAAATAGGAGATGTTCTCGTGTGACGCCGTCAAGTACAGGCCATCATGTGGTAGTGATTATATTCACGCTTAACTTTAGTTATTAACACCAATACATAAAATTTGTAAATGCTAAAGGTGCAAAGTGTGACGAGATTTCTAAAAGTAGAAGCTAGCTAGGTGATAGAGACCCGGAACATAGAAGGCACCATGAGAGCGCCACAGAAGAACTGGGAATGAGATAGTGGCTAATTGCTGATGCTGTCGTAAGCCATCAATTATTTGGATAGAGCAGTTGATGCCAAAAGATAACTCTATTGCCTATACATGCATGCAATTGATCAGCTATTAAGCCACAAGGTTATTGATTATTGCAAGATTGGATCTTTTTTCTGTTATTTTAATTCTGGCATGGACAGGTCAGAGAGGGTATAGGTTGGAATCTGGAAACTGAGTTGCCTGTAACTGCAGATGTATCGACCACAGTTGCTGTCTGGAGAAAGAGAGAGAGAGAGAGAGAGAGAGACAGGAGGCGTGGTGTGATATGCTCATGCTTCATGCTTCATGCTTCATGCTGAGACGCATCGATCGATGCATCTTTCTAGGAGAATGGAAACTACTGCCTGGTGCATTTATTGAAAGAAGCAAATTAATTCGGCCTTTTTACTGTTTGATATCTTCATTTTTAGGAAACTACGCCAGTCTGGATCATAGGTTGTCAATGGATGGGATTTAGGTTACAAACGTAAATCTATTAAATATTTATGAGAAATTGATATCAGATTAGAATTTTATGATTAAAATTAGAATTTATATTCATTTTCTTAGCGAACATTAAATCGGAAGATACAGATCATAATATTTCAGATTTTTTATTTAAATATATAAAATAATAAAATACATGTTTAGCATGAATAAATATATATAAATTTACATTATAAAAGTATAAATTAGATTCGTAACTTCAATTTGACTAGCTCGCATAACATAAAATTATATTATAGTTACAGTTATAAATCATTACCTCTTTCTCTTTAATCTCCTTTCATTAGGGGGACATGTTGAACGTGTGAAGAAAAGAATATAATATATTCCAAGATAAATTATTTACTTTTATCTAAACATTGTATTGCTAATTATCTATGCTGTGCATCATAACAGCCATATTATTCCTTCACATGAATCTTGATTTTTTTTTTTTTTTGCCTCCAATGTTTTCTGAATTTTTGGTTACTTTATATGAAAATGACTATAGATACATGACTTGAGTATGTCATGTTAATCAAATGATGAAACTATAATTGTAGAGATGTATCCGCACTATTATCTATGTATCTTTTCTAGCCATCTATCTTGTTATATAGGGGTGTTAATGAAAAAAGGATTTTCATTAGCATATGAAGTACATTATAAATATTTTGTCTGCAAACATATTAAGAACACTAAAGTAACATCTCCATTTGAAAAAGTACTGGAGAGGACCATGCACTTATTTATTTATGTTTGTAAATCTCTGAGAGCGAGAAGAAGGGATGAGGAGGGATGAGTTGGGAACAGAGAAAAGGTGAGATTCGGAAAAGGGAAAGAGAAATCAGGGAAAAAGGAGAAGGAATCCGTTTGGAAGTCGTGAGTACCACTGCATCACTGACTTGGTACTGTGTTATTATGTACTGAGATGTAATAATTATAGATGATGGGAAATTTAAGTAGAAAAGAATCCCACATGAAACCAATTTCACGAGGCTTTTCATGAAAGCTTGGTATTGTTGCATTGGTGATTGTTGCATTGGTGATTGGTGATTGGTGATTGGTTCCCCCAACCAGATTGTTTTGTTGTGTTTTTCTTTCCTTTTGTGATTGCCAAGACCGAGAGCAGGTACGGATTTCTCAGTCGTTTCTCTCGTGAGAAACAAACACCCCGTATGTTCTCTCTCTTTCGTGCGTAGATAGGTGTCAGAGATGGAAACAGCTTCCAAACTTTGAACAGTTTTTGCTTCTTTTAGTTTCTTCTCAGAAATGCGAATTCAATTAAAATTTGTGTGGTGAGAAAAGGCCATGGGGTCGTTGTGTAGGTGCTTCGCCTGAGCTTATTTAGCCGGGAAAGGCGGAGACAAAATAGGTGAAATTATGAGAAGGTTGATTGATTGAAAAGCGAGTTGTTTTCTCCGGATTTTAATCATATTTCATGAACTATTTGCGTGTAGATTAGGCCAAACTTTAGTCTAATCAAAGTCAATGTTGGGTTGTTGTGTAATTATTTTTTATGTTTGTTTTATTTTTGTTACAAAGGTTCACTGTAAAAATAAGAACATTCGATTTAAAATATGATGATTTAAATTATGTTTCTAAAAAATTGTCAATGTGATAATTTCAATTTAGAGTTAAAAATACTTGGGAGTATTTTTCATCTATTTCTATAAAGCCAAAATTAGATGCTATTTTTTTTTTCTCTTTTTGCAAATTAGCCCGTAGGTCTAACTATAGATGTTAATATTGAACTGAAGAGTGATTGTTTATTAGTAGATTAAACTTTAGAGAAAGTAATTATTAAATTAAAAGTTATTATTGTTAGTGATTGCTGATTAATGCCTAGCGTACGAAACCTCATCCTTGATTTGAACTTTGAAGTGTTACGTGGGCTAGAAAGCAAGAGGCACAAAGAATTTAAAAAAAATATATATTCCGAATAAAGGCACTCTTTATTCGTAATATGCCATTGAAAAAGATAATGGGTTGTTTGCAATTCTATTCCTGTTCCAATAAGTTTTGTCTTTTGTCTTCGAAAATAATGGTGCATTTTTTTGGTTCTATACCGAAAATAGTTTTCTGCTCACCTTTTCTTTTATCAGCAGCTAAGGAAATGTAAAGAAATAAAACAAGTTTAGAGCGAATATCATTTGCAAAGCTGCAGGTTATAGTATTTTTATAATAATCACCGCATAACAAGTGGTAAAAAGTTAATTTCATAAAGGGCACTCAAGTAATAGCCGGATCATGCTAAAGAAAAAGTTAAACAGCAATTAGTTAGTTAGTTTAGTTTAAAATAAATAAATGCTTTGAATCTGTGAAAAGGCAAGTTCCAAGAAAAAGAGTATTTGTGATTTGTGAAAAGGTTGCTACTGTTGCCTCTGGCAGCAGCCTTCTGCCTTGAAAAATGGTTGCTGAAAGTAACGTGGTCTGTGGAGGTACTCTCAGAATACCTCAAATGAAGGATTTTGGGGCCAAATTGGGCCGAATGGTTCCAGGGAGAACTTACTAATGCCCCTCAAAAGAAAAGAATATGCGCATGTAAAGCATAATGTGTAGTGGGGAAACACCTTTAATTATTTTCCTGTGACAATACTCTATTTCAAAACTGCTATCTATCTGGATCCTCCTTTTATATCAGTAAACAGTGTATAGGGATTCTCTCAAAGAAGAGAGAGAGAAAGAGACTAATTTGCTCAAATTTTACCAACTAATAATGGTGAATTCAGTTAACAGTGTATAGGGATGCAATTATCCAAGTGAGATCCATTAGAACTATGGTGATATCTGCATTTGAATTCGGAAAGCCACTAACATTAACATTTCTGTCTCCTTATTTTGTATAACAGCCGTGAACAACATAAGAGCTTAAATTCTCAGCAAAATGAAAAGAGCGAGACAGAGGCAGTAACTCTCATAAAAGTATGTCATCACATAATTTCCAATCAAATCAAGGAAAATAAATAGAAGGAATTTTCACACTTTGTAGGAATCTCGCAATACATGGTCCAATGAGCTCTCGTTTCACTTAACAAATGGTAAATAATGAAGTTGCACTGCACCCAATAAAAATCTCTATAACAGATACAACAATTATACCACCTGGTAGATCCAAATACTGCCGGAAGAGATACACACAAAATTTCTTAAGCTATAGAAGTTTAGCTTACTAGAGATGTACTCCAATTAATGAGTAAATGAACTTGCTAACCTAACCCAAAATTGACTAATACATCATAAATTAACCTACCTGCCTTTTCTTTATTTATTCTCCGTCTTGAAAGGTTTAAAAGCTGCACCAAGTTGAGCTTCACAAATTGTGCAAACTTCAGGCTTCAATGCTTCAACAAACTTTCTATTTAGATTTAATCCACATACTACATTTAGTACCCTTGTGCAAAATCGCCGCACATCAGCTCTCCTGGACTGCTTCTGGGGCAAATTCGTCAGAAGCTCTCCTATCAACTCACAGATAACTTTCAGGTGCTTCTTGACCAGCTTGGATGAACTGGAGGTATCTTTTTCATGTGATTTCATGATGAAGTCGAGAAGATCTAGGGTTTCAATCCGCCTAAACTCAGCCTTGGCTGAGCCACACTTTTCAACCAAAAGGCCGAAGAGGGGTGTGCCCACCCAAGGGTACCTCCTGATAACCTCTTTCACAAATCCTAGTTTTAGCCGAGACTTCTTATTGTTAAAATAGTCAACCAATGTGTTCCAAAAGACTCCAACCACATTCTCCAGTTCAGGATTTGTGCAGTTCATGGAGGTGATAATTTTAAGTAGCCAAAAGGTCGCATTCTGGGTCAGACTGGAGACATCTTTGAACCGGGAACGAGAAACCAATTTTAGACTTTTCTCAATTAGGCTTTTGAGGGTTTCGATCTGGTTTCCAGGGAATTTTGGGTATTCTTTCGCTTTGAATATTTTCTTTTGTACGATGCCAGATATGCGTTGCCTGAATTGTTCACCACCTGTATTGGCATGTGACTTTACATAGGCTTGTACCAGGAAGGAGTAGACAGTCAAAACTTGGTTTTTCCCTGCTTAGTGAGGAAAAAAAAGAGTTAAAAGATATTCAAACTTCCCAAGATGTATGCTAATGTTTTGTTTTGCCTCTTCCAATTATCGTTTATTTAGTATAAGACTGAAACAAGAAAACACAGATGTTTAACATGGACTTGCTATAGGAGAAAACATGAGATCATATAAGCACAGGTTGGGATGAGTTACCAGGGTTCTTGTGCAGGTAGATTTCAAGGAGGGAGAGGACGCGGAACTTGAAGGACAGAAACTGTGACTGAGCAGCAGAGTCGTTGCCAGAGATCCTCTTCTCATTGAACATTGCTGCCAGGTAAGCATCCATCCTAAACATCGCATCGTCATCCATCCCCTCTGAATCCTCATTTTCATCATCCTATTTCAACCAAAACAATATCAATGTACAAAGTAGAAAATTGTTTCAATGCAATTTCACCTCTTTAGAATTTTGTTGGTTTTTGCTAGCTGCTATTTGTCAGTACTAACCTCATTGGCAGCCGTGTCAACATCCATCTCATCCTCCCTATCCTCATCATCTGCATCGACAACAGAACCAGGTTCTGCTATCCCTTCAGACTCATCACTCAACCCAGCCCCACCAGTTCCAGCATCATCATCATCCTCCTCGATTTCAAGGAAGTCGTCTTCATCCTCATCCCCACTGTCACCTTCAACCGATGCCAGGCGACGTGGATTCAGCTCTTTCTTTACAATTCGTAGCATCCGAATAAGCCCTGCATCGGTCACTTCCTCACAGAAGCATCGGAATACCTAATTCAATACCCAAAAAAATTCCAAGAACTGGTTACCTATAGCTTTCAACAAATGAGAAGAAAAAAGGACCAAACTGCATTCACTACTTAAATCAAATTGGGCATGATAGTAGGAGGTGCATAATATATGAGCTTGTAGCTCCTGATTGATATGCATTTATTTGATGTAGCCATTTGAATTATAGCAAACAAGCACCGAAACTAGTAAAGATCTACAAAGATACCATGCCATATTTTTTGTATTTTCTGTCAAATTATTAGATCTTCAGGTACCAATCATGAAATACTAAAATGGGCAATTCTGGGAGTTGCTTGAAGATACATGCGTGTGTTGTCTTCTTTTTATTTATACCTGTATATGTATATTTTCTTAAGAAAATTTGTATTTGAACCACATATTTATACAAATTGTTCCATTATGACCCCCATAATTGTAATTTAATGTTTTAATATAATCATTTTATTGATATTATTAATATTCAATATAGTATTTGACCCCAATTTAAAAATTTTCTGGCTCCACCACTGTGTGTGTGTGTTTTGGTTGGGGGGGGGTACAACTTGCAAAAAGGAAAAAAGATGTCTCTTATCTACTTGCCTGTTCAATTGCATAGTTTAGTGGGCCTGAAGAATGGGGCAAGAGGGAAAGGAATGTGTCAACAAGGACATCCATGAATTGAGGTGCAGAATCCTCCCCTTCCTCCTCTTCTCCCTCTGAAGAGTTACCCTGAGAGAGAAAAGAGAAGGCCTTCTTGCAACAGATAGTCAAGTCAATTGCTGCCTCATGGAATTCACCAGGATGGAGAAGAATCTGAAGCAGCAGCTGGATTAAAAGGAACCGCATTGCATGCATTCTAGATGAATCAGTTCCAGGGCTCACTTTTCTTTCCTGTATGAAAGAAAGGCAATCTAGATCAGCTACAGTGAGATGTATTATTTTTCTATTTTATAATTGTCTTATGTTTAGGGATGCTGTATGTGGATGTATTCTTGCCTACACACCAAAAAAAGAGAAATATGTTAAAAAAAAAAAAAGAAGGAACTTATGGTTTGATACTTGCCAAAATAATACAAGGGTTTAATGCCATTTCAACATTCCCAACAACGCCCTATATATATTAGTGGTATACCCTGTATGCAATGACACATCACCCATCTTACTTATTATTGCCCTGATAATATTATCTTCAATTTCTAATTTAGGACTTTAAAATGTAAAACTATATCCACAAATCTTAAATAAAGCCTCTCATAGAATGAATGCTGCAATTACATGTAATAAAATTGTTTAAGCATGATGCTTATCATATTATCATAATTTTCTTTTGAATTACTTCAACAGGGCTTTGTGAAAAAAGTGAAAAGGCATTGGTTCTTTTCCCATTCATGATAATTTTGGCGTTTTACTTCTGCAAACTTCTCAAAAGTCAGTGCAAATTGAGAGAGACTGAAAGGGGGGGAGGGGCCAAGAGGGGGAGAGAGAGATTACCTCATTAGACAGTTTCAATTCCATTTTCAGGAGCTTTTTGAATGCCTTGTCATCCTCATCCCCTAAAACTGTGAAAAGTGACACCGAAGGAATGCTGGAAACTGTTTCCACAAATCTGGTGAAGTAAGAGGCAAGATCAGTTGGCTCGATCTCATTCAGCACACGGGCCCCCTCCGACTTATGTGCCTCCTCCAATAGTACCTGCAGCTGCTCAATGCATGATTCTCTTAAAGCATTGGAGATTGCAGCTTTCGGCCACTTGAACTTCTCTTGCAGCTCGAAAGAAGTAACCTCTGTACCTGTTAGAAGCAAAGGAAACAAAATCAATATATCTTCAATAGAATGAGAACTTAGAGGTCGGTTACACGTTACAGAGTCCAACATGATGATCATGTGTGCACGTTAGTTTTTTTATACTTTTGGATTTCATCTAATAGATATCCTTATATTTATAGTTGAACAATGATCTAAATTCCACGTCCACAAAACCACAAATGAATCAATTTTTCAGCCATAAGGTACAAAGCATGGTATATGGTACCATACAAGTATAATTCATTCCCACAAAAATACCAACTAGTGGCCACTATGAAGGAAGAAGGGAGGGATGTCATAGGTAATACATTTAGATGAGTTGAACAATATATAGTACCTAATGAAGCAGTAAATAAACCCTGAACAGTGAGAAACTTCATTATGACAGCTTGAACCTTGAACTTATCCTCAGTAAATCTAACAATCTCTTCATCCGTCAAGGTTTTCAAATTTGAATTCAGTTTCAAATTTTTAACAACGCATGGCATGGTATCAACCACCCAGTTCTTCAGCGTATCTGACCCATTTCCATTTCCATTTGTCAAGGGGTCCTTGTCCTCAGCAGAACCTACCTCTGAGTTCTCATCAGTTGTCTGACTCTGGTCTGATGGCTCATCAGAAGTGGGCCCCTCATCAACAAACAAAGATACCAGACTATCCACAAAGTGCATGCATCCCTCAGCATTATCAAATTTTGCAATAAGTTGCTTTACTGTCTGGGTTTTCGTGATATTATCAAACCTACCCCGGCTATGCTTTTGCAAGGACACTATAGCTGCAACCCTTCTGTCCAAATTTTCACCAATAAAATTTATGACCTCAGTTAAAAAATGTTGGCCTGCCTTGTAAAGCCATGATGACTTGTTCGATAAAATATCCATTAGACAGTACACAACCTTGCTTGAAAGAACTACTTGGAGGTATGAAGCGGGTAATTTAGGCAGGGTCAAAAGTAGAATGTTGAGCGCCAGGTATTTTCGGTCATGGGAAGAGAATAGGAGTGATGATTCTATTACAACCTCACAGAAATTGCAAAGGTTGACAGAGCTATCCTCTGATGAGCTGCCTTTTTTACTTTTTTTGTGCTTTTTGGTGGCTCGGGTTATTGGGTTTGTCTCTTCCCGAGTGGGTACCTCTGGTAATAGCATGTTTACCATCACTGGCCAAAGTCCATGCACACGTGGCAGGCAAAATGTTGATTCCTAATTGTTCAAAAGACATTTTAGTAAAATGTGCTCAGAGCTTTAATCACTATTCATCTTCTGTTGTTTAGGCATTTTAAATAGTATATGAAATTTTCTCAATTTTTCAAAAGAAAACATAAAAATACAAAACTTCCCCATGTTTAAAACAAATGTCCAATATTCTCAAGGTACTTGTAGATAAAAGCAAATATCATATCTTGGTTTATGAATATACCTAAGAAATTTTCATTATAAAGTAATGAGGTCCTTTTTCTAATAGGATTTCTGAAAACTAACTAAACACTTCTCAAAGCTTCCCATAGAACAATAAATTGGAGCTTCATTAGGCCAGTAAATTTTCATATTTGGGGTTTTGGAACACTATAGCATACATTTTCCAATATACACAAGCATGTTAAGAATCCTTAGGTTTGCACCAAACCTCCCAAATATCTATAAATTACCTGTAGACAACAGGCAACTATAATTTGGCTCAAGGGGAAATTGGTCACTTTCCAGTTGGGTTAAAATTTCTTGAGCGAAAGGACCTATCCCCAAAAAGGTTAATTATATCAATGCTACTTTCATGTTCAAGAAGTGGCTGGAATTTTAAAGAGAACCAAATGCATTATTGGGTTCAAGTCAGGTCTTACCTTGAAACAAGGAGAGAGAAACAAGAGATGATCCCGAGCAAAGAACTTGTCAGCACTGAACGGACATGGGAGTAAATTTCCAAATACATCATTTTCAGTATTTACCCTCTCTTGCAACTTGAGTGCGAGGAAAAGTGCATCAGGGTCCCCAACTTGAGCAGCTTTTTCAAACCAGTCCTTCAAACCTGGGGCTACCAACACTTCAGTTAATACAGCCTCCTCGGGTAACTGCAATATAAAATGGTTTCAAACATACATCATCAGAACCACAAACTATTATAAAATTAATATTGAAAGTAACAGTAGTACAAGCCGCAAGCCGAGTAATGTTACTGGCTGCCACTAAATCATCATGTTTTGTATTTTCTTGCATTTTTCTTAAAAGATTTGTCACTTCATTTAAAATACCAAGCAGAATGGACCTCCAAATACCAGTACAATACCAGGGAGTGGAGAAAATGATGCCAACTGCCGAAGAAGAGTTCATCACAACAAATCTGTAATCAGCCTATTCCTTTTTTTTTGTTTCTATTTATGGTTGCCATCCTGTGGCATCTATACCATAAATGTTTGGTCCACTAGACTGGGTAACCGGTGGTATGGGAATCCATTGTTCTTATCAAACAAAGAGAGAAGTTAAAAAAAAAAATTGCTCAATGCTGCTACAGACCTGATTGGCCAAATCCAAAATAATAGAAACAGCTGGCTCGCTCAAATAACGCTTCTTTGCTGCAAGTGAAGTCACATTACCAACAAAATCCTTCACAATTGATGAACTTTTATCTGACTTCCATTGTTCAGAAATTCGTGATGATCTGGCTAGTGACCCATATGCAAAAAGCCGGCCCAAGAGATTGTCTTTAGCTTCCTGTAAAATAATGCCCGAAGAAACAAAAATAAAAAAAATCAGATCTCCGTTCAAGTTTAAAAAGAAAATTATTGTAGTTCACTTTTTGTCCAAACTTTACAAAAAGTTTGCAAAAGCATCTCAGCTTATCAAAAATTGCAAACACAACATTACCCGTCTGGAAAAAAATGCTCTACTCCTGCAGTTTTAGTTAGCTGATAATTTTCTTCTGGCTCCATTGCAATACTACAATAGTAGATTTTATTGCCAATTCGTAAAAATGGCAGGGCATTTGGCAAAGTAACAAATTTTGTTTTGACTATATTTGTGGTTTCAAGGTAACAGCATTTTTTTTTAATTATGTTTGTGGATTCAAGGTAACAATATTTGTTTTGACTGAGTCAGTGGATTGCATTCACTAGAGGAATATGTCTTATCATCAAGAACCAGCTCATTAGTACCACAACTAACCAAAAAATATGTGTTACAGGTACAACTGAAACCAAAAGGTATGTGTGTCACAGGTAAAATGACAAATGCAGGTACCAAGCTCCAGTTATGCCTCAAAGAGCATTTCTCTGTCAACCAATTGACAACACCAAAAGAGTGGAAGTGAACAAAAGAAAATCAAAACAGGAGCTAGCTTGAAACTCAGTACAGTTTTTAGTTGCCAGTACCTGACCCTTCATGCCAGATGAAACTTCGAGCTCTTCTACAATGAGCTTCATCAAAGCATCTAATTTTATTGCCTGAATTTCACCAACAACAGCCGCTAAAGCCAGTGCAAAACCTTGCCTTGCATACTGTGAAAACACAATTATAAAAATTAAAATGAATCAGTAGTTCAAAATACAAGAAAAATAACAATGATGCCATGTAGTAACAATATCATGCAGAAGATTAAAACCAGAAGTTCATTTATTTCTGCAAAATTTAACTAATATATAATCCTTGTGTTGTGTCCTTGTCCATCAAAGGTTATGATTGAATTTTATAAAATAAGATTCAATTTAGCCACTGGATGCAAGTCCTGATCCAGAAACAGTTGAGATTGACAAATTTGAGGTTGGAACCAATCCCTGCCACCTGATCTAACAATAGGACTTCTTCCCTCTATCCTATCTCTAAGCAGCCGTCTCATTGAAAACAGTGCCTCTCTCTCACTCATGGAAAACCACGAAGCATCGCCTCTCCTCCAGGCTCCAGTCCAAATGCTATCTGGGGTGGCTCTTGAAAAATTAAAGAGCATGTATCACCCATCCTTCAGTACAGCACCATCCGCAAGAAAGCAAGAGGACAACTTTTTTTTTCTTTAAGCATAGTAAATCTATACAGTTGAACTTCTTGTAATTTATCATTTCCCAAAAAATGTATCCCAATGATAGTTTAAGACTCGATTTGTTATGTAGTATGTCAATAATGAAATCGATATTATATGAAGTTTAGATCAAAGGATGATAAACAAAACAAACAATTTTTTTTAATGGATTCTTGCTTCAATTTTGGTTTACTGTAAGCTAATGATATAAAAAAGGTAAAAGTTTCTCTTGCCTGGCTTGTTTAATTATTTTTATTGATTATCTTTTAAATTTGCATTAATGATTGTCCTATTTTTCAGTTGATATCTTGGATGCCTAAACTCCTTTAGGCAATTTTCTCAAAGAATAAAGAACATTTTTTCTTAATAGGCCGTTTGCTAATCAGGTTTAGAGGATCAAGATCTACCCAGCACATTAATCCTTGTTCCCACAAGAAAATCAATTTCCTTTCTTTTTTGGTATCATAAAAATTCTACTAGAAACTCACACCAGAATGGAACAAATAAAAGATTCGCATGACAAAAGCAGAATTATTTTATTTTGTTCATGGATGGGTCCTTGAAGCATACAAGTAAATCAAGACAAAAAAAAGTCAAGGGCAAAGAAGTTCTTGTTTTATAGACTGAACTTGCCACTGTTCGCAAAACACCGAAAGAATGCTCAATGTTATTCACATATCTGAGATATTTTAGAGTGTCGAGCCTGGTAAGAATATCAAGTGTGATTTATAAATAACATATATCAAGAGTAAAGAGAGGACTGCCCTTTCTGGGTATTCTCTTATTGTCTTTATTTTGTCAAATTGCTTCGTTGATTATTAAATATGCATTCCAGTTCTTGGACGTGGAACCATAGGAGTTCATATCAGAACCTCACCAAGTAGATTTAATTATTTTCCTCTTTTCTTGACTAGTTCCTCTATTTCTCACTAATTTAGGTAGTTAGATGTTCATTGGCAAAACCAAAAAGAAATTAAAAAAAAATCCTTTTTCTCACCTCCCTGGAGGAGGATACACCACGAATAAATCTTCTAATGGCATATCTCAGAGAAGGTGCGCAATTATCCATTCCGTCATCTTTCTTGGCCTCCATTTTGACCGAGTCTGCTACCTCTCCATTATCCCCATTGCTCTCCTCATAACCCCTCTGCACATCCCTTAACTCTCTGACCAATCGTTCAGCCGCCTCCTCTCTAACAGAGCTCTCTTGCGAGGAGAGGCCTCTGAACAAATCCAAATGCAATCCTGGCTGTCCCAGAGAGGTGCTAGCCACGCCTGTACCCGCTTCTTTTGATTCTTGATTCGCTTCTTTTGATTCCGATTCTGGTTCTTGGGCTTCTGCTTTAGAATCTGGTTTTGATTCCGGTCGTTGCTTGCCTTCTGAGGCAAGGCGGCGCCGCCTTTCCTTGTCCAGAGCCTTTCTCGCCTTGCGCTTCTCCATTTGTCTGAGCTTTTCAGATATTTTGCTAGACGAAGAGGTGGAATCAGTTGCTCTCTCTGTCGGAGCGTCTGCTGTTTCTTCCATGGAAGAGGAAGGTCTCTTCTTGCCACCCATTGTCTTGGCTTGCGATTCTATCGAGGGATTCGAGGTGAGGGATCTTGGAAAATGAGGTCTCAAATTAGGGTTTTACGCGAAGAATAAATAAGAGAGCCAGAGGGGGGACGAGGGTTTTGATGATGGCGGCGAGTTGTGAAGTGGGGCTCTTTAATCTACGAATTAATCGGTACAAAAATAGAAAAGAAGGAAACTTGGGTTGTGTTATACTTGTACTTGTACCCTCGTGAAAAGTTGAATTTGTGTAATAAACCCTAAACCCCGTATTAGTCTACCCTAGAGCCGGTCTTTATTTTGTTTCTCAGATCTTGGTTTCGGGTTCACAAATATTTCAAAGAAAAGATCCTCCGAAGAACGAAATCCGTTAAGAGCCCTCCGCTTAAAGAAACCGAAAACGAAATCCGTTAAGAGCCCTCCGCTTAAAGAAACCGAAAACGAAATCCGTTAAGAGCCCTCCGCTTAAAGAAACCAAAAACGAAATCCGTTAAGGGCCCTCCGCTTAAAGAAATCAAGAACGAAATCCGTTAAGAGGCCTCCGCTTAAAGAAACCAAGAACTCAACCTTCCACCTCCTCCCCTCTCATTGCGCGCGCTCTCTCTCTCTCTCTCCTCCCCTAAAGTCGCAATTGCTGCGATTTACTTCCAATCGCACAGCCAAATTCGTAAACCCCATTGAACCCCAACATGGCAAATACCAGGAATGGGGCTCACGATGAACTGAGGCGACTTATTGGAACAGAGAGTGATGTCATTATCGACATTTTCCAATTTGATATCGAAATTGGTAATGTGACCACATTCGTTCGTGACATGGGACCTGTCAGCTGTATGGCTGCCGGCCGAGCTGGACGACTCGTAACGGGTACGCATAGTAGCCGAGTGAACGTGTGGAAAAACAGAGGACCAGATGCAAGCTTTAGTGCCTGGGATGGACCAGTGTCTGCAATACTCGTCGACCCCCAATCTCGGGTTTTCTCAGCGCATGATGATGGTACGATCCGTATTTGGGAGATAAATCCCGACGAACCAAGACTCTACCGGCATTTCATGACACTACCATCTGATCCGAAAACCCAGCAATATGGATCATTTGTATCTAGGATTCCAGGCAATTTCCTTCGACCAATAGTCAGCCCCACTCGTTTGACGGTTTACGCCATGTGCTTCAGTGAGGACAGTAAACTTCTCTATGCCGGGTCATGTGATGGTACGATCAGAATCTGGAATGTATGTTCTACCGGAAGGGGCTTTATGCCGGAAGTTTTTTGGGAGATATGTACTATTGGCCAGAAGGGCATTTGAATTAGGAACCAAAGAAGTTGAACAATCATACAAAGCCTGTTTGTGCAATTACTGGTAATACCACCTATGTCTTTTCTGGTTCAGAAGACAGTAAAATATGCTGTTGGAAGCAAACTGATGATGGAGCCTCACATGCTTGCCTACTAGTAATAAACTTACATAAGAGGATTGGAAAGAAAATAAACCCCACCAGTTCATCCTCTACAGTGGCAGTGAAGACAGGACAGTTAAAGTATGGAGGTTTTGTGGTCAAGCAGATGGCACCTGATAGTTTTACAATGTGGGATTGATTCTGACGATGTGCTTTCCCATTTTTTTTCCCTCTCTTTTTAGTTTGTATTCGAATTGATGACATGTGCATGGAGCTAGCAATGTTTCTTAGATTTCTACTGATATCTGGTAATAAATGCAGAATGTTCCTGCTGATTGTATATTCTTGGAGTTCATTGTTTTTTTGTGGTTAATCAATAAACTTTTAGTTTGGTACTTGAATCCAATAATATTTTACTTTGGTATAAAGAACTGTGAAGTGAATGTGAAAAGCCTTATTATCTGATGTCTGAATAGATGAAAATACAAATACACAGATGAAATATTTGAAATATCGACTAGCCCAAATCTAAAATTCCTTAATGGGGTGTTATTAGTATTGTACCAATCTGTACCAGTAACGCTTGTGCAAATAAAACAATTGATATCAGTACTGTTGGATAGGAGACTTCTGTTCTATATAAGTTTGTAATATCTATAGTAGCAGGGGGTGTTTTGCAACAGTGTATTTATGTTGTTTTCAGTGGTCCACTTTGTAATTCTGTGTGTATATGTGAGAATATCAACATAGAAATGAAGTAGCTTCCCATTTCCACTTTCTCCTCTTCTTTTCCGTCGTTCCCTTTCTAAGTTTCATCACCAAATTACTTGATTATTTCTCTAATTCGTTTCTTAGAAATTATCAAGTACCAACTCAACCAGGCCTTATATAATTTGAAAGTCAGTAAATTGAAACCAACGTAATTGCAACTGTTATATAATCTGAGCTTAGCCCTGACAGCGTCAGATAGCTAACTAGCAAACATAAACCGTGCTATGAATCTAATAACTTAGATGAACTTCAGATTTGAGGTTTCAAGCTCGTACTGTAAAGCTAACTGTAAAAATTTGAATAAACTGTAAATTTTACTTTCTAATTCTCTTTCAGATTTTACAATTTGCTGTGGTAACTGCTAATGATAGCAGTATTCTACACGTTGGTATTAAATGGTGCTATTTGATTGTGGAGTATTCAATCTTTGCTTATACTGAACTCAATAAATAAGTACTTATTAATGCTTTGACACTGTTATAATTCTTAACAGAATAATAAAGGTGTTCTTTGTTCTTTGCGCATTTCTAGATATCTAGAGTTCCAGACTCTTATTTAAAAATTTTAAATTACTCTAACCACATCATCTTTTGTATCAACAAAAAAAAGGCCGAAGAAGAAGAAAAAGTAAAAAAAAAAATACGCTAGTGAGTTCAAAAACTTGGAAACTTTTTTGTATTTAAATTTTTTTTTTGGGAGAATTATATGAATGAGGGATATTTCTAACGCACCCAATTTTTATAGTACATCAAACTCTTGTTATATATATATATTTTTAAAAAATATTATTCAAGTTATAAAAAATAAATTTGTAGATATGTTTCTAATTATTTGGATATAATATATATTAAATTTTGATCAATTTGAAAAATGTTTAGCCTTCCATCAAACAAATAAAATATTTTAATGCTAGAATTTTAATAATTTTATGATGAATGATCAATTATATTTCAAATTAATTGAAATTTGATATATTTCTATCTAAATAATTAAAAATACATTTTATAATTTTAATTTGCATTATATTTATTAAAAATATGTATGTTAAGATTTAGATGTACTATAAAAGCTGAAATATGCTAGAAACATCCAATGATAAATAAATGCTTCTTTTTTTTATTAAATCAATGTTCAACGATAATAAAACTTAAAAATACGAAGATGAACAACAAAAATACAACAAGGGCTATAATTGCATAATTGCAGTCGTAGTTAAAAGTTAAAATTTCAATTAACATTTAAGAAAAAAAACAATATACTAATTTAAACATCTATTTAAGGAAAAGACAATATACTAACTATTTTTCTTTATTCAAATTTAATGTAGAGAATTTAAACATCTAATATTGATATAGTTTTCTTCAGAATTTAATTCTAAAAATGATGTTGGTCAAATATATTTTTGCAATTTGCAAAAAATAGGCGCGTGCTGGAAAGAGAGAGAGAATGAAATGAAAATGTTGCATATGAATTTATTATTTCTTGTTTCCTAATAAAAATATATAGTATTGGTATAAAAAAAAAGGGAGATATAAAGCAATGTGTATGTACAAAGGGTATATCAAAGAGTTTTAAGCCGATTTTTTTATTTAATAATTCAAAATTACGAAATTAAATATCTAAAAAATCGTGAAAGGAATTTTTAAATATAGAAGGAACGCAAATTTTTTTCACATGCCGAAAGGTGTGCCACATCATCAACTCGACACAAGAAAAAAATATGCGCATCTCTACACGCAGAAAAAAGTAGCGTGCCACAGAAAATCTGATGCATAATAATTTTTCGTGCATCAACTCACTACGCGAAAGCCTTGTGGACGTGATAGAAAATCCGACGCGCGTAAAAGAATGAAGACTAGGGGCGTGGGGAGCAAGTGGGATACACCCGCGAGTCCGATTTTTTTTATTTAATAATTAATAAATATATAATTAAATATTTAGAAAAATATAATATGAATTTCAAAATATAGGAGGAACACGAAATATTTTCACATGTCAGTTCGGCATGAAAAAAATTTTCACGCATCAGCAAACTCGATACGCGAAAATGTGTGTCACAGAAAATCTCATACGCGGAAAAAAATAGCGTGTCGTCGTAGAAGACTCTAAGCCTATGTCCTGTGTGTGTCCATTTCCCGATACGCTGATGGGAAGTTAGTTGAAAGATACCACCTGTTAGTATGCCTATGTTGTATACTTCAAATTTCTTTCATTATTTTATGTTTCTAATTCTATTTAAAAGAGTAAGGTAACTTCATTTTTGTTAATTTGCAACAATTTTTTTGATATGTTTTTTTAGAAAATTTTAATCAAAAATTTAAGTACAATAAAACTATATTAAAAAATAAAATTTACAAAGAAGTTAATTTGTTGGTATTAATATTATGAATTTTGAATTTATTTATGGCATTGTGACATTTTTTTTTATAAGATTTAGAATAATTATGATTAATTTCAAATATTCGGAAACAATTTACTTACATTGACACAAAATTTTAATAATATTTTATGACTAGGTGGAAATTTGTATGTTATCTTTTGTGAACCTAAAATGCAAGTATGCAAGTATGTGAAATTTATGATGTTTGTTGAGTTTTTATGTTATTAAGGTGTTTAATTTATTGTTACAATCAAAATTTCAATATAAATACTCATGACAAATCAAGAAATCAATGATAATTAATAACCCTTAATTACATATGAGTGATATGTGTATGATAAACTGATATTAGTCAATTTCTAAATTGATAAAATAAAAAACGATAAGAAATATTTGAAATTAATATTTTCAAAAAAATATTATAAAATTTCTTGCATCATGACCCTAAATAATTGAGAATATTTTTCTCGAAATAACACTTAAAAAATTTATTCTCAATTCGAGCCACGTCTCCATAAAACATAAAATATGATAAATAAATTTAAAACATAATTAAAAGACCCAGATACGAATTGGTACCTTACATTAAAAAAATATTATGCAGATGCACCCTTCTATATTTAACCAATCGACAATTCGACTTGAATAAGTTTAAATATCATATTTATATTAATTTCAAATAAATTTATGTCGACGTTGAAAGTTTTAAATATTAAGCTCACGTATAAATTATCAAAAGGCACATTAGATAATTATAATGAAAATTATTATGCAATAGAAATTCTATTAGCTTATAAATATATCATTTTCAATATTTTGTCAAGAAACATAATTAGGAGTAAAGCTATTTAAATCTTATTTTCTCTTCATAAAAAAATATATTTTTAATATATCTTACTTAATTTCTTTCAAAAATAACAATATCATTAGGAGTAAAGCTTGGAGCACTTTTAAAATAACAATATCATTAGGAGTAAAGCTTGGATGCTCCTAAGAGCATCGGACCTTCAATATTTTTAATTCAAAATCCATCGAGTCGGATTCAAATAACAAATCGAAGTTGCTCAATAAATATTTTATATCAAAATCTTGTAAAATATCAAAAAAATTAATTTTTAGAGTTTTGTAACTATTTTTAGATTTTTTAAAATTAACTATTCTTATATGTAAAAATTTATTATTTTAGAATCGTCTTTAAAAATATGAAAAAATGTTAGAAAACTCTAAAAATAGAAAATTTTAGTATCCTATAAAATTTTGATATGAAAAATTTATTGAAAAAATTTAGATTTATCATTTAAAACCGATTTGATGGATTTTTAAATTAAGAACACTGAAGGATCCGGTGCTCTCAGAAATACCCTAACTTTACACATGTCATTAATGTATTAATTTTATTTATTCAAAAAAATAATCGGTTTGTTCTAGTGCTACATGCCAATTTCATTGTAATCATCTAAAAAGTATTTTCTCAATTATTCATCTAAATAGAAAATCTATCTTTATTTCCCTCCGTCCATTTTTTTAATCTCCTAAAATCAAACTCAAAGCCATCGGATTTGTCGTTTGAAACGAACCTTGGCGCGCATAAACCAAATTGAAGCCCATTTCGCTCTCTGTTGCGGTTTCCCAAAGAAGAAGGGATCTTTTGGAGGATTGAGTTAGGAATTTTTTTTTTTTCTCTCTGCGCTTCAGCTCAACATCCCAAAATTAGTAAATTTCCCTCAATCTCTCTTCTGGGTTAACCTTTCGTTGTTCTTTTTTCCCCTCGTCTCTGCTTACAAATCAACGAACGGCGGGCGAGCGAGACGAGCCATTCTTCCCCAAGTGCTCTGCTCGTGTGACTCATGGCAAAGTGTCTACCATTAGGATATTATAACCACAGATGAATGGTGGAGCAAGAAAAAATAATCCAACTAACTACTTGAAAAATCATTGCCGTTAAATTCAAAATATTAGAATTGACATATGAAAAATGCAGCTTTTCGCCTTTTCCTAGTAAACTATTTCTTGACAAATTCAACGTGGTCCTTTACTAGCAGCCTTGAGTGCTGATCAAATTACATTGTCCTGTCCTTTTTCTTTGTTTTGACAGTACATGGTCATGATGTTTGCCAAAGCAACAAGTTTACTTCTAATATGATAAAAAGGTTGGCCAAATTGTTAAGAAGGTTGGTAATTTTTCTTTGTTTCAACAATTATCTGGTGCGAAGTGGGTGGTCCTAGCTCACTCCTGAGCTGCTACAAGAGATTGCTTTTTTACTCCCAGACATTTCATACCTGGCCAGATTCCGTGCAGTCTGCACAGCATGGCGATCTGCTGTTTATACGACACGAGCACCAAAGCCCTCATGTAACCCTTGCCTGCTCCTAATGTCATATGCCCAAAGAAACAATGCTGGCATTTGTAAAGCTGTACTCTTTCTTTAGTCTCCTGCTCTTTTAGTGACAATTGTGCAAATGTACGTCAAGTAGGAGCTGTCTGGCGACGGGTTTGTGGGACTGGAAACGGGTGGCTTGTGGTTGTTTCTAATCTCAACCAGACAACCTTCGAGTTCTCTATTTTTCTCTTGAACCCTCTCACTGGGTTCTGCATCTACCTTCCCTCATCTGCCTCATTAGTCACTCCCAAAAGGTGCAATGTCTAACAGAACCTTTTTTTTTTCCCGATGCAGCTGCCCTGACAGTATATTAATGTGTTGTTGTTGCCGGAGCATAGTATTACCTCTACTAGAATAGTTATTTTAATACATTATTATTATTTTTTTCTTTTCTTCTATATTTGTTAGGTGTTCATTATTACTCTCTTCTTAGCATATTTTTTTTAATAATTAAATTGCAGCTCTTCAGATATACGTCATGCATATGGTGTCTTGATTGCAGCCATCGGACTTCTTGAAGGCAGTAAGAGTCCTGCCTCAGGCTGTGTAGTGATGATAACATGGTACGAGCACCGGGGCTTTTCCTTCTGTCGGTACACAGGAGAAAATCATGAGAGTAAGTGGACCACGGTGGAGGCATTCTCACCTCATGACTACACTATTAGCTTGGCTTATCACCAGGGGCAGGGGACGATTCTAGCACATTACGCAGCAGGAAGGGTTCTCTTGGTTGATACAGCATCCCTCTCGAGGACCCTTGTGTACCTGCCCCCCTTGTATGCAGAAGTGGCTTTGTCCCGCTGTGCCACTTCAAGAATTGTGGAGGCCTCAGGTGAGGTGTTCCTTGCTGTCTACTGGTGGAATGAGACTGTTGCTTATGTTTTCAGGTTGGATCTAACAGTTCAGCCGCCGCGCTGGTGCCTGAGAACAGATATTGGCGATCATGTTTTGTTTATCGACTTTAGTCAACTTCAGTGCGTGACAATGCAGGACCATGTGAAGTTGAATTTGAGGAAAAATTGCATCTATTCTCTCAAAAGTTGAAGCTTAAATGATTCATTTACTCATTCAATTGTCATATGCCGGTACCAGTTGGACAAAGGAACTGCCGAAGAGCTTCCTCTTGAGTTCAAGTCTTCCACTCATCAACCTAGATGGCTACTTCCAAGCTTAATTTAGATTTAGATCAGATGCACTAATTGCTCCAGATAAACCTGTTGTTTTCCATTACTTATCCTCTTCATAAAATGGTTGCATCTACCAACTTGTATGTTTTTTCGGTTTTAATTTGGAAGCAATTCCATCTATTCTCTCTGGTTTATGTTTGTGCTTGCAGTTTGTTTGATAAGTGAAATTTCTCTGCTCTATTTCTTCTATTCTTGTTTTTACTTTTTTGGTATGGATCATGCCATTATGTTGATTCTGTGCTTGCTTGCGTGTATACATGTGATATTTAGTGAAAACTATTGAGATTTGATTCATTGCATTTCAATTTTCTGATCAAAGCATAATGTATTTAAACATGTAGATGGATAAATTAGTAATTTAAATATGGTGTGATAAGTTAACATATTAAAGTGAATGGGAGTCGATATATAAATATCATCATTGATACCATAATCGATATGGATTCTATTATTCAGATTAAATGAGTTATTATTTATTAATGATTTTTTTATATAATTTTTTTGTACAGTATTTTTGTTATTCAACTTAAGTGAATTATTGTTCATAGAATAATAAAAATATTGTCAAAAATAAATTGCATAATTCGTTAATATGAATAATAACTCATTTTATATGAATAATAAAATTGATATCGATTATGTTATCAATGATGTATCTCCCAAACATTTTCCCAAAATTAATATACACACAGGTTGTTCCACCCTAGGGAGTGTTTAAAAATGGTTTTCTCCATATTATGTAAATTGAGCTTAGCCATGAAAGGTGTTACATAGCCAACAACTAGCTGAGTATAAACTGTGGTATGAATCCAATTTTGATGTTGGAACAATTTAATTGTACTTCAGATTTAAGGTTTCAAAATCATATTGTAAACTGTAAACACATTCACAGCCAAACAAACATTGACAGTAAAAATTTCAATAAATTGTAAATTTCACTTTCTAATTCTCTTTTGGTTTTTACATTCGGTTGTAGCATATAACAATTAGCATCGTTCTACTACTATTACCAATTTGATTGTGGAAAGATCAGATAACCTGTTACTGGCTGTTTTTCTTAATCATGCCTGTTACAAACACCTATCTCAGGCACATGCCGAAATTGTCTCGATTTTAACAATACACATAAATGAATGAATTGTACAACAAACAATACATAATTTGTGGCTCACACAATCAGAAAATGCCGCTTTTCACTAATCTTTGTCAACAAGACGATAAATCGATGGCACAGATAAATATCTGCAAATGCAATTTTCAGATATGTTTCTGGAACTATGGATAATCTTTCTGGAGCATGCTTAAGGTTTTTCTTGATTCAAAATAGATGCATCTCTACTAGTCTGAAAGAATTGATTCATCACAACAAATTTATCCAGTACATGATATCTAGGCTCATCAAAAATACAACAAATTTATCCAGTACATGATATCTAGGCTCATCAAAAATACCAAAAAAAAAATACCCTTCTCACTAATCAAAGAGCAAACAATATCTGCCCCTCTTAAGCCACAAAAAAACTTAGCTTCTCTTACTTTTATTCTGCATTGACCCCAAATCATTCAAGAGGGAATAATTGAAGGGAAAAGACAAAACGGACATAAACACACCCAAAACTCTCATCTTACCTTAAGAAAGACATGCACAATGCTGTGTGCTTGAATTAGGCAGATCTGCTTCCAAGTTAGAGTCGAATCTCTCCCGCTTATCTCTCTAAACTTCTCGCCAGGGGAAAGATGGGGGAAAGTACACTACCGCTACAAATTCTCTTCTCTCTACCAAATAGCTGGCCAAACTTGAAGAAAACAAAAAGAATAAACACTGCTAATTGAATTAATTAAATTTGGAGATTGGAGATTTGGAGGTGCTCTAGAGTACAATTGCTGCCTTGTCATGGGATACATTTGGTATAAGGCTTGTTATAAGTGGCTCATACTGATCGGCCCCTGCACCACAGTACCACACCAGCCTACAATCAAAATTAATAACTGCTTTTTAGTAACAAGTAAGAAACCATACAAGAATTTGAATCTCAATAAAACAGAAAAGAGAATAACCAGTTTCCGGTAGCATACTATTTGGTAGTTCTGGTAACATACTGTTTGGTAGTTCCGGTAGCATGCATGCCGGTTGGTAGGTGAAGATATCTAGTAAAGTTCTTTGTGTCTCAGTACCAATGTAAAAGAAAGTATACCTAGGTTTCCGCCAATGTAAAAATCAGCATCCCAGATAGAAACAGAAGTTGAGAAGAATATTTTCGTCTTTGCCGACAATTCATGGTAGCCTTCGACATGATCCTATTTGGACCAAGGAATTCATGGTGAAACAGCGATAATGGCAGCGAAGGAAGGAATTAGGTTTCCAATATAACACATTGCGAAATCAAATTATCTGAAGAATCAGATAAGAGAAATAAATAAATCCAAGATAAAGATCCACAAATCTACCTCGCTTGTCTCGGATCTTAGACTTGACATTCTCGACTTCGAGCGTGGCCATCTTCCCAGTTAGGGTTTCCGCCGGAGTTGATGGGAATCAGGTGGTGTCGGATCGGAGGAGAGCGCAGAGGAGCGATGGTTTCAGGGAAGAGATCAGAGGGTTAGTTCTGATTGTCTGATACGTTTCTAAGATCATAAGCGACTCTTGATGCACTTCTGGTTCTGGATAGAAACTCCATAAAATTTCCGGGCCTAAAATAATTTCTCATTAGTTTGGGGCCAGCCTGTAAAGTGTATACACATTGTAAAGTATCGGGCTACTCATTCATGGTAATCCTCTAAGTGCAAGGAATTAAATTTCATTTTTATCAACTCTTTTAACCTTTTGCATTTTTAGATGTATGTATGCTTATGATCTTGGAGACATTAATTGACCTGGTGAATGATAATAAAAAATAGTCGTCTATTATAATTGATATCATCTAACATCAGCTAAAATTGAATTTTTTTGTTAATTCTAATTTTGCTACAAAGGAGAAAAAAAAGAAACATATTTTCAGCAGGGCATGCATGTAAAATTATCAAAAAGCCGAGAATGATGGTTTGAAGGATGTTTATGCAATTTGTGGTTTTTACGAGGGGTTATGTTAAATTACAAATTTACAATCATACGAATATGCGATATATTAGAAAGCTAAACTTGGAAGGAAGGAGTCCGTGGGGCTATATTACATTTTATTAGGGCTTCTCGACAATTTTCTCTCCCAAAACTAATTTCCTCGGCGAATTTTTAAGAGAGAGAAACAAAGAAGAGAGAGCAAAAATATAATAATAATAAGAAGGAGAAGGAGAAGAGAAGAAGTCGCAGATTGTGCTGATTGCATTCCTTCTCTCTTCAATTCTCTCAGTCGACTGCGATTGCGAGGTATCGACTATCCATTTCTTCCTATATTTCGTTTCTATTCTATTCCTCAAGCGGCGTTTCTCTGTTTTGCTCTCTTCTTTTCTTAATTGATCCGACGAGAATTTAGGTTAACTTCGTTGATTTCTTGTGATTATTATTCTTTTAAGTTCGAATTCTCTGTCGGATTGTCGCTATAATTTATAATTGGAGCTGGCTCTGGAAAAAGAAAATGAATTTGAAAGCTAGTAAACAATTTCTTACCAGGATTTTGGGAACCACTGTCTTAAATTTGTGTTTCAAACTTCAACTTATTGATCATATCAGAGAAGAAGCCCCCTTTTTCTAAAGTCTTCTAAACTAAGTTTCCTTATTTATCCTTGTATTGGTTTACTTGTGGAAGAGCAGCTTCATTGCAAAAGATGATTTTTTTTTGTTTGCTATATTAGAAATTTTAGCAAATATCTTCAATGAATTTCATGCCATATCCGTTTGTGTTTAGTACTGCATGCAGTTGCAAGTTTTATGTACCTGCAATTATCAATTGCAAACCATTTGCAAGGAGACAGATTGCTAACTAAGGAATTGTTCCACATCTCCTATAATTGAAATTGCAATTGCAATTGCCTCACCAGCCTTTGCAGTTGCTTTGCAATTGGGATGGTGATGCTCGGAGATTTTTTTTTTGTTTCCCATCTCTTGAACTTATTTTCTTTTTTATTTCCATTTCATTTGATTCTGAATTAATATCATGATGCATTAGATTGTTGTTAACAACTATGTATTGAGTAATTCTGATAATGATTAATCCAACAGGCTTTGATAAAGTTCTAATTGTAACCGATCATTTGATATGTATATATCCTTTCATATTTTGTTAATTGAGTGGACCTGAAAACGAGCTCTCTCATCTGATAATGAAGTTTTGGTGTAATTTGGTTTTTGCTTCTTCACTATGGCCATCTTAGAATGTGGATTTTGCTGAATGGATTCGGTACATGATTTTTCATTTTGGGCTGCTTTGTTATGAGCCAAGATTCAAGAATGTAATTCATTCGATACCTTAAAAGGGTATAATTAAAGATTTTTGCATAGTGATTTTGGGTTTTGTAAAGTTTTTAATATTACTAGTGTCCTCTGTAATTGTAGTTACTGAAAAGGAGGTCAAATTATTCAAAAAAATGTTGGGAGGCGAGAGCTCAAATTATTTCTTCCAGACTCCCGCAGTTGAGAATCCTTACTGGTTTGACTTAAATGCTCCTTCCCATCCAAAGCTACCTGGTATTGACCGTAAGTTTACATGAAACCCTTAGCCTTTCTGGTTTATCATTTTATTTTGTTATTGTTGGGTTAATGCCATATTTTCATGGTTTCCAAGAGGATTTAGAAATCATTTCAGAGGTTCCAATTCTTCTTGTTGAGGATCCCAACTCTTTCAGCCACCTCGGTACCATTACATACTCAGCCGTATTGACTGGTACAGGGACTTAAACGCTAAGGATTGTTATTTTTTATTGGCCTGATGGGCTGATACCATTTGCCAAAATAAAATAAGGTAAATGAAAACTTGTTTTGTTCAAAATGTCGTATGGTAAAAAATAATGTTGCATTGGGCCAGTTTCAGACTTCTCAGTTGTGACTTTTTGTCGGCACTTGATCTGACAGACATAATATCCTCTCAGTTTTTTTCTTGTATATAGTTTATTGATGAAATTTACAGTCAGTAGTATGGGCTGGGAATACATGCATCTATGGCTATTGAATTTAATGAACAATTTGGTTATACTATCAGAGGCGGGGGAGGGGGGGTGGCACAGGTGTAGTCCTGTAGGGTCAAATAATAAACCAGCTTAGATTGAGTTTTGATCTATAATGTAAAGTACTAGAAACTAACCAATATGAGCCCATATTGAGTTAGTCTTCTGGGTAACATTATTGACCCCACTATCTATTTGACTTGTACCTAATACTAGAATGAAAGTAGTGGGTTTAGTTGCTCTTACAGTTGTGCTTTTTAATTACTCAAAAATGTATTTACTTGCCTTTTCAGTTTTAGTTGCAAAAGTTTTTATTTGGTCCTTTTTCTCTGCTCTCTCTTCCACTCAGTAACACCATATGATCCACCTTTACTTTATCCATTTGTAAATTATTAAGTTCTTGTATCCTCCTTTTGCACTGGAATGGAGATGAAGATCTGTAATGCTAACCACCTTTGAGCTTAACCTTGGTCTTTCTTAAATTATATTTTACAACAAGAGGTTAACTCACAGCTAAACAAACAAAGCTGTGACAAATATGTTCACTGTTATCCAATTTATTTCCGATTTAAAATATTAGGAGACTTTATCAAATAATAAAAAAAGTTAACCTGTAATCAGGGGCGGACCCCAAAAATCTTCATCCACTGGTGTAAATAAGAGGAGGTTTAAGAATTTTCTTTGGAGAAAACTATAAATTCATATAATTCTAAGGGTCTTCTTGAAAATCCAGTGGGGTCATTTACCCACTATAGCTACTTAGGTCCACCACTGCTTCTAATATTTCCCAATAAGAGGTTTAGGGTTGACTTCATTTGAGTGGCTAGGTGCTATTGTTTGTTCTTTCTAGTTATGGTAATTGAAAATTTGAAATACAGTTCATTTTGCCTTGTATCTTCTCCAATTTTCATTGTAGACTTCAGTAATTCTAAGTTAAATTTTGTTTGTAGTTCTTTTTTGGTATAAGTTGTTATTTCTATTATGAACCTTGATTGCTGTTGAGGGGTGCTAACCATGGCCCAGGATATCTTTTTGCCTAGTACAAGGTTGACCCTTTTTTGCTTTAAAAAATGTGCAGGGTTCACTTTTCAAATGTACAGAATTTACCCTTTCTGGGCGAAAAAACGGGTTAACCATGTACTGGGCTAAACCTGGGCAATCAAAACCATTACCCCTTGTCATTTCTTTTGGTATTATGACCTCTTAAAAGAAATAATATTTGGATCTACAAAACAGAATATATTAATATAAACAAATCCCTACTGATTAGTGAATTTTGTAGAACTCAAAAAACATTTGTAATCTGATGTATATGCATATATATATAAATATCTAAAGAACACTTTATTGGGGTATGTCATAACTCTTCCTAAGAACAAAGCAACAAAAATAAACAGCACTTAATTTGAGCAATTCTTTAAACCATCAAGTGATTTGCACTGTTTATGTATTCTTTTAGTACTTTATATTCATGTTAACAAAAAAATGACATTCTAAAAACTTGACCACCTCAAATGCAGGAAGCTAAAATTATTTTCTGACAGTTAAATATTGTGAATTCATTGTATCCATTATTCTGATTTTTGTCCGTACTTTTTCTTCATTTTTCAGTCGATGTCAATTCGAGTGGATGGTTTCAACAGCAACAAGGTGCCAGCCAGAAGCCTGCCAACGATGACTTGTGCTCTCTCTCGCTCGGTTTTTATAGGTCAAATTTGCTTGATTGCAGTCTGCAATTGGGTCGTCTGAACCAGGACCAGAACCCAAACATCGCAGGCGTCTCCACTAGCCTGAGCCTGTGTTTACCAGAGAACTTCCATGACCGCCATGCTGGTACAGCCAGCACAAGCCAGATTTTTTTCTCTGTTGACAATGATCTAAGGGCTGAGTTTGCTCGGCAGGAGGAGGACATGACTAGGTTCATCCAACAAAAGGTACTGTGGATACAGGATGCATATGCTGTGGGCTGTATAGCTCAGGTGCAGTACATCATAGGTGTATGGTTGTTACTGGACCAGTGTTGATTTCACTCTACTCGATTAATTGATCCAAATTTTCTGGCAGTTCATACTCTGACCAAGTTAAAAAACATCGTCTTGCAATCTGGCCTGTAACAGGCCAGTATGATCATGAAATATGGTATTGACTTGACAGTCTTACTGGTGTCAAATTTATAGATGCCTGGTACAAAGGTTAATTCATAAGTTTCTGAAACAGGAAGCTGAGATGTATAGAGAACTCCTAAAGATTAGAGAACGGCAGACCACCAGCCTTGCAAACTCAATTGGAAGACTCTGTGAACAAAAAATCATTCAAAAGAATCTTGAACTGCAGGAGATGTACGCGAAAAACCGGGAACTCACAGAAAAAATCAATCAAGCAACAGCTGAGGCCCGGAGCTGGCAATTTCAGGCCTGGCAGAGCCAGACAGCACTCAATAATCTCCAAACCGAATTGGAGCAAGCCAGGGAGGAGCATGGCGAGAATGATATGACATCCTATGTGGTGGGTGGTGTTGTAGGTGATATGGACACGGTGACAAGATGTCGCATTTGCAAGGAGGAGGAGGCCAGGATCCTCCACCTCCCATGCCGCCACTTGTCAGTGTGTGGAGGATGTGATCAATCGACAGATGTATGCCCCGTATGCTTCTCTCCAAAGACTCAGAGTATAGAGGTGATCTTTCCATAGAGAGAGAGAGAGAGAGAGAGAGAGAGAGAGACACACACACACACACACACACACACACACACCCACCCCGGGGTGGAGGTTAGATTTTGGGTTTCTTTTTTTTGTTTTCATTTTCTTTAATTATGAGAAACTCTGCGTGTGCCCCTATGAAATCTCAAGAAATCAAGTATGCTAAGAATGCTGGGTATTTCTTTCAATAGGGGCGTGCATGTTGACTCTTAGCTTTTGTAGGGGTATACATTGGAAGACCGCCACATTTTCTTTTTCTTTTAGTTGAGGTTAATTGTCCGACTGCGGCTGCTCCGCAACGAGTTTTGGTCTTTGGAGAAGAGAGAAAGTAAATATAGTTTCCATCTGCTTGATAGTGTCTATGTAAATCGGGTAGTCTTGTTACACAGCTGACCTTGTCAGAAAGAGGAATAATAATGAGCTCATTTAATTGTGTTTGATAAAATTTGGCATAAAGGACTTGTGTTCTCTTCGTTTTCGTTTATTTGATTATCTGAGACATTTAAATTTGTAATGGTTCAGCCTTTCTTGCAAGCAAGAACATGACAGGTCCTTCTGTTTAACAGTCGAGTGATAAATGGGTTTGAAAACAGGTCGTTGAGCTACACTGGTACTGGTTTTGGACCATAAAAAAGAAGGATAATACCATGAGAACTTTGTATGACTTTTTGTTTGTAGTAACTAGTAAGTAGGCTTTCAAATTTCATTGTTGAGAAATATTTTTCAGAATTTAATTAGTCCCTCAACTGTGAATCTATTGATTTTTCATGCGTAAAATTATCATAATATCATTGATTGTTTCATCCCTCTGTAAATTTGTCGATCTTAAATTGATAATATTTTCTCATTTCATATTTTTTGCCATCTCTCGTGTATAAATAAAAAAATAGTTATATCTATCTTAAATTGTTTATGAAACTGTATTTCTTATAAAATAAATATCACATAGTGAAAAGCAGGAAACCGAAAGACAACATTTCATCGAACGTAAACATGTTGCATTCCTCGACTTTTGATTTTCGAAACCTTACAAACTTTTTACGAATTCAAACATCAAGAAATTATACTATATTATTATTATGTCATTAAACGCATCAGTTTTTGATTATGAAGCCCCCAATAATTGCAACGACGTGTTATGAGCCTCTGATGCTCTAAGCTGCTAAAAGTAGTGGGGTCACCATTTTAATTATGAGAGCACCTGCTAACCTAAAAGAGTGGGCCCCGCTACTAATTAATCCCTCTTGATTGATTCCATGGCAGTTGTTACGCTGTCATCTCAAGCACGCGTGATGCATCACGGACGCGACACGTGTCGAGTAAACACTGACATGATGCATCACAGACGCGACGCGTGTCGAGTAAACACCACTATTTTTTTTAACATAAAAATGGAGACTCCAGTCAATGGACGTCTCCAGTTCGTTAGATTGCAACTCCCAATATTAAAAAGGGCATCATTATTATATTTACTATTCCGTACGTCTAATCTCTCTTCCTTTGAGAAGAATTCAAATTCAAAAAAAATATTAAAATATTGAAAAAACAGAGATTTTTTTTTCGTAAATTCCATCTTGTTCTCTCACTTTACATCACTTTGTTTTTTTTTCATAATCTTTTTTACCTATTCTTCTAAAAAAAAAAGCAAATCCACAATCTTTTAAAAATAGTAATACTGCAAACCTCAGTATTTTTTTATTTTATTTTTTATTATTGTTATTTCAAAATTATAACTTTATTATCTCATTTAGTATCTCATTTTTTCCTTCAAACCGGAAATTTATATTTGTCAAAATAAGTATCGTTCTAGACCAAATTTCATCATATATTTATTATCTAAAAATTTCATATGTTAAAACAACCAACTATGTTAAACTATCTCGTTTTATAATCGGACCATAATTTTTATATAAAACGAGATAGTTATCACTATATTTGAACATCATGTTAAACAATCAGATATACTTGTTAAACTGAAAAACTTATATGTTAAAATAATCAACCATTACAATATAAATTATCAAAATCTACTATGACATCATAGAAATTTATCTTTGTTAAAACCTTTAACAAATATCTCGTAGACATAAATAATTATCTATTTTATTTTACAAATACATACTTATTTTTAATAGATAATTTTTCTGTTCAATTTACGAGTTTAATGTTTTTATAATATGTCCATATTTATATATTCATAATTATTAAAATATTTTGTTATGCTGAAAAGAGACAAATATTTATCAAAATAAAATATCATACTAAATAAATTATTAAGCTATAATAAACATTTGTTAAACTAAAGGTACTATATGTTAAAACAATCACCTATATTTTTATTTTTCTTAATACATTTAAACAAAACATATAAGCAAAACTATATTTTCAAATTTATTATTATATATTACAATATACATATTATACGTTAAACTAAAACATATTATATTTATCATTAAATTTATTTTTAAGCCATTTTAAACATGACATACAAAATATAATTTAAAAAATTAATATTATCTACTACAATGTAACTATTAAATGTTAAATTGAAACGTCAATTGTTAAAGTTAGACGAAATATGTTATGTTCTAAATGTCATTCCAAAAAAAAAAAAAACATATTCAAGTTCAGACTTTAAATAATTTTTAAGTAGGTTTTATTTTTTCAAGACATTTTAAGAAACACGTATAAGCAAAACTATATTACCGAAATTTAATATTATATATGACAATGTAAATATTGTATGTTAAACTGAAACGTAATATATTTATCATTAAATTTAGTCTTTCAAAATCATTTTAAATAGGACATATAAACAAAATATAATTTAAAAAGTAATAGCATGTATTACATTATAAGTGTTATATGTAAAACTGAAACATATTATGTTCGAGTTAAACGTTTATTTTCTAGTTCACTATTTAAAAAGGTTTTACTTTTTGTACGACATTTTAAACCGGGGCTAAATCCAAAACACACTTCAAAATTTATTATTCTTTACTATAGTATAAATATTATATGTTAAAGTTAAATGTAATATGTTAGATTTTTTAATGTCCTTTTAGTAAAAAAAATATTTTTAAATTCAAGACTTTAAACGACTTTTAAGTAGGTTTTATTTTTCCAAGATATTTTAAACAGTACATATAAAACAAAACTATATTTTCAAATTTATTATCATATATTATAATGTAAATATTATATGTTCAAATGAAACGTAATATGTTTTCATTAAATATAGTTTTTCCGAAAATATTTTAAACAGCACAACATGACTTATAATGCACGTATTATATGTTTAACATAAATCTAATATGTTTTTTTCTAGATGACCTTCCAGTAGAATACTGTATAAATATTAGATGTCAAAGTTAAATGAGATATATTATATTCTAAATGTCATTTCAATAATGTAAATGTTATATGTTAAATTTAAATGTAATAAGTTTATCATTAAATTTAGTTTTTTTAAATATATTTTAAACATGGTATATAAACATAACATAATTTAAAAATTAATAGAACGTATTACAATGTAAGTATATTAACCTGAAACGTAATATGTTACGTTTCATATGTTCTTCCAATAGAACACATTTTCCAGTTCACTCAGAAAGATTTTATTTTTTGAGACAATTTACACAGAACGTATAATCAAAATATATCTTAACAATTTATTATTATCTACTACAGTATAAATATTATATGTTAAAGTTAAACATAATGTATTATATTCTAAATGTCTGTTCAGCGAAAAAATATTTTCAAGTTTAGATTTTAAATAGCTTTTAAGCAGGTTTATGATTTTTTAAGATATTTTAAATAGCACATAAGTGAAATTATATTTCCAAATTTTTTATTATATATTACAGTTTAAATATATATGTCAAACGCAAACGTTATATGTTTGAACAACAAATATAAGTAAAACTATATTTTCAAATTTTTTATTATATATTATGAGTTTGGCTAATATGCTTCCATAAGCATTTCTGCTCGAAACGCTTACGTGTTAAATTTCAAAATCCCGCGTCCGAAATATCGATTTAAGTAGCTCAATAAATTTTTCATATCAAAATCTTATAGAATACCAAAATTTACCATTTTTAGGATTTTAGAACTATTTTTAATGATTTTTTAAAGATGATCATTTTTTGACATTCAAATATTAATATTTTTCTATTATTTTTAGGGTCATCTTTAAAAAATCATTAAAAATAGTTCCAAAATCATAAAAGTGGTAAATTTTGTTATTCTACAAGATTTTGATATGAAAAATTTATTGAGCTACTTAAATCGATATTTCGGACGCGAGATTTAAAAATTTGATACATAAGCGTTTCGAAGTGAAATGCTTATGACAACATATTAGTCAAACTCTATATTTGTGATTTCTAATCTTATTTTTTTATTTATCTAATTTTAAATATTAAATTTCTTAAATAAAAAAAATCGGCACATACTCCCCCTTTCTTTTCATTTGTAGCGAGCTATTCTATTCGATTATCTCTCTAACATTTTTTTTTCACCAACACTTCTTTCTTATATTTTTGGTACTTTTAGATTTTTGTAATTAATACTCAAAATATGTAATTTAAATATATGACAGTACATATCTAAATATCTGAACTTCAATTTTGAAAGTACATATATTGGAAATATCAAGTCTTAGTAACCGACATTTGAAATTCTAATTATAATGGGCCTATTTGGCAATATGAGGAGTATGGAGAGAATTGAAGAATTATGATATTGAGAATTTATTTTTTTCTAATTTATTTCGATTGTATTCGGAAAAAATGTAATTGTAAAAAAATGAAATTGAATATATTTTAACTTATGAAAAATGCACTCTTCCTCTGTTCCATACAACCATGAAATTGAGAAGTGTTTATTCTTTAGAATAGAGAGGGATTAAAATATAAAAAAGAAAAGGTTTGACTGTAAATTTTCATTCCAATTTCATTCAATTTCAATCATATTCGGTTGGAATAAAAGATATATTCCATCAAATTCAATAGGCCATTATAGGGTTAGAAGCCAAAAGTTTGCCGATTTTTTTATTTAAAAAAATTAATATTTAAATTAAATAAATAAGAAAATCGGATGAGAAATCTCAAATATAGGATAGACGGATTTTCAAAATCCGTCCCGAAAATGTACTTTTAATCTTTCTTTTTAAGAAATAATATTTTATTATGGGATGAAATTTTAGAACTCGTCCTCCAATAAATAATATTTTTTTTATTGATGGACAGATTTTGAAACCTCATCCCATAGGGAATAGATTTTAAAACCTCATCCCATAATAGAAAAATATTAATTTTTATGAAAATTGTTAAAATCGCGTATCGAGTTTCAAATATGCATAAATTTTAATAGGAAAAATTCGTAGAAAACGTTTAATATCAATTCAAATATATGGTTTTATGAGCTTTCTGAATTGATATTAAACGTTTTCTACGGATTTTCCTATCAAAAGTTATGCATATTTTTGAAGCTCGATACGCGATTTTAGCAATTTTTATAAAAAATAATATTTTATTGGGGAACGGATTTTGAAAATCTACCCCTCAATAAAAAAATATATTTTATTGAGAGACGGATTTTGAAACCCTGTCGCTCAATAAAATATATTTTTTTATTGGAAATCCGTCCCTAATAAAATATTAATTTTTATAAAAAATATTAAGATTGCGTATCGAGTTTCAAACATGCATAACTTTTGATAGGAAAGCTCGTAGAAAATGTTTAATATCAATTCGGAAAGCTCGCAAGATAATCTATCCGAATTAATATTAAATGTTTTCTACAGACTTTCTTATAAAAAATTATGTCCGTTTGAAACTCGATACTCGATTTTAACATTTTTTATAAAAAAATAATATTTTATTAGAGTACGTATTTTGAAAATTCGTCCCTACACAGAAGGACGGATTTTCAAAATCCGTCTGTCAATAAAATAATATATTTTATAAAAAATTAAAAGTATGTTTGGGGACGAATTTTGAAAATCCGTCCCTCCTATTTTTATAATTTTCCATCCAATTTTCTTATTGATTTTATTTCTAATATTATAATTCTTAAATAAAAAAAATCGGCTTCTCTCACCCCTCAATATAATAACGCGCACTGTATGTATACGATCCACTTAATTACTGAACATAAAATGCTGAGTGAGCAATCACAGTTTGCACTTTGTTTGATTGAGCCATCATAATAGAAGAGGGGAAGGAAAGAAAAAGGTGAAAGCGAAAGAAAAAGGAGCAAAGCAAAGCAAAATATTAGAAGCTGGTAGACACACGGCTCGTATCAAAAAAGCAGTAATAATAATAAACAGCGGTCAACGAACCAACAAATCCTCCTCCAATCAGACCAAAACCGGTGATATCCGGTGCAGAGCTGCGTGGCAACCGCTACAGCCAGTCGACGCATCACTTAGGCACCTAGGCGTAATTAAGAAGTCGATCGATCCGGATCCTCAACCGGAGATAGGCGGTGAGGTGAGGTCGCGCTTGGCGACCTGTACTTGCTCCACGTTCTCTAAAAAGGTTTCTCTCTCTCCCTCTCTCTCTCTGATCTAATTTCAATGAGGGAGAACCTCCTCCTTTTTTGTTTTGGTTTCTCAGCACCATAGTTGTTACACCTTCTCTTCAATTCTCGATCACTTTGCTTTCTTCTTTGAAAATTAATTCAAAAATATACAACTCCAGTTAGGGTATCTATTCTCCTCCCTCCACCTGTGTACTTCAATCTTCAACGCAAGCTTATGGTTATCAGTTATCACTCCAGAACATAATTTGGTGCTAATTTTAGTAAGTTTCTGCTCATCTCAACAGATCGATCTCCTTCCTCCGCTAACAAACAGATCCATTTCTTCACTGTTGTTCCCAATATATGTTCTTTTCGCTTTGAAAGACTAAATCCACTGTTTCTTCTTTTGCAACTTTTCAATGCATTCTATTCTGTTCATTATCGATCTATATTGAGATATCATTTTGCTTGCTCTCGAAATCAGGAGAAGAATTAATAAAGATCGCGGAGGAGGAAGAATCCACCATTGATACAATAACAAGCGGCGAGCAGAAAAGTCAACGATTGCCATTATTGCAAAATCCAAGGGCAGAAGTGAAAAACTTTTAAATATTCTGGGGAGTTGATTCCTCGCTTGAGCGGTGAGGTCACGTGACTGACAGGATGGGATCGTTCAGGGGGCACGTGCTGCCGGGCAGCCTCTTCCTGGTGGTAGGTGTGTGGCATATCTGGGCTGCTCTTGTCAGGTACGTATCGGATCCCAAGGCCTTTCGGGTTCGGGCGTGGAATGGGTTAAGCGGGTTCGGAGGGAAGCTCTGGCATCTGGAGTTGTATGTGGTGGCCACTGGCGCCTTCATTGATATGTGCATAGAGTTCTTCTACTCGCCGCATCTCAAGATCTTTATCGGGTCTGAGAAGATTCTGAACCCGGCCCACATGAACGATTTTGAGCATGCGGGGATGCTGCTCATGTTCTTCCTCTATGGCCTCGTGGCGCTTCTGTCAGAGAAAACCAAGTGAGTATCTTTTCTTTTTCTTTTCTTTTCGAAATCTATACATGCGTGACCTTTGATATTGAAATAATGCAATTCGGAGGTTTCATGTGGTTAAACAACTTTCATTATTAGATCTTTTATTGGGATGTGTGTGTGCAATAAAATCCGGGCCGAAAGAACGATGCTTCTAGAAATTCGGCCGTGGACCCAGAAGCATTGAAAAGCTTCGCCTACCATTTCTGAACATTGATGTGATGTCACTTTTTGAACGTTGGTAACGGATGGATGAATTGATGATGATGACCTTTTTGTTTCTCATATGGTAATATCTAATATGCCCATTGATTTTTATCATTATTGTATGCAATCGAGGAAGTGACTGTTGAGTGGGTCCGGTCTATCGTGTTGGCTGCAGAACCGTATTATTCTCTGCTGCCAATACGGCGAAATGGTCAATTCAAACTTCAAAGAGTTGCAGAGAGATCGAGATCGTGTGTGTCAAAACTCAGAAAGGAGAGGAGGAAATCCAGACTTTTGAGGCTATAATTAATTAAATGGTCTAATCCGTGCTGGATGAGTCCAGATTCTCTGTTATGTCACTGTGCTACCATGTGTGTCACAGTCTCTGACGTAAAGATCCCCTTAATTTTATACCTGTAGGCTGTAGTTGATAAAAACCCATGCGACCACCTGCTTGTAAGTGACTCTGCACAGGGAAAGTGTTTGGGAGGCGTAATAGAAAGTTCCGCTCTCACGTTCCTAATTAACTGTTTTTTTTTCTTTTTGCAACCAATAGCATTAGTGCTCATCTGTTTAACTTTTAATTAGCTTATGATGCAGCTTCTAAATTAACAGGAAATTCCGCATTTTCTTTTCCTTTTGCAACTTCATCTTCTTTCTATTCTAGAAGTGTTTCTAGGATGTAGTAAATAAGCATCTTAATTCCTTTTCCATTTTACAGGATCTTTTAACTATAAAATGGCATGTTGCTGTTCTTTAGATTTATGTAATTAGCAATCTTTAATAATAACCTCATTTTGGAAAGTTTATATATGGACATGTTATGCAATATGGCATCAAGCTGTTAGGTACAGAGTAAAGACACATGCATATTCATATTTGTACTTTCAGATCTTAAGTAGTGTTAAAGAACTTATTATGAGTATAATGAAACCTCTTTTAGCAAATTTTATAAAAAATCATAAATTAGGGTAATGCAGCTGATGGGGATTCATAATTTATGTCTCCAGGTTTTTGCCACTCCCAGAGGGAACACTCTGCCTGATCGGAGCTGCGGCATTCTCATCAGAGTACCTCCTCTTCTACTTCCATTCAACCGCGCACACAGGCCTTGAAGGATACTACCATCTCCTCCTCGTCATCTTGGTAGGTCTCTGTGTACTCACTTCTGTAGCAGGTGCACTTTTCCCCTCATCATTCCCTGTTGATCTCGCAAGCGGCATCTCAATAACCCTCCAAGGTCTCTGGTTCTACCAAACTGCATTCACTCTATACGGATCAATGATGCCAACTGGGTGCAAGTTGGAGGACAATAGCGTAGAGTGCCGTGATAAGGAGAGCCAGCTAAGGGGCGAGTTCCTTGCAAACTTCCAGTTCTTTGGGCTTGTTGTGTTGACACTTTTGTTTGCAATTGTGTGCTATGCTGTCGCTGCGCTCAAATACGGGCATGAGGACCTGAGAAGAATTCATGCCTCTGAGTATGATGAGGTTTGTGGAGTCGAGGATGAGGATAGAAGCGGCAGTTTAATCGAACGTTGTTAGGATCATATGGTACACAGTACATCCTTTTCTCTTGTTGGAAATTAAGGGATAATAATTAGGAGATTTTGTCTTTCTTGGTGATCATGATATTCAGATAACTTTTGATGTAAATTTTCTATACCTGTCGAAGTATTAATTGAGCTTGTACAATTCCACGTACGCTTGTAAGATTTCCTCCTTATTGAAAGAATAATTAAGACAAACAGTGTTATTATGTCATTTACAGCATGCTTGCTTGTTAATTAAAACAAACAAATCGTACCCTTGCTCAGAACATAGTAAAAAGTTAAAATTTTAAGCGATCAATTTGAAATGAAGATTAAAACTCTGGTAATACTACACTTTCATGAAGCACTTTATTCTGTTCTGACCATACAATATTTTTCTTTTCTTTCTTTTTCTTTTTGGTCGAAAAGACCATACATGCATGATCGCCTTCATGATTAGTAGGTTGCTTTCTTTCTTTTTTCAGACTCGATCGAAGCCACCGAGAACATACGCGCCAATCAGCAATCACCACCTTTTTTTTTTCAGTTTTGATTGGAAATACTCAAATTTTGCTCCACCATACACGATTATTTGGGCTATTTTCTGACTAATCATAGTCACCAAATCTAATGGTATTTCTAGTGTAATTAACTGTGTTAAAGATAGTAGTACTAGCTACAGATATATAAAGCATTTGAAATAGCAATACCTACATTATATTTATTTATCAAATGGAAGCACACTACATGTTTAATGCACTCTAGCAGTGTTCAGTGTTCGTGTCAGCACAATCACAACGGATGTTCTTCTAAATTAAGACCTTAACATGCTATAATAACTCTACAACAACAGGCAAGATATTATCACATCTCCTCCTAACGAATATACATAAAACAACTCCGGATTGAGCATACAAACTAAGTCTGACCCGGCCGGTTTGATACCAGATCCGGCCCGGTTTAGCCCATCAACTGCCCATGTAGTAATTGCTAATTTGCTATTAACATTCAAGAGCATGCATGCATGTCATGTAACAAAATGTGCCCCAAACTGTCTTGTCATATAACAAAATGTGTATATTCAATCTCAGAACACATATATATGGGTTTGATACTTGTGTTCTGATGCATGTTCAATCTTTTTTCTTCTGCTCGTTAGCATGATGATCAAACTCCACACTCAATTTACTACCTTTTTATGAATTTGGGTTGATCGATCATGCTAAATTGGTGATAGAGAAAAAATATTCGCCTACATAAGATGAGAGGGGAATGTTTGTCTTTTGTGTAACTACTGTCAGCCAAGTGATGTATTAATTGTTGGATTTCTAAATTTCTACTATTTTCTTTTCCTTTAATGTCTTCTTTTTATTTTTATTTTTTGGGAGAATAATTTTCTTAGACGGGGTTGGGCGGATGGTTGTATATAATTATATAGGCTAATTTTATTATGAATTATAATATATATTATAAACGAAAAAATTAGATTAAATTTTTTTAAAGATTATAAATTTTTTGATACATAACAGAACTATTTATAGTACATTGACGGCATCAGTGCATCTAAAATTCGGATTTGATTTGAATATATTTTCAAATGATCAAATGTGTCCAAAATAGATGTTCTCACAATTTCATTTTCCTACGCGTCATGTGCACCATGTGAGTGTGAGGGAATATCTGCAAACTTTGTCAACTTTTTTTTTTTGAGATAACGATGAGAGTTTAAATTACTCAAATTTAAATGTTTATAAAAAACCTCCATCTGAATTTGAAACCTACGATCTTCCACACGAAGAGCATTAAGCTTTGTCAACTTAACGGGGCCGGTATATATGTTGCTGTTTATTATTTTTTCTTCGTTTGAAGAGAAAAGCGTAAATGAAATATGTATAATTTTGAGATAACATTTTTCTGAAAATTCTATTTTGTATATTATGATTATTTGCAAAATATATCCAAAAAGACCAATCAAACAAACAAATAATTTAGCACTCAAGAATTAATGTTTTTGATTAGGTATGTAACAAACCTATCTTACTTAATCATATCTTTTTCGAGTAAGATACTTTCCATCATGCTTCAGAGACAAGCAAACTATATGTACATACATCCAGAAGTATCTATACGTTAGATTTTAATTCTTTTAAAATATGACTGACATCAATTTGTTTGTGGGTTGCACAACAATTAATTAATTAGCAAGCACGCATGTGGAGGGGTCAGATTAGAGTACATAAAATTGCCATTATTAGATATTTAGACCTCCCAATTGAGAGAGGAGTGAAGCAAAAACAAAACTATGATGGGGGCTTTAATTTACAGTATACCAACCTAGGTTTACGCAACTACTATGGTTCCGTTTAGGAGCGAGATAGATAAATTGAAGATAATTCGAGAATAAAATTATTTTCTACGAAAAAAATGATAATTTTATTCTTCATTTATTTCGATCTCAGACAATCTCAAACAAAGGATATGGAATTTATGTAGGATTGATTGTTAGATGTGTTATCAAGCAAATCAAGGTCCGGATATCATCATATTTTGTTCGGATTCAAATTTTGTTACCATATAATATTTATTGTCAAAAATGATTCGGAACTGGATTTAGAAAAGAACTGAAATATGATAATAATACCATTGCATCAATTTCTGAAAAAAACAACCTCCTAATTTTAATATTAAAGTTCGGAATGAACCGGCCAAATAAAATGTTAACACATATTATATTATATTAATTATATTATATGAAAGAAATATTATATTAATTATAAGTTTTGGTTTGGTATTTATGCATGTATTGTTGTCAAAGGAAAATAAAAGGCCATTAAGCCATAGCCCCACTTTGACCTGTGCCAAAGTTTCCTTTGACAACAATACATGCATAAGTACCTTTGATTTTAAAGACCATTAGGAAAATAATATATAGTGAAGCATTTAATTAGGTCTATAAAGTATAAAGTATAAAGTATAAAGTATACAGTTAGATACATGTACCCAATTCGAGTAGGGATCAAATTAAAAGGGGTTGGGTATGGTCAGATATGTATCTGACCATACTTGTTCACAAATCTAGATATAGATATTTATTTGGTATGTAAATTATTGTATGGATATGATAGAAATGTCATTTTGAATTTATAAATGGAATATGTATACTTTCCCTAATTCAAAATTGTGGTCTCCTGACTTTTTGTGTACTTATTCCTACTTGTTATTCTAACCAAATAATTGCACTGGATAATTAATATCAAGATGAATATTAGTAGATTAGACTGTGATGGAATTTTTATAAATATTTAAAATTAAATAATTTAAATTGTCATTTTTATCTCAAAAAAACATCAAAATGTTGGTTCAAATGGAATAATTAAAGACACTTCAGCCATATCCTATCCAATAGCATTGGATCCAGATATGGTCGGAATTGAGCTTAGAAATATTAAATTCAGAATCAGTACTGATAATTTAATAATTTTAATTTTAATTAGAAGGGTTAAGATTATTTGAAGGTTGTTATCTTGATAATTTTAACAACATTCTTGAAGACAAATAAAAAAAATTTAAAAATACAAAAAAATAGAGACATATTATTGGTTTTATGTATTAATTGTGTATCAAATTTTATGTAATTTAGTGATATTTGATATTTAATTAATGACTATTAAAAATAGTCCATTACAATCTTGAAGTTATTTGATGAATGATAGATACAACTTATATAAAATTTCATTAATATTAATATAGTATAAATCACATTATAAAAGTCAGATTTTAAATTGATATTTATTTTTTGGAAGCGACTAATAGTACTCCAAATCAAATTCTTCAAAAAAATCTCTCTAACTAACTTTTTTTTTTTTGGAAAAAAATACATCCACGTGTAATAACTTTTCATTTTTGACAAAAAAATACGTTCATGTACTCTCACATGTCAGGTGTTTATATAAGTGATTCAGGTGTTTATATAAGTGACTCAGGTGTTTATATATCTGACCCAAGCGTTTATATATTTTAAGCAGGTGTTTGTATTTTATTTTGTACTCATGTGTTTATATTTTATTTTGTACTCAGGTGTTTATATTTCGGACTCATGTATTTAGATAAAAGACTCAGGTATTTATATATGAGACTTAGATGTTTAGATGAATCGACAAGAAGAAAAATAATAAGAGAGAGAAGAGAGAGAAAGAGAGTCACGGGAAATAAAATTACATGAAAGAAAAAAATCAAGGACAATAACAAGAGAGAGGAGAGAGAAAGAGAGAAAATTTTGGGAAAGCAAAAATGTATGGGAGAAAAGAGAGAAAGAGAGAGCAAATTTTGAGAAAGCAAAAACGCGTGGAAGAAGAGAGAGAAATAGAATTTTGAAAAACAAAAACATATAGAGGATAAGTTACATATACTACTCAAGTGTTTATATAAATGACTCTGGTGTTTATATAAGTGAGTCAGGTGTTTATATATATAATTTAGGTGTTTATATAAGTGAGTCAAGTGTTTATGTATATGACTCGTATGTTTATATAAGTGACTCAAGTATTTATACAAGTGATTCAGGTGTTTATATAAGTGACTTAGGTGTTTATATAATTGAATAACAAAATTAATTTGAAGATAAAAACTTTCAAAAAAAAAAAAAAAACAAAGTTACATAACTAACTGGAGTAAAAAACGCATGTGAACAAATTGAGAGAAGAAGCCTCGGGGAGAGAAATTTTTTCTCTCATTTTTTATGGTTGTCAAAATAATTAAATGAATTCATCATTAACGGATTCCAAGCCCTTTGCCTACAATCATACTTGTACTTCCCTTTCTTTTATTTTTTCTTTGTGATCAGATCCGAATCAACCTGTTTCGGGTCCGATATGGACTTGACAATTAGATAAACATGGCACCTTCAAGCTCTTTTTCATGCATATAAGAATGGACATTTCAATACTATACATGTAATGTAAGTTTGGTTATTGCGAAATGTACATTTGTCTATTTCAGAATGAGACAACTATTGATAACTATCACTTATTTTGATCAAGTTAAAATATATTTTGACTGCTATCAATATATAGCTCAATTATTTGGAGTCAATATTCATTTTAGATGATAGAACTTGATCAAAATACGAACTTTCAAATCTTTGGCATAATGCATGCTTAATTATTGTACAATGCATAGTTGAATATTGTAAAATATACACTCCTTTGTTCATTTTTTTTTTCCGGAAAGTTGGTATAAAACAATTGGAAGATATCTAGGGATAGGACTTGGGCAAGTATAATATTTAAAAATAGAAAAAATATTTTTGTATCTCAAGTTCTGTACTTTTTATTTGCATCCCGAAAGTATTTATATTTAACATAACTATTATTTATATTTGTTATCGAATGCGTTTATACTTAGTAATAAATATAATATATTTATTATATTCTATTTTCTGAATAGCCATATAAAAATTGAAATTAGAAACTATTTTGAATAGTTTCAAATATATATTTCAAATTTTTAAATCCTATCAATATAAAGTATAAATACTTTTCTTATTAAGCATAAATATTTTTTTCAAAAATATATAAATATATTTGGAGTGTAGATAATAATGTAGATAATGTGTACATATATCATTCCTCTTAAAAATAAAAAAGATCTACTCTGCTGGTTATTTTATTGTAGCTTACTTAAAAAGAAAAGCTGATTCAGCGTGTAAATATTGACAGTTATAGTCAAAAGTGATGTAAACTAATTAACTAGTTAAACAACATTCTTTATTTATCATGAGAATGAAATAATTGACCATCAGTCAAGTTGCAGCCTCGTGCACTCATTTTTATTTCATTAATTATTTTCCAAAACTTGTTTATTCAGTCAAAAAGATCTGTGCTTTTTCTCCAAAGGAGAAGGTCATTTGTTAATTGAAGCGTTATAGTTAAATCAATTTCCTATGATGGACCTACCAGGGACCAAACTATAATTTAACAATCTATCACAATAGATAATCAAATGCAAATGCAGAGCTGAAAATTACATGTAGTAAACAAAAATTAATACTCATAATGCAACCCAATTGATGTGCCTTAATTAGTAATATTAAGGTTGAGGGGTCTTAACAATGTTTAATTGTTTATAAAGGGACAAGCTTTATTAAAAAAGAAAAGAAGAAGAAGAAGATATGGATGCCTGATTGAACAAATGGTACTTCTTTCTAGAAAATAATAAATGGAAGTTAGATCAAGGGTTATTAAATTTTTTTATGGTTTTACTCCATACTTCATTCTTGGTATATTTTGTTTCTCTAAAAGTCCTTTAGCCATATACTACTCTACTATAATAGACATCAAATATAATTAGCATAGAGTTGTTATAGTATGACTACAATAAGATAATCAATTTTTTCTTTTTTTATTTCCTCCTTTTATGCTCACTCTTTTTTTAAAAAAGAGCAAAATAGCAAAAGTCAGGAACAATGTAGCATGCACAATTTAGAAAATATTCTAAAATGCCCCTCAATCCGAGATATGGTAGGTACATATCCAATTTGCATTCCATCACCAGGCACATATCTAAATATATTTCAAAATCAGAGAAAATGAAAAAAAAAAGAAACCTCCTGTGTGTTGGAAAGAGCAATTAATACTCTTTTTTTTTATTTTCTTATATAAATTATTTTGTAGGTTTATAGAGAGAGGAATCTAGATCTACATGAGAAAAAGAAAATTAAACAATGGCAAACAAATTGGTCCCTTGTACTTGAAGTTGGAAAGAAAGAGACCCACAATTCCACCACCGCCCCATTTCATGACACAACATTCCATCTTTAGTAATTTACCCTTTCAAGCCAAGCTACATTACCTCTCTCTCCTTCCTCCTCTCTATAAATTATAACTCTGTCCATGTGCTCCAGAGAAGAAGAGACAGAGATAGGGATATACCTGTACTGTTATACAGAGAGCAAGACTAGAAATTCAGAGCTCCATTTTATCTTATACAGATAGAAAAAGAGAAATGAAGATTTGGGTAATTTACTCTGTCCTTTTATTGTTGGTAATTTCAAAGATCAGAGCTGAAATTTACAGCAGCAATGTGGAACCATGGGAAGGGGAAGAAGAGATGGAAGAAATAGGAGAGGAATGGTGGGTTGAGGATGAAGCAGATGAAGAAATCGGCATTAGAATGTGGGGGGACAACAGGTCGGGAAAGGTTCCGGTCAATGTCGACAGCTTCGGTGCAGTCGGGGACGGCATAGCTGATGATACACAGGTCGGTACCGGTACATTAAGAATTATTTTTATTGGGTCCTTTTTGCATATGGACAGTGAAGTTTATATTGTATTTAATTTATTTATAATCTGCATCTGATAATGTAATGTGATATCCTATACTTATTCTGACACAATCAAATTAGAAATAAACAAAATGGCAAATAGCAACCTATATTATATTAACAACCTATATTATATAACTAGGAGATTATTATATTACAAAGATCCATTATAGATTGTCTTAGTTTGATGCACCCCGGGGCCCGGGGCATGAAAGCTTAATTTTAAAAAAACTGAAGGACATATCAGTAAACTTCGCTTGTAAGTTGTAACGCTTTGGCAAATCGCAATGGGGTGCCTTTTTCCTTGGAAGCAAAAAAAGAATGATCAGTGATAGCTTCCCACGGAAAAGAGAGAAAGGAATGGAAGCAGTGCAGCTATTATAACAGATTTTCTGTGGCATTACTTCTTCATGAATAGGTGTAAATGGAAGCAGTGCAGCTATTATAAAGAATTTATATTATATCCAAATCCCAGGTTTTGTTTTTGCTGAATTACTTTTAAATCACTATTTTTTATGAGTCCCTCCAGTTTTTGTATGTTGCATATAAGATAATAATAAAGTAATTGTATTTTGTATATAATAAAATTATAACTAAAGTCTTTGAACTCACTCTACCACGGTCTTCTAGAAGGCAATACTTAACCTCCTAACTAGACGCGAATACCAACAAAATAATTGCTATTTGACCTGTGTTTTTCCTTCTACATAAACACAAGAGTACTGGTTGTGGAATGGCTGATTCTCCTTTTGGAATTATTGAAGTTAAAATGATTACTGAAAATGCCTAAAACAATCCCCTCATCCCAAAGAAGACAACATAAGCAATAATGCCTCTAATTGTACCAAGTACAAACCAAATGGAGCTGTCGTATCGTATACCCCACTCTTTCACGCTGCCAATAGACATCTCCATTTTTTGTGGGGAATGGAGAACTCAAAACCAGCTAGCAAGTAGTACCTAACTGCTGCTACTTCAGAGCAATTATTAAGTTGCTTCTGTGTTTGCAATGAGCTTTAAATAGATTTTTCTTCTTTCTCTTGTCCTTTTGTGCCAGAACTGTTGGTAGGGAGACAAGCTTTGAATAGTATGGATCTTGTAGTAATTTATTTGGTAGATTTGTAGAGGTTTTGGCGGTTTTGGCTCATGCCATGGTTACTTGTGGATAATTGGACTATCCATTTCAGATCAGATGGTTTGAATAGAATAGAGGTAGTTATACAGTTAGAACCAATTAAGGTAAGGAACACCTCTTCTCTTTTGGTTGTGGCCATGAACATCTGAAGTTCATAACTTAATTTTGTAGGCTTTTTTGGATGCATGGGAAAAAGCATGCTCTCTGGAAAATGCAGTATTTCTGGTACCAGAAGGGCGCAAGTACAAAGTCAATGCCGCCAAGTTCAAGGGTCCATGCCAAGACAGGCTAACAATTGAGGTGAATCTAAATGTTCTATTTTAGTTTTTGCATCTTCCTTTTTACCATAATCAACATAAAAAAAAAAGACTGAAGCATATCAAATGTCAAGCAATGCTCTACAAAATATCTCACACAATCAAGAAAGCCGCTTGCTTTTAATTTGTTTTCTGATTAATTCTCACTTTATCCTAATGGAGACTATATTTGCCTATAAAACATCCATTTATTCATGGGCTTTGAAAAATGATTTAAGAGAACTTATAACCTTTTGCACGGATGCATCGCTTGTGAAGAAGACCAGGATCAATAGTTCAGATTTGTCATTTGGATTCATAACTTTAAAATATTAATGCAAAACAGAGGTGGCAACTTGTAGCATCAAAAAGTTTGGGCACCAATATCCTCCTCACATAAACCCCTGAAAAATTATATGCAACTGAAAGATTCATGCTGAAGAAAATAACAAATTGAAATATTTTTGTTAATATAGATAGAAGGAACAATAATAGCACCTGATGAGCCGAAATTATGGGACCCAAAGAGCCCAAGGAACTGGCTCACTTTTAACAAGCTGACGGGTGTCAGGTTTCAAGGCGGTGGTGTAATTGATGGTTCAGGAAGTAAATGGTGGGCTGCATCTTGCAAGATCAACAAGACAAATGTAAATTTAGACTGCCTCCGTTCTTTCCTTCTTAGTTTTCCCTATGTAAATAAACAAGACTGATAACCAAAACAAAAAGAAATAAAGGAAAATGAATAAGACTTGGAATTAGCCATAACCCGACCAAACCATGATTATGTTCCAGGAGAAAAGCAACTAGTAATTTTTTTTCTTCAGAGTTGTAAAACCAAGCCAGATTATATCTCTAATTAAACAAAGGAAACTAGGGCTCCTTGCCTTGATTGAAATGAATATTTTTTTTTGGATGAAAGAACAAACAGTGCCCCAAAAACAGTTTCCCTTCATTACCCTCCTGCAAACAACGGCACCTTTTTTTTTGAGGGTTAGTTGGCGAATTGAACTGCACTTTGTTTGACATTATGCACATGTTTTAATAATGAAATCTGACTCTGCATATTTTTTTTGTGTTTGCAGCCATGCAAAGGAGCTCCCACGGTACCTCTTTCAGCTTTATAATACTCATTTAATCTAAAACTTGTCATCTCAGATAACTGTTATTATACCTCTGAGTACTCGACCCATACCTATGTGGCACAGAGTATAGACTATAGATCCTTTTTGTTTCCTTTTGGTCAGATTAGGCAATCAAAATGCTGATACAAACAACAAAGTATGACAATACTTGGTCAGAAAACAAACTAATATCATAATTAAAACAAGGGGATATGTGTTGCAGGCTCTAACAATTGATCAATGCTCGGGGGTAAGAGTAAAGCATCTGAATATTCAATACTCGCAACAAATGCATTTTACAATCGCTAGATCGGATTCAGTAAGAATTTCGGGTGTACGTGTGACAGCGCCAGGAGATAGCCCCAATACTGATGGCATCCACATAAGTGAATCTACCAATGTTGCAATCCAGAATGTACATATTGGAACAGGTACCAAGTGCTCCCTTCTTTCCACATCCCACAAAAAGAAAAGGATGCGTAAAAGGGAAAAAAAACTGGCCTCCAGTTTATGTTTTGCTTAATTTTTCTTCAAAATTTTATTGTGCTTAGTAACACCCTTGCTGCAATTTAAATTGTTTTTAATAGTTATTGGAATAAAATATTTCTCTCTAAAGGAATAACTTAGATATTTGGTAACAAGTTTGTACAAGGTGCTTCTTGAGCAACCCAGTTGAGGTAAAATGAAATAACTGGCAGCAACTTGTCAGATTTACTTAAACGATAATGTGGGTTTCATTGCAAATATGTAAAATATTGACTTCTCTTTATAAAGTAATTTCTGTAATCACACAATATCACCTTTGTTTCCCTCAATCATTGTATTTTGAGATGTCAAGCAGAGATCACAGCTTAATTAAAAGATCAGTTGGTATTACACCAATTGCAGTTTGTGTACCAGGACACCTTTTGATTTGACCATTTAAAAGAGGAACAAATTGTTGTACATACAGGGGATGATTGCATCTCCATTGTGAATGCGAGCTCCAATATCAAGATGAAGAACATAAAATGTGGGCCCGGTCATGGAATCAGGTCGGTAGTAATCTCCTTTTGTTCAGTTTATATTTTTGTTCATGGTAGCTCTGAGCCTAGAACTATTACAAAGCAAAAGTTTTATCAAGATATGATGCTAGGTACTTTCAAAAAAGGACTTAAAGTTGATGCCATATTTATAATTGGTAGTACCTAGATATAATACCTGGACATTTTAGTACTGTTCTGGTGATGTCTGGTACCTTTTCTAGCTATTGCACTAGCTCAAAATATTGCAATGATCGAGCAATTCACTACTACCTCTGTCCATATGATCAGCATTGTTCCAGCTGCGAATTCTAAAATCTAAGCAATAATATCTGTAGGTGCTAATTGGAATAATATGTCAATTCCTGCATGCTCGATTTCTTTTTATTAGCATAGGGAGCCTAGGGAAGGATAATTCAACAGCTGTGGTAGCTGCTATAGCCTTGGACACTGCAATAATCGCGGGTACTACTAATGGTCTGCGAATTAAGACTTGGCAGGTACTCAAGTTCAAAATCATGTCCTTAATGGTCAAATTTCAAATTGTAAAAGGTGGGACGTGCTGTTATTCAGAAATTATGAATAATTTAAATGAAAGCCCTAATTTTAGAGTGAATTTGGAATGTAAAATGAACCTATATTTCACAAGGGCAAACATGGAAATGTCCAAAACAAGTATTTAACTGAACTATTAATAATTGATGTGTTGATTTTTTTTCCCTTGATAGGGAGGTTCAGGATATGTCAAAGGGGTGCGATTTCAAAATGTGAAGATGATTGATGTTGAGAACCCAATAATTATTGACCAGTTTTATTGTGACTCCAACACTCCTTGCAAGAATCAGGTATGGTGGTCCATTCTATAATCTGAATTTAATAGGTACAGCAAAAATTTAAGATAAAACCTACATTATATTTGACAAATAGATAAAAAAATAATTTCTAGTTTACTTTATACTTCCAGAAAAAGATGGCTGATAAAATTGTTTCCAAAACATCTTAAAATGGAACAAGTCAGGAAAAAGTATATTCTTGTAGAAACTTGTAGTGCAGAGAAAATAGTATGCTGGAAAAAAGTGTACACCGGGCCAAAAAAAAAAGGTACTATAGGGACAGTTTGGTTACGCAATTTTGTCAGATGCATCCGTATCTGCAGAAATTAAATAACCATTGAACGACCTACCTCGAATTTTCTAAGACCAAATCAGATACATCCAATGCACAGTAAATTGCTCTTCTGAATTTCTAAACTAAAAACAGACATCAGCAGTGAAGATAAGCGGGTTGATCTTCAAGAACATTAGTGGAACATCAAAATCACCAGCAGCAATGAAATTTGCTTGTAGTGACACAGTTCCTTGCAGTGGTATTATACTAAACAACATCAACTTAGAGAGAGAAAATGGAATTGCGGAGACTTATTGTAACTGTGCTATGGGGATAGACTATGGGGTCGTCAAGCCTTCTGCGGACTGCCTTAAAAGTTCAGCATGTGGTGGTGGAGATAAGGTTGAAGAAAATGAAGAAATTCTACATACTGAGTTATAATTGTTGATTTTGTTTTTATGACTTAGATATACTGTATAGAAATTGGTATGCAAAGGTTTGATTGATGAGTTTGCACTAATATATGATATATATATTGTTTTCACTTTATGTTCATTGACTGATTGAAAAGATATGGTAGTTCATATACAAAAATTTCTTTTTTTAATTAGTTCATGATTTTCTTGATCCAAAACTAGATTTTTGTATTCGCGACCAAATTCTTGATTTTCTCGATCCAAAACTAGATTTTTGTATTCGCGACCAAATTCTTGATTTTCTTGATCCATAACTAGTTTTTTGTATTCGCCACGCAGTTCTTTATTTTTTCTAGATCCAAAACTAGATTTTTGTATTCGCGACCAAATTCTTGATTTTCTTAATCCAAAACTAGATTTTTGCATTCGCCACGCAATTCATGATTTCCTTTATCCAAAACTAGATTTTTGTATTCGCGACCAAATTCTTGATTTTCTTGATCCAAAACTAGATTTTTGTATTCGCGACCAAATTCTTGATTTTCTTGATCCAAAACTAGATTTTTGTATTCGCGACCAAATTCTTGATTTTCTTAATCCAAAACTATTTTTTGTTTTCGCGACCAAATGCTTGATTTCCTTGATCCAAAACTAGATTTTTGTATTCGCCACGCAGTTCTTGATTTTCTTGATCCAAAACTAGATTTTTGTATTCGCGACCAAATTCTTGATTTTCTTGATCCAAAACTAGATTTTTGTATTCGCGACCAAATTCTTGATTTTCTTGATCCAAAACTACATTTTTGTATTCGCGACCAAATTCTTGATTTTCTTGATCCAAAATTAGATTTTTATATTCGCGACAAAATTCTGGATTTTCTTGATCCAAAACTAGATTTTTGTATTCGCCATGCAGTTCATGATTTCCTTAATCCAAAACTAGATTTTTGTATTCGCGACCAAATTCTTGATTTTCTTGATCCAAAACTAGATTTTTGTATTCGCGACCAAATTCTTGATTTTCTTGATCCAAAATTAGTTTTTTGTTTTCGCGACCAAATGCTTGATTTCCTTGATCCAAAACTAAATTTTTGTATTCGCCACGCAGTTCTTGATTTTCTTGATCCAAAACTAGATTTTTGTATTCGCGACCAAATTCTTCATTTTCTTGATCCAAAACTAGATTTTTGTATTCGCCACGCAGTTCTTGACTTTCTTGATCCAAAACTATATTTTTGTATTCGCGAACAAATTCTTGATTTTCTTGATCCAAAACTACATTTTTGTATTCGCCACGCAGTTCTTGATTTTCTTGATCCAAAACTAGATTTTTTTATTCGCCACGCAGTTCTTAATTTTCTTGATCCAAAACTAGTTTTTTGTTTTCGCGACCAAATACTTGATTTTCTTGATCCAAAACTAGATTTTTGTATTCGCCACGCAGTTCTTGATTTCCTTGATCCAAAACTAGATTTTTGTATTCACGACCAAATTCTTGATTTTCTTGATCCAAAACAAGATTTTTGTATTCGCCACGTAGTTCTTGATTTTCTTGATCCAAAACTAGATTTTTGTATTCGCGACCAAATTCTTGATTTTCTTGATCCAAAACTATTTTTTGTATTCGCGACCAAATTCTTGATTTTCTTGATCCAAAATTAGATTTTTATATTCGCGACCAAATTCTTGATTTTCTTGATCCAAAACTAGATTTTTGTATTCGCCACGCAGTTCATGATTTCCTTGATCCAAAACTAGATTTTTGTATTCGCGACCAAATTCTTGATTTTCTTGATCCAAAACTAGATTTTTGTATTCGCGACCAAGTTCTTGATTTTCTTGATACAAAACTAGATTCTTGTATTCGCCACGTAGTTCTTGACTTTCTTGATCCAAAACTAGATTTTTGTATTCGCGACCAAATTCTTGATTTCCTTGATCCAAAACTAGATTTTTGTATTCGCGACCAAATTCTTGATTTTCTTGATCCAAAAGTAGATTTTTGTATTCGCGACCAAATTCTTGATTTTCTTGATCCAAAAGTAGATTTTTGTATTCGCGACCAAATTCTTGATTTTCTTGATCCAAAATTAGATTTTTATATTCGCGACCAAATTCTTGATTTTCTTGATCCAAAACTAGATTTTTGTATTCGCCACGCAGTTCATGATTTCCTTGATCCAAAACTAGATTTTTGTATTCGCGACCAAATTCTTGATTTTCTTGATCCAAAACTAGATTTTTGTATTCGCGACCAAATTCTTGATTTTCTTGATCCAAAACTAGTTTTTTGTTTTCGCGACCAAATGCTTGATTTCCTTGATCCAAAACTAGATTTTTGTATTCGCCACGTAGTTCATCATTTTCTTGATCCAAAACTAGATTTTTGTATTCGCGACCAAATTCTTGATTTTCTTAATCCAAAACTAGATTTTTGTATTCGCGACCAAATTCTTGATTTTCTTGATCCAAAACTAGATTTTTGTATTCGCGACCAAATTCTTGATTTTCTTGATCCAAAACTAGATTTTTGTATTCGCGACCAAATTCTTGATTTTCTTGATCCGAAACTAGATTTTTGTATTCGCGACCAAATTCTTGATTTTCTTGATCCAAAATTAGATTTTTATATTCGCGACCAAATTCTTGATTTTCTTGATCCAAAACTAGATTTTTGTATTCGCCACGCAGTTCATGATTTCCTTGATCCAAAACTAAATTTTTTTATTCGCGACCAAATTCTTGATTTTCTTGATCCAAAAATAGTTTTTTGTTTTCGCGACCAAATGCTTGATTTCCATGATCCAAAACTAGATTTTTGTATTCGCCACGTAGTTCATCATTTTCTTGATCCAAAACTAGATTTTTGTATTCGCGACCAAATTCTTGATTTTCTTGATCCAAAACTAGATTTTTGTATTCGCGACCAAATTCTTGATTTTCTTGATCCAAAAGTAGATTTTTGTATTCGCCACCAATTTCTTGATTTTCTTGATCCAAAATTAGATTTTTATATTCGCGACCAAATTCTTGATTTTCTTGATCCAAAACTAGATTTTTGTATTCGCCACGCAGTTCATGATTTCCTTGATCCAAAACTAGATTTTTGTATTCGCGACCAAATTCTTGATTTTCTTGATCCAAAAATAGTTTTTTGTTTTCGCGACCAAATGCTTGATTTCCATGATCCAAAACTAGATTTTTGTATTCGCCACGTAGTTCATCATTTTCTTGATCCAAAACTAGATTTTTGTATTCGCGACCAAATTCTTGATTTTCTTGATCCAAAACTAGATTTTTGTATTCGCGACCAAATTCTTGATTTTCTTGATCCAAAACTAGATTTTTGTATTCGCGACCAAATTCTTGATTTTCTTGATCCAAAACTAGATTTTTGTATTCGCGACCAAATTCTTGATTTTCTTGATCCAAAACTAGATTTTTGTATTCGCCACGCAGTTCATGATTTCCTTGATCCAAAACTAGATTTTTGTATTCGCGACCAAATTCTTGATTTTCTTGATCCAAAACTAGATTTTTGTATTCGCGACCAAATTCTTGATTTCCTTGATCCAAAACTAGATTTTTGTATTCGCGACCAAATTCTTGATTTTCTTGATCCAAAAGTAGATTTTTGTATTCGCGACCAAATTCTTGATTTTCTTGATCCAAAAATAGATTTTTGTATTCGCCACGCAGTTCATGATTTCCTTGATCCAAAACTAGATTTTTGTATTCGCGACCAAGTTCTTGATTTTCTTGATCCAAAACTAGATTCTTGTATTCGCGACCAAGTTCTTGATTTTCTTGATACAAAACTAGATTCTTGTATTCGCCACGTAGTTCTTGACTTTCTTGATCCAAAACTAGATTTTTGTATTCGCGACCAAATTCTTGATTTCCTTGATCCAACACTAGATTTTTGTATTCGCGACCAAATTTTTGATTTTCTTTATCCAAAAGTAGATTTTTGTATTCGCGACCAAATTCTTGATTTTCTTGATCCAAAAGTAGATTTTTGTATTCGCGACCAAATTCTTGATTTTCTTGATCCAAAACTAGATTTTTGTATTCGCCACGCAGTTCATTATTTCCTTGATCCAAAACTAGATTTTTGTATTCGCGACCAAATTCTTGATTTTCTTGATCCAAAACTAGATTTTTGTATTCGCGACCAAATTCTTGATTTTCTTGATCCAAAACTTGTTTTTTGTTTTCGCGACCAAATGCTTGATTTCCTTGATCCAAAACTAGATTTTTGTATTCGCCACGTAGTTCTTGACTTTCTTGATCCAAAACTAGATTTTTGTATTCGCGACCAAATTCTTGATTTCCTTGATCCAAAACTAGATTTTTGTATTCGCGACCAAATTCTTGATTTTCTTGATCCAAAACTAGATTTTTGTATTCGCCACGCAGTTCATGATTTCCTTGATCCAAAACTAGATTTTTGTATTCGCGACCAAATTCTTGATTTTCTTGATCCAAAACTAGTTTTTTGTTTTCGCGACCAAATGCTTGATTTCCTTGATCCAAAACTAAATTTTTGTATTCGCCACGCAGTTCTTGATTTTCTTGATCCAAAACTAGATTTTTGTATTCGCGACCAAATTCTTCATTTTCTTGATCCAAAACTAGATTTTTGTATTCGCCACGCAGTTCTTGACTTTCTTGATCCAAAACTATATTTTTGTATTCGCGAACAAATTCTTGATTTTCTTGATCCAAAACTACATTTTTGTATTCGCCACGCAGTTCTTGATTTTCTTGATCCAAAACTAGTTTTTTGTTTTCGCGACCAAATACTTGATTTTCTTGATCCAAAACTAGATTTTTGTATTCGCCACGCAGTTCTTGATTTCCTTGATCCAAAACTAGATTTTTGTATTCACGACCAAATTCTTGATTTTCTTGATCCAAAACTAGATTTTTGTATTCGCCACGTAGTTCTTGATTTTCTTGATCCAAAACTAGATTTTTGTATTCGCGACCAAATTCTTGATTTTCTTGATCCAAAACTAGATTTTTGTATTCGCGACCAAATTCTTGATTTTCTTGATCCAAAACTATTTTTTGTATTCGCGACCAAATTCTTGATTTTCTTGATCCAAAATTAGATTTTTATATTCGCGACCAAATTCTTGATTTTCTTGATCCAAAAATAGATTTTTGTATTCGCCACGCAGTTCATGATTTCCTTGATCCAAAACTAGATTTTTGTATTCGCGACCAAGTTCTTGATTTTCTTGATCCAAAACTAGATTCTTGTATTCGCGACCAAGTTCTTGATTTTCTTGATACAAAACTAGATTCTTGTATTCGCCACGTAGTTCTTGACTTTCTTGATCCAAAACTAGATTTTTGTATTCGCGACCAAATTCTTGATTTCCTTGATCCAAAACTAGATTTTTGTATTCGCGACCAAATTTTTGATTTTCTTTATCCAAAAGTAGATTTTTGTATTCGCGACCAAATTCTTGATTTTCTTGATCCAAAAGTAGATTTTTGTATTCGCGACCAAATTCTTGATTTTCTTGATCCAAAATTAGATTTTTATATTCGCGACCAAATTCTTGATTTTCTTGATCCAAAACTAGATTTTTGTATTCGCCACGCAGTTCATGATTTCCTTGATCCAAAACTAGATTTTTGTATTCGCGACCAAATTCTTGATTTTCTTGATCCAAAACTAGATTTTTGTATTCGCGACCAAATTCTTGATTTTCTTGATCCAAAACTAGTTTTTTGTTTTCGCGACCAAATGCTTGATTTCCTTGATCCAAAACTAGATTTTTGTATTCGCCACGTAGTTCATCATTTTCTTGATCCAAAACTAGATTTTTGTATTCGCGACCAAATTCTGGATTTTCTTAATCCAAAACTAGATTTTTGTATTCGCGACCAAATTCTTGATTTTCTTGATCCAAAACTAGATTTTTGTATTCGCGACCAAATTCTTGATTTTCTTGATGCAAAACTAGATTTTTGTATTCGCGACCAAATTCTTGATTTTCTTGATCCGAAACTAGATTTTTGTATTCGCGACCAAATTCTTGATTTTCTTGATCCAAAATTAGATTTTTATATTCGCGACCAAATTCTTGATTTTCTTGATCCAAAACTAGATTTTTGTATTCGCCACGCAGTTCTTGACTTTCTTAATCCAAAACTAGATTTTTGTATTCGCGACCAAATTCTTGATTTTCTTAATCCAAAACTAGATTTTTGTATTCGCCACGCAGTTCATGATTTCCTTGATCCAAAACTAGATTTTTGTATTCGCGACCAAATTCTAGATCTTCTTAATCCAAAACTAGATTTTTGTATTCGCCACGTAGTTCATCATTTTCTTGATCCAAAACTAGATTTTTGTATTCGCGACCAAATTCTTGATTTTCTTGATCCAAAACTAGATTTTTGTATTCGCGACCAAATTCTTGATTTTCTTGATCCATAACTAGTTTTTTGTATTCGCCACGCAGTTCTTGATTTTCTTGATTCAAAACTAGATTTTTGTATTCGCGACCAAATTTTTGATTTTCTTGATCCAAAACTAGATTTTTGTATTGGCGACCAAATTCTTGATTTTCTTGATCCAAAACTATATTTTTGGATTCGCGACCAAATTCTTGATTTTCTTGATCCAAAACTACATTTTTGTATTCGCGACCAAATTCTTGATTTTCTTGATCCAAAATTAGATTTTTGTATTCGCGACTAAATTCTTGATTTTCTTGATCCAAAACTAGATTTTTGTATTCGCCACGCAGTTCATGATTTCCTTAATCCGAAACTAGATTTTTGTATTCGCGACCAAATTCTTGATTTTCTTGATCCAAAACTAGATTTTTGTATTCGCGACCAAATTCTTGATTTTCTTGATCCAAAACTAGTTTTTTGTTTTCGCGACCAAATGCTTGATTTCCTTGATCCAAAACTAGATTTTTGTATTCGCCACGCAGTTCTTGATTTTCTTGATCCAAAACTATATTTTTGTATTCGCGAACAAATTCTTGATTTTCTTGATCCAAAACTACATTTTTGTATTCGCCACGCAGTTCTTGATTTTTCTTAATCCAAAACTAGATTTTTTTATTCGCGACGCAGTTCTTGATTTTCTTTATCCAAAACTAGATTTTTGTATTCGCGACCAAATTCTTGATTTTCTTGATCCAAAACTAGTTTTTTGTTTTCGCGACCAAATGCTTGATTTCCTTGATCCAAAACTAGATTTTTGTATTCGCCACGCAGTTCTTGATTTTCTTGATCCAAAACTAGATTTTTGTATTCGCGACCAAATTCTTCATTTTCTTGATCCAAAACTAGTTTTTTGTTTTCGCGACCAAATGCTTGATTTCCTTGATCAAAAACTAGATTTTTGTATTTGCCACGCAGTTCTTGATTTTCTTGATCCAAAACTAGATTTTTGTATTCGCGACCAAATTCTTCATTTTCTTGATCCAAAACTAGATTTTTGTATTCGCCACGCAGTTCTTGACTTTCTTGATCCAAAACTATATTTTTGTATTCGCGAAGAAATTCTTGATTTTCTTGAACCAAAACTACATTTTTGTATTCGCCACGCAGTTCATGATTTCCTTAATCCGAAACTAGATTTTTGTATTCGCGACCAAATTCTTGATTTTCTTGATCCAAAACTAGATTTTTGTATTCGCGACCAAATTCTTGATTTTCTTGATCCAAAACTAGTTTTTTGTTTTCGCGACCAAATGCTTGATTTCCTTGATCCAAAACTAGATTTTTGTATTCGCCACGTAGTTCATCATTTTCTTGATCCAAAACTAGATTTTTGTATTCGCGACCAAATTCTGGATTTTCTTAATCCAAAACTAGATTTTTGTATTCGCGACCAAATTCTTGATTTTCTTGATCCAAAACTAGATTTTTGTATTCGCGACCAAATTCTTGATTTTCTTGATCCAAAACTAGATTTTTGTATTCGCGACCAAATTCTTGATTTTCTTGATCCGAAACTAGATTTTTGTATTCGCGACCAAATTCTTGATTTTCTTGATCCAAAATTAGATTTTTATATTCGCGACCAAATTCTTGATTTTCTTGATCCAAAACTAGATTTTTGTATTCGCCACGCAGTTCTTGACTTTCTTAATCCAAAACTAGATTTTTGTATTCGCGACCAAATTCTTGATTTTCTTAATCCAAAACTAGATTTTTGTATTCGCCACGCAGTTCATGATTTCCTTGATCCAAAACTAGATTTTTGTATTCGCGACCAAATTCTAGATCTTCTTAATCCAAAACTAGATTTTTGTATTCGCCACGTAGTTCATCATTTTCTTGATCCAAAACTAGATTTTTGTATTCGCGACCAAATTCTTGATTTTCTTGATCCAAAATTAGATTTTTGTATTCGCGACCAAATTCTTGATTTTCTTGATCCATAACTAGTTTTTTGTATTCGCCACGCAGTTCTTGATTTTCTTGATTCAAAACTAGATTTTTGTATTCGCGACCAAATTTTTGATTTTCTTGATCCAAAACTAGATTTTTGTATTGGCGACCAAATTCTTGATTTTCTTGATCCAAAACTAGATTTTTGGATTCGCGACCAAATTCTTGATTTTCTTGATCCAAAACTACATTTTTGTATTCGCGACCAAATTCTTGATTTTCTTGATCCAAAATTAGATTTTTGTATTCGCGACTAAATTCTTGATTTTCTTGATCCAAAACTAGATTTTTGTATTCGCCACGCAGTTCATGATTTCCTTAATCCGAAACTAGATTTTTGTATTCGCGACCAAATTCTTGATTTTCTTGATCCAAAACTAGATTTTTGTATTCGCGACCAAATTCTTGATTTTCTTGATCCAAAACTAGTTTTTTGTTTTCGCGACCAAATGCTTGATTTCCTTGATCCAAAACTAGATTTTTGTATTCGCCACGCAGTTCTTGATTTTCTTGATCCAAAACTATATTTTTGTATTCGCGAACAAATTCTTGATTTTCTTGATCCAAAACTACATTTTTGTATTCGCCACGCAGTTCTTGATTTTTCTTAATCCAAAACTAGATTTTTTTATTCGCGACGCAGTTCTTGATTTTCTTTATCCAAAACTAGATTTTTGTATTCGCGACCAAATTCTTGATTTTCTTGATCCAAAACTAGTTTTTTGTTTTCGCGACCAAATGCTTGATTTCCTTGATCCAAAACTAGATTTTTGTATTCGCCACGCAGTTCTTGATTTTCTTGATCCAAAACTAGATTTTTGTATTCGCGACCAAATTCTTCATTTTCTTGATCCAAAACTAGTTTTTTGTTTTCGCGACCAAATGCTTGATTTCCTTGATCAAAAACTAGATTTTTGTATTTGCCACGCAGTTCTTGATTTTCTTGATCCAAAACTAGATTTTTGTATTCGCGACCAAATTCTTCATTTTCTTGATCCAAAACTAGATTTTTGTATTCGCCACGCAGTTCTTGACTTTCTTGATCCAAAACTATATTTTTGTATTCGCGAAGAAATTCTTGATTTTCTTGAACCAAAACTACATTTTTGTATTCGCCACGCAGTTCTTGATTTTCTTGATCCAAAACTAGAATTTTTTATTCGCCACGCAGTTTTTGATTTTCTTGATCCAAAACTAGTTTTTTGTTTTCGCGACCAAATGCTTGATTTTTTTTATCCAAAACTAGATTTTTGTATTCGCCACGCAGTTCTTGATTTCCTTGATCCAAAACTAGATTTTTGTATTCACGAGCAAATTCTTGATTTTCTTGATCCAAAACTAGATTTTTGTATTCGCCACGTAGTTCTTGATTTTCTTGATCCAAAACTAGATTTTTGTATTCGCGACCAAATTCTTGATTTTCTTGATCCAAAACTAGATTTTTATATTCGCGACCAAATTCTTGATTTTCTTGATCCAAAACTAGATTTTTGTATTCGCGACCAAATTCTTGATTTTCTTGATCCAAAACTAGATTTTTGTATTCGCGACCAAATTCTTGATTTTCTTGATCCAAAACTAGATTTTTGTATTCGCGACCAAATTCTTGATTTTCTTGATCCAAAACTAGATTTTTGTATTCGCGACCAAATTCTTGATTTTCTTGATCCAAAACTAGATTTTTGTATTCGCCACGCAGTTCATGATTTCCTTGATCCAAAACTAGATTTTTGTATTCGCGACCAAATTCTTGATTTTCTTGATCCAAAACTAGATTTTTGTATTCGCGACCAAATTCTTGATTTCCTTGATCCAAAACTAGATTTTTGTATTCGCGACCAAATTCTTGATTTTCTTGATCCAAAAGTAGATTTTTGTATTCGCGACCAAATTATTGATTTTCTTGATCCAAAAGTAGATTTTTGTATTCGCGACCAAATTCTTGATTTTCTTGATCCAAAATTAGATTTTTATATTCGCGACTAAATTCTTGATTTTCTTGATCCAAAACTAGATTTTTGTATTCGCCACGCAGTTCTTGATTTCCTTGATCCAAAACTAGATTTTTGTATTCGCGACCAAATTCTTGATTTTCTTGATCCAAAACTAGATTTTTGTATTCGCGACCAAATTCTTGATTTTCTTGATACAAAACTAGATTTTTGTATTCGCGACCAAATTCTTGATTTTCTTGATCCGAAACTAGATTTTTGTATTCGCGACCAAATTCTTGATTTTCTTGATCCAAAATTAGATTTTTATATTCGCGACCAAATTCTTGATTTTCTTGATCCAAAACTAGATTTTTGTATTCGCCACGCAGTTCTTGATTTTCTTGATCCAAAACTAGATTTTTGTATTCGCGACCAAATTCTTGATTTTCTTGATCCAAAACTAGATTTTTATATTCGCGACCAAATTCTTGATTTTCTTGATCCAAAACTAGTTTTTTGTTTTCGCGACCAAATGCTTGATTTCCTTGATCCAAAACTAGATTTTTGTATTCGCCACGTAGTTCATCATTTTCTTGATCCAAAACTAGATTTTTGTATTCGCGACCAAATTCTGGATTTTCTTAATCCAAAACTAGATTTTTGTATTCGCGACCAAATTCTTGATTTTCTTGATCCAAAACTAGATTTTTGTATTCGCGACCAAATTCTTGATTTTCTTGATCCAAAACTAGATTTTTGTATTCGCGACCAAATTCTTGATTTTCTTGATCCGAAACTAGATTTTTGTATTCGCGACCAAATTCTTGATTTTCTTGATCCAAAATTAGATTTTTATATTCGCGACCAAATTCTTGATTTTCTTGATCCAAAACTAGATTTTTGTATTCGCCACGCAGTTCTTGACTTTCTTAATCCAAAACTAGATTTTTGTATTCGCGACCAAATTCTTGATTTTCTTAATCCAAAACTAGATTTTTGTATTCGCCACGCAGTTCATGATTTCCTTGATCCAAAACTAGATTTTTGTATTCGCGACCAAATTCTAGATCTTCTTAATCCAAAACTAGATTTTTGTATTCGCCACGTAGTTCATCATTTTCTTGATCCAAAACTAGATTTTTGTATTCGCGACCAAATTCTTGATTTTCTTGATCCAAAACTAGATTTTTGTATTCGCGACCAAATTTTTCATTTTCTTGATCCAAAACTAGATTTTTGTATTCGCCACGTAGTTCTTGACTTTCTTGATCCAAAACTAGATTTTTGTATTCGCGACCAAATTCTTGATTTCCTTGATCCAAAACTAGATTTTTGTATTCACGATCAAATTCTTGATTTTCTTGATCCAAAACTAGATTTTTGTATTCGCGACCAAATTCTTGATTTTCTTGATCCAAAACTAGATTTTTGTATTCGCGACCAAGTTCTTGATTTTCTTGATCCAAAACTAGATTCTTGTATTCGCCACGTAGTTCTTGATTTTCTTGATCCGAAACTAGATTTTTGTATTCGCGACCAAATTCTTGATTTTCTTGATCCGAAACTAGATTTTTATATTCGCGACCAAATTCTTGATTTTCTTGATCCAAAACTAGATTTTTGTATTCGCGACCAAATTCTTGATTTTCTTGATCCAAAATTAGATTTTTATATTCGCGACCAAATTCTTGATTTTCTTGATCCAAAACAAGATTTTTGTATTCGCCACGCAGTTCATGATTTCCTTGATCCAAAACTAGATTTTTGTATTCGCGACCAAATTCTTGATTTTCTTGATCCAAAACTAGATTTTTGTATTCGCGACCAAGTTCTTGATTTTCTTGATCCAAAACTAGATTCTTGTATTCGCCACGTAGTTGTTGACTTTCTTGATCCAAAACTAGATTTTTGTATTCGCGACCAAATTCTTGATTTTCTTGATCCAAAAGTAGATTTTTGTATTCGCGACCAAATTCTTGATTTTCTTGATCCAAAACTAGATTTTTGTATTCGCCACGCAGTTCTTGATTTTCTTGATCCAAAACTAGATTTTTGTATTCGCGACCAAATTCTTCATTTTCTTGATCCAAAACTAGTTTTTTGTTTTCGCGACCAAATGCTTGATTTCCTTGATCCAAAACTAGATTTTTGTATTTGCCACGCAGTTCTTGATTTTCTTGATCCAAAACTAGATTTTTGTATTCGCGACCAAATTCTTCATTTTCTTGATCCAAAACTAGATTTTTGTATTCGCCACGCAGTTCTTGACTTTCTTGATCCAAAACTATATTTTTGTATTCGCGAAGAAATTCTTGATTTTCTTGAACCAAAACTACATTTTTGTATTCGCCACGCAGTTCTTGATTTTCTTGATCCAAAACTAGAATTTTTTATTCGCCACGCAGTTTTTGATTTTCTTGATCCAAAACTAGTTTTTTGTTTTCGCGACCAAATGCTTGATTTTTTTTATCCAAAACTAGATTTTTGTATTCACGAGCAAATTCTTGATTTTCTTGATCCAAAACTAGATTTTTGTATTCGCCACGTAGTTCTTGATTTTCTTGATCCAAAACTAGATTTTTGTATTCGCGACCAAATTCTTGATTTTCTTGATCCAAAACTAGATTTTTATATTCGCGACCAAATTCTTGATTTTCTTGATCCAAAACTAGATTTTTGTATTCGCGACCAAATTCTTGATTTTCTTGATCCAAAACTAGATTTTTGTATTCGCGACCAAATTCTTGATTTTCTTGATCCAAAACTAGATTTTTGTATTCGCGACCAAATTCTTGATTTTCTTGATCCAAAACTAGATTTTTGTATTCGCGACCAAATTCTTGATTTTCTTGATCCAAAACTAGATTTTTGTATTCGCCACGCAGTTCATGATTTCCTTGATCCAAAACTAGATTTTTGTATTCGCGACCAAATTCTTGATTTTCTTGATCCAAAACTAGATTTTTGTATTCGCGACCAAATTCTTGATTTCCTTGATCCAAAACTAGATTTTTGTATTCGCGACCAAATTCTTGATTTTCTTGATCCAAAAGTAGATTTTTGTATTCGCGACCAAATTATTGATTTTCTTGATCCAAAAGTAGATTTTTGTATTCGCGACCAAATTCTTGATTTTCTTGATCCAAAATTAGATTTTTATATTCGCGACTAAATTCTTGATTTTCTTGATCCAAAACTAGATTTTTGTATTCGCCACGCAGTTCATGATTTCCTTGATCCAAAACTAGATTTTTGTATTCGCGACCAAATTCTTGATTTTCTTGATCCAAAACTAGATTTTTGTATTCGCGACCAAATTCTTGATTTTCTTGATACAAAACTAGATTTTTGTATTCGCGACCAAATTCTTGATTTTCTTGATCCGAAACTAGATTTTTGTATTCGCGACCAAATTCTTGATTTTCTTGATCCAAAATTAGATTTTTATATTCGCGACCAAATTCTTGATTTTCTTGATCCAAAACTAGATTTTTGTATTCGCCACGCAGTTCTTGACTTTCTTAATCCAAAACAAGATTTTTGTATTCGCGACCAAATTCTTGATTTTCTTAATCCAAAACTAGATTTTTGTATTCGCCACGCAGTTCATGATTTCCTTGATCCAAAACTAGATTTTTGTATTCGCGACCAAATTCTAGATCTTCTTAATCCAAAACTAGATTTTTGTATTCGCCACGTAGTTCATCATTTTCTTGATCCAAAACTAGATTTTTGTATTCGCGACCAAATTCTTGATTTTCTTGATCCAAAACTAGATTTTTGTATTCGCGACCAAATTCTTGATTTTCTTGATCCATAACTAGTTTTTTGTATTCGCCACGCAGTTCTTGATTTTCTTGATTCAAAACTAGATTTTTGTATTCGCGACCAAATTTTTGATTTTCTTGATCCAAAACTAGATTTTTGTATTGGCGACCAAATTCTTGATTTTCTTGATCCAAAACTAGATTTTTGTATTCGCGACCAAATTCTTGATTTTCTTGATCCAAAACTACATTTTTGTATTCGCGACCAAATTCTTGATTTTCTTGATCCAAAATTAGATTTTTGTATTCGCGACTAAATTCTTGATTTTCTTGATCCAAAACTAGATTTTTGTATTCGCCACGCAGTTCATGATTTCCTTAATCCAAAACTAGATTTTTGTATTCGCGACCAAATTCTTGATTTTCTTGATCCAAAACTAGATTTTTGTATTCGCGACCAAATTCTTGATTTTCTTGATCCAAAACTAGTTTTTTGTTTTCGCGACCAAATGCTTGATTTCCTTGATCCAAATCTAGATTTTTGTATTCGCCACGCAGTTCTTGATTTTCTTGATCCAAAACTATATTTTTGTATTCGCGAACAAATTCTTGATTTTCTTGATCCAAAACTACATTTTTGTATTCGCCACGCAGTTCTTGATTTTCTTAATCCAAAACTAGATTTTTTTATTCGCGACGCAGTTCTTGATTTTCTTTATCCAAAACTAGATTTTTGTATTCGCGACCAAATTCTTGATTTTCTTGATCCAAAACTAGTTTTTTGTTTTCGCGACCAAATGCTTGATTTCCTTGATCCAAAACTAGATTTTTGTATTCGCCACGCAGTTCTTGATTTTCTTGATCCAAAACTAGATTTTTGTATTCGCGACCAAATTCTTCATTTTCTTGATCCAAAACTAGTTTTTTGTTTTCGCGACCAAATGCTTGATTTCCTTGATCCAAAACTAGATTTTTGTATTCGCGACCAAATTCTTCATTTTCTTGATCCAAACTAGATTTTTGTATTCGCCACGCAGTTCTTGACTTTCTTGATCCAAAACTATATTTTTGTATTCGCGAAGAAATTCTTGATTTTCTTGAACCAAAACTACATTTTTGTATTCGCCACGCAGTTCTTGATTTTCTTGATCCAAAACTAGAATTTTTTATTCGCCACGCAGTTTTTGATTTTCTTGATCCAAAACTAGTTTTTTTGTTTTCGCGACCAAATGCTTGATTTTTTTGATCCAAAACTAGATTTTTGTATTCGCCACGCAGTTCTTGATTTCCTTGATCCAAAACTAGATTTTTGTATTCACGAGAAAATTCTTGATTTTCTTGATCCAAAACTAGATTTTTGTATTCGCCACGTAGTTCTTGATTTTCTTGATCCAAAACTAAATTTTTGTATTCGCGACCAAATTCTTGATTTTCTTGATCCAAAACTAGATTTTTATATTCGCGACCAAATTCTTGATTTTCTTGATCCAAAACTAGATTTTTGTATTCGCGACCAAATTCTTGATTTTCTTGATCCAAAACTAGATTTTTGTATTCGCGACCAAATTCTTGATTTTCTTGATCCAAAACTAGATTTTTGTATTCGCGACCAAATTCTTGATTTTCTTGATCCAAAACTAGATTTTTGTATTCGCGACCAAATTCTTGATTTTCTTGATCCAAAACTAGATTTTTGTATTCGCCACGCAGTTCATGATTTCCTTGATCCAAAACTAGATTTTTGTATTCGCGACCAAATTCTTGATTTTCTTGATCCAAAACTAGATTTTTGTATTCGCGACCAAATTCTTGATTTCCTTGATCCAAAACTAGATTTTTGTATTCGCGACCAAATTCTTGATTTTCTTGATCCAAAAGTAGATTTTTGTATTCGCGACCAAATTATTGATTTTCTTGATCCAAAAGTAGATTTTTGTATTCGCCACGCAGTTCTTGATTTTCTTGATTCAAAACTAGATTTTTGTATTCGCGACCAAATTTTTGATTTTCTTGATCCAAAACTAGATTTTTGTATTGGCGACCAAATTCTTGATTTTCTTGATCCAAAACTAGATTTTTGTATTCGCGACCAAATTCTTGATTTTCTTGATCCAAAACTACATTTTTGTATTCGCGACCAAATTCTTGATTTTCTTGATCCAAAATTAGATTTTTGTATTCGCGACTAAATTCTTGATTTTCTTGATCCAAAACTAGATTTTTGTATTCGCCACGCAGTTCATGATTTCCTTAATCCAAAACTAGATTTTTGTATTCGCGACCAAATTCTTGATTTTCTTGATCCAAAACTAGATTTTTGTATTCGCGACCAAATTCTTGATTTTCTTGATCCAAAACTAGTTTTTTGTTTTCGCGACCAAATGCTTGATTTCCTTGATCCAAATCTAGATTTTTGTATTCGCCACGCAGTTCTTGATTTTCTTGATCCAAAACTATATTTTTGTATTCGCGAACAAATTCTTGATTTTCTTGATCCAAAACTACATTTTTGTATTCGCCACGCAGTTCTTGATTTTCTTAATCCAAAACTAGATTTTTTTATTCGCGACGCAGTTCTTGATTTTCTTTATCCAAAACTAGATTTTTGTATTCGCGACCAAATTCTTGATTTTCTTGATCCAAAACTAGTTTTTTGTTTTCGCGACCAAATGCTTGATTTCCTTGATCCAAAACTAGATTTTTGTATTCGCCACGCAGTTCTTGATTTTCTTGATCCAAAACTAGATTTTTGTATTCGCGACCAAATTCTTCATTTTCTTGATCCAAAACTAGTTTTTTGTTTTCGCGACCAAATGCTTGATTTCCTTGATCCAAAACTAGATTTTTGTATTCGCGACCAAATTCTTCATTTTCTTGATCCAAACTAGATTTTTGTATTCGCCACGCAGTTCTTGACTTTCTTGATCCAAAACTATATTTTTGTATTCGCGAAGAAATTCTTGATTTTCTTGAACCAAAACTACATTTTTGTATTCGCCACGCAGTTCTTGATTTTCTTGATCCAAAACTAGAATTTTTTATTCGCCACGCAGTTTTTGATTTTCTTGATCCAAAACTAGTTTTTTGTTTTCGCGACCAAATGCTTGATTTTTTTGATCCAAAACTAGATTTTTGTATTCGCCACGCAGTTCTTGATTTCCTTGATCCAAAACTAGATTTTTGTATTCACGAGAAAATTCTTGATTTTCTTGATCCAAAACTAGATTTTTGTATTCGCCACGTAGTTCTTGATTTTCTTGATCCAAAACTAGATTTTTGTATTCGCGACCAAATTCTTGATTTTCTTGATCCAAAACTAGATTTTTATATTCGCGACCAAATTCTTGATTTTCTTGATCCAAAACTAGATTTTTGTATTCGCGACCAAATTCTTGATTTTCTTGATCCAAAACTAGATTTTTGTATTCGCGACCAAATTCTTGATTTTCTTGATCCAAAACTAGATTTTTGTATTCGCGACCAAATTCTTGATTTTCTTGATCCAAAACTAGATTTTTGTATTCGCCACGCAGTTCATGATTTCCTTGATCCAAAACTAGATTTTTGTATTCGCGACCAAATTCTTGATTTTCTTGATCCAAAACTAGATTTTTGTATTCGCGACCAAATTCTTGATTTCCTTGATCCAAAACTAGATTTTTGTATTCGCGACCAAATTCTTGATTTTCTTGATCCAAAAGTAGATTTTTGTATTCGCGACCAAATTATTGATTTTCTTGATCCAAAAGTAGATTTTTGTATTCGCGACCAAATTCTTGATTTTCTTGATCCAAAATTAGATTTTTATATTCGCGACCAAACTCTTGATTTTCTTGATCCAAAACTAGATTTTTGTATTCGCCACGCAGTTCATGATTTCCTTGATCCAAAATTAGATTTTTGTATTCGCGACCAAATTCTTGATTTTCTTGATCCAAAACTAGATTTTTGTATTCGCGACCAAATTCTTGATTTTCTTGATCCAAAACTTGTTTTTTGTTTTCGCGACCAAATGCTTGATTTCCTTGATCCAAAACTAGATTTTTGTATTCGCGACCAAATTCTTGATTTTCTTGATCCAAAACTAGATTTTTGTATTTGCGACCAAATTCTTGATTTTCTTGATCCAAAACTAGATTTTTGTATTCGCGACCAAATTCTTGATTTTCTTGATCCAAAACTAGATTTTTGTATTCGCCACGAAGTTCTTGATTTTCTTGACCCAAAACTAGATTTTTGTATTCGCCACGCAGTTCTTGATTTTCTTGATCCAAAACTAGTTTTTTGTATTCGTCACGCAGTTCTTGAATTTCTTGATCCAAAACTAGATTTTTGTATTCGCGACCAAATTTTTCATTTTCTTGATCCAAAACTAGATTTTTGTATCCGCCACGTAGTTCTTGACTTTCTTGATCCAAAACTAGATTTTTGTATTCGCGACCAAATTCTTGATTTCCTTGATTCAAAACTAGATTTTTGTATTCACGACAAAATTATTGATTTTCTTGATCCAAAACTAGATTTTTGTATTCGCGACCAAATTCTTGATTTTCTTGATCCAAAATTAGATTTTTATATTCGCGACCAAATTCTTGATTTTCTTGATCCAAAACTAGATTTTTGTATTCGCCACGCAGTTCATGATTTCCTTGATCCAAAACTAGATTTTTGTATTCGCGACCATATTCTTGATTTTCTTGATCCAAAACTAAATTTTTGTACTCGCCATGTAGTTCTTGACTTTCTTGATCCAAAATTAGATTCTTGTACTCGCCATGTAGTTCTTGACTTTCTTGATCCAAAACTAGATTTTTGTATTCGCCACGCAGTTCATGATTTCCTTGATCCAAAACTAGATTTTTGTATTCGCGACCAAATTCTTGATTTTCTTGATTCAAAAAAGTACTTTTTTGTATTCGCGACCAAATTCTTGATTTTCTTGATCCAAAAGTAGATTTTTGTATTCGCCACGCAGTTCATGATTTCCTTGATCCAAAACTAGATTTTTGTATTCGCGACCAAATTGTTCATTTTGTTGATCCAAAACTAGATTTTCGTATTCGCCGCGTAGTTCTTGACTTGCTTGATCCAAAACTAGATTTTTGTATTCGCCACGCAGTTCATGATTTCCTTGATCCAAAACTAGATTTTTGTATTCCCGACCAAATTCTTGATTTTCTTGATCCAAAACTAAATTTTTGTATTCGCGACCAAATTCTTGATTTTCTTGATCCAAAACTAGATTTTTGTATTCGCCACGCAGTTCATGATTTCCTTGATCCAAAACTAGATTTTTGTATTCGCGACCAAATTCTTGATTTCCTTGATCCAAAACTAGATTTTTGTATTCACGACAAAATTATTGATTTTCTTGATCCAAAACTAGATTTTTGTATTCGCGACCAAATTCTTGATTTTCTTGATCCAAAACTAGATTTTTGTATTCGCCACGCAGTTCATGATTTCCTTGATCCAAAACTAGATTTTTGTATTCGCGACCAAATTCTTGATTTTCTTGATCCAAAACTAGATTTTTGTATTCGCGACCAAATTCTTGATTTTCTTGATCCAAAAGTAGATTTTTGTATTGGCGACCAAATTCTTGATTTTCTTGATCCAAAACTAGATTCTTGTATTCGCCACGTAGTTCTTGATTTTCTTGATCCAAAACTAGATTCTTGTATTCGCGACCAAATTCTTGATTTTCTTGATCCGAAACTAGATTTTTGTATTTGCGACTAAATTCTTCATTTTCTTGATCCAAAACTAGATTTTTGTATTCGCGACCAAATTCTTGATTTTCTTGATCCAAAATTAGATTTTTATATTCGCGACCAAATTCTTGATTTTCTTGATCCAAAACTAGATTTTTGTATTCGCCACGCAGTTCATGATTTCCTTGATCCAAAACTAGATTTTTGTATTCGCGACCAAATTCTTGATTTTCTTGATCCAAAACTAGATTTTTGTATTCGCGACCAAGTTCTTGATTTTCTTGATCCAAAACTAGATTCTTGTATTCGCCACGTAGTTCTTGACTTTCTTGATCCAAAACTAGATTTTTGTATTCGCGACCAAATTCTTGATTTTCTTGATCCAAAAGTAGATTTTTGTATTCGTGACCAAATTCTTGATTTTCTTGATCCAAAACTAGATTTTTGTATTCGCGACCAAATTCTTGATTTTCTTGATCCAAAATTAGATTTTTATATTCGCGACCAAATTCTTGATTTTCTTGATCCAAAACTAGATTTTTGTATTCGCCAAGCAGTTCATGATTTCCTTTATCCAAAACTAGATTTTTGTATTCGCGACCAAATTCTTGATTTTCTTGATCCAAAACTAGATTTTTGTATTCGCGACCAAATTCTTGATTTTCTTGATCCAAAAATAGTTTTTTGTTTTCGCGACCAAATGCTTGATTTCCTTGATCCAAAACTAGATTTTTGTATTCGCCACGTAGTTCATCATTTTTTTGATCCGAAACTAGATTTTTGTATTCGCGACCAAATTCTTGATTTTCTTGATCCAAAACTAGATTTTTGTATTCGCGACCAAATTCTTGATTTTCTTGATCCAAAACTAGATTTTTGTATTCGCGACCAAATTCTTGATTTTCTTGATCCGAAACTAGATTTTTGTATTCGCGACCAAATTCTTGATTTTCTTGATCCCAAATTAGATTTTTATATTCGCGACCAAATTCTTGATTTAATTGATCCAAAACTAGATTTTTGTATTCGCCACGCAGTTCATGATTTCCTTGATCCAAAACTAGATTTTTGTATTCGCGACCAAATTCTTGATTTTCTTGATCCAAAACTAGATTTTTGTATTCGCGACCAAATTCTTGATTTTCTTGATCCAAAACTAGATTTTTGTATTCGCGACCAAATTCTTGATTTTCTTGATCCAAAACTAGATTTTTGTATTCGCCACGTTGTTCTTGACTTTCTTGATCCAAAACTAGATTTTTGTATTCGCGACCAAATTCTTGATTTCCTTGATCCAAAACTAGATTTTTGTATTCACGACCAAATTCTTAATTTTCTTGATCCAAAACTACATTTTTGTATTCGCGACCAAATTCTTGATTTTCTTGATCCAAAACTAGTTTTTTGTTTTCGCGACCAAATGCTTGATTTCCTTGATCCAAAACTAGATTTTTGTATTCGCCACGCAGTTCTTGATTTTCATGATCCAAAACTAGATTTTTGTATTCGCGACCAAATTCTTCATTTTCTTGATCCAAAACTTGATTTTTGTATTCGCCACGCAGTTCTTGACTTTCTTGATCCAAAACTAGATTTTTGTATTCGCGACCAAATTCTTGATTTGATTGATCCAAAACTACATTTTTGTATTCGCCACGCAGTTCTTGATTTTCTTGATCCAAAACTATATTTTTGTATTCGCCACACAGTTCTTGATTTTCTTGATCCAAAACTAGATTTTTGTATTCGCGAACAAATTCTTGATTTTCTTGATCCAAAACTACATTTTTGTATTCGCCACGCAGTTCTTGATTTTCTTGATCCAAAACTAGATTTTTTTATACGCCACGCAGTTCTTGATTTTCTTGATCCAAAACTAGTTTTTTGTTTTCGCGACCAAATGCTTGATTTTCTTGATCCAAAACTAGATTTTTGTATTCGCGACCAAATTTTTCATTTTCTTGATCCAAAACTAGATTTTTGTATTCGCCACGTAGTTCTTGACTTTCTTGATCCAAAACTAGATTTTTGTATTCGCGACCAAATTCTTGATTTCCTTGATCCAAAACTAGATTTTTGTATTCACGATCAAATTCTTGATTTTCTTGTTCCAAAACTAGATTTTTGTATTCGCGACCAAATTCTTGATTTTCTTGATCCAAAACTAGATTTTTGTATTCGCGACCAAATTCTTGATTTTCTTGATCCAAAATTAGATTTTTATATTCGCGACCAAATTCTTGATTTTCTTGATCCAAAACTAGATTTTTGTATTCGCCACGCAGTTCATGATTTCCTTGATCCAAAACTATATTTTTGTATTCGCGACCAAATTCTTGATTTTCTTGATCCAAAACTAGATTTTTGTATTCGCGACCAAATTCTTGATTTTCTTGATCCAAAACTAGATTCTTGTATTCGCCACGTAGTTCTTGATTTTCTTGATCCAAAACTAGATTTTTGTATTCGCGACCAAATTCTTGATTTTCTTGATCCGAAACTAGATTTTTGTATTCGCGACCAAATTCTTCATTTTGTTGATCCAAAACTAGATTTTTGTATTCGCGACCAAATTCTTGATTTTCTTGATCCAAAATTAGATTTTTATATTCGCGACCAAATTCTTGATTTTCTTGATCCAAAACTAGATTTTTGTATTCGCCACGCAGTTCATGATTTCCTTGATCCAAAACTAGATTTTTGTATTCGCGACCAAATTCTTGATTTTCTTGATCCAAAACTAGATTTTTGTATTCGCGACCAAGTTCTTGATTTTCTTGATCCAAAACTAGATTCTTGTATTCGCCACGTAGTTCTTGACTTTCTTGATCCAAAACTAGATTTTTGTATTCGCGACCAAATTCTTGATTTTCTTGATCCTAAAGTAGATTTTTGTATTGGCGACCAAATTCTTGATTTTCTTGATCCAAAACTAGATTCTTGTATTCGCCACGTAGTTCTTGATTTTCTTGATCCAAAACTAGATTCTTGTATTCGCGACCAAATTCTTGATTTTCTTGATCCGAAACTAGATTTTTGTATTTGCGACTAAATTCTTCATTTTCTTGATCCAAAACTAGATTTTTGTATTCGCGACCAAATTCTTGATTTTCTTGATCCAAAATTAGATTTTTATATTCGCGACCAAATTCTTGATTTTCTTGATCCAAAACTAGATTTTTGTATTCGCCACGCAGTTCATGATTTCCTTGATCCAAAACTAGATTTTTGTATTCGCGACCAAATTCTTGATTTTCTTGATCCAAAACTAGATTTTTGTATTCGCGACCAAGTTCTTGATTTTCTTGATCCAAAACTAGATTCTTGTATTCGCCACGTAGTTCTTGACTTTCTTGATCCAAAACTAGATTTTTGTATTCGCGACCAAATTCTTGATTTTCTTGATCCAAAAGTAGATTTTTGTATTCGTGACCAAATTCTTGATTTTCTTGATCCAAAACTAGATTTTTGTATTCGCGACCAAATTCTTGATTTTCTTGATCCAAAATTAGATTTTTATATTCGCGACCAAATTCTTGATTTTCTTGATCCAAAACTAGATTTTTGTATTCGCCAAGCAGTTCATGATTTCCTTTATCCAAAACTAGATTTTTGTATTCGCGACCAAATTCTTGATTTTCTTGATCCAAAACTAGATTTTTGTATTCGCGACCAAATTCTTGATTTTCTTGATCCAAAAATAGTTTTTTGTTTTCGCGACCAAATGCTTGATTTCCTTGATCCAAAACTAGATTTTTGTATTCGCCACGTAGTTCATCATTTTTTTGATCCGAAACTAGATTTTTGTATTCGCGACCAAATTCTTGATTTTCTTGATCCAAAACTAGATTTTTGTATTCGCGACCAAATTCTTGATTTTCTTGATCCAAAACTAGATTTTTGTATTCGCGACCAAATTCTTGATTTTCTTGATCCGAAACTAGATTTTTGTATTCGCGACCAAATTCTTGATTTTCTTGATCCCAAATTAGATTTTTATATTCGCGACCAAATTCTTGATTTAATTGATCCAAAACTAGATTTTTGTATTCGCCACGCAGTTCATGATTTCCTTGATCCAAAACTAGATTTTTGTATTCGCGACCAAATTCTTGATTTTCTTGATCCAAAACTAGATTTTTGTATTCGCGACCAAATTCTTGATTTTCTTGATCCAAAACTAGATTTTTGTATTCGCGACCAAATTCTTGATTTTCTTGATCCAAAACTAGATTTTTGTATTCGCCACGTTGTTCTTGACTTTCTTGATCCAAAACTAGATTTTTGTATTCGCGACCAAATTCTTGATTTCCTTGATCCAAAACTAGATTTTTGTATTCACGACCAAATTCTTAATTTTCTTGATCCAAAACTACATTTTTGTATTCGCGACCAAATTCTTGATTTTCTTGATCCAAAACTAGTTTTTTGTTTTCGCGACCAAATGCTTGATTTCCTTGATCCAAAACTAGATTTTTGTATTCGCCACGCAGTTCTTGATTTTCATGATCCAAAACTAGATTTTTGTATTCGCGACCAAATTCTTCATTTTCTTGATCCAAAACTTGATTTTTGTATTCGCCACGCAGTTCTTGACTTTCTTGATCCAAAACTAGATTTTTGTATTCGCGACCAAATTCTTGATTTGATTGATCCAAAACTACATTTTTGTATTCGCCACGCAGTTCTTGATTTTCTTGATCCAAAACTATATTTTTGTATTCGCCACACAGTTCTTGATTTTCTTGATCCAAAACTAGATTTTTGTATTCGCGAACAAATTCTTGATTTTCTTGATCCAAAACTACATTTTTGTATTCGCCACGCAGTTCTTGATTTTCTTGATCCAAAACTAGATTTTTTTATACGCCACGCAGTTCTTGATTTTCTTGATCCAAAACTAGTTTTTTGTTTTCGCGACCAAATGCTTGATTTTCTTGATCCAAAACTAGATTTTTGTATTCGCGACCAAATTTTTCATTTTCTTGATCCAAAACTAGATTTTTGTATTCGCCACGTAGTTCTTGACTTTCTTGATCCAAAACTAGATTTTTGTATTCGCGACCAAATTCTTGATTTCCTTGATCCAAAACTAGATTTTTGTATTCACGATCAAATTCTTGATTTTCTTGTTCCAAAACTAGATTTTTGTATTCGCGACCAAATTCTTGATTTTCTTGATCCAAAACTAGATTTTTGTATTCGCGACCAAATTCTTGATTTTCTTGATCCAAAATTAGATTTTTATATTCGCGACCAAATTCTTGATTTTCTTGATCCAAAACTAGATTTTTGTATTCGCCACGCAGTTCATGATTTCCTTGATCCAAAACTATATTTTTGTATTCGCGACCAAATTCTTGATTTTCTTGATCCAAAACTAGATTTTTGTATTCGCGACCAAATTCTTGATTTTCTTGATCCAAAACTAGATTCTTGTATTCGCCACGTAGTTCTTGATTTTCTTGATCCAAAACTAGATTTTTGTATTCGCGACCAAATTCTTGATTTTCTTGATCCGAAACTAGATTTTTGTATTCGCGACCAAATTCTTCATTTTGTTGATCCAAAACTAGATTTTTGTATTCGCGACCAAATTCTTGATTTTCTTGATCCAAAATTAGATTTTTATATTCGCGACCAAATTCTTGATTTTCTTGATCCAAAACTAGATTTTTGTATTCGCCACGCAGTTCATGATTTCCTTGATCCAAAACTAGATTTTTGTATTCGCGACCAAATTCTTGATTTTCTTGATCCAAAACTAGATTTTTGTATTCGCGACCAAGTTCTTGATTTTCTTGATCCAAAACTAGATTCTTGTATTCGCCACGTAGTTCTTGACTTTCTTGATCCAAAACTAGATTTTTGTATTCACGACCAAATTCTTGATTTTCTTGATCCAAAAGTAGATTTTTGTATTCGTGACCAAATTCTTGATTTTCTTGATCCAAAACTAGATTTTTGTATTCGCGACCAAATTCTTGATTTTCTTGATCCAAAATTAGATTTTTATATTCGCGACCAAATTCTTGATTTTCTTGATCCAAAACTAGATTTTTGTATTCGCCAAGCAGTTCATGATTTCCTTTATCCAAAACTAGATTTTTGTATTCGCGACCAAATTCTTGATTTTCTTGATCCAAAACTAGATTTTTGTATTCGCGACCAAATTCTTGATTTTCTTGATCCAAAAATAGTTTTTTGTTTTCGCGACCAAATGCTTGATTTCCTTGATCCAAAACTAGATTTTTGTATTCGCCACGTAGTTCATCATTTTCTTGATCCAAAACTAGATTTTTGTATTCGCGACCAAATTCTTGATTTTCTTGATCCAAAACTAGATTTTTGTATTCGCGACCAAATTCTTGATTTTCTTGATCCCAAATTAGATTTTTATATTCGCGACCAAATTCTTGATTTTCTTGATCCAAAACTAGATTTTTGTATTCGCCACGCAGTTCATTATTTCCTTGATCCAAAACTAGATTTTTGTATTCGCGACCAAATTCTTGATTTTCTTGATCCAAAACTAGATTTTTGTATTCGCGACCAAATTCTTGATTTTCTTGATCCAAAAATAGTTTTTTGTTTTCGCGACCAAATGCTTGATTTCCTTGATCCAAAACTAGATTTTTGTATTCGCCACGTAGTTCATCATTTTTTTGATCCAAAACTAGATTTTTGTATTCGCGACCAAATTCTTGATTTTCTTGATCCAAAACTAGATTTTTGTATTCGCGACCAAATTCTTGATTTTCTTGATCCAAAACTAGATTTTTGTATTCGCGACCAAATTCTTGATTTTCTTGTTCCGAAACTAGATTTTTGTATTCGCGACCAAATTCTTGATTTTCTTGATCCCAAATTAGATTTTTATATTCGCGACCAAATTCTTGATTTTCTTGATCCAAAACTAGATTTTTGTATTCGCCACGCAGTTCATGATTTCCTTGATCCAAAACTAGATTTTTGTATTCGCGACCAAATTCTTGATTTTCTTGATCCAAAACTAGATTTTTGTATTCGCGACCAAATTCTTGATTTTCTTGATCCAAAACTAGATTTTTGTATTCGCGACCAAATTCTTGATTTTCTTGATCCAAAACTAGATTTTTGTATTCGCGACCAAATTCTTGATTTTCTTGATCCAAAACTAGATTTTTGTATTCGCCACGTTGTTCTTGACTTTCTTGATCCAAAACTAGATTTTTGTATTCGCGACCAAATTCTTGATTTCCTTGATCCAAAACTAGATTTTTGTATTCACGACCAAATTCTTAATTTTCTTGATCCAAAACTACATTTTTGTATTCGCGACCAAATTCTTGATTTTCTTGATCCAAAACTAGTTTTTTGTTTTCGCGACCAAATGCTTGATTTCCTTGATCCAAAACTAGATTTTTGTATTCGCCACGCAGTTCTTGATTTTCATGATCCAAAACTAGATTTTTGTATTCGCGACCAAATTCTTCATTTTCTTGATCCAAAACTTGATTTTTGTATTCGCCACGCAGTTCTTGACTTTCTTGATCCAAAACTAGATTTTTGTATTCGCGACCAAATTCTTGATTTGATTGATCCAAAACTACATTTTTGTATTCGCCACGCAGTTCTTGATTTTCTTGATCCAAAACTATATTTTTGTATTCGCCACACAGTTCTTGATTTTCTTGATCCAAAACTAGATTTTTGTATTCGCGAACAAATTCTTGATTTTCTTGATCCAAAACTACATTTTTGTATTCGCCACGCAGTTCTTGATTTTCTTGATCCAAAACTAGATTTTTTTATACGCCACGCAGTTCTTGATTTTCTTGATCCAAAACTAGTTTTTTGTTTTCGCGACCAAATGCTTGATTTTCTTTATCCAAAACTAGATTTTTGTATTCGCGACCAAATTTTTCATTTTCTTGATCCAAAACTAGATTTTTGTATTCGCCACGTAGTTCTTGACTTTCTTGATCCAAAACTAGATTTTTGTATTCGCGACCAAATTCTTGATTTCCTTGATCCAAAACTAGATTTTTGTATTCACGATCAAATTCTTGATTTTCTTGTTCCAAAACTAGATTTTTGTATTCGCGACCAAATTCTTGATTTTCTTGATCCAAAACTAGATTTTTGTATTCGCGACCAAATTCTTGATTTTCTTGATCCAAAATTAGATTTTTATATTCGCGACCAAATTCTTGATTTTCTTGATCCAAAACTAGATTTTTGTATTCGCCACGCAGTTCATGATTTCCTTGATCCAAAACTATATTTTTGTATTCGCGACCAAATTCTTGATTTTCTTGATCCAAAACTAGATTTTTGTATTCGCGACCAAATTCTTGATTTTCTTGATCCAAAACTAGATTCTTGTATTCGCCACGTAGTTCTTGATTTTCTTGATCCAAAACTAGATTTTTGTATTCGCGACCAAATTCTTGATTTTCTTGATCCGAAACTAGATTTTTGTATTCGCGACCAAATTCTTCATTTTGTTGATCCAAAACTAGATTTTTGTATTCGCGACCAAATTCTTGATTTTCTTGATCCAAAATTAGATTTTTATATTCGCGACCAAATTCTTGATTTTCTTGATCCAAAACTAGATTTTTGTATTCGCCACGCAGTTCATGATTTCCTTGATCCAAAACTAGATTTTTGTATTCGCGACCAAATTCTTGATTTTCTTGATCCAAAACTAGATTTTTGTATTCGCGACCAAGTTCTTGATTTTCTTGATCCAAAACTAGATTCTTGTATTCGCCACGTAGTTCTTGACTTTCTTGATCCAAAACTAGATTTTTGTATTCGCGACCAAATTCTTGATTTTCTTGATCCAAAAGTAGATTTTTGTATTCGTGACCAAATTCTTGATTTTCTTGATCCAAAACTAGATTTTTGTATTCGCGACCAAATTCTTGATTTTCTTGATCCAAAATTAGATTTTTATATTCGCGACCAAATTCTTGATTTTCTTGATCCAAAACTAGATTTTTGTATTCGCCAAGCAGTTCATGATTTCCTTTATCCAAAACTAGATTTTTGTATTCGCGACCAAATTCTTGATTTTCTTGATCCAAAACTAGATTTTTGTATTCGCGACCAAATTCTTGATTTTCTTGATCCAAAAATAGTTTTTTGTTTTCGCGACCAAATGCTTGATTTCCTTGATCCAAAACTAGATTTTTGTATTCGCCACGTAGTTCATCATTTTCTTGATCCAAAACTAGATTTTTGTATTCGCGACCAAATTCTTGATTTTCTTGATCCAAAACTAGATTTTTGTATTCGCGACCAAATTCTTCATTTTCTTGATCCAAAACTAGATTTTTGTATTCGCGACCAAATTCTTGATTTTCTTGATCCAAAATTAGATTTTTATATTCGCGACCAAATTCTTGATTTTCTTGATCCAAAACTAGATTTTTGTATTCGCCACGCAGTTCATGATTTCCTTGATCCAAAACTAGATTTTTGTATTCGCGACCAAATTCTTGATTTTCTTGATCCAAAACTAGATTTTTGTATTCGCGACCAAGTTCTTGATTTTCTTGATCCAAAACTAGATTCTTGTATTCGCCACGTAGTTCTTGACTTTCTTGATCCAAAACTAGATTTTTGTATTCGCGACCAAATTCTTGATTTTCTTGATCCAAAAGTAGATTTTTGTATTCGTGACCAAATTCTTGATTTTCTTGATCCAAAACTAGATTTTTGTATTCGCGACCAAATTCTTGATTTTCTTGATCCAAAACTAGATTTTTGTATTCGCCAAGCAGTTCATGATTTCCTTTATCCAAAACTAGATTTTTGTATTCGCGACCAAATTCTTGATTTTCTTGATCCAAAACTAGATTTTTGTATTCGCGACCAAATTCTTGATTTTCTTGATCCAAAAATAGTTTTTTGTTTTCGCGACCAAATGCTTGATTTCCTTGATCCAAAACTAGATTTTTGTATTCGCCACGTAGTTCATCATTTTCTTGATCCAAAACTAGATTTTTGTATTCGCGACCAAATTCTTGATTTTCTTGATCCAAAACTAGATTTTTGTATTCGCCACGTTGTTCTTGACTTTCTTGATCCAAAACTAGATTTTTGTATTCGCGACCAAATTCTTGATTTCCTTGATCCAAAACTAGATTTTTGTATTCACGACCAAATTCTTAATTTTCTTGATCCAAAACTACATTTTTGTATTCGCGACCAAATTCTTGATTTTCTTGATCCAAAACTAGTTTTTTGTTTTCGCGACCAAATGCTTGATTTCCTTGATCCAAAACTAGATTTTTGTATTCGCCACGCAGTTCTTGATTTTCATGATCCAAAACTAGATTTTTGTATTCGCGACCAAATTCTTCATTTTCTTGATCCAAAACTTGATTTTTGTATTCGCCACGCAGTTCTTGACTTTCTTGATCCAAAACTAGATTTTTGTATTCGCGACCAAATTCTTGATTTGATTGATCCAAAACTACATTTTTGTATTCGCCACGCAGTTCTTGATTTTCTTGATCCAAAACTATATTTTTGTATTCGCCACACTGTTCTTGATTTTCTTGATTCAAAACTAGATTTTTGTATTCGCGAACAAATTCTTGATTTTCTTGATCCAAAACTACATTTTTGTATTCGCCACGCAGTTCTTGATTTTCTTGATCCAAAACTAGATTTTTTTATACGCCACGCAGTTCTTGATTTTCTTGATCCAAAACTAGTTTTTTGTTTTCGCGACCAAATGCTTGATTTTCTTTATCCAAAACTAGATTTTTGTATTCGCGACCAAATTTTTCATTTTCTTGATCCAAAACTAGATTTTTGTATTCGCCACGTAGTTCTTGACTTTCTTGATCCAAAACTAGATTTTTGTATTCGCGACCAAATTCTTGATTTCCTTGATCCAAAACTAGATTTTTGTATTCACGATCAAATTCTTGATTTTCTTGTTCCAAAACTAGATTTTTGTATTCGCGACCAAATTCTTGATTTTCTTGATCCAAAACTAGATTTTTGTATTCGCGACCAAATTCTTGATTTTCTTGATCCAAAATTAGATTTTTATATTCGCGACCAAATTCTTGATTTTCTTGATCCAAAACTAGATTTTTGTATTCGCCACGCAGTTCATGATTTCCTTGATCCAAAACTATATTTTTGTATTCGCGACCAAATTCTTGATTTTCTTGATCCAAAACTAGATTTTTGTATTCGCGACCAAATTCTTGATTTTCTTGATCCAAAACTAGATTCTTGTATTCGCCACGTAGTTCTTGATTTTCTTGATCCAAAACTAGATTTTTGTATTCGCGACCAAATTCTTGATTTTCTTGATCCGAAACTAGATTTTTGTATTCGCGACCAAATTCTTCATTTTGTTGATCCAAAACTAGATTTTTGTATTCGCGACCAAATTCTTGATTTTCTTGATCCAAAATTAGATTTTTATATTCGCGACCAAATTCTTGATTTTCTTGATCCAAAACTAGATTTTTGTATTCGCCACGCAGTTCATGATTTCCTTGATCCAAAACTAGATTTTTGTATTCGCGACCAAATTCTTGATTTTCTTGATCCAAAACTAGATTTTTGTATTCGCGACCAAGTTCTTGATTTTCTTGATCCAAAACTAGATTCTTGTATTCGCCACGTAGTTCTTGACTTTCTTGATCCAAAACTAGATTTTTGTATTCGCGACCAAATTCTTGATTTTCTTGATCCAAAAGTAGATTTTTGTATTCGTGACCAAATTCTTGATTTTCTTGATCCAAAACTAGATTTTTGTATTCGCGACCAAATTCTTGATTTTCTTGATCCAAAATTAGATTTTTATATTCGCGACCAAATTCTTGATTTTCTTGATCCAAAACTAGATTTTTGTATTCGCCAAGCAGTTCATGATTTCCTTTATCCAAAACTAGATTTTTGTATTCGCGACCAAATTCTTGATTTTCTTGATCCAAAACTAGATTTTTGTATTCGCGACCAAATTCTTGATTTTCTTGATCCAAAAATAGTTTTTTGTTTTCGCGACCAAATGCTTGATTTCCTTGATCCAAAACTAGATTTTTGTATTCGCCACGTAGTTCATCATTTTCTTGATCCAAAACTAGATTTTTGTATTCGCGACCAAATTCTTGATTTTCTTGATCCAAAACTAGATTTTTGTATTCGCGACCAAATTCTTGATTTTCTTGATCCCAAATTAGATTTTTATATTCGCGACCAAATTCTTGATTTTCTTGATCCAAAACTAGATTTTTGTATTCGCCACGCAGTTCATTATTTCCTTGATCCAAAACTAGATTTTTGTATTCGCGACCAAATTCTTGATTTTCTTGATCCAAAACTAGATTTTTGTATTCGCGACCAAATTCTTGATTTTCTTGATCCAAAAATAGTTTTTTGTTTTCGCGACCAAATGCTTGATTTCCTTGATCCAAAACTAGATTTTTGTATTCGCCACGTAGTTCATCATTTTTTTGATCCCAACCTAGATTTTTGTATTCGCGACCAAATTCTTGATTTTCTTGATCCAAAACTAGATTTTTGTATTCGCGACCAAATTCTTGATTTTCTTGATCCAAAACTAGATTTTTGTATTCGCGACCAAATTCTTGATTTTCTTGATCCGAAACTAGATTTTTGTATTCGCGACCAAATTCTTGATTTTCTTGATCCCAAATTAGATTTTTATATTCGCGACCAAATTCTTGATTTTCTTGATCCAAAACTAGATTTTTGTATTCGCCACGCAGTTCATGATTTCCTTGATCCAAAACTAGATTTTTGTATTCGCGACCAAATTCTTGATTTTCTTGATCCAAAACTAGATTTTTGTATTCGCGACCAAATTCTTGATTTTCTTGATCCAAAACTAGATTTTTGTATTCGCGACCAAATTCTTGATTTTCTTGATCCAAAACTAGATTTTTGTATTCGCCACGTTGTTCTTGACTTTCTTGATCCAAAACTAGATTTTTGTATTCGCGACCAAATTCTTGATTTCCTTGATCCAAAACTAGATTTTTGTATTCACGACCAAATTCTTAATTTTCTTGATCCAAAACTACATTTTTGTATTCGCGACCAAATTCTTGATTTTCTTGATCCAAAACTAGTTTTTTGTTTTCGCGACCAAATGCTTGATTTCCTTGATCCAAAACTAGATTTTTGTATTCGCCACGCAGTTCTTGATTTTCATGATCCAAAACTAGATTTTTGTATTCGCGACCAAATTCTTCATTTTCTTGATCCAAAACTTGATTTTTGTATTCGCCACGCAGTTCTTGACTTTCTTGATCCAAAACTAGATTTTTGTATTCGCGACCAAATTCTTGATTTGATTGATCCAAAACTACATTTTTGTATTCGCCACGCAGTTCTTGATTTTCTTGATCCAAAACTATATTTTTGTATTCGCCACACAGTTCTTGATTTTCTTGATCCAAAACTAGATTTTTGTATTCGCGAACAAATTCTTGATTTTCTTGATCCAAAACTACATTTTTGTATTCGCCACGCAGTTCTTGATTTTCTTGATCCAAAACTAGTTTTTTGTTTTCGCGACCAAATGCTTGATTTTCTTGATCCAAAACTAGATTTTTGTATTCGCGACCAAATTTTTCATTTTCTTGATCCAAAACTAGATTTTTGTATTCGCCACGTAGTTCTTGACTTTCTTGATCCAAAACTAGATTTTTGTATTCGCGACCAAATTCTTGATTTCCTTGATCCAAAACTAGATTTTTGTATTCACGATCAAATTCTTGATTTTCTTGTTCCAAAACTAGATTTTTGTATTCGCGACCAAATTCTTGATTTTCTTGATCCAAAACTAGATTTTTGTATTCGCGACCAAATTCTTGATTTTCTTGATCCAAAATTAGATTTTTATATTCGCGACCAAATTCTTGATTTTCTTGATCCAAAACTAGATTTTTGTATTCGCCACGCAGTTCATGATTTCCTTGATCCAAAACTATATTTTTGTATTCGCGACCAAATTCTTGATTTTCTTGATCCAAAACTAGATTTTTGTATTCGCGACGAAATTCTTGATTTTCTTGATCCAAAACTAGATTTTTGTATTCGCGACCAAATTCTTGATTTTCTTGATCCAAAACTAGATTTTTGTATTCGCGACCAAATTCTTGATTTTCTTGATCCAAAACTAGATTTTTGTATTCGCCACGCAGTTCATGATTTCCTTGATCCAAAACTAGATTTTTGTATTCGCGACCAAATTCTTGATTTTCTTGATCCAAAACTAGATTTTTGTATTCGCGACCAAATTCTTGATTTTCTTGATCCAAAACTAGATTCTTGTATTCGCCACGTAGTTCTTGATTTTCTTGATCCAAAACTAGATTTTTGTATTCGCGACCAAATTTTTCATTTTCTTGATCCAAAACTAGATTTTTGTATTTGCCACGTAGTTCTTGACTTTCTTGATCCAAAACTAGATTTTTGTATTCGCGACCAAATTCTTGATTTCCTTGATCCAAAACTAGATTTTTGTATTCACGATCAAATTCTTGATTTTCTTGTTCCAAAACTAGATTTTTGTATTCGCGACCAAATTCTTGATTTTCTTGATCCAAAACTAGATTTTTGTATTCGCGACCAAATTCTTGATTTTCTTGATCCAAAATTAGATTTTTATATTCGCGACCAAATTCTTGATTTTCTTGATCCAAAACTAGATTTTTGTATTCGCCACGCAGTTAATGATTTCCTTGATCCAAAACTAGATTTTTGTATTCGCGACCAAATTCTTGATTTTCTTGATCCAAAACTAGATTTTTGTATTCGCGACGAAATTCTTGATTTTCTTGATCCAAAACTAGATTTTTGTATTCGCGACCAAATTCTTGATTTTCTTGATCCAAAATTAGATTTTTATATTCGCGACCAAATTCTTGATTTTCTTGATCCAAAACAAGATTTTTGTATTCGCCACGCAGTTCATGATTTCCTTGATCCAAAACTAGATTTTTGTATTCGCGACCAAATTCTTGATTTTCTTGATCCAAAACTAGATTTTTGTATTCGCGACCAAGTTCTTGATTTTCTTGATCCAAAACTAGATTCTTGTATTCGCCACGTAGTTGTTGACTTTCTTGATCCAAAACTAGATTTTTGTATTCGCGACCAAATTCTTGATTTTCTTGATCCAAAAGTAGATTTTTGTATTCGCGACCAAATTCTTGATTTTCTTGATCAAAAACTAGATTTTTGTATTCGCGACCAAATTCTTGATTTTCTTGATCCAAAATTAGATTTTTATATTCGCGACCAAATTCTTGATTTTCTTGATCCAAAACTAGATTTTTGTATTCGCCACGCAGTTCATGATTTCCTTGATCCAAAACTAGATTTTTGTATTCGCGACCAAATTCTTGATTTCCTTGATCCAAAACTAGATTTTTGTATTCACGACCAAATTCTTAATTTTCTTGATCCAAAACTACATTTTTGTATTCGCGACCAAATTCTTGATTTTCTTGATCCAAAACTAGTTTTTTGTTTTCGCGACCAAATGCTTGATTTCCTTGATCCAAAACTAGATTTTTGTATTCGCCACGCAGTTCTTGATTTTCATGATCCAAAACTAGATTTTTGTATTCGCGACCAAATTCTTCATTTTCTTGATCCAAAACTTGATTTTTGTATTCGCCACGCAGTTCTTGACTTTCTTGATCCAAAACTAGATTTTTGTATTCGCGACCAAATTCTTGATTTGATTGATCCAAAACTACATTTTTGTATTCGCCACGCAGTTCTTGATTTTCTTGATCCAAAACTATATTTTTGTATTCGCCACACAGTTCTTGATTTTCTTGATCCAAAACTAGATTTTTGTATTCGCGAACAAATTCTTGATTTTCTTGATCCAAAACTACATTTTTGTATTCGCCACGCAGTTCTTGATTTTCTTGAACCAAAACTAGATTTTTTTATACGCCACGCAGTTCTTGATTTTCTTGATCCAAAACTAGTTTTTTGTTTTCGCGACCAAATGCTTGATTTTCTTGATCCAAAACTAGATTTTTGTATTCGCGACCAAATTTTTCATTTTCTTGATCCAAAACTAGATTTTTGTATTCGCCACGTAGTTCTTGACTTTCTTGATCCAAAACTAGATTTTTGTATTCGCGACCAAATTCTTGATTTCCTTGATCCAAAACTAGATTTTTGTATTCACGATCAAATTCTTGATTTTCTTGTTCCAAAACTAGATTTTTGTATTCGCGACCAAATTCTTGATTTTCTTGATCCAAAACTAGATTTTTGTATTCGCGACCAAATTCTTGATTTTCTTGATCCAAAATTAGATTTTTATATTCGCGACCAAATTCTTGATTTTCTTGATCCAAAACTAGATTTTTGTATTCGCCACGCAGTTCATGATTTCCTTGATCCAAAACTATATTTTTGTATTCGCGACCAAATTCTTGATTTTCTTGATCCAAAACTAGATTTTTGTATTCGCGACCAAATTCTTGATTTTCTTGATCCAAAACTAGATTCTTGTATTCGCTACGTAGTTCTTGATTTTCTTGATCCAAAACTAGATTTTTGTATTCGCGACCAAATTCTTGATTTTCTTGATCCGAAACTAGATTTTTGTATTCGCGACCAAATTCTTCATTTTCTTGATCCAAAACTAGATTTTTGTATTCGCGACCAAATTCTTGATTTTCTTGAACCAAAATTAGATTTTTATATTCGCGACCAAATTCTTGATTTTCTTGATCCAAAACTAGATTTTTGTATTCGCCACGCAGTTCATGATTTCCTTGATCCAAAACTAGATTTTTGTATTCGCGACCAAATTCTTGATTTTCTTGATCCAAAACTAGATTTTTGTATTCGCGACCAAATTCTTGATTTTCTTGATCCAAAATTAGATTTTTATATTCGCGACCAAATTCTTGATTTTCTTGATCCAAAACTAGATTTTTGTATTCGCCACGCAGTTCATGATTTCCTTGATCCAAAACTAGATTTTTGTATTCGCGACCAAATTCTTGATTTCCTTGATCCAAAACTAGATTTTTGTATTCACGACCAAATTCTTAATTTTCTTGATCCAAAACTAGATTTTTGTATTCGCGACCAAATTCTTGATTTTCTTGATCCAAAAATAGTTTTTTGTTTTCGCGACCAAATGCTTGATTTCCTTGATCCAAAACTAGATTTTTGTATTCGCCACGTAGTTCATCATTTTTTTGATCCAAAACTAGATTTTTGTATTCGCGACCAAATTCTTGATTTTCTTGATCCAAAACTAGATTTTTGTATTCGCGACCAAATTCTTGATTTTCTTGATCCGAAACTAGATTTTTGTATTCGCGACCAAATTCTTGATTTTCTTGATCCCAAATTAGATTTCTATATTCGCGACCAAATTCTTGATTTTCTTGATCCAAAACTAGATTTTTGTATTCGCCACGCAGTTCATGATTTCCTTGATCCAAAACTAGATTTTTGTATTCGCGACCAAATTCTTGATTTTCTTGATCCAAAACTAGATTTTTGTATTCGCGACCAAATTCTTTATTTTCTTGATCCAAAACTAGATTTTTGTATTCGCGACCAAATTCTTGATTTTCTTGATCCAAAACTAGATTTTTGTATTCGCCACGTTGTTCTTGACTTTCTTGATCCAAAACTAGATTTTTGTATTCGCGACCAAATTCTTGATTTCCTTGATCCAAAACTAGATTTTTGTATTCACGACCAAATTCTTAATTTTCTTGATCCAAAACTACATTTTTGTATTCGCGACCAAATTCTTGATTTTCTTGATCCAAAACTAGTTTTTTGTTTTCGCGACCAAATGCTTGATTTCCTTGATCCAAAACTAGATTTTTGTATTCGCCACGCAGTTTTTGATTTTCATGATCCAAAACTAGATTTTTGTATTCGCGACCAAATTCTTCATTTTCTTGATCCAAAACTTGATTTTTGTATTCGCCACGCAGTTCTTGACTTTCTGGATCCAAAACTAGATTTTTGTATTCGCGACCAAATTCTTGATTTGATTGATCCAAAACTACATTTTTGTATTCGCCACGCAGTTCTTGATTTTCTTGATCCAAAACTATATTTTTGTATTCGCCACACAGTTCTTGATTTTCTTGATCCAAAACTAGATTTTTGTATTCGCGAACAAATTCTTGATTTTCTTGATCCAAAACTACATTTTTGTATTCGCCACGCAGTTCTTGATTTTCTTGATCCAAAACTAGATTTTTTTATTCGCCACGCAGTTCGTGATTTTCTTGATCCAAAACTAGTTTTTTGTTTTCGCGACCAAATACTTGATTTTCTTGATCCAAAACTAGATTTTTGTATTCGCGACCAAATTCTTGATTTTCTTGATCCAAAACTAGATTTTTGTATTCGCGACCAAATTCTTGATTTTCTTGATCCAAAATTAGATTTTTATATTCGCGACCAAATTCTTGATTTTCTTGATCCAAAACTAGATTTTTGTATTCGCCACGCAGTTCATGATTTCCTTGATCCAAAACTAGATTTTTGTATTCGCGACCAAATTTTTGATTTTCTTGATCCAAAACTAGATTTTTGTATTCGCGACGAAATTCTTGATTTTCTTGATCCAAAACTAGATTTTTGTATTCGCGACCAAATTCTTGATTTTCTTGATCCAAAACTAGATTTTTGTATTCGCGACCAAATTCTTGATTTTCTTCATCCAAAACTAGATTTTTGTATTCGCGACCAAATTCTTCATTTTCTTGATCCAAAACTAGATTTTTGTATTCGCGACCAAATTCTTGATTTTCTTGATCCAAAACTAGATTTTTGTATTCGCGACCAAATTCTTGATTTTCTTGATCCAAAACTAGATTCTTGTATTCGCCACGTAGTTCTTGATTTTCTTGATCCAAAACTAGATTTTTGTATTCGCGACCAAATTCTTGATTTTCTTGATCCAAAACTAGATTTTTGTATTCGCGACCAAATTCTTGATTTTCTTGATCCGAAACTAGATTTTTGTATTCGCGACCAAATTCTTGATTTTCTTGATCCCAAATTAGATTTCTATATTCGCGACCAAATTCTTGATTTTCTTGATCCAAAACTAGATTTTTGTATTCGCCACGCAGTTCATGATTTCCTTGATCCAAAACTAGATTTTTGTATTCGCGACCAAATTCTTGATTTTCTTGATCCAAAACTAGATTTTTGTATTCGCGACCAAATTCTTTATTTTCTTGATCCAAAACTAGATTTTTGTATTCGCGACCAAATTCTTGATTTTCTTGATCCAAAACTAGATTTTTGTATTCGCCACGTTGTTCTTGACTTTCTTGATCCAAAACTAGATTTTTGTATTCGCGACCAAATTCTTGATTTCCTTGATCCAAAACTAGATTTTTGTATTCACGACCAAATTCTTAATTTTCTTGATCCAAAACTACATTTTTGTATTCGCGACCAAATTCTTGATTTTCTTGATCCAAAACTAGTTTTTTGTTTTCGCGACCAAATGCTTGATTTCCTTGATCCAAAACTAGATTTTTGTATTCGCCACGCAGTTCTTGATTTTCATGATCCAAAACTAGATTTTTGTATTCGCGACCAAATTCTTCATTTTCTTGATCCAAAACTTGATTTTTGTATTCGCCACGCAGTTCTTGACTTTCTGGATCCAAAACTAGATTTTTGTATTCGCGACCAAATTCTTGATTTGATTGATCCAAAACTACATTTTTGTATTCGCCACGCAGTTCTTGATTTTCTTGATCCAAAACTATATTTTTGTATTCGCCACACAGTTCTTGATTTTCTTGATCCAAAACTAGATTTTTGTATTCGCGAACAAATTCTTGATTTTCTTGATCCAAAACTACATTTTTGTATTCGCCACGCAGTTCTTGATTTTCTTGAACCAAAACTAGATTTTTTTATACGCCACGCAGTTCTTGATTTTCTTGATCCAAAACTAGTTTTTTGTTTTCGCGACCAAATGCTTGATTTTCTTGATCCAAAACTAGATTTTTGTATTCGCGACCAAATTTTTCATTTTCTTGATCCAAAACTAGATTTTTGTATTCGCCACGTAGTTCTTGACTTTCTTGATCCAAAACTAGATTTTTGTATTCGCGACCAAATTCTTGATTTCCTTGATCCAAAACTAGATTTTTGTATTCACGATCAAATTCTTGATTTTCTTGTTCCAAAACTAGATTTTTGTATTCGCGACCAAATTCTTGATTTTCTTGATCCAAAACTAGATTTTTGTATTCGCGACCAAATTCTTGATTTTCTTGATCCAAAATTAGATTTTTATATTCGCGACCAAATTCTTGATTTTCTTGATCCAAAACTAGATTTTTGTATTCGCCACGCAGTTCATGATTTCCTTGATCCAAAACTATATTTTTGTATTCGCGACCAAATTCTTGATTTTCTTGATCCAAAACTAGATTTTTGTATTCGCGACCAAATTCTTGATTTTCTTGATCCAAAACTAGATTCTTGTATTCGCTACGTAGTTCTTGATTTTCTTGATCCAAAACTAGATTTTTGTATTCGCGACCAAATTCTTGATTTTCTTGATCCGAAACTAGATTTTTGTATTCGCGACCAAATTCTTCATTTTCTTGATCCAAAACTAGATTTTTGTATTCGCGACCAAATTCTTGATTTTCTTGAACCAAAATTAGATTTTTATATTCGCGACCAAATTCTTGATTTTCTTGATCCAAAACTAGATTTTTGTATTCGCCACGCAGTTCATGATTTCCTTGATCCAAAACTAGATTTTTGTATTCGCGACCAAATTCTTGATTTTCTTGATCCAAAACTAGATTTTTGTATTCGCGACCAAATTCTTGATTTTCTTGATCCAAAATTAGATTTTTATATTCGCGACCAAATTCTTGATTTTCTTGATCCAAAACTAGATTTTTGTATTCGCCACGCAGTTCATGATTTCCTTGATCCAAAACTAGATTTTTGTATTCGCGACCAAATTCTTGATTTCCTTGATCCAAAACTAGATTTTTGTATTCACGACCAAATTCTTAATTTTCTTGATCCAAAACTAGATTTTTGTATTCGCGACCAAATTCTTGATTTTCTTGATCCAAAAATAGATTTTTGTTTTCGCGACCAAATGCTTGATTTCCTTGATCCAAAACTAGATTTTTGTATTCGCCACGTAGTTCATCATTTTTTTGATCCAAAACTAGATTTTTGTATTCGCGACCAAATTCTTGATTTTCTTGATCCAAAACTAGATTTTTGTATTCGCGACCAAATTCTTGATTTTCTTGATCCGAAACTAGATTTTTGTATTCGCGACCAAATTCTTGATTTTCTTGATCCCAAATTAGATTTCTATATTCGCGACCAAATTCTTGATTTTCTTGATCCAAAACTAGATTTTTGTATTCGCCACGCAGTTCATGATTTCCTTGATCCAAAACTAGATTTTTTTATTCGCGACCAAATTCTTGATTTTCTTGATCCAAAACTAGATTTTTGTATTCGCGACCAAATTCTTTATTTTCTTGATCCAAAACTAGATTTTTGTATTCGCGACCAAATTCTTGATTTTCTTGATCCAAAACTAGATTTTTGTATTCGCCACGTTGTTCTTGACTTTCTTGATCCAAAACTAGATTTTTGTATTCGCGACCAAATTCTTGATTTCCTTGATCCAAAACTAGATTTTTGTATTCACGACCAAATTCTTAATTTTCTTGATCCAAAACTACATTTTTGTATTCGCGACCAAATTCTTGATTTTCTTGATCCAAAACTAGTTTTTTGTTTTCGCGACCAAATGCTTGATTTCCTTGATCCAAAACTAGATTTTTGTATTCGCCACGCAGTTCTTGATTTTCATGATCCAAAACTAGATTTTTGTATTCGCGACCAAATTCTTCATTTTCTTGATCCAAAACTTGATTTTTGTATTCGCCACGCAGTTCTTGACTTTCTGGATCCAAAACTAGATTTTTGTATTCGCGACCAAATTCTTGATTTGATTGATCCAAAACTACATTTTTGTATTCGCCACGCAGTTCTTGATTTTCTTGATCCAAAACTATATTTTTGTATTCGCCACACAGTTCTTGATTTTCTTGATCCAAAACTAGATTTTTGTATTCGCGAACAAATTCTTGATTTTCTTGATCCAAAACTACATTTTTGTATTCGCCACGCAGTTCTTGATTTTCTTGATCCAAAACTAGATTTTTTTATTCGCCACGCAGTTCGTGATTTTCTTGATCCAAAACTAGTTTTTTGTTTTCGCGACCAAATACTTGATTTTCTTGATCCAAAACTAGATTTTTGTATTCGCGACCAAATTTTTCATTTTCTTGATCCAAAACTAGATTTTTGTATTCGCCACGTAGTTCTTGACTTTCTTGATCCAAAACTAGATTTTTGTATTCGCGACCAAATTCTTGATTTCCTTGATCCAAAACTAGATTTTTGTATTCACGATCAAATTCTTGATTTTCTTGTTCCAAAACTAGATTTTTGTATTCGCGACCAAATTCTTGATTTTCTTGATCCAAAACTAGATTTTTGTATTCGCGACCAAATTCTTGATTTTCTTGATCCAAAATTAGATTTTTATATTCGCGACCAAATTCTTGATTTTCTTGATCCAAAACTAGATTTTTGTATTCGCCACGCAGTTCATGATTTCCTTGATCCAAAACTAGATTTTTGTATTCGCGACCAAATTCTTGATTTTCTTGATCCAAAACTAGATTTTTGTATTCGCGACGAAATTCTTGATTTTCTTGATCCAAAACTAGATTTTTGTATTCGCGACCAAATTCTTGATTTTCTTGATCCAAAACTAGATTTTTGTATTCGCGACCAAATTCTTGATTTTCTTCATCCAAAACTAGATTTTTGTATTCGCGACCAAATTCTTCATTTTCTTGATCCAAAACTAGATTTTTGTATTCGCGACCAAATTCTTGATTTTCTTGATCCAAAACTAGATTTTTGTATTCGCGACCAAATTCTTGATTTTCTTGATCCAAAACTAGATTCTTGTATTCGCCACGTAGTTCTTGATTTTCTTGATCCAAAACTAGATTTTTGTATTCGCGATCAAATTTTTGATTTTCTTGATCCGAAACTAGATTTTTATATTCGCGACCAAATTCTTGATTTTCTTGATCCAAAACTAGATTTTTGTATTCGCCACGCAGTTCATGATTTCCTTGATCCAAAACTAGATTTTTGTATTCGCGACCAAATTCTTGATTTTCTTGATCCACAACTAGATTTTTGTATTCGCGACCAAATTCTTGATTTTCTTGATCCAAAACTAGATTTTTGTATTCGCCACGCAGTTCATGATTTCCTTTATCCAAAACTAGATTTTTGTATTCGCGACCAAATTCTTGATTTTCTTGATCCAAAACTAGATTTTTGTATTCGCGACCAAATTCTTGATTTTCTTGATCCAAAAATAGTTTTTTGTTTTCGCGACCAAATGCTTGATTTCCTTGATCCAAAACTAGATTTTTGTATTCGCCACGTAGTTCATCATTTTTTTGATCCAAAACTAGATTTTTGTATTCGCGACCAAATTCTTGATTTTCTTGATCCAAAACTAGATTTTTGTATTCGCGACCAAATTCTTGATTTTCTTGATCCAAAACTAGATTTTTGTATTCGCGACCAAATTCTTGATTTTCTTGATCCGAAACTAGATTTTTGTATTCGCGACCAAATTCTTGATTTTCTTGATCCCAAATTAGATTTTTATATTCGCGACCAAATTCTTGATTTTCTTGATCCAAAACTAGATTTTTGTATTCGCCACACAGTTCATGATTTCCTTGATCCAAAACTAGATTTTTGTATTCGCGACCAAATTCTTGATTTTCTTGATCCACAACTAGATTTTTGTATTCGCGACCAAATTCTTGATTTTCTTGATCCAAAACTAGATTTTTGTATTCGCGACCAAATTCTTGATTTTCTTGATCCAAAACTAGATTTTTGTATTCGCCACGTTGTTCTTGACTTTCTTGATCCAAAACTAGATTTTTGTATTCGCGACCAAATTCTTGATTTCCTTGATCCAAAACTAGATTTTTGTATTCACGACCAAATTCTTAATTTTCTTGATCCAAAACTACATTTTTGTATTCGCGACCAAATTCTTGATTTTCTTGATCCAAAACTAGTTTTTTGTTTTCGCGACCAAATGCTTGATTTCCTTGATCCAAAACTAGATTTTTGTATTCGCCACGCAGTTCTTGATTTTCATGATCCAAAACTAGATTTTTGTATTCGCGACCAAATTCTTCATTTTCTTGATCCAAAACTTGATTTTTGTATTCGCCACGCAGTTCTTGACTTTCTTGATCCATAAATAGATTTTTGTATTCGCGACCAAATTCTTGATTTGATTGATCCAAAACTACATTTTTGTATTCGCCACGCAGTTCTTGATTTTCTTGATCCAAAACTATATTTTTGTATTCGCCACACAGTTCTTGATTTTCTTGATCCAAAACTAGATTTTTGTATTCGCGACCAAATTCTTGATTTTCTTGATCCAAAACTAGATTTTTGTATTCGCGACCAAGTTCTTGATTTTCTTGATCCAAAACTAGATTCTTGTATTCGCCACGTAGTTCTTGACTTTCTTGATCCAAAACTAGATTTTTGTATTCGCGACCAAATTCTTGATTTTCTTGATCCAAAAGTAGATTTTTGTATTCGTGACCAAATTCTTGATTTTCTTGATCCAAAACTAGATTTTTGTATTCGCGACCAAATTCTTGATTTTCTTGATCCAAAATTAGATTTTTATATTCGCGACCAAATTCTTGATTTTCTTGATCCAAAACTAGATTTTTGTATTCGCCACGCAGTTCATGATTTCCTTTATCCAAAACTAGATTTTTGTATTCGCGACCAAATTCTTGATTTTCTTGATCCAAAACTAGATTTTTGTATTCGCGACCAAATTCTTGATTTTCTTGATCCAAAAATAGTTTTTTGTTTTCGCGACCAAATGCTTGATTTCCTTGATCCAAAACTAGATTTTTGTATTCGCCACGTAGTTCATCATTTTTTTGATCCAAAACTAGATTTTTGTATTCGCGACCAAATTCTTGATTTTCTTGATCCAAAACTAGATTTTTGTATTCGCGACCAAATTCTTGATTTTCTTGATCCAAAACTAGATTTTTGTATTCGCGACCAAATTCTTGATTTTCTTGATCCGAAACTAGATTTTTGTATTCGCGACCAAATACTTGATTTTCTTGATCCAAAACTACATTTTTGTATTCGCCACGCAGTTCTTGATTTTCTTGATCCAAAACTAGATTTTTGTATTCGCCACGCAGTTCATGATTTCCTTGATCCAAAACTAGATTTTTGTATTCGCGACCAAATTCTTGATTTTCTTGATCCAAAACTAGATTTTTGTATTCGCGACCAAATTCTTTATTTTCTTGATCCAAAACTAGATTTTTGTATTCGCGACCAAATTCTTGATTTTCTTGATCCAAAACTAGATTTTTGTATTCGCCACGTTGTTCTTGACTTTCTTGATCCAAAACTAGATTTTTGTATTCGCGACCAAATTCTTGATTTCCTTGATCCAAAACTAGATTTTTGTATTCACGACCAAATTCTTAATTTTCTTGATCCAAAACTACATTTTTGTATTCGCGACCAAATTCTTGATTTTCTTGATCCAAAACTAGTTTTTTGTTTTCGCGACCAAATGCTTGATTTCCTTGATCCAAAACTAGATTTTTGTATTCGCCACGCAGTTCTTGATTTTCATGATCCAAAACTAGATTTTTGTATTCGCGACCAAATTCTTCATTTTCTTGATCCAAAACTTGATTTTTGTATTCGCCACGCAGTTCTTGACTTTCTGGATCCAAAACTAGATTTTTGTATTCGCGACCAAATTCTTGATTTGATTGATCCAAAACTACATTTTTGTATTCGCCACGCAGTTCTTGATTTTCTTGATCCAAAACTATATTTTTGTATTCGCCACACAGTTCTTGATTTTCTTGATCCAAAACTAGATTTTTGTATTCGCGAACAAATTCTTGATTTTCTTGATCCAAAACTACATTTTTGTATTCGCCACGCAGTTCTTGATTTTCTTGATCCAAAACTAGATTTTTTTATTCGCCACGCAGTTCTTGATTTTCTTGATCCAAAACTAGTTTTTTGTTTTCGCGACCAAATACTTGATTTTCTTGATCCAAAACTAGATTTTTGTATTCGCGACCAAATTTTTCATTTTCTTGATCCAAAACTAGATTTTTGTATTCGCCACGTAGTTCTTGACTTTCTTGATCCAAAACTAGATTTTTGTATTCGCGACCAAATTCTTGATTTCCTTGATCCAAAACTAGATTTTTGTATTCACGATCAAATTCTTGATTTTCTTGTTCCAAAACTAGATTTTTGTATTCGCGACCAAATTCTTGATTTTCTTGATCCAAAACTAGATTTTTGTATTCGCGACCAAATTCTTGATTTTCTTGATCCAAAATTAGATTTTTATATTCGCGACCAAATTCTTGATTTTCTTAATCCAAAACTAGATTTTTGTATTCGCCACGCAGTTCATGATTTCCTTGATCCAAAACTAGATTTTTGTATTCGCGACCAAATTCTTGATTTTCTTGATCCAAAACTAGATTTTTGTATTCGCGACGAAATTCTTGATTTTCTTGATCCAAAACTAGATTTTTGTATTCGCGACCAAATTCTTGATTTTCTTGATCCAAAACTAGATTTTTGTATTCGCGACCAAATTCTTGATTTTCTTCATCCAAAACTAGATTTTTGTATTCGCGACCAAATTCTTGATTTTCTTGATACAAAACTAGATTTTTGTATTCGCGACCAAATTCTTGATTTTCTTGATCCAAAACTAGATTTTTGTATTCGCGACCAAATTCTTGATTTTCTTGATCCAAAACTAGATTCTTGTATTCGCCACGTAGTTCTTGATTTTCTTGATCCAAAACTAGATTTTTGTATTCGCGATCAAATTTTTGATTTTCTTGATCCAAAACTAGATTTTTGTATTCGCGACCAAATTCTTGATTTTCTTGATCCAAAATTAGATTTTTATATTCGCGACCAAATTCTTGATTTTCTTGATCCAAAACTAGATTTTTGTATTCGCCACGCAGTTCATGATTTCCTTGATCCAAAACTAGATTTTTGTATTCGCGACCAAATTCTTGATTTTCTTGATCCAAAACTAGATTTTTGTATTCGCGACCAAGTTCTTGATTTTCTTGATCCAAAACTAGATTCTTGTATTCGCCACGTAGTTCTTGACTTTCTTGATCCAAAACTAGATTTTTGTATTCGCGACCAAATTCTTGATTTTCTTGATCCAAAAGTAGATTTTTGTATTCGTGACCAAATTCTTGATTTTCTTGATCCAAAACTAGATTTTTGTATTCGCGACCAAATTCTTGATTTTCTTGATCCAAAATTAGATTTTTATATTCGCGACCAAATTCTTGATTTTCTTGATCCAAAACTAGATTTTTGTATTCGCCATGCAGTTCATGATTTCCTTTATCCAAAACTAGATTTTTGTATTCGCGACCAAATTCTTGATTTTCTTGATCCAAAACTAGATTTTTGTATTCGCGACCAAATTCTTGATTTTCTTGGTCCAAAAATAGTTTTTTGTTTTCGCGACCAAATGCTTGATTTCCTTGATCCAAAACTAGATTTTTGTATTCGCCACGTAGTTCATCATTTTTTTGATCCAAAACTAGATTTTTGTATTCGCGACCAAATTCTTGATTTTCTTGATCCAAAACTAGATTTTTGTATTCGCGACCAAGTTCTTGATTTTCTTGATCCAAAACTAGATTCTTGTATTCGCCACGTAGTTCTTGACTTTCTTGATCCAAAACTAGATTTTTGTATTCGCGACCAAATTCTTGATTTTCTTGATCCAAAACTAGATTTTTGTATTCGCGACGAAATTCTTGATTTTCTTGATCCAAAACTAGATTTTTGTATTCGCGACCAAATTCTTGATTTTCTTGATCCAAAACTAGATTTTTGTATTCGCGACCAAATTCTTGATTTTCTTGATCCAAAACTAGATTTTTGTATTCGCCACGCAGTTCATGATTTCCTTGATCCAAAACTAGATTTTTGTATTCGCGACCAAATTCTTGATTTTCTTGATCCAAAACTAGATTTTTGTATTCGCGACCAAATTCTTGATTTTCTTGATCCAAAACTAGATTCTTGTATTCGCCACGTAGTTCTTGATTTTCTTGATCCAAAACTAGATTTTTGTATTCGCGACCAAATTCTTGATTTTCTTGATCCGAAACTAGATTTTTATATTCGCGACCAAATTCTTGATTTTCTTGATCCCAAACTAGATTTTTGTATTCGCGACCAAATTCTTCATTTTCTTGATCCAAAACTAGATTTTTGTATTCGCGACCAAATTCTTGATTTGCTTGATCCAAAATTAGATTTTTATATTCGCGACCAAATTCTTGATTTTCTTGATCCAAAACTAGATTTTTGTATTCGCAACGCAGTTCATGATTTCCTTGATCCAAAACTAGATTTTTGTATTCGCGACCAAATTCTTGATTTTCTTGATCCAAAACTAGATTATTGTATTCGCGACCAAGTTCTTGATTTTCTTGATCCAAAACTAGATTCTTGTATTCGCCACGTAGTTCTTGACTTTCTTGATCCAAAACTAGATTTTTGTATTCGCGACCAAATTCTTGATTTTCTTGATCCAAAAGTAGATTTTTGTATTCGTGACCAAATTCTTGATTTTCTTGATCCAAAACTAGATTATTGTATTCGTGACCAAATTCTTGATTTTCTTGATCCAAAACTAGATTTTTGTATTCGCCACGCAGTTCATGATTTCCTTTATCCAAAACTAGATTTTTGTATTCGCGACCAAATTCTTGATTTTCTTGATCCAAAACTAGATTTTTGTATTCGCGACCAAATTCTTGATTTTCTTGATCCAAAAATAATTTTTTGTTTTCGCGACCAAATTCTTGATTTTCTTGATCCAAAAATAATTTTTTGTTTTCGCGACCAAATGCTTGATTTCCTTGATCCAAAACTAGATTTTTGTATTCGCCACGTAGTTCATCATTTTTTTGATCCAAAACTAGATTTTTGTATTCGCGACCAAATTCTTGATTTTCTTGATCCAAAACTAGATTTTTGTATTCGCGACCAAATTCTTGATTTTCTTGATCCAAAACTAGATTTTTGTATTCGCGACCAAATTCTTCATTTTCTTGATCCAAAACTAGATTTTTGTATTCGCGACCAAATTCTTGATTTTCTTGATCCAAAACTAGATTTTTGTATTCGCGACCAAATTCTTGATTTTCTTGATCCAAAACTAGATTCTTGTATTCGCCACGTAGTTCTTGATTTTCTTGATCCAAAACTAGATTTTTGTATTCGCGATCAAATTTTTGATTTTCTTGATCCGAAACTAGATTTTTATATTCGCGACCAAATTCTTGATTTTCTTGATCCAAAACTAGATTTTTGTATTCGCGACCAAATTCTTCATTTTCTTGATCCAAAACTAGATTTTTGTATTCGCGACCAAATTCTTGATTTTCTTGATCCAAAATTAGATTTTTATATTCGCGACCAAATTCTTGATTTTCTTGATCCAAAACTAGATTTTTGTATTCGCCACGCAGTTCATGATTTCCTTGATCCAAAACTAGATTTTTGTATTCGCGACCAAATTCTTGATTTTCTTGATCCAAAACTAGATTTTTGTATTCGCGACCAAGTTCTTGATTTTCTTGATCCAAAACTAGATTCTTGTATTCGCCACGTAGTTCTTGACTTTCTTGATCCAAAACTAGATTTTTGTATTCGCGACCAAATTCTTGATTTTCTTGATCCAAAAGTAGATTTTTGTATTCGTGACCAAATTCTTGATTTTCTTGATCCAAAACTAGATTTTTGTATTCGCGACCAAATTCTTGATTTTCTTGATCCAAAATTAGATTTTTATATTCGCGACCAAATTCTTGATTTTCTTGATCCAAAACTAGATTTTTGTATTCGCCACGCAGTTCATGATTTCCTTTATCCAAAACTAGATTTTTGTATTCGCGACCAAATTCTTGATTTTCTTGATCCAAAACTAGATTTTTGTATTCGCGACCAAATTCTTGATTTTCTTGGTCCAAAAATAGTTTTTTGTTTTCGCGACCAAATGCTTGATTTCCTTGATCCAAAACTAGATTTTTGTATTCGCCACGTAGTTCATCATTTTTTTGATCCAAAACTAGATTTTTGTATTCGCGACCAAATTCTTGATTTTCTTGATCCAAAACTAGATTTTTGTATTCGCGACCAAGTTCTTGATTTTCTTGATCCAAAACTAGATTCTTGTATTCGCCACGTAGTTCTTGACTTTCTTGATCCAAAACTAGATTTTTGTATTCGCGACCAAATTCTTGATTTTCTTGATCCAAAACTAGATTTTTGTATTCGCGACGAAATTCTTGATTTTCTTGATCCAAAACTAGATTTTTGTATTCGCGACCAAATTCTTGATTTTCTTGATCCAAAACTAGATTTTTGTATTCGCGACCAAATTCTTGATTTTCTTGATCCAAAACTAGATTTTTGTATTCGCCACGCAGTTCATGATTTCCTTGATCCAAAACTAGATTTTTGTATTCGCGACCAAATTCTTGATTTTCTTGATCCAAAACTAGATTTTTGTATTCGCGACCAAATTCTTGATTTTCTTGATCCAAAACTAGATTCTTGTATTCGCCACGTAGTTCTTGATTTTCTTGATCCGAAACTAGATTTTTGTATTCGCGACCAAATTCTTGATTTTCTTGATCCGAAACTAGATTTTTATATTCGCGACCAAATTCTTGATTTTCTTGATCCAAAACTAGATTTTTGTATTCGCGACCAAATTCTTCATTTTCTTGATCCAAAACTAGATTTTTGTATTCGCGACCAAATTCTTGATTTTCTTGATCCAAAATTAGATTTTTATATTCGCGACCAAATTCTTGATTTTCTTGATCCAAAACTAGATTTTTGTATTCGCCACGCCGTTCATGATTTCCTTGATCCAAAACTAGATTTTTGTATTCGCGACCAAATTCTTGATTTTCTTGATCCAAAACTAGATTGTTGTATTCGCGACCAAGTTCTTGATTTTCTTGATCCAAAACTAGATTCTTGTATTCGCCACGTAGTTCTTGACTTTCTTGATCCAAAACTAGATTTTTGTATTCGCGACCAAATTCTTGATTTTCTTGATCCAAAAGTAGATTTTTTTATTCGTGACCAAATTCTTGATTTTCTTGATCCAAAACTAGATTATTGTATTCGTGACCAAATTCTTGATTTTCTTGATCCAAAACTAGATTTTTGTATTCGCCACGCAGTTCATGATTTCCTTTATCCAAAACTAGATTTTTGTATTCGCGACCAAATTCTTGATTTTCTTGATCCAAAATAGATTTTTGTATTCGCGACCAAATTCTTGATTTTCTTGATCCAAAAATAATTTTTTGTTTTCGCGACCAAATTCTTGATTTTCTTGATCCAAAAATAATTTTTTGTTTTCGCGACCAAATGCTTGATTTCCTTGATCCAAAACTAGATTTTTGTATTCGCCACGTAGTTCATCATTTTTTTGATCCAAAACTAGATTTTTGTATTCGCGACCAAATTCTTGATTTTCTTGATCCAAAACTAGATTTTTGTATTCGCGACCAAATTCTTGATTTTCTTGATCCAAAACTAGATTTTTGTATTCGCGACCAAATTCTTGATTTTCTTGATCCGAAACTAGATTTTTGTATTCGCGACCAAATTCTTGATTTTCTTGATCCCAAATTAGATTTTTATATTCGCGACCAAATTCTTGATTTTCTTGATCCAAAACTAGATTTTTGTATTCGCCACGCAGTTCATGATTTCCTTGATCCAAAACTAGATTTTTGTATTCGCGACCAAATTCTTGATTTTCTTGATCCAAAACTAGATTTTTGTATTCGCGACCAAATTCTTGATTTTCTTGATCCAAAACTAGATTTTTGTATTCGCCACGTTGTTCTTGACTTTCTTGATCCAAAACTAGATTTTTGTATTCGCGACCAAATTCTTGATTTCCTTGATCCAAAACTAGATTTTTGTATTCACGACCAAATTCTTAATTTTCTTGATCCAAAACTACATTTTTGTATTCGCGACCAAATTCTTGATTTTCTAGATCCAAAACTAGTTTTTTGTTTTCGCGACCAAATGCTTGATTTCCTTGATCCAAAACTAGATTTTTGTATTCGCCACGCAGTTCTTGATTTTCATGATCCAAAACTAGATTTTTGTATTCGCGACCAAATTCTTCATTTTCTTGATCCAAAACTTGATTTTTGTATTCGCCACGCAGTTCTTGACTTTCTTGATCCAAAACTAGATTTTTGTATTCGCGACCAAATTCTTGATTTGATTGATCCAAAACTACATTTTTGTATTCGCCACGCAGTTCTTGATTTTCTTGATCCAAAACTATATTTTTGTATTCGCCACACAGTTCTTGATTTTCTTGATCCAAAACTAGATTTTTGTATTCACGAACAAATTCTTGATTTTCTTGATCCAAAACTAGATTTTTGTATTCGCCACGCAGTTCTTGATTTTCTTGATCCAAAACTAGATTTTTTTATTCGCCACGCAGTTCTTGATTTTCTTGATCCAAAACTAGTTTTTTGTTTTCGCGACCAAATGCTTGATTTTCTTGATCCAAAACTAGATTTTTGTATTCGCGACCAAATTTTTCATTTTCTTGATCCAAAACTAGATTTTTGTATTCGCCACGTAGTTCTTGACTTTCTTGATCCAAAACTAAATTTTTGTATTCGCGACCAAATTCTTGATTTCCTTGATCCAAAACTAGATTTTTGTATTCACGATCAAATTCTTGATTTTCTTGATCCAAAACTAGATTTTTGTATTCGCGACCAAATTCTTGATTTTCTTGATCCAAAACTAGATTTTTGTATTCGCGACCAAATTCTTGATTTTCTTGATCCAAAATTAGATTTTTATATTCGCGACCAAATTCTTGATTTTCTTGATCCAAAACTAGATTTTTGTATTCGCCACGCAGTTCATGATTTCCTTGATCCAAAACTAGATTTTTGTATTCGCGACCAAATTCTTGATTTTCTTGATCCAAAACTAGATTTTTGTATTCGCGACCAAATTCTTGATTTTCTTGATCCATAACTAGATTCTTGTACTCGCCATGTAGTTCTTGACTTTCTTGATCCAAAACTAGATTTTTGTATTCGCCACGCAGTTGATGATTTCCTTGATCCAAAACTAGATTTTTGTATTCGCGACCAAATTCTTGATTTCCTTGATCCAAAACTAGATTTTTGTATTCGCGACCAAATTCTTGATTTTCTTGATCCGAAACTAGATTTTTGTATTCGCCACGCAGTTCTTGATTTTCTTGACCCAAAACTAGATTTTTGTATTCGCCCCGCAGTTCTTGATTTTCTTGATCCAAAACTAGATTTTTGTATTCGCCACGCAGTTGATGATTTCCTTGATCCAAAACTAGATTTTTGTATTCGCGACCAAATTCTTGATTTTCTTGATCCAAAATTAGATTTTTATATTCGCGACCAAATTCTTGATTTTCTTGATCCAAAACTAGATTTTTGTATTCGCCACGCAGTTCATGATTTCCTTGATCCAAAACTAGATTTTTGTATTCGCCACGCAGTTCATGATTTCCTTGATTCAAAACTAGATTTTTGTATTCGCGACCAAATTCTTGATTTTCTTGATCCAAAACTAGATTTTTGTATTCGCGACCAAATTCTTGATTTTCTTGATCCAAAACTAGATTTTTGTATTCGCCACGCAGTTCTTGATTTTCTTGACCCAAAACTAGATTTTTGTATTCGCCCCGCAGTTCTTGATTTTCTTGATCCAAAACTAGTTTTTTGTATTCGGCACGCAGTTCTTGAATTTCTTGATCCGAAACTAGATTTTTGTATTCGCGACCAAATTCTTGATTTTCTTGATCCAAAATTAGATTTTTATATTCGCGACCAAATTCTTGATTTTCTTGATCCCAAACTAGATTTTTGTATTCGCCACCAAATTCTTGATTTTCTTGATCCAAAACTAGATTTTTGTATTCGCGACCAAATTCTTGATTTTCTTGATCCGAAACTAGATTTTTGTATTCGCGACCAAATTCTTGATTTTCTTGATCCGAAACTAGATTTTTGTATTCGCGACCAAATTCTTGATTTTCTTGATCCCAAATTAGATTTTTATATTCGCGACCAAATTCTTGATTTTCTTGATCCCAAACTAGATTTTTGTATTCGCCACCAAATTCTTGATTTTCTTGATCCAAAACTAGATTTTTGTATTCGCGACCAAATTCTTGATTTTCTTGATCCGAAACTAGATTTTTGTATTCGCGACCAAATTCTTGATTTTCTTTATCCCAAATTAGATTTTTATATTCGCGACCAAATTCTTGATTTTCTTGATCCAAAACTAAATTTTTGTATTCGCCACGCAGTTCATGATTTCCTTGATCCAAAACTAGATTTTTGTATTCGCGACCAAATTCTTGATTTCCTTGATCCAAAACTAGATTTTTGTATTCACGACCAAATTCTTCATTTTGTTGATCCAAAACTACATTTTTGTATTCGCGACCAAATTCTTGATTTTCTTGATCCAAAACTAGTTTTTTGTTTTCGCGACCAAATGCTTGATTTCCTTGATCCAAAACTAGATTTTTGTATTCGCCACGCAGTTCTTGATTTTCATGATCCAAAACTAGATTTTTGTATTCGCGACCAAATTCTTCATTTTCTTGGACCAAAACTAGATTTTTGTATTCGCCACGCAGTTCTTGACTTTCTTGATCCAAAACTAGATTTTTGTATTCGCGACCAAATTCTTGATTTGATTGATCCAAAACTACATTTTTGTATTCGCCACGCAGTTCTTGATTTTCTTGATCCAAAACTATATTTTTGTATTCGCCACGCAGTTCTTGATTTTCTTGATCCAAAACTAGATTTTTGTATTCGCGAACAAATTCTTGATTTTCTTGATCCAAAACTACATTTTTGTATTCGCCACGCAGTTCTTGATTTTCTTGATCCAAAACTAGATTTTTTTATTCGCCACGCAGTTCTTGATTTTCTTGATCCAAAACTAGTTTTTTGTTTTCGCGACCAAATTCTTGATTTTCTTTATCCAAAACTAGATTTTTGTATTCGCGACCAAATTTTTCATTTTCTTGATCCAAAACTATATTTTTGTATTCGCCACGTAGTTCTTGACTTTCTTGATCCAAAACTAGATTTTTGTATTCGCGACCAAATTCTTGATTTCCTTGATCCAAAACTAGATTTTTGTATTCACGATCAAATTCTTGATTTTCTTGATCCAAAACTAGATTTTTGTATTCGCGACCAAATTCTTGATTTTCTTGATCCAAAACTAGATTTTTGTATTCGCGACCAAATTCTTGATTTTCTTGATTCAAAATTAGATTTTTATATTCGCGATCAAATTCTTGATTTTCTTGATCCAAAACTAGATTTTTGTATTCGTCACGCAGTTCATGATTTCCTTGATCCAAAACTAGATTTTTGTATTCGCGACCAAATTCTTGATTTTCTTGATCCATAACTAGATTCTTGTACTCGCCATGTAGTTCTTGACTTTCTTGATCCAAAACTAGATTTTTGTATTCGCCACGCAGTTGATGATTTCCTTGATCCAAAACTAGATTTTTGTATTCGCGACCAAATTCTTGATTTCCTTGATCCAAAACTAGATTTTTGTATTCGCGACCAAATTCTTGATTTTCTTGATCCGAAACTAGATTTTTGTATTCGCGACCAAATTCTTGATTTTCTTGATCCAAAAGTAGATTTTTGTATTTGCCACGCAGTTCATGATTTCCTTGATCCAAAACTAGATTTTTGTATTCGCGACCAAATTGTTCATTTTCTTGATCCAAAACTAGATTTTTGTATTCGCCACGTAGTTCTTGACTTCCTTGATCCAAAACTAGATTTTTGTATTCGCGACCAAATTCTTGATTTTCTTGATCCAAAACTAGATTTTTGTATTCGCGACCAAATTCTTGATTTTCTTGATCCAAAACTAGATTTTTGTATTCGCCACCCAGTTCATGATTTCCTTGATCCAAAACTAGATTTTTGTATTCGCGACCAAATTCTTGATTTTCTTGATCCAAAACTAGATTTTTGTATTCGCGACCAAATTCTTGATTTTCTTGATCCAAAACTAGATTTTTGTATTCGCCACGCAGTTCTTGATTTTCTTGACCCAAAACTAGATTTTTGTATTCGCCACGCAGTTCTTGATTTTCTTGATCCAAAATTAGTTTTTTGTATTCGTCACGCAGTTCTTGAATTTCTTGATCCAAAACTAGATTTTTCTATTCGCGACCAAATTTTTCATTTTCTTGATCCAAAACTAGATTTTTGTATTCGCCACGTAGTTCTTGACTTTCTTGATCCAAAACTAGATTTTTGTATTCGCGACCAAATTCTTGATTTCCTTGATCCAAAACTAGATATTTGTATTCACGACCAAATTCTTGATTTTCTTGATACAAAACTAGATTTTTGTATTCGCGACCAAATTCTTGATTTTCTTGATCCAAAACTAGATTTTTGTATTCGCGACCAAATTCTTGATTTTCTTGATCCAAAACTAGATTTTTGTATTCGCGACCAAATTCTTGATTTTCTTGATCCAAAAGTACATTTTTGTATTCGCCACGCAGTTCTTGATTTTCTTGATCCAAAACTAGATTTTTGTATTCGCCACGCAGTCCTTGATTTTCTTGATCCAAAACTAGTTTTTTGTATTCGTCACGCAGTTCTTGAATTTCTTGATCCAAAACTAGATTTTTGTATTCGCGACCAAATTCTTGATTTTCTTGATGTAAAACTAGATTTTTGTCTTCGCGACCAAATTCTTGATTTTCTTGATCCATAACTAGTATTTTGTTTTCGCGACCCAATTCTTGATTTTCTTAATCCAAAACTAGATTTTTCTATTCGCGACCAAATTCTTGATTTTCTTGATCCAAAACTAGATTTTTGTATTCGCGACCAAATTCTTGATTTTCTTGATGTAAAACTAGATTTTTGTCTTCGCGACCAAATTCTTGATTTTCTTGATCCATAACTAGTATTTTGTTTTCGCGACCCAATTCTTGATTTTCTTGATCCAAAACTAGATTTTTCTATTCGCGACCAAATTCTTGATTTCCTTGATCCGAAACTAGATTTTTGTATTCGCGACCAAATTCTTGATTTTCTTGATCCAAAACTAGATTCTTGTACTCGCCATGTAGTTCTTGACTTTCTTGATCCAAAACTAGATTTTTGTATTCGCCACGCAGTTCATGATTTCCTTGATCCAAAACTAGATTTTTGTATTCGCGACCAAATTCTTGATTTCCTTGATCCAAAACTAGATTTTTGTATTCGCGACCAAATTCTTGATTTTCTTGATCCAAAACTAGATTTTTGTATTCGCCACGCAGTTCATGATTTTCTTGATCCAAAACTAGATTTTTGTATTCGCGACCAAATTCTTGATTTTCTTGATCCAAAAATAGTTTTTTGTTTTCGCGACCAAATGCTTGATTTCCTTGATCCAAAACTAGATTTTTGTATTCGCCACGTAGTTCATCATTTTCTTGATCCAAAACTAGATTTTTGTATTCGCGACCAAATTCTTGATTTTCTTGATCCAAAACTAGATTTTTGTATTCGCGACCAAATTCTTGATTTTCTTGATCCAAAACTAGATTTTTTTATTCGCGACCAAATTCTTGATTTTCTTGATCCGAAACTAGATTTTTGTATTCGCGACCAAATTCTTGATTTTCTTGATCCCAAATTAGATTTTTATATTCGCGACCAAATTTTTGATTTTCTTGATCCAATACTAGATTTTTGTATTCGCCACGTAGTTCTTGACTTTCTTGATCCAAAACTAGATTTTTGTATTCGCGACCAAATTCTTGATTTCCTTGATCCGAAACTAGATTTTTGTATTCGCGACCAAATTCTTGATTTTCTTGATCCCAAACTAGATTCTTGTACTCGCCATGTAGTTCTTGACTTTCTTGATCCAAAACTAGATTTTTGTATTCGCCACGCAGTTCATGATTTCCTTGATCCAAAACTAGATTTTTGTATTCGCGACCAAATTCTTGATTTTCTTGATCCCAAATTAGATTTTTATATTCGCGACCAAATTCTTGATTTTCTTGATCCAAAACTAGATTTTTGTATTCGCCACGCAGTTCATGATTTCCTTGATCCAAAACTAGATTTTTGTATTCGCGACCAAATTCTTGATTTTTTCTTGATCCAAAACTAGATTTTTGTATTCGCGACCAAATTCTTGATTTTCTTGATCCAAAACTAGATTTTTGTATTCGCGACCAAATTCTTGATTTTCTTGATCCAATACTAGATTTTTGTATTCGCCACGTTGTTCTTGACTTTCTTGATCCAAAACTAGATTTTTGTATTCGCGACCAAATTCATGATTTCCTTGATCCAAAACTAGATTTTTGTATTCACGACCAAATTCTTAATTTTCTTGATCCAAAACTACATTTTTGTATTCGCGACCAAATTCTTGATTTTCTTGATCCAAAACTAGTTTTTTGTTTTCGCGACCAAATGCTTGATTTCCTTGATCCTAAACTAGATTTTTGTATTCGCCACGCAGTTCTTGATTTTCATGATCCAAAACTAGATTTTTGTATTCGCGACCAAATTCTTCATTTTCTTGATCCAAAACTAGATTTTTGTATTCGCCACGCAGTTCTTGACTTTCTTGATCCAAAACTAGATTTTTGTATTCGCGACCAAATTCTTGATTTTATTGATCCAAAACTACATTTTTGTATTCGACACGCAGTTCTTGATTTTCTTGATCCACAACTATATTTTTGTATTCGCGAACAAATTCTTGATTTTCTTGATGCAAAACTACATTTTTGTATTCGCCACGCAGTTCTTGATTTTCTTGATCCAAAACTAGATTTTATTATTCGCCACGCAGTTCTTGATTTTCTTGATCCAAAACTAGTTTTTTGTTTTCGCGACCAAATGCTTGATTTTCTTGATCCAAAACTAGATTTTTGTATTCGCCACGCAGTTCTTGAATTTCTTGATCCAAAACTAGATTTTTGTATTCGCGACCAAATTTTTCATTTTCTTGATCCAAAACTAGATTTTTGTATTCGCCACGTAGTTCTTGACTTTATTGATCCAAAACTAGATTTTTGTATTCGCGACCAAATTCTTGATTTCCTTGATCCAAAACTAGATTTGTGTATTCGCGACCAAATTCTTGATTTTCTTGATCCGAAACTAGATTTTTGTATTCGCGACCAAATTCTTGATTTTCTTGATCCGAAACTAGATTTTTGTATTCGCGACCAAATTCTTGATTTTCTTGATCCCAAATTAGATTTTTATATTCGCGACCAAATTCTTGATTTTCTTGATCCCATACTAGATTTTTGTATTCGCCACGTAGTTCTTGACTTTCTTGATCCAAAACTAGATTTTTGTATTCGCGAGCAAATTCTTGATTTCCTTGATCCGAAACTAGATTTTTGTATTCGCGACCAAATTCTTGATTTTCTTGATCCAAAACTAGATTCTTGTACTCGCCATGTAGTTCTTGACTTTCTTGATCCAAAACTAGATTTTTGTATTCGCCACGCAGTTCATGATTTCCTTGATCCAAAACTAGATTTTTGTATTCGCGACCAAATTCTTGATTTTCTTGATCCCAAATTAGATTTTTATATTCGCGACCAAATTCTTGATTTTCTTGATCCAAAACTAGATTTTTGTATTCGCCACGCAGTTCATGATTTCCTTGATCCAAAACTAGATTTTTGTATTCGCGACCAAATTCTTGATTTTTTCTTGATCCAAAACTAGATTTTTGTATTCGCGACCAAATTCTTGATTTTCTTGATCCAAAACTAGATTTTTGTATTCGCGACCAAATTCTTGATTTTCTTGATCCAAAACTAGATTTTTGTATTCGCCACGTTGTTCTTGACTTTCTTGATCCAAAACTAGATTTTTGTATTCGCGACCAAATTCTTGATTTCCTTGATCCAAAACTAGATTTTTGTATTCACGACCAAATTCTTAATTTTCTTGATCCAAAACTACATTTTTGTATTCGCGACCAAATTCTTGATTTTCTTGATCCAAAACTAGTTTTTTGTTTTCGCGACCAAATGCTTGATTTCCTTGATCCAAAACTAGATTTTTGTATTCGCCACGCAGTTCTTGATTTTCATGATCCAAAACTAGATTTTTGTATTCGCGACCAAATTCTTGATTTTCTTGATCCAAAACTAGATTTTTGTATTCGCCACGCAGTTCACGATTTTCTTGATCCAAAACTAGATTTTTGTATTCGCGACCAAATTCTTGATTTTCTTGATCCAAAAATAGTTTTTTGTTTTCGCGACCAAATGCTTGATTTCCTTGATCCAAAACTAGATTTTTGTATTCGCCACGTAGTTCATCATTTTCTTGATCCAAAACTAGATTTTTGTATTCGCGACCAAATTCTTGATTTTCTTGATCCAAAACTAGATTTTTGTATTCGCGACCAAATTCTTGATTTTCTTGATCCAAAACTAGATTTTTGTATTCCCGACCAAATTCTTGATTTTCTTGATCCCAAATTAGATTTTTATATTCGCGACCAAATTCTTGATTTTCTTGATCCAATACTAGATTTTTGTATTCGCCACGTAGTTCTTGACTTTCTTGATCCAAAACAAGATTTTTGTATTCGCGACCAAATTCTTGATTTCCTTGATCCGAAACTAGATTTTTGTATTCGCGACCAAATTCTTGATTTTCTTGATCCAAAACTAGATTCTTGTACTCGCCATGTAGTTCTTGACTTTCTTGATCCAAAACTAGATTTTTGTATTCGCCACGCAGTTCATGATTTCCTTGATCCAAAACTAGATTTTTGTATTCGCAACCAAATTCTTGATTTTCTTGATCCCAAATTAGATTTTTATATTCGCGACCAAATTCTTGATTTTCTTGATCCAAAACTAGATTTTTGTATTCGCCACGCAGTTCATGATTTCCTTGATCCAAAACTAGATTTTTGTATTCGCGACCAAATTCTTGATTTTTTCTTCATCCAAAACTAGATTTTTGTATTCGCGACCAAATTCTTGATTTTCTTGATCCAAAACTAGATTTTTGTATTCGCGACCAAATTCTTGATTTTCTTGATCCAATACTAGATTTTTGTATTCGCCACGTTGTTCTTGACTTTCTTGATCCAAAACTAGATTTTTGTATTCGCGACCAAATTCATGATTTCCTTGATCCAAAACTAGATTTTTGTATTCACGACCAAATTCTTAATTTTCTTGATCCAAAACTACATTTTTGTATTCGCGACCAAATTCTTGATTTTCTTGATCCAAAACTAGTTTTTTGTTTTCGCGACCAAATGCTTGATTTTCTTGATCCAAAACTAGATTTTTGTATTCGCCACGCAGTTCTTGATTTTCATGATCCAAAACTAGATTTTTGTATTCGCGACCAAATTCTTCATTTTCTTGATCCAAAACTAGATTTTTGTATTCGCCACGCAGTTCTTGACTTTCTTGATCCAAAACTAGATTTTTGTATTCGCGACCAAATTCTTGATTTTATTGATCCAAAACTACATTTTTGTATTCGACACGCAGTTCTTGATTTTCTTGATCCACAACTATATTTTTGTATTCGCGAACAAATTCTTGATTTTCTTGATGCAAAACTACATTTTTGTATTCGCCACGCAGTTCTTGATTTTCTTGATCCAAAACTAGTTTTTTGTATTCGTCACGCAGTTCTTGAATTTCTTGATCCAAAACTAGATTTTTGTATTCGCGACCAAATTTTTCATTTTCTTGATCCAAAACTAGATTTTTGTATTCGCCACGTAGTTCTTGACTTTCTTGATCCAAAACTAGATTTTTGTATTCGCGACCAAATTCTTGATTTCCTTGATCCAAAACTAGATTTGTGTATTCGCGACCAAATTCTTGATTTTCTTGATCCGAAACTAGATTTTTGTATTCGCGACCAAATTCTTGATTTTCTTGATCCGAAACTAGATTTTTGTATTCGCGACCAAATTCTTGATTTTCTTGATCCCAAATTAGATTTTTATATTCGCGACCAAATTCTTGATTTTCTTGATCCCATACTAGATTTTTGTATTCGCCACGTAGTTCTTGACTTTCTTGATCCAAAACTAGATTTTTGTATTCGCGAGCAAATTCTTGATTTCCTTGATCCGAAACTAGATTTTTGTATTCGCGACCAAATTCTTGATTTTCTTGATCCAAAACTAGATTCTTGTACTCGCCATGTAGTTCTTGACTTTCTTGATCCAAAACTAGATTTTTGTATTCGCCACGCAGTTCATGATTTCCTTGATCCAAAACTAGATTTTTGTATTCGCGACCAAATTCTTGATTTTCTTGATCCCAAATTAGATTTTTATATTCGCGACCAAATTCTTGATTTTCTTGATCCAAAACTAGATTTTTGTATTCGCCACGCAGTTCATGATTTCCTTGATCCAAAACTAGATTTTTGTATTCGCGACCAAATTCTTGATTTTTTCTTGATCCAAAACTAGATTTTTGTATTCGCGACCAAATTCTTGATTTTCTTGATCCAAAACTAGATTTTTGTATTCGCGACCAAATTCTTGATTTTCTTGATCCAAAACTAGATTTTTGTATTCGCCACGTTGTTCTTGACTTTCTTGATCCAAAACTAGATTTTTGTATTCGCGACCAAATTCTTGATTTCCTTGATCCAAAACTAGATTTTTGTATTCACGACCAAATTCTTAATTTTCTTGATCCAAAACTAGATTTTTGTATTCGCGACCGAATTCTTGATTTTCTTGATCGAAAACTAGATTTTTGTATTCGCGACCCACTTCTTGATTTTCTTGATCGAAAACTAGATTTTTGTATTCGCGACCCAATTCTTGATTTTCTTGATGCAAAACTAGATTTGTGTATTCGCGACCAAATGCTTGATTTTCTTGATCCAAAACTAGATTTTTGTATTCGCCACGCAGTTCTTGATTTTCTTGATCCAAAACTATATTTTTGTATTCGCGACCAAATTCTTCGTATTCTTGATCCAAAACTAGATTTTTGTATTCGCGACCAAATTCTTGATTTTCTTGATCCAAAACTAGATTTTTGTATTCGCGACCAAATTCTTGATTTTCTTGATCCAAAACTAGTTTTTTGTATTCGCGACCAAATTCTTGATTTTCTTGATCCAAAACTAGATTTCTGTATTCGCGACCAAATGCTTGATTTTCTTGATCCAAAACTAGATTTTTGTATTCGCCACGCAGTTCTTGATTTTCTTGATCCAAAACTATATTTTTGTATTCGCGACCAAATTCTTCGTATTCTTGATCCAAAACTAGATTTTTGTATTCGCGACCAAATTCTTGATTTTCTTGATCCAAAACTAGATTTTTGTATTCGCGACCAAATTCTTGATTTTCTTGATCCAAAACTAGTTTTTTGTATTCGGGACCCAATTCTTGATTTTCTTGATCCAAAACTAGATTTTTGTATTCGCGACCAAATTCTTGATTTTCTTGATCCAAAACTAGGTTTTTGTATTTGCGACCAAATTCTTGATTTTCTTGATCCAAAACTAGTTTTTTGTATTCGGGACCCAATTCTTGATATTCTTGATCCAAAACTAGATTTTTTGTATTCGCGACCAAATTCTTGATTTTCTTGATCCAAAACTAGATTTCTGTATTCGCGACCAAATGCTTGATTTTCTTGATCCAAAACTAGATTTGTGTATTCGCGACCAAATTCTTGATTTTCTTGATCCAAAACTAGATTTTTGTATTCGCGACCAAATTCTTCGTATTCTTGATCCACAACTAGATTTTTGTATTCGCGACCGAATTCTTGATTTTCTTGATGCAAAACAAGATTTTTATATTCGCGACCCAATTCTTCATTTTCTTGATCCAAAACTAGATTTTTGTATTCGCGACCAAATGCTTGATTTTCTTGATCCAAAACTAGATTTTTGTATTCGCGACCAAATTCTTGATTTTCTTGATCCAACACTAGTTTTTTGTTTTCGCCATCAAATGCTTGATTTTCTTTATCCAAAACAAGATTTTTGTATTCGCAACCCAATTCTTGATTTTCTTGATGCAAAACTAGATTTGTGTATTCGCGACCAAATTCATGATTTTCTTGATCCAAAACTAGATTTCTGTATTCGCGACCAAATGCTTGATTTTCTTGATCCAAAACTAGATTTTTGTATTCGCCACGCAGTTCTTGATTTTCTTGATCCAAAACTATATTTTTGTATTCGCGACCAAATTCTTCGTATTCTTGATCCAAAACTAGATTTTTGTATTCGCGACCAAATTCTTGATTTTCTTGATCCAAAACTAGATTTTTGTATTCGCGACCAAATTCTTGATTTTCTTGATCCAAAACTAGTTTTTTGTATTCGGGACCCAATTCTTGATTTTCTTGATCCAAAACTAGATTTTTGTATTCGCGACCAAATTCTTGATTTTCTTGATCCAAAACTAGGTTTTTGTATTCGCCACGTTGTTCTTGATTTTCTTGATCCAAAACTAGATTTTTTGTATTCGCGACCAAATTCTTGATTTTCTTGATCCAAAACTAGATTTTTGTATTCGCGACCAAATTCTTGATTTTCTTGATCCAAAACTAGATTTTTGTATTCGCGACCAAATTCTTGATTTTCTTGATCCAAAACTAGATTTTTGTATTCGCGACCAAATTCTTCGTATTCTTGATCCACAACTAGATTTTTGTATTCGCGACCGAATTCTTGATTTTCTTGATGCAAAACAAGATTTTTATATTCGCGACCCAATTCTTCATTTTCTTGATCCAAAACTAGATTTTTGTATTCGCGACCAAATGCTTGATTTTCTTGATCCAAAACTAGATTTTTGTATTCGCGACCAAATTCTTGATTTTCTTGATCCAACACTAGTTTTTTGTTTTCGCAACCAAATGCTTGATTTTCTTTATCCAAAACAAGATTTTTGTATTCGCAACCCAATTCTTGATTTTCTTGATGCAAAACTAGATTTGTGTATTCGCGACCAAATTCATGATTTTCTTGATCCAAAACTAGATTTCTATATTCGCGACCAAATGCTTGATTTTCTTGATCCAAAACTAGATTTTTGTATTCGCCACGCAGTTCTTGATTTTCTTGATCCAAAACTAGATTTTTGTATTCGCGACCAAATTCTTGATTTTCTTGATCCAAAACTAGATTTTTGTATTCGCGACCAAATTCTTGATTTTCTTGATCCAAAACTAGTTTTTTGTATTCGGGACCCAATTCTTGATTTTCTTGATCCAAAACTAGATTTTTGTATTCGCGACCAAATTCTTGATTTTCTTGATCCAAAACTAGGTTTTTGTATTTGCGACCAAATTCTTGATTTTCTTGATCCAAAACTAGTTTTTTGTATTCGGGACCCAATTCTTGATTTTCTTGATCCAAAACTAGATTTTTGTATTCGCGACCAAATTCTTGATTTTCTTGATCCAAAACTAGGTTTTTGTATTTGCGACCAAATTCTTGATTTTCTTGATCCAAAACTAGTTTTTTGTATTCGGGACCCAATTCTTGATTTTCTTGATCCAAAACTAGATTTTTTGTATTCGCGACCAAATTCTTGATTTTCTTGATCCAAAACTAGATTTCTGTATTCGCGACCAAATTCTTGATTTCCTTGATCCAAAACTAGATTTGTGTATTCGCGACCAAATTCTTGATTTTCTTGATCCAAAACTAGATTTTTGTATTCGCGACCAAATTCTTGATTTTCTTGATCCAAAACTAGATTTTTGTATTCCCGACCAAATTCTTGATTTTCTTGATCCCAAATTAGATTTTTATATTCGCGACCAAATTCTTGATTTTCTTGATCCAATACTAGATTTTTGTATTCGCCACGTAGTTCTTGACTTTCTTGATCCAAAACAAGATTTTTGTATTCGCGACCAAATTCTTGATTTCCTTGATCCGAAACTAGATTTTTGTATTCGCGACCAAATTCTTGATTTTCTTGATCCAAAACTAGATTCTTGTACTCGCCATGTAGTTCTTGACTTTCTTGATCCAAAACTAGATTTTTGTATTCGCCACGCAGTTCATGATTTCCTTGATCCAAAACTAGATTTTTGTATTCGCAACCAAATTCTTGATTTTCTTGATCCCAAATTAGATTTTTATATTCGCGACCAAATTCTTGATTTTCTTGATCCAAAACTAGATTTTTGTATTCGCCACGCAGTTCATGATTTCCTTGATCCAAAACTAGATTTTTGTATTCGCGACCAAATTCTTGATTTTTTCTTCATCCAAAACTAGATTTTTGTATTCGCGACCAAATTCTTGATTTTCTTGATCCAAAACTAGATTTTTGTATTCGCGACCAAATTCTTGATTTTCTTGATCCAATACTAGATTTTTGTATTCGCCACGTTGTTCTTGACTTTCTTGATCCAAAACTAGATTTTTGTATTCGCGACCAAATTCATGATTTCCTTGATCCAAAACTAGATTTTTGTATTCACGACCAAATTCTTAATTTTCTTGATCCAAAACTACATTTTTGTATTCGCGACCAAATTCTTGATTTTCTTGATCCAAAACTAGTTTTTTGTTTTCGCGACCAAATGCTTGATTTCCTTGATCCAAAACTAGATTTTTGTATTCGCCACGCAGTTCTTGATTTTCATGATCCAAAACTAGATTTTTGTATTCGCGACCAAATTCTTCATTTTCTTGATCCAAAACTAGATTTTTGTATTCGCCACGCAGTTCTTGACTTTCTTGATCCAAAACTAGATTTTTGTATTCGCGACCAAATTCTTGATTTTATTGATCCAAAACTACATTTTTGTATTCGACACGCAGTTCTTGATTTTCTTGATCCACAACTATATTTTTGTATTCGCGAACAAATTCTTGATTTTCTTGATGCAAAACTACATTTTTGTATTCGCCACGCAGTTCTTGATTTTCTTGATCCAAAACTAGTTTTTTGTATTCGTCACGCAGTTCTTGAATTTCTTGATCCAAAACTAGATTTTTGTATTCGCGACCAAATTTTTCATTTTCTTGATCCAAAACTAGATTTTTGTATTCGCCACGTAGTTCTTGACTTTCTTGATCCAAAACTAGATTTTTGTATTCGCGACCAAATTCTTGATTTCCTTGATCCAAAACTAGATTTGTGTATTCGCGACCAAATTCTTGATTTTCTTGATCCGAAACTAGATTTTTGTATTCGCGACCAAATTCTTGATTTTCTTGATCCGAAACTAGATTTTTGTATTCGCGACCAAATTCTTGATTTTCTTGATCCCAAATTAGATTTTTATATTCGCGACCAAATTCTTGATTTTCTTGATCCCATACTAGATTTTTGTATTCGCCACGTAGTTCTTGACTTTCTTGATCCAAAACTAGATTTTTGTATTCGCGAGCAAATTCTTGATTTCCTTGATCCGAAACTAGATTTTTGTATTCGCGACCAAATTCTTGATTTTCTTGATCCAAAACTAGATTCTTGTACTCGCCATGTAGTTCTTGACTTTCTTGATCCAAAACTAGATTTTTGTATTCGCCACGCAGTTCATGATTTCCTTGATCCAAAACTAGATTTTTGTATTCGCGACCAAATTCTTGATTTTCTTGATCCCAAATTAGATTTTTATATTCGCGACCAAATTCTTGATTTTCTTGATCCAAAACTAGATTTTTGTATTCGCCACGCAGTTCATGATTTCCTTGATCCAAAACTAGATTTTTGTATTCGCGACCAAATTCTTGATTTTTTCTTGATCCAAAACTAGATTTTTGTATTCGCGACCAAATTCTTGATTTTCTTGATCCAAAACTAGATTTTTGTATTCGCGACCAAATTCTTGATTTTCTTGATCCAAAACTAGATTTTTGTATTCGCCACGTTGTTCTTGACTTTCTTGATCCAAAACTAGATTTTTGTATTCGCGACCAAATTCTTGATTTCCTTGATCCAAAACTAGATTTTTGTATTCACGACCAAATTCTTAATTTTCTTGATCCAAAACTACATTTTTGTATTCGCGACCAAATTCTTGATTTTCTTGATCCAAAACTAGTTTTTTGTTTTCGCGACCAAATGCTTGATTTCCTTGATCCAAAACTAGATTTTTGTATTCGCCACGCAGTTCTTGATTTTCATGATCCAAAACTAGATTTTTGTATTCGCGACCAAATTCTTGATTTTCTTGATCCAAAACTAGATTTTTGTATTCGCCACGCAGTTCATGATTTTCTTGATCCAAAACTAGATTTTTGTATTCGCGACCAAATTCTTGATTTTCTTGATCCAAAAATAGTTTTTTGTTTTCGCGACCAAATGCTTGATTTCCTTGATCCAAAACTAGATTTTTGTATTCGCCACGTAGTTCATCATTTTCTTGATCCAAAACTAGATTTTTGTATTCGCGACCAAATTCTTGATTTTCTTGATCCAAAACTAGATTTTTGTATTCGCGACCAAATTCTTGATTTTCTTGATCCAAAACTAGATTTTTGTATTCCCGACCAAATTCTTGATTTTCTTGATCCCAAATTAGATTTTTATATTCGCGACCAAATTCTTGATTTTCTTGATCCAATACTAGATTTTTGTATTCGCCACGTAGTTCTTGACTTTCTTGATCCAAAACAAGATTTTTGTATTCGCGACCAAATTCTTGATTTCCTTGATCCGAAACTAGATTTTTGTATTCGCGACCAAATTCTTGATTTTCTTGATCCAAAACTAGATTCTTGTACTCGCCATGTAGTTCTTGACTTTCTTGATCCAAAACTAGATTTTTGTATTCGCCACGCAGTTCATGATTTCCTTGATCCAAAACTAGATTTTTGTATTCGCAACCAAATTCTTGATTTTCTTGATCCCAAATTAGATTTTTATATTCGCGACCAAATTCTTGATTTTCTTGATCCAAAACTAGATTTTTGTATTCGCCACGCAGTTCATGATTTCCTTGATCCAAAACTAGATTTTTGTATTCGCGACCAAATTCTTGATTTTTTCTTCATCCAAAACTAGATTTTTGTATTCGCGACCAAATTCTTGATTTTCTTGATCCAAAACTAGATTTTTGTATTCGCGACCAAATTCTTGATTTTCTTGATCCAATACTAGATTTTTGTATTCGCCACGTTGTTCTTGACTTTCTTGATCCAAAACTAGATTTTTGTATTCGCGACCAAATTCATGATTTCCTTGATCCAAAACTAGATTTTTGTATTCACGACCAAATTCTTAATTTTCTTGATCCAAAACTACATTTTTGTATTCGCGACCAAATTCTTGATTTTCTTGATCCAAAACTAGTTTTTTGTTTTCGCGACCAAATGCTTGATTTCCTTGATCCAAAACTAGATTTTTGTATTCGCCACGCAGTTCTTGATTTTCATGATCCAAAACTAGATTTTTGTATTCGCGACCAAATTCTTCATTTTCTTGATCCAAAAATAGATTTTTGTATTCGCCACGCAGTTCTTGACTTTCTTGATCCAAAACTAGATTTTTGTATTCGCGACCAAATTCTTGATTTTATTGATCCAAAACTACATTTTTGTATTCGACACGCAGTTCTTGATTTTCTTGATCCACAACTATATTTTTGTATTCGCGAACAAATTCTTGATTTTCTTGATGCAAAACTACATTTTTGTATTCGCCACGCAGTTCTTGATTTTCTTGATCCAAAACTAGATTTTATTATTCGCCACGCAGTTCTTGATTTTCTTGATCCAAAACTAGTTTTTTGTTTTCGCGACCAAATGCTTGATTTTCTTGATCCAAAACTAGATTTTTGTATTCGCCACGCAGTTCTTGAATTTCTTGATCCAAAACTAGATTTTTGTATTCGCGACCAAATTTTTCATTTTCTTGATCCAAAACTAGATTTTTGTATTCGCCACGTAGTTCTTGACTTTCTTGATCCAAAACTAGATTTTTGTATTCGCGACCAAATTCTTGATTTCCTTGATCCAAAACTAGATTTTTGTATTCGCGACCAAATTCTTGATTTTCTTGATCCGAAACTAGATTTTTGTATTCGCGACCAAATTCTTGATTTTCTTGATCCCAAATTAGATTTTTATATTCGCGACCAAATTCTTGATTTTCTTGATCCAAAACTAGATTTTTGTATTCGCCACGCAGTTCATGATTTCCTTGATCCAAAACTAGATTTTTGTATTCGCGACCAAATTCTTGATTTTCTTGATCCAAAACTAGATTTTTGTATTCGCGACCAAATTCTTGATTTTCTTGATCCAAAACTAGATTTTTGTATTCGCCACGTTGTTCTTGACTTTCTTGATCCAAAACTAGATTTTTGTATTCGCGACCAAATTCTTGATTTCCTTGATCCAAAACTAGATTTTTGTATTCACGACCAAATTCTTAATTTTCTTGATCCAAAACTACATTTTTGTATTCGCGACCAAATTCTTGATTTTCTTGATCCAAAACTAGTTTTTTGTTTTCGCGACCAAATGCTTGATTTCCTTGATCCAAAACTAGATTTTTGTATTCGCCACGCAGTTCTTGATTTTCATGATCCAAAACTAGATTTTTGTATTCGCGACCAAATTCTTCATTTTCTTGATCCAAAACTAGATTTTTGTATTCGCCACGCAGTTCTTGACTTTCTTGATCCAAAACTAGATTTTTGTATTCGCGACCAAATTCTTGATTTTATTGATCCAAAACTACATTTTTGTATTCGCCACGCAGTTCTTGATTTTCTTGATCCAAAACTATATTTTTGTATTCGCGAACAAATTCTTGATTTTCTTGATCCAAAACTACATTTTTGTATTCGCCACGCAGTTCTAGATTTTCTTGATCCAAAACTAGATTTTATTATTCGCCACGCAGTTCTTGATTTTCTTGATCCAAAACTAGTTTTTTGTTTTCGCGACCAAATGCTTGATTTTCTTGATCCAAAACTAGATTTTTGTATTCGCCACGTAGTTCTTGACTTTCTTGATCCAAAACTAGATTTTTGTATTCGTCACGCAGTTCTTGAATTTCTTGATCCAAAACTAGATTTTTGTATTCGCGACCAAATTTTTCATTTTCTTGATCCAAAACTAGATTTTTGTATTCGCCACGTAGTTCTTGACTTTCTTGATCCAAAACTAGATTTTTGTATTCGCGACCAAATTCTTGATTTCCTTGATCCAAAACTAGATTTTTGTATTCACGATCAAATTCTTGATTTTCTTGATCCAAAACTAGAATTTTGTATTCGCGACCAAATTCTTGATTTTCTTGATCCAAAACTAGATTTTTGTATTCGCGACCAAATTCTTGATTTTCTTGATCCAAAATTTGATTTTTATATTCGCGACCAAATTCTTGATTTGCTTGATCCAAAAGTAGATTTTTGTATTCGCCACGCAGTTCATGATTTCCTTGATCCAAAACTAGATTTTTGTATTCGCGACCAAATTCTTGATTTTCTTGATCCAAAACTAGATTTTTGTATTCGCGACCAAATTCTTGATTTTTTTGATCCAAAACTAGATTTTTGTATTCGCGACCAAATTCTTGATTTTCTTGATCCAAAACTAGATTCTTGTACTCGCCATGTAGTTCTTGACTTTCTTGATCCAAAACTAGATTTTTGTATTCGCCACGCAGTTCATGATTTCCTTGATCCAAAACTAGATTTTTGTATTCGCGACCAAATTCTTGATTTCCTTGATCCAAAACTAGATTTTTGTATTCGCGACCAAATTCTTGATTTTCTTGATCCAAAACTAGATTTTTGTATTCGCGACCAAATTCTTGATTTTCTTGATCCAAAAGTAGATTTTTGTATTCGCCACGCAGTTCATGATTTCCTTGATCCAAAACTAGATTTTTGTATTCGCGACCAAATTCTTGATTTTCTTGATCCAAAACTAGATTTTTGTATTCGCGACGAAATTCTTGATTTTCTTGATCCGAAACTAGATTTTTGTATTCGCGACCAAATTCTTGATTTTCTTGATCCCAAACTAGATTTTTGTATTCGCGACCAAATTCTTGATTTTCTTGATCCAAAACTACATTTTTGTATTCGCCACGCAGTTCTTGATTTTCTTGATCCAAAACTAGATTTTTGTATTCGCCACGCAGTCCTTGATTTTCTTGATCCAAAACTAGTTTTTTGTATTCGTCACGCAGTTCTTGAATTTCTTGATCCATAACTATATTTTTGTATTCGCGACCAAATTTTTCATTTTCTTGATCCAAAACTAGATTTTTGTATTCGCCACGTAGTTCTTGACTTTCTTGATCCAAAACTAGATTTTTGTATTCGCGACCAAATTCTTGATTTCCTTGATCCAAAACTAGATTTTTGTATTCGCGACCAAATTCTTGATTTTCTTGATCCGAAACTAGATTTTTGTATTCGCGACCAAATTCTTGATTTTTTTGATCCGAAACTAGATTTTTGTATTCGCGACCAAATTCTTGATTTTCTTGATCCAAAACTAGATTCTTGTACTCGCCATGTAGTTCTTGACTTTCTTGATCCAAAACTAGATTTTTGTATTCGCCACGCAGTTCATGATTTCCTTGATCCAAAACTAGATTTTTGTATTCGCGACCAAATTCTTGATTTCCTTGATCCAAAACTAGATTTTTGTATTCGCGACCAAATTCTTGATTTTCTTGATCCAAAACTAGATTTTTGTATTCGCGACCAAATTCTTGATTTTCTTGATCCAAAAGTAGATTTTTGTATTCGCCACGCAGTTCATGATTTCCTTGATCCAAAACTAGATTTTTGTATTCGGAACCAAATTCTTGATTTTCTTGATCCAAAACTAGATTTTTGTATTCGCGACGAAATTCTTGATTTTCTTGATCCGAAACTAGATTTTTGTATTCGCGACCAAATTCTTGATTTTCTTGATCCCAAACTAGATTTTTGTATTCGCGACCAAATTCTTGATTTTCTTGATCCAAAACTACATTTTTGTATTCGCCACGCAGTTCTTGATTTTCTTGATCCAAAACTAGATTTTTGTATTCGCCACGCAGTCCTTGATTTTCTTGATCCAAAACTAGTTTTTTGTATTCGTCACGCAGTTCTTGAATTTCTTGATCCAAAACTAGATTTTTGTATTCGCGACGAAATTCTTGATTTTCTTGATCCGAAACTAGATTTTTGTATTCGCGACCAAATTCTTGATTTTCTTGATCCCAAACTAGATTTTTGTATTCGCGACCAAATTCTTGATTTTCTTGATCCAAAACTACATTTTTGTATTCGCCACGCAGTTCTTGATTTTCTTGATCCAAAACTAGATTTTTGTATTCGCCACGCAGTCCTTGATTTTCTTGATCCAAAACTAGTTTTTTGTATTCGTCACGCAGTTCTTGAATTTCTTGATCCATAACTATATTTTTGTATTCGCGACCAAATTTTTCATTTTCTTGATCCAAAACTAGATTTTTGTATTCGCCACGTAGTTCTTGACTTTCTTGATCCAAAACTAGATTTTTGTATTCGCGACCAAATTCTTGATTTCCTTGATCCAAAACTAGATTTTTGTATTCGCGACCAAATTCTTGATTTTCTTGATCCGAAACTAGATTTTTGTATTCGCGACCAAATTCTTGATTTTTTTGATCCAAAACTAGATTTTTGTATTCGCGACCAAATTCTTGATTTTCTTGATCCAAAACTAGATTCTTGTACTCGCCATGTAGTTCTTGACTTTCTTGATCCAAAACTAGATTTTTGTATTCGCCACGCAGTTCATGATTTCCTTGATCCAAAACTAGATTTTTGTATTCGCGACCAAATTCTTGATTTTTTTGATCCAAAACTAGATTTTTGTATTCGCGACCAAATTCTTGATTTTCTTGATCCAAAACTAGATTCTTGTACTCGCCATGTAGTTCTTGACTTTCTTGATCCAAAACTAGATTTTTGTATTCGCCACGCAGTTCATGATTTCCTTGATCCAAAACTAGATTTTTGTATTCGCGACCAAATTCTTGATTTCCTTGATCCAAAACTAGATTTTTGTATTCGCGACCAAATTCTTGATTTTCTTGATCCAAAACTAGATTTTTGTATTCGCGACCAAATTCTTGATTTTCTTGATCCAAAAGTAGATTTTTGTATTCGCCACGCAGTTCATGATTTCCTTGATCCAAAACTAGATTTTTGTATTCGGGACCAAATTCTTGATTTTCTTGATCCAAAACTAGATTTTTGTATTCGCGACGAAATTCTTGATTTTCTTGATCCGAAACTAGATTTTTGTATTCGCGACCAAATTCTTGATTTTCTTGATCCCAAACTAGATTTTTGTATTCGCGACCAAATTCTTGATTTTCTTGATCCCAAACTACATTTTTGTATTCGCCACGCAGTTCTTGATTTTCTTGATCCAAAACTAGATTTTTGTATTCGCCACGCAGTCCTTGATTTTCTTGATCCAAAACTAGTTTTTTGTATTCGTCACGCAGTTCTTGAATTTCTTGATCCAAAACTATATTTTTGTATTCGCGACCAAATTTTTCATTTTCTTGATCCAAAACTAGATTTTTGTATTCGCCATGTAGTTCTTGACTTTCTTGATCCAAAACTAGATTTTTGTATTCGCGACCAAATTCTTGATTTCCTTGATCCAAAACTAGATTTTTGTATTCGCGACCAAATTCTTGATTTTCTTGATCCGAAACTAGATTTTTGTATTCGCGACCAAATTCTTGATTTTCTTGATCCCAAATTAGATTTTTATATTCGCGACCAAATTCTTGATTTTCTTAATCCAAAACTAGATTTTTGTATTCGCCACGCAGTTCATGATTTCCTTGATCCAAAACTAGATTTTTGTATTCGCGACCAAATTCTTGATTTTCTTGATCCAAAACTAGATTTTTGTATTCGCGACCAAATTCTTGATTTTCTTGATCCAAAACTAGATTTTTGTATTCGCGACCAAATTCTTGATTTTCTTGATCCAAAACTATATTTTTGTATTCGCCACGTTGTTCTTGACTTTCTTGATCCAAAACTAGATTTTTGTATTCGCGACCAAATTCTTGATTTCCTTGATCCAAAACTAGATTTTTGTATTCACGACCAAATTCTTAATTTTCTTGATCCAAAACTACATTTTTGTATTCGCGACCAAATTCTTGATTTTCTTGATCCAAAACTAGTTTTTTGTTTTCGCGACCAAATGCTTGATTTCCTTGATCCAAAACTAGATTTTTGTATTCGCCACGCAGTTCTTGATTTTCATGATCCAAAACTAGATTTTTGTATTCGCGACCAAATTCTTCATTTTCTTGATCCAAAACTAGATTTTTGTATTCGCCACGCAGTTCTTGACTTTCTTGATCCAAAACTAGATTTTTGTATTCGCGACCAAATTCTTGATTTTATTGATCCAAAACTACATTTTTGTATTCGCCACGCAGTTCTTGATTTTCTTGATCCAAAACTATATTTTTGTATTCGCGAATAAATTTTTCATTTTCTTGATCCAAAACTAGATTTTTGTATTCGCCACGCAGTCCTTGATTTTCTTGATCCAAAACTAGTTTTTTGTATTCGTCACGTAGTTCTTGAATTTCTTGATCCAAAACTAGATTTTTGTATTCGCGACCAAATTTTTCATTTTCTTGATCCAAAACTAGATTTTTGTATTCGCCACGTAGTTCTTGACTTTCTTGATCCAAAACTAGATTTTTGTATTCGCGACCAAATTCTTGATTTCCTTGATCCAAAACTAGATTTTTGTATTCGCGACCAAATTCTTGATTTTCTTGATCCGAAACTAGATTTTTGTATTCGCGACCAAATTCTTGATTTTCTTGATCCCAAATTAGATTTTTATATTCGCGACCAAATTCTTGATTTTCTTAATCCAAAACTAGATTTTTGTATTCGCCACGCAGTTCATGATTTCCTTGATCCAAAACTAGATTTTTGTATTCGCGACCAAATTCTTGATTTTCTTGATCCAAAACTAGATTTTTGTATTCGCGACCAAATTCTTGATTTTCTTGATCCAAAACTAGATTTTTGTATTCGCGACCAAATTCTTGATTTTCTTGATCCAAAACTATATTTTTGTATTCGCCACGTTGTTCTTGACTTTCTTGATCCAAAACTAGATTTTTGTATTCGCGACCAAATTCTTGATTTCCTTGATCCAAAACTAGATTTTAGTATTCACGACCAAATTCTTAATTTTCTTGATCCAAAACTACATTTTTGTATTCGCGACCAAATTCTTGATTTTCTTGATCCAAAACTAGTTTTTTGTTTTCGCGACCAAATGCTTGATTTCCTTGATCCAAAACTAGATTTTTGTATTCGCCACGCAGTTCTTGATTTTCATGATCCAAAACTAGATTTTTGTATTCGCGACCAAATTCTTCATTTTCTTGATCCAAAACTAGATTTTTGTATTCGCCACGCAGTTCTTGACTTTCTTGATCCAAAACTAGATTTTTGTATTCGCGACCAAATTCTTGATTTTATTGATCCAAAACTACATTTTTGTATTCGCCACGCAGTTCTTGATTTTCTTGATCCAAAACTAGATTTTTGTATTCGCCACGCAGTTCATGATTTCCTTGATCCAAAACTAGATTTTTGTATTCGCAACCAAATTCTTGATTTCCTTGATCCAAAACTAGATTTTTGTATTCGCGACCAAATTCTTGATTTTCTTGATCCAAAACTATATTTTTGTATTCGCGACCAAATTCTTGATTTTCTTGATCCAAAAGTAGATTTTTGTATTCGCCACGCAGTTCATGATTTCCTTGATCCAAAACTAGATTTTTGTATTCGCGACCAAATTGTTCATTTTCTTGATCCAAAACTAGATTTTTGTATTCGCCACGCAGTTCATGATTTCCTTGATCCAAAACTAGATTTTTGTATTCGCGACCAAATTCTTGATTTCCTTGATCCAAAACTAGATTTTTGTATTCGCGACCAAATTCTTGATTTTCTTGATCCAAAACTAGATTTTTGTATTCGCGACCAAATGCTTGATTTTCTTGATCCAAAAGTAGATTTTTGTATTCGCCACGCAGTTCATGATTTCCTTGATCCAAAACTAGATTTTTGTATTCGCGACCAAATTCTTGATTTTCTTGATCCAAAACTAGATTTTTGTATTCGCGACCAAATTCTTGATTTTCTTGATCCAAAACTAGATTTTTGTATTCGCGACCAAATTCTTGATTTTCTTGATCCAAAACTAGATTTTTGTATTCGCCACGCAGTTCTTGATTTTCTTGATCCAAAACTAGTTTTTTGTATTCGTCACGCAGTTCTTGAATTTCTTGATCCAAAACTAGATTTTTGTATTCGCGACCAAATTTTTCATTTTCTTGATCCAAAACTAGATTTTTGTATTCGCCACGTAGTTCTTGACTTTCTTGATCCAAAACTAGATTTTTGTATTCGCGACCAAATTCTTGATTTCCTTGATCCAAAACTAGATTTTTGTATTCACGACAAAATTATTGATTTTCTTGATCCAAAACTAGATTTTTGTATTCGCGACCAAATTCTTGATTTTCTTGATCCAAAACTAGATTTTTGTATTCGCGACCAAATTCTTGATTTTCTTGATCCAAAACTAGATTTTTGTATTCGCGACCAAATTCTTGATTTTCTTGATCCAAAAGTACATTTTTGTATTCGCCACGCAGTTCTTGATTTTCTTGATCCAAAACTAGATTTTTGTATTCGCCACGCAGTTCTTGATTTTCTTGATCCAAAACTAGTTTTTTGTATTCGTCACGTAGTTCTTGAATTTTTTGATCCAAAACTAGATTTTTGTATTCGCGACCAAATTTTTCATTTTCTTGATCAAAACTAGATTTTTGTATTCGCCACGTAGTTCTTGACTTTCTTGATCCAAAACTAGATTTTTGTATTCGCGACCAAATTCTTGATTTCCTTGATCCAAAACTAGATTTTTGTATTCACGACAAAATTATTGAATTTCTTGATCCAAAACTAGATTTTTGTATTCGCGACCAAATTCTTGATTTTCTTGATCCAAAACTAGATTTTTGTATACGTGACCAAATTCTTAATTTTCTTGATCCAACATGCAGAATTCCAAGAAAGGAAATGTGCCAATGACTCAAGGTGTAACACTTAGGAAGTCTCAGTGTGCTACGACACGTAAAGACATCGAAATCATGAAGGATGTACCATATGCTTCTGCAATTGGTTCCATCATGTATGCTATGGTGTGCACGCGACCTGATGTCGCGTATGCTCTGAGTATGACAAGTCGTCATCGAGCCCATGCAGGTCCTGCTCATTGGACTGCGGTCAAGAATATCCTCAAGTATATTAACAGGACTAAGGATAAATTTCTTGTGTATGGGGGCAAAAGGGAGCTCGTTGTAGAAGGCTACACCGATGCAAGTTTTGCGACCGATTATGATGATAAGCGATCGCAATCTGGGTATGTTTTCATTTTGAATGGGGGTGCCGTTAGTTGGAGAAGTTTCAAACAATCAACAACGGCTGACTCAACAACCCAATCAGAGGTGATGGCTGCGGCTGAAGCCAGCAAAGAGGGTGTTTGGATCAAGAAGTTCATTGAGGAACTAAATGTGGTACCTTCCATCGAAGGACCATTGGAGTTGTTTTGCGATAATAGTGGAGCTATTGCGCAAATCAAGGAGCCGAAGGCACACCACAAGATCAAACACATGGATAGAAAATACTTTGTCATTCAAGACTTCATAGAAGAGGGTAGAATAAAATTGTTAAAGGTGGACACGGATAGCAACACAGCAGATCCGCTAACAAAGCCTTTATCTCAAGCCAAGAGCGAAGTCCATAATGATTCCATGGGTCTAAAGGAACATGGAGAGTGGATAGAGATAGCTGATTAAGTCAGAAGGCAACTCTAGTTTTTTAAGTTAATACATATGAATGTATAAGATGTAACTTTAAGAACAAGTGGGAGATTGTTAGATTTGTGTTCTAAAAGTTATCATTTGTTGATTATCTTTTATATATGTTATATTTATGAATTGAATGTGATTTACATTTTGTTCCATGAGTTTTATATTTATATTTACAAGTGTTCAAGAAGATGCACTTGGTCTTGAACTACAGGACTCTAAGTAAATAAATATACAACACTAAAATGTTCACAGGTCTTGCATATTAGCAGGAACACTAATATGACATATAAGACTGTCGTGTTGATTAAAAGTACGTTGTAGTTCTGCAAACGTTGATAAAAGATTATCATTTAATAACACGAATATATGAAATGCTTCATATATTGAACAGACCTAATAGATGAAACATTATATGGATTGTGTTAATGTCATTAATGTTTTCATCGTGTCTCTGATTTCAAGATTGAGACATATATTGTTTTCACATGAGAAATGTACAACGTAATTATTATTAAAAACTACTTGCAAGAAGTGGTGATAAAAATAATAGTTCTTTATATGTAACTTGTGCGGGAAAATAATATATGTCAATAGCATCATTGCCACTCATTAATAATGAGAAATGATATTTTGGGCCCCTTGATAAAGTAGAATTATAAATGGATCCAATATAACTGAAGTGCAGTTATAATTTTATAATTTGCTTAATAGAGATCAAGAAATGATTATAATACAAAGATGACACAGTCCTACTTTGTATGTTAATGAGAATATCATAAGGCAAGAAATGGACACAAGTAATGACAAATGTTACATTACTGTAAGGATCGCGTTTCGTAAAAGAATTACTAAACGTCTATGTTATTTGAGTAGCTGTAATGTATAGCTAGAATACCGCTTACAGTTTATGAAATTAAATATTTAATTTCATTGCCAACATAATATAGATCCTCAATATAGGTCACACCAACTGAACGGGAAACAAGAAATAAATATTATGTCACATGATGTGGCTGACTAGCAAAGAAATAAATATATATTGTAATGTGCATATTATGAGAATAATATTCGTTGCACATATCGTAATATGTGAATATTATGAAATATAAATTTATTTCAAGCCCAAGCCCAAGCCCAAAACATATTTTAGCAAATTGAGAAGAGAATAAGCCCAAACAAATATTGATTATGACCATTAAATTCGGATTACAAAATGGACAGATTTTAAGGTAACTTTGAATGAGAATTTGAAGAGGCAAACATCAACCAATCTGAGCATATGATATATGAATTCTGTACCCTTCGAATCTAGAATCCAACGGTGAAAGTTTCAAGTCGTTTGGAATTCCCTACAGAAAGTTATGATAGTTTTAGTAACAAAAGGTCAGAAGTTGATATGCTGTTTCGAATTCTGTTCATGGTTTAATACGAATTTAAAGAGTCTAATTATTCTTCTTAATGGCTGAAAATAATAGAAAAGATATATACATCAGGCTTTTCTCTCTCTCAAGTAAGTTCTCGAGTTTTTTTCCTCCAAAACATTTTGCTAAAATATATATCGATTAATTGACGGGTGAAAAAGCTAGACGCGGAAGAGAGTTCGCTAGCACGAATTCGACACCGTTCTTGTTTCGGATTCAAGGTGAACCTCAGAGGAATCAAGCTACCTTAAAGATCATAGGTATGATATAAAATTCCCTCTTGTAAGAATATGTATGTGATTACGACATAGATAAATTAGCAATAATAGAACGATCTTAGATGTTATCGGATTAAATTTTTTATTTTATCCGATTCGCATCATGAAATCCTTCAACAGTTCTTGATTTTCTTGATCCAAATCTAGATTTTTGTATTCGCCACGCAGTTCTTGATTTTCTTGATCCAAAACTAGATTTTTGTATTCGCCACTTAGTTCTTGGCTTTCTTGATCCAAAACTAGATTTTTGTATTCGCGAACAAATTCTTGATTTTCTTGATCCAAAACTACATTTTTGTATTCGCCACGCAGTTCTTGATTTTCTTGATCCAAAACTAGATTTTTTTATTCGCCACGCAGTTCCTGATTTTCTTGATCCAAAACTAGTTTTTTGTTTTCGCGACCAAATGCTTGATTTTCTTGATCCAAAACTAGATTTTTGTATTCGTGACCAAATTTTTCATTTTCTTGATCCAAAACTAGATTTTTGTATTCGCCACGTAGTTCTTGACTTTCTTGATCCAAAACTAGATTTTTATATTCGTGACCAAAATTCTTGATTTCCTTGATCCAAAACTAGATTTTTGTATTCACGACCAAATTCTTGATTTTCTTGATCCAAAACTAGATTTTTGTATTCGCGACCAAATTCTTGATTTTCTTGATTCAAAACTAGATTTTTGTATTCGCGACCAAATTCTTGATTTTCTTGATCCAAAATTAGATTTTTATATTCGCGACCAAATTCTTGATTTTCTTGATCCAAAACTAGATTGTTGTATTCACCACGCAGTTCATGATTTCCTTGATCCAAAACTAGATTTTTGTATTCGCGACCAAATTCTTGATTTTCTTGATCCAAAACTAGATTCTTGTATTCGCCACGTAGTTCTTGACTTTCTTGATCCAAAACTAGATTTTTGTATTCGCGACCAAATTCTTGATTTCCTTGATCCAAAACTAGATTTTTGTATTCGCGACCAAATTCTTGATTTTCTTGATCCAAAACTAGATTTTTGTATTCGCGACCAAATTCTTGATTTTGTTGATCCAAAACTAGATTTTTGTATTCGCGACCAAATTCTTCATTTTCTTGATCCAAAATTAGATTTTTATATTCGCGACCAAATTCTTGATTTTCTTGATCCAAAAGTTTGTATTCGCCACGCAGTTCATGATTTCCTTGATCCAAAACTAGATTTTTGTATTCGCGACCAAATTCTTGATTTTCTTGATCCAAAACTACATTTTTGTATTCGCCACGCAGTTCTTGATTTTCTTGATCCAAAACTAGATTTTTGTATTCGCCACGCAGTTCTTGATTTTCTTGATTCAAAACTAGTTTTTTGTTTTCGCGACCAAATGCTTGATTTTCTTGATCCAAAACTAGATTTTTGTATTCGTCACGCATTTCTTGAATTTCTTGATCCAAAACTAGATTTTTGTATTCGCGACCAAATTTTTCATTTTCTTGATCCAAAACTAGATTTTTGTATTCGCCACGTAGTTCAAGAATTTCCTTGATCCAAAACAAGATTTTTGTATTCACGACCAAATTATTGATTTTCTTGATCCAAAACTAGATTTTTGTATTCGCGACCAAATTCTTGATTTTCTTGATCCAAAACTAGATTTTTGTATTCGCGACCAAATTCTTGATTTTCTTGATCCAAAATTAGATTTTTATATTCGTGACCAAATTCTTGATTTTCTTGATCCATAACTAGATTTTTGTATTCGCCACGCAGTTCATGATTTCCTTGATCCAAAACTAGATTTTTGTATTCGCGACCAAATTCTTGATATCTTGATCCAAAACTAGATTTTTGTATTCGCGACCAAATTCTTGATATTCTTGATCCAAAACTAGATTCTTGTATTCGCGACCAAATTCTTGATTTTCTTGATCCAAAACTAGTTTTTTGTTTTCGCGACCAAATGCTTGATTTTCATGATCCAAAACTAGAATTTTGTATTCGGCACGCAGTTCTTGATTTTCTTGATCCAAAATTAGATTCTTGTATTCGCGACCAAATTCTTGATTTTCTTGATCCAAAACTAGATTTTTGTTTTCGCCACCAAGTTCTTGATTTTCTTGATCCATAACTAGATTTTTGTATTCGCCACGCAATTCATGATTTCCTTGATCCAAAACTAGATTTTTGTATTCGCGACCAAATTCTTGATTTTCTTGATCCAAAACTAGATTTTTGTATTCGCGACCAAATTCTTGATTTTCTTGATCCAAAACTAGATTTTTGTATTCGCGACCAAATTCTTGATTTTCTTGATCCAAAACTAGATTTTTGTATTCGCCACGCAGTTCATGATTTCCTTGATCCAAAACTAGATTTTTGTATTCGCGACCAAATTCTTGATTTTCTTGATACAAAACTAGATTTTTGTATTCGCGTCAGATTCGTGATTTTCTTGATCCAAAACTAGATTTTTGTATTCGCGACCAATTTCTTCATTTTCTTGATCCAAAACTAGTTTTTTGTTTTCGCGACCAAATGCTTGATTTCCTTGATCCAAAACTAGATTTTTGTATTCGCCACGCAGTTCTTGATTTTCTTGATCCAAAACTAGATTTTTGTATTCGCGACCAAATTCTTCATTTTCTTGATCCAAAACTAGATTTTTGTATTCGCCACGCAGTTCTTGATTTTCTTGATCGAAAACTAGATTTTTGTATTCGCGACCAAATTCTTGATTTTCTTGATTCAAAACTAGCTTTTTATATTCGCGACCAAATTCTTGATTTTCTTGATCCAAAATTAGATTTTTATATTCGCGACCAAATTCTTGATTTTCTTGATCCAAAACTAGATTGTTGTATTCGCCACGCAGTTCATGATTTCCTTAATCCAAAACTAGATTTTTGTATTCGCGACCAAATTCTTGATTTTCTTGATCCAAAACTAGATTCTTGTATTCGCCACGTAGTTCTTGACTTTCTTGATCCAAAACTAGATTTTTGTATTCGCGACCAAATTCTTGATTTCCTTGATCCAAAACTAGATTTTTGTATTCGCGACCAAATTCTTGATTTTCTTGATCCAAAACTAGATTTTTGTATTCGCGACCAAATTCTTGATTTTGTTGATCCAAAACTAGATTTTTGTATTCGCGACCAAATTCTTCATTTTCTTGATCCAAAATTAGATTTTTATATTCGCGACCAAATTCTTGATTTTCTTGATCCAAAAGTTTGTATTCGCCACGCAGTTCATGATTTCCTTGATCCAAAACTAGATTTTTGTATTCGCGACCAAATTCTTGATTTTCTTTATCCAAAACTACATTTTTGTATTCGCCACGCAGTTCTTGATTTTCTTGATCCAAAACTAGATTTTTGTATTCGCCACGCAGTTCTTGATTTTCTTGATTCAAAACTAGTTTTTTGTTTTCGCGACCAAATGCTTGATTTTCTTGATCCAAAACTAGATTTTTGTATTCGTCACGCATTTCTTGAATTTCTTGATCCAAAACTAGATTTTTGTATTCGCGACCAAATTTTTCATTTTCTTGATCCAAAACTAGATTTTTGTATTCGCCACGTAGTTCAAGAATTTCCTTGATCCAAAACAAGATTTTTGTATTCACGACAAAATTATTGATTTTCTTGATCCAAAACTAGATTTTTGTATTCGCGACCAAATTCTTGATTTTCTTGATCCAAAACTAGATTTTTGTATTCGCGACCAAATTCTTGATTTTCTTGATCCAAAATTAGATTTTTATATTCGTGACCAAATTCTTGATTTTCTTGATCCATAACTAGATTTTTGTATTCGCCACGCAGTTCATGATTTCCTTGATCCAAAACTAGATTTTTGTATTCGCGACCAAATTCTTGATATCTTGATCCAAAACTAGATTTTTGTATTCGCGACCAAATTCTTGATATTCTTGATCCAAAACTAGATTCTTGTATTCGCGACCAAATTCTTGATTTTCTTGATCCAAAACTAGTTTTTTGTTTTCGCGACCAAATGCTTGATTTTCATGATCCAAAACTAGAATTTTGTATTCGGCACGCAGTTCTTGATTTTCTTGATCCAAAATTAGATTCTTGTATTCGCGACCAAATTCTTGATTTTCTTGATCCAAAACTAGATTTTTGTTTTCGCCACCAAGTTCTTGATTTTCTTGATCCATAACTAGATTTTTGTATTCGCCACGCAATTCATGATTTCCTTGATCCAAAACTAGATTTTTGTATTCGCGACCAAATTCTTGATTTTCTTGATCCAAAACTAGATTTTTGTATTCGCGACCAAATTCTTGATTTTCTTGATCCAAAACTAGATTTTTGTATTCGCGACCAAATTCTTGATTTTCTTGATCCAAAACTAGATTTTTGTATTCGCCACGCAGTTCATGATTTCCTTGATCCAAAACTAGATTTTTGTATTCGCGACCAAATTCTTGATTTTCTTGATACAAAACTAGATTTTTGTATTCGCGTCAGATTCGTGATTTTCTTGATCCAAAACTAGATTTTTGTATTCGCGACCAATTTCTTCATTTTCTTGATCCAAAACTAGTTTTTTGTTTTCGCGACCAAATGCTTGATTTCCTTGATCCAAAACTAGATTTTTGTATTCGCCACGCAGTTCTTGATTTTCTTGATCCAAAACTAGATTTTTGTATTCGCGACCAAATTCTTCATTTTCTTGATCCAAAACTAGATTTTTGTATTCGCCACGCAGTTCTTGATTTTCTTGATCGAAAACTAGATTTTTGTATTCGCGACCAAATTCTTGATTTTCTTGATTCAAAACTAGCTTTTTATATTCGCGACCAAATTCTTGATTTTCTTGATCCAAAATTAGATTTTTATATTCGCGACCAAATTCTTGATTTTCTTGATCCAAAACTAGATTGTTGTATTCGCCACGCAGTTCATGATTTCCTTAATCCAAAACTAGATTTTTGTATTCGCGACCAAATTCTTGATTTTCTTGATCCAAAACTAGATTCTTGTATTCGCCACGTAGTTCTTGACTTTCTTGATCCAAAACTAGATTTTTGTATTCGCGACCAAATTCTTGATTTCCTTGATCCAAAACTAGATTTTTGTATTCGCGACCAAATTCTTGATTTTCTTGATCCAAAACTAGATTTTTGTATTCGCGACCAAATTCTTGATTTTGTTGATCCAAAACTAGATTTTTGTATTCGCGACCAAATTCTTCATTTTCTTGATCCAAAATTAGATTTTTATATTCGCGACCAAATTCTTGATTTTCTTGATCCAAAAGTTTGTATTCGCCACGCAGTTCATGATTTCCTTGATCCAAAACTAGATTTTTGTATTCGCGACCAAATTCTTGATTTTCTTGATCCAAAACTACATTTTTGTATTCGCCACGCAGTTCTTGATTTTCTTGATCCAAAACTAGATTTTTGTATTCGCCACGCAGTTCTTGATTTTCTTGATTCAAAACTAGTTTTTTGTTTTCGCGACCAAATGCTTGATTTTCTTGATCCAAAACTAGATTTTTGTATTCGTCACGCAGTTCTTGAATTTCTTGATCCAAAACTAGATTTTTGTATTCGCGACCAAATTTTTCATTTTCTTGATCCAAAACTAGATTTTTGCATTCGCCACGTAGTTCAAGAATTTCCTTGATCCAAAACAAGATTTTTGTATTCACGACAAAATTATTGATTTTCTTGATCCAAAACTAGATTTTTGTATTCGCGACCAAATTCTTGATTTTCTTGATCCAAAACTAGATTTTTGTATTCGCGACCAAATTCTTGATTTTCTTGATCCAAAATTAGATTTTTATATTCGTGACCAAATTCTTGATTTTCTTGATCCATAACTAGATTTTTGTATTCGCCACGCAGTTCATGATTTCCTTGATCCAAAACTAGATTTTTGTATTCGCGACCAAATTCTTGATATCTTGATCCAAAACTAGATTTTTGTATTCGCGACCAAATTCTTGATTTTCTTGATACAAAACTAGATTTTTGTATTCGCGTCAGATTCGTGATTTTCTTGATCCAAAACTAGATTTTTGTATTCGCGACCAATTTCTTCATTTTCTTGATCCAAAACTAGTTTTTTGTTTTCGCGACCAAATGCTTGATTTCCTTGATCCAAAACTAGATTTTTGTATTCGCCACGCAGTTCTTGATTTTCTTGATCCAAAACTAGATTTTTGTATTCGCGACCAAATTCTTCATTTTCTTGATCCAAAACTAGATTTTTGTATTCGCCACGCAGTTCTTGATTTTCTTGATCCAAAACAAGATTTTTGTATTCGCGACCAAATTCTTGATTTTCTTGATTCAAAACTAGATTTTTATATTCGCGACCAAATTCTTGATTTTCTTGATCCAAAATTAGATTTTTATATTCGCGACCAAATTCTTGATTTTCTTGATCCAAAACTAGATTGTTGTATTCGCCACGCAGTTCATGATTTCCTTGATCCAAAACTAGATTTTTGTATTCGCGACCAAATTCTTGATTTTCTTGATCCAAAACTAGATTCTTGTATTCGCCACGTAGTTCTTGACTTTCTTGATCCAAAACTAGATTTTTGTATTCGCGACCAAATTCTTGATTTCCTTGATCCAAAACTAGATTTTTGTATTCGCGACCAAATTCTTGATTTTCTTGATCCAAAACTAGATTTTTGTATTCGCGACCAAATTCTTGATTTTGTTGATCCAAAACTAGATTTTTGTATTCGCGACCAAATTCTTGATTTTCTTGATCCAAAACTAGATTTTTGTATTCGCGACCAAATTCTTGATTTTCTTGATCCAAAACTAGATTTTTGTATTCGCGACCAAATTCTTGATTTTCTTAATCCAAAACTAGTTTTTTGTTTTCGCGACCAAATGCTTGATTTCCTTGATCCAAAACTAGATTTTTGTATTCGCCACGCAGTTCTTGATTTTCTTGATCCAAAACTAGATTTTTGTATTCGCGACCAAATTCTTCATTTTCTTGATCCAAAACTAGATTTTTGTATTCGCCACGCAGTTCTTGACTTTCTTGATCCAAAACTAGATTTTTGTATTCGCGACCAAATTCTTGATTTTCTTGATCCAAAACTACATTTTTGTATTCGCCACGCAGTTCTTGATTTTCTTGATCCAAAACTAGATTTTTGTATTCGCCACGCAGTTCTTGATTTTCTTGATTCAAAACTAGTTTTTTGTTTTCGCGACCAAATGCTTGATTTTCTTGATCCAAAACTAGATTTTTGTATTCGTCACGCAGTTCTTGAATTTCTTGATCCAAAACTAGATTTTTGTATTCGCGACCAAATTTTTCATTTTCTTGATCCAAAACTAGATTTTTGCATTCGCCACGTAGTTCAAGAATTTCCTTGATCCAAAACAAGATTTTTGTATTCACGACAAAATTATTGATTTTCTTGATCTAAAACTAGATTTTTGTATTCGCGACCAAATTCTTGATTTTCTTGATCCAAAACTAGATTTTTGTATTCGCGACCAAATTCTTGATTTTCTTGATCCAAAATTAGATTTTTATATTCGTGACCAAATTCTTGATTTTCTTGATCCATAACTAGATTTTTGTATTCGCCACGCAGTTCGTGATTTCCTTGATCCAAAACTAGATTTTTGTATTCGCGACCAAATTCTTGATATCTTGATCCCAAACTAGATTTTTGTATTCGCGACCAAATTCTTGATATTCTTGATCCAAAACTAGATTCTTGTATTCGCGACCAAATTCTTGATTTTCTTGATCCAAAACTAGTTTTTTGTTTTCGCGACCAAATTCTTGATTTTCTTGATACAAAACTAGATTTTTGTATTCGCGTCAGATTCGTGATTTTCTTGATCCAAAACTAGATTTTTGTATTCGCGACCAATTTCTTCATTTTCTTGATCCAAAACTAGTTTTTTGTTTTCGCGACCAAATACTTGATTTCCTTGATCCAAAACTAGATTTTTGTATTCGCCACGCAGTTCTTGATTTTCTTGATCCAAAACTAGATTTTTGTATTCGCGACCAAATTCTTCATTTTCTTGATCCAAAACTAGATTTTTGTATTCGCCACGCAGTTCTTGATTTTCTTGATCCAAAACTAGATTTTTGTATTCGCGACCAAATTCTTGATTTTCTTGATACAAAACTAGATTTTTATATTCGCGACCAAATTCTTGATTTTCTTGATCCAAAATTAGATTTTTATATTCGCGACCAAATTCTTGATTTTCTTGATCCAAAACTAGATTGTTGTATTCGCCACGCAGTTCATGATTTCCTTGATCCAAAACTAGATTTTTGTATTCGCGACCAAATTCTTGATTTTCTTGATCCAAAACTAGATTCTTGTATTCGCCACGTAGTTCTTGACTTTCTTGATCCAAAACTAGATTTTTGTATTCGCGACCAAATTCATGATTTCCTTGATCCAAAACTAGATTTTTGTATTCGCGACCAAATTCTTGATTTTCTTGATCCAAAACTAGATTTTTGTATTCGCGACCAAATTCTTGATTTTCTTGATCCAAAACTAGATTTTTGTATTCGCGACCAAATTCTTGATTTTCTTAATCCAAAACTAGTTTTTTGTTTTCGCGACCAAATGCTTGATTTCCTTGATCCAAAACTAGATTTTTGTATTCGCCACGCAGTTCTTGATTTTCTTGATCCAAAACTAGATTTTTGTATTCGCGACCAAATTCTTCATTTTCTTGATCCAAAACTACATTTTTGTATTCGCCACGCAGTTCTTGACTTTCTTGATCCAAAACTAGATTTTTGTATTCGCGACCAAATTCTTGATTTTCTTGATCCAAAACTACATTTTTGTATTCGCCACGCAGTTCTTGATTTTCTTGATCCAAAACTAGATTTTTGTATTCGCCACGCAGTTCTTGATTTTCTTGATTCAAAACTAGTTTTTTGTTTTCGCGACCAAATGCTTGATTTTCTTGATCCAAAACTAGATTTTTGTATTCGCCACGCAGTTCTTGACTTTCTTGATCCAAAACTAGATTTTTGTATTCGCGACCAAATTCTTGATTTTCTTGATCCAAAACTACATTTTTGTATTCGCCACGCAGTTCTTGATTTTCTTGATCCAAAACTAGATTTTTGTATTCGCCACGCAGTTCTTGATTTTCTTGATTCAAAACTAGTTTTTTGTTTTCGCGACCAAATGCTTGATTTTCTTGATCCAAAACTAGATTTTTGTATTCGTCACGCAGTTCTTGAATTTCTTGATCCAAGACTAGATTTTTGTATTCGCGACCAAATTTTTCATTTTCTTGATCCAAAACTAGATTTTTGTATTCGCCACGTAGTTCAAGAATTTCCTTGATCCAAAACAAGATTTTTGTATTCACGACAAAATTATTGATTTTCTTGATCTAAAACTAGATTTTTGTATTCGCGACCAAATTCTTGATTTTCTTGATCCAAAACTAGATTTTTGTATTCGCGACCAAATTCTTGATTTTCTTGATCCAAAATTAGATTTTTATATTCGTGACCAAATTCTTGATTTTCTTGATCCATAACTAGATTTTTGTATTCGCCACGCAGTTCGTGATTTCCTTGATCCAAAACTAGATTTTTGTATTCGCGACCAAATTCTTGATATCTTGATCCCAAACTAGATTTTTGTATTCGCGACCAAATTCTTGATATTCTTGATCCAAAACTAGATTCTTGTATTCGCGACCAAATTCTTGATTTTCTTGATCCAAAACTAGTTTTTTGTTTTCGCGACCAAATTCTTGATTTTCTTGATACAAAACTAGATTTTTGTATTCGCGTCAGATTCGTGATTTTCTTGATCCAAAACTAGATTTTTGTATTCGCGACCAATTTCTTCATTTTCTTGATCCAAAACTAGTTTTTTGTTTTCGCGACCAAATACTTGATTTCCTTGATCCAAAACTAGATTTTTGTATTCGCCACGCAGTTCTTGATTTTCTTGATCCAAAACTAGATTTTTGTATTCGCGACCAAATTCTTCATTTTCTTGATCCAAAACTAGATTTTTGTATTCGCCACGCAGTTCTTGATTTTCTTGATCCAAAACTAGATTTTTGTATTCGCGACCAAATTCTTGATTTTCTTGATACAAAACTAGATTTTTATATTCGCGACCAAATTCTTGATTTTCTTGATCCAAAATTAGATTTTTATATTCGCGACCAAATTCTTGATTTTCTTGATCCAAAACTAGATTGTTGTATTCGCCACGCAGTTCATGATTTCCTTGATCCAAAACTAGATTTTTGTATTCGCGACCAAATTCTTGATTTTCTTGATCCAAAACTAGATTCTTGTATTCGCCACGTAGTTCTTGACTTTCTTGATCCAAAACTAGATTTTTGTATTCGCGACCAAATTCATGATTTCCTTGATCCAAAACTAGATTTTTGTATTCGCGACCAAATTCTTGATTTTCTTGATCCAAAACTAGATTTTTGTATTCGCGACCAAATTCTTGATTTTCTTGATCCAAAACTAGATTTTTGTATTCGCGACCAAATTCTTGATTTTCTTAATCCAAAACTAGTTTTTTGTTTTCGCGACCAAATGCTTGATTTCCTTGATCCAAAACTAGATTTTTGTATTCGCCACGCAGTTCTTGATTTTCTTGATCCAAAACTAGATTTTTGTATTCGCGACCAAATTCTTCATTTTCTTGATCCAAAACTAGATTTTTGTATTCGCCACGCAGTTCTTGACTTTCTTGATCCAAAACTAGATTTTTGTATTCGCGACCAAATTCTTGATTTTCTTGATCCAAAACTACATTTTTGTATTCGCCACGCAGTTCTTGATTTTCTTGATCCAAAACTAGATTTTTGTATTCGCCACGCAGTTCTTGATTTTCTTGATTCAAAACTAGTTTTTTGTTTTCGCGACCAAATGCTTGATTTTCTTGATCCAAAACTAGATTTTTGTATTCGTCACGCAGTTCTTGAATTTCTTGATCCAAGACTAGATTTTTGTATTCGCGACCAAATTTTTCATTTTCTTGATCCAAAACTAGATTTTTGTATTCGCCACGTAGTTCAAGAATTTCCTTGATCCAAAACAAGATTTTTCTATTCACGACAAAATTATTGATTTTCTTGATCTAAAACTAGATTTTTGTATTCGCGACCAAATTCTTGATTTTCTTGATCCAAAACTAGATTTTTGTATTCGCGACCAAATTCTTGATTTTCTTGATCCAAAATTAGATTTTTATATTCGTGACCAAATTCTTGATTTTCTCGATCCATAACTAGATTTTTGTATTCGCCACGCAGTTCATGATTTCCTTGATCCAAAACTAGATTTTTGTATTCGCGACCAAATTCTTGATATCTTGATCCCAAACTAGATTTTTGTATTCGCGACAAAAATTCTTGATATTCTTGATCCAAAACTAGATTCTTGTATTCGCGACCAAATTCTTAATTTTCTTGATCCAAAACTAGTTTTTTGTTTTCGCGACCAAATGCTTGATTTTCTTGATCCAAAACTAGAATTTTGTATTCGCCACGCAGTTCTTGATTTTCTTGATCCAAAACTAGATTTTTGTATTCGCGACCAAATTCTTGATTTTCTTGATACGAAACTAGATTTTTGTATTCGCGACCAAATTCTTGATTTTCTTGATCCAAAACTAGATTTTTGTATTCGCGACCAAATTCTTCATTTTCTTGATCCAAAATTAGATTTTTATATTCGCGACCAAATTCTTGATTTTCTTGATCCAAAAGTTTGTATTCGCCACGCAGTTCATGATTTCCTTGATCCAAAACTAGATTTTTGTATTCGCGACCAAATTCTTGATTTTCTTGATCCAAAACTACATTTTTGTATTCGCCACGTAGTTCAAGAATTTCCTTGATCCAAAACAAGATTTTTGTATTCACGACAAAATTATTGATTTTCTTGATCCAAAACTAGATTTTTGTATTCGCGACCAAATTCTTGATTTTCTTGATCCAAAACTAGATTTTTGTATTCGCGACCAAATTCTTGATTTTCTTGATCCAAAATTAGATTTTTATATTCGTGACCAAATTCTTGATTTTCTTGATCCATAACTAGATTTTTGTATTCGCCACGCAGTTCATGATTTCCTTGATCCAAAACTAGATTTTTGTATTCGCGACCAAATTCTTGATATCTTGATCCAAAACTAGATTCTTGTATTCGCGACCAAATTCTTGATTTTCTTGATCCAAAATTAGATTTTTATATTCGCGACCAAATTCTTGATTTTCTTGATCCAAAACTACATTTTTGTATTCGCCACGTAGTTCTTGATTTTCTTGATCCAAAACTAGATTTTTGTATTCGCCACGCAGTTCTTGATTTTCTTGATCCAAAACTAGTTTGTTGTTTTCGCGACCAAATGCTTGATTTTCTTGATCCAAAACTAGATTTTTGTATTCGCCACGCAGTTCTTGAATTTCTTGATCCAAAACTAGATTTTTGTATTCGCGACCAAATTTTTCATTTTCTTGATCCAAAACTAGATTTTTGTATTCGCCACGTAATTCTTGACTTGCTTGATCCAAAACTAGATTTTTGTATTCGCCACGCAGTTCATGATTTCCTTGATCCAAAACTAGATTTTTGTATTCGCCACGCAGTTCATGATTTCCTTGATGCAAAACTAGATTTTTGTATTCGCGACCAAATTCTTGATTTTCTTGATCCAAAACTAGATTTTTGTATTCGCGACCAATTTCTTCATTTTCTTGATCCAAAACTAGTTTTTTGTTTTCGCGACCAAATGCTTGATTTCCTTGATCCAAAACTAGATTTTTGTATTCGCCACGCAGTTCTTGATTTTCTTGATCCAAAACTAGATTTTTGTATTCGCGACCAAATTCTTCATTTTCTTGATCCAAAACTAGATTTTTGTATTCGCCACGCAGTTCTTGACTTTCTTGATCCAAAACTAGATTTTTGTATTCGCGACCAAATGCTTGATTTCCTTGATCCAAAACTAGATTTTTGTATTCGCCACGCAGTTCTTGATTTTCTTGATCCAAAACTAGATTTTTGTATTCGCGACCAAATTCTTCATTTTCTTGATCCAAAACTAGATTTTTGTATTCGCCACGCAGTTCTTGAATTTCTTGATCCAAAACTAGATTTTTGTATTCGCGACCAAATTCTTGATTTTCTTGATCCAAAACTACATTTTTGTATTCGCCACGCAGTTCTTGATTTTCTTGATCCAAAACTAGATTTTTGTATTCGCCACGCAGTTCTTGAATTTCTTGATCCAAAACTAGATTTTTGTATTCGCGACCAAATTCTTGATTTTCTTGATCCAAAACTACATTTTTGTATTCGCCACGCAGTTCTTGATTTTCTTGATCCAAAACTAGATTTTTGTATTCGCGACCAAATTCTTGATTTTCTTGATCCAAAACTACATTTTTGTATTCGCCACGCAGTTCTTGATTTTCTTGATCCAAAACTAGATTTTTGTATTCGCCACGCAGTTCTTGATTTTCTTGATTCAAAACTAGTTTTTTGTTTTCGCGACCAAATGCTTGATTTTCTTGATCCAAAACTAGATTTTTGTATTCGTCACGCAGTTCTTGAATTTCTTGATCCAAAACTAGATTTTTGTATTCGCGACCAAATTTTTCATTTTCTTGATCCAAAACTAGATTTTTGCATTCGCCACGTAGTTCAAGAATTTCCTTGATCCAAAACAAGATTTTTGTATTCACGACAAAATTATTGATTTTCTTGATCCAAAACTAGATTTTTGTATTCGCGACCAAATTCTTGATTTTCTTGATCCAAAACTAGATTTTTGTATTCGCGACCAAATTCTTGATTTTCTTGATCCAAAATTAGATTTTTATATTCGTGACCAAATTCTTGATTTTCTTGATCCATAACTAGATTTTTGTATTCGCCACGCAGTTCATGATTTCCTTGATCCAAAACTAGATTTTTGTATTCGCGACCAAATTCTTGATATCTTGATCCAAAACTAGATTTTTGTATTCGCGACCAAATTCTTGATTTTCTTGATACAAAACTAGATTTTTGTATTCGCGTCAGATTCGTGATTTTCTTGATCCAAAACTAGATTTTTGTATTCGCGACCAATTTCTTCATTTTCTTGATCCAAAACTAGTTTTTTGTTTTCGCGACCAAATGCTTGATTTCCTTGATCCAAAACTAGATTTTTGTATTCGCCACGCAGTTCTTGATTTTCTTGATCCAAAACTAGATTTTTGTATTCGCGACCAAATTCTTCATTTTCTTGATCCAAAACTAGATTTTTGTATTCGCCACGCAGTTCTTGATTTTCTTGATCCAAAACAAGATTTTTGTATTCGCGACCAAATTCTTGATTTTCTTGATTCAAAACTAGATTGTTATATTCGCGACCAAATTCTTGATTTTCTTGATCCAAAATTAGATTTTTATATTCGCGACCAAATTCTTGATTTTCTTGATCCAAAACTAGATTGTTGTATTCGCCACGCAGTTCATGATTTCCTTGATCCAAAACTAGATTTTTGTATTCGCGACCAAATTCTTGATTTTCTTGATCCAAAACTAGATTCTTGTATTCGCCACGTAGTTCTTGACTTTCTTGATCCAAAACTAGATTTTTGTATTCGCGACCAAATTCTTGATTTCCTTGATCCAAAACTAGATTTTTGTATTCGCGACCAAATTCTTGATTTTCTTGATCCAAAACTAGATTTTTGTATTCGCGACCAAATTCTTGATTTTGTTGATCCAAAACTAGATTTTTGTATTCGCGACCAAATTCTTGATTTTCTTGATCCAAAACTAGATTTTTGTATTCGCGACCAAATTCTTGATTTTCTTGATCCAAAACTAGATTTTTGTATTCGCGACCAAATTCTTGATTTTCTTCATCCAAAACTAGTTTTTTGTTTTCGCGACCAAATGCTTGATTTCCTTGATCCAAAACTAGATTTTTGTATTCGCCACGCAGTTCTTGATTTTCTTGATCCAAAACTAGATTTTTGTATTCGCGACCAAATTCTTCATTTTCTTGATCCAAAACTAGATTTTTGTATTCGCCACGCAGTTCTTGACTTTCTTGATCCAAAACTAGATTTTTGTATTCGCGACCAAATTCTTGATTTTCTTGATCCAAAACTACATTTTTGTATTCGCCACGCAGTTCTTGATTTTCTTGATCCAAAACTAGATTTTTGTATTCGCCACGCAGTTCTTGATTTTCTTGATTCAAAACTAGTTTTTTGTTTTCGCGACCAAATGCTTGATTTTCTTGATCCAAAACTAGATTTTTGTATTCGTCACGCAGTTCTTGAATTTCTTGATCCAAGACTAGATTTTTGTATTCGCGACCAAATTTTTCATTTTCTTGATCCAAAACTAGATTTTTGTATTCGCCACGTAGTTCAAGAATTTCCTTGATCCAAAACAAGATTTTTGTATTCACGACAAAATTATTGATTTTCTTGATCTAAAACTAGATTTTTGTATTCGCGACCAAATTCTTGATTTTCTTGATCCAAAACTAGATTTTTGTATTCGCGACCAAATTCTTGATTTTCTTGATCCAAAATTAGATTTTTATATTCGTGACCAAATTCTTGATTTTCTTGATCCATAACTAGATTTTTGTATTCGCCACGCAGTTCGTGATTTCCTTGATCCAAAACTAGATTTTTGTATTCGCGACCAAATTCTTGATATCTTGATCCCAAACTAGATTTTTGTATTCGCGACCAAATTCTTGATTTTCTTGATCCAAAACTAGATTCTTGTATTCGCGACCAAATTCTTGATTTTCTTGATCCAAAACTAGTTTTTTGTTTTCGCGACCAAATTCTTGATTTTTTTGATACAAAACTAGATTTTTGTATTCGCGTCAGATTCGTGATTTTCTTGATCCAAAACTAGATTTTTGTATTCGCGACCAATTTCTTCATTTTCTTGATCCAAAACTAGTTTTTTGTTTTCGCGACCAAATACTTGATTTCCTTGATCCAAAACTAGATTTTTGTATTCGCCACGCAGTTCTTGATTTTCTTGATCCAAAACTAGATTTTTGTATTCGCGACCAAATTCTTCATTTTCTTGATCCAAAACTAGATTTTTGTATTCGCCACGCAGTTCTTGATTTTCTTGATCCAAAACTAGATTTTTGTATTCGCGACCAAATTCTTGATTTTCTTGATTCAAAACTAGATTTTTATATTCGCGACCAAATTCTTGATTTTCTTGATCCAAAATTAGATTTTTATATTCGCGACCAAATTCTTGATTTTCTTGATCCAAAACTAGATTGTTGTATTCGCCACGCAGTTCATGATTTCCTTGATCCAAAACTAGATTTTTGTATTCGCGACCAAATTCTTGATTTTCTTGATCCAAAACTAGATTCTTGTATTCGCCACGTAGTTCTTGACTTTCTTGATCCAAAACTAGATTTTTGTATTCGCGACCAAATTCATGATTTCCTTGATCCAAAACTAGATTTTTGTATTCGCGACCAAATTCTTGATTTTCTTGATCCAAAACTAGATTTTTGTATTCGCGACCAAATTCTTGATTTTCTTGATCCAAAACTAGATTTTTGTATTCGCGACCAAATTCTTGATTTTCTTAATCCAAAACTAGTTTTTTGTTTTCGCGACCAAATGCTTGATTTCCTTGATCCAAAACTAGATTTTTGTATTCGCCACGCAGTTCTTGATTTTCTTGATCCAAAACTAGATTTTTGTATTCGCGACCAAATTCTTCATTTTCTTGATCCAAAACTAGATTTTTGTATTCGCCACGCAGTTCTTGACTTTCTTGATCCAAAACTAGATTTTTGTATTCGCGACCAAATTCTTGATTTTCTTGATCCAAAACTACATTTTTGTATTCGCCACGCAGTTCTTGATTTTCTTGATCCAAAACTAGATTTTTGTATTCGCCACGCAGTTCTTGATTTTCTTGATTCAAAACTAGTTTTTTGTTTTCGCGACCAAATGCTTGATTTTCTTGATCCAAAACTAGATTTTTGTATTCGTCACGCAGTTCTTGAATTTCTTGATCCAAGACTAGATTTTTGTATTCGCGACCAAATTTTTCATTTTCTTGATCCAAAACTAGATTTTTGTATTCGCCACGTAGTTCAAGAATTTCCTTGATCCAAAACAAGATTTTTCTATTCACGACAAAATTATTGATTTTCTTGATCTAAAACTAGATTTTTGTATTCGCGACCAAATTCTTGATTTTCTTGATCCAAAACTAGATTTTTGTATTCGCGACCAAATTCTTGATTTTCTTGATCCAAAATTAGATTTTTATATTCGTGACCAAATTCTTGATTTTCTTGATCCATAACTAGATTTTTGTATTCGCCACGCAGTTCATGATTTCCTTGATCCAAAACTAGATTTTTGTATTCGCGACCAAATTCTTGATATCTTGATCCCAAACTAGATTTTTGTATTCGCGACCAAATTCTTGATATTCTTGATCCAAAACTAGATTCTTGTATTCGCGACCAAATTCTTAATTTTCTTGATCCAAAACTAGTTTTTTGTTTTCGCGACCAAATGCTTGATTTTCTTGATCCAAAACTAGAATTTTGTATTCGCCACGCAGTTCTTGATTTTCTTGATCCAAAACTAGATTTTTGTATTCGCGACCAAATTCTTGATTTTCTTGATACGAAACTAGATTTTTGTATTCGCGACCAAATTCTTGATTTTCTTGATCCAAAACTAGATTTTTGTATTCGCGACCAAATTCTTCATTTTCTTGATCCAAAATTAGATTTTTATATTCGCGACCAAATTCTTGATTTTCTTGATCCAAAAGTTTGTATTCGCCACGCAGTTCATGATTTCCTTGATCCAAAACTAGATTTTTGTATTCGCGACCAAATTCTTGATTTTCTTGATCCAAAACTACATTTTTGTATTCGCCACGTAGTTCAAGAATTTCCTTGATCCAAAACAAGATTTTTGTATTCACGACAAAATTATTGATTTTCTTGATCCAAAACTAGATTTTTGTATTCGCGACCAAATTCTTGATTTTCTTGATCCAAAACTAGATTTTTGTATTCGCGACCAAATTCTTGATTTTCTTGATCCAAAATTAGATTTTTATATTCGTGACCAAATTCTTGATTTTCTTGATCCATAACTAGATTTTTGTATTCGCCACGCAGTTCATGATTTCCTTGATCCAAAACTAGATTTTTGTATTCGCGACCAAATTCTTGATATCTTGATCCAAAACTAGATTCTTGTATTCGCGACCAAATTCTTGATTTTCTTGAACCAAAACTAGTTTTTTGTTTTCGCGACCAAATGCTAGATTTTCTTGATCCAAAACTAGAATTTTGTATTCGCCACGCAGTTCTTGACTTTCTTGATTCAAAACTAGATTTTTGTATTCGCGACCAAATTCTTGATTTTCTTGATCCAAAACTACATTTTTGTATTCGCCACGTAGTTCTTGATTTTCTTGATCCAAAACTAGATTTTTGTATTCGCCACGCAGTTCTTGATTTTCTTGATCCAAAACTAGTTTGTTGTTTTCGCGACCAAATGCTTGATTTTCTTGATCCAAAACTAGATTTTTGTATTCGCCACGCAGTTCTTGAATTTCTTGATCCAAAACTAGATTTTTGTATTCGCGACCAAATTTTTCATTTTCTTGATCCAAAACTAGATTTTTGTATTCGCCACGTAATTCTTGACTTGCTTGATCCAAAACTAGATTTTTGTATTCGCCACGCAGTTCATGATTTCCTTGATCCAAAACTAGATTTTTGTATTCGCCACGCAGTTCATGATTTCCTTGATCCAAAACTAGATTTTTGTATTCGCGACCAAATTCTTGATTTTCTTGATCCAAAACTAGATTTTTGTATTCGCGACCAATTTCTTCATTTTCTTGATCCAAAACTAGTTTTTTGTTTTCGCGACCAAATGCTTGATTTCCTTGATCCAAAACTAGATTTTTGTATTCGCCACGCAGTTCTTGATTTTCTTGATCCAAAACTAGATTTTTGTATTCGCGACCAAATTCTTCATTTTCTTGATCCAAAACTAGATTTTTGTATTCGCCACGCAGTTCTTGACTTTCTTGATCCAAAACTAGATTTTTGTATTCGCGACCAAATGCTTGATTTCCTTGATCCAAAACTAGATTTTTGTATTCGCCACGCAGTTCTTGATTTTCTTGATCCAAAACTAGATTTTTGTATTCGCGACCAAATTCTTCATTTTCTTGATCCAAAACTAGATTTTTGTATTCGCCACGCAGTTCTTGAATTTCTTGATCCAAAACTAGATTTTTGTATTCGCGACCAAATTCTTGATTTTCTTGATCCAAAACTACATTTTTGTATTCGCCACGCAGTTCTTGATTTTCTTGATCCAAAACTAGATTTTTGTATTCGCCACGCAGTTCTTGAATTTCTTGATCCAAAACTAGATTTTTGTATTCGCGACCAAATTCTTGATTTTCTTGATCCAAAACTACATTTTTGTATTCGCCACGCAGTTCTTGATTTTCTTGATCCAAAACTAGATTTTTGTATTCGCCACGCAGTTCTTGATTTTCTTGATTCAAAACTAGTTTTTTGTTTTCGCGACCAAATGCTTGATTTTCTTGATCCAAAACTAGATTTTTGTATTCGTCACGCTGTTCTTGAATTTCTTGATGCAAAACTAGATTTGTGTATTCGCGACCAAATTTTTCATTATCTTGATCCAAAACTAGATTTTTCTATTCGCCACGTAGTTCTTGACTTTCTTGATCCAAAACTAGATTTTTGTATTCGCGACCAAATTCTTGATTTCCTTGATCCAAAACAAGATTTTTGTATTCACGACAAAATTATTGATTTTCTTGATCCAAAACTAGATTTTTGTATTCGCGACCAAATTCTCGATTTTCTTGATCCAAAACTAGATTTTTGTATTCGCGACCAAATTCTTGATTTTCTTGATCCAAAATTAGATTTTTATATTCGCGACCAAATTCTTGATTTTCTTGATCCATAACTAGATTTTTGTATTCGCCACGCAGTTCATGATTTCCTTGATCCAAAACTAGATTTTTGTATTCGCGACCAAATTCTTGATATCTTGATCCAAAACTAGATTTTTGTATTCGCGACCAAATTCTTGATATTCTTGATCCAAAACTAGATTCTTGTATTCGCGACCAAATTCTTGATTTTCTTGATCCAAAACTAGTTTTTTGTTTTCGCGACCAAATGCTTGATTTTCTTGATCCAAAACTAGAATTTTGTATTCGCCACGCAGTTCTTGATTTTCTTGATCCAAAATTAGATTCTTGTATTCGCGACCAAATGCTTGATTTTCTTGATCCAAAACTAGATTTTTGTATTCGCCACGCAGTTCTTGAATTTCTTGATCCAAAACTAGATTTTTGTATTCGCGACCAAATTTTTCATTTTCTTGATCCAAAACTAGATTTTTGTATTCGCCACGTAGTTCTTGACTTGCTTGATCCAAAACTAGATTTTTGTATTCGCCACGCAGTTCATGATTTCCTTGATCCAAAACTAGATTTTTGTATTCGCCACGCAGTTCATGATTTCCTTGATCCAAAACTAGATTTTTGTATTCGCGACCAAATTCTTGATTTTCTTGATCCAAAACTAGATTTTTGTATTCGCGACCAATTTCTTCATTTTCTTGATCCAAAACTAGTTTTTTGTTTTCGCGACCAAATGCTTGATTTCCTTGATCCAAAACTAGATTTTTGTATTCGCCACGCAGTTCTTGATTTTCTTGATCCAAAACTAGATTTTTGTATTCGCGACCAAATTCTTCATTTTCTTGATCCAAAACTAGATTTTTGTATTCGCCACGCAGTTCTTGAATTTCTTGATCCAAAACTAGATTTTTGTATTCGCGACCAAATTCTTGATTTTCTTGATCCAAAACTACATTTTTGTATTCGCCACGCAGTTCGTGATTTTCTTGATCCAAAACTAGATTTTTGTATTCGCCACGCAGTTCTTGAATTTCTTGATCCAAAACTAGATTTTTGTATTCGCCACGCAGTTCTTGATTTTCTTGATCCAAAACTAGTTTGTTGTTTTCGCGACCAAATGCTTGATTTTCTTGATCCAAAACTAGATTTTTGTATTCGCCACGCAGTTCTTGAATTTCTTGATCCAAAACTAGATTTTTGTATTCGCGACCAAAATTTTCATTTTCTTGATCCAAAACTAGATTTTTGTATTCGCCACGTAATTCTTGACTTGCTTGATCCAAAACTAGATTTTTGTATTCGCCACGCAGTTCATGATTTCCTTGATCCAAAACTAGATTTTTGTATTCGCCACGCAGTTCATGATTTCCTTGATGCAAAACTAGATTTTTGTATTCGCGACCAAATTCTTGATTTTCTTGATCCAAAACTAGATTTTTGTATTCGCGACCAATTTCTTCATTTTCTTGATCCAAAACTAGTTTTTTGTTTTCGCGACCAAATGCTTGATTTCCTTGATCCAAAACTAGATTTTTGTATTCGCCACGCAGTTCTTGATTTTCTTGATCCAAAACTAGATTTTTGTATTCGCGACCAAATTCTTCATTTTCTTGATCCAAAACTAGATTTTTGTATTCGCCACGCAGTTCTTGACTTTCTTGATCCAAAACTAGATTTTTGTATTCGCGACCAAATGCTTGATTTCCTTGATCCAAAACTAGATTTTTGTATTCGCCACGCAGTTCTTGATTTTCTTGATCCAAAACTAGATTTTTGTATTCGCGACCAAATTCTTCATTTTCTTGATCCAAAACTAGATTTTTGTATTCGCCACGCAGTTCTTGAATTTCTTGATCCAAAACTAGATTTTTGTATTCGCGACCAAATTCTTGATTTTCTTGATCCAAAACTACATTTTTGTATTCGCCACGCAGTTCTTGATTTTCTTGATCCAAAACTAGATTTTTTGTATTCGCCACGCAGTTCTTGAATTTCTTGATCCAAAACTAGATTTTTGTATTCGCGACCAAATTCTTGATTTTCTTGATCCAAAACTACATTTTTGTATTCGCCACGCAGTTCTTGATTTTCTTGATCCAAAACTAGATTTTTGTATTCGCCACGCAGTTCTTGATTTTCTTGATTCAAAACTAGTTTTTTGTTTTCGCGACCAAATGCTTGATTTTCTTGATCCAAAACTAGATTTTTGTATTCGTCACGCTGTTCTTGAATTTCTTGATGCAAAACTAGATTTGTGTATTCGCGACCAAATTTTTCATTATCTTGATCCAAAACTAGATTTTTCTATTCGCCACGTAGTTCTTGACTTTCTTGATCCAAAACTAGATTTTTGTATTCGCGACCAAATTCTTGATTTCCTTGATCCAAAACAAGATTTTTGTATTCACGACAAAATTATTGATTTTCTTGATCCAAAACTAGATTTTTGTATTCGCGACCAAATTCTCGATTTTCTTGATCCAAAACTAGATTTTTGTATTCGCGACCAAATTCTTGATTTTCTTGATCCAAAATTAGATTTTTATATTCGCGACCAAATTCTTGATTTTCTTGATCCATAACTAGATTTTTGTATTCGCCACGCAGTTCATGATTTCCTTGATCCAAAACTAGATTTTTGTATTCGCGACCAAATTCTTGATATCTTGATCCAAAACTAGATTTTTGTATTCGCGACCAAATTCTTGATATTCTTGATCCAAAACTAGATTCTTGTATTCGCGACCAAATTCTTGATTTTCTTGATCCAAAACTAGTTTTTTGTTTTCGCGACCAAATGCTTGATTTTCTTGATCCAAAACTAGAATTTTGTATTCGCCACGCAGTTCTTGATTTTCTTGATCCAAAATTAGATTCTTGTATTCGCGACCAAATGCTTGATTTTCTTGATCCAAAACTAGATTTTTGTATTCTTCACGCAGTTCTTGAATTTCTTGATCCAAAACTAGATTTTTGTATTCGCGACCAAATTTTTCATTTTCTTGATCCAAAACTAGATTTTTGTATTCGCCACGGAGTTCTTGACTTGCTTGATCCAAAACTAGATTTTTGTATTCGCCACGCAGTTCATGATTTCCTTGATCCAAAACTAGATTTTTGTATTCGCCACGCAGTTCATGATTTCCTTGATCCAAAACTAGATTTTTGTATTCGCGACCAAATTCTTGATTTTCTTGATCCAAAACTACATTTTTGTATTCGCCACGCAGTTCTTGATTTTCTTGATCCAAAACTAGATTTTTGTATTCGCCACGCAGTTCTTGAATTTCTTGATCCAAAACTAGATTTTTGTATTCGCGACCAAATTCTTGATTTTCTTGATCCAAAACTACATTTTTGTATTCGCCACGCAGTTCTTGATTTTCTTGATCCAAAACTAGATTTTTGTATTCGCCACGCAGTTCTTGATTTTCTTGATTCAAAACTAGTTTTTTGTTTTCGCGACCAAATGCTTGATTTTCTTGATCCAAAACTAGATTTTTGTATTCGTCACGCTGTTCTTGAATTTCTTGATGCAAAACTAGATTTGTGTATTCGCGACCAAATTTTTCATTATCTTGATCCAAAACTAGATTTTTCTATTCGCCACGTAGTTCTTGACTTTCTTGATCCAAAACTAGATTTTTGTATTCGCGACCAAATTCTTGATTTCCTTGATCCAAAACAAGATTTTTGTATTCACGACAAAATTATTGATTTTCTTGATCCAAAACTAGATTTTTGTATTCGCGACCAAATTCTCGATTTTCTTGATCCAAAACTAGATTTTTGTATTCGCGACCAAATTCTTGATTTTCTTGATCCAAAATTAGATTTTTATATTCGCGACCAAATTCTTGATTTTCTTGATCCATAACTAGATTTTTGTATTCGCCACGCAGTTCATGATTTCCTTGATCCAAAACTAGATTTTTGTATTCGCGACCAAATTCTTGATATCTTGATCCAAAACTAGATTTTTGTATTCGCGACCAAATTCTTGATATTCTTGATCCAAAACTAGATTCTTGTATTCGCGACCAAATTCTTGATTTTCTTGATCCAAAACTAGTTTTTTGTTTTCGCGACCAAATGCTTGATTTTCTTGATCCAAAACTAGAATTTTGTATTCGCCACGCAGTTCTTGATTTTCTTGATCCAAAATTAGATTCTTGTATTCGCGACCAAATGCTTGATTTTCTTGATCCAAAACTAGATTTTTGTATTCGCCACGCAGTTCTTGAATTTCTTGATCCAAAACTAGATTTTTGTATTCGCGACCAAATTTTTCATTTTCTTGATCCAAAACTAGATTTTTGTATTCGCCACGTAGTTCTTGACTTGCTTGATCCAAAACTAGATTTTTGTATTCGCCACGCAGTTCATGATTTCCTTGATCCAAAACTAGATTTTTGTATTCGCCACGCAGTTCATGATTTCCTTGATCCAAAACTAGATTTTTGTATTCGCGACCAAATTCTTGATTTTCTTGATCCAAAACTAGATTTTTGTATTCGCGACCAATTTCTTCATTTTCTTGATCCAAAACTAGTTTTTTGTTTTCGCGACCAAATGCTTGATTTCCTTGATCCAAAACTAGATTTTTGTATTCGCCACGCAGTTCTTGATTTTCTTGATCCAAAACTAGATTTTTGTATTCGCCACGAAGTTCTTGATTTTCTTGATCCAAAACTAGATTTTTGTATTCGCGACCAAATTCTTCATTTTCTTGATCCAAAACTAGATTTTTGTATTCGCCACGCAGTTCTTGAATTTCTTGATCCAAAACTAGATTTTTGTATTCGCGACCAAATTCTTGATTTTCTTGATCCAAAACTACATTTTTGTATTCGCCACGCAGTTCGTGATTTTCTTGATCCAAAACTAGATTTTTGTATTCGCCACGCAGTTCTTGAATTTCTTGATCCAAAACTAGATTTTTGTATTCGCGACCAAATTCTTGATTTTCTTGATCCAAAACTACATTTTTGTATTCGCCACGCAGTTCTTGATTTTCTTGATCCAAAACTAGATTTTTGTATTCGCCACGTAGTTCTTGACTTTCTTGATCCAAAACTAGATTTTTGTATTCGCGACCAAATTCTTGATTTCCTTGATCCAAAACAAGATTTTTGTATTCACGACAAAATTATTGATTTTCTTGATCCAAAACTAGATTTTTGTATTCGCGACCAAATTCTTGATTTTCTTGATCCAAAACTAGATTTTTGTATTCGCGACCAAATTCTTGATTTTCTTGATCCAAAATTAGATTTTTATATTCGCGACCAAATTCTTGATTTTCTTGATCCATAACTAGATTTTTGTATTCGCCACGCAGTTCATGATTTCCTTGATCCAAAACTAGATTTTTGTATTCGCGACCAAATTCTTGATATCTTGATCCAAAACTAGATTTTTGTATTCGCGACCAAATTCTTGATATTCTTGATCCAAAACTAGATTCTTGTATTCGCGACCAAATTCTTGATTTTCTTGATCCAAAACTAGTTTTTTGTTTTCGCGACCAAATGCTTGATTTTCTTGATCCAAAACTAGAATTTTGTATTCGCCACGCAGTTCTTGATTTTCTTGATCCAAAATTAGATTCTTGTATTCGCGACCAAATTCTTGATTTTCTTGATCCAAAACTAGATTTTTGTTTTCGCCACCAAGTTCTTGATTTTCTTGATCCATAACTAGATTTTTGTATTCGCCACGCAGTTCATGATTTCCTTGATCCAAAACTAGATTTTTGTATTCGCGACCAAATTCTTGATTTTCTTGATACAAAACTAGATTTTTGTATTCGCGTCAGATTCGTGATTTTCTTGATCCAAAACTAGATTTTTGTATTCGCGACCAATTTCTTCATTTTATTGATCCAAAACTAGTTTTTTGTTTTCGCGACCAAATGCTTGATTTCCTTGATCCAAAACTAGATTTTTGTATTCGCCACGCAGTTCTTGATTTTCTTGATCCAAAACTAGATTTTTGTATTCGCGACCAAATTCTTCATTTTCTTGATCCAAAACTAGATTTTTGTATTCGCCACGCAGTTCTTGACTTTCTTGATCCAAAACTAGATTTTTATATTCGCGACCAAATTCTTGATTTTCTTGATCCAAAACTAGATTTTTGTATTCGCGACCAAATTCTTGATTTTCTTGATCCAAAACTAGATTTTTGTATTCGCGACCAAATTCTTGATTTTCTTGATCCAAAACTAGATTTTTGTATTCGCGACCAAATTTTTGATTTTCTTGATCCAAAACTAGATTTTTGTATTCGCGACCGAATTCTTGATTTTCTTGATCCAAAACTAGTTTTTTGTTTTCGCGATCAAATGCTTGATTTCCTTGATCCAAAACTAGATTTTTGTATTCGCCACGCAGTTCTTGATTTTTTTGATCCAAAACTAGATTTTTGTATTCGCGACCAAATTCTTCATTTTCTTGATAAAAAACTAGATTTTTGTATTCGCCACGCAGTTCTTGACTTTCTTGATTCAAAACTAGATTTTTGTATTCGCGACCAAATTCTTGATTTTCTTGATCCAAAACTACATTTTTGTATTCGCCACGTAGTTCTTGATTTTCTTGATCCAAAACTAGATTTTTGTATTCGCCACGCAGTTCTTGATTTTCTTGATCCAAAACTAGTTTGTTGTTTTCGCGACCAAATGCTTGATTTTCTTGATCCAAAACTAGATTTTTGTATTCGCCACGCAGTTCTTGAATTTCTTGATCCAAAACTAGATTTTTGTATTCGCGACCAAATTTTTCATTTTCTTGATCCAAAACTAGATTTTTGTATTCGCCACGTAGTTCTTGACTTGCTAGATCCAAAACTAGATTTTTGTATTCGCCACGCAGTTCATGATTTCCTTGATCCAAAATTAGATTTTTGTATTCGCGACCAAATTCTTGATTTTCTTGATACAAAACTAGATTTTTGTATTCGCGGCCAAATTCGTGATTTTCTTGATCCAAAACTAGATTTTTGTATTCGCCACGCAGTTCTTGACTTTCTTGATCCAAAACTAGATTTTTGTATTCGCGACCAAATTCTTGATTTTCTTGATCCAAAACTAGATTTTTGTATTCGCCATGCAGTTCATGATTTCCTTGATCCAAAACTAGATTTTTGTATTCGCGACCAATTTCTTGATTTTCTTGATCCAAAACTAGATTTTTGTATTCGCGACCAAATTCTTGATTTTCTTGATCCAAAACTAGATTTTTGTATTCGCGACCAAATTCTTGATTTTCTTGATCCAAAACTAGATTTTTGTATTCGCGACCAAATTTTTGATTTTCTTGATCCAAAACTAGATTTTTGTATTTGCGACCGAATTGTTGATTTCCTTGATCCAAAACTAGTTTTTTGTTTTCGCGACCAAATGCTTGATTTCCTTGATCCAAAACTAGATTTTTGTATTCGCCACGCAGTTCTTGATTTTCTTGATCCAAAACTAGATTTTTGTATTCGCGACCAAATTCTTCATTTTCGTGATCAAAAACTTGATTTTTGTATTCGCCACGCAGTTCTTGACTTTCTTGATCGAAAACTAGATTTTTGTATTCGCGACCAAATTCTTGATTTTCTTGATCCAAAATTACATTTTTGTATTCGCCACGTAGTTCTTGACTTTTTTGATCCAAAACTAGATTATTGTATTCGCGACCAAATTCTTGATTTCCTTGATCCAAAACTAGATTTTTGTATTCACGACCAAATTCTTGATTTTCTTGATCCAAAACTAGATTTTTGTATTAGCGACCAAATTCTTGATTTTCTTGATCCAAAACTAGATTTTTGTATTCGCGACCAAATTCTTGATTTTCTTGATCCAAAATTAGATTTTTCTATTCGCGACCAAATTCTTGATTTTCTTGATCCAAAACTAGATTTTTGTATTCGCCACGCAGTTCATGATTTCCTTGATCCAAAACTAGATTTTTGTATTCGCGACCAAATTCTTGATTTTCTTGATCCAAAACTAGATTTTTGTATTCGCGACCAAATTCTTGATTTTCTTGATCCAAAACTAGATTTTTGTATTCGCGACCAAATTCTTGATTTTCTTGATCCAAAATTAGATTTTAATTCGCGACCAAATTCTTGATTTTCTTGATCCAAAACTAGATTTTTGTATTCGCGACCAAATTCTTGATTTTCTTGATCCAAAACTAGATTCTTGTATTCGCGGCCAAATTCGTGATTTTCTTGATCCAAAACTAGATTTTTGTATTCGCGACCAATTTCTTCATTTTCTTGATCCAAAACTAGAATTTTGTATTCGCCACGCAGTTCTTGATTTTCTTGATCCAAAATTAGATTCTTGTATTCGCGACCAAATTCTTGATTTTCTTGATCCAAAACTAGATTTTTGTTTTCGCCACCAAGTTCTTGATTTTCTTGATCCATAACTAGATTTTTGTATTCGCCACGCAGTTCATGATTTCCTTGATCCAAAACTAGATTTTTGTATTCGCGACCAAATTCTTGATTTTCTTGATACAAAACTAGATTTTTGTATTCGCGACCAAATTCTTGATTATCCTGATCCAAAACTACATTTTTGTATTCGCCACGCAGTTCTTGATTTTCTTGATCCAAAACTAGATTTTTGTATTCGCCACGCAGTTCTTGATTTTCTTGATCCAAAACTAGATTTTTGTATTCGCCACGTAGTTCTTGACTTTCCTGATCCAAAACTAGATTTTTGTATTCGCGAACAAATTCTTGATTTTCTTGATCCGAAACTACATTTTTGTATTCGCCACGCAGTTCTTGATTTTCTTGATCCCAAACTAGATTTTTTTATTCGCCACCCAGTTCTTGATTTTCTTGATCCAAAACTAGTTTTTTGTTTTCGCGACCAAATGCTTGATTTTCTTGATCCAAAACTAGATTTTTGTATTCGCGACCAAATTCTTGATTTTCTTGATCCAAAACTAGATTTTTGTATTCGCGACCAAATTCTTGATTTTCTTGATCCAAAACTAGATTTTTGTATTCGCCACGCAGTTCTTGATTTTCTTGATCCAAAACTAGTTTGTCGTTTTCGCGACCAAATGCTTGATTTTCTTGATCCAAAACTAGATTTTTGTATTCGCCACGCAGTTCTTGAATTTCTTGATCCAAAACTAGATTTTTGTATTCGCGACCAAATTTTTCATTTTCTTGATCCAAAACTAGATTTTTGTATTCGCGACCAAATTCTTGATTTTCTTGATCCAAAACTACATTTTTGTATTCGCCACGCAGTTCTTGATTTTCTTGATCCAAAACTAGATTTTTGTATTCGCCACGCAGTTCTTGATTTTCGTGATCCAAAACTAGATTTTTGTATTCGCCACGTAGTTCTTGACTTTCCTGATCCAAAACTAGATTTTTGTATTCGCGAACAAATTCTTAATTTTCTTGATCCGAAACTACATTTTTGTATTCGCCACGCAGTTCTTGATTTTCTTGATCCAAAACTAGATTTTTGTATTCGCGACCAAATTCTTGATTTTCTTGATCCAAAACTAGATTTTTGTATTCGCGACCAAATTCTTGATTTTCTTGATCCAAAACTAGATTTTTGTATTCGCCACGCAGTTCTTGATTTTCTTGATCCAAAACTAGTTTGTTGTTTTCGCGACCAAATGCTTGATTTTCTTGATCCAAAACTAGATTTTTTTATTCGCCACGCAGTTCTTGAATTTCTTGATCCAAAACTAGATTTTTGTATTCGCGACCAAATTTTTCATTTTCTTGATCCAAAACTAGATTTTTGTATTCGCCACGTACTTCTTGACTTGCTTGATCCAAAACTAGATTTTTGTATTCGCGACCAAATTCTTGATTTTCTTGATCCAAAACTAGATTTTTGTATTCGCGACCAAATTCTTGATTTTCTTGATCCAAAACTAGATTTTTGTATTCGCGACCAAATTCTTGATTTTCTTGATCCAAAACTAGATTTTTGTATTCATGACCAAATTCTTGATTTTCTTGATCCAAAACTAGTTTTTTATTTTCGCGAACAAATGCTTGATTTCCTTGATCCAAAACTAGATTTTTGTATTCGCCACGCAGTTCTTGATTTTCTTGATCCAAAACTAGATTTTTGTATTCGCGACCAAATTCTTCATTTTCTTGATCCAAAATTAGATTTTTGTATTCGCCACGCAGTTCTTGACTTTCTTGATCCAAAAATAAATTTTTGTATTCGCGACTAAATTCTTGATTTTCTGTATCCAAAACTACATTTTTGTATTCGCCACGCAGTTCTTGATTTTCTTGATCCAAAACTAGATTTTTGTATTCGCCACGTAGTTCTTGATTTTCTTGATCCAAAACTAGTTTTTTGTTTTCGCGACCAAATGCTTAATTTTCTTGATCCAAAACTAGATTTTTGTATTCGCCACGCAGTTCTTGAATTTCTTGATCCAAAACTAGATTTTTGTATTCGCCACGCAGTTCTTGATTTTCTTGATCCAAAACTAGTTTTTTGTTTTCGCGACCAAATGCTTGATTTTCTTGATCCAAAACTAGATTTTTGTATTCGCCACGCAGTTCTTGAATTTCTTGATCCAAAACTAGATTTTTGTATTCCCGAACAAATTTTTCATTTTCTTGATCCAAAACTAGATTTTTGTATTCGCCACGTAGTACTTGACTTTCTTGATCCAAAACTAGATTTTTGTATTCGTGTCTAAATCCTTGATTTCCTTGATCCAGAACTAGATTTTTGTATTCGCCACGCAGTTCTTGATTTTCTTGATCCAAAACTAGTTTTTTATTTTCGCGACCAAACGCTTGATTTTCTTGATCCAAAACTAGATTTTTGTATTCGCCACGCAGTTCTTGAAATTTTGATCCAAAACTAGATTTTTGTATTCGCGACCAAATTTTTCATTTTCTTGATCCAAAACTAGATTTTTGTATTCGCCACGCAGTTCTTGATTTTCTTGATCCAAAACTAGTTTTTTGTTTTCGCGACCAAATGCTTTATTTTCTTGATCCAAAACTAGATTTTTGTATTCGCCATGCAGTTCTTGATTTCCTTGATCCAAAACTAGATTTTTGTATTCGCGACCAAATTCTTGATTTTCTTGATCCAAAACTAGATTTTTGTATTCGCGACCAAATTCTTGATTTTCTTGATCCAAAACTAGATTTTTGTATTCGCGACCAAATTCTTGATTTTCTTGATCCAAAACTAGATTTTTGTATTCGCCACGCAGTTCTTGATTTTCTTGATCCAAAACTAGTTTGTTGTTTTCGCGACCAAATGCTTGATTTTCTTGATCCAAAACTAGATTTTTGTATTCGCCACGCAGTTCTTGAATTTCTTGATCCAAAACTAGATTTTTGTATTCGCGACCAAATTTTTCATTTTCTTGATCCAAAACTAGATTTTTGTATTCGCCACGTACTTCTTGACTTGCTTGATCCAAAACTAGATTTTTGTATTCGCGACCAAATTCTTGATTTTCTTGATCCAAAACTAGATTTTTGTATTCGCGACCAAATTCTTGATTTTCTTGATCCAAAACTAGATTTTTGTATTCATGACCAAATTCTTGATTTTCTTGATCCAAAACTAGTTTTTTATTTTCGCGAACAAATGCTTGATTTCCTTGATCCAAAACTAGATTTTTGTATTCGCCACGCAGTTCTTGATTTTCTTGATCCAAAACTAGATTTTTGTATTCGCGACCAAATTCTTCATTTTCTTGATCCAAAATTAGATTTTTGTATTCGCCACGCAGTTCTTGACTTTCTTGATCCAAAAATAAATTTTTGTATTCGCGACCAAATTCTTGATTTTCTGTATCCAAAACTACATTTTTGTATTCGCCACGCAGTTCTTGATTTTCTTGATCCAAAACTAGATTTTTGTATTCGCCACGTAGTTCTTGATTTTCTTGATCCAAAACTAGTTTTTTGTTTTCGCGACCAAATGCTTAATTTTCTTGATCCAAAACTAGATTTTTGTATTCGCCACGCAGTTCTTGAATTTCTTGATCCAAAACTAGATTTTTGTATTCGCCACGCAGTTCTTGATTTTCTTGATCCAAAACTAGTTTTTTGTTTTCGCGACCAAATGCTTGATTTTCTTGATCCAAAACTAGATTTTTGTATTCGCCACGCAGTTCTTGAATTTCTTGATCCAAAACTAGATTTTTGTATTCCCGAACAAATTTTTCATTTTCTTGATCCAAAACTAGATTTTTGTATTCGCCACGTAGTACTTGACTTTCTTGATCCAAAACTAGATTTTTGTATTCGTGTCTAAATCCTTGATTTCCTTGATCCAGAACTAGATTTTTGTATTCGCCACGCAGTTCTTGATTTTCTTGATCCAAAACTAGTTTTTTATTTTCGCGACCAAACGCTTGATTTTCTTGATCCAAAACTAGATTTTTGTATTCGCCACGCAGTTCTTGAAATTTTGATCCAAAACTAGATTTTTGTATTCGCGACCAAATTTTTCATTTTCTTGATCCAAAACTAGATTTTTGTATTCGCCACGCAGTTCTTGATTTTCTTGATCCAAAACTAGTTTTTTGTTTTCGCGACCAAATGCTTTATTTTCTTGATCCAAAACTAGATTTTTGTATTCGCCATGCAGTTCTTGATTTCCTTGATCCAAAACTAGATTTTTGTATTCGCGACCAAATTCTTGATTTTCTTGATCCAAAACTAGATTTTTGTATTCGCGATCAATTTCTTCATTTTCTTGATCCAAAACTAGTTTTTTGTTTTCGCGACCAAATGCTTGATTTCCTTGATCCAAAACTAGATTTTTGTATTCGCCGCGCAGTTCTTGATTTTCTTGATCCAAAACTAGATTTTTGTATTCGCGACCAAAATTCTTCATTTTCTTGATGCAAAACTAGATTTTTGTATTCGCCACGCAGTTCTTGACTTTCTTGATCCAAAAATAAATTTTTGTATTCGCGACCAAATTCTTGATTTTCTGTATCCAAAACTACATTTTTGTATTCGCCACGCAGTTCTTGATTTTCTTGATCCAAAACTAGATTTTTGTATTCGCCACGTAGTTCTTGATTTTCTTTATCCAAAACTAGTTTTTTGTTTTCGCGACCAAATGCTTAATTTTCTTGATCCAAAACTAGATTTTTGTATTCGCCACGCAGTTCTTGAATTTCTTGATCCAAAACTAGATTTTTGTATTCGCCACGCAGTTCTTGATTTTCTTGATCCAAAACTAGTTTTTTGTTTTCGCGACCAAATGCTTGATTTTCTTGATCCAAAACTAGATTTTTGTATTCGCCACGCAGTTCTTGATTTTCTTGATCCAAAACTAGATTTTTGTATTCGCGACCAAATTCTTCATTTTCTTGATCCAAAATTAGATTTTTGTATTCGCCACGCAGTTCTTGACTTTCTTGATCCAAAAATAAATTTTTGTATTCGCGACCAAATTCTTGATTTTCTGTATCCAAAACTACATTTTTGTATTCGCCACGCAGTTCTTGATTTTCTTGATCCAAAACTAGATTTTTGTATTCGCCACGGAGTTCTTGATTTTCTTGATCCAAAACTAGTTTTTTGTTTTCGCGACCAAATGCTTAATTTTCTTGATCCAAAACTAGATTTTTTTATTCGCCACGCAGTTCTTGAATTTCTTGATCCAAAACTAGATTTTTGTATTCGCCACGCAGTTCTTGATTTTCTTGATCCAAAACTAGTTTTTTGTTTTCGCGACCAAATGCTTGATTTTCTTGATCCAAAACTAGATTTTTGTATTCGCCACGCAGTTCTTGAATTTCTTGATCCAAAACTAGATTTTTGTATTCCCGAACAAATTTTTCATTTTCTTGATCCAAAACTAGATTTTTGTATTCGCCACGTAGTACTTGACTTTCTTGATCCAAAACTAGATTTTTGTATTCGTGTCTAAATTCTTGATTTCCTTGATCCAAAACTAGATTTTTGTATTCGCCACGCAGTTCTTGATTTTCTTGATCCAAAACTAGTTTTTTATTTTCGCGACCAAACGCTTGATTTTCTTGATCCAAAACTAGATTTTTGTATTCGCCACGCAGTTCTTGAATTTTTGATCCAAAACTAGATTTTTGTATTCGCGACCAAATTTTTCATTTTCTTGATCCAAAACTAGATTTTTGTATTCGCGACCAAATTTTTCATTTTCTTGATCCAAAACTAGTTTTTTGTTTTCGCGACCAAATGCTTTATTTTCTTGATCCAAAACTAGATTTTTGTATTCGCCATGCAGTTCTTGATTTCCTTGATCCAAAACTAGATTTTTGTATTCGCGACCAAATTCTTGATTTTCTTGATGAAAAACTAGATTTTTGTATTCGCGACCAAATTCTTGATTTTCTTGATCCAAAACTAGATTTTTGTATTCGCGATCAATTTCTTCATTTTCTTGATCCAAAACTAGTTTTTTGTTTTCGCGACCAAATGCTTGATTTCCTTGATCCAAAACTAGATTTTTGTATTCGCCGCGCAGTTCTTGATTTTCTTGATCCAAAACTAGATTTTTGTATTCGCGACCAAAATTCTTCATTTTCTTGATGCAAAACTAGATTTTTGTATTCGCCACGCAGTTCTTGACTTTCTTGATCCAAAACTAGATTTTTGTATTCGCGACCAAATTCTTGATTTTCTTGATCCGAAACTACATTTTTGTATTCGCCACGCAGTTCTTGATTTTCTTGATCCGAAACTAGATTTTTGTATTCGCCACGCAGTTCTTGATTTTCTTGATCCAAAACTAGTTTTTTGTTTTCGCGACCAAATGCTTGATTTTCTTGATCCAAAACTAGATTTTTGTATTCGCCACGCAGTTCTTGAATTTCTTGATCCAAAACTAGATTTTTGTATTCGCGACCAAATTTTTCATTTTCTTGATCCAAAACTAGATTTTTGTATTCGCCACGTAGTACTTGACTTTCTTGATCCAAAACTAGATTTTTGTCTTCAGGACTAAATTCTTGATTTCCTTGATCCAAAACTAGATTTTTGTATTCGCCACGCAGTTCTTGATTTTGTTGATCCAAAACTAGTTTTTTATTTTCGCGACCAAACGCTTGATTTTCTTGATCCAAAACTAGATTTTTGTATTCGCCACGGAGTTCTTGAATTTCTTGATCCAAAACTAGATTTTTGTATTCGCGACCAAATTTTTCATTTTCTTGATCCAAAACTAGATTTTTGTATTCGCGACCAAATTTTTCATTTTCTTGATCCAAAATTAGTTTTTTGTTTTCGCGACCAAATGCTTGATTTTCTTGATCCAAAACTAGATTTTTGTATTCGCCACGCAGTTCTTGACTTTCTTGATCCAAAACTAGATTTTTGTATTCGCGACCAAATTCTTGATTTTCTTGATCCAAAACTAGATTTTTGTATTCGCCATGCAGTTCTTGAATTTGTTGATCCAAAACTAGATTTTTGTATTCGCGACCAAATTTTTCATTTTCTTGATCCAAAACTAGATTTTTGTATTCGCGACCAAATTTTTCATTTTCTTGATCCAAAACTAGTTTTTTGTTTTCGCGACCAAATGCTTGATTTCCATGATCCAAAACTAGATTTTTGTATTCGCCACGCAGTTCTTGATTTTCTTGATCCAAAACTAGATTTTTGTATTCGCGACCAAAATTCTTCATTTTCTTGATCCAAAACTAGATTTTTGTATTCGCCACGCAGTTCTTGACTTTCTTGATCCAAAACTAGATTTTTGTATTCGCGACCAAATTCTTGATTTTCTTGATCCGAAACTACATTTTTGTATTCGCCACGCAGTTCTTGATTTTCTTGATCCGAAACTAGATTTTTGTATTCGCCACGCAGTTCTTGATTTTCTTGATCCAAAACTAGTTTTTTGTTTTCGCGACCAAATGCTTGATTTTCTGGATCCAAAACTAGATTTTTGTATTCGCCACGCAGTTCTTGAATTTCTTGATCCAAAACTAGATTTTTGTATTCGCGACCAAATTTTTCATTTTCTTGATCCAAAACTAGATTTTTGTATTCGCCACGTAGTACTTGACTTTCTTGATCCAAAACTAGATTTTTGTCTTCAGGACTAAATTCTTGATTTCCTTGATCCAAAACTAGATTTTTGTATTCGCCACGCAGTTCTTGATTTTGTTGATCCAAAACTAGTTTTTTATTTTCGCGACCAAACGCTTGATTTTCTTGATCCAAAACTAGATTTTTGTATTCGCCACGCAGTTCTTGAATTTCTTGATCCAAAACTAGTTTTTTGTTTTCGCGACCAAATGCTTGATTTCCATGATCCAAAACTAGATTTTTGTATTCACCACGCAGTTCTTGATTTTCTTGATCCAAAACTAGATTTTTGTATTCGCGACCAAAATTCTTCATTTTCTTGATCCAAAACTAGATTTTTGTATTCGCCACGCAGTTCTTGACTTTCTTGATCCAAAACTAGATTTTTGTATTCGCGACCAAATTCTTGATTTTCTTGATCCGAAACTACATTTTTGTATTCGCCACGCAGTTCTTGATTTTCTTGATCCAAAACTAGATTTTTGTATTCGCCACGCAGTTCTTGATTTTCTTGATCCAAAACTAGTTTTTTGTTTTCGCGACCAAATGCTTGATTTTCTTGATCCAAAACTAGATTTTTGTATTCGCCACGCAGTTCTTGAATTTCTTGATCCAAAACTAGATTTTTGTATTCCCGAACAAATTTTTCATTTTCTTGATCCAAAACTAGATTTTTGTATTCGCCACGTAGTACTTGACTTTCTTGATCCAAAACTAGATTTTTGTATTCGTGTCTAAATTCTTGATTTCCTTGATCCAAAACTAGATTTTTGTATTCGCCACGCAGTTCTTGATTTTCTTGATCCAAAACTAGTTTTTTATTTTCGCGACCAAACGCTTGATTTTCTTGATCCAAAACTAGATTTTTGTATTCGCCACGCAGTTCTTGAATTTTTGATCCAAAACTAGATTTTTGTATTCGCGACCAAATTTTTCATTTTCTTGATCCAAAACTAGATTTTTGTATTCGCGACCAAATTTTTCATTTTCTTGATCCAAAACTAGTTTTTTGTTTTCGCGACCAAATGCTTTATTTTCTTGATCCAAAACTAGATTTTTGTATTCGCCATGCAGTTCTTGATTTCCTTGATCCAAAACTAGATTTTTGTATTCGCGACCAAATTCTTGATTTTCTTGATGAAAAACTAGATTTTTGTATTCGCGACCAAATTCTTGATTTTCTTGATCCAAAACTAGATTTTTGTATTCGCGATCAATTTCTTCATTTTCTTGATCCAAAACTAGTTTTTTGTTTTCGCGACCAAATGCTTGATTTCCTTGATCCAAAACTAGATTTTTGAATTCGCCGCGCAGTTCTTGATTTTCTTGATCCAAAACTAGATTTTTGTATTCGCGACCAAAATTCTTCATTTTCTTGATGCAAAACTAGATTTTTGTATTCGCCACGCAGTTCTTGACTTTCTTGATCCAAAACTAGATTTTTGTATTCGCGACCAAATTCTTGATTTTCTTGATCCGAAACTACATTTTTGTATTCGCCACGCAGTTCTTGATTTTCTTGATCCGAAACTAGATTTTTGTATTCGCCACGCAGTTCTTGATTTTCTTGATCCAAAACTAGTTTTTTGTTTTCGCGACCAAATGCTTGATTTTCTTGATCCAAAACTAGATTTTTGTATTCGCCACGCAGTTCTTGAATTTCTTGATCCAAAACTAGATTTTTGTATTCGCGACCAAATTTTTCATTTTCTTGATCCAAAACTAGATTTTTGTATTCGCCACGTAGTACTTGACTTTCTTGATCCAAAACTAGATTTTTGTCTTCAGGACTAAATTCTTGATTTCCTTGATCCAAAACTAGATTTTTGTATTCGCCACGCAGTTCTTGATTTTGTTGATCCAAAACTAGTTTTTTATTTTCGCGACCAAACGCTTGATTTTCTTGATCCAAAACTAGATTTTTGTATTCGCCACGCAGTTCTTGAATTTCTTGATCCAAAACTAGATTTTTGTATTCGCGACCAAATTTTTCATTTTCTTGATCCAAAACTAGATTTTTGTATTCGCGACCAAATTTTTCATTTTCTTGATCCAAAATTAGTTTTTTGTTTTCGCGACCAAATGCTTGATTTTCTTGATCCAAAACTAGATTTTTGTATTCGCCACGCAGTTCTTGACTTTCTTGATCCAAAACTAGATTTTTGTATTCGCGACCAAATTCTTGATTTTCTTGATCCAAAACTAGATTTTTGTATTCGCCATGCAGTTCTTGAATTTGTTGATCCAAAACTAGATTTTTGTATTCGCGACCAAATTTTTCATTTTCTTGATCCAAAACTAGATTTTTGTATTCGCGACCAAATTTTTCATTTTCTTGATCCAAAACTAGTTTTTTGTTTTCGCGACCAAATGCTTGATTTCCATGATCCAAAACTAGATTTTTGTATTCACCACGCACTTCTTGATTTTCTTGATCCAAAACTAGATTTTTGTATTCGCGACCAAAATTCTTCATTTTCTTGATCCAAAACTAGATTTTTGTATTCGCCACGCAGTTCTTGACTTTCTTGATCCAAAACTAGATTTTTGTATTCGCGACCAAATTCTTGATTTTCTTGATCCGAAACTACATTTTTGTATTCGCCACGCAGTTCTTGATTTTCTTGATCCAAAACTAGATTTTTGTATTCGCCACGCAGTTCTTGATTTTCTTGATCCAAAACTAGTTTTTTGTTTTCGCGACCAAATGCTTGATTTTCTTGATCCCAAACTAGATTTTTGTATTCGCCACGCAGTTCTTGAATTTCTTGATCCAAAACTAGATTTTTGTATTCGCGACCAAATTTTTCATTTTCTTGATCCAAAACTAGATTTTTGTATTCGCCACGTAGTACTTGACTTTCTTGATCCAAAACTAGATTTTTGTATTCGTGACTAAATTCTTGATTTCCTTGATCCAAAATTAGATTTTTGTATTCGCCACGCAGTTCTTGATTTTCTTGATCCAAAACTAGTTTTTTATTTTCGCGACCAAACGCTTGATTTTCTTGATCCAAAACTAGATTTTTGTATTCGCCACGCGGTTCTTGAATTTCTTGATCCAAAACTAGATTTTTGTATTCGCGACCAAATTTTTCATTTTCTTGATCCAAAACTAGATTTTTGTATTCGCCACGTAGTACTTGACTTTCTTGATCCAAAACTAGATTTTTGTATTCGTGACTAAATTCTTGATTTCCTTGATCCAAAACTAGATTTTTGTATTCGCCACGCAGTTCTTGAATTTATTGATCCAAAACTAGATTTTTGTATTCGCGACCAAATTTTTCATTTTCTTGATCCAAAACTAGATTTTTGTATTCGCCACGTAGTTCTTGACTTTCTTGATCCAAAACTAGATTTTTGTATTCGTGACCAAATTCTTGATTTTCTTGATCCAAAACTAGATTTTTGTATTCGCCACGCAGTTCTTGAATTTCTTGATCCAAAACTAGATTTTTGTATTCGCGACCAAATTTTTCATTTTCTTGATCCAAAACTAGATTTTTGTATTCGCCACGTAGTACTTGACTTTCTTGATCCAAAACTAGATTTTTGTATTCGTGACTAAATTCTTGATTTCCTTGATCCAAAACTAGATTTTTGTATTCGCCACGCAGTTCTTGATTTTCTTGATCCAAAACTAGTTTTTTGTTTTCGCGACCAAATGCTTGATTTTCTTGATCCAAAACTAGATTTTTGTATTCGCCACGCAGTTCTTGAATTTCTTGATCCAAAACTAGATTTTTGTATTCCCGAACAAATTTTTCATTTTCTTGATCCAAAACTAGATTTTTGTATTCGCCACGTAGTACTTGACTTTCTTGATCCAAAACTAGATTTTTGTATTCGTGTCTAAATTCTTGATTTCCTTGATCCAAAACTAGATTTTTGTATTCGCCACGCAGTTCTTGATTTTCTTGATCCAAAACTAGTTTTTTATTTTCGCGACCAAACGCTTGATTTTCTTGATCCAAAACTAGATTTTTGTATTCGCCACGCAGTTCTTGAATTTTTGATCCAAAACTAGATTTTTGTATTCGCGACCAAATTTTTCATTTTCTTGATCCAAAACTAGATTTTTGTATTCGCGACCAAATTTTTCATTTTCTTGATCCAAAACTAGTTTTTTGTTTTCGCGACCAAATGCTTTATTTTCTTGATCCAAAACTAGATTTTTGTATTCGCCATGCAGTTCTTGATTTCCTTGATCCAAAACTAGATTTTTGTATTCGCGACCAAATTCTTGATTTTCTTGATGAAAAACTAGATTTTTGTATTCGCGACCAAATTCTTGATTTTCTTGATCCAAAACTAGATTTTTGTATTCGCGATCAATTTCTTCATTTTCTTGATCCAAAACTAGTTTTTTGTTTTCGCGACCAAATGCTTGATTTCCTTGATCCAAAACTAGATTTTTGTATTCGCCGCGCAGTTCTTGATTTTCTTGATCCAAAACTAGATTTTTGTATTCGCGACCAAAATTCTTCATTTTCTTGATGCAAAACTAGATTTTTGTATTCGCCACGCAGTTCTTGACTTTCTTGATCCAAAACTAGATTTTTGTATTCGCGACCAAATTCTTGATTTTCTTGATCCGAAACTACATTTTTGTATTCGCCACGCAGTTCTTGATTTTCTTGATCCGAAACTAGATTTTTGTATTCGCCACGCAGTTCTTGATTTTCTTGATCCAAAACTAGTTTTTTGTTTTCGCGACCAAATGCTTGATTTTCTTGATCCAAAACTAGATTTTTGTATTCGCCACGCAGTTCTTGAATTTCTTGATCCAAAACTAGATTTTTGTATTCGCGACCAAATTTTTCATTTTCTTGATCCAAAACTAGATTTTTGTATTCGCCACGTAGTACTTGACTTTCTTGATCCAAAACTAGATTTTTGTCTTCAGGACTAAATTCTTGATTTCCTTGATCCAAAACTAGATTTTTGTATTCGCTACGCAGTTCTTGATTTTGTTGATCCAAAACTAGTTTTTTATTTTCGCGACCAAACGCTTGATTTTCTTGATCCAAAACTAGATTTTTGTATTCGCCACGCAGTTCTTGAATTTCTTGATCCAAAACTAGATTTTTGTATTCGCGACCAAATTTTTCATTTTCTTGATCCAAAACTAGATTTTTGTATTCGCGACCAAATTTTTCATTTTCTTGATCCAAAATTAGTTTTTTGTTTTCGCGACCAAATGCTTGATTTTCTTGATCCAAAACTAGATTTTTGTATTCGCCACGCAGTTCTTGACTTTCTTGATCCAAAACTAGATTTTTGTATTCGCGACCAAATTCTTGATTTTCTTGATCCGAAACTACATTTTTGTATTCGCCACGCAGTTCTTGATTTTCTTGATCCAAAACTAGATTTTTGTATTCGCCACGCAGTTCTTGATTTTCTTGATCCAAAACTAGTTTTTTGTTTTCGCGACCAAATGCTTGATTTTCTTGATCCCAAACTAGATTTTTGTATTCGCCACGCAGTTCTTGAATTTCTTGATCCAAAACTAGATTTTTGTATTCGCGACCAAATTTTTCATTTTCTTGATCCAAAACTAGATTTTTGTATTCGCCACGTAGTACTTGACTTTCTTGATCCAAAACTAGATTTTTGTATTCGTGACTAAATTCTTGATTTCCTTGATCCAAAATTAGATTTTTGTATTCGCCACGCAGTTCTTGATTTTCTTGATCCAAAACTAGTTTTTTATTTTCGCGACCAAACGCTTGATTTTCTTGATCCAAAACTAGATTTTTGTATTCGCCACGCGGTTCTTGAATTTCTTGATCCAAAACTAGATTTTTGTATTCGCGACCAAATTTTTCATTTTCTTGATCCAAAACTAGATTTTTGTATTCGCCACGTAGTACTTGACTTTCTTGATCCAAAACTAGATTTTTGTATTCGTGACTAAATTCTTGATTTCCTTGATCCAAAACTAGATTTTTGTATTCGCCACGCAGTTCTTGAATTTATTGATCCAAAACTAGATTTTTGTATTCGCGACCAAATTTTTCATTTTCTTGATCCAAAACTAGATTTTTGTATTCGCCACGTAGTTCTTGACTTTCTTGATCCAAAACTAGATTTTTGTATTCGTGACCAAATTCTTGATTTTCTTGATCCAAAACTAGATTTTTGTATTCGCCACGCAGTTCTTGAATTTCTTGATCCAAAACTAGATTTTTGTATTCGCGACCAAATTTTTCATTTTCTTGATCCAAAACTAGATTTTTGTATTCGCCACGTAGTACTTGACTTTCTTGATCCAAAACTAGATTTTTGTATTCGTGACTAAATTCTTGATTTCCTTGATCCAAAACTAGATTTTTGTATTCGCCACGCAGTTCTTGATTTTCTTGATCCAAAACTAGTTTTTTGTTTTCGCGACCAAATGCTTGATTTTCTTGATCCAAAACTAGATTTTTGTATTCGCCACGCAGTTCTTGAATTTCTTGATCCAAAACTAGATTTTTGTATTCCCGAACAAATTTTTCATTTTCTTGATCCAAAACTAGATTTTTGTATTCGCCACGTAGTACTTGACTTTCTTGATCCAAAACTAGATTTTTGTATTCGTGTCTAAATTCTTGATTTCCTTGATCCAAAACTAGATTTTTGTATTCGCCACGCAGTTCTTGATTTTCTTGATCCAAAACTAGTTTTTTATTTTCGCGACCAAACGCTTGATTTTCTTGATCCAAAACTAGATTTTTGTATTCGCCACGCAGTTCTTGAATTTTTGATCCAAAACTAGATTTTTGTATTCGCGACCAAATTTTTCATTTTCTTGATCCAAAACTAGATTTTTGTATTCGCGACCAAATTTTTCATTTTCTTGATCCAAAACTAGTTTTTTGTTTTCGCGACCAAATGCTTTATTTTCTTGATCCAAAACTAGATTTTTGTATTCGCCATGCAGTTCTTGATTTCCTTGATCCAAAACTAGATTTTTGTATTCGCGACCAAATTCTTGATTTTCTTGATGAAAAACTAGATTTTTGTATTCGCGACCAAATTCTTGATTTTCTTGATCCAAAACTAGATTTTTGTATTCGCGATCAATTTCTTCATTTTCTTGATCCAAAACTAGTTTTTTGTTTTCGCGACCAAATGCTTGATTTCCTTGATCCAAAACTAGATTTTTGTATTCGCCGCGCAGTTCTTGATTTTCTTGATCCAAAACTAGATTTTTGTATTCGCGACCAAAATTCTTCATTTTCTTGATGCAAAACTAGATTTTTGTATTCGCCACGCAGTTCTTGACTTTCTTGATCCAAAACTAGATTTTTGTATTCGCGACCAAATTCTTGATTTTCTTGATCCGAAACTACATTTTTGTATTCGCCACGCAGTTCTTGATTTTCTTGATCCGAAACTAGATTTTTGTATTCGCCACGCAGTTCTTGATTTTCTTGATCCAAAACTAGTTTTTTGTTTTCGCGACCAAATGCTTGATTTTCTTGATCCAAAACTAGATTTTTGTATTCGCCACGCAGTTCTTGAATTTCTTGATCCAAAACTAGATTTTTGTATTCGCGACCAAATTTTTCATTTTCTTGATCCAAAACTAGATTTTTGTATTCGCCACGTAGTACTTGACTTTCTTGATCCAAAACTAGATTTTTGTCTTCAGGACTAAATTCTTGATTTCCTTGATCCAAAACTAGATTTTTGTATTCGCTACGCAGTTCTTGATTTTGTTGATCCAAAACTAGTTTTTTATTTTCGCGACCAAACGCTTGATTTTCTTGATCCAAAACTAGATTTTTGTATTCGCCACGCAGTTCTTGAATTTCTTGATCCAAAACTAGATTTTTGTATTCGCGACCAAATTTTTCATTTTCTTGATCCAAAACTAGATTTTTGTATTCGCGACCAAATTTTTCATTTTCTTGATCCAAAATTAGTTTTTTGTTTTCGCGACCAAATGCTTGATTTTCTTGATCCAAAACTAGATTTTTGTATTCGCCACGCAGTTCTTGACTTTCTTGATCCAAAACTAGATTTTTGTATTCGCGACCAAATTCTTGATTTTCTTGATCCAAAACTAGATTTTTGTATTCGCCATGCAGTTCTTGAATTTGTTGATCCAAAACTAGATTTTTGTATTCGCGACCAAATTTTTCATTTTCTTGATCCAAAACTAGATTTTTGTATTCGCGACCAAATTTTTCATTTTCTTGATCCAAAACTAGTTTTTTGTTTTCGCGACCAAATGCTTGATTTCCATGATCCAAAACTAGATTTTTGTATTCACCACGCAGTTCTTGATTTTCTTGATCCAAAACTAGATTTTTGTATTCGCGACCAAAATTCTTCATTTTCTTGATCCAAAACTAGATTTTTGTATTCGCCACGCAGTTCTTGACTTTCTTGATCCAAAACTAGATTTTTGTATTCGCGACCAAATTCTTGATTTTCTTGATCCGAAACTACATTTTTGTATTCGCCACGCAGTTCTTGATTTTCTTGATCCAAAACTAGATTTTTGTATTCGCCACGCAGTTCTTGATTTTCTTGATCCAAAACTAGTTTTTTGTTTTCGCGACCAAATGCTTGATTTTCTTGATCCCAAACTAGATTTTTGTATTCGCCACGCAGTTCTTGAATTTCTTGATCCAAAACTAGATTTTTGTATTCGCGACCAAATTTTTCATTTTCTTGATCCAAAACTAGATTTTTGTATTCGCCACGTAGTACTTGACTTTCTTGATCCAAAACTAGATTTTTGTATTCGTGACTAAATTCTTGATTTCCTTGATCCAAAATTAGATTTTTGTATTCGCCACGCAGTTCTTGATTTTCTTGATCCAAAACTAGTTTTTTATTTTCGCGACCAAACGCTTGATTTTCTTGATCCAAAACTAGATTTTTGTATTCGCCACGCGGTTCTTGAATTTCTTGATCCAAAACTAGATTTTTGTATTCGCGACCAAATTTTTCATTTTCTTGATCCAAAACTAGATTTTTGTATTCGCCACGTAGTACTTGACTTTCTTGATCCAAAACTAGATTTTTGTATTCGTGACTAAATTCTTGATTTCCTTGATCCAAAACTAGATTTTTGTATTCGCCACGCAGTTCTTGAATTTATTGATCCAAAACTAGATTTTTGTATTCGCGACCAAATTTTTCATTTTCTTGATCCAAAACTAGATTTTTGTATTCGCCACGTAGTTCTTGACTTTCTTGATCCAAAACTAGATTTTTGTATTCGTGACCAAATTCTTGATTTTCTTGATCCAAAACTAGATTTTTGTATTCGCCACGCAGTTCTTGAATTTCTTGATCCAAAACTAGATTTTTGTATTCGCGACCAAATTTTTCATTTTCTTGATCCAAAACTAGATTTTTGTATTCGCCACGTAGTACTTGACTTTCTTGATCCAAAACTAGATTTTTGTATTCGTGACTAAATTCTTGATTTCCTTGATCCAAAACTAGATTTTTGTATTCGCCACGCAGTTCTTGATTTTCTTGATCCAAAACTAGTTTTTTATTTTCGCGACCAAACGCTTGATTTTCTTGATCCAAAACTAGATTTTTGTATTCGCCACGCAGTTCTTGAATTTCTTGATCCAAAACTAGATTTTTGTATTCGCGACCAAATTTTTCATTTTCTTGATCCAAAACTAGATTTTTGTATTCGCCACGTAGTACTTGACTTTCTTGATCCAAAACTAGATTTTTGTATTCGTGACTAAATTCTTGATTTCCTTGATCCAAAACTAGTTTTTTGTTTTCGCGACCAAATGCTTGATTTTCTTGATCCAAAACTAGATTTTTGTATTCGCCACGCAGTTCTTGAATTTATTGATCCAAAACTAGATTTTTGTATTCGCGACCAAATTTTTCATTTTCTTGATCCAAAAATAGATTTTTGTATTCGCCACGTAGTTCTTGACTTTCTTGATCCAAAACTAGATTTTTGTATTCGCGACCAAATTCTTGATTTTCTTGATCCAAAACTAGATTTGTGTATTCGCGACCAAATTCTTGATTTTCTTGATCCAAAACTAGATTTCTGTATTCATGACCAAATTCTTGATTTTCTTTATCCAAAACTAGTTTTTTGTTTTCGCGAACAAATGCTTGATTTCCTTGATCCAAAACTAGATTTTTGTTTTCGCCACGCAGTTCTTGATTTTCTTGATCCAAAACTAGATTTTTGTATTCGCGACCAAATTCTTCATTTTCTTGATCCAAAATTAGATTTTTGTATTCGCCACGCAGTTCTTGACTTTCTTGATCCAAAAATAAATTTTTGTATTCGCGACCAAAATTCTTGATTTTCTTGATCCAAAACTACATTTTTGTATTCGCCACGCAGTTCTTGATTTTCTTGATCCAAAACTTGATTTTTGTATTCGCCACGCAGTTCTTGATTTTCTTGATCCAAAACTAGTTTTTTGTTTTCGCGACCAAATGCTTAATTTTCTTGATCCAAAACTAGATTTTTGTATTCGCGACCAAATTCTTGATTTTCTCGATCCAAAACTACATTTTTGTATTCGCCACGCAGTTCTTGATTTTCTTGATCCAAAACTTGATTTTTGTATTCGCCACGCAGTTCTTGATTTTCTTGATCCAAAACTAGTTTTTTGTTTTCGCGACCAAATGCTTAATTTTCTTGATCCAAAACTAGATTTTTGTATTCGCCACGCAGTTCCTGAATTTCTTGATCCAAAACTAGATTTTTGTATTCGCGACCAAATTTTTCATTTTCTTGATCCAAAACTAGATTTTTGTATTCGCCACGTAGTTCTTGACTTTCTTGATCCAAAACTAGATTTTTGTATTCGCGACCAAATTCTTGATTTCCTTGATCCAAAACTAGATTTTTGTATTCCCGACCAAATTCATGATTTTCTTGATCCAAAACTAGATTTTTGTATTCGCGACCAAATTCTTGATTTTCTTGATCCAAAACTAGATTTTTGTATTCGCGACCAAATTCTTGATTTTCTTGATTCAAAATTAGATTTTTATATTCGCGACCAAATTTTTGATTTTCTTGATCCAAAACTAGATTTTTGTATTCGCCACGCAGTTCATGATTTCCTTGATCCAAAACTAGATTTTTGTATTCGAGACCAAATTCTTGATTTTCTTGATCCAATACTAGATTTTTGTATTCGCCACGCAGTTCTTGATTTTCTTGATCCAAAAATAGATTTTTGTATTCGCGACAAAATTCTTGAATTTCTTGATCCAAAACTAGATTTTTGTATTCGCGACCAAATTTTTCATTTTCTTGATCCAAAACTAGATTTTTGTATTCGCCACGTAGTACTTGACTTTCTTGATCCAAAACTAGATTTTTGTCTTCAGGACTAAATTCTTGATTTCCTTGATCCAAAACTAGATTTTTGTATTCGCCACGCAGTTCTTGATTTTGTTGATCCAAAACTAGTTTTTTATTTTCGCGACCAAACGCTTGATTTTCTTGATCCAAAACTAGATTTTTGTATTCGCCACGCAGTTCTTGAATTTCTTGATCCAAAACTAGATTTTTGTATTCGCGACCAAATTTTTCATTTTCTTGATCCAAAACTAGATTTTTGTATTCGCGACCAAATTTTTCATTTTCTTGATCCAAAATTAGTTTTTTGTTTTCGCGACCAAATGCTTGATTTTCTTGATCCAAAACTAGATTTTTGTATTCGCCACGCAGTTCTTGACTTTCTTGATCCAAAACTAGATTTTTGTATTCGCGACCAAATTCTTGATTTTCTTGATCCAAAACTAGATTTTTGTATTCGCCATGCAGTTCTTGAATTTGTTGATCCAAAACTAGATTTTTGTATTCGCGACCAAATTTTTCATTTTCTTGATCCAAAACTAGATTTTTGTATTCGCGACCAAATTTTTCATTTTCTTGATCCAAAACTAGTTTTTTGTTTTCGCGACCAAATGCTTGATTTCCATGATCCAAAACTAGATTTTTGTATTCACCACGCAGTTCTTGATTTTCTTGATCCAAAACTTGATTTTTGTATTCGCGACCAAAATTCTTCATTTTCTTGATCCAAAACTAGATTTTTGTATTCGCCACGCAGTTCTTGACTTTCTTGATCCAAAACTAGATTTTTGTATTCGCGACCAAATTCTTGATTTTCTTGATCCGAAACTACATTTTTGTATTCGCCACGCAGTTCTTGATTTTCTTGATCCAAAACTAGATTTTTGTATTCGCCACGCAGTTCTTGATTTTCTTGATCCAAAACTAGTTTTTTGTTTTCGCGACCAAATGCTTGATTTTCTTGATCCAAAACTAGATTTTTGTATTCGCCACGCAGTTCTTGAATTTCTTGATCCAAAACTAGATTTTTGTATTCGCGACCAAATTTTTCATTTTCTTGATCCAAAACTAGATTTTTGTATTCGCCACGTAGTACTTGACTTTCTTGATCCAAAACTAGATTTTTGTATTCGTGACTAAATTCTTGATTTCCTTGATCCAAAATTAGATTTTTGTATTCGCCACGCAGTTCTTGATTTTCTTGATCCAAAACTAGTTTTTTATTTTCGCGACCAAACGCTTGATTTTCTTGATCCAAAACTAGATTTTTGTATTCGCCACGCGGTTCTTGAATTTCTTGATCCAAAACTAGATTTTTGTATTCGCGACCAAATTTTTCATTTTCTTGATCCAAAACTAGATTTTTGTATTCGCCACGTAGTACTTGACTTTCTTGATCCAAAACTAGATTTTTGTATTCGTGACTAAATTCTTGATTTCCTTGATCCAAAACTAGATTTTTGTATTCGCCACGCAGTTCTTGAATTTATTGATCCAAAACTAGATTTTTGTATTCGCGACCAAATTTTTCATTTTCTTGATCCAAAACTAGATTTTTGTATTCGCCACGTAGTTCTTGACTTTCTTGATCCAAAACTAGATTTTTGTATTCGTGACCAAATTCTTGATTTTCTTGATCCAAAACTAGATTTTTGTATTCGCCACGCAGTTCTTGAATTTCTTGATCCAAAACTAGATTTTTGTATTCGCGACCTAATTTTTCATTTTCTTGATCCAAAACTAGATTTTTGTATTCGCCACGTAGTACTTGACTTTCTTGATCCAAAACTAGATTTTTGTATTCGTGACTAAATTCTTGATTTCCTTGATCCAAAACTAGATTTTTGTATTCGCCACGCAGTTCTTGATTTTCTTGATCCAAAACTAGTTTTTTATTTTCGCGACCAAACGCTTGATTTTCTTGATCCAAAACTAGATTTTTGTATTCGCCACGCAGTTCTTGAATTTCTTGATCCAAAACTAGATTTTTGTATTCGCGACCAAATTTTTCATTTTCTTGATCCAAAACTAGATTTTTGTATTCGCCACGTAGTACTTGACTTTCTTGATCCAAAACTAGATTTTTGTATTCGTGACTAAATTCTTGATTTCCTTGATCCAAAACTAGTTTTTTGTTTTCGCGACCAAATGCTTGATTTTCTTGATCCAAAACTAGATTTTTGTATTCGCCACGCAGTTCTTGAATTTATTGATCCAAAACTAGATTTTTGTATTCGCGACCAAATTTTTCATTTTCTTGATCCAAAAATAGATTTTTGTATTCGCCACGTAGTTCTTGACTTTCTTGATCCAAAACTAGATTTTTGTATTCGCGACCAAATTCTTGATTTTCTTGATCCAAAACTAGATTTGTGTATTCGCGACCAAATTCTTGATTTTCTTGATCCAAAACTAGATTTCTGTATTCATGACCAAATTCTTGATTTTCTTTATCCAAAACTAGTTTTTTGTTTTCGCGAACAAATGCTTGATTTCCTTGATCCAAAACTAGATTTTTGTTTTCGCCACGCAGTTCTTGATTTTCTTGATCCAAAACTAGATTTTTGTATTCGCGACCAAATTCTTCATTTTCTTGATCCAAAATTAGATTTTTGTATTCGCCACGCAGTTCTTGACTTTCTTGATCCAAAAATAAATTTTTGTATTCGCGACCAAAATTCTTGATTTTCTTGATCCAAAACTACATTTTTGTATTCGCCACGCAGTTCTTGATTTTCTTGATCCAAAACTTGATTTTTGTATTCGCCACGCAGTTCTTGATTTTCTTGATCCAAAACTAGTTTTTTGTTTTCGCGACCAAATGCTTAATTTTCTTGATCCAAAACTAGATTTTTGTATTCGCGACCAAATTCTTGATTTTCTCGATCCAAAACTACATTTTTGTATTCGCCACGCAGTTCTTGATTTTCTTGATCCAAAACTTGATTTTTGTATTCGCCACGCAGTTCTTGATTTTCTTGATCCAAAACTAGTTTTTTGTTTTCGCGACCAAATGCTTAATTTTCTTGATCCAAAACTAGATTTTTGTATTCGCCACGCAGTTCCTGAATTTCTTGATCCAAAACTAGATTTTTGTATTCGCGACCAAATTTTTCATTTTCTTGATCCAAAACTAGATTTTTGTATTCGCCACGTAGTTCTTGACTTTCTTGATCCAAAACTAGATTTTTGTATTCGCGACCAAATTCTTGATTTCCTTGATCCAAAACTAGATTTTTGTATTCCCGACCAAATTCATGATTTTCTTGATCCAAAACTAGATTTTTGTATTCGCGACCAAATTCTTGATTTTCTTGATCCAAAACTAGATTTTTGTATTCGCGACCAAATTCTTGATTTTCTTGATTCAAAATTAGATTTTTATATTCGCGACCAAATTTTTGATTTTCTTGATCCAAAACTAGATTTTTGTATTCGCCACGCAGTTCATGATTTCCTTGATCCAAAACTAGATTTTTGTATTCGAGACCAAATTCTTGATTTTCTTGATCCAATACTAGATTTTTGTATTCGCCACGCAGTTCTTGATTTTCTTGATCCAAAAATAGATTTTTGTATTCGCGACCAAATTCTTGATTTTCTTGATCCAAAACTAGATTTTTGTATTCGCGACCAAATTCTTGATTTTCTTGATCCAAAACTAGATTTTTGTATTCGCGACCAAATTCTTGATTTTCTTGATCCAAAACTAGATTTTTGTATTCGCGACCAAATTCTTGATTTTCTTGATCCAAAACTAGTTTTTTGTTTTCGCGACCAAATGCTTGATTTCCTTGATCCAAAACTAGATTTTTGTATTCGCCACGCAGTTCTTGATTTTCTTGATCCAAAACTAGATTTTTGTATTCGCGACCAAATTCTTGATTTTCTTGATCCAATACTAAGTTTTTGTATTCGCCACGCAGTTCTTGACTTTCTTGATCCAAAAATAGATTTTTGTATTCGCGACCAAATTCTTGATTTTCTTGATCCAAAACTAGATTTTTGTATTCGCGACCAAATTCTTGATTTTCTTGATCCAAAACTAGATTTTTGTATTCGCGACCAAATTCTTGATTTTCTTGATTCAAAACTAGATTTTTGTATTCGCGACCAAATTTTTGATTTGCTTGATCCAAAAGTAGATTTTTGTATTCACGACCAAATTCTTGATTTTCTTGATCCAAAACTAGATTTTTATATTCGCGACCAAATTCTTGATTTTCTTGATCCAAAACTAGATTTTTGTATTCGCGACCAAATTCTTGATATCTTGATCCAAAACTAGATTTTTGTATTCGCGACCAAATTCTTGATTTTCTTTATCCAAAACTAGATTCTTGTATTCGCGACCAAATTTTTCATTTTCTTGATCCAAAACTAGTTTTTTGTTTTCGCGACCAAATGCTTTATTTTCTTGATCCAAAACTAGATTTTTGTATTCGCCATGCAGTTCTTGATTTCCTTGATCCAAAACTAGATTTTTGTATTCGCGACCAAATTCTTGATTTTCTTGATGAAAAACTAGATTTTTGTATTCGCGACCAAATTCTTGATTTTCTTGATCCAAAACTAGATTTTTGTATTCGCGATCAATTTCTTCATTTTCTTGATCCAAAACTAGTTTTTTGTTTTCGCGACCAAATGCTTGATTTTCTTGATCCAAAACTAGATTTTTGTATTCGCCACGCAGTTCTTGATTTTCTTGATCCAAAACTAGATTTTTGTATTCGCGACCAAATTCTTGATTTTCTGTATCCAAAACTACATTTTTGTATTCGCCACGCAGTTCTTGATTTTCTTGATCCAAAACTAGATTTTTGTATTCGCCACGGAGTTCTTGATTTTCTTGATCCAAAACTAGTTTTTTGTTTTCGCGACCAAATGCTTAATTTTCTTGATCCAAAACTAGATTTTTTTATTCGCCACGCAGTTCTTGAATTTCTTGATCCAAAACTAGATTTTTGTATTCGCCACGCAGTTCTTGATTTTCTTGATCCAAAACTAGTTTTTTGTTTTCGCGACCAAATGCTTGATTTTCTTGATCCAAAACTAGATTTTTGTATTCGCCACGCAGTTCTTGAATTTCTTGATCCAAAACTAGATTTTTGTATTCCCGAACAAATTTTTCATTTTCTTGATCCAAAACTAGATTTTTGTATTCGCCACGTAGTACTTGACTTTCTTGATCCAAAACTAGATTTTTGTATTCGTGTCTAAATTCTTGATTTCCTTGATCCAAAACTAGATTTTTGTATTCGCCACGCAGTTCTTGATTTTCTTGATCCAAAACTAGTTTTTTATTTTCGCGACCAAACGCTTGATTTTCTTGATCCAAAACTAGATTTTTGTATTCGCCACGCAGTTCTTGAATTTTTGATCCAAAACTAGATTTTTGTATTCGCGACCAAATTTTTCATTTTCTTGATCCAAAACTAGATTTTTGTATTCGCGACCAAATTTTTCATTTTCTTCATCCAAAACTAGTTTTTTGTTTTCGCGACCAAATGCTTTATTTTCTTGATCCAAAACTAGATTTTTGTATTCGCGATCAATTTCTTCATTTTCTTGATCCAAAACTAGTTTTTTGTTTTCGCGACCAAATGCTTGATTTCCTTGATCCAAAACTAGATTTTTGTATTCGCCGCGCAGTTCTTGATTTTCTTGATCCAAAACTAGATTTTTGTATTCGCGACCAAAATTCTTCATTTTCTTGATGCAAAACTAGATTTTTGTATTCGCCACGCAGTTCTTGACTTTCTTGATCCAAAACTAGATTTTTGTATTCGCGACCAAATTCTTGATTTTCTTGATCCGAAACTACATTTTTGTATTCGCCACGCAGTTCTTGATTTTCTTGATCCAAAACTAGATTTTTGTATTCGCCACGCAGTTCTTGATTTTCTTGATCCAAAACTAGTTTTTTGTTTTCGCGACCAAATGCTTGATTTTCTTGATCCAAAACTAGATTTTTGTATTCGCCACGCAGTTCTTGAATTTCTTGATCCAAAACTAGATTTTTGTATTCGCGACCAAATTTTTCATTTTCTTGATCCAAAACTAGATTTTTGTATTCGCCACGTAGTACTTGACTTTCTTGATCCAAAACTAGATTTTTGTATTCAGGACTAAATTCTTGATTTCCTTGATCCAAAACTAGATTTTTGTATTCGCCACGCAGTTCTTGATTTTGTTGATCCAAAACTAGTTTTTTATTTTCGCGACCAAACGCTTGATTTTCTTGATCCAAAACTAGATTTTTGTATTCGGCACGCAGTTCTTGAATTTCTTGATCCAAAACTAGATTTTTGTATTCGCGACCAAATTTTTCATTTTCTTGATCCAAAACTAGATTTTTGTATTCGCGACCAAATTTTTCATTTTCTTGATCCAAAACTAGTTTTTTGTTTTCGCGACCAAATGCTTGATTTTCTTGATCCAAAACTAGATTTTTGTATTCGCCACGCAGTTCTTGACTTTCTTGATCCAAAACTAGATTTTTGTATTCGCGACCAAATTCTTGATTTTCTTGATCCAAAACTAGATTTTTGTATTCGCCATGCAGTTCTTGAATTTCTTGATCCAAAACTAGATTTTTGTATTCGCGACCAAATTTTTCATTTTCTTGATCCAAAACTAGATTTTTGTATTCGCGACCAAATTTTTCATTTTCTTGATCCAAAACTAGTTTTTTGTTTTCGCGACCAAATGCTTGATTTCCATGATCCAAAACTAGATTTTTGTATTCGCCACGCAGTTCTTGATTTTCTTGATTCAAAACTAGATTTTTGTATTCGCGACCAAAATTCTTCATTTTCTTGATCCAAAACTAGATTTTTGTATTCGCCACGCAGTTCTTGACTTTCTTGATCCAAAACTAGATTTTTGTATTCGCGACCAAATTCTTGATTTTCTTGATCCGAAACTACATTTTTGTATTCGCCACGCAGTTCTTGATTTTCTTGATCCAAAACTAGTTTTTTGTTTTCGCGACCAAATGCTTGATTTTCTTGATCCAAAACTAGATTTTTGTATTCGCCACGCAGTTCTTGAATTTCTTGATCCAAAACTAGATTTTTGTATTCGCGACCAAATTTTTCATTTTCTTGATCCAAAACTAGATTTTTGTATTCGCCACGTAGTACTTGACTTTCTTGATCCAAAACTAGATTTTTGTATTCGTGACTAAATTCTTGATTTCCTTGATCCAAAATTAGATTTTTGTATTCGCCACGCAGTTCTTGATTTTCTTGATCCAAAACTAGTTTTTTATTTTCGCGACCAAACGCTTGATTTTCTTGATCCAAAACTAGATTTTTGTATTCGCCACGCGGTTCTTGCATTTCTTGATCCAAAACTAGATTTTTGTATTCGCGACCAAATTTTTCATTTTCTTGATCCAAAACTAGATTTTTGTATTCGCCACGTAGTACTTGACTTTCTTGATCCAAAACTAGATTTTTGTATTCGTGACTAAATTCTTGATTTCCTTGATCCAAAACTAGATTTTTGTATTCGCCACGCAGTTCTTGAATTTATTGATCCAAAACTAGATTTTTGTATTCGCGACCAAATTTTTCATTTTCTTGATCCAAAACTAGATTTTTGTATTCGCCACGTAGTTCTTGACTTTCTTGATCCAAAACTAGATTTTTGTATTCGCGACTAAATTCTTGATTTTCTTGATCCAAAACTAGATTTTTGTATTCGCCACGCAGTTCTTGAATTTCTTGATCCAAAACTAGATTTTTGTATTCGCGACCAAATTTTTCATTTTCTTGATCCAAAACTAGATTTTTGTATTCGCCACGTAGTACTTGACTTTCTTGATCCAAAACTAGATTTTTGTATTCGTGACTAAATTCTTGATTTCCTTGATCCAAAACTAGATTTTTGTATTCGCCACGCAGTTCTTGATTTTCTTGATCCAAAACTAGTTTTTTATTTTCGCGACCAAACGCTTGATTTTCTTGATCCAAAACTAGATTTTTGTATTCGCCACGCAGTTCTTGAATTTCTTGATCCAAAACTAGATTTTTGTATTCGCCACCAAATTTTTCATTTTCTTGATCCAAAACTAGATTTTTGTATTCGCCACGTAGTACTTGACTTTCTTGATCCAAAACTAGATTTTTGTATTCGTGACTAAATTCTTGATTTCCTTGATCCAAAACTAGTTTTTTGTTTTCGTGACCAAATGCTTGATTTTCTTGATCCAAAACTAGATTTTTGTATTCGCCACGCAGTTCTTGAATTTATTGATCCAAAACTAGATTTTTGTATTCGCGACCAAATTTTTCATTTCCTTGATCCAAAACTAGATTTTTGTTTTCGCCACGCAGTTCTTGATTTTCTTGATCCAAAACTACATTTTTGTATTCGCCACGCAGTTCTTGATTTTCTTGATCCAAAACTTGATTTTTGTATTCGCCACGCAGTTCTTGATTTTCTTGATCCAAAACTAGTTTTTTGTTTTCGCGACCAAATGCTTAATTTTCTTGATCCAAAACTAGATTTTTGTATTCGCCACGCAGTTCCTGAATTTCTTGATCCAAAACTAGATTTTTGTATTCGCGACCAAATTTTTCATTTTCTTGATCCAAAACTAGATTTTTGTATTCGCCACGTAGTTCTTGACTTTCTTGATCCAAAACTAGATTTTTGTATTCGCGACCAAATTCTTGATTTCCTTGATCCAAAACTAGATTTTTGTATTCACGACCAAATTCATTATTTTCTTGATCCAAAACTAGATTTTTGTATTCGCGACCAAATTCATGATTTTCTTGATCCAAAACTAGATTTTTGTATTCGCGACCAAATTCTTGATTTTCTTGATTCAAAATTAGATTTTTATATTCGCGACCAAATTTTTGATTTTCTTGATCCAAAACTAGATTTTTGTATTCGCCACGCAGTTCATGATTTCGTTGATCCAAAACTAGATTTTTGTATTCGAGACCAAATTCTTGATTTTCTTGATCCAATACTAGATTTTTGTATTCGCCACGCAGTTCTTGATTTTCTTGATCCAAAAATAGATTTTTGTATTCGCGACCAAATTCTTGATTTTCTTGATCCAAAACTAGATTTTTGTATTCGCGACCAAATTCTTGATTTTCTTGATCCAAAACTAGATTTTTGTATTCGCGACCAAATTCTTGATTTTCTTGATCCAAAACTAGATTTTTGTATTCGCGACCAAATTCTTGATTTTCTTGATCCAAAACTAGATTTTTGTATTCGCCACGCAGTTCTTGATTTTCTTGATCCAAAACTACTTTTTGTTTTCGCGACCAAATGCTTGATTTTCTTGATCCAAAACTAGATTTTTGTATGCGCCCTGCAGTTCTTGAATTTCTTGATCCAAAACTAGATTTTTGTATTCGCGACCAAATTTTTCATTTTCTTGATCCAAAACTAGATTTTTGTATTCGCCACGGAGTTCTTGACTTGCTTGATCCAAAACTAGATTTTTGTATTCGCCACGCAGTTCATGATTTCCTTGATCAAAAACTAGATTTTTGTATTCCCGACCAAATTCTTGATTTTTTTGATCCAAAACTAGATTTTTGTATTGGCGACCAATTTCTTGATTTTCTTGATCCAAAACTAGATTTTTGTATTCGCGACCAAATTCTTGATTTTCTTGATCCAAAACAAGATTTTTGTATTCGCGACCAAATTCTTGATTTTCTTGATCCAAAACTAGATTTTTGTATTCGCCATGCAGTTCATGATTTCCTTGATCCAAAACTAGATTTTTGTATTCGCGACCAAATTCTTGATTTTCTTGATCCAAAACTAGATTTTTGTATTCGCGACCAAATTCTTCATTTTCTGGATCAAAAATTATTTTTTGTTTTCGCGACCAAATGCTTGATTTCCATGATCCAAAACTAGATTTTTGTATTCGCCACGCAGTTCTTGATTTTCTTGATCCAAAACTAGATTTTTGTATTCGCGACCAAAATTCTTCATTTTCTTGATCCAAAACTAGATTTTTGTATTCGCCACGCAGTTCTTGACTTTCTTGATCCAAAACTAGATTTTTGTATTCGCGACCAAATTCTTGATTTTCTTGATCCGAAACTACATTTTTGTATTCGCCACGCAGTTCTTGATTTTCTTGATCCAAAACTAGATTTTTGTATTCGCCACGCAGTTCTTGAATTTCTTGATCCAAAACTAGATTTTTGTATTCGCGACCAAATTTTTCATTTTCTTGATCCAAAACTAGATTTTTGTATTCGCCACGTAGTACTTGACTTTCTTGATCCAAAACTAGATTTTTGTATTCGTGACTAAATTCTTGATTTCCTTGATCCAAAATTAGATTTTTGTATTCGCCACGCAGTTCTTGATTTTCTTGATCCAAAACTAGTTTTTTATTTTCGCGACCAAACGCTTGATTATCTTGATCCAAAACTAGATTTTTGTATTCGCCACGCGGTTCTTGAATTTCTTGATCCAAAACTAGATTTTTGTATTCGCGACCAAATTTTTCATTTTCTTGATCCAAAACTAGATTTTTGTATTCGCCACGTAGTACTTGACTTTCTTGATCCAAAACTAGATTTTTGTATTCGTGACTAAATTCTTGATTTCCTTGATCCAAAACTAGATTTTTGTATTCGCCACGCAGTTCTTGAATTTATTGATCCAAAACTAGATTTTTGTATTCGCGACCAAATTTTTCATTTTCTTGATCCAAAACTAGATTTTTGTATTCGCCACGTAGTTCTTGACTTTCTTGATCCAAAACTAGATTTTTGTATTCGCGACCAAATTCTTGATTTTCTTGATCCAAAACTAGATTTTTGTATTCGCCACGCAGTTCTTGAATTTCTTGATCCAAAACTAGATTTTTGTATTCGCGACCAAATTTTTCATTTTCTTGATCCAAAACTAGATTTTTGTATTCGCCACGTAGTACTTGACTTTTTGATCCAAAACTAGATTTTTGTATTCGTGACTAAATTCTTGATTTCCTTGATCCAAAACTAGATTTTTGTATTCGCCACGCAGTTCTTGATTTTCTTGATCCAAAACTAGTTTTTTATTTTCGCGACCAAACGCTTGATTTTCTTGATCCAAAACTAGATTTTTGTATTCGCCACGCAGTTCTTGAATTTCTTGATCCAAAACTAGATTTTTGTATTCGCGACCAAATTTTTCATTTTCTTGATCCAAAACTAGATTTTTGTATTCGCCACGTAGTACTTGACTTTCTTGATCCAAAACTAGATTTTTGTATTCGTGACTAAATTCTTGATTTCCTTGATCCAAAACTAGTTTTTTGTTTTCGCGACCAAATGCTTGATTTTCTTGATCCAAAACTAGATTTTTGTATTCGCCACGCAGTTCTTGAATTTATTGATCCAAAACTAGATTTTTGTATTCGCGACCAAATTTTTCATTTTCTTGATCCAAAACTAGATTTTTGTATTCGCCACGTAGTTCTTGACTTTCTTGATCCAAAACTAGATTTTTGTATTCGCGACCAAATTCTTGATTTTCTTGATCCAAAACTAGATTTGTGTATTCGCGACCAAATTCTTGATTTTCTTGATCCAAAACTAGATTTCTGTATTCATGACCAAATTCTTGATTTTCTTTATCCAAAACTAGTTTTTTGTTTTCGCGAACAAATGCTTGATTTCCTTGATCCAAAACTAGATTTTTGTTTTCGCCACGCAGTTCTTGATTTTCTTGATCCAAAACTAGATTTTTGTATTCGCGACCAAATTCTTCATTTTCTTGATCCAAAACTAGATTTTTGTATTCGCCACGCAGTTCTTGACTTTCTTGATCCAAAAATAAATTTTTGTATTCGCGACCAAATTCTTGATTTTCTTGATCCAAAACTACATTTTTGTATTCGCCACGCAGTTCTTGATTTTCTTGATCCAAAACTAGATTTTTGTATTCGCCACGCAGTTCTTGATTTTCTTGATCCAAAACTAGTTTTTTGTTTTCGCGACCAAATGCTTAATTTTCTTGATCCAAAACTAGATTTTTGTATTCGCCACGCAGTTCCTGAATTTCTTGATCCAAAACTAGATTTTTGTATTCGCGACAAAATTTTTCATTTTCTTGATCCAAAACTAGATTTTTGTATTCGCCACGTAGTTCTTGACTTTCTTGATCCAAAACTAGATTTTTGTATTCGCGACCAAATTCTTGATTTCCTTGATCCAAAACTAGATTTTTGTATTCACGACCAAATTCATGATTTTCTTGATCCAAAACTAGATTTTTGTATTCGCGACCAAATTCATGATTTTCTTGATCCAAAACTAGATTTTTGTATTCGCGACCAAATTCTTGATTTTCTTGATCCAAAACTACATTTTTGTATTCGCCACGCAGTTCTTGATATGCTTGATCCAAAACTAGATTTTTGTATTCGCCACGCAGTTCATGATTTCCTTGATCCAAAACTAGATTTTTGTATTCTCGACCAAATGCTTGATTTTCTTGATCCAAAATTAGATTTTTGTATTCGCCATGCAGTTCTTGAATTTCTTGATCCAAAACTAGATTTTTGTATTCGCGACCAAATTTTTCATTTTCTTGATCCAAAACTAGATTTTTGTATTCGCCAAGTAGTTCTTGACTTGCTTGATCGAAAACTAGATTTTTGTATTCGCCACGCAGTTCATGATTTCCTTGATCCAAAACTAGATTTTTGTATTCGCGACCTTGATTTTCTTGATCCAAAACTAGATTTTTGTATTCGCGACCAAATTCTTGATTTTCTTGATCCAAAACTAGATTTTTGTATTCGCGACCAAATTCTTGATTTTCTTGATCCAAAACTAGATTTTTGTATTCGCGACCAAATTCTTGATTTTCTTGATCCAAAACTAGTTTTTTGTTTTCGCGACCAAATGCTTGATTTCCTTGATCCAAAACTTGATTTTTGTATTCGTCACGCTGTTCTTGATTTTCTTGATCCAAAACTAGATTTTTGTATTCGCGACCAAATTCTTCATTTTCTTGATCCAAAACTAGATTTTTGTATTCGCCACGCAGTTCTTGACTTTCTTGATCCAAAAATAAATTTTTGTATTCGCGACCAAATTCTTGATTTTCTTGATCCAAAACTAGATTTTTGTATTCGCCACCAAGTTCTTGATTTGCTTGATCCAAAACTAGATTTTTGTATTCGCCACGCAGTTCATGATTTCCTTGATCCAAAACTAGATTTTTGTATTCGCGACCAAATTCTTGATTTTCTTGATCCAAAACTAGATTTTTATGTTCGCGACCAAATTCTTGATTTTCTTGATCCAAAACTAGATTTTTGTATTCGCGACCAAATTCTTCATTTTCTGGATCCAAAACTAGTTTTTTGTTTTCGCGACCAAATGCTTGATTTCCTTGATCCAAAACTAGATTTTTGTATTCGCCACGCAGTTCTTGATTTTCTTGATCCAAAACTAGATTTTTGTATTCGCGACCAAATTCTTCATTTTCTTGATCCAAAACTAGATTTTTGTATTCGCCACGCAGTTCTTGACTTTCTTGATCAAAACTAGATTTTTGTATTCGCGACCAAATTCTTGATTTTCTTGATCCAAAACTACATTTTTGTATTCGCCACGCAGTTCTTGATATGCTTGATCCAAAACTAGATTTTTGTATTCGCCACGCAGTTCATGATTTCCTTGATCCAAAACTAGATTTTTGTATTCGCGACCTTGATTTTCTTGATCCAAAACTAGATTTTTGTATTCGCGACCAAATTCCTGATTTTCTTGATCCAAAACTAGATTTTTGTATTCGCCATGCAGTTCTTGATTTTCTTGATCCAAAACTAGATTTTTGTATTCGCGACCAAATTCTTGATTTTCTTGATCCAAAACAAGATTTTTGTATTCGCGACCAAATTCTTGATTTTCTTGATCCAAAACTAGATTTTTGTATTCGCCACGCAGTTCATGATTTCCTTGATCCAAAACTAGATTTTTGTATTCGCGACCTTGATTTTCTTGATCCAAAACTAGATTTTTGTATTCGCGACCAAATTCTTGATTTTCTTGATCCAAAACTAGATTTTTGTATTCGCGACCAAATTCTTGATTTTCTTGATCCAAAACTAGATTTTTGTATTCGCGACCAAATTCTTGATTTTCTTGATCCAAAACTAGATTTTTGTATTCGCGACCAAATTCTTCATTTTCTGGATCCAAAACTAGTTTTTTGTTTTCGCGACCAAATGCTTGATTTCCTTGATCCAAAACTAGATTTTTGTATTCGCCACGCATTTATTGATTTTCTTGATCCAAAACTAGATTTTTGTATTCGCGACCAAATTCTTCATTTTCTTGATCCAAAACTAGATTTTTGTATTCGCCACGCAGTTCTTGACTTTCTTGATCCAAAACTAGATTTTTGTATTCGCGACCAAATTCTTGATTTTCTTGATCCAAAACTAGATTTTTGTATTCGCCATGCAGTTCTTGAATTTCTTGATCCAAAACTAGATTTTTGTATTAGCGACCAAATTTTTCATTTTCTTGATCCAAAACTAGATTTTTGTATTCGCCACGTAGTTCTTGATTTGCTTGATCCAAAACTAGATTTTTGAATTCGCCACGCAGTTCATGATTTCCTTGATCAAAAACTAGATTTTTGTATTCACGACCAAATTCTTAATTTTCTTGATCCAAAACTAGATTTTTGTATTCGCGACCAAATTCTTCATTTTCTTGATCCAAAACTAGATTTTTGTATTCGCCACGCAGTTCTTGACTTTCTTGATCCAAAACTAGATTTTTGTATTCGCGACCAAATTCCTGATTTTCTTGATCCAAAACTAGATTTTTGTATTCGCCATGCAGTTCTTGATTTTCTTGATCCAAAACTAGATTTTTGTATTCGCGACCAAATTCTTGATTTTCTTGATCCAAAACAAGATTTTTGTATTCGCGACCAAATTCTTGATTTTCTTGATCCAAAACTAGATTTTTGTATTCGCCACGCAGTTCATGATTTCCTTGATCCAAAACTAGATTTTTGTATTCGCGACCAAATTTTTGATTTTCTTGATCCAAAACTAGATTTTTATATTCGCGACCAAATTCTTGATTTTCTTGATCCAAAACTAGATTTTTGTATTCGCGACCAAATTCTTCATTTTCTGGATCCAAAACTAGTTTTTTGTTTTCGCGACCAAATGCTTGATTTCCTTGATCCAAAACTAGATTTTTGTATTCGCCACGCAGTTCTTGATTTTCTTGATCCAAAACTAGATTTTTGTATTCGCGACCAAATTCTTCATTTTCTTGATCCAAAACTAGATTTTTGTATTCGCCACGCAGTTCTTGACTTTCTTGATCAAAACTAGATTTTTGTATTCGCGACCAAATTCTTGATTTTCTTGATCCAAAACTACATTTTTGTATTCGCCACGCAGTTCTTGATATGCTTGATCCAAAACTAGATTTTTGTATTCGCCACGCAGTTCATGATTTCCTTGATCCAAAACTAGATTTTTGTATTCGCGACCTTGATTTTCTTGATCCAAAACTAGATTTTTGAATTCGCGACCAAATGCTTGATTTTCTTGATCCAAAACTAGATTTTTGTATTCGCCATGCAGTTCTTGAATTTCTTGATCCAAAACTAGATTTTTGTATTCGCGACCAAATGTTTCATTTTCTTGATCCAAAACTAGTTTTTTGTATTCGCCACGTAGTTCTTGACTTGCTTGATCGAAAAAAAGATTTTTGTATTCGCCACGCAGTTCATGATTTCCTTGATCCAAAACTAGATTTTTGTATTCGCGACCTTGATTTTCTTGATCCAAAAGTAGATTTTTGTATTCGCGACCAAATTCTTGATTTTCTTGATCCAAAATTAGATTTTTGTATTCGCGACCAAATTCTTGATTTTCTTGATCCAAAACTAGATTTTTGTATTTGCGACCAAATTCTTGATTTTCTTGATCCAAAACTAGTTTTTTGTTTTCGCGACCAAATGCTTGATTTCCTTGATCCAAAACATGATTTTTGTATTCGTCACGCTGTTCTTGATTTTCTTGATCCAAAACTAGATTTTTGTATTCGCGACCAAATTCTTCATTTTCTTGATCCAAAACTAGATTTTTGTATTCGCGACCAAATTCTTCATTTTCTTGATCCAAAACTAGATTTTTGTATTCGCCACGCAGTTCTTGACTTTTTTGATCCAAAAATAGATTTTTGTATTCGCGACCAAATTCTTGATTTTCTTGATCCAAAACTAGATTTTTGTATTCGCCACCAAGTTCTTGATTTTCTTGATCCAAAACTAGATTTCTGTAATCGCGACCAAATTCTTGATTTTCTTGATCCAAAACTGGATTTTTGTATTCGCCACGCAGTTCTTGATTTTCTTGATCCAAAACTAGATTTTTGTATTCGCGACCAAATTCTTCATTTTCTTGATCCAAAACTAGATTTTTGTATTCGCCACGCAGTTCTTGACTTTCTTGATCCAAAACTAGATTTTTGTATTCGCGACCAAATTCTTGATTTTCTTGATCCAAAACTACATTTTTGTATTCGCCACGCAGTTCTTGATATTCTTGATCCAAAACTAGATTTTTGTATTCGCCACGCAGTTCATGATTTCCTTGATCCAAAACTAGATTTTTGTATTCGCGACCAAATGTTTCATTTTCTTGATCCAAAACTAGTTTTTTGTATTCGCCACGTAGTTCTTGACTTGCTTGATCGAAAACAAGATTTTTGTATTCGCCACGCAGTTCATGATTTCCTTGATCCAAAACTAGATTTTTGTATTCGCGACCTTGATTTTCTTGATCCAAAACTAGATTTTTGTATTCGCGACCAAATTCTTGATTTTCTTGATCCAAAACTAGATTTTTGTATTCGCGACCAAATTCTTGATTTTCTTGATCCAAAACTAGATTTTTGTATTCGCGACCAAATTCTTGATTTTCTTGATCCAAAACTAGATTTTTGTATTCGCGACCAAATTCTTCATTTTCTGGATCCAAAACTAGTTTTTTGTTTTCGCGACCAAATGCTTGATTTCCTTGATCCAAAACTAGATTTTTGTATTCGCCACGCAGTTCTTGATTTTCTTGATCCAAAACTAGATTTTTGTATTCGCGACCAAATTCTTCATTTTCTTGATCCAAAACTAGATTTTTGTATTCGCCACGCAGTTCTTGACTTTCTTGATCCAAAACTAGATTTTTGTATTCGCGACCAAATTCTTCATTTTCTTGATCCAAAACTAGATTTTTGTATTCGCCATGCAGTTCTTGAATTTCTTGATCCAAAACTAGATTTTTGTATTCGCCATGCAGTTCTTGAATTTCTTGATCCAAAACTAGATTTTTGTATTCGCGACCAAATGTTTCATTTTCTTGATCCAAAACTAGTTTTTTGTATTCGCCACGTAGTTCTTGACTTGCTTGATCGAAAACAAGATTTTTGTATTCGCCACGCAGTTCATGATTTCCTTGATCCAAAACTAGATTTTTGTATTCGCGACCTTGATTTTCTTGATCCAAAAGTAGATTTTTGTATTCGCGACCAAATTCTTGATTTTCTTGATCCAAAATTAGATTTTTGTATTCGCGACCAAATTCTTGATTTTCTTGATCCAAAACTAGATTTTTGTATTTGCGACCAAATTCTTGATTTTCTTGATCCAAAACTAGTTTTTTGTTTTCGCGACCAAATGCTTGATTTCCTTGATCCAAAACATGATTTTTGTATTCGTCACGCTGTTCTTGATTTTCTTGATCCAAAACTAGATTTTTGTATTCGCGACCAAATTCTTCATTTTCTTGATCCAAAACTAGATTTTTGTATTCGCGACCAAATTCTTCATTTTCTTGATCCAAAACTAGATTTTTGTATTCGCCACGCAGTTCTTGACTTTTTTGATCCAAAAATAGATTTTTGTATTCGCGACCAAATTCTTGATTTTCTTGATCCAAAACTAGATTTTTGTATTCGCCACCAAGTTCTTGATTTTCTTGATCCAAAACTAGATTTCTGTAATCGCGACCAAATTCTTGATTTTCTTGATCCAAAACTAGATTTTTGTATAAGCCACGCAGTTCTTGATTTTCTTGATCCAAAACTAGATTTTTGTATTCGCGACTAAATTCTTCATTTTCTTGATCCAAAACTAGATTTTTGTATTCGCCACGCAGTTCTTGACTTTTTGATCCAAAACTAGATTTTTGTATTCGCGACCAAATTCTTGATTTTCTTGATCCAAAACTACATTTTTGTATTCGCCACGCAGTTCTTGATATTCTTGATCCAAAACTAGATTTTTGTATTCGCCACGCAGTTCATGATTTCCTTGATCCAAAACTAGATTTTTGTATTCGCGACCAAATGCTTGATTTTCTTGATCCAAAACTAGATTTTTGTATTCGCCACGCAGTTCTTGACTTTCTTGATCCAAAACTAGATTTTTGTATTCGCGACCAAATTCTTGATTTTCTTGATCCAAAACTACATTTTTGTATTCGCCACGCAGTTCTTGATATTCTTGATCCAAAACTAGATTTTTGTATTCGCCACGCAGTTCATGATTTCCTTGATCCAAAACTAGATTTTTGTATTCGCGACCAAATGCTTGATTTTCTTGATCCAAAACTAGATTTTTGTATTCGCCACGCAGTTCTTGAATTTTCTTGATCCAAAACTAGATTTTTGTATTCGCGACCAAATTCTTGATTTTCTTGATCCAAAACTACATTTTTGTATTCGCCACGCAGTTCTTGATATTCTTGATCCAAAACTAGATTTTTGTATTCGCCACGCAGTTCATGATTTCCTTGATCCAAAACTAGATTTTTGTATTCGCGACCAAATGCTTGATTTTCTTGATCCAAAACTAGATTTTTGTATTCGCCATGCAGTTCTTGAATTTCTTGATCCAAAACTAGATTTTTGTATTCGCGACCAAAATTTTCATTTTCTTGATCCAAAACTATATTTTTGTATTCGCCACGTAGTTCTTGACTTGCTTGATCGAAAACTAGATTTTTGTATTCGCCACGCAGTTCATGATTTCCTTGATCCAAAACTAGATTTTTGTATTCGCGACCAAATTCTTGATTTTCTTGATCCAAAACAAGATTTTTCTATTCGCGACCAAATTCTTGATTTTCTTGATCCAAAACTAGATTTTTGTATTCGGCACGCAGTTCATGATTTTCTTGATCCAAAACTACATTTTTGTATTCGCCACGCAGTTCTTGATTTTCTTGATCCAAAACTAGATTTTTGTATTCGCGACCTTGATTTTCTTGATCCAAAACTAGATTTTTGTATTCGCGACCAAATTCTTGATTTTCTTGATCCAAAACTAGATTTTTGTATTCGCGACCAAATTCTTGATTTTCTTGATCCAAAACTAGATTTTTGTATTCGCGACCAAATTCTTGATTTTCTTGATCCAAAACTAGATTTTTGTATTCGCGACCAAATTCTTCATTTTCTGGATCCAAAACTAGATTTTTGTTTTCGCGACCAAATGCTTGATTTCTTTGATCCAAAACTAGATTTTTGTATTCGCCACGCAGTTCTTGATTTTCTTGATCCAAAACTAGATTTTTGTATTCGCGACCAAATTCTTCATTTTCTTGATCCAAAACTAGATTTTTGTATTCGCCACGCAGTTCTTGACTTTCTTGATCCAAAACTAGATTTTTGTATTCGCGACCAAATTCTTGATTTTCTTGATCCAAAACTAGATTTTTGTATTCGCCATGCAGTTCTTGAATTTCTTGATCCAAAACTAGATTTTTGTATTCGCGACCAAATGTTTCATTTTCTTGATCCAAAACTAGTTTTTTGTATTCGCCACGTAGTTCTTGACTTGCTTGATCGAAAACAAGATTTTTGTATTCGCCACGCAGTTCATGATTTCCTTGATCCAAAACTAGATTTTTGTATTCGCGACCTTGATTTTCTTGATCCAAAAGTAGATTTTTGTATTCGCGACCAAATTCTTGATTTTCTTGATCCAAAATTAGATTTTTGTATTCGCGACCAAATTCTTGATTTTCTTGATCCAAAACTAGATTTTTGTATTTGCGACCAAATTCTTGATTTTCTTGATCCAAAACTAGTTTTTTGTTTTCGCGACCAAATGCTTGATTTCCTTGATCCAAAACATGATTTTTGTATTCGTCACGCTGTTCTTGATTTTCTTGATCCAAAACTAGATTTTTGTATTCGCGACCAAATTCTTCATTTTCTTGATCCAAAACTAGATTTTTGTATTCGCGACCAAATTCTTCATTTTCTTGATCCAAAACTAGATTTTTGTATTCGCCACGCAGTTCTTGACTTTTTTGATCCAAAAATAGATTTTTGTATTCGCGACCAAATTCTTGATTTTCTTGATCCAAAACTAGATTTTTGTATTCGCCACCAAGTTCTTGATTTTCTTGATCCAAAACTAGATTTCTGTAATCGCGACCAAATTCTTGATTTTCTTGATCCAAAACTAGATTTTTGTATAAGCCACGCAGTTCTTGATTTTCTTGATCCAAAACTAGATTTTTGTATTCGCGACTAAATTCTTCATTTTCTTGATCCAAAACTAGATTTTTGTATTCGCCACGCAGTTCTTGATATTCTTGATCCAAAACTAGATTTTTGTATTCGCCACGCAGTTCATGATTTCCTTGATCCAAAACTAGATTTTTGTATTCGCGACCAAATGCTTGATTTTCTTGATCCAAAACTAGATTTTTGTATTCGCCACGCAGTTCTTGACTTTCTTGATCCAAAACTAGATTTTTGTATTCGCGACCAAATTCTTGATTTTCTTGATCCAAAACTACATTTTTGTATTCGCCACGCAGTTCTTGATATTCTTGATCCAAAACTAGATTTTTGTATTCGCCACGCAGTTCATGATTTCCTTGATCCAAAACTAGATTTTTGTATTCGCGACCAAATGCTTGATTTTCTTGATCCAAAACTAGATTTTTGTATTCGCCACGCAGTTCTTGAATTTTCTTGATCCAAAACTAGATTTTTGTATTCGCGACCAAATTCTTGATTTTCTTGATCCAAAACTACATTTTTGTATTCGCCACGCAGTTCTTGATATTCTTGATCCAAAACTAGATTTTTGTATTCGCCACGCAGTTCATGATTTCCTTGATCCAAAACTAGATTTTTGTATTCGCGACCAAATGCTTGATTTTCTTGATCCAAAACTAGATTTTTGTATTCGCCATGCAGTTCTTGAATTTCTTGATCCAAAACTAGATTTTTGTATTCGCGACCAAAATTTTCATTTTCTTGATCCAAAACTATATTTTTGTATTCGCCACGTAGTTCTTGACTTGCTTGATCGAAAACTAGATTTTTGTATTCGCCACGCAGTTCATGATTTCCTTGATCCAAAACTAGATTTTTGTATTCGCGACCAAATTCTTGATTTTCTTGATCCAAAACAAGATTTTTCTATTCGCGACCAAATTCTTGATTTTCTTGATCCAAAACTAGATTTTTGTATTCGGCACGCAGTTCATGATTTTCTTGATCCAAAACTACATTTTTGTATTCGCCACGCAGTTCTTGATTTTCTTGATCCAAAACTAGATTTTTGTATTCGCGACCTTGATTTTCTTGATCCAAAACTAGATTTTTGTATTCGCGACCAAATTCTTGATTTTCTTGATCCAAAACTAGATTTTTGTATTCGCGACCAAATTCTTGATTTTCTTGATCCAAAACTAGATTTTTGTATTCGCGACCAAATTCTTGATTTTCTTGATCCAAAACTAGATTTTTGTATTCGCGACCAAATTCTTCATTTTCTGGATCCAAAACTAGATTTTTGTTTTCGCGACCAAATGCTTGATTTCTTTGATCCAAAACTAGATTTTTGTATTCGCCACGCAGTTCTTGATTTTCTTGATCCAAAACTAGATTTTTGTATTCGCGACCAAATTCTTCATTTTCTTGATCCAAAACTAGATTTTTGTATTCGCCACGCAGTTCTTGACTTTCTTGATCCAAAACTAGATTTTTGTATTCGCGACCAAATTCTTGATTTTCTTGATCCAAAACTAGATTTTTGTATTCGCCATGCAGTTCTTGAATTTCTTGATCCAAAACTAGATTTTTGTATTCGCGACCAAATTTTTCATTTTCTTGATCCAAAACTAGATTTTTGTATTCGCCACGTAGTTCTTGATTTGCTTGATCCAAAACTAGATTTTTGAATTCGCCACGCAGTTCATGATTTCCTTGATCAAAAACTAGATTTTTGTATTCACGACCAAATTCTTGATTTTCTTGATCCAAAACAAGATTTTTGTATTCGCGACCAAATTCTTCATTTTCTTGATCCAAAACTAGATTTTTGTATTCGCCACGCAGTTCTTGACTTTCTTGATCCAAAACTAGATTTTTGTATTCGCGACCAAATTCCTGATTTTCTTGATCCAAAACTAGATTTTTGTATTCGCCATGCAGTTCTTGAATTTCTTGATCCAAAACTAGATTTTTGTATTCGCGACCAAATTTTTCATTTTCTTGATCCAAAACTAGATTTTTGTATTCACCACGTAGTTCTTGATTTGCTTGATCCAAAACTAGATTTTTGAATTCGCCACGCAGTTCATGATTTCCTTGATCAAAAACTAGATTTTTGTATTCACGACCAAATTCTTGATTTTCTTGATCCAAAACTAGATTTTTGTATTCGCGACCAAATTCTTGATTTTCTTGATCCAAAACAAGATTTTTGTATTCGCGACCAAATTCTTGATTTTCTTGATCCAAAACTAGATTTCTGTAATCGCGACAAAATTCTTGATTTTCTTGATCCAAAACTAGATTTTTGTATTCGCCACGCAGTTCTTGATTTTCTTGATCCAAAACTAGATTTTTGTATTCGCGACCAAATTCTTCATTTTCTTGATCCAAAACTAGATTTTTGTATTCGCCACGCAGTTCTTGACTTTCTTGATCCAAAACTAGATTTTTGTATTCGCGACCAAATTCTTGATTTTCTTGATCCAAAACTACATTTTTGTATTCGCCACGCAGTTCTTGATATTCTTGATCCAAAACTAGATTTTTGTATTCGCCACGCAGTTCATGATTTCCTTGATCCAAAACTAGATTTTTGTATTCGCGACCAAATGCTTGATTTTCTTGATCCAAAACTAGATTTTTGTATTCGCCACGCAGTTCTTGACTTTCTTGATCCAAAACTAGATTTTTGTATTCGCGACCAAATTCTTGATTTTCTTGATCCAAAACTACATTTTTGTATTCGCCACGCAGTTCTTGATATTCTTGATCCAAAACTAGATTTTTGTATTCGCCACGCAGTTCATGATTTCCTTGATCCAAAACTAGATTTTTGTATTTGCGACCAAATGCTTGATTTTCTTGATCCAAAACTAGATTTTTGTATTCGCCATGCAGTTCTTGAATTTCTTGATCCAAAACTAGATTTTTGTATTCGCGACCAAATTTTTCATTTTCTTGATCCAAAACTAGATTTTTGTATTCGCCACGAAGTTCTTGATTTTCTTGATCCAAAACTAGATTTTTGTATTCGCCACGCAGTTCATGATTTCCTTGATCCAAAACTAGATTTTTGTATTCGCGACCTTGATTTTTTTGATCCAAAACTAGATTTTTGTATTCGCGACCAAATTCTTGATTTTCTTGATCCAAAACTAGATTTTTGTATTCGCGACCAAATTCTTGATTTTCTTGATCCAAAACTAGATTTTTGTATTCGCGACCAAATTCTTGATTTTCTTGATCCAAAACAAGTTTTTTGTTTTCGCGACCAAATGCTTGATTTCCTTGATCCAAAACTTGATTTTTGTATTCGTCACACTGTTCTTGATTTTCTTGATCCAAAACTAGATTTTTGTATTCGCGACCAAATTCTTCATTTTCTTGATCCAAAACTAGATTTTTGTATTCGCCACGCAGTTCTTGACTTTCTTGATCCAAAAATAGATTTTTGTATTCGCGACCAAATTCTTGATTTTCTTGATCCAAAACTAGATTTTTGTATTCGCCACCAAGTTCTTGATTTTCTTGATCCAAAACTAGATTTTTGTATTCGCCACGCAGTTCATGATTTCCTTGATCCAAAACTAGATTTTTGTATTCGCGACCAAATTCTTGATTTTCTTGATCCAAAACTAGATTTTTATATTCGCGACCAAATTCTTGATTTTCTTGATCCAAAACTAAATTTTTGTATTCGCGACCAAATTCTTCATTTTCTGGATCCAAAACTAGTTTTTTGTTTTCGCGACCAAATGCTTGATTTCCTTAATCCAAAACTAGATTTTTGTATTCGCCACGCAGTTCTTGATTTTCTTGATCCAAAACTAGATTTTTGTATTCGCGACCAAATTCTTCATTTTCTTGATCCAAAACTAAATTTTTGTATTCGCCACGCAGTTCTTGATTTCCTTGATCCAAAACTAGATTTTTGTATTCGCGACCAAATGCTTGATTTTCTTGATCCAAAACTAGATTTTTGTATTCGCCATGCAGTTCTTGAATTTCTTGATCCAAAACTAGATTTTTGTATTCGCCACGGTTTTGTTGACTTGCTTGATCGAAAACTAGATTTTTGTATTCGCCACGCAGTTCATGATTTCCTTGATCCAAAACTAGATTTTTGTATTCGCGACTAAATTCTTGATTTTCTTGATCCAAAACAAGATTTTTGTATTCGCGACCAAATTCTTGATTTTCTTGATCCAAAACTAGATTTTTGTATTCGCCACGCAGTTCATGATTTCCTTGATCCAAAACTAGATTTTTGTATTCGCGACCTTGATTTTCTTGATCCAAAACTAGATTTTTGTATTCGCGTCCAAATTCTTGATTTTCTTGATCCAAAACTAGATTTTTGTATTCGCGACCAAATTCTTGATTTTCTTGATCCAAAACTAGATTTTTGTATTCGCGACCAAATTCTTGATTTTCTTGATCCAAAACTAGATTTTTGTATTCGCGACCAAATTCTTGATTTTCTTGATCCAAAACTAGTTTTTTGTTTTCGCGACCAAATGCTTGATTTCCTTGATCCAAAACTTGATTTTTGTATTCGTCACACTGTTCTTGATTTTCTTGATCCAAAACTAGATTTTTGTATTCGCGACCAAATTCTTCATTTTCTTGATCCAAAACTAGATTTTTGTATTCGCCACGCAGTTCTTGACTTTCTTGATCCAAAAATAGATTTTTGTATTCGCGACCAAATTCTTGATTTTCTTGATCCAAAACTAGATTTTTGTATTCGCCACCAAGTTCTTGATTTTCTTGATCCAAAACTAGATTTTTGTATTCGCCACGCAGTTCATGATTTCCTTGATCCAAAACTAGATTTTTGTATTCGCGACCAAATTCTTGATTTTCTTGATCCAAAACTAGATTTTTATATTCGCGACCAAATTCTTGATTTTCTTGATCCAAAACTAAATTTTTGTATTCGCGACCAAATTCTTCATTTTCTGGATCCAAAACTAGTTTTTTGTTTTCGCGACCAAATGCTTGATTTCCTTAATCCAAAACTAGATTTTTGTATTCGCCACGCAGTTCTTGATTTTCTTGATCCAAAACTAGATTTTTGTATTCGCGACCAAATTCTTCATTTTCTTGATCCAAAACTAAATTTTTGTATTCGCCACGCAGTTCTTGATTTCCTTGATCCAAAACTAGATTTTTGTATTCGCGACCAAATGCTTGATTTTCTTGATCCAAAACTAGATTTTTGTATTCGCCATGCAGTTCTTGAATTTCTTGATCCAAAACTAGATTTTTGTATTCGCCACGGTTTTGTTGACTTGCTTGATCGAAAACTAGATTTTTGTATTCGCCACGCAGTTCATGATTTCCTTGATCCAAAACTAGATTTTTGTATTCGCGACCAAATTCTTGATTTTCTTGATCCAAAACAAGATTTTTGTATTCGCGACCAAATTCTTGATTTTCTTGATCCAAAACTAGATTTTTGTATTCGCCACGCAGTTTCATGATTTCCTTGATCCAAAACTAGATTTTTGTATTCGCGACCTTGATTTTCTTGATCCAAAACTAGATTTTTGTATTCGCGTCCAAATTCTTGATTTTCTTGATCCAAAACTAGATTTTTGTATTCGCGACCAAATTCTTGATTTTCTTGATCCAAAACTAGATTTTTGTATTCGCGACCAAATCTTGATTTTCCTGATCCAAAACTAGTTTTTTGTTTTCGCGACCAAATGCTTGATTTCCTTGATCCAAAACTTGATTTTTGTATTCGTCACGCTGTTCTTGATTTTCTTGATCCAAAACTAGATTTTTGTATTCGCGACCAAATTCTTCATTTTCTTGATCCAAAACTAGATTTTTGTATTCGCCACGCAGTTCTTGACTTTCTTGATCCAAAACTAGATTTTTGTATTCGCGACCAAATTCTTGATTTTCTTGATCCAAAACTACATTTTTGTATTCGCCACGCAGTTCTTGATATTCTTGATCCAAAACTAGATTTTTGTATTCGCCACGCAAGTCATGATTTCCTTGATCCAAAACTAGATTTTTGTATTCGCGACCAAATGCTTGATTTTCTTGATCCAAAACTAGATTTTTGTATTCGCGACCTAATTCTTGATTTTCTTGATCCAAAACTAGATTTTTGAATTCGCGACCAAATTCTTCATTTTCTGGATCCAAAACTAGTTTTTTGTTTTCGCGACCAAATGCTTGATTTCCTTGATACAAAACTAGATTTTTGTATTCGCCACGCAGTTCTTGATTTTCTTGATCCAAAACTAGATTTTTGTATTCGCGACCAAATTCTTCATTTTCTTGATCCAAAACTAGATTTTTGTATTCGCCACGCAGTTCTTGACTTTCTTGATCCAAAACTAGATTTTTGTATTCGCGACCAAATTCTTGATTTTCTTGATCCAAAACTACATTTTTGTATTCGCCACGCAGTTCTTGATATTCTTGATCCAAAACTAGATTTTTGTATTCGCCACGCAGTTCATGATTTCCTTGATCCAAAACTAGATTTTTGTATTCGCGACCAAATGCTTGATTTTCTTGATCCAAAACTAGATTTTTGTATTCACCATGCAGTTCTTGAATTTCTTGATCCAAAACTAGATTTTTGTATTCGCCATGCAGTTCTTGAATTTCTTGATCCAAAACTAGATTTTTGTATTCGCGACCAAATTTTTCATTTTCTTGATCCAAAACTAGATTTTTGTATTCGCCACGTAGTTCTTGACTTGCTTGATCGAAAACTAGATTTTTGTATTCGCCACGCAGTTCATGATTTCGTTGATCCAAAACTAGATTTTTGTATTCGCGACCAAATTCTTGATTTCCTTGATCCAAAACAAGATTTTTGTATTCGCGACCAAATTCTTGATTTTCTTGATCCAAAACTAGATTTTTGTATTCGCCACGCAGTTCATGATTTCCTTGATCCAAAACTAGATTTTTGTATTCGCGACCTTGATTTTCTTGATCCAAAAGTAGATTTTTGTATTCGCGACCAAATTCTTGATTTTCTTGATCCAAAATTAGATTTTTGTATTCGCGACCAAATTCTTGATTTTCTTGATCCAAAACTAGATTTTTGTATTCGCGACCAAATCTTGATTTTCTTGATCCAAAACTAGTTTTTTGTTTTCGCGACCAAATGCTTGATTTCCTTGATCCAAAACTTGATTTTTGTATTCGTCACGCTGTTCTTGATTTTCTTGATCCAAAACTAGATTTTTGTATTCGCGACCAAATTCTTCATTTTCTTGATCAAAAACTAGATTTTTGTATTCGGCACGCAGTTCTTGACTTTCTTGATCCAAAACTAGATTTTTGTATTCGCGACAAAATTCTTGATTTTCTTGATCCAAAACTAGATTTTTGTATTCGCGACCAAATTCTTGATTTTCTTGATCCAAAACTAGATTTTTGTATTCGCCACGCACTTCTTGATTTTCTTGATCCAAAACAAGATTTTTGTATTCGCGACCAAATTCTTCATTTTCTTGATCCAAAACTAGATTTTTGTATTCGGCACGCAGTGCTTGACTTTCTTGATCCAAAACTAAATTTTTGTATTCGCGACCAAATGCTTGATTTTCTTGATCCAATAATAGATTTTTGTATTCGCCACGCAGTTCATGATTTCCTTGATCCAAAACTAGATTTTTGTATTCGCGACCAAATGCTTGATTTTCTTGATCCAAAACTAGATTTTTGTATTCGCGACCTAATTCTTGATTTTCTTGATCCAAAACTAGATTTTTGAATTCGCGACCAAATTCTTCATTTTCTGGATCCAAAACTAGTTTTTTGTTTTCGCGACCAAATGCTTGATTTCCTTGATACAAAACTAGATTTTTGTATTCGCCACGCAGTTCTTGATTTTCTTGATCCAAAACTAGATTTTTGTATTCGCGACCAAATTCTTCATTTTCTTGATCCAAAACTAGATTTTTGTATTCGCCACGCAGTTCTTGACTTTCTTGATCCAAAACTAGATTTTTGTATTCGCGACCAAATTCTTGATTTTCTTGATCCAAAACTACATTTTTGTATTCGCCACGCAGTTCTTGATATTCTTGATCCAAAACTAGATTTTTGTATTCGCCACGCAGTTCATGATTTCCTTGATCCAAAACTAGATTTTTGTATTCGCGACCAAATGCTTGATTTTCTTGATCCAAAACTAGATTTTTGTATTCACCATGCAGTTCTTAAATTTCTTGATCCAAAACTAGATTTTTGTATTCGCCATGCAGTTCTTGAATTTCTTGATCCAAAACTAGATTTTTGTATTCGCGACCAAATTTTTCATTTTCTTGATCCAAAACTAGATTTTTGTATTCGCCACGTAGTTCTTGACTTGCTTGATCGAAAACTAGATTTTTGTATTCGCCACGCAGTTCATGATTTCGTTGATCCAAAACTAGATTTTTGTATTCGCGACCAAATTCTTGATTTCCTTGATCCAAAACAAGATTTTTGTATTCGCGACCAAATTCTTGATTTTCTTGATCCAAAACTAGATTTTTGTATTCGCCACGCAGTTCATGATTTCCTTGATCCAAAACTAGATTTTTGTATTCGCGACCTTGATTTTCTTGATCCAAAAGTAGATTTTTGTATTCGCGACCAAATTCTTGATTTTCTTGATCCAAAATTAGATTTTTGTATTCGCGACCAAATTCTTGATTTTCTTGATCCAAAACTAGATTTTTGTATTCGCGACCAAATCTTGATTTTCTTGATCCAAAACTAGTTTTTTATTTTCGCGACCAAATGCTTGATTTCCTTGATCCAAAACTTGATTTTTGTATTCGTCACGCTGTTCTTGATTTTCTTGATCCAAAACTAGATTTTTGTATTCGCGACCAAATTCTTCATTTTCTTGATCCAAAACTAGATTTTTGTATTCGGCACGCAGTTCTTGACTTTCTTGATCCAAAACTAGATTTTTGTATTCGCGACAAAATTCTTGATTTTCTTGATCCAAAACTAGATTTTTGTATTCGCGACCAAATTCTTGATTTTCTTGATCCAAAACTAGATTTTTGTATTCGCCACGCACTTCTTGATTTTCTTGATCCAAAACAAGATTTTTGTATTCGCGACCAAATTCTTCATTTTCTTGATCCAAAACTAGATTTTTGTATTCGGCACGCAGTGCTTGACTTTCTTGATCCAAAACTAAATTTTTGTATTCGCGACCAAATGCTTGATTTTCTTGATCCAATAATAGATTTTTGTATTCGCCACGCAGTTCATGATTTCCTTGATCCAAAACTAGATTTTTGTATTCGCGACCAAATGCTTGATTTTCTTGATCCAAAACTAGATTTTTGTATTCGCCATGCAGTTCTTGAATTTCTTGATCCAAAACTAGATTTTTGTATTCGCGACCAAATTTTTCATTTTCTTGATCCAAAACTAGATTTTTGTATTCGCCACGTAGTTCTTGACTTGCTTGATCCAAAACTAGAATTTTGTATTCGCCACGCAGTTCATGATTTCCTTGATCAAAAACTAGATTTTTGTATTCACGACCAAATTCTTGATTTTCTTGATCCAAAACTAGATTTTTGTATTCGCGACCAAATTCTTGATTTTCTTGATCCAAAACAAGATTTTTGTATTCGCGACCAAATTCTTGATTTTCTTGATCCAAAACTAGATTTTTGTATTCCCCATGCAGTTCATGATTTCCTTGATCCAAAACTAGATTTTTGTATTCGCGACCAAATTCTTGATTTTCTTGATCCAAAATTAGATTTTTGTATTCGCCACGCATTTCTTGATTTTCTTGATCCAAAACAAGATTTCTGTATTCGCGACCAAATTCTTCATTTTCTTGATCCAAAACTAGATTTTTGTATTCGGCACGCAGTTCTTGACTTTCTTGATCCAAAACTAGATTTTTGTATTCGCGACCAAATTCTTGATTTGCTTGATCCAATACTAGATTTTTGTATTCGCCACGCAGTTCTTGATTATCTTGATCCAAAACTAGTTTGTTGTTTTCGCGACCAAATGCTTGATTTTCTTGATCCAAAACTAGATTTTTGTATTCGCGACCAAATTCTTGATTTCATTGATCCAAAACTTGATTTTTGTATTCGCCACGCAGTTCTTGATTTTCTTGATCCAAAACTAGATTCTTGTATTCGCGACCAAATTCTTGACTTTCTTGATCCAAAACTAGATTTTTGTATTCGCGACCAAATTCTTCATTTTCTTGATCCAAAACTAGATTTTTGTATTCGGCACGCAGTTCTTAACTTTCTTGATCCAAAACTAGATTTTTGTATTCGCGACCAAATTCTTGATTTTCTTGATCCAATACTAGATTTTTGTATTCGCCACCAAGTTCTTGATTTTCTTGATCCAAAACTAGATTTTTGTATTCGCCACGCAGTTCTTGATTATCTTGATCCAAAACTAGTTTGTTGTTTTCGCGACCAAATGCTTGATTTTCTTGATACAAAACTAGATTTTTGTATTCGCCATGCAGTTCTTGAATTTCTTGATCCAAAACTAGATTTTTGTATTCGCGACCAAATTTTTCATTTTCTTGATCCAAAACTAGATTTTTGTATTCGCCACGTAGTTCTTGACTTGCTTTATCCAAAACTAGATTTTTGTATTCGCCACGCAGTTCATGATTTCCTTGATCAAAAACTAGATTTTCGTATTCACGACCAAATTCTTGATTTTCTTGATCCAAAACTAGATTTTTGTATTCGCGACCAAATTCTTGATTTTCTGGATCCAAAACAAGATTTTTGTATTCGCGACAAAATTCTTGATTTTCTTGATCCAAAACTAGATTTTTGTATTCGTCATGCAGTTCATGATTTCCTTGATCCAAAACTAGATTTTTGTATTCGCGACCAAATTCTTCATTTTCTTGATCCAAAACTAGATTTTTGTATTCGCGACCAAATTCTTGATTTTCTTGATCCAAAACTAGATTTTTGTATTCGCCACGCACTTCTTGATTTTCTTGATCCAAAACAAGATTTTTGTATTCGCGACCAAATAATTCATTTTCTTGATCCAAAATTAGATTTTTGTATTCGGCACGCAGTTCTTGACTTTCTTGATCCAAAACTAGATTTTTGTATTCGCGACCAAATTCTTCATTTTCTTGATCCAAAACTAGATTTTTGTATTCGGCACGCAGTTCTTAACTTTCTTGATCCAAAACTAGATTTTTGTATTCGCGACCAAATTCTTGATTTTCTTGATCCAATACTAGATTTTTGTATTCGCCACCAAGTTCTTGATTTTCTTGATCCAAAACTAGATTTTTGTATTCGCCACGCAGTTCTTGATTATCTTGATCCAAAACTAGTTTGTTGTTTTCGCGACCAAATGCTTGATTTTCTTGATACAAAACTAGATTTTTGTATTCGCCATGCAGTTCTTGAATTTCTTGATCCAAAACTAGATTTTTGTATTCGCGACCAAATTTTTCATTTTCTTGATCCAAAACTAGATTTTTGTATTCGCCACGTAGTTCTTGACTTGCTTTATCCAAAACTAGATTTTTGTATTCGCCACGCAGTTCATGATTTCCTTGATCAAAAACTAGATTTTCGTATTCACGACCAAATTCTTGATTTTCTTGATCCAAAACTAGATTTTTGTATTCGCGACCAAATTCTTGATTTTCTGGATCCAAAACAAGATTTTTGTATTCGCGACCAAATTCTTGATTTTCTTGATCCAAAACTAGATTTTTGTATTCGTCATGCAGTTCATGATTTCCTTGATCCAAAACTAGATTTTTGTATTCGCGACCAAATTCTTGATTTTCTTGATCCAAAACTAGATTTTTGTATTCGCGACCAAATTCTTGATTTTCTTGATCCAAAACTAGATTTTTGTATTCGCCACGCACTTCTTGATTTTCTTGATCCAAAACAAGATTTTTGTATTTGCGACCAAATAATTCATTTTCTTGATCCAAAACTAGATTTTTGTATTCGGCACGCAGTTCTTGACTTTCTTGATCCAAAACTAGATTTTTGTATTCGCGACCAAATTCTTGATTTTCTTGATCCAAAACTACATTTTTGTATTCGCCACGCAGTTCTTGATATTCTTGATCCAAAACTAGATTTTTGTATTCGCCACGCAGTTCATGATTTCCTTGATCCAAAACTAGATTTTTGTATTCGCGACCAAATGCTTGATTTTCTTGATCCAAAACTAGATTTTTGTATTCACCATGCAGTTCTTGAATTTCTTGATCCAAAACTAGATTTTTGTATTCGCCATGCAGTTCTTGAATTTCTTGATCCAAAACTAGATTTTTGTATTCGCGACCAAATTTTTCATTTTCTTGATCCAAAACTAGATTTTTGTATTCGCCACGTAGTTCTTGACTTGCTTGATCGAAAACTAGATTTTTGTATTCGCCACGCAGTTCATGATTTCGTTGATCCAAAACTAGATTTTTGTATTCGCGACCAAATTCTTGATTTCCTTGATCCAAAACAAGATTTTTGTATTCGCGACCAAATTCTTGATTTTCTTGATCCAAAACTAGATTTTTGTATTCGCCACGCAGTTCATGATTTCCTTGATCCAAAACTAGATTTTTGTATTCGCGACCTTGATTTTCTTGATCCAAAAGTAGATTTTTGTATTCGCGACCAAATTCTTGATTTTCTTGATCCAAAATTAGATTTTTGTATTCGCGACCAAATTCTTGATTTTCTTGATCCAAAACTAGATTTTTGTATTCGCGACCAAATCTTGATTTTCTTGATCCAAAACTAGTTTTTTGTTTTCGCGACCAAATGCTTGATTTCCTTGATCCAAAACTTGATTTTTGTATTCGTCACGCTGTTCTTGATTTTCTTGATCCAAAACTAGATTTTTGTATTCGCGACCAAATTCTTCATTTTCTTGATCAAAAACTAGATTTTTGTATTCGGCACGCAGTTCTTGACTTTCTTGATCCAAAACTAGATTTTTGTATTCGCGACAAAATTCTTGATTTTCTTGATCCAAAACTAGATTTTTGTATTCGCGACCAAATTCTTGATTTTCTTGATCCAAAACTAGATTTTTGTATTCGCCACGCACTTCTTGATTTTCTTGATCCAAAACAAGATTTTTGTATTCGCGACCAAATTCTTCATTTTCTTGATCCAAAACTAGATTTTTGTATTCGGCACGCAGTGCTTGACTTTCTTGATCCAAAACTAAATTTTTGTATTCGCGACCAAATGCTTGATTTTCTTGATCCAATAATAGATTTTTGTATTCGCCACGCAGTTCATGATTTCCTTGATCCAAAACTAGATTTTTGTATTCGCGACCAAATGCTTGATTTTCTTGATCCAAAACTAGATTTTTGTATTCGCGACCTAATTCTTGATTTTCTTGATCCAAAACTAGATTTTTGAATTCGCGACCAAATTCTTCATTTTCTGGATCCAAAACTAGTTTTTTGTTTTCGCGACCAAATGCTTGATTTCCTTGATACAAAACTAGATTTTTGTATTCGCCACGCAGTTCTTGATTTTCTTGATCCAAAACTAGATTTTTGTATTCGCGACCAAATTCTTCATTTTCTTGATCCAAAACTAGATTTTTGTATTCGCCACGCAGTTCTTGACTTTCTTGATCCAAAACTAGATTTTTGTATTCGCGACCAAATTCTTGATTTTCTTGATCCAAAACTACATTTTTGTATTCGCCACGCAGTTCTTGATATTCTTGATCCAAAACTAGATTTTTGTATTCGCCACGCAGTTCATGATTTCCTTGATCCAAAACTAGATTTTTGTATTCGCGACCAAATGCTTGATTTTCTTGATCCAAAACTAGATTTTTGTATTCACCATGCAGTTCTTAAATTTCTTGATCCAAAACTAGATTTTTGTATTCGCCATGCAGTTCTTGAATTTCTTGATCCAAAACTAGATTTTTGTATTCGCGACCAAATTTTTCATTTTCTTGATCCAAAACTAGATTTTTGTATTCGCCACGTAGTTCTTGACTTGCTTGATCGAAAACTAGATTTTTGTATTCGCCACGCAGTTCATGATTTCGTTGATCCAAAACTAGATTTTTGTATTCGCGACCAAATTCTTGATTTCCTTGATCCAAAACAAGATTTTTGTATTCGCGACCAAATTCTTGATTTTCTTGATCCAAAACTAGATTTTTGTATTCGCCACGCAGTTCATGATTTCCTTGATCCAAAACTAGATTTTTGTATTCGCGACCTTGATTTTCTTGATCCAAAAGTAGATTTTTGTATTCGCGACCAAATTCTTGATTTTCTTGATCCAAAATTAGATTTTTGTATTCGCGACCAAATTCTTGATTTTCTTGATCCAAAACTAGATTTTTGTATTCGCGACCAAATCTTGATTTTCTTGATCCAAAACTAGTTTTTTGTTTTCGCGACCAAATGCTTGATTTCCTTGATCCAAAACTTGATTTTTGTATTCGTCACGCTGTTCTTGATTTTCTTGATCCAAAACTAGATTTTTGTATTCGCGACCAAATTCTTCATTTTCTTGATCCAAAACTAGATTTTTGTATTCGGCACGCAGTTCTTGACTTTCTTGATCCAAAACTAGATTTTTGTATTCGCGACAAAATTCTTGATTTTCTTGATCCAAAACTAGATTTTTGTATTCGCGACCAAATTCTTGATTTTCTTGATCCAAAACTAGATTTTTGTATTCGCCACGCACTTCTTGATTTTCTTGATCCAAAACAAGATTTTTGTATTCGCGACCAAATTCTTCATTTTCTTGATCCAAAACTAGATTTTTGTATTCGGCACGCAGTGCTTGACTTTCTTGATCCAAAACTAAATTTTTGTATTCGCGACCAAATGCTTGATTTTCTTGATCCAATAATAGATTTTTGTATTCGCCACGCAGTTCATGATTTTCTTGATCCAAAACTAGATTTTTGTATTCGCGACCAAATGCTTGATTTTCTTGATCCAAAACTAGATTTTTGTATTCGCCATGCAGTTCTTGAATTTCTTGATCCAAAACTAGATTTTTGTATTCGCGACCAAATTTTTCATTTTCTTGATCCAAAACTAGATTTTTGTATTCGCCACGTAGTTCTTGACTTGCTTGATCCAAAACTAGAATTTTGTATTCGCCACGCAGTTCATGATTTCCTTGATCAAAAACTAGATTTTTGTATTCACGACCAAATTCTTGATTTTCTTGATCCAAAACTAGATTTTTGTATTCGCGACCAAATTCTTGATTTTCTTGATCCAAAACAAGATTTTTGTATTCGCGACCAAATTCTTGATTTTCTTGATCCAAAACTAGATTTTTGTATTCGCCATGCAGTTCATGATTTCCTTGATCCAAAACTAGATTTTTGTATTCGCGACCAAATTCTTGATTTTCTTGATCCAAAATTAGATTTTTGTATTCGCCACGCATTTCTTGATTTTCTTGATCCAAAACAAGATTTTTGTATTCGCGACCAAATTCTTCATTTTCTTGATCCAAAACTAGATTTTTGTATTCGGCACGCAGTTCTTGACTTTCTTGATCCAAAACTAGATTTTTGTATTCGCGACCAAATTCTTGATTTGCTTGATCCAATACTAGATTTTTGTATTCGCCACGCAGTTCTTGATTATCTTGATCCAAAACTAGTTTGTTGTTTTCGCGACCAAATGCTTGATTTTCTTGATCCAAAACTAGATTTTTGTATTCGCGACCAAATTCTTGATTTCATTGATCCAAAACTTGATTTTTGTATTCGCCACGCAGTTCTTGATTTTCTTGATCCAAAACTAGATTCTTGTATTCGCGACCAAATTCTTGACTTTCTTGATCCAAAACTAGATTTTTGTATTCGCGACCAAATTCTTCATTTTCTTGATCCAAAACTAGATTTTTGTATTCGGCACGCAGTTCTTAACTTTCTTGATCCAAAACTAGATTTTTGTATTCGCGACCAAATTCTTGATTTTCTTGATCCAATACTAGATTTTTGTATTCGCCACCAAGTTCTTGATTTTCTTGATCCAAAACTAGATTTTTGTATTCGCCACGCAGTTCTTGATTATCTTGATCCAAAACTAGTTTGTTGTTTTCGCGACCAAATGCTTGATTTTCTTGATACAAAACTAGATTTTTGTATTCGCCATGCAGTTCTTGAATTTCTTGATCCAAAACTAGATTTTTGTATTCGCGACCAAATTTTTCATTTTCTTGATCCAAAACTAGATTTTTGTATTCGCCACGTAGTTCTTGACTTGCTTTATCCAAAACTAGATTTTTGTATTCGCCACGCAGTTCATGATTTCCTTGATCAAAAACTAGATTTTCGTATTCACGACCAAATTCTTGATTTTCTTGATCCAAAACTAGATTTTTGTATTCGCGACCAAATTCTTGATTTTCTGGATCCAAAACAAGATTTTTGTATTCGCGACCAAATTCTTGATTTTCTTGATCCAAAACTAGATTTTTGTATTCGTCATGCAGTTCATGATTTCCTTGATCCAAAACTAGATTTTTGTATTCGCGACCAAATTCTTCATTTTCTTGATCCAAAACTAGATTTTTGTATTCGCGACCAAATTCTTGATTTTCTTGATCCAAAACTAGATTTTTGTATTCGCCACGCACTTCTTGATTTTCTTGATCCAAAACAAGATTTTTGTATTCGCGACCAAATAATTCATTTTCTTGATCCAAAACTAGATTTTTGTATTCGGCACGCAGTTCTTGACTTTCTTGATCCAAAACTAGATTTTTGTATTCGCGACCAAATTCTTCATTTTCTTGATCCAAAACTAGATTTTTGTATTCGGCACGCAGTTCTTAACTTTCTTGATCCAAAACTAGATTTTTGTATTCGCGACCAAATTCTTGATTTTCTTGATCCAATACTAGATTTTTGTATTCGCCACCAAGTTCTTGATTTTCTTGATCCAAAACTAGATTTTTGTATTCGCCACGCAGTTCTTGATTATCTTGATCCAAAACTAGTTTGTTGTTTTCGCGACCAAATGCTTGATTTTCTTGATACAAAACTAGATTTTTGTATTCGCCATGCAGTTCTTGAATTTCTTGATCCAAAACTAGATTTTTGTATTCGCGACCAAATTTTTCATTTTCTTGATCCAAAACTAGATTTTTGTATTCGCCACGTAGTTCTTGACTTGCTTTATCCAAAACTAGATTTTTGTATTCGCCACGCAGTTCATGATTTCCTTGATCAAAAACTAGATTTTCGTATTCACGACCAAATTCTTGATTTTCTTGATCCAAAACTAGATTTTTGTATTCGTCATGCAGTTCATGATTTCCTTGATCCAAAACTAGATTTTTGTATTCGCGACCAAATTCTTGATTTTCTTGATCCAAAACTAGATTTTTGTATTCGCCACGCACTTCTTGATTTTCTTGATCCAAAACAAGATTTTTGTATTTGCGACCAAATAATTCATTTTCTTGATCCAAAACTAGATTTTTGTATTCGGCACGCAGTTCTTGACTTTCTTGATCCAAAACTAGATTTTTGTATTCGCGACCAAATTCTTGATTTTCTTGATCCAATACTAGATTTTTGTATTCGCCACCCAGTTCTTGATTTTCTTGATCCAAAACTAGATTTTTGTATTCGCCACGCAGTTCTTGATTATCTTGATCCAAAACTAGTTTCTTGTTTTCGTGACCAAATGCTTGATTTTCTTGATCCAAAACAAGATTTTTGTATTCGCGACCAAATTCTTGAATTCCTTGATCCAAAACTTGATTTTTGTATTCGCCACGCAGTTCTTGTTTTTCTTGATCCAAAACTAGATTCTTGTATTCGCGACCAAATTCTTGACTTCCTTGATCCAAAACTAGATTTTTGTATTCGCGACCAAATTCTTCATTTTCTTGATCCAAAACTAGATTTTTGTATTCGGCACGCAGTTCTTGACTTTCTTGATCCAAAACTAGATTTTTGTATTCGCGACCAAATTCTTGATTTTCTTGATCCAATACTAGATTTTTGTATTCGCCACCAAGTTCTTGATTTTTCTTGATCCAAAACTAGATTTTTGTATTCGCCATGCAGTTCATGATTTCCTTGATCCAAAACTAGATTTTTGTATTCGCGACCAAATTCTTGATTTTCTTGATCCAAAACTAGTTTTTTGTATTCGCCACGCAGTTCTTGATTTTCTTGATCCAAAACTAGATTTTTGTATTCGCGACTAAATTCTTCATTTTCTTGATCCAAAACTAGATTTTTGTATTCGGCACGCAGTTCTTGACTTTCCTGATCCAAAACTAGATTTTTGTATTCGCGACCAAATTCTTGATTTTCTTGATCCAATACTAGATTTTTGTATTCGCCACCAAGTTCTTGATTTTCTTATTCCATAACTAGATTTTTGTATTCGCCACGCAGTTCTTGATTATCTTGATCCAAAACTAGTTTGTTGTTTTCGCGACCAAATGCTTGATTTTCTTGATCCAAAACTAGATTTTTGTATTAGCCACGCAGTTCTTGAATTTCTTGATCCAAAACTAGATTTTTGTATTCGCCACGTAGTTCTTGACTTGCTTGATCCAAAACTAGATTTTTGTATTCGCCACGCAGTTCATGATTTCCTTGATCCAAAACTAGATTTTTGTATTCGCGACCAAATTCTTCATTTTCTTGCTCCAAAACTAGATTTTTGTATTCGGCACGCAGTTCTTGACTTTCTTGATCCAAAACTAGATTTTTGTATTCGCGACCAAATTCTTGATTTTCTTGATCCAATACTAGATTTTTGTATTCGCCACCAAGTTCTTGATTTTCTTGATCCAAAACTAGATTTTTGTATTCGCCACGCAGTTCTTGATTATCTTGATCCAAAACTAGCTTTTTGTATTCGCCACGTAGTTCTTGACTTGCTTGATCCAAAACTAGATTTTTGTATTCGCCACGCAGTTCATGATTTCCTTGATCCAAAACTAGATTTTTGTATTCGCGACCAAATTCTTGATTTTCTTGATCCAAAACAAGATTTTTGTATTCGCGACCAAATTCTTGATTTTCTTGATCCAAAACTAGATTTTTGTATTAGCCACGCAGTTCATGATTTCCTTGATCCAAAACTAGATTTTTGTATTCGCGACCTTGATTTTCTTGATCCAAAACTAGATTTTTGTATTCGCGACCTTGATTTTCTTGATCCAAAACTAGATTTTTGTATTCGCGACCTTGATTTTCTTGATCCAAAACTAGATTTTTGTATTCGCGACCAAATTCTTGATTTTCTTGATCCAAAACTAGATTTTTGTATTCGCGACCAAATTCTTGATTTTCTTGATCCAAAACTATTTTTTTGTTTTCGCGACCAAATGCTTGATTTCCTTGATCCAAAACTAGATTTTTGTATTCGCCACGCAGTTCTTGATTATCTTGATCCAAAACTAGCTTTTTGTATTCGCCACGTAGTTCTTGACTTGCTTGATCGAAAACTAGATTTTTGTATTCGCCACGCAGTTCATGATTTCGTTGATCCAAAACTAGATTTTTGTATTCGCGACCAAATTCTTGATTTCCTTGATCCAAAACAAGATTTTTGTATTCGCGACCAAATTCTTGATTTTCTTGATCCAAAACTAGATTTTTGTATTCGCCACGCAGTTCATGATTTCCTTGATCCAAAACTAGATTTTTGTATTCGCGACCTTGATTTTCTTGATCCAAAACTAGATTTTTGTATTCGCGACCTTGATTTTCTTGATCCAAAACTAGATTTTTGTATTCGCCACGCAGTTCTTGACTTTCTTGATCCAAAACTAGATTTTTGTATTCGCGACCAAATTCTTGATTTTCTTGATCCAAAACTAGATTTTTGTATTCGCGACCAAATTCTTGATTTTCTTGATCCAAAACTAGATTTTTGTATTCGCGACCAAATTCTTGATTTTCTTGATCCAAAACTAGATTTTTGTATTCGTCACGCTGTTCTTGATTTTCTTGATCCAAAACTAGATTTTTGTATTCGCGACCAAATTCTTCATTTGCTTGATCCAAAACTAGATTTTTGTATTCGCCACGCAGTTCTTGATTTTCTTGATCCAAAACTAGATTTTTGTATTCGCGACCAAATGCTTGATTTTCTTGATCCAAAACTAGATTTTTGTATTCGCGACCAAATTCTTGATTTTCTTGATCCAATACTAGATTTTTATATTCGCCACCAAGTTCTTGATTTTCTTGATCCAAAACTAGATTTTTGTATTCGCCACGCAGTTCTTGATTATCTTGATCCAAAACTAGTTTGTTGTTTTCGCGACCAAATGCTTGATTTTCTTGATCCAAAACTAGATTTTTGTATTCGCCACGCAGTTCTTGAATTTCTTGATCCAAAACTAGATTTTTGTATTCGCCACGGAGTTCTTGACTTGCTTGATCCAAAACTAGATTTTTGTATTCGCCACGCAGTTCATGATTTCCTTGATCCAAAACTAGATTTTTGTATTCGCGACCAAATTCTTGATTTTCTTGATCCAAAACTAGATTTTTGTATTCGCCACGCAGTTCTTGAATTTCTTGATCCAAAACAAGATTTTTGTATTCGCGACCAAATTCTTGATTTTCTTGTTCCAAAACTAGATTTTTGTATTCGCCACGCAGTTCTTGAATTTCTTGATCCAAAACTAGATTTTTGTATTCGCGACCAAATTTTTCATTTTCTTGATCCAAAACTAGATTTTTGTATTCGCCACGGAGTTCTTGACTTGCTTGATCGAAAACTAGATTTTTGTATTCGCCACGCAGTTCATGATTTCCTTGATCCAAAACTAGATTTTTGTATTCGCGACAAAATTCTTGATTTTCTTGATCCAAAACTAGATTTTTGTATTCGCGACCTTGATTTTCTTGATCCAAAACTAGATTTTTGTATTCGCGACCTTGATTTTCTTGATCCAAAACTAGATTTTTGTATTCGCGACCAAATTCTTGATTTTCTTGATCCAAAACTAGATTTTTGTATTCGCGACCAAATTCTTGATTTTCTTGATCCAAAACTAGATTTTTGTATTCGTCACGCTGTTCTTGATTTTCTTGATCCAAAACTAGATTTTTATATTCGCGACCAAATTCTTCATTTGCTTGATCCAAAACTAGATTTTTGTATTCGCCACGCAGTTCTTGATTTTCTTGATCCAAAACTAGATTTTTGTATTCGCGACCAAATGCTTGATTTTCTTGATCCAAAACTAGATTTTTGTATTCGCGACCAAATTCTTGATTTTCTTGATCCAATACTAGATTTTTATATTCGCCACCAAGTTCTTGATTTTCTTGATCCAAAACTAGATTTTTGTATTCGCCACGCAGTTCTTGATTATCTTGATCCAAAACTAGTTTGTTGTTTTCGCGACCAAATGCTTGATTTTCTTGATCCAAAACTAGATTTTTGTATTCGCCACGCAGTTCTTGAATTTCTTGATCCAAAACTAGATTTTTGTATTCGCCACGTAGTTCTTGACTTGCTTGATCCAAAACTAGATTTTTGTATTCGCCACGCAGTTCATGATTTCCTTGATCCAAAACTAGATTTTTGTATTCGCGACCAAATTCTTGATTTTCTTGATCCAAAACTAGATTTTTGTATTCGCCACGCAGTTCTTGAATTTCTTGATCCAAAACAAGATTTTTGTATTCGCGACCAAATTCTTGATTTTCTTGTTCCAAAACTAGATTTTTGTATTCGCCACGCAGTTCTTGAATTTCTTGATCCAAAACTAGATTTTTGTATTCGCCACGGAGTTCTTGACTTGCTTGATCGAAAACTAGATTTTTGTATTCGCCACGCAGTTCATGATTTCCTTGATCCAAAACTAGATTTTTGTATTCGCGACCAAATTCTTGATTTTCTTGATCCGAAACAAGATTTTTCTATTCGCGACCACATTCTTGATTTTTCTTGATCCAAAACTAGATTTTTGTATTCGCCACGCAGTTCATGATTTCCTTGATCCAAAACTAGATTTTTGTATTCGCGACCTTGATTTTCTTGATCCAAAACTAGATTTTTGTATTCGCGACCAAATTCTTGATTTTCTTGATCCAAAACTAGATTTTTGTATTCGCGACCAAATTCTTGATTTTCCTGATCCAAAACTAGATTTTTGTATTCGCGACCAAATTCTTGATTTTCTTGATCCAAAACTAGTTTTTTGTTTTCGCGACCAAATGCTTGATTTCCTTGATCCAAAACTAGATTTTTGTATTCGCCACCAAGTTCTTGATTTTCTTGATCCAAAACTAGATTTTTGTATTCGCCACGCAGTTCATGATTTCCTTGATCCAAAACTAGATTTTTGTATTCGTGACCAAATTCTTGATTTTCTTGATCCAAAACTAGATTTTTGTATTCGCGACCAAATTCTTCATTTTCTTGATCCAAAACTAGATTTTTGTATTCGCCACGCAGTTCTTGATTTTCTTGATCCAAAACTAGATTTTTGTATTCGCGACCAAATTCTTCATTTTCTTGATCCAAAACTAGATTTTTGTATTCGCCACGCAGTTCTTGACTTTCTTGATCCAAAACTAGATTTTTGTATTCGCGACCAAATTCTTGTTTTTCTTGATCCAAAACTAGATTTTTGTATTCGCCACGCAGTTCTTGATTTTCTTGATCCAAAACTACTTGTTTGTTTTCGCGACCAAATGCTTGATTTTCTTGATCCAAAACTAGATTTTTGTATTCGCCATGCAGTTCTTGAATTTCTTGATCCAAAACTAGATTTTTGTATTCGCGACCAAATTTTTCATTTTCTTGATCCAAAACTAGATTTTTGTATTCGCCACGTAGTTCTTGACTTTCTTGATCCAAAACTATATTTTTGTATTCGCGACCAAATTCTTGATTTTCTTGATCCAAAACTAGATTTTTGTATTCGCCACCAAGTTCTTGATTTGCTTGATCCAAAACTAGATTTTTGTATTCGCCACGCAGTTCATGATTTCCTTGATAAAAAAACTAGATTTTTGTATTCACGACCAAATTCTTGATTTTCTTGATCCAAAACTAGATTTTTGTATTCACGACCAAATTCTTGATTTTCTTGATCCAAAACAAGATTTTTGTATTCTCGACCAAATTCTTGATTTTCTTGATCCAAAACTAGATTTTTATATTCGCCATGCAGTTCATGATTTCCTTGATCCAAAACTAGATTTTTGTATTCGCGACCAAATTCTTGATTTTCTTGATTCAAAACTAGATTTTTGTATTCGCGACCAAATTCTTGATTTTCTTGATCCAAAACTAGATTTTTGTATTCGCGACCAAATTCTTGATTTTCTTGATCCAAAACTAGATTTTTGTATTCGCCACGTAGTTCTTGACTTGCTTGATCGAAAACTAGATTTTTGTATTCGCCACGCAGTTCATGATTTCCTTGATCCAAAACTAGATTTTTGTATTCGCGACCAAATTCTTGATTTTCTTGATCAAAAACTAGATTTTTGTATTCGCGACCAAATTCTTGATTTTCTTGATCCAAAACTAGTTTTTTGTTTTCGCGACCAAATGCTTGATTTCCTTGATCCAAAACTAGATTTTTGTATTCGTCACGCTGTTCTTGATTTTCTTGATCCAAAACTAGATTTTTGTATTCGCGACCAAATTCTTGATTTTCTTGATCCAAAACTAGATTTTTGTATTCGCGACCAAATTCTTGATTTTCTTGATCCAAAACTAGTTTTTTGTTTTCGCGACCAAATGCTTGATTTCCTTGATCCAAAACTAGATTTTTGTATTCGTCACGCTGTTCTTGATTTTCTTGATCCAAAACTAGATTTTTGTATTCGCGACCAAATTCTTCATTTTCTTGATCCAAAACTAGATTTTTGTATTCGCCACGCAGTTCTTGACTTTCTTGATCCAAAAATAGATTTTTGTATTCGCGACCAAATTCTTGATTTTCTTGATCCAAAACTAGATTTTTGTATTCGCCACCAAGTTCTTGATTTTCTTGATCCAAAACTAGATTTTTGTATTCGCCACGCAGTTCGTGATTTCCTTGATCCAAAACTAGATTTTTGTATTCGCGACGAAATTCTTGATTTTCTTGATCCAAAACTAGATTTTTGTATTCGCGACCAAATTCTTGATTTTCTTGATCCAAAACTAGATTTTTGTATTCGCGACCAAATTCTTCATTTTCTGGATCCAAAACTAGTTTTTTGTTTTCGCGACCAAATTCTTGATTTTCTTGATCCAAAACTAGTTTTTTGTTTTCGCGACCAAATGCTTGATTTCCTTGATCCAAAACTAGATTTTTGTATTCGTCACGCTGTTCTTGATTTTCTTGATCCAAAACTAGATTTTTGTATTCGCGACCAAATTCTTCATTTTCTTGATCCAAAACTAGATTTTTGTATTCGCCACGCAGTTCTTGACTTTCTTGATCCAAAAATAGATTTTTGTATTCGCGACCAAATTCTTGATTTTCTTGATCCAAAACTAGATTTTTGTATTCGCCACCAAGTTCTTGATTTTCTTGATCCAAAACTAGATTTTTGTATTCGCCACGCAGTTCATGATTTCCTTGATCCAAAACTAGATTTTTGTATTCGCGACCAAATTCTTGATTTTCTTGATCCAAAACTAGATTTTTGTATTCGCGACCAAATTCTTGATTTTCTTGATCCAAAACTAGATTTTTGTATTCGCGACCAAATTCTTCATTTTCTGGATCCAAAACTAGTTTTTTGTTTTCGCGACCAAATGCTTGATTTCCTTGATCCAAAACTAGATTTTTGTATTCGCCACGCAGTTCTTGATTTTCTTGATCCAAAACTAGATTTTTGTATTCGCGACCAAATTCTTCATTTTCTTGATCCAAAACTAGATTTTTGTATTCGCCACGCAGTTCTTGATTTTCTTGATCCAAAACTAGATTTTTGTATTCGCGACCAACTTCTTCATTTTCTTGATCCAAAACTAGATTTTTGTATTCGCCACGCAGTTCTTGACTTTCTTGATCCAAAACTAGATTTTTGTATTCGCGACCAAATTCTTGTTTTTCTTGATCCAAAACTAGATTTTTGTATTCGCCACGCAGTTCTTGATTTTCTTGATCCAAAACTACTTGTTTGTTTTCGCGACCAAATGCTTGATTTTCTTGATCCAAAACTAGATCTTTGTATTCGCCATGCAGTTCTTGAATTTCTTGATCCAAACCTAGATTTTTGTATTCGCGACCAAATTTTTCATTTTCTTGATCCAAAACTAGATTTTTGTATTCGCCACGTAGTTCTTGACTTTCTTGATCCAAAACTAGATTTTTGTATTCGCGACCAAATTCTTGATTTTCTTGATCCAAAACTAGATTTTTGTATTCGCCACCAAGTTCTTGATTTGCTTGATCCAGAACTAGATTTTTGTATTCGCCACGCAGTTCATGATTTTCTTGATAAAAAAACTAGATTTTTGTATTCACGACCAAATTCTTGATTTTCTTGATCCAAAACTAGATTTTTGTATTCGCGACCAAATTCTTGATTTTCTTGATCCAAAACTAGTTTTTTGTTTTCGCGACCAAATGCTTGATTTCCTAGATCCAAAACTAGATTTTTGTATTCGCCACGCAGTTCTTGATTTTCTTGATCCAAAACTAGATTTTTGTATTCGCGACCAAATTCTTGATTTTCTTGATCCAAAACTAGATTTTTGTATTCGCGACCAAATTCTTGATTTTCTTGATCCAAAACTAGATTTTTGTATTCGCGACCAAATTCTTGATTTTCTTGATCCAAAACTATTTTTTTGTTTTCGCGACCAAATGCTTGATTTCCTTGATCCAAAACTAGATTTTTGTATTCGTCACGCTGTTCTTGATTTTCTTGATCCAAAACTAGATTTTTGTATTCGCGACCAAATTCTTCATTTTCTTGATCCAAAACTAGATTTTTGTATTCGCCACGCAGTTCTTGACTTTCTTGATCCAAAACTAGATTTTTGTTTTCGCGACCAAATGCTTGATTTTCTTGATCCAAAACTAGATTTTTGTATTCGCCACGCAGTTCTTGAATTTCTTGATCCAAAACTAGATTTTTGTATTCGCCACGCAATTCATGATTTCCTTGATCCAAGACTAGATTTTTGTATTCGCCACCAACTTCTTGATTTTCTTGATCCAAAACTAGATTTTTGTATTCGCGACCAAATTCTTGATTTTCTTGATCCAAAACTAGATTTTTGTATTCGCGACCAAGTTCTTGATTTTCTTGATCCAAACATAGATTTTTGTATTCGCGACCAAATTCTTGATTTTCTTGATCCAAAAATAGATTTTTGTATTCGCGACCAAATTCTTCATTTTCTGGATCCAAAACTAGTTTTTTGTTTTCGCGACCAAATGCTTGATTTCCTAGATCCAAAACTAGATTTTTGTATTCGCCACGCAGTTCTTGATTTTCTTGATCCAAAACTAGATTTTTGTATTCGCGACCAAATTCTTCATTTTCTTGATCCAAAACTAGATTTTTGTATTCGCCACGCAGTTCTTGATTTTCTTGATCCAAAACTAGTTTTTTGTTTTCGCGGCCAAATGCTTAATTTCCTTGATCCAAAACTAGATTTTTGTATTCGCCACGCAGTTCTTGATTTTCTTGATCAAAAACTAGATTTTTGTATTCGCGACCAAATTCTTGATTTTCTTGATCCAAAACTAGTTTTTTGTTTTCGCGACCAAATGCTTGATTTCCTTGATCCAAAACTAGATTTTTGTATTCGCGACCAAATTCTTCATTTTCTTGATCCAAAACTAGATTTTTGTATTCGCCACGCAGTTCTTGACTTTCTTGATCCAAAAATAGATTTTTGTATTCGCGACCAAATTCTTGATTTTCTTGATCCAAAACTAGATTTTTGTATTCGCGACCAAGTTCTTGATTTTCTTCATCCAAACGTAGATTTTTGTATTCGCGACCAAATTCTTGATTTTCTTGATCCAAAAATAGATTTTTGTATTCGCGACCAAATTCTTCATTTTCTGGATCCAAAACTAGTTTTTTGTTTTCGCGACCAAATGCTTGATTTCCTAGATCCAAAACTAGATTTTTGTATTCGCCACGCAGTTCTTGATTTTCTTGATCCAAAACTAGATTTTTGTATTCGCGACCAAATTCTTGATTTTCTTGATCCAAAACTAGATTTTTGTATTCGCGACCAAATTCTTGATTTTCTTGATCCAAAAATAGATTTTTGTATTCGCGACCAAATTCTTTATTTTCTGGATCCAAAACTAGTTTTTTGTTTTCGCGACCAAATGCTTGATTTCCTAGATCCAAAACTAGATTTTTGTATTCGCCACGCAGTTCTTGATTTTCTTGATCCAAAACTAGATTTTTGTATTCGCAACCAAATTCTTGATTTTCTTGATCCAAAACTAGATTTTTGTATTCGCGACCAAATTCTTGATTTTCTTGATCCAAAACTAGATTTTTGTATTCGCGACCAAATTCTTGATTTTCTTGATCCAAAACTATTTTTTTGTTTTCGCGACCAAATGCTTGATTTCCTTGATCCAAAACTAGATTTTTGTATTCGTCACGCTGTTCTTGATTTTCTTGATCCAAAACTAGATTTTTGTATTCGCGACCAAATTCTTCATTTTCTTGATCCAAAACTAGATTTTTGTATTCGCCACGCAGTTCTTGACTTTCTTGATCCAAAACTAGATTTTTGTTTTCGCGACCAAATGCTTGATTTTCTTGATCCAAAACTAGATTTTTGTATTCGCCACGCAGTTCTTGAATTTCTTGATCCAAAACTAGATTTTTGTATTCGCCACGCAATTCATGATTTCCTTGATCCAAGACTAGATTTTTGTATTCGCCACCAACTTCTTGATTTTCTTGATCCAAAACTAGATTTTTGTATTCGCGACCAAATTCTTGATTTTCTTGATCCAAAACTAGATTTTTGTATTCGCGACCAAATTCTTGATTTTCTTGATCCAAAACTATTTTTTTGTTTTCGCGACCAAATGCTTGATTTCCTTGATCCAAAACTAGATTTTTGTATTCGTCACGCTGTTCTTGATTTTCTTGATCCAAAACTAGATTTTTGTATTCGCGACCAAATTCTTCATTTTCTTGATCCAAAACTAGATTTTTGTATTCGCCACGCAGTTCTTGACTTTCTTGATCCAAAAATAGATTTTTGTATTCGCGACCAAATTCTTGATTTTCTTGATCCAAAACTAGATTTTTGTATTCGCCACCAAGTTCTTTATTTTCTTGATCCAAAACTAGATTTTTGTATTCGCGACCAAATTCTTGATTTTCTTGATCCAAAACTAGATTTTTGTATTCGCGACCAAATTCTTGATTTTCTTGATCCAAAACTATTTTTTTGTTTTCGCGACCAAATGCTTGATTTCCTTGATCCAAAACTAGATTTTTGTATTCGTCACGCTGTTCTTGATTTTCTTGATCCAAAACTAGATTTTTGTATTCGCGACCAAATTCTTCATTTTCTTGATCCAAAACTAGATTTTTGTATTCGCCACGCAGTTCTTGACTTTCTTGATCCAAAACTAGATTTTTGTTTTCGCGACCAAATGCTTGATTTTCTTGATCCAAAACTAGATTTTTGTATTCGCCACGCAGTTCTTGAATTTCTTGATCCAAAACTAGATTTTTGTATTCGCCACGCAATTCATGATTTCCTTGATCCAAGACTAGATTTTTGTATTCGCCACCAACTTCTTGATTTTCTTGATCCAAAACTAGATTTTTGTATTCGCGACCAAATTCTTGATTTTCTTGATCCAAAACTAGATTTTTGTATTCGCGACCAAGTTCTTGATTTTCTTGATCCAAACATAGATTTTTGTATTCGCGACCAAATTCTTGATTTTCTTGATCCAAAAATAGATTTTTGTATTCGCGACCAAATTCTTCATTTTCTGGATCCAAAACTAGTTTTTTGTTTTCGCGACCAAATGCTTGATTTCCTAGATCCAAAACTAGATTTTTGTATTCGCCACGCAGTTCTTGATTTTCTTGATCCAAAACTAGATTTTTGTATTCGCGACCAAATTCTTCATTTTCTTGATCCAAAACTAGATTTTTGTATTCGCCACGCAGTTCTTGACTTTCTTGATCCAAAACTAGATTTTTGTATTCGCGACCAAATTCTTGATTTTCTTGATCCAAAACTACATTTTTGTATTCGCCACGCAGTTCTTGATATTCTTGATCCAAAACTAGATTTTTGTATTCGCCACGCAGTTCATGATTTCCTTGATCCAAAACTAGATTTTTGTATTCGCGACCAAGTTCTTGATTTTCTTGATCCAAACGTAGATTTTTGAATTCGCGACCAAATTCTTGATTTTCTTGATCCAAAAATAGATTTTTGTATTCGCGACCAAATTCTTCATTTTCTGGATCCAAAACTAGTTTTTTGTTTTCGCGACCAAATGCTTGATTTCCTAGATCCAAAACTAGATTTTTGTATTCGCCACGCAGTTCTTGATTTTCTTGATCCAAAACTAGATTTTTGTATTCGCGACCAAATTCTTCATTTTCTTGATCCAAAACTAGATTTTTGTATTCGCCACGCAGTTCTTGATTTTCTTGATCCAAAACTAGTTTTTTGTTTTCGCGGCCAAATGCTTAATTTCCTTGATCCAAAACTAGATTTTTGTATTCGCCACGCAGTTCTTGATTTTCTTGATCAAAAACTAGATTTTTGTATTCGCGACCAAATTCTTGATTTTCTTGATCCAAAACTAGTTTTTTGTTTTCGCGACCAAATGCTTGATTTCCTTGATCCAAAACTAGATTTTTGTATTCGCGACCAAATTCTTCATTTTCTTGATCCAAAACTAGATTTTTGTATTCGCCACGCAGTTCTTGACTTTCTTGATCCAAAAATAGATTTTTGTATTCGCGACCAAATTCTTGATTTTCTTGATCCAAAACTAGATTTTTGTATTCGCGACCAAGTTCTTGATTTTCTTCATCCAAACGTAGATTTTTGTATTCGCGACCAAATTCTTGATTTTCTTGATCCAAAAATAGATTTTTGTATTCGCGACCAAATTCTTCATTTTCTGGATCCAAAACTAGTTTTTTGTTTTCGCGACCAAATGCTTGATTTCCTAGATCCAAAACTAGATTTTTGTATTCGCCACGCAGTTCTTGATTTTCTTGATCCAAAACTAGATTTTTGTATTCGCGACCAAATTCTTGATTTTCTTGATCCAAAACTAGATTTTTGTATTCGCGACCAAATTCTTGATTTTCTTGATCCAAAACTAGATTTTTGTATTCGCGACCAAATTCTTGATTTTCTTGATCCAAAACTATTTTTTTGTTTTCGCGACCAAATGCTTGATTTCCTTGATCCAAAACTAGATTTTTGTATTCGTCACGCTGTTCTTGATTTTCTTGATCCAAAACTAGATTTTTGTATTCGCGACCAAATTCTTCATTTTCTTGATCCAAAACTAGATTTTTGTATTCGCCACGCAGTTCTTGACTTTCTTGATCCAAAACTAGATTTTTGTTTTCGCGACCAAATGCTTGATTTTCTTGATCCAAAACTAGATTTTTGTATTCGCCACGCAGTTCTTGAATTTCTTGATCCAAAACTAGATTTTTGTATTCGCCACGCAATTCATGATTTCCTTGATCCAAGACTAGATTTTTGTATTCGCCACCAACTTCTTGATTTTCTTGATCCAAAACTAGATTTTTGTATTCGCGACCAAATTCTTGATTTTCTTGATCCAAAACTAGATTTTTGTATTCGCGACCAAATTCTTGATTTTCTTGATCCAAAACTATTTTTTTGTTTTCGCGACCAAATGCTTGATTTCCTTGATCCAAAACTAGATTTTTGTATTCGTCACGCTGTTCTTGATTTTCTTGATCCAAAACTAGATTTTTGTATTCGCGACCAAATTCTTCATTTTCTTGATCCAAAACTAGATTTTTGTATTCGCCACGCAGTTCTTGACTTTCTTGATCCAAAAATAGATTTTTGTATTCGCGACCAAATTCTTGATTTTCTTGATCCAAAACTATTTTTTTGTTTTCGCGACCAAATGCTTGATTTCCTTGATCCAAAACTAAATTTTTGTATTCGTCACGCTGTTCTTGATTTTCTTGATCCAAAACTAGATTTTTGTATTCGCGACCAAATTCTTCATTTTCTTGATCCAAAACTAGATTTTTGTATTCGCCACGCAGTTCTTGACTTTCTTGATCCAAAACTAGATTTTTGTTTTCGCGACCAAATGCTTGATTTTCTTGATCCAAAACTAGATTTTTGTATTCGCCACGCAGTTCTTGAATTTCTTGATCCAAAAATATATTTTTATATTCGCGACCAAATTCTTCATTTTCTTGATCCAAAACTAGATTTTTGTATTCGCAACGCAGTTCTTGATTTTCTTGATCCAAAACTATATTTTTGTATTCGCGACCAAATTCTTCATTTTCTTGATCCAAAACTAGATTTTTGTATTCGCCACGTAGTTCTTGACTTTCTTGATCCAAAAATAGATTTTTGTTTTCGCGACCAAATGCTTGATTTTCTTGATCCAAAACTAGATTTTTGTATTCGCCACGCAGTTCTTGAATTTCTTGATCCAAAACTAGATTTTTGTATTCGCCACGCAATTCATGATTTCCTTGATCCAAGACTAGATTTTTGTATTCGCCACCAACTTCTTGATTTTCTTGATCCAAAACTAGATTTTTGTATTCGCGACCAAATTCTTGATTTTCTTGATCCAAAACTATTTTTTTGTTTTCGCGACCAAATGCTTGATTTCCTTGATCCAAAACTAGATTTTTGTATTCGTCACGCTGTTCTTGATTTTCTTGATCCAAAACTAGATTTTTGTATTCGCGACCAAATTCTTCATTTTCTTGATCCAAAACTAGATTTTTGTATTCGCCACGCAGTTCTTGACTTTCTTGATCCAAAACTAGATTTTTGTTTTCGCGACCAAATGCTTGATTTTCTTGATCCAAAACTAGATTTTTGTATTCGCCACGCAGTTCTTGAATTTCTTGATCCAAAACTAGATTTTTGTATTCGCCACGCAATTCATGATTTCCTTGATCCAAGACTAGATTTTTGTATTCGCCACCAACTTCTTGATTTTCTTGATCCAAAACTAGATTTTTGTATTCGTGACCAAATTCTTGATTTTCTTGATCCAAAACTAGATTTTTGTATTCGCGACCAAATTCTTGATTTTCTTGATCCAAAACTATTTTTTTGTTTTCGCGACCAAATGCTTGATTTCCTTGATCCAAAACTAGATTTTTGTATTCGTCACGCTGTTCTTGATTTTCTTGATCCAAAACTAGATTTTTGTATTCGCGACCAAATTCTTCATTTTCTTGATCCAAAACTAGATTTTTGTATTCGCCACGCAGTTCTTGACTTTCTTGATCCAAAAATAGATTTTTGTATTCGCGACCAAATTCTTGATTTTCTTGATCCAAAACTAGATTTTTGTATTCGCCACCAAGTTCTTGATTTTCTTCATCCAAAACTAGATTTTTGTATTCGCCACGCAGTTAATGATTTCCTTGATCCAAAACTAGATTTTTGTATTCGTGACCAAGTTCTTGATTTTCTTGATCCAAACCTAGATTTTTGTATTCGCGACCAAATTCTTGATTTTCTTGATCCAAAAATAGATTTTTGTATTCGCGACCAAATTCTTCATTTTCTGGATCCAAAACTAGTTTTTTGTTTTCGCGACCAAATGCTTGATTTCCTAGATCCAAAACTAGATTTTTGTATTCGCCACGCAGTTCTTGATTTTCTTGATCCAAAACTAGAATTTTGTATTCGCGACCAAATTCTTCATTTTCTTGATCCAAAACTAGTTTTTTGTATTCGCCACGCAGTTCTTGACTTTCTTGATCCAGAACTAGTTTTTTGTTTTCGCGACCAAATACTTGATTTCCTAGATCCAAAACTAGATTTTTGTATTCGCCACGCAGTTCTTGATTTTCTTGATCCAAAACTAGATTTTTGTATTCGCGACCAAATTCTTCATTTTCTTGATCCAAAACTAGATTTTTGTATTCGCGACCAAATTCTTGATTTTCTTGATCCAAAACTAGATTTTTGTATTCGCCACCAAGTTCTTGATTTTCTTGATCCAAAAATAGATTTTTGTATTCGCCACGCAGTTCATGATTTCCTTGATCCAAAACTAGATTTTTGTATTCGCGACCAACTTCTTGATTTTCTTGATCCAAAACTAGAATTTTGTATTCGCGACCAAATTCTTGATTTTCTTGATCCAAAACTAGATTTTTGTATTCGCGACCAAATTCTTGATTTTCTTGATCCAAAACTATTTTTTTGTTTTCGCGACCAAATGCTTGATTTCCTTGATCCAAAACTAGATTTTTGTATTCGTCACGCTGTTCTTGATTTTCTTGATCCAAAACTAGATTTTTGTATTCGCGACCAAATTCTTCATTTTCTTGATCCAAAACTAGATTTTTGTATTCGCCACGCAGTTCTTGACTTTCTTGATCCAAAACTAGATTTTTGTATTCGCGACCAAATTCTTCATTTTCTTGATCCAAAACTAGATTTTTGTATTCGCCACGCAGTTCTTGACTTTCTTGATCCAAAACTAGATTTTTGTTTTCGCGACCAAATTCTTAATTTTCTTGATCCAAAACTAGTTTTTTGTTTTCGCGAACAATGCTTGACTTTCTTGATCCAAAACTTGATTTTTGTATTCGCCACGCAGTTCTTGATTTTCTTGATCCAAAACTAGATTCTTGTATTCGCGACCAAATTCTTGAATTTCTTGATCCAAAAATAGATTTTTGTATTCGCCACGCAGTTCATGATTTCCTTGATCCAAAACTAGATTTTTGTATTCGCGACCAACTTCTTGATTTTCTTAATCCAAAACTAGAATTTTGTATTCGCGACCAAATTCTTGATTTTCTTGATCCAAAACTAGATTTTTGTATTCGCGACCAAATTCTTGATTTTCTTGATCCAAAACTAGATTTTTGTATTCGCGACCAAATTCTTGATTTCCTTGATCCAAAACTAGATTTTTGTATTCGCGACCAAATTCTTGATTTTCTTGATCCAAAACTATTTTTTTGTTTTCGCGACCAAATGCTTGATTTCCTTGATCCAAAACTAGATTTTTGTATTCGTCACGCTGTTCTTGATTTTCTTGATCCAAAACTAGATTTTTGTATTCGCGACCAAATTCTTCATTTTCTTGATCCAAAACTAGATTTTTGTATTCGCCACGCAGTTCTTGACTTTCTTGATCCAAAACTAGATTTTTGTTTTCGCGACCAAATGCTTGATTTTCTTGATCCAAAACTAGATTTTTGTATTCGCCACGCAGTTCTTGAATTTCTTGATCCAAAACTAGATTTTTGTATTCGCCACGCAATTCATGATTTCCTTGATCCAAGACTAGATTTTTGTATTCGCCACCAACTTCTTGATTTTCTTGATCCAAAACTAGATTTTTGTATTCGCGACCAAATTCTTGATTTTCTTGATCCAAAACTAGATTTTTGTATTCGCGACCAAATTCTTGATTTTCTTGATCCAAAACTATTTTTTTGTTTTCGCGACCAAATGCTTGATTTCCTTGATCCAAAACTAGATTTTTGTATTCGTCACGCTGTTCTTGATTTTCTTGATCCAAAACTAGATTTTTGTATTCGCGACCAAATTCTTCATTTTCTTGATCCAAAACTAGATTTTTGTATTCGCCACGCAGTTCTTGACTTTCTTGATCCAAAAATAGATTTTTGTATTCGCGACCAAATTCTTGATTTTCTTGATCCAAAACTAGATTTTTGTATTCGCCACCAAGTTCTTGATTTTCTTCATCCAAAACTAGATTTTTGTATTCGCCACGCAGTTAATGATTTCCTTGATCCAAAACTAGATTTTTGTATTCGTGACCAAGTTCTTGATTTTCTTGATCCAAACCTAGATTTTTGTATTCGCGACCAAATTCTTGATTTTCTTGATCCAAAAATAGATTTTTGTATTCGCGACCAAATTCTTCATTTTCTGGATCCAAAACTAGTTTTTTGTTTTCGCGACCAAATGCTTGATTTCCTAGATCCAAAACTAGATTTTTGTATTCGCCACGCAGTTCTTGATTTTCTTGATCCAAAACTAGAATTTTGTATTCGCGACCAAATTCTTCATTTTCTTGATCCAAAACTAGATTTTTGTATTCGCCACGCAGTTCTTGACTTTCTTGATCCAGAACTAGTTTTTTGTTTTCGCGACCAAATACTTGATTTCCTAGATCCAAAACTAGATTTTTGTATTCGCCACGCAGTTCTTGATTTTCTTGATCCAAAACTAGATTTTTGTATTCGCGACCAAATTCTTCATTTTCTTGATCCAAAACTAGATTTTTGTATTCGCGACCAAATTCTTGATTTTCTTGATCCAAAACTAGATTTTTGTATTCGCCACCAAGTTCTTGATTTTCTTGATCCAAAAATAGATTTTTGTATTCGCCACGCAGTTCATGATTTCCTTGATCCAAAACTAGATTTTTGTATTCGCGACCAACTTCTTGATTTTCTTGATCCAAAACTAGAATTTTGTATTCGCGACCAAATTCTTGATTTTCTTGATCCAAAACTAGATTTTTGTATTCGCGACCAAATTCTTGATTTTCTTGATCCAAAACTATTTTTTTGTTTTCGCGACCAAATGCTTGATTTCCTTGATCCAAAACTAGATTTTTGTATTCGTCACGCTGTTCTTGATTTTCTTGATCCAAAACTAGATTTTTGTATTCGCGACCAAATTCTTCATTTTCTTGATCCAAAACTAGATTTTTGTATTCGCCACGCAGTTCTTGACTTTCTTGATCCAAAACTAGATTTTTGTATTCGCGACCAAATTCTTCATTTTCTTGATCCAAAACTCGATTTTTGTATTCGCCACGCAGTTCTTGACTTTCTTGATCCAAAACTAGATTTTTGTTTTCGCGACCAAATTCTTAATTTTCTTGATCCAAAACTAGTTTTTTGTTTTCGCGAACAATGCTTGATTTTCTTGATCCAAAACTTGATTTTTGTATTCGCCACGCAGTTCTTGATTTTCTTGATCCAAAACTAGATTCTTGTATTCGCGACCAAATTCTTGAATTTCTTGATCCAAAAATAGATTTTTGTATTCGCCACGCAGTTCATGATTTCCTTGATCCAAAACTAGATTTTTGTATTCGCGACCAACTTCTTGATTTTCTTGATCCAAAACTAGAATTTTGTATTCGCGACCAAATTCTTGATTTTCTTGATCCAAAACTAGATTTTTGTATTCGCGACCAAATTCTTGATTTTCTTGATCCAAAACTAGATTTTTGTATTCGCGACCAAATTCTTGATTTTCTTGATCCAAAACTATTTTTTTGTTTTCGCGACCAAATGCTTGATTTCCTTGATCCAAAACTAGATTTTTGTATTCGTCACGCTGTTCTTGATTTTCTTGATCCAAAACTAGATTTTTGTATTCGCGACCAAATTCTTCATTTTCTTGATCCAAAACTAGATTTTTGTATTCGCCACGCAGTTCTTGACTTTCTTGATCCAAAAATAGATTTTTGTATTCGCGACCAAATTCTTGATTTTCTTGATCCAAAACTAGATTTTTGTATTCGCGACCAAGTTCTTGATTTTCTTGATCCAAACGTAGATTTTTGTATTCGCGACCAAATTCTTGATTTTCTTGATCCAAAAATAGATTTTTGTATTCGCGACCAAATTCTTCATTTTCTGGATCCAAAACTAGTTTTTTGTTTTCGCGACCAAATGCTTGATTTCCTAGATCCAAAACTAGATTTTTGTATTCGCCACGCAGTTCTTGATTTTCTTGATCCAAAACTAGATTTTTGTATTCGCGACCAAATTCTTCATTTTCTTGATCCAAAACTAGATTTTTGTATTCGCCACGCAGTTCTTGACTTTCTTGATCCAAAACTAGATTTTTGTTTTCGCGACCAAATGCTTGATTTTCTTGATCCAAAACTAGATTTTTGTATTCGCCACGCAGTTCTTGAATTTCTTGATCCAAAACTAGATTTTTGTATTCGCCACGCAATTCATGATTTCCTTGATCCAAGACTAGATTTTTGTATTCGCCACCAACTTCTTGATTTTCTTGATGCAAAACTAGATTTTTGTATTCGCGACCAAATTCTTGATTTTCTTGATCCAAAACTAGATTTTTGTATTCGCGACCAAATTCTTGATTTTCTTGATCCAAAACTATTTTTTTGTTTTCGCGACCAAATGCTTGATTTCCTTGATCCAAAACTAGATTTTTGTATTCGTCACGCTGTTCTTGATTTTCTTGATCCAAAACTAGATTTTTGTATTCGCGACCAAATTCTTCATTTTCTTGATCCAAAACTAGATTTTTGTATTCGCCACGCAGTTCTTGACTTTCTTGATCCAAAAATAGATTTTTGTATTCGCGACCAAATTCTTGATCCAAAACTAGATTTTTGTATTCGCCACCAAGTTCTTGATTTTCTTCATCCAAAACTAGATTTTTGTATTCGCCACGCAGTTAATGATTTCCTTGATCCAAAACTAGATTTTTGTATTCGTGACCAAGTTCTTGATTTTCTTGATCCAAACCTAGATTTTTGTATTCGCGACCAAATTCTTGATTTTCTTGATCCAAAAATAGATTTTTGTATTCGCGACCAAATTCTTCATTTTCTGGATCCAAAACTAGTTTTTTGTTTTCGCGACCAAATGCTTGATTTCCTAGATCCAAAACTAGATTTTTGTATTCGCGACCAACTTCTTGATTTTCTTGATCCAAAACTAGAATTTTGTATTCGCGACCAAATTCTTGATTTTCTTGATCCAAAACTAGATTTTTGTATTCGCGACCAAATTCTTCATTTTCTTGATCCAAAACTAGATTTTTGTATTCGCGACCAAATTCTTGATTTTCTTGATCCAAAACTAGATTTTTGTATTCGCCACCAAGTTCTTGATTTTCTTGATCCAAAAATAGATTTTTGTATTCGCCACGCAGTTCATGATTTCCTTGATCCAAAACTAGATTTTTGTATTCGCGACCAACTTCTTGATTTTCTTGATCCAAAACTAGAATTTTGTATTCGCGACCAAATTCTTGATTTTCTTGATCCAAAACTAGATTTTTGTATTCGCGACCAAATTCTTGATTTTCTTGATCCAAAACTATTTTTTTGTTTTCGCGACCAAATGCTTGATTTCCTTGATCCAAAACTAGATTTTTGTATTCGTCACGCTGTTCTTGATTTTCTTGATCCAAAACTAGATTTTTGTATTCGCGACCAAATTCTTCATTTTCTTGATCCAAAACTAGATTTTTGTATTCGCCACGCAGTTCTTGACTTTCTTGATCCAAAACTAGATTTTTGTATTCGCGACCAAATTCTTCATTTTCTTGATCCAAAACTAGATTTTTGTATTCGCCACGCAGTTCTTGACTTTCTTGATCCAAAACTAGATTTTTGTTTTCGCGACCAAATTCTTAATTTTCTTGATCCAAAACTAGTTTTTTGTTTTCGCGAACAATGCTTGATTTTCTTGATCCAAAACTTGATTTTTGTATTCGCCACGCAGTTCTTGATTTTCTTGATCCAAAACTAGATTCTTGTATTCGCGACCAAATTCTTGAATTTCTTGATCCAAAAATATATTTTTGTATTCGCCACGCAGTTCATGATTTCCTTGATCCAAAACTAGATTTTTGTATTCGCGACCAACTTCTTGATTTTCTTGATCCAAAACTAGAATTTTGTATTCGCGACCAAATTCTTGATTTTCTTGATCCAAAACTAGATTTTTGTATTCGCGACCAAATTCTTGATTTTCTTGATCCAAAACTAGATTTTTGTATTCGCGACCAAATTCTTGATTTTCTTGATCCAAAACTATTTTTTTGTTTTCGCGACCAAATGCTTGATTTCCTTGATCCAAAACTAGATTTTTGTATTCGTCACGCTGTTCTTGATTTTCTTGATCCAAAACTAGATTTTTGTATTCGCGACCAAATTCTTCATTTTCTTGATCCAAAACTAGATTTTTGTATTCGCCACGCAGTTCTTGACTTTCTTGATCCAAAAATAGATTTTTGTATTCGCGACCAAATTCTTGATTTTCTTGATCCAAAACTAGATTTTTGTATTCGCGACCAAGTTCTTGATTTTCTTGATCCAAACGTAGATTTTTGTATTCGCGACCAAATTCTTGATTTTCTTGATCCAAAAATAGATTTTTGTATTCGCGACCAAATTCTTCATTTTCTGGATCCAAAACTAGTTTTTTGTTTTCGCGACCAAATGCTTGATTTCCTAGATCCAAAACTAGATTTTTGTATTCGCCACGCAGTTCTTGATTTTCTTGATCCAAAACTAGATTTTTGTATTCGCGACCAAATTCTTCATTTTCTTGATCCAAAACTAGATTTTTGTATTCGCCACGCAGTTCTTGACTTTCTTGATCCAAAACTAGATTTTTGTTTTCGCGACCAAATGCTTGATTTTCTTGATCCAAAACTAGATTTTTGTATTCGCCACGCAGTTCTTGAATTTCTTGATCCAAAACTAGATTTTTGTATTCGCCACGCAATTCATGATTTCCTTGATCCAAGACTAGATTTTTGTATTCGCCACCAACTTCTTGATTTTCTTGATGCAAAACTAGATTTTTGTATTCGCGACCAAATTCTTGATTTTCTTGATCCAAAACTAGATTTTTGTATTCGCGACCAAATTCTTGATTTTCTTGATCCAAAACTATTTTTTTGTTTTCGCGACCAAATGCTTGATTTCCTTGATCCAAAACTAGATTTTTGTATTCGTCACGCTGTTCTTGATTTTCTTGATCCAAAACTAGATTTTTGTATTCGCGACCAAATTCTTCATTTTCTTGATCCAAAACTAGATTTTTGTATTCGCCACGCAGTTCTTGACTTTCTTGATCCAAAAATAGATTTTTGTATTCGCGACCAAATTCTTGATTTTCTTGATCCAAAACTAGATTTTTGTATTCGCCACCAAGTTCTTGATTTTCTTCATCCAAAACTAGATTTTTGTATTCGCCACGCAGTTAATGATTTCCTTGATCCAAAACTAGATTTTTGTATTCGTGACCAAGTTCTTGATTTTCTTGATCCAAACCTAGATTTTTGTATTCGCGACCAAATTCTTGATTTTCTTGATCCAAAAATAGATTTTTGTATTCGCGACCAAATTCTTCATTTTCTGGATCCAAAACTAGTTTTTTGTTTTCGCGACCAAATGCTTGATTTCCTAGATCCAAAACTAGATTTTTGTATTCGCGACCAACTTCTTGATTTTCTTGATCCAAAACTAGAATTTTGTATTCGCGACCAAATTCTTGATTTTCTTGATCCAAAACTAGATTTTTGTATTCGCGACCAAATTCTTGATTTTCTTGATCCAAAACTAGATTTTTGTATTCGCGACCAAATTCTTGATTTTCTTGATCCAAAACTATTTTTTTGTTTTCGCGACCAAATGCTTGATTTCCTTGATCCAAAACTAGATTTTTGTATTCGTCACGCTGTTCTTGATTTTCTTGATCCAAAACTAGATTTTTGTATTCGCGACCAAATTCTTCATTTTCTTGATCCAAAACTAGATTTTTGTATTCGCCACGCAGTTCTTGACTTTCTTGATCCAAAAATAGATTTTTGTATTCGCGACCAAATTCTTGATTTGCTTGATCCAAAACTAGATTTTTGTATTCGCGACCAAGTTCTTGATTTTCTTGATCCAAACGTAGATTTTTGTATTCGCGACCAAATTCTTGATTTTCTTGATCCAAAAATAGATTTTTGTATTCGCGACCAAATTCTTCATTTTCTGGATCCAAAACTAGTTTTTTGTTTTCGCGACCAAATGCTTGATTTCCTAGATCCAAAACTAGATTTTTGTATTCGCCACGCAGTTCTTGATTTTCTTGATCCAAAACTAGATTTTTGTATTCGCGACCAAATTCTTCATTTTCTTGATCCAAAACTAGATTTTTGTATTCGCCACGCAGTTCTTGACTTTCTTGATCCAAAACTAGATTTTTGTTTTCGCGACCAAATGCTTGATTTTCTTGATCCAAAACTAGATTTTTGTATTCGCCACGCAGTTCTTGAATTTCTTGATCCAAAACTAGATTTTTGTATTCGCCACGCAATTCATGATTTCCTTGATCCAAGACTAGATTTTTGTATTCGCCACCAACTTCTTGATTTTCTTGATGCAAAACTAGATTTTTGTATTCGCGACCAAATTCTTGATTTTCTTGATCCAAAACTAGATTTTTGTATTCGCGACCAAATTCTTGATTTTCTTGATCCAAAACTATTTTTTTGTTTTCGCGACCAAATGCTTGATTTCCTTGATCCAAAACTAGATTTTTGTATTCGTCACGCTGTTCTTGATTTTCTTGATCCAAAACTAGATTTTTGTATTCGCGACCAAATTCTTCATTTTCTTGATCCAAAACTAGATTTTTGTATTCGCCACGCAGTTCTTGACTTTCTTGATCCAAAAATAGATTTTTGTATTCGCGACCAAATTCTTGATTTTCTTGATCCAAAACTAGATTTTTGTATTCGCCACCAAGTTCTTGATTTTCTTCATCCAAAACTAGATTTTTGTATTCGCCACGCAGTTAATGATTTCCTTGATCCAAAACTAGATTTTTGTATTCGTGACCAAGTTCTTGATTTTCTTGATCCAAACCTAGATTTTTGTATTCGCGACCAAATTCTTGATTTTCTTGATCCAAAAATAGATTTTTGTATTCGCGACCAAATTCTTCATTTTCTGGATCCAAAACTAGTTTTTTGTTTTCGCGACCAAATGCTTGATTTCCTAGATCCAAAACTAGATTTTTGTATTCGCGACCAACTTCTTGATTTTCTTGATCCAAAACTAGAATTTTGTATTCGCGACCAAATTCTTGATTTTCTTGATCCAAAACTAGATTTTTGTATTCGCGACCAAATTCTTGATTTTCTTGATCCAAAACTATTTTTTTGTTTTCGCGACCAAATGCTTGATTTCCTTGATCCAAAACTAGATTTTTGTATTCGTCACGCTGTTCTTGATTTTCTTGATCCAAAACTAGATTTTTGTATTCGCGACCAAATTTTTCATTTTCTTGATCCAAAACTAGATTTTTGTATTCGCCACGCAGTTCTTGACTTTCTTGATCCAAAAATAGATTTTTGTATTCGCGACCAAATTCTTGATTTTCTTGATCCAAAACAAGATTTTTGTATTCGCCACCAAGTTCTTGATTTGCTTGATCCAAAACTAGATTTTTGTATTCGCCACGCAGTTAATGATTTCCTTGATCCAAAACTAGATTTTTGTATTCGCGACCAAGTTCTTGATTTTCTTGATCCAAACCTAGATTTTGTATTCGCGACCAAATTCTTGATTTTCTTGATCCAAAAATAGATTTTTGTATTCGCGACCAAATTCTTCATTTTCTGGATCCAGAACTAGTTTTTTGTTTTCGCGACCAAATGCTTGATTTCCTAGATCCAAAACTAGATTTTTGTATTCGCAACGCAGTTCTTGATTTTCTTGATCCAAAACTATATTTTTGTATTCGCGACCAAATTCTTCATTTTCTTGATCCAAAACTAGATTTTTGTATTCGCCACGTAGTTCTTGACTTTCTTGATCCAAAAATAGATTTTTGTTTTCGCGACCAAATGCTTGATTTTCTTGATCCAAAACTAGATTTTTGTATTCGCCACGCAGTTCTTGAATTTCTTGATCCAAAACTAGATTTTTGTATTCGCCACGCAATTCATGATTTCCTTGATCCAAGACTAGATTTTTGTATTCGCCACCAACTTCTTGATTTTCTTGATCCAAAACTAGATTTTTGTATTCGCGACCAAATTCTTGATTTTCTTGATCCAAAACTATTTTTTTGTTTTCGCGACCAAATGCTTGATTTCCTTGATCCAAAACTAGATTTTTGTATTCGTCACGCTGTTCTTGATTTTCTTGATCCAAAACTAGATTTTTGTATTCGCGACCAAATTCTTCATTTTCTTGATCCAAAACTAGATTTTTGTATTCGCCACGCAGTTCTTGACTTTCTTGATCCAAAAATAGATTTTTGTATTCGCGACCAAATTCTTGATTTTCTTGATCCAAAACTAGATTTTTGTATTCGCCACCAAGTTCTTGATTTTCTTCATCCAAAACTAGATTTTTGTATTCGCCACGCAGTTAATGATTTCCTTGATCCAAAACTAGATTTTTGTATTCGTCACCAAGTTCTTGATTTTCTTGATCCAAACCTAGATTTTTGTATTCGCGACCAAATTCTTGATTTTCTTGATCCAAAAATAGATTTTTGTATTCGCGACCAAATTCTTCATTTTCTGGATCCAAAACTAGTTTTTTGTTTTCGCGACCAAATGCTTGATTTCCTAGATCCAAAACTAGATTTTTGTATTCGCGACCAACTTCTTGATTTTCTTGATCCAAAACTAGAATTTTGTATTCGCGACCAAATTCTTCATTTTCTTGATCCAAAACTAGATTTTTGTATTCGCGACCAAATTCTTGATTTTCTTGATCCAAAACTATTTTTTTTTTTTCGCGACCAAATGCTTGATTTCCTTGATCCAAAACTAGATTTTTGTATTCGTCACGCTGTTCTTGATTTTCTTGATCCAAAACTAGATTTTTGTATTCGCGACCAAATTCTTCATTTTCTTGATCCAAAACTAGATTTTTGTATTCGCCACGCAGTTCTTGACTTTCTTGATCCAAAAATAGATTTTTGTATTCGCGACCAAATTCTTGATTTTCTTGATCCAAAACAAGATTTTTGTATTCGCCACCAAGTTCTTGATTTGCTTGATCCAAAACTAGATTTTTGTATTCGCCACGCAGTTAATGATTTCCTTGATCCAAAACTAGATTTTTGTATTCGCGACCAAGTTCTTGATTTTCTTGATCCAAACCTAGATTTTGTATTCGCGACCAAATTCTTGATTTTCTTGATCCAAAAATAGATTTTTGTATTCGCGACCAAATTCTTCATTTTCTGGATCCAGAACTAGTTTTTTGTTTTCGCGACCAAATGCTTGATTTCCTAGATCCAAAACTAGATTTTTGTATTCGCAACGCAGTTCTTGATTTTCTTGATCCAAAACTAGATTTTTGTATTCGCGACCAAATTCTTCATTTTCTTGATCCAAAACTAGATTTTTGTATTCGCCACGCAGTTCTTGACTTTCTTGATCCAAAAATAGATTTTTGTTTTCGCGACCAAATGCTTGATTTTCTTGATCCAAAACTAGATTTTTGTATTCGCCACGCAGTTCTTGAATTTCTTGATCCAAAACTAGATTTTTGTATTCGCCACGCAATTCATGATTTCTTTGATGCAAGACTAGATTTTTGTATTCGCCACCAACTTCTTGATTTTCTTGATCCAAAACTAGATTTTTGTATTCGCGACCAAATTCTTGATTTTCTTGATCCAAAACTAGATTTTTGTATTCGCGACCAAATTCTTGATTTTCTTGATCCAAAACTATTTTTTTGTTTTCGCGACCAAATGCTTGATTTCCTTGATCCAAAACTCGATTTTTGTATTCGTCACGCTGTTCTTGATTTTCTTGATCCAAAACTAGATTTTTGTATTCGCGACCAAATTCTTCATTTTCTTGATCCAAAACTAGATTTTTGTATTCGCCACGCAGTTCTTGACTTTCTTGATCCAAAAATAGATTTTTGTATTCGCGACCAAATTCTTGATTTTCTTGATCCAAAACTAGATTTTTGTATTCGCCACCAAGTTCTTGATTTTCTTCATCCAAAACTAGATTTTTGTATTCGCCACACAGTTAATGATTTCCTTGATCCAAAACTAGATTTTTGTATTCGCGACCAAGTTCTTGATTTTCTTGATCCAAACCTAGATTTTTGTATTCTCGACCAAATTCTTGATTTTCTTGATCCAAAAATAGATTTTTGTATTCGCGACCAAATTCTTCATTTTCTGGATCCAAAACTAGTTTTTTGTTTTCGCGACCAAATGCTTGATTTCCTAGATCCAAAACTAGATTTTTGTATTCGCCACGCAGTTCTTGATTTTCTTGATCCAAAACTAGTTTTTTGTTTTCGCGACCAAATGCTTGATTTCCTAGATCCAAAACTAGATTTTTGTATTCGCCACGCAGTTCTTGATTTTCTTGATCCAAAACTAGATTTTTGTATTCGCGACCAAATTCTTCATTTTCTTGATCCAAAACTAGATTTTTGTATTCGCCACGCAGTTCTTGACTTTCTTGATACAAAACTAGATTTTTGTTTTCGCGACCAAATGCTTGATTTTCTTGATCCAAAACTAGATTTTTGTATTCGCCACGCAGTTCTTGACTTTCTTGATCCAAAACTAGATTTTTGTATTCGCCACGCAATTCATGATTTCCTTGATCCAAGACTAGATTTTTGTATTCGCCACCAACTTCTTGATTTTCTTGATCCAAAACTAGATTTTTGTATTCGCGACCAAATTCTTGATTTTCTTGATCCAAAACTAGATTTTTGTATTCGCGACCAAATTCTTGATTTTCTTGATCCAAAACTATTTTTTTGTTTTCGCGACCAAATGCTTGATTTCCTTGATCCAAAACTAGATTTTTGTATTCGTCACGCTGTTCTTGATTTTCTTGATCCAAAACTAGATTTTTGTATTCGCGACCAAATTCTTCATTTTCTTGATCCAAAACTAGATTTTTGTATTCGCCACGCAGTTCTTGACTTTCTTGATCCAAAAATAGATTTTTGTATTCGCCACCAAATTCTTGATTTTCTTGATCCAAAACTAGATTTTTGTATTCGCCACCAAGTTCTTGATTTTCTTCATCCAAAACTAGATTTTTGTATTCGCCACGCAGTTAATGATTTCCTTGATCCAAAACTAGATTTTTGTATTCGCGACCAAGTTCTTGATTTTCTTGATCCAAACCTAGATTTTTGCATTCGCGACCAAATTCTTGATTTTCTTGATCCAAAAATAGATTTTTGTATTCGCGACCAAATTCTTCATTTTCTGGATCCAGAACTAGTTTTTTGTTTTCGCGACCAAATGCTTGATTTCCTAGATCCAAAACTAGATTTTTGTATTCGCCACGCAGTTCTTGATTTTCTTGATCCAAAACTAGATTTTTGTATTCGCGACCAAATTCTTCATTTTCTTGATCCAAAACTAGATTTTTGTATTCGCCACGCAGTTCTTGACTTTCTTGATCCAAAACAAGATTTTTGTTTTCGCGACCAAATGCTTGATTTTCTTGATCCAAAACTAGATTTTTGTATTCGCCACGCAGTTCTTGAATTTCTTGATCCAAAACTAGATTTTTGTATTCGCCACGCAATTCATGATTTCCTTGATCCAAGACTAGATTTTTGTATTCGCCACCAACTTCTTGATTTTCTTGTTCCAAAACTAGATTTTTGTATTCGCGACCAAATTCTTGATTTTCTTGATCCAAAACTAGATTTTTGTATTCGCGACCAAATTCTTGATTTTCTTGATCCAAAACTATTTTTTTGTTTTCGCGACCAAATGCTTGATTTCCTTGATCCAAAACTAGATTTTTGTATTCGTCACGCTGTTCTTGATTTTCTTGATCCAAAACTAGATTTTTGTATTCGCGACCAAATTCTTCATTTTCTTGATCCAAAACTAGATTTTTGTATTCGCCACGCAGTTCTTGACTTTCTTGATCCAAAAATAGATTTTTGTATTCGCGACCAAATTCTTGATTTTCTTGATCCAAAACTAGATTTTTGTATTCGCCACCAAGTTCTTGATTTTCTTCATCCAAAACTAGATTTTTGTATTCGCCACACAGTTAATGATTTCCTTGATCCAAAACTAGATTTTTGTATTCGCGACCAAGTTCTTGATTTTCTTGATCCAAACCTAGATTTTTGTATTCTCGACCAAATTCTTGATTTTCTTGATCCAAAAATAGATTTTTGTATTCGCGACCAAATTCTTCATTTTCTGGATCCAAAACTAGTTTTTTGTTTTCGCGACCAAATGCTTGATTTCCTAGATCCAAAACTAGATTTTTGTATTCGCCACGCAGTTCTTGATTTTCTTGATCCAAAACTAGTTTTTTGTTTTCGCGACCAAATGCTTGATTTCCTAGATCCAAAACTAGATTTTTGTATTCGCCACGCAGTTCTTGATTTTCTTGATCCAAAACTAGATTTTTGTATTCGCGACCAAATTCTTCATTTTCTTGATCCAAAACTAGATTTTTGTATTCGCCACGCAGTTCTTGACTTTCTTGATACAAAACTAGATTTTTGTTTTCGCGACCAAATGCTTGATTTTCTTGATCCAAAACTAGATTTTTGTATTCGCCACGCAGTTCTTGACTTTCTTGATCCAAAACTAGATTTTTGTATTCGCCACGCAATTCATGATTTCCTTGATCCAAGACTAGATTTTTGTATTCGCCACCAACTTCTTGATTTTCTTGATCCAAAACTAGATTTTTGTATTCGCGACCAAATTCTTGATTTTCTTGATCCAAAACTAGATTTTTGTATTCGCGACCAAATTCTTGATTTTCTTGATCCAAAACTATTTTTTTGTTTTCGCGACCAAATGCTTGATTTCCTTGATCCAAAACTAGATTTTTGTATTCGTCACGCTGTTCTTGATTTTCTTGATCCAAAACTAGATTTTTGTATTCGCGACCAAATTCTTCATTTTCTTGATCCAAAACTAGATTTTTGTATTCGCCACGCAGTTCTTGACTTTCTTGATCCAAAAATAGATTTTTGTATTCGCCACCAAATTCTTGATTTTCTTGATCCAAAACTAGATTTTTGTATTCGCCACCAAGTTCTTGATTTTCTTCATCCAAAACTAGATTTTTGTATTCGCCACGCAGTTAATGATTTCCTTGATCCAAAACTAGATTTTTGTATTCGCGACCAAGTTCTTGATTTTCTTGATCCAAACCTAGATTTTTGCATTCGCGACCAAATTCTTGATTTTCTTGATCCAAAAATAGATTTTTGTATTCGCGACCAAATTCTTCATTTTCTGGATCCAGAACTAGTTTTTTGTTTTCGCGACCAAATGCTTGATTTCCTAGATCCAAAACTAGATTTTTGTATTCGCCACGCAGTTCTTGATTTTCTTGATCCAAAACTAGATTTTTGTATTCGCGACCAAATTCTTCATTTTCTTGATCCAAAACTAGATTTTTGTATTCGCCACGCAGTTCTTGACTTTCTTGATCCAAAACAAGATTTTTGTTTTCGCGACCAAATGCTTGATTTTCTTGATCCAAAACTAGATTTTTGTATTCGCCACGCAGTTCTTGAATTTCTTGATCCAAAACTAGATTTTTGTATTCGCCACGCAATTCATGATTTCCTTGATCCAAGACTAGATTTTTGTATTCGCCACCAACTTCTTGATTTTCTTGTTCCAAAACTAGATTTTTGTATTCGCGACCAAATTCTTGATTTTCTTGATCCAAAACTAGATTTTTGTATTCGCGACCAAATTCTTGATTTTCTTGATCCAAAACTATTTTTTTGTTTTCGCGACCAAATGCTTGATTTCCTTGATCCAAAACTAGATTTTTGTATTCGTCACGCTGTTCTTGATTTTCTTGATCCAAAACTAGATTTTTGTATTCGCGACCAAATTCTTCATTTTCTTGATCCAAAACTAGATTTTTGTATTCGCCACGCAGTTCTTGACTTTCTTGATCCAAAAATAGATTTTTGTATTCGCGACCAAATTCTTGATTTTCTTGATCCAAAACTAGATTTTTGTATTCGCCACCAAGTTCTTGATTTTCTTCATCCAAAACTAGATTTTTGTATTCGCCACGCAGTTAATGATTTCCTTGATCCAAAACTAGATTTTTGTATTCGCGACCAAGTTCTTGATTTTCTTGATCCAAACCTAGATTTTTGTATTCGCGACCAAATTCTTGATTTTCTTGATCCAAAAATAGATTTTTGTATTCGCGACCAAATTCTTCATTTTCTGGATCCAAAACTAGTTTTTTGTTTTCGCGACCAAATGCTTGATTTCCTAGATCCAAAACTAGATTTTTGTATTCGCCACGCAGTTCTTGATTTTCTTGATCCAAAACTAGATTTTTGTATTCGCGACCAAATTCTTCATTTTCTTGATCCAAAACTAGATTTTTGTATTCGCCACGCAGTTCTTGACTTTCTTGATCCAAAACTAGATTTTTGTTTTCGCGACCAAATGCTTGATTTTCTTGATCCAAAACTAGATTTTTGTATTCGCCACGCAGTTCTTGAATTTCTTGATCCAAAACTAGATTTTTGTATTCGCCACGCAATTCATGATTTCCTTGATCCAAGACTAGATTTTTGTATTCGCCACCAAGTTCTTGATTTTCTTGATCCAAAACTAGATTTTTGTATTCGCGACCAAATTCTTGATTTTCTTGATCCAAAACTAGATTTTTGTATTCGCGACCAAATTCTTGATTTTCTTGATCCAAAACTATATTTTTGTTTTCGCGACCAAATGCTTGATTTCCTTGATCCAAAACTAGATTTTTGTATTCGTCACGCTGTTCTTGATTTTCTTGATCCAAAACTAGATTTTTGTATTCGCGACCAAATTCTTCATTTTCTTGATCCAAAACTAGATTTTTGTATTCGCCACGCAGTTCTTGACTTTCTTGATCCAAAAATAGATTTTTGTATTCGCGACCAAATTCTTGATTTTCTTAATCCAAAACTAGATTTTTGTATTCGCCACCAAGTTCTTGATTTTCTTCATCCAAAACTAGATTTTTGTATTCGCCACGCAGTTAATGATTTCCTTGATCCAAAACTAGATTTTTGTATTCGCGACCAAGTTCTTGATTTTCTTGATCCAAACCTAGATTTTTGTATTCGCGGCCAAATTCTTGATTTTCTTGATCCAAAAATAGATTTTTGTATTCGCGACCAAATTCTTCATTTTCTGGATCCAAAACTAGTTTTTTGTTTTCGCGACCAAATGCTTGATTTCCTAGATCCAAAACTAGATTTTTGTATTCGCCACGCAGTTCTTGATTTTCTTGATCCAAAACTAGATTTTTGTATTCGCGACCAAATTCTTCATTTTCTTGATCCAAAACTAGATTTTGTATTCGCCACGCAGTTCTTGACTTTCTTGATCCAAAACTAGATTTTTGTTTTCGCGACCAAATGCTTGATTTTCTTGATCCAAAACTAGATTTTTGTATTCGCCACGCAGTTCTTGAATTTCTTGATCCAAAACTAGATTTTTGTATTCGCCACGCAATTCATGATTTCCTTGATCCAAGACTAGATTTTTGTATTCGCCACCAACTTCTTGATTTTCTTGATCCAAAACTAGATTTTTGTATTCGCGACCAAATTCTTGATTTTCTTGATCCAAAACTAGATTTTTGTATTCGCGACCAAATTCTTGATTTTCTTGATCCAAAACTATTTTTTTGTTTTCGCGACCAAATGCTTGATTTCCTTGATCCAAAACTAGATTTTTGTATTCGTCACGCTGTTCTTGATTTTCTTGATCCAAAACTAGATTTTTGTATTCGCGACCAAATTCTTCATTTTCTTGATCCAAAACTAGATTTTTGTATTCGCCACGCAGTTCTTGACTTTCTTGATCCAAAAATAGATTTTTGTATTCGCGACCAAATTCTTGATTTTCTTGATCCAAAACTAGATTTTTGTATTCGCCACCAAGTTCTTGATTTTCTTCATCCAAAACTAGATTTTTGTATTCGCCACGAAGTTAATGATTTCCTTGATCCAAAACTAGATTTTTGTATTCGCGACCAAATTCTTGATTTTCTTGATCCAAAACTAGATTTTTGTATTCGCGACCAAATTTTTGATTTTCTTGATCCAAAAATAGATTTTTGTATTCGCGACCAAATTCTTCATTTTCTGGATCCAAAACTAGTTTTTTGTTTTCGCGACCAAATGCTTGATTTCCTTGATCCAAAACTAGATTTTTGTATTCGCCACGCAGTTCTTGATTTTCTTGATCCAAAACTAGTTTTTTGTTTTCGCGACCAAATGCTTGATTTCCTAGATCCAAAACTAGATTTTTGTATTCGCCACGCAGTTCTTGATTTTCTTGATCCAAAACTAGATTTTTGTATTCGCGACCAAATTCTTCATTTTCTTGATCCAAAACTAGATTTTTTTATTCGCCACGCAGTTCTTGACTTTCTTGATCCAAAACTAGATTTTTGTTTTCGCGACCAAATGCTTGATTTTCTTGATCCAAAACTAGATTTTTGTATTCGCCACGCAGTTCTTGACTTTCTTGATCCAAAACTAGATTTTTGTATTCGCCACGCAATTCATGATTTCCTTGATCCAAGACTAGATTTTTGTATTCGCCACCAACTTCTTGATTTTCTTGATCCAAAACTAGATTTTTGTATTCGCGACCAAATTCTTGATTTTCTTGATCCAAAACTAGATTTTTGTATTCGCGACCAAATTCTTGATTTTCTTGATCCAAAACTATTTTTTTGTTTTCGCGACCAAATGCTTGATTTTCCTTGATCCAAAACTAGATTTTTGTATTCGTCACGCTGTTCTTGATTTTCTTGATCCAAAACTAGATTTTTGTATTCGCGACCAAATTCTTGATTTTCTTGATCCAAAACTAGATTTTTGTATTCGCGACCAAATTCTTGATTTTCTTGATCCAAAACTATTTTTTTGTTTTCGCGACCAAATGCTTGATTTCCTTGATCCAAAACTAGATTTTTGTATTCGTCACGCTGTTCTTGATTTTCTTGATCCAAAACTACATTTTTGTATTCGCGACCAAATTCTTCATTTTCTTGATCCAAAACTAGATTTTTGTATTCGCCACGCAGTTCTTGACTTTCTTGATCCAAAAATAGATTTTTGTATTCGCGACCAAATTCTTGATTTTCTTGATCCAAAACTAGATTTTTGTATTCGCCACCAAGTTCTTGATTTTCTTCATCCAAAACTAGATTTTTGTATTCGCCACGAAGTTAATGATTTCCTTGATCCAAAACTAGATTTTTGTATTCGCGACCAAATTCTTGATTTTCTTGATCCAAAACTAGATTTTTGTATTCGCGACCAAATTTTTGATTTTCTTGATCCAAAAATAGATTTTTGTATTCGCGACCAAATTCTTCATTTTCTGGATCCAAAACTAGTTTTTTGTTTTCGCGACCAAATGCTTGATTTCCTTGATCCAAAACTAGATTTTTGTATTCGCCACGCAGTTCTTGATTTTCTTGATCCAAAACTAGTTTTTTGTTTTCGCGACCAAATGCTTGATTTCCTAGATCCAAAACTAGATTTTTGTATTCGCCACGCAGTTCTTGATTTTCTTGATCCAAAACTAGATTTTTGTATTCGCGACCAAATTCTTCATTTTCTTGATCCAAAACTAGATTTTTGTATTCGCCACGCAGTTCTTGACTTTCTTGATCCAAAACTAGATTTTTGTTTTCGCGACCAAATGCTTGATTTTCTTGATCCAAAACTAGATTTTTGTATTCGCCACGCAGTTCTTGACTTTCTTGATCCAAAACTAGATTTTTGTATTCGCCACGCAATTCATGATTTCCTTGATCCAAGACTAGATTTTTGTATTCGCCACCAACTTCTTGATTTTCTTGATCCAAAACTAGATTTTTGTATTCGCGACCAAATTCTTGATTTTCTTGATCCAAAACTAGATTTTTGTATTCGCGACCAAATTCTTGATTTTCTTGATCCAAAACTATTTTTTTGTTTTCGCGACCAAATGCTTGATTTTCCTTGATCCAAAACTAGATTTTTGTATTCGTCACGCTGTTCTTGATTTTCTTGATCCAAAACTAGATTTTTGTATTCGCGACCAAATTCTTCATTTTCTTGATCCAAAACTAGATTTTTGTATTCGCCACGCAGTTCTTGACTTTCTTGATCCAAAAATAGATTTTTGTATTCGCGACCAAATTCTTGATTTTCTTGATCCAAAACTAGATTTTTGTATTCGCCACCAAGTTCTTGATTTTCTTCATCCAAAACTAGATTTTTGTATTCGCCACGCAGTTAATGATTTCCTTGATCCAAAACTAGATTTTTGTATTCGCGACCAAGTTCTTGATTTTCTTGATCCAAACCTAGATTTTTGTATTCGCGACCAAATTCTTGACTTTCTTGATCCAAAAATAGATTTTTGTATTCGCGACCAAATTCTTCATTTTCTGGATCCAGAACTAGTTTTTTGTTTTCGCGACCAAATGCTTGATTTCCTAGATCCAAAACTAGATTTTTGTATTCGCCACGCAGTTCTTGATTTTCTTGATCCAAAACTAGATTTTTGTATTCGCGACCAAATTCTTCATTTTCTTGATCCAAAACTAGATTTTTGTATTCGCCACGCAGTTCTTGACTTTCTTGATCCAAAACAAGATTTTTGTTTTCGCGACCAAATGCTTGATTTTCTTGATCCAAAACTTGATTTTTGTATTCGCCACGCAGTTCTTGAATTTCTTGATCCAAAACTAGATTTTTGTATTCGCCACGCAATTCATGATTTCCTTGATCCAAGACTAGATTTTTGTATTCGCCACCAACTTCTTGATTTTCTTGATCCAAAACTAGATTTTTGTATTCGCGACCAAATTCTTGATTTTCTTGATCCAAAACTAGATTTTTGTATTCGCGACCAAATTCTTGATTTTCTTGATCCAAAACTATTTTTTTGTTTTCGCGACCAAATGCTTGATTTCCTTGATCCGAAACTAGATTTTTGTATTCGTCACGCTGTTCTTGATTTTCTTGATCCAAAACTAGATTTTTGTATTCGCGACCAAATTCTTCATTTTCTTGATCCAAAACTAGATTTTTGTATTCGCCACGCAGTTCTTGACTTTCTTGATCCAAAAATAGATTTTTGTATTCGCGACCAAATTCTTGATTTTCTTGATCCAAAACTAGATTTTTGTATTCGCCACCAAGTTCTTGATTTTCTTCATCCAAAACTAGATTTTTGTATTCGCCACGCAGTTAATGATTTCCTTGATCCAAAACTAGATTTTTGTATTCGCGACCAAGTTCTTGATTTTCTTGATCCAAACCTAGATTTTTGTATTCGCGACCAAATTCTTGATTTTCTTGATCCAAAAATAGATTTTTGTATTCGCGACCAAATTCTTCATTTTCTGGATCCAAAACTAGTTTTTTGTTTTCGCGACCAAATGCTTGATTTCCTAGATCCAAAACTAGATTTTTGTATTCGCCACGCAGTTCTTGATTTTCTTGATCCAAAACTAGATTTTTGTATTCGCGACCAAATTCTTCATTTTCTTGATCCAAAACTAGATTTTTGTATTCGCCACGCAGTTCTTGACTTTCTTGATCCAAAACTAGATTTTTGTTTTCGCGACCAAATGCTTGATTTTCTTGATCCAAAACTAGATTTTTGTATTCGCCACGCAGTTCTTGAATTTCTTGATCCAAAACTAGATTTTTCTATTCGCCACGCAATTCATGATTTCCTTGATCCAAGACTAGATTTTTGTATTCGCCACCAAGTTCTTGATTTTCTTGATCCAAAACTAGATTTTTGTATTCGCGACCAAATTCTTGATTTTCTTGATCCAAAACTAGATTTTTGTATTCGCGACCAAATTCTTGATTTTCTTGATCCAAAACTATTTTTTTGTTTTCGCGACCAAATGCTTGATTTCTATGATCCAAAACTAGATTTTTGTATTCGTCACGCTGTTCTTGATTTTCTTGATCCAAAACTAGATTTTTGTATTCGCGACCAAATTCTTCATTTTCTTGATCCAAAACTAGATTTTTGTATTCGCAACGCAGTTCTTGACTTTCTTGATCCAAAAATAGATTTTTGTATTCGCGACCAAATTCTTGATTTTCTTGATCCAAAACTAGATTTTTGTATTCGCCACCAAGTTCTTGATTTTCTTCATCCAAAACTAGATTTTTGTATTCGCCACGAAGTTAATGATTTCCTTGATCCAAAACTAGATTTTTGTATTCGCGACCAAATTCTTGATTTTCTTGATCCAAAACTAGATTTTTGTATTCGCGACCAAATTTTTGATTTTCTTGATCCAAAAATAGATTTTTGTATTCGCGACCAAATTCTTCATTTTCTGGATCCAAAACTAGTTTTTTGTTTTCGCGACCAAATGCTTGATTTCCTTGATCCAAAACTAGATTTTTGTACTCGCCACGCAGTTCTTGATTTTCTTGATCCAAAACTAGATTTTTGTATTCGCGACCAAATTCTTCATTTTCTTGATCCAAAACTAGATTTTTGTATTCGCCACGCAGTTCTTGACTTTCTTGATCCAAAACTAGATTTTTGTTTTCGCGACCAAATGCTTGATTTTCTTGATCCAAAACTAGAATTTTGTATTCGCCACGCAATTCATGATTTCCTTGATCCAAAACTAGATTTTTGTATTCGCGACCAAATTCTTGATTTTCTTGATCCAAAACTAGATTTTTGTATTCGCGACCAAATTCTTGATTTTCTTGATCTAAAACTAGATTCTTGTATTCGCGACCAAATTCTTGATTTTCTTGATCCAAAACTAGTTTTTTGTTTTCGCGACCAAATGCTTGATTTTCTTGATCCAAAACTTGATTTTTGTATTCGCCACGCAGTTCTTGATTTTCTTGATCCAAAACTAGATTCTTCTATTCGCGACCAAATTCTTGATTTTCTTGATCCAAAACTAGATTTTTGTATTCGCCACCAAGTTCTTGATTTTCTTGATCTAAAAATAGATTTTTGTATTCGCCACGCAGTTCATGATTTCCTTGATCCAAAACTAGATTTTTGTATTCGCGACCAACTTCTTGATTTTCTTGATCCAAAACTAGATTTTTGTATTGGCGACCAAATTCTTGATTTTCTTGATCCAAAACTAGATTTTTGTATTCGCGACCAAATTCTTGATTTTCTTGATCCAAAACTAGATTTTTGTATTCGCGACCAAATTCTTGATTTTCTTGATCCAAAACTAGATTTTTGTATTCGCGACCAAATTCTTCATTTTCTTTATCCAAAACTAGATTTTTGTATTCGCCACGCAGTTCATGATTTCCTTGATCCAAAACTATATTTTTGTATTCGCGACCAACTTCTTGATTTTCTTGATCCAAAACTAGATTTTTGTATTCGCGACCAAATTCTTGATTTTCTTGATCCAAAACTAGATTTTTGTATTCGCCACGCAGTTAATGATTTCCTTGATCCAAAACTAGATTTTTGTATTCGCGACCAAATTCTTGATTTTCTTGATCCAAAACTAGATTTTTGTATTCGCGACCAAATTTTTGATTTTCTTGATCCAAAAATAGTTTTTTGTATTCGCGACCAAATTCTTCATTTTCTGGATCCAAAACTAGTTTTTTGTTTTCGCGACCAAATGCTTGATTTCCTAGATCCAAAACTAGATTTTTGTATTCGCCACGCAGTTCTTGATTTTCTTGATCCAAAACTAGATTTTTGTATTCGCGACTAAATTCTTCATTTTCTTGATCCAAAACTAGATTTTTGTATTCGCCACGCAGTTCTTGACTTTCTTGATCCAAAACTAGATTTTTGTTTTCGCGACCAAATGCTTGATTTTCTTGATCCAAAACTAGATTTTTGTATTCGCCACGCAGTTCTTGAATTTCTTGATCCAAAACTAGATTTTTGTATTCGCCACGCAATTCATGATTTCCTTGATCCAAGACTAGATTTTTGTATTCGCCACCAACTTCTTGATTTTCTTGATCCAAAACTAGATTTTTGTATTCGCGACCAAATGCTTGATTTCCTTGATCCAAAACTAGATTTTTGTATTCGTCACGCTGTTCTTGATTTTCTTGATCCAAAACTAGATTTTTGTATTCGCGACCAAATTCTTCATTTTCTTGATCCAAAACTAGATTTTTGTATTCGCCACGCAGTTCTTGACTTTCTTGATCCAAAAATAGATTTTTGTATTCGCGACCAAATTCTTGATTTTCTTGATCCAAAACTAGATTTTTGTATTCGCCACCAAGTTCTCGATTTTTCTTCATCCAAAACTAGATTTTTGTATTCGCCACGAAGTTAATGATTTCCTTGATCCAAAACTAGATTTTTGTATTTGCGACCAAATTCTTGATTTTCTTGATCCAAAACTAGATTTTTGTATTCGCGACCAAATTTTTGATTTTCTTGATCCAAAAATAGATTTTTGTATTCGCGACCAAATTCTTCATTTTCTGGATCCAAAACTAGTTTTTTGTTTTCGCGACCAAATGCTTGATTTCCTAGATCCAAAACTAGATTTTTGTATTCGCCACGCAGTTCTTGATTTTCTTGATCCAAAACTAGATTTTTGTATTCGCGACCAAATTCTTCATTTTCTTGATCCAAAACTAGAATTTTGTATTCGCCACGCAGTTCTTGACTTTCTTGATCCAAAACTAGATTTTTGTTTTCGCGACCAAATGCTTGATTTTCTTGATCCAAAACTAGAATTTTGTATTCGCCACGCAATTCATGATTTCCTTGATCCAAAACTAGATTTTTGTATTCGCGACCAAATTCTTGATTTTCTTGATCCAAAACTAGATTTTTGTATTCGCGACCAAATTCTTGATTTTCTTGATCCAAAACTAGATTCTTGTATTCGCGACCAAATTCTTGATTTTCTTGATCCAAAACTAGTTTTTTGTTTTCGCGACCAAATGCTTGATTTTCTTGATCCAAAACTTGATTTTTGTATTCGCCACGCAGTTCTTGATTTTCTTGATCCAAAACTAGATTCTTCTATTCGCGACCAAATTCTTGATTTTCTTGATCCAAAACTAGATTTTTGTATTCGCCACCAAGTTCTTGATTTTCTTGATCTAAAAATAGATTTTTGTATTCGCCACGCAGTTCATGATTTCCTTGATCCAAAACTAGATTTTTGTATTCGCGACCAACTTCTTGATTTTCTTGATCCAAAACTAGATTTTTGTATTTGCGACCAAATTCTTGATTTTCTTGATCCAAAACTAGATTTTTGTATTCGCGACCAAATTCTTGATTTTCTTGATCCAAAACTAGATTTTTGTATTCGCGACCAAATTCTTGATTTTCTTGATCCAAAACTAGATTTTTGTATTCGCGACCAAATTCTTGATTTTCTTGATCCAAAAATATTTTTTTGTTTTCGCGACCAAATGCTTGATTTCCTTGATCTAAAACTAGATTTTTGTATTCGTCACGCTGTTCTTGATTTTCTTGATCCAAAACTAGATTTTTGTATTCGCGACCAAAATTCTTCATTTTCTTGATCCAAAACTAGATTTTTGTATTCGCCACGCAGTTCATGATTTCCTTGATCCAAAACTAGATTTTTGTATTCGCGACCAACTTCTTGATTTTCTTGATCCAAAACTAGATTTTTGTATTCGCGACCAAATTCTTGATTTTCTTGATCCAAAACTAGATTTTTGTATTCGCGACCAAATTCGTCATTTTCTTGATCCAAAACTAGTTTTTTGTTTTCGCGGCCAAATGCTTAATTTCCTTGATCCAAAACTAGATTTTTGTATTCGCCACGCAGTTCTTGATTTTCTTGATCCAAAATTAGATTTTTCTATTCGCGACCAAATTCTTCATTTTCTTGATCCAAAACTAGATTTTTGTATTCGCCACGCAGTTCTTGAATTTCTTGATCCAAAACTAGATTTTTCTATTCGCCACGCAATTCATGATTTCCTTGATCCAAGACTAGATTTTTGTATTCGCCACCAAGTTCTTGATTTTCTTGATCCAAAACTAGATTTTTGTATTCGCGACCAAATTCTTGATTTTCTTGATCCAAAACTAGATTTTTGTATTCGCGACCAAATTCTTGATTTTCTTGATCCAAAACTATTTTTTTGTTTTCGCGACCAAATGCTTGATTTCCTTGATCCAAAACTAGATTTTTGTATTCGTCACGCTGTTCTTGATTTTCTTGATCCAAAACTAGATTTTTGTATTCGCGACCAAATTCTTCATTTTCTTGATCCAAAACTAGATTTTTGTATTCGCCACGCAGTTCTTGACTTTCTTGATCCAAAAATAGATTTTTGTATTCGCGACCAAATTCTTGATTTTCTTGATCCAAAACTAGATTTTTGTATTCGTCACCAAGTTCTTGATTTTCTTGATCCAAAACTAGATTTTTGTATTCGCCACGCAGTTAATGATTTCCTTGATCCAAAACTAGATTTTTGTATTCGCGACCAAATTCTTGATTTTCTTGATCCAAAACTAGATTTTTGTATTCGCGACCAAATTTTTGATTTTCTTGATCCAAAAATAGTTTTTTGTATTCGCGACCAAATTCTTCATTTTCTGGATCCAAAACTAGTTTTTTGTTTTCGCGACCAAATGCTTGATTTCCTAGATCCAAAACTAGATTTTTGTATTCGCCACGCAGTTCTTGATTTTCTTGATCCAAAACTAGATTTTTGTATTCGCGACTAAATTCTTCATTTTCTTGATCCAAAACTAGATTTTTGTATTCGCCACGCAGTTCTTGACTTTCTTGATCCAAAACTAGATTTTTGTTTTCGCGACCAAATGCTTGATTTTCTTGATCCAAAACTAGATTTTTGTATTCGCCACGCAGTTCTTGAATTTCTTGATCCAAAACTAGATTTTTGTATTCGCCACGCAATTCATGATTTCCTTGATCCAAGACTAGATTTTTGTATTCGCCACCAACTTCTTGATTTTCTTGATCCAAAACTAGATTTTTGTATTCGCGACCAAATGCTTGATTTCCTTGATCCAAAACTAGATTTTTGTATTCGTCACGCTGTTCTTGATTTTCTTGATCCAAAACTAGATTTTTGTATTCGCGACCAAATTCTTCATTTTCTTGATCCAAAACTAGATTTTTGTATTCGCCACGCAGTTCTTGACTTTCTTGATCCAAAAATAGATTTTTGTATTCGCGACCAAATTCTTGATTTTCTTGATCCAAAACTAGATTTTTGTATTCGCCACCAAGTTCTTGATTTTTCTTCATCCAAAACTAGATTTTTGTATTCGCCACGAAGTTAATGATTTCCTTGATCCAAAACTAGATTTTTGTATTCGCGACCAAATTCTTGATTTTCTTGATCCAAAACTAGATTTTTGTATTCGCGACCAAATTTTTGATTTTCTTGATCCAAAAATAGATTTTTGTATTCGCGACCAAATTCTTCATTTTCTGGATCCAAAACTAGTTTTTTGTTTTCGCGACCAAATGCTTGATTTCCTAGATCCAAAACTAGATTTTTGTATTCGCCACGCAGTTCTTGATTTTCTTGATCCAAAACTAGATTTTTGTATTCGCGACCAAATTCTTCATTTTCTTGATCCAAAACTAGAATCTTGTATTCGCCACGCAGTTCTTGACTTTCTTGATCCAAAACTAGATTTTTGTTTTCGCGACCAAATGCTTGATTTTCTTGATCCAAAACTAGAATTTTGTATTCGCCACGCAATTCATGATTTCCTTGATCCAAAACTAGATTTTTGTATTCGCGACCAAATTCTTGATTTTCTTGATCCAAAACTAGATTTTTGTATTCGCGACCAAATTCTTGATTTTCTTGATCCAAAACTAGATTCTTGTATTCGCGACCAAATTCTTGATTTTCTTGATCCAAAACTAGTTTTTTGTTTTCGCGACCAAATGCTTGATTTTCTTGATCCAAAACTTGATTTTTGTATTCGCCACGCAGTTCTTGATTTTCTTGATCCAAAACTAGATTCTTGTATTCGCGACCAAATTCTTGATTTTCTTGATCCAAAACTAGATTTTTGTATTCGCCACCAAGTTCTTGATTTTCTTGATCTAAAAATAGATTTTTGTATTCGCCACGCAGTTCATGATTTTCTTAATTCCAAAACTAGATTTTTGTATTCGCGACCAAATTCTTGATTTTCTTGATCAAAAACTAGATTTTTGTATTCGCGACCAAATTCTTGATTTTCTTGATCCAAAACTAGATTTTTGTATTCGCGACCAAATTCTTGATTTTCTAGATCCAAAACTAGATTTTTGTATTCGCGACCAAATTCTTGATTTTCTTGATCCAAAACTATTTTTTTGTTTTCGCGACCAAATGCTTGATTTCCTTGATCCAAAACTAGATTTTTGTATTCGTCACGCTGTTCTTGATTTTCTTGATCCAAAACTAGATTTTTGTATTCGCCACCAAGTTCTTGATTTTCTTGATCCAAAACTAGATTTTTGTATTCGCCACGCAGTTAATGATTTCCTTGATCCAAACCTAGATTTTTGTATTCGCGACCAAATTCTTGATTTTCTTGATCCAAAAATAGATTTTTGTATTCGCGACCAAATTCTTCATTTTCTGGATCCAAAACTAGTTTTTTGTTTTCGCGACCAAATGCTTGATTTCCTTGATCCAAAACTAGATTTTTGTATTCGCCACGCAGTTCTTGATTTTCTTGATCCAAAACTAGATTTTTGTATTCGCGACCAAATTCTTCATTTTCTTGATCCAAAACTAGATTTTTGTATTCGCCACGCAGTTCTTGACTTTCTTGATCCAAAACTAGATTTTTGTTTTCGCGACCAAATGCTTGATTTTCTTGATCCAAAACTAGATTTTTGTATTCGCCACGCAGTTCTTGAATTTCTTGATCCAAAACTAGATTTTTGTATTCGCCACGCAATTCATGATTTCCTTGATCCAAGACTAGATTTTTGTATTCGCCACCAACTTCTTGATTTTCTTGATCCAAAACTAGATTTTTGTATTCGCGACCAAATTCTTGATTTTCTTGATCCAAAACTAGATTTTTGTATTCGCGACCAAATTCTTGATTTTCTTGATCCAAAACTATTTTTTTGTTTTCGCGACCAAATGCTTGATTTCCTTGATCCAAAACTAGATTTTTGTATTCGCCACCAAGTTCTTGATTTTCTTGATCCAAAAATAGATTTTTGTATTCGCCACGCAGTTCATGATTTCCTTGATCCAAAAATAGATTTTTGTATTCGCGACCAACTTCTTGATTTTCTTCATCCAAAACTAGATTTTTGTATTCGCGACCAAATTGTTGATTTTCTTGATCCAAAACTAGATTTTTGTATTCGCGACCAAATTCTTGATTTTCTTGATCCAAAACTAGATTTTTGTATTCGCGACCAACTACTTGATTTTCTTGATCCAAAACTAGATTTTTGTATACGCGACCAAATTCTTGATTTTCTTGATCAAAAACTATTTTTTTGTTTTCGCGACCAAATGCTTGATTTCCTTGATCCAAAACTAGATTTTTGTATTCGTCACGCTGTTCTTGATTTTCTTGATCCAAAACTAGATTTTTGTATTCGCCACGCAGTTCTTGACTTTCTTGATCCAAAACTTGATTTTTGTATTCGCCACGCAGTTCTTGATTTTCTTGATCCAAAACTAGATTTTTGTTTTCGCGACCAAATGCTTGATTTTCTTGATCCAAAACTAGATTTTTGTATTCGCCACGCAGTTCTTGAATTTCTTGATCCAAAACTAGATTTTTGTATTCGCCACGCAATTCATGATTTCCTTGATCCAAAACTAGATTTTTGTATTCGCGACCAAATTCTTGATTTTCTTGATCCAAAACTAGATTTTTGTATTAGCGACCAAATTCTTGATTTTCTTGATCCAAAACTAGATTCTTGTATTCGCGACCAAATTCTTGATTTTCTTGATCCAAAACTAGTTTTTTGTTTTCGCGACCAAATGCTTGATTTTCTTGATCCAAAACTTGATTTTTGTATTCGCCACGCAGTTCTTGATTTTCTTGATCCAAAACTAGATTCTTGTATTCGCGACCAAATTGTTGATTTTCTTGATCCAAAACTAGATTTTTGTATTCGCCACCAACTTCTTGATTTTCTTGATCCAAAACTAGATTTTTGTATTCGCGACCAACTACTTGATTTTCTTGATCCAAAACTAGATTTTTGTATTCGCGACCAAATTCTTGATTTTCTTGATCCAAAACTATTTTTTTGTTTTCGCGACCAAATGCTTGATTTCCTTGATCCAAAACTAGATTTTTGTATTCGGCACGCTGTTCTTGATTTTCTTGATCCAAAACTAGATTTTTGTATTCGCCACGCAGTTCTTGACTTTCTTGATCCAAAACTAGATTTTTGTATTCGCCACGCAGTTCTTGACTTTCTTGATCCAAAAATAGATTGTTGTATTCGCGACCAAATTCTTGATTTTCTTGATCCAAAACTAGATTTTTGTATTCGCCACCAAGTTCTTGATTTTCTTGATCCAAAACTAGATTTTTGTATTCGCCACGCAGTTAATGATTTCCTTGATCCAAACCTAGATTTTTGTATTCGCGACCAAATTCTTGATTTTCTTGATCCAAAAATAGATTTTTGTATTCGCGACCAAATTCTTCATTTTCTGGATCCAAAACTAGTTTTTTGTTTTCGCGACCAAATGCTTGATTTCCTTGATCCAAAACTAGATTTTTGTATTCGCCACGCAGTTCTTGATTTTCTTGATCCAAAACTAGATTTTTGTATTCGCGACCAAATTCTTCATTTTCTTGATCCAAAACTAGATTTTTGTTTTCGCGACCAAATGCTTGATTTTCTTGATCCAAAACTAGATTTTTGTATTCGCCACGCAGTTCTTGAATTTCTTGATCCAAAACTAGATTTTTGTATTCGCCACGCAATTCATGATTTCCTTGATCCAAGACTAGATTTTTGTATTCGCCACCAACTTCTTGATTTTTTTGATCCAAAACTAGATTTTTGTATTCGCGACCAAATTCTTGAATTTGTTGCTCCAAAACTAGATTTTTGTATTCGCGACCAAATTCTTGATTTTCTTGATCCAAAACTATTTTTTTGTTTTCGCGACCAAATGCTTGATTTCCTTGATCCAAAACTAGATTTTTGTATTCGCCACCAAGTTCTTGATTTTCTTGATCCAAAAATAGATTTTTGTATTTGCCACGCAGTTCATGATTTCCTTGATCCAAAAATAGATTTTTGTATTCGCGACCAACTTCTTGATTTTCTTGATCCAAAACTAGATTTTTGTATTCGCGACCAAATTGTTGATTTTCTTGATCCAAAACTAGATTTTTGTATTCGCGACCAACTACTTGATTTTCTTGATCCAAAACTAGATTTTTGTATACGCGACCAAATTCTTGATTTTCTTGATCCAAAACTATTTTTTTGTTTTCGCGACCAAATGCTTGATTTCCTTGATCCAAAACTAGATTTTTGTATTCGTCACGCTGTTCTTGATTTTCTTGATCCAAAACTAGATTTTTGTATTCGCCACGCAGTTCTTGACTTTCTTGATCCAAAACTAGATTTTTGTATTCGCCACGCAGTTCTTGACTTTCTTGATCCAAAAATAGATTGTTGTATTCGCGACCAAATTCTTGATTTTCTTGATCCAAAACTAGATTTTTGTATTCGCCACCAAGTTCTTGATTTTCTTGATCCAAAACTAGATTTTTGTATTCGCCACGCAGTTAATGATTTCCTTGATCCAAACCTAGATTTTTGTATTCGCGACCAAATTCTTGATTTTCTTGATCCAAAAATAGATTTTTGTATTCGCGACCAAATTCTTCATTTTCTGGATCCAAAACTAGTTTTTTGTTTTCGCGACCAAATGCTTGATTTCCTTGATCCAAAACTAGATTTTTGTATTCGCCACGCAGTTCTTGATTTTCTTGATCCAAAACTAGATTTTTGTATTCGCGACCAAATTCTTCATTTTCTTGATCCAAAACTAGATTTTTGTATTCGCCACGCAGTTCTTGACTTTCTTGATCCAAAACTAGATTTTTGTTTTCGCGACCAAATGCTTGATTTTCTTGATCCAAAACAAGATTTTTGTATTCGCCACGCAGTTCTTGAATTTCTTGATCCAAAACTAGATTTTTGTATTCGCCACGCAATTCATGATTTCCTTGATCCAAGACTAGATTTTTGTATTCGCCACCAACTTCTTGATTTTCTTGATCCAAAACTAGATTTTTGTATTCGCGACCAAATTCTTGATTTTCTTGATCCAAAACTAGATTTTTGTATTCGCGACCAAATTGTTGATTTTCTTGATCCAAAACTAGATTTTTGTATTCGCGACCAACTTCTTGATTTTCTTGATCCAAAACTAGATTTTTGTATTCGCGACCAACTTCTTGATTTTCTTGATCCAAAACTAGATTTTTGTATTCGCGACCAAATTGTTGATTTTCTTGATCCAAAACTAGATTTTTGTATTCGCGACCAAATTCTTGATTTTCTTGATCCAAAACTAGATTTTTGTATTCGCGACCAACTACTTGATTTTCTTGATCCAAAACTAGATTTTTGTATACGCGACCAAATTCTTGATTTTCTTGATCCAAAACTATTTTTTTGTTTTCGCGACCAAATGCTTGATTTCCTTGATCCAAAACTAGATTTTTGTATTCGTCACGCTGTTCTTGATTTTCTTGATCCAAAACTAGATTTTTGTATTCGCCACGCAGTTCTTGACTTTCTTGATCCAAAAATAGATTGTTGTATTCGCGACCAAATTCTTGATTTTCTTGATCCAAAACTAGATTTTTGTATTCGCCACCAAGTTCTTGATTTTCTTGATCCAAAACTAGATTTTTGTATTCGCCACGCAGTTAATGATTTCCTTGATCCAAACCTAGATTTTTGTATTCGCGACCAAATTCTTGATTTTCTTGATCCAAAAATAGATTTTTGTATTCGCGACCAAATTCTTCATTTTCTGGATCCAAAACTAGTTTTTTGTTTTCGCGACCAAATGCTTGATTTCCTTGATCCAAAACTAGATTTTTGTATTCGCCACGCAGTTCTTGATTTTCTTGATCCAAAACTAGATTTTTGTATTCGCGACCAAATTCTTCATTTTCTTGATCCAAAACTAGATTTTTGTATTCGCCACGCAGTTCTTGACTTTCTTGATCCAAAACTAGATTTTTGTTTTCGCGACCAAATGCTTGATTTTCTTGATCCAAAACAAGATTTTTGTATTCGCCACGCAGTTCTTGAATTTCTTGATCCAAAACTAGATTTTTGTATTCGCCACGCATTTCATGATTTCCTTGATCCAAGACTAGATTTTTGTATTCGCCACCAACTTCTTGATTTTCTTGATCCAAAACTAGATTTTTGTATTCGCGACCAAATTCTTGATTTTCTTGATCCAAAACTAGATTTTTGTATTCGCGACCAAATTCTTGATTTTCTTGATCCAAAACTATTTTTTTGTTTTCGCGACCAAATGCTTGATTTCCTTGATCCAAAACTAGATTTTTGTATTCGTCACGCTGTTCTTGATTTTCTTGATCCAAAACTAGATTTTTGTATTCGCCACGCAGTTCTTGATTTTCTTGATCCAAAACTAGATTTTTGTATTCGCGACCAAATTCTTCATTTTCTTGATCCAAAAATAGATTTTTGTATTCGCCACGCAGTTCTTGACTTTCTTGATCCAAAACTAGATTTTTGTTTTCGCGACCAAATGCTTGATTTTCTTGATCCAAAACAAGATTTTTGTATTCGCCACGCAGTTCTTGAATTTCTTGATCCAAAACTAGATTTTTGTATTCGCCACGCATTTCATGATATTCTTGATCCAAGACTAGATTTTTGTATTCGCCACCAACTTCTTGATTTTCTTGATCCAAAACTAGATTTTTGTATTCGCGACCAAATTCTTGATTTTCTTGATCCAAAACTAGATTTTTGTATTCGCGACCAAATTCTTGATTTTCTTGATCCAAAACTATTTTTTTGTTTTCGCGACCAAATGCTTGATTTCCTTGATCCAAAACTAGATTTTTGTATTCGTCACGCTGTTCTTGATTTTCTTGATCCAAAACTAGATTTTTGTATTCGCGACCAAATTCTTCATTTTCTTGATCCAAAACTAGATTTTTGTATTCGCCACGCAGTTCTTGACTTTCTTGATCCAAAAATAGATTTTTGTATTCGCGACCAAATTCTTGATTTTCTTGATTCAAAACTAGATTTTAGTATTCGCCACCAAGTTCTTGATTTTCTTGATCCAAAACTAGATTTTTGTATTCGCCACGCAGTTAATGATTTCCTTGATCCAAAACTAGATTTTTGTATTCGCGACCAAATTCTTGATTTTCTTGATCCAAAACTAGATTTTTGTATTCGCGACCAAATTCTTGATTTTCTTGATCCAAAACTAGATTTTTGTATTCGCGACCAAATTCTTGATTTTCTTGATCCAAAACTAGATTTTTGTATTCGCGACCAAATTCTTGATTTTCTTGATCCAAAACTATTTTTTTGTTTTCGCGACCAAATGCTTGATTTCCTTGATCCAAAACTAGATTTTTGTATTCGTCACGCTGTTCTTGATTTTCTTGATCCAAAACTAGATTTTTGTATTCGCGACCAAATTCTTCATTTTCTTGATCCAAAACTAGATTTTTGTATTCGCCACGCAGGTCTTGACTTTCTTGATCCAAAAATAGATTTTTGTATTCGCGACCAAATTCTTGATTTTCTTGATCCAAAACTAGATTTTTGTATTCGCCACCAAGTTCTTGATTTTCTTGATCCAAAACTAGATTTTTGTATTCGCCACGCAGTTAATGATTTCCTTGATCCAAAACTAGATTTTTGTATTCGCGACCAAATTCTTGATTTTCTTGATCCAAAACTATTTTTTTGTTTTCGCGACCAAATGCTTGATTTCCTTGATCCAAAACTAGATTTTTGTATTCGTCACGCTGTTCTTGATTTTCTTGATCCAAAACTAGATTTTTGTATTCGCGACCAAATTCTTCATTTTCTTGATCCAAAACTAGATTTTTGTATTCGCGACCAAATTCTTAATTTTCTTGATCCAAAACTAGATTTTTGTATTCGCCACCAAGTTCTTGATTTTCTTGATCCAAAACTAGATTTTTGTATTCGCCACGCAGTTAATGATTTCCTTGATCCAAAACTAGATTTTTGTATTCGCGACCAAATTCTTGATTTTCTTGATCCAAAACTAGATTTTTGTATTCGCGACCAAATTTTTGATTTTCTTGATCCAAAAATAGATTTTTGTATTCGCGACCAAATTCTTCATTTTCTGGATCCAAAACTAGTTTTTTGTTTTCGCGACCAAATGCTTGATTTCCTTGATCCAAAACTAGATTTTTGTACTCGCCAGGCAGTTCTTGATTTTCTTGATCCAAAACTAGATTTTTGTATTCGCGACCAAATTCTTCATTTTCTTGATCCAAAACTAGATTTTTGTATTCGCCACGCAGTTCTTGACTTTCTTGATCCAAAACTAGATTTTTGTTTTCGCGACCAAATGCTTGATTTTCTTGATCCAAAACTAGATTTTTGTATTCGCCACGCAGTTCTTGAATTTCTTGATCCAAAACTAGATTTTTGTATTCGCCACGCAATTCATGATTTCCTTGATCCAAAACTAGATTTTTGTATTCGCGACCAAATTCTTGATTTTCTTGATCCAAAACTTGATTTTTGTATTCGCGACCAAATTCTTGATTTTCTTGATCCAAAACTAGATTCTTGTATTCGCGACCAAATTCTTGATTTTCTTGATCCAAAACTAGATTTTTGTATTCGCGACCAAATTCTTGATTTTCTTGATCCAAAACTAGATTTTTGTATTCGCGACCAAATTCTTGATTTTCTTGATCCAAAACTAGATTTTTGTATTCGCGACCAAATTCTTGATTTTCTTGATCCAAAACTATTTTTTTGTTTTCGCGACCAAATGCTTGATTTCCTTGATCCAAAACTAGATTTTTGTATTCGTCACGCTGTTCTTGATTTTCTTGATCCAAAACTAGATTTTTGTATTCGCGACCAAATTCTTCATTTTCTTGATCCAAAACTAGATTTTTGTATTCGCGACCAAATTTTTGATTTTCTTGATCCAAAAATAGTTTTTTGTATTCGCGACCAAATTTTTGATTTTCTTGATCCAAAAATAGTTTTTTGTATTCGCGACCAAATTCTTCATTTTCTGGATCCAAAACTAGTTTTTTGTTTTCGCGACCAAATGCTTGATTTCCTTGATCCAAAACTAGATTTTTGTACTCGCCACGCACTTGTTGATTTTCTTGATCCAAAACTAGATTTTTGTATTCGCGACCAAATTCTTCATTTTCTTGATCCAAAACTAGATTTTTGTATTCGCCACGCAGTTCTTGACTTTCTTGATCCAAAACTAGATTTTTGTTTTCGCGACCAAATGCTTGATTTTCTTGATCCAAAACTTGATTTTTGTATTCGCCACGCAGTTCTTGATTTTCTTGATCCAAAACTAGATTTTTGTATTCGCCACCAAGTTCTTGATTTTCTTGATCCAAAACTAGATTTTTGTATTCGCCACCAAATTCTTGATTTTCTTGATCCAAAACTAGATTTTTGTATTCGCGACCAAATTTTTGATTTTCTTGATCCAAAAATAGTTTTTTGTATTCGCGACCAAATTCTTCATTTTCTGGATCCAAAACTAGTTTTTTGTTTTCGCAACCAAATGCTTGATTTCCTTGATCCAAAACTAGATTTTTGTACTCGCCACGCATTTCTTGATTTTCTTGATCCAAAACTAGATTTTTGTATTCGCGACCAAATTCTTCATTTTCTTGATCCAAAACTAGATTTTTGTATTCGCCACGCAGTTCTTGACTTTCTTGATCCAAAACTAGATTTTTGTTTTCGCGACCAAATGCTTGATTTTCTTGATCCAAAACTAGATTTTTGTATTCGCCACGCAGTTCTTGAATTTCTTGATCCAAAACTAGATTTTTGTATTCGCCACGCAATTCATGATTTGCTTGATCCAAAACTAGATTTTTGTATTCGCGACCAAATTCTTGATTTTCTTGATCCAAAACTAGATTCTTGTATTCGCGACCAAATTCTTGATTTTCTTGATCCAAAACTAGTTTTTTGTTTTCGCGACCAAATTCTTGATTTTCTTGATCCAAAACTTGATTTTTGTATTCGCCACGCAGTTCTTGATTTTCTTGATCCAAAACTAGATTCTTGTATTCGCGACCAAATTCTTGATTTTCTTGATCCAAAACTAGATTTTTGTATTCGCCACCAAGTTCTTGATTTTCTTGATCCAAAAATAGATTTTTGTATTCGCCACGCAGTTCATGATTTCCTTGATCCAAAACTAGATTTTTGTATTCGCGACCAACTTCTTGATTTTCTTGATCCAAAACTAGATTTTTGTATTCGCGACCAAATTGTTGATTTTCTTGATCCAAAACTAGATTTTTGTATTCGCGACCAAATTCTTGATTTTCTTGATCCAAAACTAGATTTTTGTATTCGCGACCAACTTCTTGATTTTCTTGATCCAAAACTAGATTTTTGTATTCGCGACCAAATTCTTGATTTTCTTGATCCAAAACTATTTTTTTGTTTTCGCGACCAAATGCTTGATTTCCTTGATCCAAAACTAGATTTTTGTATTCGTCACGCTGTTCTTGATTTTCTTGATCCAAAACTAGATTTTTATATTCGCCACGCAGTTAATGATTTCCTTGATCCAAAACTAGATTTTTGTATTCGCGACCAAGTTCTTGATTTTCTTGATCCAAACCTAGATTTTTGTATTCGCGACCAAATTCTTGATTTTCTTGATCCAAAAATAGATTTTTGTATTCGCGACCAAATTCTTCATTTTCTGGATCCAAAACTAGTTTTTTGTTTTCGCGACCAAATGCTTGATTTCCTTGATCCAAAACTAGATTTTTGTACTCGCCACGCACTTCTTGATTTTCTTGATCCAAAACTAGATTTTTGTATTCGCGACCAAATTCTTCATTTTCTTGATCCAAAACTAGATTTTTGTATTCGCCACGCAGTTCTTGACTTTCTTGATCCAAAACTAGATTTTTGTTTTCGCGACCAAATGCTTGATTTTCTTGATCCAAAACTAGATTTTTGTATTCGCCACGCAGTTCTTGAATTTCTTGATCCAAAACTAGATTTTTGTATTCGCCACGCAATTCATGATTTCCTTGATCCAAAACTAGATTTTTGTATTCGCGACCAAATTCTTGATTTTCTTGATCCAAAACTAGATTCTTGTATTCGCGACCAAATTCTTGATTTTCTTGATCCAAAACTAGTTTTTTGTTTTCGCGACCAAATTCTTGATTTTCTTGATCCAAAACTTGATTTTTGTATTCGCCACGCAGTTCTTGATTTTCTTGATCCAAAACTAGATTCTTGTATTCGCGACCAAATTCTTGATTTTCTTGATCCAAAACTAGATTTTTGTATTCGCCACCAAGTTCTTGATTTTCTTGATCCAAAAATAGATTTTTGTATTCGCCACGCAGTTCATGATTTCCTTGATCCAAAACTAGATTTTTGTATTCGCGACCAACTTCTTGATTTTCTTGATCCAAAACTAGATTTTTGTATTCGCGACCAAATTGTTGATTTTCTTGATCCAAAACTAGATTTTTGTATTCGCGACCAAATTCTTGATTTTCTTGATCCAAAACTAGATTTTTGTATTCGCGACCAACTTCTTGATTTTCTTGATCCAAAACTAGATTTTTGTATTCGCGACCAAATTCCTGATTTTCTTGATCCAAAACTATTTTTTTGTTTTCGCGACCAAATGCTTGATTTCCTTGATCCAAAACTAGATTTTTGTATTCGTCACGCTGTTCTTGATTTTCTTGATACAAAACTAGATTTTTGTATTCGCCACGCAGTTAATGATTTCCTTGATCCAAAACTAGATTTTTGTATTCGCGACCAAGTTCTTGATTTTCTTGATCCAAACCTAGATTTTTGTATTCGCGACCAAATTCTTGATTTTCTTGATCCAAAAATAGATTTTTGTATTCGCGACCAAATTCTTCATTTTCTGGATCCAAAACTAGTTTTTTGTTTTCGCGACCAAATGCTTGATTTCCTTGATCCAAAACTAGATTTTTGTATTCGCCACGCAGTTCTTGATTTTCTTGATCCAAAACTAGATTTTTGTATTCGCGACCAAATTCTTCATTTTCTTGATCCAAAACTAGATTTTTGTATTCGCCACGCAGTTCTTGACTTTCTTGATCCAAAACTAGATTTTTGTTTTCGCGACCAAATGCTTGATTTTCTTGATCCAAAACTAGATTTTTGTATTCGCCACGCAATTCATGATTTCCTTGATCCAAGACTAGATTTTTGTATTCGCCACCAACTTCTTGATTTTCTTGATCCAAAACTAGATTTTTGTATTCGCGACCAAATTCTTGATTTTCTTGATCCAAAACTAGATTTTTGTATTCGCGACCAAATTCTTGATTTTCTTGATCCAAAACTATTTTTTTGTTTTCGCGACCAAATGCTTGATTTCCTTGATCCAAAACTAGATTTTTGTATTCGTCACGCTGTTCTTGATTTTCTTGATCCAAAACTAGATTTGTGTATTCGCGACCAAATTCTTCGTTTTCTTGATCCAAAACTTGATTTTTGTATTCGCCACGCAGTGCTTGATTTTCTTGATCCAAAACTAGATTTTTGTATTCGCCACGCAATTCATGATTTGCTTGATCCAAAACTAGATTTTTGTATTCGCGACCAAATTCTTGATTTTCTTGATCCAAAACTAGATTCTTGTATTCGCGACCAAATTCTTGATTTTCTAGATCCAAAACTAGTTTTTTGTTTTCGCGACCAAATTCTTGATTTTCTTGATCCAAAACTTGATTTTTGTATTCGCCACGCAGTTCTTGATTTTCTTGATCCAAAACTAGATTCTTGTATTCGCGACCAAATTGTTGATTTTCTTGATCCAAAACTAGATTTTTGTATTCGCGACCAAATTGTTGATTTTCTTGATCCAAAACTAGATTTTTGTATTCGCGACCAAATTCTTGATTTTCTTGATCCAAAACTATTTTTTTGTTTTCGCGACCAAATGCTTGATTTCCTTGATCCAAAACTATTTTTTTGTTTTCGCGACCAAATGCTTGATTTCCTTGATCCAAAACTAGATTTTTGTATTCGTCACGCTGTTCTTGATTTTCTTGATCCAAAACTAGATTTTTGTATTCGCGACCAAATTCTTCATTTTCTTGATCCAAAACTAGATTTTTGTATTCGCCACGCAGTTCTTGACTTTCTTGATCCAAAAATAGATTTTTGTATTCGCGACCAAATTCTTGATTTTCTTGATCCAAAACTAGATTTTTGTATTCGCCACCAAGTTCTTGATTTTCTTCATCCAAAACTAGATTTTTGTATTCGCCACGCAGTTAATGATTTCCTTGATCCAAAACTAGATTTTTGTATTCGCGACCAAATTCTTGATTTTCTTGATCCAAAACTAGATTTTTGTATTCGCGACCAAATTCTTCATTTTCTGGATCCAAAACTAGTTTTTTGTTTTCGCGACCAAATGCTTGATTTCCTTGATCCAAAACTAGATTTTTGTACTCGCCACGCAGTTCTTGATTTTCTTGATCCAAAACTAGATTTTTGTATTCGCGACCAAATTCTTCATTTTCTTGATCCAAAACTAGATTTTTGTATTCGCCACGCAGTTCTTGACTTTCTTGATCCAAAACTAGATTTTTGTTTTCGCGACCAAATGCTTGATTTTCTTGATCCAAAACTAGATTTTTGTAGTCGCCACGCAGTTCTTGAATTTCTTGATCCAAAACTAGATTTTTGTATTCGCCACGCAATTCATGATTTCCTTGATCCAAAACTAGATTGTTGTATTCGCGACCAAATTCTTGATTTTTTTGATCCAAAACTAGATTCTTGTATTCGCGACCAAATTCTTGATTTTCTTGATCCAAAACTATTTTTTTGTTTTCGCGACCAAATGCTTGATTTCCTTGATCCAAAACTAGATTTTTGTATTCGTCACACTGTTCTTGATTTTCTTGATCCAAAACTAGATTTTTGTATTCGCGACCAAATTCTTCATTTTCTTGATCCAAAACTAGATTTTTGTATTCGCCACGCAGTTCTTGACTTTCTTGATCCAAAAATAGATTTTTGTATTCGCGACCAAATTCTTGATTTTCTTGATCCAAAACTAGATTTTTGTATTCGCCACCAAGTTCTTGATTTTCTTGATCCAAAACTAGATTTTTGTATTCGCCACGCAGTTAATGATTTCCTTGATCCAAAACTAGATTTTTGTATTCGCGACCAAGTTCTTGATTTTCTTGATCCAAACCTAGATTTTTGTATTCGCGACCAAATTCTTGATTTTCTTGATCCAAAAATAGATTTTTGTATTCGCGACCAAATTCTTCATTTTCTGGATCCAAAACTTGTTTTTTGTTTTCGCGACCAAATGCTTGATTTCCTTGATCCAAAACTAGATTTTTGTATTCGCCACGCAGTTCTTGATTTTCTTGATCCAAAATTAGATTTTTGTATTCGCGACTAAATTCTTCATTTTCTTGATCCAAAACTAGATTTTTGTATTCGCCACGCAGTTCTTGACTTTCTTGATCCAAAACTAGATTTTTGTTTTCGCGACCAAATGCTTGATTTTCTTAATCCAAAACTAGATTTTTGTATTCGCCACGCAGTTCTTGAATTTCTTGATCCAAAACTAGATTTTTGTATTCGCGACCAAATTCTTGATTTTTTCTTGATCCAAAAATAGATTTTTGTATTCGCGACCAAATTCTTCATTTTCTGGATCCAAAACTAGTTTTTTGTTTTCGCGACCAAATGCTTGATTTCCTTGATCCAAAACTAGATTTTTGTACTCGCCACGCAGTTCTTGATTTTCTTGATCCAAAACTAGATTTTTGTATTCGCGACCAAATTCTTCATTTTCTTGATCCAAAACTAGATTTTTGTATTCGCCACGCAGTTCTTGACTTTCTTGATCCAAAACTAGATTTTTGTTTTCGCGACCAAATGCTTGATTTTCTTGATCCAAAACTATATTTTTGTATTCGCCACACAGTTCTTGAATTTCTTGATCCAAAACTAGATTTTTGTATTCGCCACGCATTTCATGATTTCCTTGATCCAAAACTAGATTTTTGTATTCGCGACCAAATTCTTCATTTTCTTGATCCAAAACTAGATTTTTGTATTCGCGACCAAATTCTTGATTTTCTTGATCCAAAACTAGATTCTTGTATTCGCGACCAAATTCTTAATTTTCTTGATCCAAAACTAGATTTTTGTATTCGCGACCAAATTCTTGATTTTCTTGATCCAAAACTAGATTTTTGTATTCGCGACCAAATTCTTGATTTTCTTGATCCAAAACTAGATTTTTGTGTTCGCGACCAAATTCTTGATTTTCTTGATCCAAAACTATTTTTTTGTTTTCGCGACCAAATGCTTGATTTCCTTGATCCAAAACTATTTTTTTGTTTTCGCGACCAAATGCTTGATTTCCTTGATCCAAAACTAGATTTTTGTATTCGTCACGCTGTTCTTGATTTTCTTGATCCAAAACTAGATTTGTGTATTCGCGACCAAATTCTTCGTTTTCTTGATCCAAAACTAGATTTTTGTATTCGCCACGCAGTGCTTGATTTTCTTGATCCAAAACTAGATTTTTGTATTCGCGACGAAATTCTTGATTTTCTTGATCCAAAACTAGATTTTTGTATTCGCGACCAAATTCTTGATTTTCTTGATCCAAAATTAGATTTTTATATTCGCGACCAAATTCTTGATTTTCTTGGTCCAAAACTAGATTTTTGTATTCGCCACGCAGTTCATGATTTCCTTGATCCAAAACTAGATTTTTGTATTCGCGACCAAATTCTTGATTTTCTTGATCCAAAACTAGATTTTTGTATTCGCGACCAAATTGTTGATTTTCTTGATCCAAAACTAGATTTTTTTATTCGCGACCAAATTCTTGATTTTCTTGATCCAAAACTAGATTTTTGTATTCGCGACCAACTTCTTGATTTTCTTGATCCAAAACTAGATTTTTGTATTCGCGACCAAATTCTTGATTTTCTTGATCCAAAACTATTTTTTTGTTTTCGCGACCAAATGCTTGATTTCCTTGATCCAAAACTATTTTTTTGTTTTCGCGACCAAATGCTTGATTTCCTTGATCCAAAACTAGATTTTTGTATTCGTCACGCTGTTCTTGATTTTCTTGATCCAAAACTAGATTTTTGTATTCGCGACCAAATTCTTCATTTTCTTGATCCAAAACTAGATTTTTGTATTCGCCACGCAGTTCTTGACTTTCTTGATCCAAAAATAGATTTTTGTATTCGCGACCAAATTCTTGATTTTCTTGATCCAAAACTAGATTTTTGTATTCGCCACCAAGTTCTTGATTTTCTTCATCCAAAACTAGATTTTTGTATTCGCCACGCAGTTAATGATTTCCTTGATCCAAAACTAGATTTTTGTATTCGCGACCAAATTCTTGATTTTCTTGATCCAAAACTAGATTTTTGTATTCGCGACCAAATTCTTCATTTTCTGGATCTAAAACTAGTTTTTTGTTTTCGCGACCAAATGCTTGATTTCCTTGATCCAAAACTAGATTTTTGTACTCGCCACGCAGTTCTTGATTTTCTTGATCCAAAACTAGATTTTTGTATTCGCCACGCAGTTCTTGACTTTCTTGATCCAAAACTAGATTTTTGTTTTCGCGACCAAATGCTTGATTTTCTTGATCCAAAACTAGATTTTTGTAGTCGCCACGCAGTTCTTGAATTTCTTGATCCAAAACTAGATTTTTGTATTCGCCACGCAATTCATGATTTCCTTGATCCAAAACTAGATTGTTGTATTCGCGACCAAATTCTTGATTTTTTTGATCCAAAACTAGATTCTTGTATTCGCGACCAAATTCTTGATTTTCTTGATCCAAAACTATTTTTTTGTTTTCGCGACCAAATGCTTGATTTCCTTGATCCAAAACTAGATTTTTGTATTCGTCACACTGTTCTTGATTTTCTTGATCCAAAACTAGATTTTTGTATTCGCGACCAAATTCTTCATTTTCTTGATCCAAAACTAGATTTTTGTATTCGCCACGCAGTTCTTGACTTTCTTGATCCAAAAATAGATTTTTGTATTCGCGACCAAATTCTTGATTTTCTTGATCCAAAACTAGATTTTTGTATTCGCCACCAAGTTCTTGATTTTCTTGATCCAAAACTAGATTTTTGTATTCGCCACGCAGTTAATGATTTTCTTGATCCAAAACTAGATTTTTGTATTCGCGACCAAGTTCTTGATTTTCTTGATCCAAACCTAGATTTTTGTATTCGCGACCAAATTCTTGATTTTCTTGATCCAAAAATAGATTTTTGTATTCGCGACCAAATTCTTCATTTTCTGGATCCAAAACTAGTTTTTTGTTTTCGCGACCAAATGCTTGATTTCCTTGATCCAAAACTAGATTTTTGTATTCGCCACGCAGTTCTTGATTTTCTTGATCCAAAACTAGATTTTTGTATTCGCGACTAAATTCTTCATTTTCTTGATCCAAAACTAGATTTTTGTATTCGCCACGCAGTTCTTGACTTTCTTGATCCAAAACTAGATTTTTGTTTTCGCGACCAAATGCTTGATTTTCTTAATCCAAAACTAGATTTTTGTATTCGCCACGCAGTTCTTGAATTTCTTGATCCAAAACTAGATTTTTGTATTCGCGACCAAATTCTTGATTTTTTCTTGATCCAAAAATAGATTTTTGTATTCGCGACCAAATTCTTCATTTTCTGGATCCAAAACTAGTTTTTTGTTTTCGCGACCAAATGCTTGATTTCCTTGATCCAAAACTAGATTTTTGTACTCGCCACGCAGTTCTTGATTTTCTTGATCCAAAACTAGATTTTTGTATTCGCGACCAAATTCTTCATTTTCTTGATCCAAAACTAGATTTTTGTATTCGCCACGCAGTTCTTGACTTTCTTGATCCAAAACTAGATTTTTGTTTTCGCGACCAAATGCTTGATTTTCTTGATCCAAAACTATATTTTTGTATTCGCCACGCAGTTCTTGAATTTCTTGATCCAAAACTAGATTTTTGTATTCGCCACGCATTTCATGATTTCCTTGATCCAAAACTAGATTTTTGTATTCGCGACCAAATTCTTGATTTTCTTGATCCAAAACTAGATTTTTGTATTCGCGACCAAATTCTTGATTTTCTTGATCCAAAACTAGATTCTTGTATTCGCGACCAAATTCTTAATTTTCTTGATCCAAAACTAGATTTTTGTATTCGCGACCAAATTCTTGATTTTCTTGATCCAAAACTAGATTTTTGTATTCGCGACCAAATTCTTGATTTTCTTGATCCAAAACTAGATTTTTGTGTTCGCGACCAAATTCTTGATTTTCTTGATCCAAAACTATTTTTTTGTTTTCGCGACCAAATGCTTGATTTCCTTGATCCAAAACTAGATTTTTGTATTCGCGACCAAATTCTTGATTTTCTTGATCCAAAACTAGATTTTTGTATTCGCGACCAAATTCTTGATTTTCTTGATCCAAAACTAGATTTTTGTATTCGCGACCAAATTCTTGATTTTCTTGATCCAAAACTATTTTTTTGTTTTCGCGACCAAATGCTTGATTTCCTTGATCCAAAACTAGATTTTTGTATTCGTCACGCTGTTCTTGATTTTCTTGATCCAAAACTAGATTTTTGTATTCGCGACCAAATTCTTCATTTTCTTGATCCAAAACTAGATTTTTTTATTCGCCACGCAGTTCTTGACTTTCTTGATCCAAAAATAGATTTTTTTATTCGCGACCAAATTCTTTATTTTCTTGATCCAAAACTAGATTTTTGTATTCGCCACCAAGTTCTTGATTGTCTTGATCCAAAACTAAATTTTTTTATTCGCCACGCAGTTAATGATTTCCTTGATCCAAAACTAGATTTTTGTATTCGCGACCAAATTCTTGATTTTCTTGATCCAAAACTAGATTTTTGTATTCGCGACCAAATTCTTGATTTTCTTGATCCAAAAATAGATTTTTGTATTCTCGACCAAATTCTTCATTTTCTGGATCCAAAACTAGTTTTTTGTTTTCGCGACCAAATGCTTGATTTCCTTGATCCAAAACTAGATTTTTGTACTCGCCACGCAGTTCTTGATTTTCTTGATCCCAAACTAGATTTTTGTATTCGCAACGCAGTTCATGATTTCCTTGATCCAAAACTAGATTTTTGTATTCGCGACCAAATTCTTGATTTTCTTGATGCAAAACTAGATTTTTTTATTCGCCACGCAGTTCTTGACTTTCTTGATCCAAAAATAGATTTTTGTATTCGCGACCAAATTCTTGATTTTCTTGATCCAAAACTAGATTTTTGTATTCGCCACCAAGTTCTTGATTTGCTTGATCCAAAACTAGATTTTTGTATTCGCGACCAAATTCTTGATTTTCTTGATCCAAAACTATTTTTTTGTTTTCGCGACCAAATGCTTGATTTCCTTGATCCAAAACTAGATTTTTGTATTCGTCACGCTGTTCTTGATTTTCTTGATCCAAAACTAGATTTTTGTATTCGCGACCAAATTCTTCATTTTCTTGATCCAAAACTAGATTTTTGTATTCGCCACGCAGTTCTTAACTTTCTTGATCCAAAAATAGATTTTTGTATTCGCGACCAAATTCTTGATTTTCTTGATCCAAAACTAGATTTTTGTATTCGCCACCAAGTTCTTGATTTTCTTGATCCAAAACTAGATTTTTGTATTCGCCACGCAGTTAATGATTTCCTTGATCCAAAACTAGATTTTTGTATTCGCGACCAAGTTCTTGATTTTCTTGATCCAAACCTAGATTTTTGTATTCGCGACCAAATTCTTGATTTTCTTGATCCAAAAATAGATTTTTGTATTCGCGACCAAATTCTTCATTTTCTGGATCCAAAACTAGATTTTTGTATTCGCCACGCAGTTCTTGATTTTCTTGATCCAAAACTAGATTTTTGTATTCGCGACTAAATTCTTCATTTTCTTGATCCAAAACTAGATTTTTGTATTCGCCACGCAGTTCTGGACTTTCTTGATCCAAAACTAGATTTTTGTTTTCGCGACCAAATGCTTGATTTTCTTGATCCAAAACTAGATTTTTGTATTCGCCACGCAGTTCTTGAATTTCTTGATCCAAAACTAGATTTTTGTATTCGCGACCAAATTCTTCATTTTCTTGATCCAAAACTAGATTTTTGTATTCGCCACGCAGTTCTTGACTTTCTTGATCCAAAACTAGATTTTTATTTTCGCGACCAAATGCTTGATTTTCTTGATCCAAAGCTAGATTTTTGTATTCGCCACGCAGTTCTTGAATTTCTTGATCCAAAACTAGATTTTTGTATTCGCCACGCATTTCATGATTTCCTTGATCCAAAACTAGATTTTTGTATTCGCGACCAAATTTTTGATTTTCTTGATCCAAAAATAGATTTTTGTATTCGCGACGAAATTCTTCATTTTCTGGATCCAAAACTAGTTTTTTGTTTTCGCGACCAAATGCTTGATTTCCTTGATCCAAAACTAGATTTTTGTATTCCCCACGCAGTTCTTGATTTTCTTGATCCAAAACTAGATTTTTGTATCCGCGACTAAATTCTTCATTTTCTTGATCCAAAACTAGATTTTTGTATTCGCCACGCAGTTCTTGACTTTCTTGATCCAAAACTAGATTTTTGTTTTCGCGACCAAATGCTTGATTTTCTTGATCCAAAACTAGATTTTTATATTCGCCACGCAGTTCTTGAATTTCTTGATCCAAAACTAGATTTTTGTATTCGCGACCAAATTCTTCATTTTCTTGATCCAAAACTAGATTTTTGTATTCGCCACGCAGTTCTTGACTTCCTTGATCCAAAACTAGATTTTTGTATTCGCGACCAAATTCTTGATTTTCTTGATCCAAAACTAGATTTTTGTATTCGGGACCAAATTCTTGATTTTCTTGATCCAGAACTAGATTCTTGTATTCGCGACCAAATTCTTGATTTTCTTGATCCAAAACTAGTTTTTTGTTTTCGCGACCAAATGCTTGATTTTCTTGATCCAAAACTTGATTTTTGTATTCGCCACGCAGTTCTTGATTTTCTTGATCCAAAACTAGATTCTTGTATTCGCGACCAAATTCTTGATTTTCTTGATCGAAAACTAGATTTTTGTATTCGCCACCAAGTTCTTGATTTTCTTGATCCAAAAATAGATTTTTGTATTCGCCACGCAGTTCATGATTTTCTTGATCCAAAACTAGATTTTTGTATTCGCGACCATCTTCTTGATTTTCTTGATCCAAAACTAGATTTTTGTATTCGCGACCAAATTCTTGATTTTCTTAATCCAAAACTAGATTTTTGTATTCGCGACCAAATTCTTGATTTTCTTGATCCAAAACTAGATTTTTGTATTCGCGACCAAATTCTTGATTTTCTTGATCCAAAACTATTTTTTTGTTTTCGCGACCAAATGCTTGATTTCCTTGATCCAAAACTAGATTTTTGTATTCGTCACGCTGTTCTTGATTTTCTTGATCCAAAACAAGATTTTTGTATTCGCGACCAAATTCTTCATTTTCTTGATCCAAAACTAGATTTTTGTATTCGCCACGCAGTTCTTGACTTTCTTGATCCAAAAATAGATTTTTGTATTCGCGACCAAATTCTTGATTTTCTTGATCCAAAACTAGATTTTTGTATTCGCCACCAAGTTCTTGATTTTCTTGATCCAAAACTAGATTTTTGTATTCGCCACGCAGTTAATGATTTCCTTGATCCAAAACTAGATTTTTGTATTCGCGACCAAATTCTTGATTTCCTTGATCCAAAACTAGATTATTGTATTCGCCACCAAGTTCTTGATTTTCTTGATCCAAAAATAGATTTTTGTATTCGCCACGCAGTTCATGATTTTCTTGATCCAAAACTAGATTTTTGTATTCGCGACCAAATTCTTCATTTTCTGGATCCAAAACTAGTTTTTTGTTTTCGCGACCAAATGCTTGATTTCCTTGATCCAAAACTAGATTTTTGTACTCGCCACGCAGTTCTTGATTTTCTTGATCCAAAACTAGATTTTTGTATTCGCCACGCAGTTCATGATTTCCTTGATCCAAAACTAGATTTTTGTATTCGCGACCAAATTCTTGATTTTCTTGATGCAAAACTAGATTTTTTTATTCGCCACGCAGTTCTTGACTTTCTTGATCGAAAAATAGATTTTTGTATTCGCGACCAAATTCTTGATTTTCTTGATCCAAAACTAGATTTTTGTATTCGCCACTAAGTTCTTGATTTGCTTGATCCAAAACTAGATTTTTGTATTCGCGACCAAATTCTTGATTTTCTTGATCCAAAACTATTTTTTTGTTTTCGCGACCAAATGCTTGATTTCCTTGATCCAAAACTAGATTTTTGTATTCGTCACGCTGTTCTTGATTTTCTTGATCCAAAACTAGATTTTTGTATTCGCGACCAAATTCTTCATTTTCTTTATCCAAAACTAGATTTTTGTATTCGCCACGCAGTTAATGATTTCCTTGATCCAAAACTAGATTTTTGTATTCGCGACCAAATTCTTGATTTCCTTGATCCAAAACTAGATTTTTGTATTCGCCACCAAGTTCTTGATTTTCTTGATCCAAAAATAGATTTTTGTATTCGCCACGCAGTTCATGATTTTCTTGATCCAAAACTAGATTTTTGTATTCGCGACCAAATTCTTCATTTTCTGGATCCAAAACTAGTTTTTTGTTTTCGCGACCAAATGCTTGATTTCCTTGATCCAAAACTAGATTTTTGTACTCGCCACGCAGTTCTTGATTTTCTTGATCCAAAACTAGATTTTTGTATTCGCCACGCAGTTCATGATTTCCTTGATCCAAAACTAGATTTTTGTATTCGCGACCAAATTCTTGATTTTCTTGATGCAAAACTAGATTTTTTTATTCGCCACGCAGTTCTTGACTTTCTTGATCCAAAAATAGATTTTTGTATTCGCGACCAAATTCTTGATTGTCTTGATCCAAAACTAGATTTTTGTATTCGCCACCAAGTTCTTGATTTGCTTGATCCAAAACTAGATTTTTGTATTCGCGACCAAATTCTTGATTTTCTTGATCCAAAACTATTTTTTTGTTTTCGCGACCAAATGCTTGATTTCCTTGATCCAAAACTAGATTTTTGTATTCGTCACGCTGTTCTTGATTTTCTTGATCCAAAACTAGATTTTTGTATTCGCGACCAAATTCTTCATTTTCTTGATCCAAAACTAGATTTTTGTATTCGCCACGCTGTTCTTGACTTTCTTGATCCAAAAATAGATTTTTGTATTCGCGATCAAATTCTTGATTTTCTTGATCCAAAACTAGATTTTTGTATTCGCCACGCAGTTCTTGATTTTCTTGATCCAAAACTAGATTTTTGTATTCGCCACGCAGTTAATAATTTCCTTGATCCAAAACTAGATTTTTGTATTCGCGACCAAGTTCTTTATTTTTTCTTGATCCAAACCTAGATTTTTGTATTCGCGACCAAATTCTTGATTTTCTTGATCCAAAAATAGATTTTTGTATTCGCGACCAAATTCTTCATTTTCTGGATCCAAAACTAGTTTTTTGTTTTCGCGACCAAATGCTTGATTTTCTTGATCCAAAACTAGATTTTTGTATTCGCCACGCAGTTCTTGATTTTCTTGATCCAAAACTAGATTTTTGTATTCGCGACTAAATTCTTCATTTTCTTGATCCAAAACTAGATTTTTGTATTCGCCACGCAGTTCTTGACTTTCTTGATCCAAAACTAGATTTTTGTATTCGCCACGCAATTCATGATTTCCTTGATCCAAAACTAGATTTTTGTATTCGCGACCAAATTCTTGATTTTCTTGATCCAAAACTAGATTTTTGTATTCGCGACCAAATTCTTGATTTTCTTGATCCAAAACTAGATTCTTGTATTCGCGACCAAATTCTTGATTTTCTTGATCCAAAACTATTTTTTTGTTTTCGCGACCAAATGCTTGATTTCCTTAATCCAAAACTAGATTTTTGTATTCGTCACGCTGTTCTTGATTTTCTTGATCCAAAACTAGATTTTTGTATTCGCGACCAAATTCTTCATTTTCTTGATCCAAAACTAGATTTTTGTATTCGCCACGCAGTTAATGATTTCCTTGATCCAAAACTAGATTTTTGTATTCGCGACCAAATTCTTGATTTCCTTGATCCAAAACTAGATTTTTGTATTCGCCACCAAGTTCTTGATTTTCTTGATCCAAAAATAGATTTTTGTATTCGCCACGCAGTTCATGATTTTCTTGATCCAAAACTAGATTTTTGTATTCGCGACCAAATTCTTCATTTTCTGGATCCAAAACTAGTTTTTTGTTTTCGCGACCAAATGCTTGATTTCCTTGATCCAAAACTAGATTTTTGTACTCGCCACGCAGTTCTTGATTTTCTTGATCCAAAACTAGATTTTTGTATTCGCCACGCAGTTCATGATTTCCTTGATCCAAAACTAGATTTTTGTATTCGCGACCAAATTCTTGATTTTCTTGATGCAAAACTAGATTTTTTTATTCGCCACGCAGTTCTTGACTTTCTTGATCCAAAAATAGATTTTTGTATTCGCGACCAAATTCTTGATTGTCTTGATCCAAAACTAGATTTTTGTATTCGCCACCAAGTTCTTGATTTGCTTGATCCAAAACTAGATTTTTGTATTCGCGACCAAATTCTTGATTTTCTTGATCCAAAACTATTTTTTTGTTTTCGCGACCAAATGCTTGATTTCCTTGATCCAAAACTAGATTTTTGTATTCGCCACGCAGTTCATGATTTTCTTGATCCAAAACTAGATTTTTGTATTCGCGACCAAATTCTTCATTTTCTGGATCCAAAACTAGATTTTTGTATTCGCGACCAAGTTCTTTATTTTTTCTTGATCCAAACCTAGATTTTTGTATTCGCGACCAAATTCTTGATTTTCTTGATCCAAAAATAGATTTTTGTATTCGCGACCAAATTCTTCATTTTCTGGATCCAAAACTAGTTTTTTGTTTTCGCGACCAAATGCTTGATTTTCTTGATCCAAAACTATATTTTTGTATTCGCCACGCAGTTCTTGATTTTCTTGATCCAAAACTAGATTTTTGTATTCGCGACTAAATTCTTCATTTTCTTGATCCAAAACTAGATTTTTGTATTCGCCACGCAGTTCTTGACTTTCTTGATCCAAAACTAGATTTTTGTATTCGCCACGCAATTCATGATTTCCTTGATCCAAAACTAGATTTTTGTATTCGCGACCAAATTCTTGATTTTCTTGATCCAAAACTAGATTTTTGTATTCGCGACCAAATTCTTGATTTTCTTGATCCAAAACTAGATTCTTGTATTCGCGACCAAATTCTTGATTTTCTTGATCCAAAACTATTTTTTTGTTTTCGCGACCAAATGCTTGATTTCCTTGATCCAAAACTAGATTTTTGTATTCGTCACGCTGTTCTTGATTTTCTTGATCTAAAACTAGATTTTTGTATTCGCGACCAAATTCTTCATTTTCTTGATCCAAAACTAGATTTTTGTATTCGCCACGCAGTTCTTGACTTTCTTGATCCAAAACTAGATTTTTGTTTTCGCGACCAAATGCTTGATTTTCTTGATCCAAAACTAGATTTTTATATTCGCCACGCAGTTCTTGAATTTCTTGATCCAAAACTAGATTTTTGTATTCGCGACCAAATTCTTCATTTTCTTGATCCAAAACTAGATTTTTGTATTCGCCACGCAGTTCTTGACTTTCTTGATCCAAAACTAGATTTTTGTTTTCGCGACCAAATGCTTGATTTTCTTGATCCAAAACTAGATTTTTGTATTCGCCACGCAGTTCTTGAATTTCTTGATCCAATACTAGATTTTTGTATTCGCCACGCATTTCATGATTTCCTTGATCCAAAACTAGATTTTTGTATTCGCGACCAAATTCTTGATTTTCTTGATCCAAAACTAGATTTTTGTATTCGCGACCAAATTCTTGATTTTCTTGATCCAGAACTAGATTCTTGTATTCGCGACCAAATTCTTCATTTTCTTGATCCAAAACTAGTTTTTTGTTTTCGCGACCAAATGCTTGATTTTCTTGATCCAAAACTTGATTTTTGTATTCGCCACGCAGTTCTTGATTTTCTTGATCCAAAACTAGATTCTTGTATTCGCGACCAAATTCTTGATTTTCTTGATCCAAAACTAGATTTTTGTATTCGCCACCAAGTTCTTGATTTTCTTGATCCAAAAATAGATTTTTGTATTCGCCACGCAGTTCATGATTTTCTTGATCCAAAACTAGATTTTTGTATTCGCGACCAACTTCTTGATTTTCTTGATCCAAAACTAGATTTTTGTATTCGCGACCAAATTCTTGATTTTCTTGATCCAAAACTAGATTTTTGTATTCGCGACCAAATTCTTGATTTTCTTGATCCAAAACTAGATTTTTGTATTCGCGACCAAATTCTTGATTTTCTTGATCCAAAACTATTTTTTTGTTTTCGCGACCAAATGCTTGATTTCCTTGATCCAAAACTAGATTTTTGTATTCGTCACGCTGTCCTTGATTTTCTTGATCCAAAACTAGATTTTTGTATTCGCGACCAAATTCTTCATTTTCTTGATCCAAAACTAGATTTTTGTATTCGCCACGCAGTTCTTGACTTTCTTGATCCAAAAATAGATTTTTGTATTCGCGACCAAATTCTTGATTTTCTTGATCCCAAACTAGATTTTTGTATTCGCCACCAAGTTCTTGATTTTCTTGATCCAAAACTAGATTTTTGTATTCGCCACGCAGTTAATGATTTCCTTGATCCAAAACTAGATTTTTGTATTCGCGACCAAATTCTTGATTTCCTTGATCCAAAACTAGATTTTTGTATTCGCCACCAAGTTCTTGATTTTCTTGATCCAAAAATAGATTTTTGTATTCGCCACGCAGTTCATGATTTTCTTGATCCAAAACTAGATTTTTGTATTCGCGACCAAATTCTTCATTTTCTGGATCCAAAACTAGTTTTTTGTTTTCGCGACCAAATGCTTGATTTCCTTGATCCAAAACTAGATTTTTGTACTCGCCACACAGTTCTTGATTTTCTTGATCCAAAACTAGATTTTTGTATTCGCCACGCAGTTCATGATTTTCTTGATCCAAAACTAGATTTTTGTATTCGCGACCAAATTCTTGATTTTCTTGATGCAAAACTAGATTTTTTTATTCGCCACGCAGTTCTTTACTTTCTTGATCCAAAAATAGATTTTTGTATTCGCGACCAAATTCTTGATTTTCTTGATCCAAAACTAGATTTTTATATTCGCCACCAAGTTCTTGATTTGCTTGATCCAAAACTAGATTTTTGTACTCGCGACCAAATTCTTGATTTTCTTGATCCAAAACTATTTTTTTGTTTTCGCGACCAAATGCTTGATTTCCTTGATCCAAAACTAGATTTTTGTATTCGTCACGCTGTTCTTGATTTTCTTGATCCAAAACTAGATTTTTGTATTCGCGACCAAATTCTTCATTTTCTTGATCCAAAACTAGATTTTTGTATTCGCCACGCAGTTCTTGACTTTCTTGATCCAAAAATAGATTTTTGTATTCGCGACCAAATTCTTGATTTTCTTGATCCAAAACTAGATTTTTGTATTCGCCACGCAGTTCTTGATTTGGCTTGATCCAAAACTAGATTTTTGTATTCGCCACGCAGTTAATGATTTCCTTGATCCAAAACTAGATTTTTGTATTCGCGACCAAGTTCTTTATTTTCTTGATCCAAACCTAGATTTTTGTATTCGCGACCAAATTCTTGATTTTCTTGATCCAAAAATAGATTTTTGTATTCGCGACCAAATTCTTCATTTTCTGGATCCAAAACTAGTTTTTTGTTTTCGCGACCAAATGCTTGATTTCCTTGATCCAAAACTAGATTTTTGTATTCGCCACGCAGTTCTTGATTTTCTTGATCCAAAACTAGATTTTTGTATTCGCGACCAAATTCTTGATTTTCTTGATGCAAAACTAGATTTTTTTATTCGCCACGCAGTTCTTGACTTTCTTGATCCAAAAATAGATTTTTGTATTCGCGACCAATTTCTTGATTTTCTTGATCCAAAACTAGATTTTTATATTCGCCACCAAGTTCTTGATTTGCTTGATCCAAAACTAGATTTTTGTACTCGCGACCAAATTCTTGATTTTCTTGATCCAAAACTATTTTTTTGTTTTCGCGACCAAATGCTTGATTTCCTTGATCCAAAACTAGATTTTTGTATTCGTCACGCTGTTCTTGATTTTCTTGATCCAAAACTAGATTTTTGTATTCGCCACCAAATTCTTGATTTTCTTGATCCAAAACTAGATTTTTGTATTCGCCACCAAGTTCTTGATTTTCTTGATCCAAAACTAGATTTTTGTATTCGCCACGCAGTTAATGATTTCCTTGATCCAAAACTAGATTTTTGTATTCGCGACCAAATTCTTGATTTTCTTGATCCAAAACTAGATTTTTGTATTCGCCACGCAGTTAATGATTTCCTTGATCCAAAACTAGATTTTTGTATTCGCGACCAAATTCTTGATTTCCTTGATCCAAAACTAGATTTTTGTATTCGCCACCAAGTTCTTGATTTTCTTGATCCAAAAATAGATTTTTGTATTCGCCACGCAGTTCATGATTTTCTTGATCCAAAACTAGATTTTTGTATTCGCGACCAAATTCTTCATTTTCTGGATCCAAAACTAGTTTTTTGTTTTCGCGACCAAATGCTTGATTTCCTTGATCCAAAACTAGATTTTTGTACTCGCCACACAGTTCTTGATTTTCTTGATCCAAAACTAGATTTTTGTATTCGCCACGCAGTTCATGATTTTCTTGATCCAAAACTAGATTTTTGTATTCGCGACCAAATTCTTGATTTTCTTGATGCAAAACTAGATTTTTTTATTCGCCACGCAGTTCTTTACTTTCTTGATCCAAAAATAGATTTTTGTATTCGCGACCAAATTCTTGATTTTCTTGATCCAAAACTAGATTTTTATATTCGCCACCAAGTTCTTGATTTGCTTGATCCAAAACTAGATTTTTGTACTCGCGACCAAATTCTTGATTTTCTTGATCCAAAACTATTTTTTTGTTTTCGCGACCAAATGCTTGATTTCCTTGATCCAAAACTAGATTTTTGTATTCGTCACGCTGTTCTTAATTTTCTTGATCCAAAACTAGATTTTTGTATTCGCGACCAAATTCTTCATTTTCTTGATCCAAAACTAGATTTTTGTATTCGCCACGCAGTTCTTGACTTTCTTGATCCAAAAATAGATTTTTGTATTCGCGACCAAATTCTTGATTTTCTTGATCCAAAACTAGATTTTTGTATTCGCCACGCAGTTCTTGATTTGGCTTGATCCAAAACTAGATTTTTGTATTCGCCACGCAGTTAATGATTTCCTTGATCCAAAACTAGATTTTTGTATTCGCGACCAAGTTCTTTATTTTCTTGATCCAAACCTAGATTTTTGTATTCGCGACCAAATTCTTGATTTTCTTGATCCAAAAATAGATTTTTGTATTCGCGACCAAATTCTTCATTTTCTGGATCCAAAACTAGTTTTTTGTTTTCGCGACCAAATGCTTGATTTCCTTGATCCAAAACTAGATTTTTGTATTCGCCACGCAGTTCTTGATTTTCTTGATCCAAAACTAGATTTTTGTATTCGCGACCAAATTCTTGATTTTCTTGATGCAAAACTAGATTTTTTTATTCGCCACGCAGTTCTTGACTTTCTTGATCCAAAAATAGATTTTTGTATTCGCGACCAATTTCTTGATTTTCTTGATCCAAAACTAGATTTTTATATTCGCCACCAAGTTCTTGATTTGCTTGATCCAAAACTAGATTTTTGTACTCGCGACCAAATTCTTGATTTTCTTGATCCAAAACTATTTTTTTGTTTTCGCGACCAAATGCTTGATTTCCTTGATCCAAAACTAGATTTTTGTATTCGTCACGCTGTTCTTGATTTTCTTGATCCAAAACTAGATTTTTGTATTCGCCACCAAATTCTTGATTTTCTTGATCCAAAACTAGATTTTTGTATTCGCCACCAAGTTCTTGATTTTCTTGATCCAAAACTAGATTTTTGTATTCGCCACGCAGTTAATGATTTCCTTGATCCAAAACTAGATTTTTGTATTCGCGACCAAATTCTTGATTTTCTTGATCCAAAACTAGATTTTTGTATTCGCGACCAAATTCTTGATTTTCTTGATCCAAAAATAGATTTTTGTATTCGCGACCAAATTCTTCATTTTCTGGATCCAAAACTAGTTTTTTGTTTTCGCGATCAAATGCTTGATTTCCTTGATCCAAAACTAGATTTTTGTACTCGCCACGCAGTTCTTGATTTTCTTGATCCAAAACTAGATTTTTGTATTCGCCACGCAGTTCACGATTTCCTTGATCCAAAACTAGATTTTTGTATTCGCGACCAAATTCTTGATTTTCTTGATCCAAAACTAGATTTTTTTATTCGCCACGCAGTTCTTGACTTTCTTGATCCAAAAATAGATTTTTGTATTCGCGACCAAATTCTTGATTTTCTTGATCCAAAACTAGATTTTTGTATTCGCCACCAAGTTCTTGATTTTCTTGATCCAAAACTAGATTTTTGTATTCGCCACGCAGTTAATGATTTCCTTGATCCAAAACTAGATTTTTGTATTCGCGACCAAATTCTTGATTTTCTTGATCCAAAACTAGATTTTTGTATTCGCGACCAAATTCTTGATTTTCTTGATCCAAAAATAGATTTTTGTATTCGCGACCAAATTCTTCATTTTCTGGATCCAAAACTAGTTTTTTGTTTTCGCGACCAAATGCTTGATTTCCTTGATCCAAAACTAGATTTTTGTACTCGCCACGCAGTTCTTGATTTTCTTGATCCAAAACTAGATTTTTGTATTCGCGACCAAATTCTTCATTTTCTTGATCCAAAACTAGATTTTTGTATTCGCCACGCAGTTCTTGACTTTCTTGATCCAAAACTAGATTTTTGTTTTCGCGACCAAATGCTTCATTTTCTTGATCCAAAACTAGATTTTTGTATTCGCCACGCAGTTCTTGAATTTCTTGATCCAAAACTAGATTTTTGTATTCGCCACGCAATTCATGATTTCCTTGATCCAAAAATAGATTTTTGTATTCGCGACCAAATTCTTCATTTTCTGGATCCAAAACTAGTTTTTTGTTTTCGCGATCAAATGCTTGATTTCCTTGATCCAAAACTAGATTTTTGTACTCGCCACGCAGTTCTTGATTTTCCTGATCCAAAACTAGATTTTTGTATTCGCCACGCAGTTCATGATTTCCTTGATCCAAAACTAGATTTTTGTATTCGCGAACAAATTCTTGATTTTCTTGATCCAAAACTAGATTTTTTTATTCGCCACGCAGTTCTTGACTTTCTTGATCCAAAAATAGATTTTTGTATTCGCGACCAAATTCTTGATTTTCTTGATCCAAAACTAGATTTTTGTATTCGCCACGTAGTTCTTGATTTTCTTGATCCAAAACTAGATTTTTGTATTCGCGACCAAATTCTTGATTTCCTTGATCCAAAACTAGATTTTTGTATTCACGACTAAATTCTTGATTTTCTTGATCCAAAATTAGATTTTTGTATTCGCGACCAAATTCTTGATTTTCTTGATCCAAAACTATTTTTTTGTTTTCGCGACCAAATGCTTGATTTCCTTGATCCAAAACTAGATTTTTGTATTCGTCACGCTGTTCTTGATTTTCTTGATCCAAAACTAGATTTTTGTATTCGCGACCAAATTCTTCATTTTCTTGATCCAAAACTAGATTTTTGTATTCGCCACGCAGTTCTTGACTTTCTTGATCCAAAAATAGATTTTTTTATTCGCGACCAAATTCTTTATTTTCTTGATCCAAAACTAGATTTTTGTATTCGCCACCAAGTTCTTGATTTTCTTGATCCAAAACTAGATTTTTGTATTCGCCACGCAGTTAATGATTTCCTTGATCCAAAACTAGATTTTTGTATTCGCGACCAAATTCTTGATTTTCTTGATCCAAAACTAGATTTTTGTATTCGCGACCAAATTCTTGATTTTCTTGATCCAAAAATAGATTTTTGTATTCGCGACCAAATTCTTCATTTTCTGGATCCAAAACTAGTTTTTTTTTTTCGCGACCAAATGCTTGATTTCCTTGATCCAAAACTAGATTTTTGTACTCGCCACGCAGTTCTTGATTTTCTTGATCCCAAACTAGATTTTTGTATTCGCAACGCAGTTCATGATTTCCTTGATCCAAAACTAGATTTTTGTATTCGCGACCAAATTCTTGATTTTCTTGATGCAAAACTAGATTTTTTTATTCGCCACGCAGTTCTTGACTTTCTTGATCCAAAAATAGATTTTTGTATTCGCGACCAAATTCTTGATTTTCTTGATCCAAAACTAGATTTTTGTATTCGCCACCAAGTTCTTGATTTGCTTGATCCAAAACTAGATTTTTGTATTCGCGACCAAATTCTTGATTTTCTTAATCCAAAACTATTTTTTTGTTTTCGCGACCAAATGCTTGATTTCCTTGATCCAAAACTAGATTTTTGTATTCGTCACGCTGTTCTTGATTTTCTTGATCCAAAACTAGATTTTTGTATTCGCGACCAAATTCTTCATTTTCTTGATCCAAAACTAGATTTTTGTATTCGCCACGCAGTTCTTGACTTTCTTGATCCAAAAATAGATTTTTGTATTCGCGACCAAATTCTTGATTTTCTTGATCCAAAACTAGATTTTTGTATTCGCCACCAAGTTCTTGATTTTCTTGATCCAAAACTAGATTTTTGTATTCGCCACGCAGTTAATGATTTCCTTAATCCAAAACTAGATTTTTGTATTCGCGACCAAGTTCTTGATTTTCTTGATCCAAACCTAGATTTTTGTATTCGCGACCAAATTCTTGATTTTCTTGATCCAAAAATAGATTTTTGTATTCGCGACCAAATTCTTCATTTTCTGGATCCAAAACTAGTTTTTTGTTTTCGCGACCAAATGCTTGATTTCCTTGATCCAAAACTAGATTTTTGTATTCGCCACGCAGTTCTTGATTTTCTTGATCCAAAACTAGATTTTTGTATTCGCGACTAAATTCTTCATTTTCTTGATCCAAAACTAGATTTTTGTATTCGCCACGCAGTTCTTGACTTTCTTGATCCAAAACTAGATTTTTGTTTTCGCGACCAAATGCTTGATTTTCTTGATCCAAAACTAGATTTTTGTATTCGCCACGCAGTTCTTGAATTTCTTGATCCAAAACTAGATTTTTGTATTCGCGACCAAATTCTTCATTTTCTTGATCCAAAACTAGATTTTTGTATTCGCCACGCAGTTCTTGACTTTCTTGATCCAAAACTAGATTTTTGTTTTCGCGACCAAATGCTTGATTTTCTTGATCCAAAACTAGATTTTTGTATTCGCCACGCAGTTCTTGAATTTCTTGATCCAAAACTAGATTTTTGTATTCGCCACGCATTTCATGATTTCCTTGATCCAAAACTAGATTTTTGTATTCGCGACCAAATTCTTGATTTTCTTGATCCAAAAATAGATTTTTGTATTCGCGACGAAATTCTTCATTTTCTGGATCCAAAACTAGTTTTTTGTTTTCGCGACCAAATGCTTGATTTCCTTGATCCAAAACTAGATTTTTGTATTCCCCACGCAGTTCTTGATTTTCTTGATCCAAAACTAGATTTTTGTATCCGCGACTAAATTCTTCATTTTCTTGATCCAAAACTAGATTTTTGTATTCGCCACGCAGTTCTTGACTTTCTTGATCCAAAACTAGATTTTTGTTTTCGCGACCAAATGCTTGATTTTCTTGATCCAAAACTAGATTTTTATATTCGCCACGCAGTTCTTGAATTTCTTGATCCAAAACTAGATTTTTGTATTCGCGACCAAATTCTTCATTTTCTTGATCCAAAACTAGATTTTTGTATTCGCCACGCAGTTCTTGACTTTCTTGATCCAAAACTAGATTTTTGTTTTCGCGACCAAATGCTTGATTTTCTTGATCCAAAACTAGATTTTTGTATTCGCCACGCAGTTCTTGAATTTCTTGATCCAAAACTAGATTTTTGTATTCGCCACGCATTTCATGATTTCCTTGATCCAAAACTAGATTTTTGTATTCGGGACCAAATTCTTGATTTTCTTGATCCAAAACTAGATTTTTGTATTCGCGACCAAATTCTTGATTTTCTTGATCCAGAACTAGATTCTTGTATTCGCGACCAAATTCTTGATTTTCTTGATCCAAAACTAGTTTTTTGTTTTCGCGACCAAATGCTTGATTTTCTTGATCCAAAACTTGATTTTTGTATTCGCCACGCAGTTCTTGATTTTCTTGATCCAAAACTAGATTCTTGTATTCGCGACCAAATTCTTGATTTTCTTGATCCAAAACTAGATTTTTGTATTCGCCACCAAGTTCTTGATTTTCTTGATCCAAAAATAGATTTTTGTATTCGCCACGCAGTTCATGATTTTCTTGATCCAAAACTAGATTTTTGTATTCGCGACCATCTTCTTGATTTTCTTGATCCAAAACTAGATTTTTGTATTCGCGACCAAATTCTTGATTTTCTTAATCCAAAACTAGATTTTTGTATTCGCGACCAAATTCTTGATTTTCTTGATCCAAAACTAGATTTTTGTATTCGCGACCAAATTCTTGATTTTCTTGATCCAAAACTATTTTTTTGTTTTCGCGACCAAATGCTTGATTTCCTTGATCCAAAACTAGATTTTTGTATTCGTCACGCTGTTCTTGATTTTCTTGATCCAAAACAAGATTTTTGTATTCGCGACCAAATTCTTCATTTTCTTGATCCAAAACTAGATTTTTGTATTCGCCACGCAGTTCTTGACTTTCTTGATCCAAAAATAGATTTTTGTATTCGCGACCAAATTCTTGATTTTCTTGATCCAAAACTAGATTTTTGTATTCGCCACCAAGTTCTTGATTTTTTTGATCCAAAACTAGATTTTTGTATTCGCCACGCAGTTAATGATTTCCTTGATCCAAAACTAGATTTTTGTATTCGCGACCAAATTCTTGATTTCCTTGATCCAAAACAAGATTATTGTATTCGCCACCAAGTTCTTGATTTTCTTGATCCAAAAATAGATTTTTGTATTCGCCACGCAGTTCATGATTTTCTTGATCCAAAACTAGATTTTTGTATTCGCGACCAAATTCTTCATTTTCTGGATCCAAAACTAGTTTTTTGTTTTCGCGACCAAATGCTTGATTTCCTTGATCCAAAACTAGATTTTTGTACTCGCCACGCAGTTCTTGATTTTCTTGATCCAAAACTAGATTTTTGTATTCGCCACGCAGTTCATGATTTCCTTGATCCAAAACTAGATTTTTGTATTCGCGACCAAATTCTTGATTTTCTTGATGCAAAACTAGATTTTTTTATTCGCCACGCAGTTCTTGACTTTCTTGATCCAAAAATAGATTTTTGTATTCGCGACCAAATTCTTGATTTTCTTGATCCAAAACTAGATTTTTGTATTCGCCACTAAGTTCTTGATTTGCTTGATCCAAAACTAGATTTTTGTATTCGCGACCAAATTCTTGATTTTCTTGATCCAAAACTATTTTTTTGTTTTCGCGACCAAATGCTTGATTTCCTTGATCCAAAACTAGATTTTTGTATTCGTCACGCTGTTCTTGATTTTCTTGATCCAAAACTAGATTTTTGTATTCGCGACCAAATTCTTCATTTTCTTGATCCAAAACTAGATTTTTGTATTCGCCACGCAGTTAATGATTTCCTTGATCCAAAACTAGATTTTTGTATTCGCGACCAAATTCTTGATTTCCTTGATCCAAAACTAGATTTTTGTATTCGCCACCAAGTTCTTGATTTTCTTGATCCAAAAATAGATTTTTGTATTCGCCACGCAGTTCATGATTTTCTTGATCCAAAACTAGATTTTTGTATTCGCGACCAAATTCTTCATTTTCTGGATCCAAAACTAGTTTTTTGTTTTCGCGACCAAATGCTTGATTTCCTTGATCCAAAACTAGATTTTTGTACTCGCCACGCAGTTCTTGATTTTCTTGATCCAAAACTAGATTTTTGTATTCGCCACGCAGTTCATGATTTCCTTGATCCAAAACTAGATTTTTGTATTCGCGACCAAATTCTTGATTTTCTTGATGCAAAACTAGATTTTTTTATTCGCCACGCAGTTCTTGACTTTCTTGATCCAAAAATAGATTTTTGTATTCGCGACCAAATTCTTGATTGTCTTGATCCAAAACTAGATTTTTGTATTCGCCACCAAGTTCTTGATTTGCTTGATCCAAAACTAGATTTTTGTATTCGCGACCAAATTCTTGATTTTCTTGATCCAAAACTATTTTTTTGTTTTCGCGACCAAATGCTTGATTTCCTTGATCCAAAACTAGATTTTTGTATTCGTCACGCTGTTCTTGATTTTCTTGATCCAAAACTAGATTTTTGTATTCGCGACCAAATTCTTCATTTTCTTGATCCAAAACTAGATTTTTGTACTCGCCACGCTGTTCTTGACTTTCTTGATCCAAAAATAGATTTTTGTATTCGCGATCAAATTCTTGATTTTCTTGATCCAAAACTAGATTTTTGTATTCGCCACGCAGTTCTTGATTTTCTTGATCCAAAACTAGATTTTTGTATTCGCCACGCAGTTAATAATTTCCTTGATCCAAAACTAGATTTTTGTAGTCGCGACCAAGTTCTTTATTTTTTCTTGATCCAAACCTAGATTTTTGTATTCGCGACCAAATTCTTGATTTTCTTGATCCAAAAATAGATTTTTGTATTCGCGACCAAATTCTTCATTTTCTGGATCCAAAACTAGTTTTTTGTTTTCGCGACCAAATGCTTGATTTCCTTGATCCAAAACTAGATTTTTGTATTCGCCACGCAGTTCTTGATTTTCTTGATCCAAAACTAGATTTTTGTATTCGCGACTAAATTCTTCATTTTCTTGATCCAAAACTAGATTTTTGTATTCGCCACGCAGTTCTTGACTTTCTTGATCCAAAACTAGATTTTTGTATTCGCCACGCAATTCATGATTTCCTTGATCCAAAACTAGATTTTTGTATTCGCGACCAAATTCTTGATTTTCTTGATCCAAAACTAGATTTTTGTATTCGCGACCAAATTCTTGATTTTCTTAATCCAAAACTAGATTCTTGTATTCGCGACCAAATTCTTCATTTTCTTGATCCAAAACTATTTTTTTGTTTTCGCGACCAAATGCTTGATTTCCTTGATCCAAAACTAGATTTTTGTATTCGTCACGCTGTTCTTTATTTTCTTGATCCAAAACTAGATTTTTGTATTCGCGACCAAATTCTTCATTTTCTTGATCCAAAACTAGATTTTTGTATTCGCCACGCAGTTCTTGACTTTCTTGATCCAAAACTAGATTTTTGTTTTCGCGACCAAATGCTTGATTTTCTTGATCCAAAACTAGATTTTTATATTCGCCACGCAGTTCTTGAATTTCTTGATCCAAAACTAGATTTTTGTATTCGCGACCAAATTCTTCATTTTCTTGATCCAAAACTAGATTTTTGTATTCGCCACGCAGTTCTTGACTTTCTTGATCCAAAACTAGATTTTTGTTTTCGCGACCAAATGCTTGATTTTCTTGATCCAAAACTAGATTTTTGTATTCGCCACGCAGTTCTTGAATTTCTTGATCCAATACTAGATTTTTGTATTCGCCACGCATTTCATGATTTCCTTGATCCAAAACTAGATTTTTGTATTCGCGACCAAATTCTTGATTTTCTTGATCCAAAACTAGATTTTTGTATTCGCGACCAAATTCTTGATTTTCTTGATCCAGAACTAGATTCTTGTATTCGCGACCAAATTCTTGATTTTCTTGATCCAAAACTAGTTTTTTGTTTTCGCGACCAAATGCTTGATTTTCTTGATCCAAAACTTGATTTTTGTATTCGCCACGCAGTTCTTGATTTTCTTGATCCAAAACTAGATTCTTGTATTCGCGACCAAATTCTTTATTTTCTTGATCCAAAACTAGATTTTTGTATTCGCCACCAAGTTCTTGATTTTCTTGATCCAAAAATAGATTTTTGTATTCGCCACGCAATTCATGATTTTCTTGATCCAAAACTAGATTTTTGTATTCGCGACCAACTTCTTGATTTTCTTGATCCAAAACTAGATTTTTGTATTCGCGACCAAATTCTTGATTTTCTTGATCCAAAACTAGATTTTTGTATTCGCGACCAAATTCTTGATTTTCTTGATCCAAAACTAGATTTTTGTATTCGCGACCAAATTCTTGATTTTCTTGATCCAAAACTATTTTTTTGTTTTCGCGACCAAATGCTTGATTTCCTTGATCCAAAACTAGATTTTTGTATTCGTCACGCTGTTCTTGATTTTCTTGATCCAAAACTAGATTTTTGTATTCGCGACCAAATTCTTCATTTTCTTGATCCAAAACTAGATTTTTGTATTCGCCACGCAGTTCTTGACTTTCTTGATCCAAAAATAGATTTTTGTATTCGCGACCAAATTCTTGATTTTCTTGATCCAAAACTAGATTTTTGTATTCGCGACCAAATTCTTGATTTTCTTGATCCAAAACTAGATTTTTGTATTCGCGACCAAATTCTTGATTTTCTTGATCCAGAACTAGATTCTTGTATTCGCGACCAAATTCTTGATTTTCTTGATCCAAAACTAGTTTTTTGTTTTCGCGACCAAATGCTTGATTTTCTTGATCCAAAATTTGATTTTTGTATTCGCCACGCAGTTCTTGATTTTCTTGATCCAAAACTAGATTCTTGTATTCGCGACCAAATTCTTTATTTTCTTGATCCAAAACTAGATTTTTGTATTCGCCACCAAGTTCTTGATTTTCTTGATCCAAAAATAGATTTTTGTATTCGCCACGCAATTCATGATTTTCTTGATCCAAAACTAGATTTTTGTATTCGCGACCAACTTCTTGATTTTCTTGATCCAAAACTAGATTTTTGTATTCGCGACCAAATTCTTGATTTTCTTGATCCAAAACTAGATTTTTGTATTCGCGACCAAATTCTTGATTTTCTTGATCCAAAACTAGATTTTTGTATTCGCGACCAAATTCTTGATTTTCTTGATCCAAAACTATTTTTTTGTTTTCGCGACCAAATGCTTGATTTCCTTGATCCAAAACTAGATTTTTGTATTCGTCACGCTGTTCTTGATTTTCTTGATCCAAAACTAGATTTTTGTATTCGCGACCAAATTCTTCATTTTCTTGATCCAAAACTAGATTTTTGTATTCGCCACGCAGTTCTTGACTTTCTTGATCCAAAAATAGATTTTTGTATTCGCGACCAAATTCTTGATTTTCTTGATCCAAAACTAGATTTTTGTATTCGCCACCAAGTTCTTGATTTTCTTGATCCAAAACTAGATTTTTGTATTCGCCACGCAGTTAATGATTTCCTTGATCCAAAACTAGATTTTTGTATTCGCGACCAAATTCTTGATTTCCTTGATCCAAAACTAGATTTTTGTATTCGCCACCAAGTTCTTGATTTTCTTGATCCAAAAATAGATTTTTGTATTCGCCACGCAGTTCATGATTTTCTTGATCCAAAACTAGATTTTTGTATTCGCGACCAAATTCTTCATTTTCTGGATCCAAAACTAGTTTTTTGTTTTCGCGAACAAATGCTTGATTTCCTTGATCCAAAACTAGATTTTTGTACTCGCCACACAGTTCTTGATTTTCTTGATCCAAAACTAGATTTTTGTATTCGCCACGCAGTTCATGATTTTCTTGATCCAAAACTAGATTTTTGTATTCGCGACCAAATTCTTGATTTTCTTGATGCAAAACTAGATTTTTTTATTCGCCACGCAGTTCTTGACTTTCTTGATCCAAAAATAGATTTTTGTATTCGCGACCAAATTCTTGATTTTCTTGATCCAAAACTAGATTTTTATATTCGCCACCAAGTTCTTGATTTGCTTGATGCAAAACTAGATTTTTGTACTCGCGACCAAATTCTTGATTTTCTTGATCCAAAACTATTTTTTTGTTTTCGCGACCAAATGCTTGATTTCCTTGATCCAAAACTAGATTTTTGTATTCGTCACGCTGTTCTTGATTTTCTTGATCCAAAACTAGATTTTTGTATTCGCGACCAAATTCTTCATTTTCTTGATCCAAAACTAGATTTTTGTATTCGCCACGCAGTTCTTGACTTTCTTGATCCAAAAATAGATTTTTGTATTCGCGACCAAATTCTTGATTTTCTTGATCCAAAACTAGATTTTTGTATTCGCCACGCAGTTCTTGATTTTCTTGATCCAAAACTAGATTTTTGTATTCGCCACGCAGTTAATGATTTCCTTGATCCAAAACTAGATTTTTGTATTCGCGACCAAGTTCTTTATTTTCTTGATCCAAACCTAGATTTTTGTATTCGCGACCAAATTCTTGATTTTCTTGATCCAAAAATAGATTTTTGTATTCGCGACCAAATTCTTCATTTTCTGGATCCAAAACTAGTTTTTTGTTTTCGCGACCAAATGCTTGATTTCCTTGATCCAAAACTAGATTTTTGTATTCGCCACGCAGTTCTTGATTTTCTTGATCCAAAACTAGATTTTTGTATTCGCGACCAAATTCTTGATTTTCTTGATGCAAAACTAGATTTTTTTATTCGCCACGCAGTTCTTGACTTTCTTGATCCAAAAATAGATTTTTGTATTCGCGACCAAATTCTTGATTTTCTTGATCCAAAACTAGATTTTTATATTCGCCACCAAGTTCTTGATTTGCTTGATCCAAAACTAGATTTTTGTACTCGCGACCAAATTCTTGATTTTCTTGATCCAAAACTATTTTTTTGTTTTCGCGACCAAATGCTTGATTTCCTTGATCCAAAACTAGATTTTTGTATTCGTCACGCTGTTCTTGATTTTCTTGTTCCAAAACTAGATTTTTGTATTCGCCACCAAATTCTTCATTTTCTTGATCCAAAACTAGATTTTTGTATTCGCTACGCAGTTCTTGACTTTCTTGATCCAAAAATAGATTTTTGTATTCGCGACCAAATTCTTGATTTTCTTGATCCAAAACTAGATTTTTGTATTCGCCACCAAGTTCTTGATTTTCTTGATCCAAAACTAGATTTTTGTATTCGCCACGCAGTTAATGATTTCCTTGATCCAAAACTAGATTTTTGTATTCGCGACCAAATTCTTGATTTTCTTGATGCAAAACTAGATTTTTTTATTCGCCACGCAGTTCTTGACTTTCTTGATCCAAAAATAGATTTTTGTATTCGCGACCAAATTCTTGATTTTCTTGATCCAAAACTAGATTTTTATATTCGCCACCAAGTTCTTGATTTGCTTGATCCAAAACTAGATTTTTGTACTCGCCACGCAGTTCTTGATTTTCTTGATCCAAAACTAGATTCTTGTATTCGCGACCAAATTCTTGATTTTCTTGATCCAAAACTATTTTTTTGTTTTCGCGACCAAATGCTTGATTTCCTTGATCCAAAACTAGATTTTTGTATTCGTCACGCTGTTCTTGATTTTCTTGATCCAAAACTAGATTTTTGTATTCGCGACCAAATTCTTCATTTTCTTGATCCAAAAATAGATTTTTGTATTCGCCACGCAATTCATGATTTTCTTGATCCAAAACTAGATTTTTGTATTCGCGACCAACTTCTTGATTTTCTTGATCCAAAACTAGATTTTTGTATTCGCGACCAAATTCTTGATTTTCTTGATCCAAAACTAGATTTTTGTATTCGCGACCAAATTCTTGATTTTCTTGATCCAAAACTAGATTTTCGTATTCGCGACCAAATTCTTGATTTTCTTGATCCAAAACTATTTTTTTGTTTTCGCGACCAAATGCTTGATTTCCTTGATCCAAAACTAGATTTTTGTATTCGTCACGCTGTTCTTGATTTTCTTGATCCAAAACTAGATTTTTGTATTCGCGACCAAATTCTTCATTTTCTTGATCCAAAACTAGATTTTTGTATTCGCCACGCAGTTCTTGACTTTCTTGATCCAAAAATAGATTTTTGTATTCGCGACCAAATTCTTGATTTTCTTGATCCAAAACTAGATTTTTGTATTCGCCACCAAGTTCTTGATTTTCTTGATCCAAAACTAGATTTTTGTATTCGCCACGCAGTTAATGATTTCCTTGATCCAAAACTAGATTTTTGTATTCGCGACCAAATTCTTGATTTCCTTGATCCAAAACTAGATTTTTGTATTCGCCACCAAGTTCTTGATTTTCTTGATCCAAAAATAGATTTTTGTATTCGCCACGCAGTTCATGATTTTCTTGATCCAAAACTAGATTTTTGTATTCGCGACCAAATTCTTCATTTTCTGGATCCAAAACTAGTTTTTTGTTTTCGCGAACAAATGCTTGATTTCCTTGATCCAAAACTAGATTTTTGTACTCGCCACACAGTTCTTGATTTTCTTGATCCAAAACTAGATTTTTGTATTCGCCACGCAGTTCATGATTTTCTTGATCCAAAACTAGATTTTTGTATTCGCGACCAAATTCTTGATTTTCTTGATGCAAAACTAGATTTTTTTATTCGCCACGCAGTTCTTGACTTTCTTGATCCAAAAATAGATTTTTGTATTCGCGACCAAATTCTTGATTTTCTTGATCCAAAACTAGATTTTTATATTCGCCACCAAGTTCTTGATTTGCTTGATCCAAAACTAGATTTTTGTACTCGCGACCAAATTCTTGATTTTCTTGATCCAAAACTATTTTTTTGTTTTCGCGACCAAATGCTTGATTTCCTTGATCCAAAACTAGATTTTTGTATTCGTCACGCTGTTCTTGATTTTCTTGATCCAAAACTAGATTTTTGTATTCGCGACCAAATTCTTCATTTTCTTGATCCAAAACTAGATTTTTGTATTCGCCACGCAGTTCTTGACTTTCTTGATCCAAAAATAGATTTTTGTATTCGCGACCAAATTCTTGATTTTCTTGATCCAAAACTAGATTTTTGTATTCGCCACGCAGTTCTTGATTTTCTTGATCCAAAACTAGATTTTTGTATTCGCCACGCAGTTAATGATTTCCTTGATCCAAAACTAGATTTTTGTATTCGCGACCAAGTTCTTTATTTTCTTGATCCAAACCTAGATTTTTGTATTCGCGACCAAATTCTTGATTTTCTTGATCCAAAAATAGATTTTTGTATTCGCGACCAAATTCTTCATTTTCTGGATCCAAAACAAGTTTTTTGTTTTCGCGACCAAATGCTTGATTTCCTTGATCCAAAACTAGATTTTTGTATTCGCCACGCAGTTCTTGATTTTCTTGATCCAAAACTAGATTTTTGTATTCGCGACCAAATTCTTGATTTTCTTGATGCAAAACTAGATTTTTTTATTCGCCACGCAGTTCTTGACTTTCTTGATCCAAAAATAGATTTTTGTATTCGCGACCAAATTCTTGATTTTCTTGATCCAAAACTAGATTTTTATATTCGCCACCAAGTTCTTGATTTGCTTGATCCAAAACTAGATTTTTGTACTCGCGACCAAATTCTTGATTTTCTTGATCCAAAACTATTTTTTTGTTTTCGCGACCAAATGCTTGATTTCCTTGATCCAAAACTAGATTTTTGTATTCGTCACGCTGTTCTTGATTTTCTTGATCCAAAACTAGATTTTTGTATTCGCCACCAAATTCTTCATTTTCTTGATCCAAAACTAGATTTTTGTATTCGCTACGCAGTTCTTGACTTTCTTGATCCAAAAATAGATTTTTGTATTCGCGACCAAATTCTTGATTTTCTTGATCCAAAACTAGATTTTTGTATTCGCCACCAAGTTCTTGATTTTCTTGATCCAAAACTAGATTTTTGTATTCGCCACGCAGTTAATGATTTCCTTGATCCAAAACTAGATTTTTGTATTCGCGACCAAATTCTTGATTTTCTTGATCCAAAACTAGATTTTTGTATTCGCGACCAAATTCTTGATTTTCTTGATCCAAAAATAGATTTTTGTATTCGCGACCAAATTCTTCATTTTCTGGATCCAAAACTAGTTTTTTGTTTTCGCGATCAAATGCTTGATTTCCTTGATCCAAAACTAGATTTTTGTACTCGCCACGCAGTTCTTGATTTTCTTGATCCAAAACTAGATTCTTGTATTCGCGACCAAATTCTTGATTTTCTTGATCCAAAACTATTTTTTTGTTTTCGCGACCAAATGCTTGATTTCCTTGATCCAAAACTAGATTTTTGTATTCGTCACGCTGTTCTTGATTTTCTTGATCCAAAACTAGATTTTTGTATTCGCGACCAAATTCTTCATTTTCTTGATCCAAAAATAGATTTTTGTATTCGCCACGCAATTCATGATTTTCTTGATCCAAAACTAGATTTTTGTATTCGCGACCAACTTCTTGATTTTCTTGATCCAAAACTAGATTTTTGTATTCGCGACCAAATTCTTGATTTTCTTGATCCAAAACTAGATTTTTGTATTCGCGACCAAATTCTTGATTTTCTTGATCCAAAACTAGATTTTTGTATTCGCGACCAAATTCTTGATTTTCTTGATCCAAAACTATTTTTTTGTTTTCGCGACCAAATGCTTGATTTCCTTGATCCAAAACTAGATTTTTGTATTCGTCACGCTGTTCTTGATTTTCTTGATCCAAAACTAGATTTTTGTATTCGCGACCAAATTCTTCATTTTCTTGATCCAAAACTAGATTTTTGTATTCGCCACGCAGTTCTTGACTTTCTTGATCCAAAAATAGATTTTTGTATTCGCGACCAAATTCTTGATTTTCTTGATCCAAAACTAGATTTTTGTATTCGCCACCAAGTTCTTGATTTTCTTGATCCAAAACTAGATTTTTGTATTCGCCACGCAGTTAATGATTTCCTTGATCCAAAACTAGATTTTTTATTCGCGACCAAATTCTTGATTTCCTTGATCCAAAACTAGATTTTTGTATTCGCCACCAAGTTCTTGATTTTCTTGATCCAAAAATAGATTTTTGTATTCGCCACGCAGTTCATGATTTTCTTGATCCAAAACTAGATTTTTGTATTCGCGACCAAATTCTTCATTTTCTGGATCCAAAACTAGTTTTTTGTTTTCGCGAACAAATGCTTGATTTCCTTGATCCAAAACTAGATTTTTGTACTCGCCACACAGTTCTTGATTTTCTTGATCCAAAACTAGATTTTTGTATTCGCCACGCAGTTCATGATTTTCTTGATCCAAAACTAGATTTTTGTATTCGCGACCAAATTCTTGATTTTCTTGATGCAAAACTAGATTTTTTTATTCGCCACGCAGTTCTTGACTTTCTTGATCCAAAAATAGATTTTTGTATTCGCGACCAAATTCTTGATTTTCTTGATCCAAAACTAGATTTTTATATTCGCCACCAAGTTCTTGATTTGCTTGATCCAAAACTAGATTTTTGTACTCGCGACCAAATTCTTGATTTTCTTGATCCAAAACTATTTTTTTGTTTTCGCGACCAAATGCTTGATTTCCTTGATCCAAAACTAGATTTTTGTATTCGTCACGCTGTTCTTGATTTTCTTGATCCAAAACTAGATTTTTGTATTCGCGACCAAATTCTTCATTTTCTTGATCCAAAACTAGATTTTTGTATTCGCCACGCAGTTCTTGACTTTCTTGATCCAAAAATAGATTTTTGTATTCGCGACCAAATTCTTGATTTTCTTGATCCAAAACTAGATTTTTGTATTCGCCACGCAGTTCTTGATTTTCTTGATCCAAAACTAGATTTTTGTATTCGCCACGCAGTTAATGATTTCCTTGATCCAAAACTAGATTTTTGTATTCGCGACTAAGTTCTTTATTTTCTTGATCCAAACCTAGATTTTTGTATTCGCGACCAAATTCTTGATTTTCTTGATCCAAAAATAGATTTTTGTATTCGCGACCAAATTCTTCATTTTCTGGATCCAAAACTAGTTTTTTGTTTTCGCGACCAAATGCTTGATTTCCTTGATCCAAAACTAGATTTTTGTATTCGCCACGCAGTTCTTGATTTTCTTGATCCAAAACTAGATTTTTGTATTCGCGACCAAATTCTTGATTTTCTTGATGCAAAACTAGATTTTTTTATTCGCCACGCAGTTCTTCACTTTCTTGATCCAAAAATAGATTTTTGTATTCGCGACCAAATTCTTGATTTTCTTGATCCAAAACTAGATTTTTATATTCGCCACCAAGTTCTTGATTTGCTTGATCCAAAACTAGATTTTTGTACTCGCGACCAAATTCTTGATTTTCTTGATCCAAAACTATTTTTTTGTTTTCGCGACCAAATGCTTGATTTCCTTGATCCAAAACTAGATTTTTGTATTCGTCACGCTGTTCTTGATTTTCTTGATCCAAAACTAGATTTTTGTTTTCGCCACCAAATTCTTCATTTTCTTGATCCAAAACTAGATTTTTGTTTTCGCTACGCAGTTCTTGACTTTCTTGATCCAAAAATAGATTTTTGTATTCGCGACCAAATTCTTGATTTTCTTGATCCAAAACTAGATTTTTGTATTCGCCACCAAGTTCTTGATTTTCTTGATCCAAAACTAGATTTTTGTATTCGCCACGCAGTTAATGATTTCCTTGATCCAAAACTAAATTTTTGTATTCGCGACCAAATTCTTGATTTTCTTGATCCAAAACTAGATTTTTGTATTCGCGACCAAATTCTTGATTTTCTTGATCCAAAAATAGATTTTTGTATTCGCGACCAAATTCTTCATTTTCTGGATCCAAAACTAGTTTTTTGTTTTCGCGATCAAATTCTTGATTTCCTTGATCCAAAACTAGATTTTTGTACTCGCCACGCAGTTCTTGATTTTCTTGATCCAAAACTAGATTCTTGTATTCGCGACCAAATTCTTGATTTTCTTGATCCAAAACTATTTTTTTGTTTTCGCGACCAAATGCTTGATTTCCTTGATCCAAAACTAGATTTTTGTATTCGTCACGCTGTTCTTGATTTTCTTGATCCAAAACTAGATTTTTGTATTCGCGACCAAATTCTTCATTTTCTTGATCCAAAACTAGATTTTTGTATTCGCCACGCAGTTCTTGACTTTCTTGATCCAAAAATAGATTCTTGTATTCGCGACCAAATTCTTGATTTTCTTGATCCAAAACTAGATTTTTGTATTCGCCACCAAGTTCTTGATTTTCTTGATCCAAAAATAGATTTTTGTATTCGCCACGCAATTCATGATTTTCTTGATCCAAAACTAGATTTTTGTATTCGCGACCAACTTCTTGATTTTCTTGATCCAAAACTAGATTTTTGTATTCGCGACCAAATTCTTGATTTTCTTGATCCAAAACTAGATTTTTGTATTCGCGACCAAATTCTTGATTTTCTTGATCCAAAACTAGATTTTTGTATTCGCGACCAAATTCTTGATTTTCTTGATCCAAAACTATTTTTTTGTTTTCGCGACCAAATGCTTGATTTCCTTGATCCAAAACTAGATTTTTGTATTCGTCACGCTGTTCTTGATTTTCTTGATCCAAAACTAGATTTTTGTATTCGCGACCAAATTCTTCATTTTCTTGATCCAAAACTAGATTTTTGTATTCGCCACGCAGTTCTTGACTTTCTTGATCCAAAAATAGATTTTTGTATTCGCGACCAAATTCTTGATTTTCTTGATCCAAAACTAGATTTTTGTATTCGCCACCAAGTTCTTGATTTTCTTGATCCAAAACTAGATTTTTGTATTCGCCACGCAGTTAATGATTTCCTTGATCCAAAACTAGATTTTTGTATTCGCGACCAAATTCTTGATTTCCTTGATCCAAAACTAGATTTTTGTATTCGCCACCAAGTTCTTGATTTTCTTGATCCAAAAATAGATTTTTGTATTCGCCACGCAGTTCATGATTTTCTTGATCCAAAACTAGATTTTTGTATTCGCGACCAAATTCTTCATTTTCTGGATCCAAAACTAGTTTTTTGTTTTCGCGAACAAATGCTTGATTTCCTTGATCCAAAACTAGATTTTTGTACTCGCCACACAGTTCTTGATTTTCTTGATCCAAAACTAGATTTTTGTATTCGCCACGCAGTTCATGATTTTCTTGATCCAAAACTAGATTTTTGTATTCGCGACCAAATTCTTGATTTTCTTGATGCAAAACTAGATTTTTTTATTCGCCACGCAGTTCTTGACTTTCTTGATCCAAAAATAGATTTTTGTATTCGCGACCAAATTCTTGATTTTCTTGATCCAAAACTAGATTTTTATATTCGCCACCAAGTTCTTGATTTGCTTGATCCAAAACTAGATTTTTGTACTCGCGACCAAATTCTTGATTTTCTTGATCCAAAACTATTTTTTTGTTTTCGCGACCAAATGCTTGATTTCCTTGATCCAAAACTAGATTTTTGTATTCGTCACGCTGTTCTTGATTTTCTTGATCCAAAACTAGATTTTTGTATTCGCGACCAAATTCTTCATTTTCTTGATCCAAAACTAGATTTTTGTATTCGCCACGCAGTTCTTGACTTTCTTGATCCAAAAATAGATTTTTGTATTCGCGACCAAATTCTTGATTTTCTTGATCCAAAACTAGATTTTTGTATTCGCCACGCAGTTCTTGATTTTCTTGATCCAAAACTAGATTTTTGTATTCGCCACGCAGTTAATGATTTCCTTGATCCAAAACTAGATTTTTGTATTCGCGACCAAGTTCTTTATTTTCTTGATCCAAACCTAGATTTTTGTATTCGCGACCAAATTCTTGATTTTCTTGATCCAAAAATAGATTTTTGTATTCGCGACCAAATTCTTCATTTTCTGGATCCAAAACTAGTTTTTTGTTTTCGCGACCAAATGCTTGATTTCCTTGATCCAAAACTAGATTTTTGTATTCGCCACGCAGTTCTTGATTTTCTTGATCCAAAACTAGATTTTTGTATTCGCGACCAAATTCTTGATTTTCTTGATGCAAAACTAGATTTTTTTATTCGCCACGCAGTTCTTGACTTTCTTGATCCAAAAATAGATTTTTGTATTCGCGACCAAATTCTTGATTTTCTTGATCCAAAACTAGATTTTTATATTCGCCACCAAGTTCTTGATTTGCTTGATGCAAAACTAGATTTTTGTACTCGCGACCAAATTCTTGATTTTCTTGATCCAAAACTATTTTTTTGTTTTCGCGACCAAATGCTTGATTTCCTTGATCCAAAACTAGATTTTTGTATTCGTCACGCTGTTCTTGATTTTCTTGATCCAAAACTAGATTTTTGTATTCGCGACCAAATTCTTCATTTTCTTGATCCAAAACTAGATTTTTGTATTCGCCACGCAGTTCTTGACTTTCTTGATCCAAAAATAGATTTTTGTATTCGCGACCAAATTCTTGATTTTCTTGATCCAAAACTAGATTTTTGTATTCGCCACGCAGTTCTTGATTTTCTTGATCCAAAACTAGATTTTTGTATTCGCCACGCAGTTAATGATTTCCTTGATCCAAAACTAGATTTTTGTATTCGCGACCAAGTTCTTTATTTTCTTGATCCAAACCTAGATTTTTGTATTCGCGACCAAATTCTTGATTTTCTTGATCCAAAAATAGATTTTTGTATTCGCGACCAAATTCTTCATTTTCTGGATCCAAAACTAGTTTTTTGTTTTCGCGACCAAATGCTTGATTTCCTTGATCCAAAACTAGATTTTTGTATTCGCCACGCAGTTCTTGATTTTCTTGATCCAAAACTAGATTTTTGTATTCGCGACCAAATTCTTGATTTTCTTGATGCAAAACTAGATTTTTTTATTCGCCACGCAGTTCTTGACTTTCTTGATCCAAAAATAGATTTTTGTATTCGCGACCAAATTCTTGATTTTCTTGATCCAAAACTAGATTTTTATATTCGCCACCAAGTTCTTGATTTGCTTGATCCAAAACTAGATTTTTGTACTCGCGACCAAATTCTTGATTTTCTTGATCCAAAACTATTTTTTTGTTTTCGCGACCAAATGCTTGATTTCCTTGATCCAAAACTAGATTTTTGTATTCGTCACGCTGTTCTTGATTTTCTTGATCCAAAACTAGATTTTTGTATTCGCCACCAAATTCTTCATTTTCTTGATCCAAAACTAGATTTTTGTATTCGCTACGCAGTTCTTGACTTTCTTGATCCAAAAATAGATTTTTGTATTCGCGACCAAATTCTTGATTTTCTTGATCCAAAACTAGATTTTTGTATTCGCCACCAAGTTCTTGATTTTCTTGATCCAAAACTAGATTTTTGTATTCGCCACGCAGTTAATGATTTCCTTGATCCAAAACTAGATTTTTGTATTCGCGACCAAATTCTTGATTTTCTTGATCCAAAACTAGATTTTTGTATTCGCGACCAAATTCTTGATTTTCTTGATCCAAAAATAGATTTTTGTATTCGCGACCAAATTCTTCATTTTCTGGATCCAAAACTAGTTTTTTGTTTTCGCGATCAAATGCTTGATTTCCTTGATCCAAAACTAGATTTTTGTACTCGCCACGCAGTTCTTGATTTTCTTGATCCAAAACTAGATTTTTGTATTCGCCACGCAGTTCACGATTTCCTTGATCCAAAACTAGATTTTTGTATTCGCGACCAAATTCTTGATTTTCTTGTTCCAAAACTAGATTTTTTTATTCGCCACGCAGTTCTTGACTTTCTTGATCCAAAAATAGATTTTTGTATTCGCGACCAAATTCTTGATTTTCTTGATCCAAAACTAGATTTTTGTATTCGCCACCAAGTTCTTGATTTTCTTGATCCAAAACTAGATTTTTGTATTCGCCACGCAGTTAATGATTTCCTTGATCCAAAACTAGATTTTTGTATTCGCGACCAAATTCTTGATTTTCTTAATCCAAAACTAGATTTTTGTATTCGCGACCAAATTCTTGATTTTCTTGATCCAAAAATAGATTTTTGTATTCGCGACCAAATTCTTCATTTTCTGGATCCAAAACTAGTTTTTTGTTTTCGCGACCAAATGCTTGATTTCCTTGATCCAAAACTAGATTTTTGTACTCGCCACGCAGTTCTTGATTTTCTTGATCCAAAACTAGATTTTTGTATTCGCGACCAAATTCTTCATTTTCTTGATCCAAAACTAGATTTTTGTATTCGCCACGCAGTTCTTGACTTTCTTGATCCAAAACTAGATTTTAGTTTTCGCGACCAAATGCTTCATTTTCTTGATCCAAAACTAGATTTTTGTATTCGCCACGCAGTTCTTGAATTTCTTGATCCAAAACTAGATTTTTGTATTCGCCACGCAATTCATGATTTCCTTGATCCAAAAATAGATTTTTGTATTCGCGACCAAATTCTTCATTTTCTGGATCCAAAACTAGTTTTTTGTTTTCGCGATCAAATGCTTGATTTCCGTGATCCAAAACTAGATTTTTGTACTCGCCACGCAGTTCTTGATTTTCCTGATCCAAAACTAGATTTTTGTATTCGCCACGCAGTTCATGATTTCCTTGATCCAAAACTAGATTTTTGTATTCGCGACCAAATTCTTGATTTTCTTGATCCAAAACTAGATTTTTTTATTCGCCACGCAGTTCTTGACTTTCTTGATCCAAAAATAGATTTTTGTATTCGCGACCAAATTCTTGATTTTCTTGATCCAAAACTAGATTTTTGTATTCGCCACGTAGTTCTTGATTTTCTTGATCCAAAACTAGATTTTTGTATTCGCGACCAAATTCTTGATTTCCTTGATCCAAAACTAGATTTTTGTATTCACGACTAAATTCTTGATTTTCTTGATCCAAAATTAGATTTTTGTATTCGCGACCAAATTCTTGATTTTCTTGATCCAAAAATAGATTTTTGTATTCGCGACCAAATTCTTCATTTTCTGGATCCAAAACTAGTTTTTTGTTTTCGCGACCAAATGCTTGATTTCCTTGATCCAAAACAAGATTTTTGTACTCGCCACGCAGTTCTTGATTTCCTTGATCCAAAACTAGATTTTTGTATTCGCGACCAAATTCTTGATTTTCTTGATCCAAAAATAGATTTTTGTATTCGCGACCAAATTCTTCATTTTCTGGATCCAAAACTAGTTTTTTGTTTTCGCGACCAAATGCTTGATTTCCTTGATCCAAAACTAGATTTTTGTACTCGCCACGCAGTTCTTGATTTTCTTGATCCAAAACTAGATTTTTGTATTCGCCACGCAGTTCTTGACTTTCTTGATCCAAAACTAGATTTTTGTTTTCGCGACCAAATGCTTGATTTCCTTGATCCAAAACTAGATTTTTGTACTCGCCACGCAGTTCTTGATTTTCTTGATCCAAAACTAGATTTTTGTATTCGCGACCAAATTCTTCATTTTCTTGATCCAAAACTAGATTTTTGTATTCGCCACGCAGTTCTTGACTTTCTTGATCCAAAACTAGATTTTTGTTTTCGCGACCAAATGCTTCATTTTCTTGATCCAAAACTAGATTTTTGTATTCGCCACGCAGTTCTTGAATTTCTTGATCCAAAACTAGATTTTTGTATTCGCCACGCAATTCATGATTTCCTTGATCCAAAAATAGATTTTTGTATTCGCGACCAAATTCTTCATTTTCTGGATCCAAAACTAGTTTTTTGTTTTCGCGACCAAATGCTTGATTTCCTTGATCCAAAACTAGATTTTTGTACTCGCCACGCAGTTCTTGATTTCCTTGATCCAAAACTAGATTTTTGTATTCGCGACCAAATTCTTGATTTTCTTGATCCAAAAATAGATTTTTGTATTCGCGACCAAATTCTTCATTTTCTGGATCCAAAACTAGTTTTTTGTTTTCGCGACCAAATGCTTGATTTCCTTGATCCAAAACTAGATTTTTGTACTCGCCACGCAGTTCTTGATTTTCTTGATCCAAAACTAGATTTTTGTATTCGCCACGCAGTTAATGATTTCCTTGATCCAAAACTAGATTTTTGTATTCGCGACCAAATTCTTGATTTTCTTGATCCAAAACTAGATTTTTGTATTCGCGACCAAATTCTTGATTTTCTTGATCCAAAAATAGATTTTTGTATTCGCGACCAAATTCTTCATTTTCTGGATCCAAAACTAGTTTTTTGTTTTCGCGACCAAATGCTTGATTTCCTTGATCCAAAACTAGATTTTTGTACTCGCCACGCAGTTCTTGATTTTCTTGATCCAAAACTAGATTTTTGTATTCGCGACCAAATTCTTCATTTTCTTGATCCAAAACTAGATTTTTGTATTCGCCACGCAGTTCTTGACTTTCTTGATCCAAAACTAGATTTTTGTTTTCGCGACCAAATGCTTCATTTTCTTGATCCAAAACTAGATTTTTGTATTCGCCACGCAGTTCTTGAATTTCTTGATCCAAAACTAGATTTTTGTATTCGCCACGCAATTCATGATTTCCTTGATCCAAAAATAGATTTTTGTATTCGCGACCAAATTCTTCATTTTCTGGATCCAAAACTAGTTTTTTGTTTTCGCGATCAAATGCTTGATTTCCTTGATCCAAAACTAGATTTTTGTACTCGCCACGCAGTTCTTGATTTTCCTGATCCAAAACTAGATTTTTGTATTCGCCACGCAGTTCATGATTTCCTTGATCCAAAACTAGATTTTTGTATTTGCGACCAAATTCTTGATTTTCTTGATCCAAAACTAGATTTTTTTATTCGCCACGCAGTTCTTGACTTTCTTGATCCAAAAATAGATTTTTGTATTCGCGACCAAATTCTTGATTTTCTTGATCCAAAACTAGATTTTTGTATTCGCCACGTAGTTCTTGATTTTCTTGATCCAAAACTAGATTTTTGTATTCGCGACCAAATTCTTGATTTCCTTGATCCAAAACTAGATTTTTGTATTCACGACTAAATTCTTTATTTTCTTGATCCAAAACTAGATTTTTGTATTCGCGACCAAATTCTTGATTTTCTTGATCCAAAAATAGATTTTTGTATTCGCGACCAAATTCTTCATTTTCTGGATCCAAAACTAGTTTTTTGTTTTCGCGACCAAATGCTTGATTTCCTTGATCCAAAACTAGATTTTTGTACTCGCCACGCAGTTCTTGATTTCCTTGATCCAAAACTAGATTTTTGTATTCGCGACCAAATTCTTGATTTTCTTGATCCAAAAATAGATTTTTGTATTCGCGACCAAATTCTTCATTTTCTGGATCCAAAACTAGTTTTTTGTTTTCGCGACCAAATGCTTGATTTCCTTGATCCAAAACTAGATTTTTGTACTCGCCACGCAGTTCTTGATTTTCTTGATCCAAAACTAGATTTTTGTATTCGCCACGCAGTTCTTGACTTTCTTGATCCAAAACTAGATTTTTGTTTTCGCGACCAAATGCTTGATTTCCTTGATCCAAAACTAGATTTTTGTACTCGCCACGCAGTTCTTGATTTTCTTGATCCAAAACTAGATTTTTGTATTCGCGACCAAATTCTTCATTTTCTTGATCCAAAACTAGATTTTTGTATTCGCCACGCAGTTCTTGACTTTCTTGATCCAAAACTAGATTTTTGTTTTCGCGACCAAATGCTTGATTTTCTTGATCCAAAACTAGATTTTTGTATTCGCCACGCAGTTCTTGAATTTCTTGATCCAAAACTAGATTTTTGTATTCGCCACGCAATTCATGATTTTCTTGATCCAAAACTAGATTTTTGCATTCGCGACCAAATTCTTGATTTTCTTGATCCAAAACTAGATTCTTGTATTCGCGACCAAATTCTTGATTTTCTTAATCCAAAACTAGTTTTTTATTTTCGTGACCAAATGCTTGATTTTCTTGATCCAAAACTTTATTTTTGTATTCGCCACGCAGTTCTTGATTTTCTTGATCCAAAACTAGATTCTTGTATTCGCGACCAAATTCTTGACTGGCTTGATCCAAAACTAGATTTTTGTATTCGCCACCAAGTTCTTGATTTTCTTGATCCAAAACTAGATTTTTGTATTCGCCACGCAGTTCATGATTTCCTTGATCCAAAACTAGATTTTTGTAGTCGCGACCAAATTCTTGATTTTCTTGATCCAAAACTAGATTTTTGTACTCGCGACCAAATTCTTGATTTTCTTGATCCAAAACTAGATTTTTGTATTCGAGACCAAATTCTTCATTTTCTTGATCCAAAACTAGATTTTTGTATTCGCCACGCAGTGCTTGATTTTCTTGATCCAAAACTAGATTTTTGTATTCGCGACCAAATTCTTCATTTTCTTGATCCAAAACTAGATTTTTGTATTCGCCACGCAGTTCTTGACTTTCTTGATCCAAAACTAGATTTTTGTATTCGCGACCAAATTCTTGATTTTCTTGATCCAAAACTACATTTTTGTATTCGCCACGCAGTTCTTGATTTTCTTGATCCAAAACTAGATTCTTGTATTCGCGACCAAATTCTTGACTTTCTTGATCCAAAACTAGATTTTTGTATTCGCCACCAAGTTCTTGATTTTCTTGATCCAAAACTAGATTTTTGTATTCGCCACGCAGTTCATGATTTCCTTGATCCAAAACTAGATTTTTGTATTCGCGACCAAATTCTTGATTTTCTTGATCCAAAACTAGATTTTTGTACTCGCGACCAAATTCTTGATTTTCTTGATCCAAAACTAGATTTTTGTATTCGCGACCAAATTCTTCATTTTCTTGATCCAAAACTAGTTTTTTGTTTTCGCGACCAAATGCTTGATTTCCTTGATCCAAAACTAGATTTTCGTATTCGCCACGCAGTGCTTGATTTTCTTGATGCAAAACTAGATTTTTGTATTCGCGACGAAATTCTTGATTTTCTTGATCCAAAACTAAATTTTTGTATTCGCGACCAAATTCTTGATTTTCTTGATCCAAAATTAGATTTTTATATTCGCAACCAAATTCTTGATTTTCTTGGTCCAAAACTAGATTTTTGTATTCGCCACGCAGTTCATGATTTCCTTGATCCAAAACTAGATTTTTGTATTCGCGACCAAATTCTTGATTTTTTTGATCCAAAACTAGATTTTTGTATTCGCGACCAAATTCTTGATTTTCTTGATCCAAAACTAGATTCTTGTATTCGCGACCAAATTCTTGATTTTCTTAATCCAAAACTAGATTTTTGTACTCGTGACCAAATTTTTCATTTTCTTGATCCAAAACTAGATTTTTGTATTCGCCACGTAGTTCTTGACTTTCTTGATCCAAAACTAGATTTTTGTATTCGCAACCAAATTCTTGATTTTCTTGATCCAAAACTAGATTCTTGAATTCGCGACCAAATTCTTGACTTTCTTGATCCAATACTAGATTTTTGTATTCGCCACCAAGTTCTTGATTTTCTTGATCCAAAACTAGATTTTTGTATTCGCGACGCAGTTCATGATTTTCTTGATCCAAAACTAGATTTTTGTAATCGCGACCAAATGCTTGATTTTCTTGATCCAAAACTAGATTTTTGTACTCGCGACCAAATTCTTGATTTTCTTGATCCAAAACTAGATTTTTGTATTCGCGACCAAATTCTTGATTTTCTTGATCGAAAACTAGATTCTTGTATTCGCGACCAAATTCTTGATTTTCTTAATCCAAAACTAGTTTTTTATTTTCGCGACCAAATGCTTGATTTTCTTGATCCAAAACTTGATTTTTGTATTCGCCACGCAGTTCTTGATTTTCTTGATCCAAAACTAGATTCTTGTATTCGCGACCAAATTCTTGACTTTCTTGATCCAAAACTAGATTTTTGTATTCGCCACGCAGTTCATGATTTCCTTGATCCAAAACTAGATTTTTGTAGTCGCGACCAAATTCTTGATTTTCTTGATCCAAAACTAGATTTTTGTACTCGCGACCAAATTCTTGATTTTCTTGATCCAAAACTAGATTTTTGTATTCGAGACCAAATTCTTCATTTTCTTGATCCAAAACTAGTTTTTTGTTTTCGCGACCAAATGCTTGATTTCCTTGATCCAAAACAAGATTTTTGTATTCGCCACGCAGTGCTTGATTTTCTTGATCCAAAACTAGATTTTTGTATTCGCGACCAAATTCTTCATTTTCTTGATCCAAAACTAGATTTTTGTATTCGCCACGCAGTTCTTGACTTTCTTGATCCAAAACTAGATTTTTGTATTCGCGACCAAATTCTTGATTTTCTTGATCCAAAACTACATTTTTGTATTCGCCACGCAGTTCTTGATTTTCTTGATCCAAAACTAGATTCTTGTATTCGCGACCAAATTCTTGACTTTCTTGATCCAAAACTAGATTTTTGTATTCGCCACCAAGTTCTTGATTTTCTTGATCCAAAACTAGATTTTTGTATTCGCCACGCAGTTCATGATTTCCTTGATCCAAAACTAGATTTTTGTATTCGCGACCAAATTCTTGATTTTCTTGATCCAAAACTAGATTTTTGTACTCGCGACCAAATTCTTGATTTTCTTGATCCAAAACTAGATTTTTGTATTCGCGACCAAATTCTTCATTTTCTTGATCCAAAACTAGTTTTTTGTTTTCGCGACCAAATGCTTGATTTCCTTGATCCAAAACTAGATTTTCGTATTCGCCACGCAGTGCTTGATTTTCTTGATGCAAAACTAGATTTTTGTATTCGTGACGAAATTCTTGATTTTCTTGATCCAAAACTAGATTTTTGTATTCGCGACCAAATTCTTGATTTTCTTGATCCAAAATTAGATTTTTATATTCGCAACCAAATTCTTGATTTTCTTTGTCCAAAACTAGATTTTTGTATTCGCCACGCAGTTCATGATTTCCTTGATCCAAAACTAGATTTTTGTATTCGCGACCAAATTCTTGATTTTTTTGATCCAAAACTAGATTTTTGTATTCGCGACCAAATTCTTGATTTTCTTGATCCAAAACTAGATTCTTGTATTCGCGACCAAATTCTTGATTTTCTTGATCCAAAACTAGATTTTTGTACTCGTGACCAAATTTTTCATTTTCTTGATCCAAAACTAGATTTTTGTATTCGCCACGTAGTTCTTGACTTTCTTGATCCAAAACTAGATTTTTGTATTCGCAACCAAATTCTTGATTTTCTTGATCCAAAACTAGATTCTTGAATTCGCGACCAAATTCTTGACTTTCTTGATCCAATACTAGATTTTTGTATTCGCCACCAAGTTCTTGATTTTCTTGATCCAAAACTAGATTTTTGTATTCGCGACGCAGTTCATGATTTTCTTGATCCAAAACTAGATTTTTGTAATCGCGACCAAATGCTTGATTTTCTTGATCCAAAACTAGATTTTTGTACTCGCGACCAAATTCTTGATTTTCTTGATCCAAAACTAGATTTTTGTATTCGCGACCAAATTCTTGATTTTCTTGATCCAAAACTAGATTCTTGTATTCGCGACCAAATTCTTGATTTTCTTAATCCAAAACTAGTTTTTTATTTTCGCGACCAAATGCTTGATTTTCTTGATCCAAAACTTGATTTTTGTATTCGCCACGCAGTTCTTGATTTTCTTGATCCAAAACTAGATTCTTGTATTCGCGACCAAATTCTTGACTTTCTTGATCCAAAACTAGATTTTTGTATTCGCCACCAAGTTCTTGATTTTCTTGATCCAAAACTAGATTTTTGTATTCACCACGCAGTTCATGATTTCCTTGATCCAAAACTAGATTTTTGTAGTCGCGACCAAATTCTTGATTTTCTTGATCCAAAACTAGATTTTTGTACTCGCAACCAAATTCTTGATTTTCTTAATCCAAAACTAGATTTTTGTATTCGCGACAAAATTCTTCATTTTCTTGATCCAAAATTAGATTTTTATATTCGCGACCAAATTCTTGATTTTCTTGGTCCAAAACTAGATTTTTGTATTCGCCACGCAGTTCATGATTTCCTTGATCCAAAACTAGATTTTTGTATTCGCGACCAAATTCTTGATTTTTTTGATCCACAACTAGATTTTTGTATTCGCGACCAAATTCTTGATTTTCTTGATCCAAAACTAGATTCTTGTATTCGCGACCAAATTCTTGATTTCCTTGATCCAAAACTAGATTTTTGTATTCGCGACCAAATTCTTGATTTTTTTGATCCAAAACTAGATTTTTGTATTCGCCACGTAGTTCTTGACTTTCTTGATCCAAAACTAGATTTTTGTATTCGCGACCAAATTCTTGATTTTCTTGATCCAAAACTAGATTTTTGTATTCGCCACGCAGTTCTTGAATTTCTTGATCCAAAACTAGATTTTTGTATTCGCGACCAAATTCTTCATTTTCTTGATCCAAAACTAGATTTTTGTATTCGCCACGCAGTTCTTGACTTTCTTGATCCAAAACTAGATTTTTGTTTTCGCGATCAAATGCTTGATTTTCTTGATCCAAAACTAGATTTTTGTATTCGCCACGCAGTTCTTGAATTTCTTGATCCAAAACTAGATTTTTGTATTCGCCACGCAGTTCTTGAATTTCTTGATCCAAAACTAGATTTTTGTATTCGCGACCAAATTTTTCATTTTCTTGATCCAAAACTAGATTTTTGTATTCGCCACGTAGTTCTTGACTTTCTTGATCCAAAACTAGATTTTTGTATTCGCGACCAAATTCTTGATTTTCTTGATCCAAAACTAGATTTTTGTATTCGCCACGCAGTTCATGATTTCCTTGATCCAAAACTAGATTTTTGTATTCGCGACCAAATTCTTGATTTTCTTGATACAAAACTAGATTTTTGTATTCGCGACAAAATTCTTGATTTCCTTGATCCAAAACTAGATTTTTGTATTCGCGACCAAATTCTTGATTTTCTTGATCCAAAACTAGATTTTTGTACTCGCGACCAAAATCTTGATTTTCTTGATCCAAAACTAGATTTTTGTATTCGCGACCAAATTCTTCATTTTCTTGATCCAAAACTAGTTTTTTGTTTTCGCGACCAAATGCTTGATTTCCTTGATCCAAAACTAGATTTTTGTATTCGCCACGCAGTGCTTGATTTTCTTGATCCAAAACTAGATTTTTGTATTCGCCACGCAGTTCTTGATTTTCTTGATCCAAAACTAGTTTTTTGTTTTCGCGACCAAATGTTTGATTTTCTTGATCCAAAACTAGATTTTTGTATTCGCCACGCAGTTCTTGATTTTCTTGATCCAAAACTAGATTTTTGTATTCGCCACGCAGTTAATGATTTCCTTGATCCAAAACTAGATTTTTGTATTCGCCACGTAGTTCTTGACTTTCTTGATCCAAAACTAGATTTTTGTATTCGCGACCAAATTCTTGATTTTCTTGATCCAAAACTAGATTTTTGTATTCGCGACCAAATTCTTCATTTGGTTGATCCAAAACTAGATTTTTGTATTCGCGACCAAATGCTTGATTTCCTTGATCCAAAACTAGATTTTTGTATTCGCCACGCAGTGCTTGATTTTCTTGATCCAAAACTAGATTTTTGTATTCGCGACGAAATTCTTGATTTTCTTGATCCAAAACTAGATTTTTGTATTCGCGACCAAATTCTTGATTTTCTTGATCCAAAATTCGATTTTTATATTCGCGACCAAATTCTTGATTTTCTTCGTCCAAAACTAGATTTTTGTATTCGCCACGCAGTTCATGATTTCCTTGATCCAAAACTAGATTTTTGTATTCGCGACCAAATTCTTGATTTTTTTGATCCAAAACTAGATTTTTGTATTCGCGACCAAATTCTTCATTTTCTTGATCCAAAACTAGATTCTTGTATTCGCGACCAAATTCTTGATTTTCTTGATCCAAAACTAGATTTTTGTATTCGCGACCAAATTTTTCATTTTCTTGATCCAAAACTAGATTTTTGTATTCGCCACGTAGTTCTTGACTTTCTTGATCCAAAACTAGATTTTTGTATTCGCGACCAAATGCTTGATTTTCTTGATCCAAAACTAGATTTTTGTATTCGCCACGCAGTTCTTGAATTTCTTGATCCAAAACTAGATTTTTGTATTCGCCACGCAATTCATGATTTCCTTGATCCAAAACTAGATTTTTGTATTCGCGACCAAATTCTTGATTTTCTTGATCCAAAACTAGATTTTTGTATTCGCGACCAAATTCTTGATTTTCTTGATCCAAAACTAGATTCTTGTATTCGCGACCAAATTCTTGATTTTCTTAATCCAAAACTAGTTTTTTATTTTCGCGACCAAATGCTTGATTTTCTTGATCCAAAACTTGATTTTTGTATTCGCCACGCAGTTCTTGATTTTCTTGATCCAAAACTAGATTCTTGTATTCGCGACCAAATTCTTGACTTTCTTGATCCAAAACTTGATTTTTGTATTCGCCACCAAGTTCTTGATTTTCTTGATCCAAAACTAGATTTTTGTATTCGCCACGCAGTGTTGACCTTGTTGATCCAAAAATAGATTTTTGTATTCGCGACCAAATTCTTGATTTTCTTGATCCAAAACTAGATTTTTGTACTCGCGACCAAATTCTTGATTTTCTTGATCCAAAACTAGATTTTTGTATTCGCGACCAAATTCTTCATTTTCTTGATCCAAAACTAGTTTTTTGTTTTCGCGACCAAATGCTTGATTTCCTTGATCCAAAACTAGATTTTTGTATTCGCCACGCAGTGCTTGATTTTCTTGATCCAAAACTAGATTTTTGTATTCGCGACCAAATTCTTCATTTTCTTGATCCAAAACTAGATTTTTGTATTCGCCACGCAGTTCTTGACTTTCTTGATCCAAAACTAGATTTTTGTATTCGCGACCAAATTCTTGATTTTCTTGATCCAAAACTATATTTTTGTATTCGCCACGCAGTTCTTGATTTTCTTGATCCAAAACTAGATTTTTGTATTCGCCACGCAGTTCTTGATTTTCTTGATCCAAAACTAGTTTTTTGTTTTCGCGACCAAATGTTTGATTTTCTTGATCCAAAACTAGATTTTTGTATTCGCCACGCAGTTTTTGAATTTCTTGATCCAAAACTAGATTTTTGTATTCGCGACCAAATTTTTCATTTTCTTGATCCAAAACTAGATTTTTGTATTCGTCACGTAGTTCTTGACTTTCTTGATCCAAAACTAGATTTTTGTATTCGCGACCAAATTCTTGATTTTCTTGATCCAAAACTAGATTTTTGTATTCGCCACGCAGTTCATGATTTCCTTGATCCAAAACTAGATTTTTGTATTCGCGACCAAATTCTTGATTTTCTTGATCCAAAACTAGATTTTTGTATTCGCGACCAAATTCTTGATTTTCTTGATCCAAAACTAGATTTTTGTATTCGCGACCAAATTCTTTATTTTCTTGATCCAAAACTAGATTTTTGTATTCGCGACCAAATTCTTCATTTTCTTGATCCAAAACTAGTTTTTTGTTTTCGCGACCAAATGCTTGATTTCCTTGATCCAAAACTAGATTTTTGTATTCGCCACGCAGTGCTTGATTTTCTTGATCCAAAACTAGATTTTTGTATTCGCGACGAAATTCTTGATTTTCTTGATCCAAAACTAGATTTTTGTATTCGCGACCAAATTCTTGATTTTCTTGATCCAAAACTAGATTTTTGTATTCGCGACCAAATTCTTCATTTTCTTGATCCAAAACTAGATTTTTGTATTCGCCACGCAGTTCTTGACTTTCTTGATCCAAAACTAGATTTTTGTATTCGCGACCAAATTCTTGATTTTCTTGATCCAAAACTATATTTTTGTATTCGCCACGCAGTTCTTGATTTTCTTGATCCAAAACTAGATTTTTGTATTCGCCACGCAGTTCTTGATTTTCTTGATCCAAAACTAGTTTTTGTTTTCGCGACCAAATGTTTGATTTTCTTGATCCAAAACTAGATTTTTGTATTCGCCACGCAGTTTTTGAATTTCTTGATCCAAAACTAGATTTTTGTATTCGCGACCAAATTCTTCATTTTCTTGATCCAAAACTAGATTTTTGTATTCGCCACGTAGTTCTTGACTTTCTTGATCCAAAACTAGATTTTTGTTTTCGCGACCAAATGCTTGATTTTCTTAATCCAAAACTAGATTTTTGTATTCGCCACGCAGTTCTTGAATTTCTTGATCCAAAACTAGATTTTTGTATTCGCCACGCAATTCATGATTTCCTTGATCCAAAACTAGATTTTTGTATTCGCCACCAACTTCTTGATTTTCTTGATCCAAAACTAGATTTTTGTATTCGCGACCAAATTCTTGATTTTCTTGATCCAAAACTAGATTTTTGTATTCGCGACCAAATTCTTGATTTTCTTGATCCAAAACTATTTTTTTGTTTTCGCGACCAAATGCTTGATTTCCTTGATCCAAAACTAGATTTTTGTATTCGTCACGCTGTTCTTGATTTTCTTGATCCAAAACTAGATTTTTGTATTCGCGACCAAATTCTTCATTTTCTTGATCCAAAACTAGATTTTTGTATTCGCCACGCAGTGTTGACCTTGTTGATCCAAAAATAGATTTTTGTATTCGCGACCAAATTCTTGATTTTCTTGATCCAAAACTAGATTTTTGTACTCGCGACCAAATTCTTGATTTTCTTGATCCAAAACTAGATTTTTGTATTCGCGACCAAATTCTTCATTTTCTTGATCCAAAACTAGTTTTTTGTTTTCGCGACCAAATGCTTGATTTCCTTGATCCAAAACTAGATTTTTGTATTCGCCACGCAGTGCTTGATTTTCTTGATCCAAAACTAGATTTTTGTATTCGCGACCAAATTCTTCATTTTCTTGATCCAAAACTAGATTTTTGTATTCGCCACGCAGTTCTTGACTTTCTTGATCCAAAACTAGATTTTTGTATTCGCGACCAAATTCTTGATTTTCTTGATCCAAAACTATATTTTTGTATTCGCCACGCAGTTCTTGATTTTCTTGATCCAAAACTAGATTTTTGTATTCGCCACGCAGTTCTTGATTTTCTTGATCCAAAACTAGTTTTTTGTTTTCGCGACCAAATGTTTGATTTTCTTGATCCAAAACTAGATTTTTGTATTCGCCACGCAGTTTTTGAATTTCTTGATCCAAAACTAGATTTTTGTATTCGCGACCAAATTTTTCATTTTCTTGATCCAAAACTAGATTTTTGTATTCGTCACGTAGTTCTTGACTTTCTTGATCCAAAACTAGATTTTTGTATTCGCGACCAAATTCTTGATTTTCTTGATCCAAAACTAGATTTTTGTATTCGCGACCAAATTCTTGATTTTCTTGATCCAAAACTAGATTTTTGTATTCGCGACCAAATTCTTGATTTTCTTGATCCAAAACTAGATTTTTGTATTCGCCACGCAGTTCATGATTTCCTTGATCCAAAACTAGATTTTTGTATTCGCGACCAAATTCTTGATTTTCTTGATCCAAAACTAGATTTTTGTATTCGCGACCAAATTCTTGATTTTCTTGATCCAAAACTAGATTTTTGTATTCGCGACCAAATTCTTCATTTTCTTGATCCAAAACTAGTTTTTTGTTTTCGCGACCAAATGCTTGATTTCCTTGATCCAAAACTAGATTTTTGTATTCGCCACGCAGTGCTTGATTTTCTTGATCCAAAACTAGATTTTTGTATTCGCGACGAAATTCTTGATTTTCTTGATCCAAAACTAGATTTTTGTATTCGCGACCAAATTCTTGATTTTCTTGATCCAAAACTAGATTTTTGTATTCGCGACCAAATTCTTCATTTTCTTGATCCAAAACTAGATTTTTGTATTCGCCACGCAGTTCTTGACTTTCTTGATCCAAAACTAGATTTTTGTATTCGCGACCAAATTCTTGATTTTCTTGATCCAAAACTATATTTTTGTATTCGCCACGCAGTTCTTGATTTTCTTGATCCAAAACTAGATTTTTGTATTCGCCACGCAGTTCTTGATTTTCTTGATCCAAAACTAGTTTTTTGTTTTCGCGACCAAATGTTTGATTTTCTTGATCCAAAACTAGATTTTTGTATTCGCCACGCAGTTTTTGAATTTCTTGATCCAAAACTAGATTTTTGTATTCGCGACCAAATTCTTCATTTTCTTGATCCAAAACTAGATTTTTGTATTCGCCACGTAGTTCTTGACTTTCTTGATCCAAAACTAGATTTTTGTTTTCGCGACCAAATGCTTGATTTTCTTGATCCAAAACTAGATTTTTGTATTCGCCACGCAGTTCTTGAATTTCTTGATCCAAAACTAGATTTTTGTATTCGCCACGCAATTCATGATTTCCTTGATCCAAAACTAGATTTTTGTATTCGCGACCAAATTCTTGATTTTCTTGATCCAAAACTAGATTTTTGTATTCGCGACCAAATTCTTGATTTTCTTGATCCAAAACTATTTTTTTGTTTTCGCGACCAAATGCTTGATTTCCTTGATCCAAAACTAGATTTTTGTATTCGTCACGCTGTTCTTGATTTTCTTGATCCAAAACTAGATTTTTGTATTCGCGACCAAATTCTTCATTTTCTTGATCCAAAACTAGATTTTTGTATTCGCCACGCAGTGTTGACCTTGTTGATCCAAAAATAGATTTTTGTATTCGCGACCAAATTCTTGATTTTCTTGATCCAAAACTAGATTTTTGTATTCGCCACCAAGTTCTTGATTTTCTTGATCAAAAACTAGATTTTTGTATTCGCCACGCAGTTAATGATTTCTTTGATCCAAAACTAGATTTTTGTATTCGCGACCAAATTCTTGATTTTCTTGATCCAAAAATAGATTTTTGTATTCGCGACCAAATTCTTCATTTTCTGGATCCAAAACTAGTTTTTTGTTTTCGCGACCAAATGCTTGATTTCCTTGATCCAAAACTAGATTTTTGTATTCGCCACGCAGTTCTTGATTTTCTTGATCCAAAACTAGATTTTTGTATTCGCGACCAAATTCTTCATTTTCTTGATCCAAAACTAGATTTTTGTATTCGCCACGCAGTTCTTGACTTTCTTGATCCAAAACTAGATTTTTGTTTTCGCGACCAAATGCTTGATTTCCTTGATCCAAAACTAGATTTTTGTATTCGCCACGCAGTGCTTGATTTTCTTGATCCAAAACTAGATTTTTGTATTCGCGACGAAATTCTTGAATTTCTTGATCCAAAACTAGATTTTTGTATTCGCGACCAAATTCTTGATTTTCTTGATCCAAAATTAGATTTTTATATTCGCGACCAAATTCTTGATTTTCTTGGTCCAAAACTAGATTTTTGTATTCGCCACGCAGTTCATGATTTCCTTGATCCAAAACTAGATTTTTGTATTCGCGACCAAATTCTTGATTTTTTTGATCCAAAACTAGATTTTTGTATTCGCGACCAAATTCTTCATTTTCTTGATCCAAAACTAGATTCTTGTATTCGCGACCAAATTCTTGATTTTCTTGATCCAAAACTAGATTTTTGTATTCGCGACCAAATTTTTCATTTTCTTGATCCAAAACTAGATTTTTGTATTCGCCACGCAGTTCATGATTTCCTTGATCCAAAACTAGATTTTTGTATTCGCGACCAAATTCTTGATTTTCTTGATCCAAAACTAGATTTTTGTATTCGCGACCAAATTCTTGATTTTCTTGATCCAAAATTAGATTTTTATATTCGCGACCAAATTCTTGATTTTCTTGGTCCAAAACTAGATTTTTGTATTCGCCACGCAGTTCATGATTTCCTTGATCCAAAACTAGATTTTTGTATTCGCGACCAAATTCTTGATTTTTTTGATCCAAAACTAGATTTTTGTATTCGCGACCAAATTTTTCATTTTCTTGATCCAAAACTAGATTTTTGTATTCGCCACGTAGTTCTTGACTTTCTTGATCCAAAACTAGATTTTTGTATTCGCGATCAAATGCTTGATTTTCTTGATCCAAAACTAGATTTTTGTATTCGCCACGCAGTTCTTGAATTTCTTGATCCAAAACTAGATTTTTGTATTCGCCACGCAATTCATGATTTCCTTGATCCAAAACTAGATTTTTGTATTCGCGACCAAATTCTTGATTTTCTTGATCCAAAACTAGATTTTTGTATTCGCGACCAAATTCTTGATTTTCTTGATCCAAAACTAGATTCTTGTATTCGCGACCAAATTCTTGATTTTCTTAATCCAAAACTAGTTTTTTATTTTCGCGACCAAATGCTTGATTTTCTTGATCCAAAACTTGATTTTTGTATTCGCCACGCAGTTCTTGATTTTCTTGATCCAAAACTAGATTCTTGTATTCGCGACCAAATTCTTGACTTTCTTGATCCAAAACTTGATTTTTGTATTCGCCACCAAGTTCTTGATTTTCTTGATCCAAAACTAGATTTTTGTATTCGCCACGCAGTTCATGATTTCCTTGATCCAAAACTAGATTTTTGTAATCGCGACCAAATTCTTGATTTTCTTGATCCAAAACTAGATTTTTGTATTCGCGACCAAATTCTTGATTTTCTTGATCCAAAACTAGATTTTTGTATTCGCGACCAAATTCTTGATTTTCTTGATCCAAAACTAGATTTTTGTATTCGCGACCAAATTCTTGATTGTCTTGATCCAAAACTAGATTTTTGTATTCGCGACCAAATTCTTTATTTTCTTGATCCAAAACTAGATTTTTGTATTCGCCACCAAATTCTTCATTTTGCTTGATCCAAAACTAGTTTTTTGTTTTCGCGACCAAATGCTTGATTTCCTTGATGCAAAACTAGATTTTTGTATTCGCCACGCAGTGCTTGATTTTCTTGATCCAAAACTAGATTTTTGTATTCGCGACGAAATTCTTGATTTTCTTGATCCAAAACTAGATTTTTGTATTCGCGACCAAATTCTTGATTTTCTTGATCCAAAACTATTTTTTTGTTTTCGCGACCAAATGCTTGATTTCCTTGATCCAAAACTAGATTTTTGTATTCGTCACGCTGTTCTTGATTTTCTTGATCCAAAACTAGATTTTTGTATTCGCGACCAAATTCTTCATTTTCTTGATCCAAAACTAGATTTTTGTATTCGCCACGCAGTTCTTAACCTTGTTGATCCAAAAATAGATTTTTGTATTCGCGACCAAATTCTTGATTTTCTTGATCCAAAACTAGATTTTTGTATTCGCCACCAAGTTCTTGATTTTCTTGATCAAAAACTAGATTTTTGTATTCGCCACGCAGTTAATGATTTCCTTGATCCAAAACTAGATTTTTGTATTCGCGACCAAATTCTTGATTTTCTTAACCCAAAACTAGATTTTTGTATTCGCGACCAAATTCTTGATTTTCTTGATCCAAAAATAGATTTTTGTATTCGCGACCAAATTCTTCATTTTCTGGATCCAAAACTAGTTTTTTGTTTTCGCGACCAAATGCTTGATTTCCTTGATCCAAAACTAGATTTTTGTATTCGCCACGCAGTTCTTGATTTTCTTGATCCAAAACTAGATTTTTGTATTCGCGACCAAATTCTTCATTTTCTTGATCCAAAACTAGATTTTTGTATTCGCCACGCAGTTCTTGACTTTCTTGATCTAAAACTAGATTTTTGTTTTCGCGACCAAATGCTTGATTTCCTTGATCCAAAACTAGATTTTTGTATTCGCCACGCAGTGCTTGATTTTCTTGATCCAAAACTAGATTTTTGTATTCGCGACCAAATTCTTGATTTTCTTGATCCAAAATTAGATTTTTATATTCGCGACCAAATTCTTGATTTTCTTGGTCCAAAACTAGATTTTTGTATTCGCCACGCAGTTCATGATTTCCTTGATCCAAAACTAGATTTTTGTATTCGCGACCAAATTCTTGATTTTTTTGATCCAAAACTAGATTTTTGTATTCGCGACCAAATTTTTCATTTTCTTGATCCAAAACTAGATTTTTGTATTCGCCACGTAGTTCTTGACTTTCTTGATCCAAAACTAGATTTTTGTATTCGCGATCAAATGCTTGATTTTCTTAACCCAAAACTGGATTTTTGTATTCGCGACCAAATTCTTGATTTTCTTGATCCAAAAATAGATTTTTGTATTCGCGACCAAATTCTTCATTTTCTGGATCCAAAACTAGTTTTTTGTTTTCGCGACCAAATGCTTGATTTCCTTGATCCAAAACTAGATTTTTGTATTCGCCACGCAGTTCTTGATTTTCTTGATCCAAAACTAGATTTTTGTATTCGCGACCAAATTCTTCATTTTCTTGATCCAAAACTAGATTTTTGTATTCGCCACGCAGTTCTTGACTTTCTTGATCCAAAACTAGATTTTTGTTTTCGCGACCAAATGCTTGATTTCCTTGATCCAAAACTAGATTTTTGTATTCGCCACGCAGTGCTTGATTTTCTTGATCCAAAACTAGATTTTTGTATTCGCGACCAAATTCTTGATTTTCTTGATCCAAAATTAGATTTTTATATTCGCGACCAAATTCTTGATTTTCTTGGTCCAAAACTAGATTTTTGTATTCGCCACGCAGTTCATGATTTCCTTGATCCAAAACTAGATTTTTGTATTCGCGACCAAATTCTTGATTTTTTTGATCCAAAACTAGATTTTTGTATTCGCGACCAAATTTTTCATTTTCTTGATCCAAAACTAGATTTTTGTATTCGCCACGTAGTTCTTGACTTTCTTGATCCAAAACTAGATTTTTGTATTCGCGATCAAATGCTTGATTTTCTTGATCCAAAACTAGATTTTTGTATTCGCCACGCAGTTCTTGAATTTCTTGATCCAAAACTAGATTTTTGTATTCGCCACGCAATTCATGATTTCCTTGATCCAAAACTAGATTTTTGTATTCGCGACCAAATTCTTGATTTTCTTGATCCAAAACTAGATTGTTGTATTCGCGACCAAATTCTTGATTTTCTTGATCCAAAACTAGATTCTTGTATTCGCGACCAAATTCTTGATTTTCTTAATCCAAAACTAGTTTTTTATTTTCGCGACCAAATGCTTGATTTTCTTGATCCAAAACTTGATTTTTGTATTCGCCACGCAGTTCTTGATTTTCTTGATCCAAAACTAGATTCTTGTATTCGCGACCAAATTCTTGACTTTCTTGATCCAAAACTTGATTTTTGTATTCGCCACCAAGTTCTTGATTTTCTTGATCCAAAACTAGATTTTTGTATTCGCCACGCAGTTCATGATTTCCTTGATCCAAAACTAGATTTTTGTAATCGCGACCAAATTCTTGATTTTCTTGATCCAAAACTAGATTTTTGTATTCGCGACCAAATTCTTGATTTTCTTGATCCAAAACTAGATTTTTGTATTCGCGACCAAATTCTTGATTTTCTTGATCCAAAACTAGATTTTTGTATTCGCGACCAAATTCTTGATTTTCTTGATCCAAAACTAGATTTTTGTATTCGCGACCAAATTCTTTATTTTCTTGATCCAAAACTAGATTTTTGTATTCGCGACCAAATTCTTCATTTTGCTTGATCCAAAACTAGTTTTTTGTTTTCGCGACCAAATGCTTGATTTCCTTGATCCAAAACTACATTTTTGTATTCGCCACGCAGTGCTTGATTTTCTTGATCCAAAACTAGATTTTTGTATTCGCGACGAAATTCTTGATTTTCTTGATCCAAAACTAGATTTTTGTATTCGCGACCAAATTCTTGATTTTCTTGATCCAAAACTAGATTTTTGTATTCGCGACCAAATTCTTCATTTTCTTGATCCAAAACTAGATTTTTGTATTCGCCACGCAGTTCTTGACTTTCTTGATCCAAAACTAGATTTTTGTATTCGCGACCAAATTCTTGATTTTCTTGATCCAAAACTATATTTTTGTATTCGCCACGCAGTTCTTGATTTTCTTGATCCAAAACTAGATTTTTGTATTCGCCACGCAGTTCTTGATTTTCTTGATCCAAAACTAGTTTTTTGTTTTCGCGACCAAATGTTTGATTTTCTTGATCCAAAACTAGATTTTTGTATTCGCCACGCAGTTTTTGAATTTCTTGATCCAAAACTAGATTTTTGTATTCGCGACCAAATTCTTCATTTTCTTGATCCAAAACTAGATTTTTGTATTCGCCACGTAGTTCTTGACTTTTTGATCCAAAACTAGATTTTTGTTTTTGCGACCAAATGCTTGATTTTCTTGATCCAAAACTAGATTTTTGTATTCGCCACGCAGTTCTTGAATTTCTTGATCCAAAACTAGATTTTTGTATTCGCCACGCAATTCATGATTTCCTTGATCCAAAACTAGATTTTTGTATTCGCCACGCAGTTCTTGATTTTCTTGATCCAAAACTAGATTTTTGTATTCGCGACCAAATTCTTCATTTTCTTGATCCAAAACTAGATTTTTGTATTCGCCACGTAGTTCTTGACTTTCTTGATCCAAAACTAGATTTTTGTATTCGCGACCAAATGCTTGATTTCCTTGATCCAAAACTAGATTTTTGTATTCGTCACGCTGTTCTTGATTTTCTTGATCCAAAACTAGATTTTTGTATTCGCGACCAAATTCTTCATTTTCTTGATCCAAAACTAGATTTTTGTATTCGCCACGCAGTGTTGACCTTGTTGATCCAAAAATAGATTTTTGTATTCGCGACCAAATTCTTGATTTTCTTGATCCAAAACTAGATTTTTGTATTCGCCACCAAGTTCTTGATTTTCTTGATCAAAAACTAGATTTTTGTATTCGCCACGCAGTTAATGATTTCTTTGATCCAAAACTAGATTTTTGTATTCGCGACCAAATTCTTGATTTTCTTGATCCAAAACTAGATTTTTGTATTCGCGACCAAATTCTTGATTTTCTTGATCCACAAATAGATTTTTGTATTCGCGACCAAATTCTTCATTTTCTGGATCCAAAACTAGTTTTTTGTTTTCGCGACCAAATGCTTGATTTCCTTGATCCAAAACTAGATTTTTGTATTCGCCACGCAGTTCTTGATTTTCTTGATCCAAAACTAGATTTTTGTATTCGCGACCAAATTCTTCATTTTCTTGATCCAAAACTAGATTTTTGTATTCGCCACGCAGTTCTTGACTTTCTTGATCCAAAACTAGATTTTTGTTTTCGCGACCAAATGCTTGATTTCCTTGATCCAAAACTAGATTTTTGTATTCGCCACGCAGTGCTTGATTTTCTTGATCCAAAACTAGATTTTTGTATTCGCGACGAAATTCTTGATTTTCTTGATCCAAAACTAGATTTTTGTATTCGCGACCAAATTCTTGATTTTCTTGATCCAAAATTAGATTTTTTATATTCGCGACCAAATTCTTGATTTTCTTGGTCCAAAACTAGATTTTTGTATTCGCCACGCAGTTCATGATTTCCTTGATCCAAAACTAGATTTTTGTATTCGCGACCAAATTCTTGATTTTTTTGATCCAAAACTAGATTTTTGTATTCGCGACCAAATTCTTCATTTTCTTGATCCAAAACTAGATTCTTGTATTCGCGACCAAATTCTTGATTTTCTTGATCCAAAACTAGATTTTTGTATTCGCGACCAAATTTTTCATTTTCTTGATCCAAAACTAGATTTTTGTATTCGCCACGCAGTTCATGATTTCCTTGATCCAAAACTAGATTTTTGTATTCGCGACCAAATTCTTGATTTTCTTGATCCAAAACTAGATTTTTGTATTCGCGACCAAATTCTTGATTTTCTTGATCCAAAAATAGATTTTTGTATTCGCGACCAAATTCTTCATTTTCTGGATCCAAAACTAGTTTTTTGTATTCGCGACCAAATGCTTGATTTCCTTGATCCAAAACTAGATTTTTGTTTTCGCGACCAAATGCTTGATTTCCTTGATCCAAAACTAGATTTTTGTATTCGCCACGCAGTGCTTGATTTTCTTGATCCAAAACTAGATTTTTGTATTCGCGACCAAATTCTTGATTTTCTTGATCCAAAATTAGATTTTTATATTCGCGACCAAATTCTTGATTTTCTTGGTCCAAAACTAGATTTTTGTATTCGCCACGCAGTTCATGATTTCCTTGATCCAAAACTAGATTTTTGTATTCGCGACCAAATTCTTGATTTTTTTGATCCAAAACTAGATTTTTGTATTCGCGACCAAATTTTTCATTTTCTTGATCCAAAACTAGATTTTTGTATTCGCCACGTAGTTCTTGACTTTCTTGATCCAAAACTAGATTTTTGTATTCGCGATCAAATGCTTGATTTTCTTAACCCAAAACTGGATTTTTGTATTCGCGACCAAATTCTTGATTTTCTTGATCCAAAAATAGATTTTTGTATTCGCGACCAAATTCTTCATTTTCTGGATCCAAAACTAGTTTTTTGTTTTCGCGACCAAATGCTTGATTTCCTTGATCCAAAACTAGATTTTTGTATTCGCCACGCAGTTCTTGATTTTCTTGATCCAAAACTAGATTTTTGTATTCGCGACCAAATTCTTCATTTTCTTGATCCAAAACTAGATTTTTGTATTCGCCACGCAGTTCTTGACTTTCTTGATCCAAAACTAGATTTTTGTTTTCGCGACCAAATGCTTGATTTCCTTGATCCAAAACTAGATTTTTGTATTCGCCACGCAGTGCTTGATTTTCTTGATCCAAAACTAGATTTTTGTATTCGCGACCAAATTCTTGATTTTCTTGATCCAAAATTAGATTTTTATATTCGCGACCAAATTCTTGATTTTCTTGGTCCAAAACTAGATTTTTGTATTCGCCACGCAGTTCATGATTTCCTTGATCCAAAACTAGATTTTTGTATTCGCGACCAAATTCTTGATTTTTTTGATCCAAAACTAGATTTTTGTATTCGCGACCAAATTTTTCATTTTCTTGATCCAAAACTAGATTTTTGTATTCGCCACGTAGTTCTTGACTTTCTTGATCCAAAACTAGATTTTTGTATTCGCGATCAAATGCTTGATTTTCTTGATCCAAAACTAGATTTTTGTATTCGCCACGCAGTTCTTGAATTTCTTGATCCAAAACTAGATTTTTGTATTCGCCACGCAATTCATGATTTCCTTGATCCAAAACTAGATTTTTGTATTCGCGACCAAATTCTTGATTTTCTTGATCCAAAACTAGATTGTTGTATTCGCGACCAAATTCTTGATTTTCTTGATCCAAAACTAGATTCTTGTATTCGCGACCAAATTCTTGATTTTCTTAATCCAAAACTAGTTTTTTATTTTCGCGACCAAATGCTTGATTTTCTTGATCCAAAACTTGATTTTTGTATTCGCCACGCAGTTCTTGATTTTCTTGATCCAAAACTAGATTCTTGTATTCGCGACCAAATTCTTGACTTTCTTGATCCAAAACTTGATTTTTGTATTCGCCACCAAGTTCTTGATTTTCTTGATCCAAAACTAGATTTTTGTATTCGCCACGCAGTTCATGATTTCCTTGATCCAAAACTAGATTTTTGTAATCGCGACCAAATTCTTGATTTTCTTGATCCAAAACTAGATTTTTGTATTCGCGACCAAATTCTTGATTTTCTTGATCCAAAACTAGATTTTTGTATTCGCGACCAAATTCTTGATTTTCTTGATCCAAAACTAGATTTTTGTATTCGCGACCAAATTCTTGATTTTCTTGATCCAAAACTAGATTTTTGTATTCGCGACCAAATTCTTGACTTTCTTGATCCAAAACTAGATTTTTGTATTCGCGATCAAATGCTTGATTTTCTTGATCCAAAACTAGATTTTTGTATTCGCCACGCAGTTCTTGAATTTCTTGATCCAAAACTAGATTTTTGTATTCGCCACGCAATTCATGATTTCCTTGATCCAAAACTAGATTTTTGTATTCGCGACCAAATTCTTGATTTTCTTGATCCAAAACTAGATTGTTGTATTCGCGACCAAATTCTTGATTTTCTTGATCCAAAACTAGATTCTTGTATTCGCGACCAAATTCTTGATTTTCTTAATCCAAAACTAGTTTTTTATTTTCGCGACCAAATGCTTGATTTTCTTGATCCAAAACTTGATTTTTGTATTCGCCACGCAGTTCTTGATTTTCTTGATCCAAAACTAGATTCTTGTATTCGCGACCAAATTCTTGACTTTCTTGATCCAAAACTTGATTTTTGTATTCGCCACCAAGTTCTTGATTTTCTTGATCCAAAACTAGATTTTTGTATTCGCCACGCAGTTCATGATTTCCTTGATCCAAAACTAGATTTTTGTAATCGCGACCAAATTCTTGATTTTCTTGATCCAAAACTAGATTTTTGTATTCGCGACCAAATTCTTGATTTTCTTGATCCAAAACTAGATTTTTGTATTCGCGACCAAATTCTTGATTTTCTTGATCCAAAACTAGATTTTTGTATTCGCGACCAAATTCTTGATTTTCTTGATCCAAAACTAGATTTTTGTATTCGCGACCAAATTCTTTATTTTCTTGATCCAAAACTAGATTTTTGTATTCGCCACGCAGTTCTTGACTTTCTTGATCCAAAACTAGATTTTTGTTTTCGCGACCAAATGCTTGATTTGCTTGATCCAAAACTAGATTTTTGTATTCGCCACGCAGTTCTTGAATTTCTTGATCCAAAACTAGATTTTTGTATTCGCCACGCAATTCATGATTTCCTTGATCCAAAACTAGATTTTTGTATTCGCCACCAACTTCTTGATTTTCCTGATCCAAAACTAGATTTTTGTATTCGCGACCAAATTCTTGATTTTCTTGATCCAAAACTAGATTTTTGTATTCGCGACCAAATTCTTGATTTTCTTGATCCAAAACTAGATTTTTGTATTCGCGACCAAATTCTTGATTTTCTTGATCCAAAACTATATTTTTGTATTCGCCACGCAGTTCTTGATTTTCTTGATCCAAAACTAGATTTTTGTATTCGCCACGCAGTTCTTGATTTTCTTGATCCAAAACTAGTTTTTTGTTTTCGCGACCAAATGTTTGATTTTCTTGATCCAAAACTAGATTTTTGTATTCGCCACGCAGTTTTTGAATTTCTTGATCCAAAACTAGATTTTTGTATTCGCGACCAAATTCTTCATTTTCTTGATCCAAAACTAGATTTTTGTATTCGCCACGTAGTTCTTGACTTTTTGATCCAAAACTAGATTTTTGTATTCGCGACGAAATTCTTGATTTTCTTGATCCAAAACTAGATTTTTGTATTCGCGACCAAATTCTTGATTTTCTTGATCCAAAATTAGATTTTTTATATTCGCGACCAAATTCTTGATTTTCTTGATCCAAAACTAGATTCTTGTATTCGCGACCAAATTCTTGATTTTCTTGATCCAAAACTAGATTTTTGTATTCGCGACCAAATTTTTCATTTTCTTGATCAAAACTAGATTTTTGTATTCGCCACGCAGTTCATGATTTCCTTGATCCAAAACTAGATTTTTGTATTCGCGACCAAATTCTTGATTTTCTTGATCCAAAACTAGATTTTTGTATTCGCGACCAAATTCTTGATTTTCTTGATCCAAAAATAGATTTTTGTATTCGCGACCAAATTCTTCATTTTCTGGATCCAAAACTAGTTTTTTGTTTTCGCGACCAAATGCTTCATTTCCTTGATCCAAAACTAGATTTTTGTATTCGCCACGCAGTTCTTGATTTTCTTGATCCAAAACTAGATTTTTGTATTCGCGACCAAATTCTTCATTTTCTTGATCCAAAACTAGATTTTTGTATTCGCCACGCAGTTCTTGACTTTCTTGATCCAAAACTAGATTTTTGTTTTCGCGACCAAATGCTTGATTTGCTTGATCCAAAACTAGATTTTTGTATTCGCCACGCAGTTCTTGAATTTCTTGATCCAAAACTAGATTTTTGTATTCGCCACGCAATTCATGATTTCCTTGATCCAAAACTAGATTTTTGTATTCGCCACCAACTTCTTGATTTTCCTGATCCAAAACTAGATTTTTGTATTCGCGACCAAATTCTTGATTTTCTTGATCCAAAACTAGATTTTTGTATTCGCGACCAAATTCTTGATTTTCTTGATCCAAAACTATTTTTTTGTTTTCGCGACCAAATGCTTGATTTCCTTGATCCAAAACTAGATTTTTGTATTCGTCACGCAGTTCTTGATTTTCTTGATCCAAAACTAGATTTTTGTATTCGCGACCAAATTCTTCATTTTCTTGATCCAAAACTAGATTTTTGTATTCGCCACGCAGTTCTTCACCTTGTTGATCCAAAAATAGATTTTTGTATTCGCGACCAAATTCTTGATTTTCTTGATCCAAAACTAGATTTTTGTATTCGCCACCAAGTTCTTGATTTTCTTGATCAAAAACTAGATTTTTGTATTCACCACGCAGTTAATGATTTCCTTGATCCAAAACTAGATTTTTGTATTCGCGACCAAATTCTTGATTTTCTTAATCCAAAACTAGATTTTTGTATTCGCGACCAAATTCTTGATTTTCTTGATCCAAAAATAGATTTTTGTATTCGCGACCAAATTCTTCATTTTCTGGATCCAAAACTAGTTTTTTGTTTTCGCGACCAAATGCTTGATTTCCTTGATCCAAAACTAGATTTTTGTATTCGCCACGCAGTTCTTGATTTTCTTGATCCAAAACTAGATTTTTGTATTCGTGACCAAATTCTTCATTTTCTTGATCCAAAACTAGATTTTTGTATTCGCCACGCAGTTCTTGACTTTCTTGATCCAAAACTAGTTTTTTATTTTCGCGAGCAAATGCTTGATTTTCTTGATCCAAAACTTGATTTTTGTATTCGCCACGCAGTGCTTGAATTTCTTGATCCAAAACTAGATTTTTGTATTCGCCACGCAATTCATGATTTCCTTGATCCAAAACTAGATTTTTGTATTCGCGACCAAATTCTTGATTTTCTTGATCCAAAATTAGATTTTTATATTCGCGACCAAATTCTTGATTTTCTTGGTCCAAAACTAGATTTTTGTATTCGCCACGCAGTTCATGATTTCCTTGATCCAAAACTAGATTTTTGTATTCGCGACCAAATTCTTGATTTTTTTGATCCAAAACTAGATTTTTGTATTCGCGACCAAATTTTTCATTTTCTTGATCCAAAACTAGATTTTTGTATTCGCCACGTAGTTCTTGACTTTCTTGATCCAAAACTAGATTTTTGTATTCGCGATCAAATGCTTGATTTTCTTGATCCAAAACTAGATTTTTGTATTCGCCACGCAGTTCTTGAATTTCTTGATCCAAAACTAGATTTTTGTATTCGCCACGCAATTCATGATTTCCTTGATCCAAAACTAGATTTTTGTATTCGCGACCAAATTCTTGATTTTATTGATCCAAAACTAGATTTTTGTATTCGCGACCAAATTCTTGATTTTCTTGATCCAAAACTAGATTCTTGTATTCGCGACCAAATTCTTGATTTTCTTAATCCAAAACTAGTTTTTTATTTTCGCGACCAAATGCTTGATTTTCTTGATCCAAAACTTGATTTTTGTATTCGCTACGCAGTTCTTGATTTTCTTGATCCAAAACTAGATTCTTGTATTCGCGACCAAATTCTTGACTTTCTTGATCCAAAACTTGATTTTTGTATTCGCCACCAAGTTCTTGATTTTCTTGATCCAAAACTAGATTTTTGTATTCGCCACGCAGTTCATGATTTCCTTGATCCAAAACTAGATTTTTGTAATCGCGACCAAATTCTTGATTTTCTTGATCCAAAACTAGATTTTTGTACTCGCGACCAAATTCTTGATTTTCTTGATCCAAAACTAGATTTTTGTATTCGCGACCAAATTCTTCATTTTCTTGATCCAAAACTAGTTTTTTGTTTTCGCGACCAAATGCTTGATTTCCTTGATCCAAAACTAGATTTTTGTATTCGCCACGCAGTGCTTGATTTTCTTGATCCAAAACTAGATTTTTGTATTCGCGACCAAATTCTTCATTTTCTTGATCCAAAACTAGATTTTTGTATTCGCCACGCAGTTCTTGACTTTCTTGATCCAAAACTAGATTTTTGTAATCGCGACCAAATTCTTGATTTTCTTGATCCAAAACTAGATTTTTGTACTCGCGACCAAATTCTTGATTTTCTTGATCCAAAACTAGATTTTTGTATTCGCGACCAAATTCTTCATTTTCTTGATCCAAAACTAGTTTTTTGTTTTCGCGACCAAATGCTTGATTTCCTTGATCCAAAACTAGATTTTTGTATTCGCCACGCAGTGCTTGATTTTCTTGATCCAAAACTAGATTTTTGTATTCGCGACCAAATTCTTCATTTTCTTGATCCAAAACTAGATTTTTGTATTCGCCACGTAGTTCTTGACTTTCTTGATCCAAAACTAGATTTTTGTATTCGCGATCAAATGCTTGATTTTCTTGATCCAAAACTAGATTTTTGTATTCGCCACGCAGTTCTTGAATTTCTTGATCCAAAACTAGATTTTTGTATTCGCCACGCAATTCATGATTTCCTTGATCCAAAACTAGATTTTTGTATTCGCGACCAAATTCTTGATTTTATTGATCCAAAACTAGATTTTTGTATTCGCGACCAAATTCTTGATTTTCTTGATCCAAAACTAGATTCTTGTATTCGCGACCAAATTCTTGATTTTCTTAATCCAAAACTAGTTTTTTATTTTCGCGACCAAATGCTTGATTTTCTTGATCCAAAACTTGATTTTTGTATTCGCCACGCAGTTCTTGATTTTCTTGATCCAAAACTAGATTCTTGTATTCGCGACCAAATTCTTGACTTTCTTGATCCAAAACTTGATTTTTGTATTCGCCACCAAGTTCTTGATTTTCTTGATCCAAAACTAGATTTTTGTATTCGCCACGCAGTTCATGATTTCCTTGATCCAAAACTAGATTTTTGTAATCGCGACCAAATTCTTGATTTTCTTGATCCAAAACTAGATTTTTGTACTCGCGACCAAATTCTTGATTTTCTTGATCCAAAACTAGATTTTTGTATTCGCGACCAAATTCTTCATTTTCTTGATCCAAAACTAGTTTTTTGTTTTCGCGACCAAATGCTTGATTTCCTTGATCCAAAACTAGATTTTTGTATTCGCCACGCAGTGCTTGATTTTCTTGATCCAAAACTAGATTTTTGTATTCGCGACCAAATTCTTCATTTTCTTGATCCAAAACTAGATTTTTGTATTCGCCACGCAGTTCTTGACTTTCTTGATCCAAAACTAGATTTTTGTAATCGCGACCAAATTCTTGATTTTCTTGATCCAAAACTAGATTTTTGTACTCGCGACCAAATTCTTGATTTTCTTGATCCAAAACTAGATTTTTGTATTCGCGACCAAATTCTTCATTTTCTTGATCCAAAACTAGTTTTTTGTTTTCGCGACCAAATGCTTGATTTCCTTGATCCAAAACTAGATTTTTGTATTCGCCACGCAGTGCTTGATTTTCTTGATCCAAAACTAGATTTTTGTATTCGCGACCAAATTCTTCATTTTCTTGATCCAAAACTAGATTTTTGTATTCGCCACGCAGTTCTTGACTTTCTTGATCCAAAACTAGATTTTTGTATTCGCGACCAAATTCTTGATTTTCTTTATCCAAAACTACATTTTTGTATTCGCCACGCAGTTCTTGATTTTCTTGATCCAAAACTAGATTTTTGTATTCGCCACGCAGTTTTTGAATTTCTTGATCCAAAACTAGATTTTTGTATTCGCGACCAAATTCTTCATTTTCTTGATCCAAAACTAGATTTTTGTATTCGCCACGTAGTTCTTGACTTTCTTGATCCAAAACTAGATTTTTGTATTCGCGACCAAATTCTTGATTTTCTTGATCCAAAACTAGATTTTTGTATTCGCCACGCAGTTCATGAATTTCTTGATCCAAAACTAGATTTTTGTATTCGCCACGCAATTCATGATTTCCTTGATCCAAAACTAGATTTTTGTATTCGCCACCAACTTCTTGATTTTCCTGATCCAAAACTAGATTTTTGTATTCGCGACCAAATTCTTGATTTTCTTGATCGAAAACTAGATTTTTGTATTCGCCACGCAGTTCTTGATTTTCTTGATCCAAAACTAGATTTTTGTATTCGCGACCAAATTCTTCATTTTCTTGATCCAAAACTAGATTTTTGTATTCGCCACGCAGTTCTTGACTTTCTTGATCCAAAACTAGTTTTTTATTTTCGCGAGCAAATGCTTGATTTTCTTGATCCAAAACTTGATTTTTGTATTCGCCACGCAGTGCTTGAATTTCTTGATCCAAAACTAGATTTTTGTATTCGCCACGCAATTCATGATTTCCTTGATCCAAAACTAGATTTTTGTATTCGCGACCAAATTCTTGATTTTCTTGATCCAAAATTAGATTTTTATATTCGCGACCAAATTCTTGATTTTCTTGGTCCAAAACTAGATTTTTGTATTCGCCACGCAGTTCATGATTTCCTTGATCCAAAACTAGATTTTTGTATTCGCGACCAAATTCTTGATTTTTTTGATCCAAAACTAGATTTTTGTATTCGCGACCAAATTTTTCATTTTCTTGATCCAAAACTAGATTTTTGTATTCGCCACGTAGTTCTTGACTTTCTTGATCCAAAACTAGATTTTTGTATTCGCGATCAAATGCTTGATTTTCTTGATCCAAAACTAGATTTTTGTATTCGCCACGCAGTTCTTGAATTTCTTGATCCAAAACTAGATTTTTGTATTCGCCACGCAATTCATGATTTCCTTGATCCAAAACTAGATTTTTGTATTCGCGACCAAATTCTTGATTTTATTGATCCAAAACTAGATTTTTGTATTCGCGACCAAATTCTTGATTTTCTTGATCCAAAACTAGATTCTTGTATTCGCGACCAAATTCTTGATTTTCTTAATCCAAAACTAGTTTTTTATTTTCGCGACCAAATGCTTGATTTTCTTGATCCAAAACTTGATTTTTGTATTCGCCACGCAGTTCTTGATTTTCTTGATCCAAAACTAGATTCTTGTATTCGCGACCAAATTCTTGACTTTCTTGATCCAAAACTTGATTTTTGTATTCGCCACCAAGTTCTTGATTTTCTTGATCCAAAACTAGATTTTTGTATTCGCCACGCAGTTCATGATTTCCTTGATCCAAAACTAGATTTTTGTAATCGCGACCAAATTCTTGATTTTCTTGATCCAAAACTAGATTTTTGTACTCGCGACCAAATTCTTGATTTTCTTGATCCAAAACTAGATTTTTGTATTCGCGACCAAATTCTTCATTTTCTTGATCCAAAACTAGTTTTTTGTTTTCGCGACCAAATGCTTGATTTCCTTGATCCAAAACTAGATTTTTGTATTCGCCACGCAGTGCTTGATTTTCTTGATCCAAAACTAGATTTTTGTATTCGCGACCAAATTCTTCATTTTCTTGATCCAAAACTAGATTTTTGTATTCGCCACGCAGTTCTTGACTTTCTTGATCCAAAACTAGATTTTTGTAATCGCGACCAAATTCTTGATTTTCTTGATCCAAAACTAGATTTTTGTACTCGCGACCAAATTCTTGATTTTCTTGATCCAAAACTAGATTTTTGTATTCGCGACCAAATTCTTCATTTTCTTGATCCAAAACTAGTTTTTTGTTTTCGCGACCAAATGCTTGATTTCCTTGATCCAAAACTAGATTTTTGTATTCGCCACGCAGTGCTTGATTTTCTTGATCCAAAACTAGATTTTTGTATTCGCGACCAAATTCTTCATTTTCTTGATCCAAAACTAGATTTTTGTATTCGCCACGTAGTTCTTGACTTTCTTGATCCAAAACTAGATTTTTGTATTCGCGATCAAATGCTTGATTTTCTTGATCCAAAACTAGATTTTTGTATTCGCCACGCAGTTCTTGAATTTCTTGATCCAAAACTAGATTTTTGTATTCGCCACGCAATTCATGATTTCCTTGATCCAAAACTAGATTTTTGTATTCGCGACCAAATTCTTGATTTTCTTGATCCAAAACTAGATTCTTGTATTCGCGACCAAATTCTTGATTTTCTTAATCCAAAACTAGTTTTTTATTTTCGCGACCAAATGCTTGATTTTCTTGATCCAAAACTTGATTTTTGTATTCGCCACGCAGTTCTTGATTTTCTTGATCCAAAACTAGATTCTTGTATTCGCGACCAAATTCTTGACTTTCTTGATCCAAAACTTGATTTTTGTATTCGCCACCAAGTTCTTGATTTTCTTGATCCAAAACTAGATTTTTGTATTCGCCACGCAGTTCATGATTTCCTTGATCCAAAACTAGATTTTTGTAATCGCGACCAAATTCTTGATTTTCTTGATCCAAAACTAGATTTTTGTACTCGCGACCAAATTCTTGATTTTCTTGATCCAAAACTAGATTTTTGTATTCGCGACCAAATTCTTCATTTTCTTGATCCAAAACTAGTTTTTTGTTTTCGCGACCAAATGCTTGATTTCCTTGATCCAAAACTAGATTTTTGTATTCGCCACGCAGTGCTTGATTTTCTTGATCCAAAACTAGATTTTTGTATTCGCGACCAAATTCTTCATTTTCTTGATCCAAAACTAGATTTTTGTATTCGCCACGCAGTTCTTGACTTTCTTGATCCAAAACTAGATTTTTGTAATCGCGACCAAATTCTTGATTTTCTTGATCCAAAACTAGATTTTTGTACTCGCGACCAAATTCTTGATTTTCTTGATCCAAAACTAGATTTTTGTATTCGCGACCAAATTCTTCATTTTCTTGATCCAAAACTAGTTTTTTGTTTTCGCGACCAAATGCTTGATTTCCTTGATCCAAAACTAGATTTTTGTATTCGCCACGCAGTGCTTGATTTTCTTGATCCAAAACTAGATTTTTGTATTCGCGACCAAATTCTTCATTTTCTTGATCCAAAACTAGATTTTTGTATTCGCCACGCAGTTCTTGACTTTCTTGATCCAAAACTAGATTTTTGTATTCGCGACCAAATTCTTGATTTTCTTTATCCAAAACTACATTTTTGTATTCGCCACGCAGTTCTTGATTTTCTTGATCCAAAACTAGATTTTTGTATTCGCCACGCAGTTTTTGAATTTCTTGATCCAAAACTAGATTTTTGTATTCGCGACCAAATTTTTCATTTTCTTGATCCAAAACTAGATTTTTGTATTCGCCACGTAGTTCTTGACTTTCTTGATCCAAAACTAGATTTTTGTATTCGCGACCAAATTCTTGATTTTCTTGATCCAAAACTAGATTTTTGTATTCGCCACGCAGTTCATGAATTTCTTGATCCAAAACTAGATTTTTGTATTCGCCACGCAATTCATGATTTCCTTGATCCAAAACTAGATTTTTGTATTCGCCACCAACTTCTTGATTTTCCTGATCCAAAACTAGATTTTTGTATTCGCGACCAAATTCTTGATTTTCTTGATCGAAAACTAGATTTTTGTATTCGCGACCAAATTCTTGATTTTCTTGATCCAAAACTATTTTTTTGTTTTCGCGACCAAATGCTTGATTTCCTTGATGCAAAACTAGATTTTTGTATTCGTCACGCTGTTCTTGATTTTCTTGATCCAAAACTAGATTTTTGTATTCGCCACGCAGTTCTTCACCTTGTTGATCCAAAAATAGATTTTTGTATTCGCGACCAAATTCTTGATTTTCTTGATCCAAAACTAGATTTTTGTATTCGCCACCAAGTTCTTGATTTTCTTGATCAAAAACTAGATTTTTGTATTCGCCACGCAGTTAATGATTTCCTTGATCCAAAACTAGATTTTTGTATTCGCGACCAAATTCTTGATTTTCTTAATCCAAAACTAGATTTTTGTATTCGCGACCAAATTCTTGATTTTCTTGATCCAAAAATAGATTTTTGTATTCGCGACCAAATTCTTCATTTTCTGGATCCAAAACTAGTTTTTTGTTTTCGCGACCAAATGCTTGATTTCCTTGATCCAAAACTAGATTTTTGTATTCGCCACGCAATTCTTGATTTTCTTGATCCAAAACTAGATTTTTGTATTCGCGACCAAATTCTTCATTTTCTTGATCCAAAACTAGATTTTTGTATTCGCCACGCAGTTCTTGACTTTCTTGATCCAAAACTAGTTTTTTATTTTCGCGACCAAATGCTTGATTTTCTTGATCCAAAACTTGATTTTTGTATTCGCCACGCAGTGCTTGATTTTCTTGATCCAAAATTAGATTTTTATATTCGCGACCAAATTCTTGATTTTCTTGGTCCAAAACTAGATTTTTGTATTCGCCACGCAGTTCATGATTTCCTTGATCCAAAACTAGATTTTTGTATTCGCGACCAAATTCTTGATTTTTTTGATCCAAAACTAGATTTTTGTATTCGCGACCAAATTTTTCATTTTCTTGATCCAAAACTAGATTTTTGTATTCGCCACGTAGTTCTTGACTTTCTTGATCCAAAACTAGATTTTTGTATTCGCGATCAAATGCTTGATTTTCTTGATCCAAAACTAGATTTTTGTATTCGCCACGCAGTTCTTGAATTTCTTGATCCAAAACTAGATTTTTGTATTCGCCACGCATTTCATGATTTCCTTGATCCAAAACTAGATTTTTGTATTCGCGACCAAATTCTTGATTTTCTTGATCCAAAACTAGATTTTTGTATTCGCGACCAAATTCTTGATTTTCTTGATCCAAAACTAGATTCTTGTATTCGCGACCAAATTCTTGATTTTCTTAATCCAAAACTAGTTTTTTATTTTCGCGACCAAATGCTTGATTTTCTTGATCCAAAACTTGATTTTTGTATTCGCCACGCAGTTCTTGATTTTCTTGATCCAAAACTAGATTCTTGTATTCGCGACCAAATTCTTGACTTTCTTGATCCAAAACTTGATTTTTGTATTCGCCACCAAGTTCTTGATTTTCTTGATCCAAAACTAGATTTTTGTATTCGCCACGCAGTTCATGATTTACTTGATCCAAAACTAGATTTTTGTAATCGCGACCAAATTCTTGATTTTCTTGATCCAAAACTAGATTTTTGTACTCGCGACCAAATTCTTGATTTTCTTGATCCAAAACTAGATTTTTGTATTCGCGACCAAATTCTTCATTTTGCTTGGTCCAAAACTAGTTTTTTGTTTTCGCGACCAAATGCTTGATTTCCTTGATCCAAAACTAGATTTTTGTATTCGCCACGCAGTGCTTGATTTTCTTGATCCAAAACTAGATTTTTGTATTCGCGACCAAATTCTTCATTTTCTTGATCCAAAACTAGATTTTTGTATTCGCCACGCAGTTCTTGACTTTCTTGATCCAAAACTAGATTTTTGTATTCGCGACCAAATTCTTGATTTTCTTGATCCAAAACTATATTTTTGTATTCGCCACGTAGTTCTTGACTTTCTTGATCCAAAAGTAGATTTTTGTATTCGCGACCAAATTCTTGATTTTCTTTATCCAAAACTACATTTTTGTATTCGCCACGCAGTTCTTGATTTTCTTGATCCAAAACTACATTTTTGTATTCGCCACGCAGTTCTTGAATTTCTTGATCCAAAACTAGATTTTTGTATTCGCCACGCATTTCATGATTTCCTTGATCCAAAACTAGATTTTTGTATTCGCGACCAAATTCTTGATTTTCTTAATCCAAAACTAGATTTTTGTATTCGCGACCAAATTGTTGATATTCTTGATCCAAAACTAGATTCTTGTATTCGCGACCAAATTCTTGATTTTCTTAATCCAAAACTAGTTTTTTCTTTTCGCGACCAAATGCTTGATTTTCTTGATCCAAAACTTGATTTTTGTATTCGCCACGCAGTTCATGATTTCCTTGATCCAAAACTAGATTTTTGTATTCGCGACCAAATTCTTGATTTTCTTGAACCAAAACTAGATTTTTGTATTCGCGACCAAATTCTTGATTTTCTTGATCCAAAACTAGATTTTTGTATTCGCGACCAAATTCTTGATTTTCTTGATCCAAAACTAGATTTTTGTATTCGCGACCAAATTCTTGATTTTCTTGATCCAAAACTAGATTTTTGTATTCGCGACCAAATTCTTCATTTTCTTGATCCAAAACTAGTTTTTTGTTTTCGCGACCAAATGCTTGATTTCCTTGATCCAAAACTAGATTTTTGTATTCGCCACGCAGTGCTGGATTTTCTTGATCCAAAACTAGATTTTTGTATTCGCGACCAAATTCTTGATTTTTTTGATCCAAAACTAGATTCTTGTATTCGCGACCAAATTCTTGATTTTCTTGATCCAAAACTAGATTTTTGTATTCGCGACCAAATTCTTCATTTTCTTGATCCAAAACTAGATTTTTGTATTCGCCACGCAGTTCTTGACTTTCTTGATCCAAAACTAGATTTTTGTTTTCCGACCAAATGCTTGATTTTCTTGATCCAAAACTACATTTTTGTATTCGCCACGCAGTTCTTGAATTTCTTGATCCAAAACTAGATTTTTGTATTCGCCACGCATTTCATGATTTCCTTGATCCAAAACTAGATTTTTGTATTCGCGACCAAATTCTTGATTTTCTTAATCCAAAACTAGATTTTTGTATTCGCGACCAAATTCTTGATATTCTTGATCCAAAACTAGATTCTTGTATTCGCGACCAAATTCTTGATTTTCTTAATCCAAAACTAGTTTTTTCTTTTCGCGACCAAATGCTTGATTTTCTTGATCCAAAACTTGATTTTTGTATTCGCCACGCAGTTCATGATTTCCTTGATCCAAAACTAGATTTTTGTATTCGCGACCAAATTCTTGATTTTCTTGAACCAAAACTAGATTTTTGTATTCGCGACCAAATTCTTGATTTTCTTGATCCAAAACTAGATTTTTGTATTCGCGACCAAATTCTTGATTTTCTTGATCCAAAACTAGATTTTTCTATTCGCGACCAAATTCTTGATTTTCTTGATCCAAAACTAGTTTTTTGTTTTCGCGACCAAATGCTTGATTTCCTTGATCCAAAACTAGATTTTTGTATTCGCCACGCAGTGCTGGATTTTCTTGATCCAAAACTAGATTTTTGTATTCGCGACCAAATTCTTGATTTTTTTGATCCAAAACTAGATTCTTGTATTCGCGACCAAATTCTTGATTTTCTTGATCCAAAACTAGATTTTTGTATTCGCGACCAAATTTTTCATTTTCTTGATCCAAAACTAGATTTTTGTATTCGCCACGTAGTTCTTGACTTTCTTGATCCAAAACTAGATTTTTGTATTCGCGACCAAATTCTTGATTTTCTTGATCCAAAACTATATTTTTGTATTCGCCACGCAGTTCTTGATTTTCTTGATCCAAAACTAGATTTTTGTATTCGCCACGCAGGTCTTGATTTTCTTGATCCAAAACTAGTTTTTTGTTTTCGCGACCAAATGTTTGATTTTCTTGATCCAAAACTAGATTTTTGTATTCGCCACGCAGTTCTTGAATTTCTTGATCCAAAACTAGATTTTTGTATTCGCCACGTAGTTCTTGACTTTCTTGATCCAAAACTAGATTTTTGTATTCGCGACCAAATTCTTGATTTTCTTGATCCAAAACTAGATTTTTGTATTCGCCACGCAGTTCATGATTTCCTTGATCCAAAACTAGATTTTTGTATTCGCGACCAAATTCTTGATTTTCTTGATCCAAAACTAGATTTTTGTATTCGCGACCAAATTCTTGATTTTCTTGATCCAAAACTAGATTTTTGTATTCGCGACCAAATTCTTGATTTTCTTGATCCAAAACTAGATTTTTGTATTCGCGACCAAATTCTTCATTTTCTTGATCCAAAACTAGTTTTTTGTTTTCGCGACCAAATGCTTGATTTCCTTGATCCAAAACTAGATTTTTGTATTCGCCACGCAGTGCTTGATTTTCTTGATCCAAAACTAGATTTTTGTATTCGCGACGAAATTCTTGATTTTCTTGATCCAAAACTAGATTTTTGTATTCGCGACCAAATTCTTGATTTTCTTGATCCAAAATTAGATTTTTATATTCGCGACCAAATTCTTGATTTTCTTGGTCCAAAACTAGATTTTTGTATTCGCCACGCAGTTCATGATTTCCTTGATCCAAAACTAGATTTTTGTATTCGCGACCAAATTCTTGATTTTCTTGATCCAAAACTAGATTTTTGTATTCGCGACCAAATTCTTGATTTTCTTGATCCAAAAATAGATTTTTGTATTCGCGACCAAATTCTTCATTTTCTGGATCCAAAACTAGTTTTTTGTTTTCGCGACCAAATGCTTGATTTCCTTGATCCAAAACTAGATTTTTGTATTCGCCACGTAGTTCTTGATTTTCTTGATCCAAAACTAGATTTTTGTATTCGCGACCAAATTCTTCATTTTCTTGATCCAAAACTAGATTTTTGTATTCGCCACGCAGTTCTTGATTTTCTTGATCCAAAACTAGATTCTTGTATTCGCGACCAATTTCTTGACTTTCTTGATCCAAAACTACATTTTTGTATTCGCCACGCAGTTCTTGATTTTCTTGATCCAAAACTAGATTTTTGTATTCGCCACGCAGTGCTGGATTTTCTTGATCCAAAACTAGATTTTTGTATTCGCGACCAAATTCTTGATTTTTTTGATCCAAAACTAGATTCTTGTATTCGCGACCAAATTCTTGATTTTCTTGATCCAAAACTAGATTTTTGTATTCGCGACCAAATTTTTCATTTTCTTGATCCAAAACTAGATTTTTGTATTCGCCACGTAGTTCTTGACTTTCTTGATCCAAAACTAGATTTTTGTATTCGCGACCAAATTCTTGATTTTCTTGATCCAAAACTAGATTTTTGTATTCGCCACGCAGTTCATGATTTCCTTGATCCAAAACTAGATTTTTGTATTCGCCACGCAGGTCTTGATTTTCTTGATCCAAAACTAGTTTTTTGTTTTCGCGACCAAATGTTTGATTTTCTTGATCCAAAACTAGATTTTTGTATTCGCCACGCAGTTCTTGAATTTCTTGATCCAAAACTAGATTTTTGTATTCGCCACGTAGTTCTTGACTTTCTTGATCCAAAACTAGATTTTTGTATTCGCGACCAAATTCTTGATTTTCTTGATCCAAAACTACATTTTTGTATTCGCCACGCAGTTCTTGATTTTCTTGATCCAAAACTAGATTTTTGTATTCGCCACGCAGGTCTTGATTTTCTTGATCCAAAACTAGTTTTTTGTTTTCGCGACCAAATGTTTGATTTTCTTGATCCAAAACTAGATTTTTGTATTCGCCACGCAGTTCTTGAATTTCTTGATCCAAAACTAGATTTTTGTATTCGCCACGTAGTTCTTGACTTTCTTGATCCAAAACTAGATTTTTGTATTCGCGACCAAATTCTTGATTTTCTTGATCCAAAACTAGATTTTTGTATTCGCCACGCAGTTCATGATTTCCTTGATCCAAAACTAGATTTTTGTATTCGCGACCAAATTCTTGATTTTCTTGATCCAAAACTAGATTTTTGTATTCGCGACCAAATTCTTGATTTTCTTGATCCAAAACTAGATTTTTGTATTCGCGACCAAATTCTTGATTTTCTTGATCCAAAACTAGATTTTTGTATTCGCGACCAAATTCTTCATTTTCTTGATCCAAAACTAGTTTTTTTTGTTTTCGCGACCAAATGCTTGATTTCCTTGATCCAAAACTAGATTTTTGTATTCGCCACGCAGTGCTTGATTTTCTTGATCCAAAACTAGATTTTTGTATTCGCGACGAAATTCTTGATTTTCTTGATCCAAAACTAGATTTTTGTATTCGCGACCAAATTCTTGATTTTCTTGATCCAAAATTAGATTTTTATATTCGCGACCAAATTCTTGATTTTCTTGGTCCAAAACTAGATTTTTGTATTCGCCACGCAGTTCATGATTTCCTTGATCCAAAACTAGATTTTTGTATTCGCGACCAAATTCTTGATTTTCTTGATCCAAAACTAGATTTTTGTATTCGCGACCAAATTCTTGATTTTCTTGATCCAAAAATAGATTTTTGTATTCGCGACCAAATTCTTCATTTTCTGGATCCAAAACTAGTTTTTTGTTTTCGCGACCAAATGCTTGATTTCCTTGATCCAAAACTAGATTTTTGTATTCGCCACGTAGTTCTTGATTTTCTTGATCCAAAACTAGATTTTTGTATTCGCGACCAAATTCTTCATTTTCTTGATCCAAAACTAGATTTTTGTATTCGCCACGCAGTTCTTGATTTTCTTGATCCAAAACTAGATTCTTGTATTCGCGACCAATTTCTTGACTTTCTTGATCCAAAACTACATTTTTGTATTCGCCACGCAGTTCTTGATTTTCTTGATCCAAAACTAGATTTTTGTATTCGCCACGCAGTTCATGATTTCCTTGATCCAAAACTAGATTTTTGTAATCGCGACCAAATTCTTGATTTTCTTGATCCAAAACTAGATTTTTGTACTCGCGACCAAATTCTTGATTTTCTTGATCCAAAACTAGATTTTTGTATTCGCGACCAAATTCTTCATTTTCTTGATCCAAAACTAGTTTTTTTGTTTTCGCGACCAAATGCTTGATTTCCTTGATCCAAAACTAGATTTTTGTATTCGCCACGCAGTGCTTGATTTTCTTGATCCAAAACTAGATTTTTGTATTCGCGACCAAATTCTTTATTTTCTTGATCCAAAACTAGATTTTTGTATTCGCCACGCAGTTCTTGACTTCCTTGATCCAAAACTAGATTTTTGTATTCGCGACCAAATTCTTGATTTTCTTGATCCAAAACTATATTTTTGTATTCGCCACGTAGTTCTTGACTTTCTTGATCCAAAAGTAGATTTTTGTATTCTCCACGCAGTTAATGATTTCCTTGATCCAAAACTAGATTTTTGTATTCGCGACCAAATTCTTGATTTTCTTGATCCAAAACTGGATTTTTGTATTCGCCACCAAATTCTTGATTTTCTTGATCCAAAACTAGATTTTTGTATTCGCGACCAAATTCTTGATTTTCTTGATCCAAAAATAGATTTTTGTATTCGCGACCAAATTCTTCATTTTCTGGATCCAAAACTAGTTTTTTGTTTTCGCGACCAAATGCTTGATTTCCTTGATCCAAAACTAGATTTTTGTATTCGCCACGCAGTTCTTGATTTTCTTGATCCAAAACTAGATTTTTGTATTCGCGACCAAATTCTTCATTTTCTTGATCCAAAACTAGATTTTTGTATTCGCCACGCAGTTCTTAACTTTCTTGATCCAAAACTAGATTTTTGTTTTCGCGACCAAATGCTTGATTTTCTTGATCCAAAACTAGATTTTTTTATTCGCCACGCAGTTCTTGAATTTCTTGATCCAAAACTAGATTTTTGTATTCGCCACGCAATTCATGATTTCCTTGATCCAAAACTAGATTTTTGTATTCGCCACCAACTTCTTGATTTTCTTGATCCAAAACTAGATTTTTGTATTCGCGACCAAATTCTTGATTTTCTTGATCCAAAACTAGATTTTTGTATTCGCGACCAAATTCTTGATTTTCTTGATCCAAAACTATTTTTTTGTTTTCGTGACCAAATGCTTGATTTCCTTGATCCAAAACTAGATTTTTGTATTCGTCACGCTGTTCTTGATTTTCTTGATCCAAAACTAGATTTTTGTATTCGCGACCAAATTCTTCATTTTCTTGATCCAAAACTAGATTTTTGTATTCGCCACGCAGTTCTTGACCTTGTTGATCCAAAAATAGATTTTTGTATTCGCGACCAAATTCTTCATTTTCTTGATCCAAAACTAGATTTTTGTATTCGCCACCAAGTTCTTGATTTTCTTGATCAAAAACTAGATTTTTGTATTCTCCACGCAGTTAATGATTTCCTTGATCCAAAACTAGATTTTTGTATTCGCGACCAAATTCTTGATTTTATTGATCCAAAACTAGATTTTTGTATTCGCGACCAAATTCTTGATTTTCTTGATCCAAAAATAGATTTTTGTATTCGCGACCAAATTCTTCATTTTCTGGATCCAAAACTAGTTTTTTGTTTTCGCGACCAAATGCTTGATTTCCTTGATCCAAAACTAGATTTTTGTATTCGCCACGCAGTTCTTGATTTTCTTGATCCAAAACTAGATTTTTGTATTCGCGACCAAATTCTTCATTTTCTTGATCCAAAACTAGATTTTTGTATTCGCCACGCAGTTCTTGACTTTCTTGATCCAAAACTAGATTTTTGTTTTCCGACCAAATGCTTGATTTTCTTGATCCAAAACTAGATTTTTGTTTTCCGACCAAATGCTTGATTTTCTTGATCCAAAACTAGATTTTTGTATTCGCCACGCAGTTCTTGAATTTCTTGATCCAAAACTAGATTTTTGTATTCGCCACGCATTTCATGATTTCCTTGATCCAAAACTAGATTTTTGTATTCGCGACCAAATTCTTGATTTTCTTAATCCAAAACTAGATTTTTGTATTCGCGACCAAATTCTTGATTTTCTTGATCCAAAACTAGATTCTTGTATTCGCGACCAAATTCTTGATTTTCTTAATCCAAAACTAGTTTTTTCTTTTCGCGACCAAATGCTTGATTTTCTTGATCCAAAACTTGATTTTTGTATTCGCCACGCAGTTCATGATTTCCTTGATCCAAAACTAGATTTTTGTATTCGCGACCAAATTCTTGATTTTCTTGAACCAAAACTAGATTTTTGTATTCGCGACCAAATTCTTGATTTTCTTGATCCAAAACTAGATTTTTGTATTCGCGACCAAATTCTTGATTTTCTTGATCCAAAACTAGATTTTTGTATTCGCGACCAAATTCTTCATTTTCTTGATCCAAAACTAGTTTTTTTTTTCGCGACCAAATGCTTGATTTCCTTGATCCAAAACTAGATTTTTGTATTCGCCACGCAGTGCTTGATTTTCTTGATCCAAAACTAGATTTTTGTATTCGCGACGAAATTCTTGATTTTCTTGATCCAAAACTAGATTTTTGTATTCGCGACCAAATTCTTGATTTTCTTGATCCAAAATTAGATTTTTATATTCGCGACCAAATTCTTGATTTTCTTGGTCCAAAACTAGATTTTTGTATTCGCCACGCAGTTCATGATTTCCTTGATCCAAAACTAGATTTTTGTATTCGCGACCAAATTCTTGATTTTCTTGATCCAAAACTAGATTTTTGTATTCGCGACCAAATTCTTGATTTTCTTGATCCAAAAATAGATTTTTGTATTCGCGACCAAATTCTTCATTTTCTGGATCCAAAACTAGTTTTTTGTTTTCGCGACCAAATGCTTGATTTCCTTGATCCAAAACTAGATTTTTGTATTCGCCACGCAGTTCTTGATTTTCTTGATCCAAAACTAGATTTTTGTATTCGCGACCAAATTCTTCATTTTCTTGATCCAAAACTAGATTTTTGTAATCGCCACGCAGTTCTTAACTTTCTTAATCCAAAACTAGATTTTTGTTTTCGCGACCAAATGCTTGATTTTCTTGATCCAAAACTAGATTTTTGTATTCGCCACGCAGTTCTTGAATTTCTTGATCCAAAACTAGATTTTTGTATTCGCCCCTTACTTCATGATTTCCTTGATCCAAAACTAGATTTTTGTATTCGCCGCCAACTTCTTGATTTTCTTGATCCAAAACTAGATTTTTGTATTCGCGACCAAATTCTTGATTTTCTTGATCCAAAACTAGATTTTTGTATTCGCGACCAAATTCTTGATTTTCTTGATCCAAAACTATTTTTTTGTTTTCGCGACCAAATGCTTGATTTCCTTGATCCAAAACTAGATTTTTGTATTCGTCACGCTGTTCTTGATTTTCTTGATCCAAAACTAGATTTTTGTATTCGCGACCAAATTCTTCATTTTCTTCATCCAAAACTAGATTTTTGTATTCGCCACGCAGTTCTTGACCTTGTTGATCCAAAAATAGATTTTTGTATTCGCGACCAAATTCTTGATTTTCTTGATCCAAAACTAAATTTTTGTATTCGCGACCAAATTCTTGATTTTCTTGATCCAAAACTAGATTTTTGTATTCGCGACCAAATTCTTGATTTTCTTGATCCAAAACTAGATTTTTGTATTCGCGACCAAATTCTTCATTTTCTTGATCCAAAACTAGTTTTTTGTTTTCGCGACCAAATGCTTGATTTCCTTGATCCAAAACTAGATTTTTGTATTCGCCACGCAGTGCTTAATTTTCTTGATCCAAAACTAGATTTTTGTATTCGCGACGAAATTCTTGATTTTCTTGATCCAAAACTAGATTTTTGTATTCGCGACCAAATTCTTGATTTTCTTGATCCAAAATTAGATTTTTATATTCGCGACCAAATTCTTGATTTTCTTGGTCCAAAACTAGATTTTTGTATTCGCCACGCAGTTCATGATTTCCTTGATCCAAAACTAGATTTTTGTATTCGCGACCAAATTCTTGATTTTCTTGATCCAAAACTAGATTTTTGTATTCGCGACCAAATTCTTGATTTTCTTGATCCAAAAATAGATTTTTGTATTCGCGACCAAATTCTTCATTTTCTGGATCCAAAACTAGTTTTTTGTTTTCGCGACCAAATGCTTGATTTCCTTGATCCAAAACTAGATTTTTGTATTCGCCACGCAGTTCTTGATTTTCTTGATCCAAAACTAGATTTTTGTATTCGCGACCAAATTCTTCATTTTCTTGATCCAAAACTAGATTTTTGTATTCGCCACGCAGTTCTTAACTTTCTTAATCCAAAACTAGATTTTTGTTTTCGCGACCAAATGCTTGATTTTCTTGATCCAAAACTAGATTTTTGTATTCGCCACGCAGTTCTTGAATTTCTTGATCCAAAACTAGATTTTTGTATTCGCCCCTTACTTCATGATTTCCTTGATCCAAAACTAGATTTTTGTATTCGCCGCCAACTTCTTGATTTTCTTGATCCAAAACTAGATTTTTGTATTCGCGACCAAATTCTTGATTTTCTTGATCCAAAACTAGATTTTTGTATTCGCGACCAAATTCTTGATTTGCTTGATCCAAAACTATTTTTTTGTTTTCGCGACCAAATGCTTGATTTCCTTGATCCAAAACTAGATTTTTGTATTCGTCACGCTGTTCTTGATTTTCTTGATCCAAAACTAGATTTTTGTATTCGCGACCAAATTCTTCATTTTCTTGATCCAAAACTAGATTTTTGTATTCGCCACGCAGTTCTTGACCTTGTTGATCCAAAAATAAATTTTTGTATTCGCGACCAAATTCTTGATTTTCTTAATCCAAAACTAGATTTTTGTATTCGCCACCAAGTTCTTGATTTTCTTGATCAAAAACTAGATTTTTGTATTCGCCACGCAGTTAATGATTTCCTTGATCAAAAACTAGATTTTTGTATTCGCCACGCAGTTAATGATTTCCTTGATCCAAAACTAGATTTTTGTATTCGCGACCAAATTCTTGATTTTCTTGATCCAAAACTAGATTTTTGTATTCGCGACCAAATTCTTGATTTTCTTGATCCAAAAATAGATTTTTGTATTCGCGACCAAATTCTTCATTTTCTGGATCCAAAACTAGTTTTTTGTTTTCGCGACCAAATGCTTGATTTCCTTGATCCAAAACTAGATTTTTGTATTCGCCACGCAGTTCTTGATTTTCTTGATCCAAAACTAGATTTTTGTATTCGCGACCAAATTCTTCATTTTCTTGATCCAAAACTAGATTTTTGTATTCGCCACGCAGTTCTTGATTTTCTTGATCCAAAACTAGTTTTTTGTTTTCGCGACCAAATGTTTGATTTTCTTGATCCAAAACTAGATTTTTGTATTCGCCACGCAGTTCTTGAATTTCTTGATCCAAAACTAGATTTTTGTATTCGCCACGCAGTTCATGATTTCCTTGATCCAAAACTAGATTTTTGTATTCGCGACCAAATTCTTGATTTTCTTGATCCAAAACTAAATTTTTGTATTCGCGACCAAATTCTTGATTTTCTTGATCCAAAACTAGATTTTTGTATTCGCGACCAAATTCTTGATTTTCTTGATCCAAAACTAGATTTTTGTATTCGCGACCAAATTCTTCATTTTCTTGATCCAAAACTAGTTTTTTGTTTTCGCGACCAAATGCTTGATTTCCTTGATCCAAAACTAAATTTTTGTATTCGCCACGCAGTGCTTGATTTTCTTGATCCAAAACTAGATTTTTGTATTCGCGACGAAATTCTTGATTTTCTTGATCCAAAACTAGATTTTTGTATTCGCGACCAAATTCTTGATTTTCTTGATCCAAAATTAGATTTTTATATTCGCGACCAAATTCTTGATTTGCTTGGTCCAAAACTAGATTTTTGTATTCGCCACGCAGTTCATGATTTCCTTGATCCAAAACTAGATTTTTGTATTCGCGACCAAATTCTTGATTTTCTTGATCCAAAACTAGATTTTTGTATTCGCGACCAAATTCTTGATTTTCTTGATCCAAAAATAGATTTTTGTATTCGCGACCAAATTCTTCATTTTCTAGATCCAAAACTAGTTTTTTGTTTTCGCGACCAAATGCTTGATTTCCTTGATCCAAAACTAGATTTTTGTATTCGCCACGCAGTTCTTGATTTTCTTGATCCAAAACTAGATTTTTGTTTTCGCGACCAAATTCTTCATTTTCTTGATCCAAAACTAGATTTTTGTATTTGCCACGCAGTTCTTAACTTTCTTAATCCAAAACTAGATTTTTGTTTTCGCGACCAAATGCTTGATTTTCTTGATCCAAAACTAGATTTTTGTATTCGCCACGCAGTTCTTGAATTTCTTGATCCAAAACTAGATTTTTGTATTCGCCACGCACTTCATGATTTCCTTGATCCAAAACTAGATTTTTGTATTCGCCACCAACTTCTTGATTTTCTTGATCCAAAACTAGATTTTTGTATTCGCGACCAAATTCTTGATTTTCTTGATCCAAAACTAGATTTTTGTATTCGCGACCAAATTCTTGATTTTCTTGATCCAAAACTATTTTTTTGTTTTCGCGACCAAATTCTTGATTTTCTTGATCCAAAACTAGATTTTTGTATTCGCGACCAAATTCTTCATTTTCTTGATCCAAAACTAGTTTTTTGTTTTCGCGACCAAATGCTTGATTTCCTTGATCCAAAACTAAATTTTTGTATTCGCCACGCAGTGCTTGATTTTCTTGATCCAAAACTAGATTTTTGTATTCGCGACGAAATTCTTGATTTTCTTGATCCAAAACTAGATTTTTGTATTCGCGACCAAATTCTTGATTTTCTTGATCCAAAATTAGATTTTTATATTCGCGACCAAATTCTTGATTTTCTTGGTCCAAAACTAGATTTTTGTATTCGCCACGCAGTTCATGATTTCCTTGATCCAAAACTAGATTTTTGTATTCGCGACCAAATTCTTGATTTTCTTGATCCAAAACTAGATTTTTGTATTCGCGACCAAATTCTTGATTTTCTTGATCCAAAAATAGATTTTTGTATTCGCGACCAAATTCTTCATTTTCTGGATCCAAAACTAGTTTTTTGTTTTCGCGACCAAATGCTTGATTTCCTTGATCCAAAACTAGATTTTTGTATTCGCCACGCAGTTCTTGATTTTCTTGATCCAAAACTAGATTTTTGTTTTCGCGACCAAATTCTTCATTTTCTTGATCCAAAACTAGATTTTTGTATTTGCCACGCAGTTCTTAACTTTCTTAATCCAAAACTAGATTTTTGTTTTCGCGACCAAATGCTTGATTTTCTTGATCCAAAACTAGATTTTTGTATTCGCCACGCAGTTCTTGAATTTCTTGATCCAAAACTAGATTTTTGTATTCGCCACGCACTTCATGATTTCCTTGATCCAAAACTAGATTTTTGTATTCGCCACCAACTTCTTGATTTTCTTGATCCAAAACTAGATTTTTGTATTCGCGACCAAATTCTTGATTTTCTTGATCCAAAACTATTTTTTTGTTTTCGCGACCAAATTCTTCATTTTCTTGATCCAAAACTAGATTTTTGTATTTGCCACGCAGTTCTTAACTTTCTTAATCCAAAACTAGATTTTTGTTTTCGCGACCAAATGCTTGATTTTCTTGATCCAAAACTAGATTTTTGTATTCGCCACGCAGTTCTTGAATTTCTTGATCCAAAACTAGATTTTTGTATTCGCCACGCACTTCATGATTTCCTTGATCCAAAACTAGATTTTTGTATTCGCCACGCAGTTCTTGATTTTCTTGATCCAAAACTAGATTTTTGTATTCGCGACCAAATTCTTCATTTTCTTGATCCAAAACTAGATTTTTGTATTCGCCACGCAGTTCTTGACTTTCTTGATCCAAAACTAGATTTTTGTTTTCGCGACCAAATGCTTGATTTTCTTAATCCAAAACTAGATTTTTGTATTCGCCACGCAGTTCTTGAATTTCTTGATCCAAAACTAGATTTTTGTATTCGCCACGCAATTCATGATTTCCTTGATCCAAAACTAGATTTTTGTATTCGCGACCAAATTCTTGATTTTCTTAATCCAAAACTAGATTTTTGTATTCGCGACCAAATTCTTGATTTTCTTGATCCAAAACTAGATTCTTGTATTCGCGACCAAATTCTTGATTTTCTTAATCCAAAAGTAGTTTTTTATTTTCGCGACCAAATGCTTGATTTTCTTGATCCAAAACTTGATTTTTGTATTCGCCACGCAGTTCTTGATTTTCTTGATCCAAAACTAGATTCTTGTATTCGCGACCAAATTCTTGACTTTCTTGATCCAAAACTAGATTTTTGTATTCGCCACCAAGTTCTTGATTTTCTTGATCCAAAACTAGATTTTTGTATTCGCCTCGCAGTTCATGATTTCCTTGATCCAAAACTAGATTTTTGTATTCGCGACCAAATTCTTGATTTTCTTGATGCAAAACTAGATTTTTGTACTCGCGACCAAATTCTTGATTTTCTTGATCCAAAACTAGATTTTTGTATTCGCGACCAAATTCTTCATTTTCTTGATCCAAAACTAGATTTTTGTATTCGCCACGTAGTTCTTGACTTTCTTGATCCAAAATTAGATTTTTGTATTCGCGACCAAATTCTTGATTTTCTTGATCCAAAACTAGATTTTTGTATTCGCCACACAGTTCATGATTTCCTTGATCCAAAACTAGATTTTTGTATTCGCGACCAAATTCTTGATTTTCTTGATCCAAAACTAGATTCTTGTATTCGCGACCAAATTCTTGATTTTCTTGATCCAAAACTAGATTTTTGTATTCGCGACCAAATTCTTCATTTTCTTGATCCAAAACTAGATTTTTGTATTCGCCACGCAGTGCTTGATTTTCTTGATCCAAAACTAGATTTTTGTATTCGCGACCAAATTCTTCATTTTCTTGATCCAAAACTAGATTTTTGTATTCGCCACGCAGTTCTTGACTTTCTTGATCCAAAACTAGATTTTTGTTTTCGCGACCAAATGCTTGATTTTCTTGATCCAAAACTAGATTTTTGTATTCGCCACGCAGTTCTTGAATTTCTTGATCCAAAACTAGATTTTTGTATTCGCCACGCAATTCATGATTTCCTTGATCCAAGACTAGATTTTTGTATTCGCCACCAACTTCTTGATTTTCTTGATCCAAAACTAGATTTTTGTATTCGCGACCAAATTCTTGATTTTCTTGATCCAAAACTAGATTTTTGTATTCGCCACCAAGTTCTTGATTTTCTTGATCAAAAACTAGATTTTTGTATTCGCCACGTAGTTAATGATTTCCTTGATCCAAAACTAGATTTTTGTATTCGCGACCAAATTCTTGATTTTCTTGATCCAAAACTAGATTTTTGTATTCGCGACCAAATTCTTGATTTTCTTGATCCAAAAATAGATTTTTGTATTCGCGACCAAATTCTTCATTTTCTGGATCGAAAACTAGTTTTTTGTTTTCGCGACCAAATGCTTGATTTCCTTGATCCAAAACTAGATTTTTGTATTCGCCACGCAGTTCTTGATTTTCTTGATCCAAAACTAGATTTTTGTATTCGCGACCAAATTCTTCATTTTCTTGATCCAAAACTAGATTTTTGTATTCGCCACGCAGTTCTTGACTTTCTTGATCCAAAACTAGATTTTTGTATTCGCCACGCAGTTCTTGACTTTCTTGATCCAAAACTAGATTTTTGTTTTCGCGACCAAATGCTTGATTTTTTTTGATCCAAAACTAGATTTTTGTATTCGCCACGCAGTTCTTGAATTTCTTGATCCAAAACTAGATTTTTGTATTCGCCACGCAATTCATGATTTCCTTGATCCAAAACTAGATTTTTGTATTCGCCACCAACTTCTTGATTTTCTTGATCCAAAACTAGATTTTTGTATTCGCGACCAATTTCTTAATTTTCTTGATCCAAAATTAGATTTTTGTATTCGCGACCAAATTCTTGATTTTCTTGATCCAAAACTATTTTTTTGTTTTCGCGACCAAATGCTTTATTTCCTTGATCCAAAACTACATTTTTGTATTCGTCACGCTGTTCTTGATTTTCTTGATCCAAAACTAGATTTTTGTATTCGCGACCAAATTCTTCATTTTCTTGATCCAAAACTAGATTTTTGTATTCGCCACGCAGTTTTTGACTTTCTTGATCCAAAAATAGATTTTTGTATTCGCGACCAAATTCTTGATTTTCTTGATCCAAAACTAGATTTTTGTATTCGCCACCAAGTTCTTGATTTTCTTGATCAAAAACTAGATTTTTGTATTCGCCACGCAGTTAATGATTTCCTTGATCCAAAACTAGATTTTTGTATTCGCCACGCAGTTCTTGACTTTCTTGATCCAAAACTAGATTTTTGTTTTCGCGACCAAATGCTTGATTTTCTTAATCCAAAACTAGATTTTTGTATTCGCCACGCAGTTCTTGAATTTCTTGATCCAAAACTAGATTTTTGTATTCGCCACGCAATTCATGATTTCCTTGATCCAAAACTAGATTTTTGTATTCGCGACCAAATTCTTGATTTTCTTAATCCAAAACTAGATTTTTGTATTCGCGACCAAATTCTTGATTTTCTTGATCCAAAACTAGATTCTTGTATTCGCGACCAAATTCTTGATTTTCTTAATCCAAAAGTAGTTTTTTATTTTCGCGACCAAATGCTTGATTTTCTTGATCCAAAACTTGATTTTTGTATTCGCCACGCAGTTCTTGATTTTCTTGATCCAAAACTAGATTCTTGTATTCGCGACCAAATTCTTGACTTTCTTGATCCAAAACTAGATTTTTGTATTCGCCACCAAGTTCTTGATTTTCTTGATCCAAAACTAGATTTTTGTATTCGCCTCGCAGTTCATGATTTCCTTGATCCAAAACTAGATTTTTGTATTCGCCACGCAGTTAATGATTTCCTTGATCCAAAACTAGATTTTTGTATTCGCGACCAAATTCTTGATTTTCTTGATCCAAAACTAGATTTTTGTATTCGCCACCAAGTTCTTGATTTTCTTGATCAAAAACTAGATTTTTGTATTCGCCACGCAGTTAATGATTTCCTTGATCAAAAACTAGATTTTTGTATTCGCCACGCAGTTAATGATTTCCTTGATCCAAAACTAGATTTTTGTATTCGCGACCAAATTCTTGATTTTCTTGATCCAAAACTAGATTTTTGTATTCGCGACCAAATTCTTGATTTTCTTGATCCAAAACTAGATTTTTGTATTCGCGACCAAATTCTTCATTTTCTGGATCCAAAACTAGTTTTTTGTTTTCGCGACCAAATGCTTGATTTTCTTGATCCAAAACTAGTTTTTTGTTTTCGCGACCAAATGTTTGATTTTCTTGATCCAAAACTAGATTTTTGTATTCGCCACGCAGTTCATGATTTCCTTGATCCAAAACTAGATTTTTGTATTCGCGACCAAATTCTTGATTTTCTTGATCCAAAACTAAATTTTTGTATTCGCGACCAAATTCTTGATTTTCTTGATCCAAAACTAGATTTTTGTATTCGCGACCAAATTCTTGATTTTCTTGATCCAAAACTAGATTTTTGTATTCGCAACCAAATTCTTCATTTTCTTGATCCAAAACTAGTTTTTTGTTTTCGCGACCAAATGCTTGATTTCCTTGATCCAAAACTAAATTTTTGTATTCGCCACGCAGTGCTTGATTTTCTTGATCCAAAACTAGATTTTTGTATTCGCGACGAAATTCTTGATTTTCTTGATCCAAAACTAGATTTTTGTATTCGCGACCAAATTCTTGATTTTCTTGATCCAAAATTAGATTTTTATATTCGCGACCAAATTCTTGATTTTCTTGGTCCAAAACTAGATTTTTGTATTCGCCACGCAGTTCATGATTTCCTTGATCCAAAACTAGATTTTTGTATTCGCGACCAAATTCTTGATTTTCTTGATCCAAAACTAGATTTTTGTATTCGCGACCAAATTCTTGATTTTCTTGATCCAAAAATAGATTTTTGTATTCGCGACCAAATTCTTCATTTTCTGGATCCAAAACTAGTTTTTTGTTTTCGCGACCAAATGCTTGATTTCCTTGATCCAAAACTAGATTTTTGTATTCGCCACGCAGTTCTTGATTTTCTTGATCCAAAACTAGATTTTTGTATTCGCGACCAAATTATTCATTTTCTTGATCCAAAACTAGATTTTTGTATTCGCCACGCAGTTCTTAACTTTCTTAATCCAAAACTAGATTTTTGTTTTCGCGACCAAATGCTTGATTTTCTTGATCCAAAACTAGATTTTTGTATTCGCCACGCAGTTCTTGAATTTCTTGATCCAAAACTAGATTTTTGTATTCGCCACGCACTTCATGATTTCCTTGATCCAAAACTAGATTTTTGTATTCGCCACCAACTTCTTGATTTTCTTGATCCAAAACTAGATTTTTGTATTCGCGACCAAATTCTTGATTTTCTTGATCCAAAACTAGATTTTTGTATTCGTGACCAAATTCTTGATTTTCTTGATCCAAAACTATTTTTTTGTTTTCGCGACCAAATGCTTGATTTCCTTGATCCAAAACTAGATTTTTGTATTCGTCACGCTGTTCTTGATTTTCTTGATCCAAAACTAGATTTTTGTATTCGCCACGCAGTTCTTGACCTTGTTGATCCAAAAATAGATTTTTGTATTCGCGACCAAATTCTTGATTTTCTTGATCCAAAACTAGATTTTTGTATTCGCCACCAAGTTCTTGATTTTCTTGATCAAAAACTAGATTTTTGTATTCGCCACGCAGTTAATGATTTCCTTGATCCAAAACTAGATTTTTGTATTCGCGACCAAATTCTTGATTTTCTTGATCCAAAACTAGATTTTTGTATTCGCGACCAAATTCTTGATTTTCTTGATCCAAAAATAGATTTTTGTATTCGCAACCAAATTCTTCATTTTCTGGATCCAAAACTAGTTTTTTATTTTCGCGACCAAATGCTTGATTTCCTTGATCCAAAACTAGATTTTTGTATTCGCCACGCAGTTCTTGATTTTCTTGATCCAAAACTAGATTTTTGTATTCGCGACCAAATTCTTCATTTTCTTGATCCAAAACTAGATTTTTGTATTCGCCACGCAGTTCTTGACTTTCTTGATCCAAAACTAGATTTTTGTTTTCGCGACCAAATGCTTGATTTTCTTAATCCAAAACTAGATTTTTGTATTCGCCACGCAGTTCTTGAATTTCTTGATCCAAAACTAGATTTTTGTATTCGCCACGCAATTCATGATTTCCTTGATCCAAAACTAGATTTTTGTATTCGCGACCAAATTCTTGATTTTCTTAATCCAAAACTAGATTTTTGTATTCGCGACCAAATTCTTGATTTTCTTGATCCAAAACTAGATTCTTGTATTCGCGACCAAATTCTTGATTTTCTTAATCCAAAAGTAGTTTTTTATTTTCGCGACCAAATGCTTGATTTTCTTGATCCAAAACTTGATTTTTGTATTCGCCACGCAGTTCTTGATTTTCTTGATCCAAAACTAGATTCTTGTATTCGCGACCAAATTCTTGACTTTCTTGATCCAAAACTAGATTTTTGTATTCGCGACCAAATTCTTGATTTTCTTGATCCAAAACTAGATTCTTGTATTCGCCTCGCAGTTCATGATTTCCTTGATCCAAAACTAGATTTTTGTATTCGCGACCAAATTCTTGATTTTCTTGATGCAAAACTAGATTTTTGTACTCGCGACCAAATTCTTGATTTTCTTGATCCAAAACTAGATTTTTGTATTCGCGACCAAATTCTTCATTTTCTTGATCCAAAACTAGATTTTTGTATTCGCCACGTAGTTCTTGACTTTCTTGATCCAAAATTAGATTTTTGTATTCGCGACCAAATTCTTGATTTTCTTGATCCAAAACTAGATTTTTGTATTCGCCACACAGTTCATGATTTCCTTGATCCAAAACTAGATTTTTGTATTCGCGACCAAATTCTTGATTTTCTTGATCCAAAACTAGATTCTTGTATTCGCGACCAAATTCTTGATTTTCTTGATCCAAAACTAGATTTTTGTATTCGCGACCAAATTCTTCATTTTCTTGATCCAAAACTAGATTTTTGTATTCGCCACGCAGTGCTTGATTTTCTTGATCCAAAACTAGATTTTTGTATTCGCCACGCAGTGCTTGATTTTCTTGATCCAAAACTAGATTTTTGTATTCGCGACCAAATTATTCATTTTCTTGATCCAAAACTAGATTTTTGTATTCGCCACGCAGTTCTTGACTTTCTTGATCCAAAACTAGATTTTTGTTTTCGCGACCAAATGCTTGATTTTCTTGATCCAAAACTAGATTTTTGTATTCGCCACGCAGTTCTTGAATTTCTTGATCCAAAACTAGATTTTTGTATTCGCCACGCAATTCATGATTTCCTTGATCCAAGACTAGATTTTTGTATTCGCCACCAACTTCTTGATTTTCTTGATCCAAAACTAGATTTTTGTATTCGCGACCAAATTCTTGATTTTCTTGATCCAAAACTAGATTTTTGTATTCGCCACCAAGTTCTTGATTTTCTTGATCAAAAACTAGATTTTTGTATTCGCCACGTAGTTAATGATTTCCTTGATCCAAAACTAGATTTTTGTATTCGCGACCAAATTCTTGATTTTCTTGATCCAAAAATAGATTTTTGTATTCGCGACCAAATTCTTCATTTTCTGGATCGAAAACTAGTTTTTTGTTTTCGCGACCAAATGCTTGATTTCCTTGATCCAAAACTAGATTTTTGTATTCGCCACGCAGTTCTTGATTTTCTTGATCCAAAACTAGATTTTTGTATTCGCGACCAAATTCTTCATTTTCTTGATCCAAAACTAGATTTTTGTATTCGCCACGCAGTTCTTGAATTTCTTGATCCAAAACTAGATTTTTGTATTCGCCACGCACTTCATGATTTCCTTGATCCAAAACTAGATTTTTGTATTCGCCACCAACTTCTTGATTTTCTTGATCCAAAACTAGATTTTTGTATTCGCGACCAAATTCTTGATTTTCTTGATCCAAAACTAGATTTTTGTATTCGTGACCAAATTCTTGATTTTCTTGATCCAAAACTATTTTTTTGTTTTCGCGACCAAATGCTTGATTTCCTTGATCCAAAACTAGATTTTTGTATTCGTCACGCTGTTCTTGATTTTCTTGATCCAAAACTAGATTTTTGTATTCGCCACGCAGTTCTTGACCTTGTTGATCCAAAAATAGATTTTTGTATTCGCGACCAAATTCTTGATTTTCTTGATCCAAAACTAGATTTTTGTATTCGCCACCAAGTTCTTGATTTTCTTGATCAAAAACTAGATTTTTGTATTCGCCACGCAGTTAATGATTTCCTTGATCCAAAACTAGATTTTTGTATTCGCGACCAAATTCTTGATTTTCTTGATCCAAAACTAGATTTTTGTATTCGCGACCAAATTCTTGATTTTCTTGATCCAAAAATAGATTTTTGTATTCGCAACCAAATTCTTCATTTTCTGGATCCAAAACTAGTTTTTTATTTTCGCGACCAAATGCTTGATTTCCTTGATCCAAAACTAGATTTTTGTATTCGCCACGCAGTTCTTGATTTTCTTGATCCAAAACTAGATTTTTGTATTCGCGACCAAATTCTTCATTTTCTTGATCCAAAACTAGATTTTTGTATTCGCCACGCAGTTCTTGACTTTCTTGATCCAAAACTAGATTTTTGTTTTCGCGACCAAATGCTTGATTTTCTTAATCCAAAACTAGATTTTTGTATTCGCCACGCAGTTCTTGAATTTCTTGATCCAAAACTAGATTTTTGTATTCGCCACGCAATTCATGATTTCCTTGATCCAAAACTAGATTTTTGTATTCGCGACCAAATTCTTGATTTTCTTAATCCAAAACTAGATTTTTGTATTCGCGACCAAATTCTTGATTTTCTTGATCCAAAACTAGATTCTTGTATTCGCGACCAAATTCTTGATTTTCTTAATCCAAAAGTAGTTTTTTATTTTCGCGACCAAATGCTTGATTTTCTTGATCCAAAACTTGATTTTTGTATTCGCCACGCAGTTCTTGATTTTCTTGATCCAAAACTAGATTCTTGTATTCGCGACCAAATTCTTGACTTTCTTGATCCAAAACTAGATTTTTGTATTCGCCACCAAGTTCTTGATTTTCTTGATCCAAAACTAGATTTTTGTATTCGCCTCGCAGTTCATGATTTCCTTGATCCAAAACTAGATTTTTGTATTCGCGACCAAATTCTTGATTTTCTTGATGCAAAACTAGATTTTTGTACTCGCGACCAAATTCTTGATTTTCTTGATCCAAAACTAGATTTTTGTATTCGCGACCAAATTCTTCATTTTCTTGATCCAAAACTAGATTTTTGTATTCGCCACGTAGTTCTTGACTTTCTTGATCCAAAATTAGATTTTTGTATTCGCGACCAAATTCTTGATTTTCTTGATCCAAAACTAGATTTTTGTATTCGCCACACAGTTCATGATTTCCTTGATCCAAAACTAGATTTTTGTATTCGCGACCAAATTCTTGATTTTCTTGATCCAAAACTAGATTCTTGTATTCGCGACCAAATTCTTGATTTTCTTGATCCAAAACTAGATTTTTGTATTCGCGACCAAATTCTTCATTTTCTTGATCCAAAACTAGATTTTTGTATTCGCCACGCAGTGCTTGATTTTCTTGATCCAAAACTAGATTTTTGTATTCGCCACGCAGTGCTTGATTTTCTTGATCCAAAACTAGATTTTTGTATTCGCGACCAAATTATTCATTTTCTTGATCCAAAACTAGATTTTTGTATTCGCCACGCAGTTCTTGACTTTCTTGATCCAAAACTAGATTTTTGTTTTCGCGACCAAATGCTTGATTTTCTTGATCCAAAACTAGATTTTTGTATTCGCCACGCAGTTCTTGAATTTCTTGATCCAAAACTAGATTTTTGTATTCGCCACGCAATTCATGATTTCCTTGATCCAAGACTAGATTTTTGTATTCGCCACCAACTTCTTGATTTTCTTGATCCAAAACTAGATTTTTGTATTCGCGACCAAATTCTTGATTTTCTTGATCCAAAACTAGATTTTTGTATTCGCCACCAAGTTCTTGATTTTCTTGATCAAAAACTAGATTTTTGTATTCGCCACGTAGTTAATGATTTCCTTGATCCAAAACTAGATTTTTGTATTCGCGACCAAATTCTTGATTTTCTTGATCCAAAAATAGATTTTTGTATTCGCGACCAAATTCTTCATTTTCTGGATCGAAAACTAGTTTTTTGTTTTCGCGACCAAATGCTTGATTTCCTTGATCCAAAACTAGATTTTTGTATTCGCCACGCAGTTCTTGATTTTCTTGATCCAAAACTAGATTTTTGTATTCGCGACCAAATTCTTCATTTTCTTGATCCAAAACTAGATTTTTGTATTCGCCACGCAGTTCTTGACTTTCTTGATCCAAAACTAGATTTTTGTTTTCGCGACCAAATGCTTGATTTTCTTGATCCAAAACTAGATTTTTGTATTCGCCACGCAGTTCTTGAATTTCTTGATCCAAAACTAGATTTTTGTATTCGCCACGCAATTCATGATTTCCTTGATCCAAAACTAGATTTTTGTATTCGCCACCAACTTCTTGATTTTCTTGATCCAAAACTAGATTTTTGTATTCGCGACCAATTTCTTAATTTTCTTGATCCAAAATTAGATTTTTGTATTCGCGACCAAATTCTTGATTTTCTTGATCCAAAACTATTTTTTTGTTTTCGCGACCAAATGCTTTATTTCCTTGATCCAAAACTACATTTTTGTATTCGTCACGCTGTTCTTGATTTTCTTGATCCAAAACTAGATTTTTGTATTCGCGACCAAATTCTTCATTTTCTTGATCCAAAACTAGATTTTTGTATTCGCCACGCAGTTTTTGACTTTCTTGATCCAAAAATAGATTTTTGTATTCGCGACCAAATTCTTGATTTTCTTGATCCAAAACTAGATTTTTGTATTCGCCACCAAGTTCTTGATTTTCTTGATCAAAAACTAGATTTTTGTATTCGCCACGCAGTTAATGATTTCCTTGATCCAAAACTAGATTTTTGTATTCGCCACGCAGTTCTTGACTTTCTTGATCCAAAAATAGATTTTTGTATTCGCGACCAAATTCTTGATTTTCTTGATCCAAAACTAGATTTTTGTATTCGCGACCAAATTCTTCATTTTCTGGATCGAAAACTAGTTTTTTGTTTTCGCGACCAAATGCTTGATTTCCTTGATCCAAAACTAGATTTTTGTATTCGCCACGCAGTTCTTGATTTTCTTGATCCAAAACTAGATTTTTGTATTCGCGACCAAATTCTTCATTTTCTTGATCCAAAACTAGATTTTTGTATTCGCCACGCAGTTCTTGACTTTCTTGATCCAAAACTAGATTTTTGTTTTCCGACCAAATGCTTGATTTTCTTGATCCAAAACTAGATTTTTGTATTCGCCACGCAGTTCTTGAATTTCTTGATCCAAAACTAGATTTTTGTATTCGCCACGCAATTCATGATTTCCTTGATCCAAAACTAGATTTTTGTATTCGCGACCAAATTCTTGATTTTCTTGATCCAAAACTAGATTTTTGTATTCGCGACCAAATTCTTGATTTTCTTGATCCAAAACTAGATTTTTGTATTCGCGACCAAATTCTTGATTTTCTTGATCCAAAACTATTTTTTTGTTTTCGCGACCAAATGCTTGATTTCCTTGATCCAAAACTAGATTTTTGTATTCGTCACGCTGTTCTTGATTTTCTTGATCCAAAACTAGATTTTTGTATTCGTCACGCTGTTCTTGATTTTCTTGATCCAAAACTAGATTTATGTATTCGCGACCAAATTCTTCATTTTCTTGATCCAAAACTAGATTTTTGTATTCGCCACGCAGTTCTTGACTTTCTTGATCCAAAAATAGATTTTTGTATTCGCGACCAAATTCTTGATTTTCTTGATCCAAAACTAGATTTTTGTATTCGCGACCAAATTCTTGATTTTCTTGATCCAAAACTAGATTTTTGTATTCGCCACCAAGTTCTTGATTTTCTTGATCAAAAACTAGATTTTTGTATTCGCCACGCAGTTAATAATTTCCTTGATCCAAAACATGATTTTTGTATTCGCGACCAAATTCTTGATTTTCTTGATCCAAAACTAGATTTTTGTATTCGCGACCAAATTCTTGATTTTCTTGATCCAAAAATAGATTTTTGTATTCGCGACCAAATTCTTCATTTTCTGGATCCAAAGCTAGTTTTTTGTTTTCGCGACCAAATGCTTGATTTCCTTGATCCAAAACTAGATTTTTGTATTCGCCACGCAGTTCTTGATTTTCTTGATCCAAAACTAGATTTTTGTATTCGCGACCAAATTCTTGATTTTCTTGATCCAAAACTAGATTTTTGTATTCGCCACGCAGTTCATGATTTCCTTGATCCAAAACTAGATTTTTGTATTCGCGACCAAATTCTTGATTTTCTTGATCCAAAACTAGATTTTTGTATTCGCGACCAAATTCTTGATTTTCTTGATCCAAAACTAGATTTTTGTATTCGCGACCAAATTCTTCATTTTCTTGATCCAAAACTAGTTTTTTGTTTTCGCGACCAAATGCTTGATTTCCTTGATCCAAAACTAGATTTTTGTATTCGCCACGCAGTGCTTGATTTTCTTGATCCAAAACTAGATTTTTGTATTCGCGACGAAATTCTTGATTTTCTTGATCCAAAACTAGATTTTTGTATTCGCGACCAAATTCTTGATTTTCTTGATCCAAAATTAGATTTTTATATTCGCGACCAAATTCTTGATTTTCTTGGTCCAAAACTAGATTTTTGTATTCGCCACGCAGTTCATGATTTCCTTGATCCAAAACTAGATTTTTGTATTTGCGACCAAATTCTTGATTTTCTTGATCCAAAACTAGATTTTTGTATTCGCGACCAAATTCTTGATTTTCTTGATCCAAAAATAGATTTTTGTATTCGCGACCAAATTCTTCATTTTCTGGATCCAAAACTAGTTTTTTGTTTTCGCGACCAAATGCTTCATTTCTTTGATCCAAAACTAGATTTTTGTATTCGCCACGCAGTTCTTGATTTTCTTGATCCAAAACTAGATTTTTGTATTCGCGACCAAATTCTTCATTTTCTTGATCCAAAACTAGATTTTTGTATTCGCCACGCAGTTCTTGACTTTCTTGATCCAAAACTAGATTTTTGTTTTCGCGACCAAATGCTTGATTTTCTTGATCCAAAACTAGATTTTTGTATTCGCCACGCAGTTCTTGAATTTCTTGATCCAAAACTAGATTTTTGTATTCGCCACGCAATTCATGATTTCCTTGATCCAAAACTAGATTTTTGTATTCGCCACCAACTTCTTGATTTCCTTGATCCAAAACTAGATTTTTGTATTCGCGACCAAATTCTTGATTTTCTTGATCCAAAACTAGATTTTTGTATTCGCGACCAAATTCTTGATTTTCTTGATCCAAAACTATTTTTTTGTTTTCGCGACCAAATGCTTGATTTCCTTGATCCAAAACTAGATTTTTGTATTCGTCACGCTGTTCTTGATTTTCTTGATCCAAAACTAGATTTTTGTATTCGCGACCAAATTCTTCATTTTCTTGATCCAAAACTAGATTTTTGTATTCGCCACGCAGTTCTTGACTTTCTTGATCCAAAAATAGATTTTTGTATTCGCGACCAAATTCTTGATTTTCTTGATCCAAAACTAGATTTTTGTATTCGCGACCAAATTCTTGATTTTCTTGATCCAAAACTAGATTTTTGTATTCGCCACCAAGTTCTTGATTTTCTTGATCAAAAACTAGATTTTTGTATTCGCCACGCAGTTAATAATTTCCTTGATCCAAAACAAGATTTTTGTATTCGCGACCAAATTCTTGATTTTCTTGATCCAAAACTAGATTTTTGTATTCGCGACCAAATTCTTGATTTTCTTGATCCAAAAATAGATTTTTGTATTCGCGACCAAATTCTTCATTTTCTGGATCCAAAGCTAGTTTTTTGTTTTCGCGACCAAATGCTTCATTTCCTTGATCCAAAACTAGATTTTTGTATTCGCCACGCAGTTCTTGATTTTCTTGATCCAAAACTAGATTTTTGTATGCGCGACCAAATTCTTGATTTTCTTGATCCAAAACTAGATTTTTGTATTCGCCACGCAGTTCATGATTTCCTTGATCCAAAACTAGATTTTTGTATTCGCGACCAAATTCTTGATTTTCTTGATCCAAAACTAGATTTTTGTATTCGCGACCAAATTCTTGATTTTCTTGATCCAAAACTAGATTTTTGTATTCGCGACCAAATTCTTCATTTTCTTGATCCAAAACTAGTTTTTTGTTTTCGCGACCAAATGCTTGATTTCCTTGATCCAAAACTAGATTTTTGTATTCGCCACGCAGTGCTTGATTTTCTTGATCCAAAACTAGATTTTTGTATTCGCGACGAAATTCTTGATTTTCTTGATCCAAAACTAGATTTTTGTATTCGCGACCAAATTCTTGATTTTCTTGATCCAAAATTAGATTTTTATATTCGCGACCAAATTCTTGATTTTCTTGGTCCAAAACTAGATTTTTGTATTCGCCACGCAGTTCATGATTTCCTTGATCCAAAACTAGATTTTTGTATTTGCGACCAAATTCTTGATTTTCTTGATCCAAAACTAGATTTTTGTATTCGCGACCAAATTCTTGATTTTCTTGATCCAAAAATAGATTTTTGTATTCGCGACCAAATTCTTCATTTTCTGGATCCAAAACTAGTTTTTTGTTTTCGCGACCAAATGCTTCATTTCTTTGATCCAAAACTAGATTTTTGTATTCGCCACGCAGTTCTTGATTTTCTTGATCCAAAACTAGATTTTTGTATTCGCGACCAAATTCTTCATTTTCTTGATCCAAAACTAGATTTTTGTATTCGCCACGCAGTTCTTGACTTTCTTGATCCAAAACTAGATTTTTGTTTTAGCGACCAAATGCTTGATTTTCTTGATCCAAAACTAGATTTTTGTATTCGCCACGCAGTTCTTGAATTTCTTGATCCAAAACTAGATTTTTGTATTCGCCACGCAATTCATGATTTCCTTGATCCAAAACTAGATTTTTGTATTCGCCACCAACTTCTTGATTTCCTTGATCCAAAACTAGATTTTTGTATTCGCGACCAAATTCTTGATTTTCTTGATCCAAAACTAGATTTTTGTATTCGCGACCAAATTCTTGATTTTCTTGATCCAAAACTATTTTTTTGTTTTCGCGACCAAATGCTTGATTTCCTTGATCCAAAACTAGATTTTTGTATTCGTCACGCTGTTCTTGATTTTCTTGATCCAAAACTAGATTTTTGTATTCGCGACCAAATTCTTCATTTTCTTGATCCAAAACTAGATTTTTGTATTCGCCACGCAGTTCTTGACTTTCTTGATCCAAAAATAGATTTTTGTATTCGCGACCAAATTCTTGATTTTCTTGATCCAAAACTAGATTTTTGTATTCGCGACCAAATTCTTGATTTTCTTGATCCAAAACTAGATTTTTGTATTCGCCACCAAGTTCTTGATTTTCTTGATCAAAAACTAGATTTTTGTATTCGCCACGCAGTTAATAATTTCCTTGATCCAAAACAAGATTTTTGTATTCGCGACCAAATTCTTGATTTTCTTGATCCAAAACTAGATTTTTGTATTCGCGACCAAATTCTTGATTTTCTTGATCCAAAAATAGATTTTTGTATTCGCGACCAAATTCTTCATTTTCTGGATCCAAAACTAGTTTTTTGTTTTCGCGACCAAATGCTTCATTTCCTTGATCCAAAACTAGATTTTTGTATTCGCCACGCAGTTCTTGATTTTCTTGATCCAAAACTAGATTTTTGTATTCGCGACCAAATTCTTGATTTTCTTGATCCAAAACTAGATTTTTGTATTCGCCACGCAGTTCATGATTTCCTTGATCCAAAACTAGATTTTTGTATTCGCGACCAAATTCTTGATTTTCTTGATCCAAAACTAGATTTTTGTATTCGCGACCAAATTCTTGATTTTCTTGATCCAAAACTAGATTTTTGTATTCGCGACCAAATTCTTCATTTTCTTGATCCAAAACTAGTTTTTTGTTTTCGCGACCAAATGCTTGATTTCCTTGATCCAAAACTAGATTTTTGTATTCGCCACGCAGTGCTTGATTTTCTTGATCCAAAACTAGATTTTTGTATTCGCGACGAAATTCTTGATTTTCTTGATCCAAAACTAGATTTTTGTATTCGCGACCAAATTCTTGATTTTCTTGATCCAAAATTAGATTTTTATATTCGCGACCAAATTCTTGATTTTCTTGGTCCAAAACTAGATTTTTGTATTCGCCACGCAGTTCATGATTTCCTTGATCCAAAACTAGATTTTTGTATTTGCGACCAAATTCTTGATTTTCTTGATCCAAAACTAGATTTTTGTATTCGCGACCAAATTCTTGATTTTCTTGATCCAAAAATAGATTTTTGTATTCGCGACCAAATTCTTCATTTTCTGGATCCAAAACTAGTTTTTTGTTTTCGCGACCAAATGCTTCATTTCTTTGATCCAAAACTAGATTTTTGTATTCGCCACGCAGTTCTTGATTTTCTTGATCCAAAACTAGATTTTTGTATTCGCGACCAAATTCTTCATTTTCTTGATCCAAAACTAGATTTTTGTATTCGCCACGCAGTTCTTGACTTTCTTGATCCAAAACTAGATTTTTGTTTTCGCGACCAAATGCTTGATTTTCTTGATCCAAAACTAGATTTTTGTATTCGCCACCAAGTTCTTGATTTTCTTGATCAAAAACTAGTTTTTTGTTTTCGCGACCAAATGCTTGATTTCCTTGATCCAAAACTAAATTTTTGTATTCGCCACGCAGTGCTTGATTTTCTTGATCCAAAACTAGATTTTTGTATTCGCGACGAAATTCTTGATTTTCTTGATCCAAAACTAGATTTTTGTATTCGCGACCAAATTCTTGATTTTCTTGATCCAAAATTAGATTTTTATATTCGCGACCAAATTCTTGATTTTCTTGGTCCAAAACTAGATTTTTGTATTCGCCACGCAGTTCATGATTTCCTTGATCCAAAACTAGATTTTTGTATTTGCGACCAAATTCTTGATTTTCTTGATCCAAAACTAGATTTTTGTATTCGCGACCAAATTCTTGATTTTCTTGATCCAAAAATAGATTTTTGTATTCGCGACCAAATTCTTCATTTTCTGGATCCAAAACTAGTTTTTTGTTTTCGCGACCAAATGCTTCATTTCTTTGATCCAAAACTAGATTTTTGTATTCGCCACGCAGTTCTTGAATTTCTTGATCCAAAACTAGATTTTTGTATTCGCCACGCAATTCATGATTTCCTTGATCCAAAACTAGTTTTTTGTATTCGCCACCAACTTCTTGATTTTCTTGATCCAAAACTAGATTTTTGTATTCGCGACCAAATTCTTGATTTTCTTGATCCAAAACTAGATTTTTGTATTCGCGACCAAATTCTTGATTTTCTTGATCCAAAACTATTTTTTTGTTTTCGCGACCAAATGCTTGATTTCCTTGATCCAAAACTAGATTTTTGTATTCGTCACGCTGTTCTTGATTTTCTTGATCCAAAACTAGATTTTTGTATTCGCGACCAAATTCTTCATTTTCTTGATCCAAAACTAGATTTTTGTATTCGCCACGCAGTTCTTGACTTTCTTGATCCAAAAATAGATTTTTGTATTCGCGACCAAATTCTTGATTTTCTTGATCCAAAACTAGATTTTTGTATTCGCCACCAAGTTCTTGATTTTCTTGATCAAAAACTAGATTTTTGTATTCGCCACGCAGTTAATGATTTCCTTGATCCAAAACTAGATTTTTGTATTCGCGACCAAATTCTTGATTTTCTTGATCCAAAACTAGATTTTTGTATGCGCGACCAAATTCTTGATTTTCTTGATCCAAAAATAGATTTTTGTATTCGCGACCAAATTCTTCATTTTCTGGATCCAAAGCTAGTTTTTTGTTTTCGCGACCAAATGCTTGATTTCCTTGATCCAAAACTAGATTTTTGTATTCGCCACGCAGTTCTTGATTTTCTTGATCCAAAACTAGATTTTTGTATTCGCGACCAAATTCTTCATTTTCTTGATCCAAAACTAGATTTTTGTATTCGCCATGCAGTTCTTGACTTTCTTGATCCAAAACTAGATTTTTGTTTTCGCGACCAAATGCTTGATTTTCTTGATCCAAAACTAGATTTTTGTATTCGCCACGCAGTTCTTGAATATCTTGATCCAAAACTAGATTTTTGTATTCGCCACGCAATTCATGATTTCCTTGATCCAAAACTAGATTTTTGTATTCGCGACCAAATTCTAGATTTTCTTAATCCAAAACTAGATTTTTGTATTCGCGACCAAATTCTTGATTTTCTTGATCCAAAACTAGATTCTTGTATTCGCGACCAAATTCTTGATTTTCTTAATCCAAAACTAGTTTTTTCTTTTCGCGACCAAATGCTTGATTTTCTTGATCCAAAACTTGATTTTTGTATTCGCCACGCAGTTCTTGATTTTCTTGATCCAAAACTAGATTCTTGTATTCGCGACCAAATTCATGATTTCCTTGATCCAAAACTAGATTTTTGTATTCGCGACCAAATTCTTGATTTTCTTCATCCAAAACTAGATTTTTGTATTCGCGACCAAATTCTTGATTTTCTTGATCCAAAACTAGATTCTTGTATTCGCGACCAAATTCTTGATTTTCTTAATCCAAAACTAGTTTTTTATTTTCGCGACCAAATGCTTGATTTTCTTGATCCAAAACTTGATTTTTGTATTCGCCACGCAGTTCATGATTTCCTTAATCCAAAACTAGATTTTTGTATTCGCGACCAAATTCTTGATTTTCTTGATCCAAAACTAGATTTTTGTATTCGCGACCAAATTCTTGATTTTCTTGATCCAAAACTAGATTTTTGTATTCGCGACCAAATTCTTGATTTTCTTGATCCAAAACTAGATTTTTGTATTCGCGACCAAATTCTTGATTTTCTTGATCCAAAACTAGATTTTTGTATTCGCGACCAAATTTTTCATTTTCTTGATCCAAAACTAGATTTTTGTATTCGCCACGCAGTTCTTGACTTTCTTGATCCAAAACTAGATTTTTGTTTTCGCGACCAAATGCTTGATTTTCTTGATCCAAAACTAGATTTTTGTATTCGCCACGCAGTTCTTGAATTTCTTGATCCAAAACTGGATTTTTGTATTCGCCATGCAATTCATGATTTCCTTGATCCAAAACTAGATTTTTGTATTCGCCACCAACTTCTTGATTTGCTTGATCCAATACTAGATTTTTGTATTCGCCACGCAGTTCATGATTTCCTTGATCCAAAACTAGATTTTTGTAGTCGCGACCAAATTCTTGATTTTCTTGATCCAAAACTAGATTTTTGTACTCGCGACCAAATTCTTGATTTTCTTGATCCAAAACAAGATTTTTGTATTCGCGACCAAATTCTTCATTTTCTTGATCCAAAACTAGATTTTTGTATTCGCCACGTAGTTCTTGACTTTCTTGATCCAAAATTAGATTTTTGTATTCGCGACCAAATTCTTGATTTTCTTGATCCAAAACTAGATTTTTGCATTCGCCACACAGTTCATGATTTCCTTGATCCAAAACTAGATTTTTGTATCCGCGACCAAATTCTTGATTTTCTTGATCCAAAACTAGATTTTTGTATTCGCGACCAAATTCTTGATTTGCTTGATCCAAAACTAGATTTTTGTATTCGCGACCAAATTCATGATTTCCTTGATCCAAAACTAGATTTTTGTATTCGCGACCAAATTCTTGATATTCTTCATCCAAAACTAGATTTTTGTATTCGCGACCAAATTCTTGATTTTCTTGATCCAAAACTAGATTCTTGTATTCGCGACCAAATTCTTGATTTTCTTAATCCAAAACTAGTTTTTTATTTTCGCGACCAAATGCTTGATTTTCTTGATCCAAAACTTGATTTTTGTATTCGCCACGCAGTTCATGATTTCCTTAATCCAAAACTAGATTTTTGTATTCGCGACCAAATTCTTGATTTTCTTGATCCAAAACTAGATTTTTGTATTCGCGACCAAATTCTTGATTTTCTTGATCCAAAACTAGATTTTTGTATTCGCGACCAAATTCTTGATTTTCTTGATCCAAAACTAGATTTTTGTATTCGCGACCAAATTCTTGATTTTCTTGATCCAAAACTAGATTTTTGTATTCGCGACCAAATTTTTCATTTTCTTGATCCAAAACTAGATTTTTGTATTCGCCACGCAGTTCTTGACTTTCTTGATCCAAAACTAGATTTTTGTTTTCGCGACCAAATGCTTGATTTTCTTGATCCAAAACTAGATTTTTGTATTCGCCACGCAGTTCTTGAATTTCTTGATCCAAAACTGGATTTTTGTATTCGCCATGCATTTCATGATTTCCTTGATCCAAAACTAGATTTTTGTATTCGCCACCAACTTCTTGATTTTCTTGATCCAAAACTAGATTTTTGTATTCGCGACCAAATTCTTGATTTTCTTGATCCAAAACTAGATTTTTGTATTCGCGACCAAATTCTTGATTTTCTTGATCCAAAACTATTTTTTTGTTTTCGCGACCAAATGCTTGATTTCCTTGATCCAAAACTAGATTTTTGTATTCGTCACGCTGTTTTTGATTTTCTTGATCCAAAACTAGATTTTTGTATTCGCGACCAAATTCTTCATTTTCTTGATCCAAAACTAGATTTTTGTATTCGCCACGCAGTTCTTGACTTTCTTGATCCAAAAATAGATTTTTGTATTCGCGACCAAATTCTTGATTTTCTTGATCCAAAACTAGATTTTTGTATTCGCCACCAAGTTCTTGATTTTCTTGATCAAAAACTAGATTTTTGTATTCGCCACGCAGTTAATGATTTCCTTGATCCAAAACTAGATTTTTGTATTCGCGACCAAATTCTTGATTTTCTTGATCCAAAACTAGATTTTTGTATTCGCGACCAAATTCTTGATTTTCTTGATCCAAAAATAGATTTTTGGATTCGCGACCAAATTCTTCATTTTCTGGATCCAAAACTAGTTTTTTGTTTTCGCGACCAAATGCTTGATTTCCTTGATCCAAAACTAGATTTTTGTATTCGCCACGCAGTTCTTGATTTTTCTTGATCCAAAACTAGATTTTTGTATTCGCGACCAAATTCTTCATTTTCTTGATCCAAAACTAGATTTTTGTATTCGCCACGCAGTTCTTGACTTTCTTGATCCAAAACTACATTTTTGTTTTCGCGACCAAATGCTTGATTTTCTTGATCCAAAACTAGATTTTTGTATTCGCCACGCAGTTCTTGAATATCTTGATCCAAAACTAGATTTTTGTATTCGCCACGCAATTCATGATTTCCTTGATCCAAAACTAGATTTTTGTATTCGCGACCAAATTCTAGATTTTCTTAATCCAAAACTAGATTTTTGTATTCGCGACCAAATTCTTGATTTTCTTGATCCAAAACTAGATTCTTGTATTCGCGACCAAATTCTTGATTTTCTTAATCCAAAACTAGTTTTTTCTTTTCGCGACCAAATGCTTGATTTTCTTGATCCAAAACTTGATTTTTGTATTCGCCACGCAGTTCTTGATTTTCTTGATCCAAAACTAGATTTTTGTATTCGCGACCAAATTCTTGATTTTCTTGATCCAAAACAAGATTTTTGTATTCGCGACCAAATTCTTCATTTTCTTGATCCAAAACTAGATTTTTGTATTCGCCACGTAGTTCTTGACTTTCTTGATCCAAAATTAGATTTTTGTATTCGCGACCAAATTCTTGATTTTCTTGATCCAAAACTAGATTTTTGCATTCGCCACACAGTTCATGATTTCCTTGATCCAAAACTAGATTTTTGTATTCGCGACCAAATTCTTGATTTTCTTGATCCAAAACTAGATTTTTGTATTCGCGACCAAATTCTTGATTTGCTTGATCCAAAACTAGATTTTTGTATTCGCGACCAAATTCATGATTTCCTTGATCCAAAACTAGATTTTTGTATTCGCGACCAAATTCTTGATTTTCTTAATCCAAAACTAGATTTTTGTATTCGCGACCAAATTCTTGATTTTCTTGATCCAAAACTAGATTCTTGTATTCGCAACCAAATTCTTGACTTTCTTGATCCAAAACTAGATTTTTGTATTCGCCACCAAGTTCTTGATTTTCTTGATCCAATACTAGATTTTTGTATTCGCCACGCAGTTCATGATTTCCTTGATCCAAAACTAGATTTTTGTATTCGCGACCAAATTCTTGATTTTCTTGATCCAAAACTAGATTTTTGTACTCGCGACCAAATTCTTGATTTTCTTGATCCAAAACTAGATTTTTGTATTCGCGACCAAATTCTTCATTTTCTTGATTCAAAACTAGATTTTTGTATTCGCCACGTAGTTCTTGACTTGCTTGATCCAAAATTAGATTTTTGTATTCGCGACCAAATTCTTGATTTTCTTGATCCAAAACTAGATTTTTGTATTCGCCACACAGTTCATGATTTCCTTGATCCAAAACTAGATTTTTGTATTCGCGACCAAATTCTTGATTTTCTTGATCCAAAACTAGATTTTTGTATTCGCGACCAAATTCTTCATTTTCTTGATCCAAAACTAGATTTTTGTATTCGCGACCAAATTCTTCATTTTCTTGATCCAAAACTAGATTTTTGTATTCGCGACCAAATTCTTCATTTTCTTGATCCAAAACTAGATTTTTGTATTCGCCACGCAGTGCTTGATTTTCTTGATCCAAAACTAGATTTTTGTATTCGCGACCAAATTCTTGATTTTCTGGATCCAAAACTAGTTTTTTGTTTTCGCGACCAAATGCTTCATTTCCTTGATCCAAAACTAGATTTTTGTATTCGCCACGCAGTTCTTGATTTTCTTGATCCAAAACTAGATTTTTGTATTCGCGACCAAATTCTTGATTTTCTTGATCCAAAACTAGATTTTTGTATTCGCCACGCAGTTCTTGACTTTCTTGATCCAAAACTAGATTTTTGTATTCGCCACCAAGTTCTTGATTTTCTTGATCCAATACTAGATTTTTGTATTCGCCACGCAGTTCATGATTTCCTTGATCCAAAACTAGATTTTTGTATTCGCGACCAAATTCTTGATTTTCTTGATCCAAAACTAGATTTTTGTACTCGCGACCAAATTCTTGATTTTCTTGATCCAAAACTAGATTTTTGTATTCGCGACCAAATTCTTCATTTTCTTGATTCAAAACTAGATTTTTGTATTCGCCACGTAGTTCTTGACTTTCTTGATCCAAAATTAGATTTTTGTATTCGCGACCAAATTCTTGATTTTCTTGATTCAAAACTAGATTTTTGTATTCGCCACACAGTTCATGATTTCCTTGATCCAAAACTAGATTTTTGTATTCGCGACCAAATTCTTGATTTTCTTGATCCAAAACTAGATTTTTGTATTCGCGACCAAATTCTTCATTTTCTTGATCCAAAACTAGATTTTTGTATTCGCGACCAAATTCTTCATTTTCTTGATCCAAAACTAGATTTTTGTATTCGCGACCAAATTCTTCATTTTCTTGATCCAAAACTAGATTTTTGTATTCGCCACGCAGTGCTTGATTTTCTTGATCCAAAACTAGATTTTTGTATTCGCGACCAAATTCTTGATTTTCTGGATCCAAAACTAGTTTTTTGTTTTCGCGACCAAATGCTTCATTTCCTTGATCCAAAACTAGATTTTTGTTTTCGCGACCAAATGCTTGATTTTCTTGATCCAAAACTAGATTTTTTTATTCGCCACGCAGTTCTTGAATTTCTTGATCCAAAACTAGATTCTTGTATTCGCGACCAAATTCTTCACTTTCTTGATCCAAAACTAGATTTTTGTATTCGCCACCAAGTTCTTGATTTTCTTGATCCAATACTAGATTTTTGTATTCGCCACGCAGTTCATGATTTCCTTGATCCAAAACTAGATTTTTGTATTCGCGACCAAATTCTTGATTTTCTTGATCCAAAACTAGATTTTTGTACTCGCGACCAAATTCTTGATTTTCTTGATCCAAAACTAGATTTTTGTATTCGCGACCAAATTCTTCATTTTCTTGATCCAAAACTAGATTTTTGTATTCGCCACGTAGTTCTTGACTTTCTTGATCCAAAATTAGATTTTTGTATTCGCGACCAAATTCTTGATTTTCTTGATCCAAAACTAGATTTTTGTATTCGCCACACAGTTCATGATTTCCTTGATCCAAAACTAGATTTTTGTATTCGCGACCAAATTCTTGATTTTCTTGATCCAAAACTAGATTTTTGTATTCGCGACCAAATTCTTGATTTTCTTGATCCAAAAATAGATTTTTGTATTCGCGACCAAATTCTTCATTTTCTGGATCCAAAACTAGTTTTTTGTTTTCGCGACCAAATGCTTCATTTCTTTGATCCAAAACTAGATTTTTGTATTCGCCACGCAGTTCTTGATTTTCTTGATCCAAAACTAGATTTTTGTATTCGCGACCAAATTCTTCATTTTCTTGATCCAAAACTAGATTTTTGTATTCGCCACGCAGTTCTTGACTTTCTTGATCCAAAACTAGATTTTTGTTTTCGCGACCAAATGCTTGATTTTCTTGATCCAAAACTAGATTTTTGTATTCGCCACGCAGTTCTTGAATTTCTTGATCCAAAACTAGATTTTTGTATTCGCCACGCAATTCATGATTTCCTTGATCCAAAACTAGATTTTTGTATTCGCCACCAACTTCTTGATTTTCTTGATCCAAAACTAGATTTTTGTATTCGCGACCAAATTCTTGATTTTCTTGATCCAAAACTAGATTTTTGTATTCGCGACCAAATTCTTGATTTTCTTAATCCAAAACTATTTTTTTGTTTTCGCGACCAAATGCTTGATTTCCTTGATCCAAAACTAGATTTTTGTATTCGTCACGCTGTTCTTGATTTTCTTGATCCAAAACTAGATTTTTGTATTCGCGACCAAATTCTTCATTTTCTTGATCCAAAACTAGATTTTTGTTTCGCCACGCAGTTCATGATTTCCTTGAACCAAAACTAGATTTTTGTATTCGCGACCAAATTCTTGATTTTCTTGATCCAAAACTAGATTTTTGTACTCGCGACCAAATTCTTGATTTTCTTGATCCAAAACTAGATTTTTGTATTCGCGACCAAATTCTTCATTTTCTTGATCCAAAACTAGATTTTTGTATTCGCCACGTAGTTCTTGACTTTCTTGATCCAAAATTAGATTTTTGTATTCGCGACCAAATTCTTCATTTTCTGGATCCAAAACTAGTTTTTTGTTTTCGCGACCAAATGCTTCATTTCTTTGATCCAAAACTAGATTTTTGTATTCGCCACGCAGTTCTTGATTTTCTTGATCCAAAACTAGATTTTTGTATTCGCGACCAAATTCTTCATTTTCTTGATCCAAAACTAGATTTTTGTATTCGCCACGCAGTTCTTGACTTTCTTGATCCAAAACTAGATTTTTGTTTTCGCGACCAAATGCTTGATTTTCTTGATCCAAAACTAGATTTTTGTATTCGCCACGCAGTTCTTGAATTTCTTGATCCAAAACTAGATTTTTGTATTCGCCACGCAATTCATGATTTCCTTGATCCAAAACTAGATTTTTGTATTCGCCACCAACTTCTTGATTTTCTTGATCCAAAACTAGATTTTTGTATTCGCGACCAAATTCTTGATTTTCTTGATCCAAAACTAGATTTTTGTATTCGCGACCAAATTCTTGATTTTCTTGATCCAAAACTATTTTTTTGTTTTCGCGACCAAATGCTTGATTTCCTTGATCCAAAACTAGATTTTTGTATTCGTCACGCTGTTCTTGATTTTCTTGATCCAAAACTAGATTTTTGTATTCGCGACCAAATTCTTCATTTTCTTGATCCAAAACTAGATTTTTGTTTCGCCACGCAGTTCATGATTTCCTTGATCCAAAACTAGATTTTTGTATTCGCGACCAAATTCTTGATTTTCTTGATCCAAAACTAGATTTTTGTACTCGCGACCAAATTCTTGATTTTCTTGATCCAAAACTAGATTTTTGTATTCGCGACCAAATTCTTCATTTTCTTGATCCAAAACTAGATTTTTGTATTCGCCACGTAGTTCTTGACTTTCTTGATCCAAAATTAGATTTTTGTATTCGCGACCAAATTCTTGATTTTCTTGATCCAAAACTAGATTTTTGTATTCGCCACACAGTTCATGAATTCCTTGATCCAAAACTAGATTTTTGTATTCGCGACCAAATTCTTGATTTTCTTGATCCAAAACTAGATTTTTGTATTCGCGACCAAATTCTTGATTTTCTTGATCCAAAAATAGATTTTTGTATTCGCGACCAAATTCTTCATTTTCTGGATCCAAAACTAGTTTTTTGTTTTCGCGACCAAATGCTTCATTTTTTTGATCCAAAACTAGATTTTTGTATTCGCCACGCAGTTCTTGATTTTCTTGATCCAAAACTAGATTTTTGTATTCGCGACCAAATTCTTCATTTTCTTGATCCAAAACTAGATTTTTGTATTCGCCACGCAGTTCTTGACTTTCTTGATCCAAAACTAGATTTTTGTTTTCGCGACCAAATGCTTGATTTTCTTGATCCAAAACTAGATTTTTGTATTCGCCACGCAGTTCTTGAATTTCTTGATCCAAAACTAGATTTTTGTATTCGCCACGCAATTCATGATTTCCTTGATCCAAAACTAGATTTTTGTATTCGCCACCAACTTCTTGATTTTCTTGATCCAAAACTAGATTTTTGTATTCGCGACCAAATTCTTGATTTTCTTGATCCAAAACTAGATTTTTGTATTCGCGACCAAATTCTTGATTTTCTTGATCCAAAACTATTTTTTTGTTTTCGCGACCAAATGCTTGATTTCCTTGATCCAAAACTAGATTTTTGTATTCGTCACGCTGTTCTTGATTTTCTTGATCCAAAACTAGATTTTTGTATTCGCGACCAAATTCTTCATTTTCTTGATCCAAAACTAGATTTTTGTATTCGCCACGCAGTTCTTGACTTTCTTGATCCAAAAATAGATTTTTGTATTCGCGACCAAATTCTTGATTTTCTTGATCCAAAACTAGATTTTTGCATTCGCCACACAGTTCATGATTTCCTTGATCCAAAACTAGATTTTTGTACTCGCGACCAAATTCTTGATTTTCTTGATCCAAAACAAGATTTTTGTATTCGCGACCAAATTCTTCATTTTCTTGATCCAAAACTAGATTTTTGTATTCGCCACGTAGTTCTTGACTTTCTTGATCCAAAATTAGATTTTTGTATTCGCGACCAAATTCTTGATTTTCTTGATCCAAAACTAGATTTTTGCATTCGCCACACAGTTCATGATTTCCTTGATCCAAAACTAGATTTTTGTATTCGCGACCAAATTCTTGATTTTCTTGATCCAAAACTAGATTTTTGTATTCGCGACCAAATTCTTGATTTGCTTGATCCAAAACTAGATTTTTGTATTCGCGACCAAATTCATGATTTCCTTGATCCAAAACTAGATTTTTGTATTCGCGACCAAATTCTTGATTTTCTTAATCCAAAACTAGATTTTTGTATTCGCGACCAAATTCTTGATTTTCTTGATCCAAAACTAGATTCTTGTATTCGCGACCAAATTCTTGACTTTCTTGATCCAAAACTAGATTTTTGTATTCGCCACCAAGTTCTTGATTTTCTTGATCCAATACTAGATTTTTGTATTCGCCACGCAGTTCATGATTTCCTTGATCCAAAACTAGATTTTTGTATTCGCGACCAAATTCTTGATTTTCTTGATCCAAAACTAGATTTTTGTACTCGCGACCAAATTCTTGATTTTCTTGATCCAAAACTAGATTTTTGTATTCGCGACCAAATTCTTCATTTTCTTGATTCAAAACTAGATTTTTGTATTCGCCACGTAGTTCTTGACTTTCTTGATCCAAAATTAGATTTTTGTATTCGCGACCAAATTCTTGATTTTCTTGATCCAAAACTAGATTTTTGTATTCGCCACACAGTTCATGATTTCCTTGATCCAAAACTAGATTTTTGTATTCGCGACCAAATTCTTGATTTTCTTGATCCAAAACTAGATTTTTGTATTCGCGACCAAATTCTTGATTTTCTTGATCCAAAACTAGATTTTTGTATTCGCGACCAAATTCTTCATTTTCTTGATCCAAAACTAGATTTTTGTATTCGCCACGCAGTGCTTGATTTTCTTGATCCAAAACTAGATTTTTGTATTCGCGACCAAATTCTTGATTTTCTGGATCCAAAACTAGTTTTTTGTTTTCGCGGCCAAATGCTTCATTTCCTTGATCCAAAACTAGATTTTTGTATTCGCCACGCAGTTCTTGATTTTCTTGATCCAAAACTAGATTTTTGTATTCGCGACCAAATTCTTGATTTTCTTGATCCAAAACTAGATTTTTGTATTCGCGACCAAATTCTTGATTTTCTTGATCCAAAACTATTTTTTTGTTTTCGCGACCAAATGCTTGATTTCCTTGATCCAAAACTAGATTTTTGTATTCGTCACGCTGTTCTTGATTTTCTTGATCCAAAACTAGATTTTTGTATTCGCGACCAAATTCTTCATTTTCTTGATCCAAAACTAGATTTTTGTATTCGCCACGCAGTTCTTGACTTTCTTGATCCAAAACTAGATTTTTGTTTTCCGACCAAATGCTTGATTTTCTTGATCCAAAACTAGATTTTTGTATTCGCCACGCAGTTCTTGAATTTCTTGATCCAAAACTAGATTTTTGTATTCGCCACGCAGTTCTTGACTTTCTTGATCCAAAACTAGATTTTTGTTTTCGCGACCAAATGCTTCATTTCTTTGATCCAAAACTAGATTTTTGTATTCGCCACGCAGTTCTTGACTTTCTTGATCCAAAAATAGATTTTTGTATTCGCGACCAAATTCTTGATTTTCTTGATCCAAAACTAGATTTTTGCATTCGCCACACAGTTCATGATTTCCTTGATCCAAAACTAGATTTTTGTACTCGCGACCAAATTCTTGATTTTCTTGATCCAAAACAAGATTTTTGTATTCGCGACCAAATTCTTCATTTTCTTGATCCAAAACTAGATTTTTGTATTCGCCACGTAGTTCTTGACTTTCTTGATCCAAAATTAGATTTTTGTATTCGCGACCAAATTCTTGATTTTCTTGATCAAAAACTAGATTTTTGCATTCGCCACACAGTTCATGATTTCCTTGATCCAAAACTAGATTTTTGTATTCGCGACCAAATTCTTGATTTTCTTGATCCAAAACTAGATTTTTGTATTCGCGACCAAATTCTTGATTTGCTTGATCCAAAACTAGATTTTTGTATTCGCGACCAAATTCATGATTTCCTTGATCCAAAACTAGATTTTTGTATTCGCGACCAAATTCTTGATTTTCTTAATCCAAAACTAGATTTTTGTATTCGCGACCAAATTCTTCATTTTCTTGATCCAAAACTAGATTTTTGTATTCGCGACCAAATTCTTGATTTTCTGGATCCAAAACTAGTTTTTTGTTTTCGCGACCAAATGCTTCATTTCCTTGATCCAAAACTAGATTTTTGTATTCGCCACCAAGTTCTTGATTTTCTTGATCCAATACTAGATTTTTGTATTCGCCACGCAGTTCATGATTTCCTTGATCCAAAACTAGATTTTTGTATTCGCGACCAAATTCTTCATTTTCTTGATCCAAAACTAGATTTTTGTTTTCGCGACCAAATGCTTGATTTTCTTGATCCAAAACTAGATTTTTGTATTCGCCACGCAGTTCTTGAATTTCTTGATCCAAAACTAGATTTTTGTATTCGCCACGCAATTCATGATTTCCTTGATCCAAAACTAGATTTTTGTATTCGCCACCAACTTCTTGATTTTCTTGATCCAAAACTAGATTTTTGTATTCGCGACCAAATTCTTGATTTTCTTGATCCAAAACTAGATTTTTGTATTCGAGACCAAATTCTTGATTTTCTTGATCCAAAACTATTTTTTTGTTTTCGCGACCAAATGCTTGATTTCCTTGATCCAAAACTAGATTTTTGTATTCGTCACGCTGTTCTTGATTTTCTTGATCCAAAACTAGATTTTTGTATTCGCGACCAAATTCTTCATTTTCTTGATCCAAAACTAGATTTTTGTATTCGCGACCAAATTCTTGATTTTCTTGATCCAAAACTAGATTTTTGTTTTCGCGACCAAATGCTTGATTTTCTTGATCCAAAACTAGATTTTTGTATTCGCCACGCAGTTCTTGAATTTCTTGATCCAAAACTAGATTTTTGTATTCGCCACGCAATTCATGATTTCCTTGATCCAAAACTAGATTTTTGTATTCGCCACCAACTTCTTGATTTTCTTGATCCAAAACTAGATTTTTGTATTCGCGACCAAATTCTTGATTTTCTTGATCCAAAACTAGATTTTTGTATTCGAGACCAAATTCTTGATTTTCTTGATCCAAAACTATTTTTTTGTTTTCGCGACCAAATGCTTGATTTCCTTGATCCAAAACTAGATTTTTGTATTCGTCACGCTGTTCTTGATTTTCTGGATCCAAAACTAGTTTTTTGTTTTCGCGACCAAATTCTTCATTTTCTTGATTCAAAACTAGATTTTTGTATTCGCCACGTAGTTCTTGACTTTCTTGATCCAAAATTAGATTTTTGTATTCGCGACCAAATTCTTGATTTTCTTGATCCAAAACTAGATTTTTGTATTCGCCACACAGTTCATGATTTCCTTGATCCAAAACTAGATTTTTGTATTCGCGACCAAATTCTTGATTTTCTTGATCCAAAACTAGATTTTTGTATTCGCCACGCAGTTCTTGACTTTCTTGATCCAAAACTAGATTTTTGTATTCGCCACGCAGTTCTTGACTTTCTTGATCCAAAACTAGATTTTTGTATTCGCGACCAAATTCTTCATTTTCTTGATCCAAAACTAGATTTTTGTATTCGCGACCAAATTCTTCATTTTCTTGATCCAAAACTAGATTTTTGTATTCGCCACGCAGTGCTTGATTTTCTTGATCCAAAACTAGATTTTTGTATTCGCGACCAAATTCTTGATTTTCTGGATCCAAAACTAGTTTTTTGTTTTCGCGACCAAATGCTTCATTTCCTTGATCCAAAACTAGATTTTTGTATTCGCCACGCAGTTCTTGATTTTCTTGATCCAAAACTAGATTTTTGTATTCGCGACCAAATTCTTGATTTTCTTGATCCAAAACTAGATTTTTGTATTCGCCACGCAGTTCTTGACTTTCTTGATCCAAAACTAGATTTTTGTATTCGCCACGCAGTTCTTGACTTTCTTGATCCAAAACTAGATTTTTGTTTTCGCGACCAAATGCTTGATTTTCTTGATCCAAAACTAGATTTTTGTATTCGCCACGCAGTTCTTGAATTTCTTGATCCAAAACTAGATTCTTGTATTCGCGACCAAATTCTTGACTTTCTTGATCCAAAACTAGATTTTTGTATTCGCCACCAAGTTCTTGATTTTCTTGATCCAATACTAGATTTTTGTATTCGCCACGCAGTTCATGATTTCCTTGATCCAAAACTAGATTTTTGTATTCGCGACCAAATTCTTGATTTTCTTGATCCAAAACTAGATTTTTGTACTCGCGACCAAATTCTTCATTTTCTTGATCCAAAACTAGATTTTTGTATTCGCGACCAAATTCTTCATTTTCTTGATTCAAAACTAGATTTTTGTATTCGCCACGTAGTTCTTGACTTTCTTGATCCAAAATTAGATTTTTGTATTCGCGACCAAATTCTTGATTTTCTTGATCCAAAACTAGATTTTTGTATTCGCCACACAGTTCATGATTTCCTTGATCCAAAACTAGATTTTTGTATTCGCGACCAAATTCTTGATTTTCTTGATCCAAAACTAGATTTTTGTATTCGCCACGCAGTTCTTGACTTTCTTGATCCAAAACTAGATTTTTGTATTCGCCACGCAGTTCTTGACTTTCTTGATCCAAAACTAGATTTTTGTATTCGCGACCAAATTCTTCATTTTCTTGATCCAAAACTATATTTTTGTATTCGCGACCAAATTCTTCATTTTCTTGATCCAAAACTAGATTTTTGTATTCGCCACGCAGTGCTTGATTTTCTTGATCCAAAACTAGATTTTTGTATTCGCGACCAAATTCTTGATTTTCTGGATCCAAAACTAGTTTTTTGTTTTCGCGACCAAATGCTTCATTTCCTTGATCCAAAACGAGATTTTTGTATTCGCCACGCAGTTCTTGATTTTCTTGATCCAAAACTAGATTTTTGTATTCGCGACCAAATTCTTGATTTTCTTGATCCAAAACTAGATTTTTGTATTCGCCACGCAGTTCTTGACTTTCTTGATCCAAAACTAGATTTTTGTATTCGCCACGCAGTTCTTGACTTTCTTGATCCAAAACTAGATTTTTGTTTTCGCGACCAAATGCTTGATTTTCTTGATCCAAAACTAGATTTTTGTATTCGCCACGCAGTTCTTGAATTTCTTGATCCAAAACTAGATTCTTGTATTCGCGACCAAATTCTTGACTTTCTTGATCCAAAACTAGATTTTTGTATTCGCCACCAAGTTCTTGATTTTCTTGATCCAATACTAGATTTTTGTATTCGCCACGCAGTTCATGATTTCCTTGATCCAAAACTAGATTTTTGTATTCGCGACCAAATTCTTGATTTTCTTGATCCAAAACTAGATTTTTGTACTCGCGACCAAATTCTTGATTTTCTTGATCCAAAACTAGATTTTTGTATTCGCGACCAAATTCTTCATTTTCTTGATCCAAAACTAGATTTTTGTATTCGCCACGTAGTTCTTGACTTTCTTGATCCAAAATTAGATTTTTGTATTCGCGACCAAATTCTTGATTTTCTTGATCCAAAACTAGATTTTTGTATTCGCCAAACAGTTCATGATTTCCTTGATCCAAAACTAGATTTTTGTATTCGCGACCAAATTCTTGATTTTCTTGATCGAAAACTAGATTTTTGTATTCGCGACCAAATTCTTGATTTTCTTGATCCAAAAATAGATTTTTGTATTCGCGACCAAATTCTTCATTTTCTGGATCCAAAACTAGTTTTTTGTTTTCGCGACCAAATGCTTCATTTCTTTGATCCAAAACTAGATTTTTGTATTCGCCACGCAGTTCTTGATTTTCTTGATCCAAAACTAGATTTTTGTATTCGCGACCAAATTCTTCATTTTCTTGATCCAAAACTAGATTTTTGTATTCGCCACGCAGTTCTTGACTTTCTTGATCCAAAACTAGATTTTTGTTTTCGCGACCAAATGCTTGATTTTCTTGATCCAAAACTAGATTTTTGTATTCGCCACGCAGTTCTTGAATTTCTTGATCCAAAACTAGATTTTTGTATTCGCCACGCAATTCATGATTTCCTTGATCCAAAACTAGATTTTTGTATTCGCCACCAACTTCTTGATTTTCTTGATCCAAAACTAGATTTTTGTATTCGCGACCAAATTCTTGATTTTCTTGATCCAAAACTAGATTTTTGTATTCGAGACCAAATTCTTGATTTTCTTGATCCAAAACTATTTTTTTGTTTTCGCGACCAAATGCTTGATTTCCTTGATCCAAAACTAGATTTTTGTATTCGTCACGCTGTTCTTGATTTTCTTGATCCAAAACTAGATTTTTGTATTCGCGACCAAATTCTTCATTTTCTTGATCCAAAACTAGATTTTTGTATTCGCGACCAAATTCTTCATTTTCTTGATTCAAAACTAGATTTTTGTATTCGCCACGTAGTTCTTGACTTTCTTGATCCAAAATTAGATTTTTGTATTCGCGACCAAATTCTTGATTTTCTTGATCCAAAACTAGATTTTTGTATTCGCCACACAGTTCATGATTTCCTTGATCCAAAACTAGATTTTTGTATTCGCGACCAAATTCTTGATTTTCTTGATCCAAAACTAGATTTTTGTATTCGCGACCAAATTCTTGATTTTCTTGATCCAAAACTAGATTTTTGTATTCGCGACCAAATTCTTCATTTTCTTGATCCAAAACTAGATTTTTGTATTCGCGACCAAATTCTTCATTTTCTTGATCCAAAACTAGATTTTTGTATTCGCCACGCAGTGCTTGATTTTCTTGATCCAAAACTAGATTTTTGTATTCGCGACCAAATTCTTGATTTTCTGGATCCAAAACTAGTTTTTTGTTTTCGCGACCAAATTCTTCATTTCCTTGATCCAAAACTAGATTTTTGTATTTGCCACGCAGTTCTTGATTTTCTTGATCCAAAACTAGATTTTTGTATTCGCGACCAAATTCTTGATTTTCTTGATCCAAAACTAGATTTTTGTATTCGCCACGCAGTTCTTGACTTTCTTGATCCAAAACTAGATTTTTGTATTCGCCACGCAGTTCTTGACTTTCTTGATCCAAAACTAGATTTTTGTTTTCGCGACCAAATGCTTGATTATCTTGATCCAAAACTAGATTTTTGTATTCGCCACGCAGTTCTTGAATTTCTTGATCCAAAACTAGATTCTTGTATTCGCGACCAAATTCTTGACTTTCTTGATCCAAAACTAGATTTTTGTATTCGCCACCAAGTTCTTGATTTTCTTGATCCAATACTAGATTTTTGTATTCGCCACGCAGTTCATGATTTCCTTGATCCAAAACTAGATTTTTGTATTCGCGACCAAATTCTTGATTTTCTTGATCCAAAACTAGATTTTTGTACTCGCGACCAAATTCTTGATTTTCTTGATCCAAAACTAGATTTTTGTATTCGCGACCAAATTCTTCATTTTCTTGATCCAAAACTAGATTTTTGTATTCGCCACGTAGTTCTTGACTTTCTTGATCCAAAATTAGATTTTTGTATTCGCGACCAAATTCTTGATTTTCTTGATCCAAAACTAGATTTTTGTATTCGCCACACAGTTCATGATTTCCTTGATCCAAAACTAGATTTTTGTATTCGCGACCAAATTCTTGATTTTCTTGATCGAAAACTAGATTTTTGTATTCGCGACCAAATTCTTGATTTTCTTGATCCAAAAATAGATTTTTGTATTCGCGACCAAATTCTTCATTTTCTGGATCCAAAACTAGTTTTTTGTTTTCGCGACCAAATGCTTCATTTCTTTGATCCAAAACTAGATTTTTGTATTCGCCACGCAGTTCTTGATTTTCTTGATCCAAAACTAGATTTTTGTATTCGCGACCAAATTCTTCATTTTCTTGATCCAAAACTAGATTTTTGTATTCGCCACGCAGTTCTTGACTTTCTTGATCCAAAACTAGATTTTTGTTTTCGCGACCAAATGCTTGATTTTCTTGATCCAAAACAAGATTTTTGTATTCGCCACGCAGTTCTTGAATTTCTTGATCCAAAACTAGATTTTTGTATTCGCCACGCAATTCTTGATTTCCTTGATCCAAAACTAGATTTTTGTATTCGCCACCAACTTCTTGATTTTCTTGATCCAAAACTAGATTTTTGTATTCGCGACCAAATTCTTGATTTTCTTGATCCAAAACTAGATTTTTGTATTCGAGACCAAATTCTTGATTTTCTTGATCCAAAACTATTTTTTTGTTTTCGCGACCAAATGCTTGATTTCCTTGATCCAAAACTAGATTTTTGTATTCGTCACGCTGTTCTTGATTTTCTTGATCCAAAACTAGATTTTTGTATTCGCGACCAAATTCTTCATTTTCTTGATCCAAAACTAGATTTTTGTATTCGCCACGCAGTTCTTGACTTTCTTGATCCAAAAATAGATTTTTCTATTCGCGACCAAATTCTTGATTTTCTTGATCCAAAACTAGATTTTTGTATTCGCCACCAAGTTCTTGATTTTCTTGATCAAAAACTAGATTTTTGTATTCGCCACGCAGTTAATGATTTCCTTGATCCAAAACTAGATTTTTGTATTCGCGACCAAATTCTTGATTTTCTTGATCCAAAACTAGATTTTTGTATTCGCGACCAAATTCTTGATTTTCTTGATCCAAAAATAGATTTTTGGATTCGCGACCAAATTCTTCATTTTCTGGATCCAAAACTAGTTTTTTGTTTTCGCGACCAAATGCTTGATTTCCTTGATCCAAAACTAGATTTTTGTATTCGCCACGCAGTTCTTGATTTTCTTGATCCAAAACTAGATTTTTGTATTCGCGACCAAATTCTTCATTTTCTTGGTCCAAAACTAGATTTTTGTATTCGCCACGCAGTTCTTGACTTTCTTGATCCAAAACTACATTTTTGTTTTCGCGACCAAATGCTTGATTTTCTTGATCCAAAACTAGATTTTTGTATTCGCCACGCAGTTCTTGAATTTCTTGATCCAAAACTAGATTTTTGTATTCGCCACGCAATTCATGATTTCCTTGATCCAAAACTAGATTTTTGTATTCGCGACCAAATTCTAGATTTTCTTAATCCAAAACTAGATTTTTGTATTCGCGACCAAATTCTTGATTTTCTTGATCCAAAACTAGATTCTTGTATTCGCGACCAAATTCTTGATTTTCTTAATCCAAAACTAGTTTTTTCTTTTCGCGACGAAATGCTTGATTTTCTTGATCCAAAACTTGATTTTTGTATTCGCCACGCAGTTCTTGATTTTCTTGATCCAAAACTAGATTCTTGTATTCGCGACCAAATTCTTGACTTTCTTGATCCAAAACTAGATTTTTGTATTCGCCACCAAGTTCTTGATTTTCATGATCCAATACTAGATTTTTGTATTCGCCACGCAGTTCATGATTTCCTTGATCCAAAACTAGATTTTTGTAGTCGCGACCAAATTCTTGATTTTCTTGATCCAAAACTAGATTTTTGTACTCGCGACCAAATTCTTGATTTTCTTGATCCAAAACTAGATTTTTGTATTCGCGACCAAATTCTGCATTTTCTTGATCCAAAACTAGATTTTTGTATTCGCCACGTAGTTCTTGACTTTCTTGATCCAAAATTAGATTTTTGTATTCGCGACCAAATTCTTGATTTTCTTGATCCAAAACTAGATTTTTGTATTCGCCACACAGTTCATGATTTCCTTGATCCAAAACTAGATTTTTGTATTCGCGACCAAATTCTTGATTTTCTTGATCCAAAACTAGATTTTTGTATTCGCGACCAAATTCTTGATTTTCTTGATCCAAAAATAGATTTTTGTATTCGCGACCAAATTCTTCATTTTCTGGATCCAAAACTAGTTTTTTGTTTTCGCGACCAAATGCTTCATTTCTTTGATCCAAAACTAGATTTTTGTATTCGCCACGCAGTTCTTGATTTTCTTGATCCAAAACTAGATTTTTGTATTCGCGACCAAATTCTTCATTTTCTTGATCCAAAACTAGATTTTTGTATTCGCCACGCAGTTCTTGACTTTCTTGATCCAAAACTAGATTTTTGTTTTCGCGACCAAATGCTTGATTTTCTTGATCCAAAACTAGATTTTTGTATTCGCCACGCAGTTCTTGAATTTCTTGATCCAAAACTAGATTTTTGTATTCGCCACGCAATTCATGATTTCCTTGATCCAAAACTAGATTTTTGTATTCGCCACCAACTTCTTGATTTTCTTGATCCAAAACTAGATTTTTGTATTCGCGACCAAATTCTTGATTTTCTTGATCCAAAACTAGATTTTTGTATTCGAGACCAAATTCTTGATTTTCTTGATCCAAAACTATTTTTTTGTTTTCGCGACCAAATGCTTGATTTCCTTGATCCAAAACTAGATTTTTGTATTCGTCACGCTGTTCTTGATTTTCTTGATCCAAAACTAGATTTTTGTATTCGCGACCAAATTCTTCATTTTCTTGATCCAAAACTAGATTTTTGTATTCGCCACGCAGTTCTTGACTTTCTTGATCCAAAAATAGATTTTTCTATTCGCGACCAAATTCTTGATTTTCTTGATCCAAAACTAGATTTTTGTATTCGCCACCAAGTTCTTGATTTTCTTGATCAAAAACTAGATTTTTGTATTCGCCACGCAGTTAATGATTTCCTTGATCCAAAACTAGATTTTTGTATTCGCGACCAAATTCTTGATTTTCTTGATCCAAAACTAGATTTTTGTATTCGCGACCAAATTCTTGATTTTCTTGATCCAAAAATAGATTTTTGGATTCGCGACCAAATTCTTCATTTTCTGGATCCAAAACTAGTTTTTTGTTTTCGCGACCAAATGCTTGATTTCCTTGATCCAAAACTAGATTTTTGTATTCGCCACGCAGTTCTTGATTTTCTTGATCCAAAACTAGATTTTTGTATTCGCGACCAAATTCTTCATTTTCTTGATCCAAAACTAGATTTTTGTATTCGCCACGCAGTTCTTGACTTTCTTGATCCAAAACTACATTTTTGTTTTCGCGACCAAATGCTTGATTTTCTTGATCCAAAACTAGATTTTTGTATTCGCCACGCAGTTCTTGAATTTCTTGATCCAAAACTAGATTTTTGTATTCGCCACGCAATTCATGATTTCCTTGATCCAAAACTAGATTTTTGTATTCGCGACCAAATTCTAGATTTTCTTAATCCAAAACTAGATTTTTGTATTCGCGACCAAATTCTTGATTTTCTTGATCCAAAACTAGATTCTTGTATTCGCGACCAAATTCTTGATTTTCTTAATCCAAAACTAGTTTTTTTCTTTTCGCGACCAAATGCTTGATTTTCTTGATCCAAAACTTGATTTTTGTATTCGCCACGCAGTTCTTGATTTTCTTGATCCAAAACTAGATTCTTGTATTCGCGACCAAATTCTTGACTTTCTTGATCCAAAACTAGATTTTTGTATTCGCCACCAAGTTCTTGATTTTCATGATCCAATACTAGATTTTTGTATTCGCCACGCAGTTCATGATTTCCTTGATCCAAAACTAGATTTTTGTAGTCGCGACCAAATTCTTGATTTTCTTGATCCAAAACTAGATTTTTGTACTCGCGACCAAATTCTTGATTTTCTTGATCCAAAACTAGATTTTTGTATTCGCGACCAAATTCTTCATTTTCTTGATCCAAAACTAGATTTTTGTATTCGCCACGTAGTTGTTGACTTTCTTGATCCAAAATTAGATTTTTGTATTCGCGACCAAATTCTTGATTTTCTTGATCCAAAACTAGATTTTTGTATTCGCCACACAGTTCATGATTTCCTTGATCCAAAACTAGATTTTTGTATTCGCGACCAAATTCTTGATTTTCTTGATCCAAAACTAGATTTTTGTATTCGCGACCAAATTCTTGATTTTCTTGATCCAAAACTAGATTTTTGTATTCGCGACCAAATTCTTCATTTTCTTGATCCAAAACTAGATTTTTGTATTCGCGACCAAATTCTTCATTTTCTTGATCCAAAACTAGATTTTTGTATTCGCCACGCAGTGCTTGATTTTCTTGATCCAAAACTAGATTTTTGTATTCGCGACCAAATTCTTGATTTTCTGGTTCCAAAACTAGTTTTTTGTTTTCGCGACCAAATGCTTCATTTCCTTGATCCAAAACTAGATTTTTGTATTCGCCACGCAGTTCTTGATTTTCTTGATCCAAAACTAGATTTTTGTATTCGCGACCAAATTCTTGATTTTCTTGATCCAAAACTAGATTTTTGTATTCGCCACGCAGTTCTTGACTTTCTTGATCCAAAACTAGATTTTTGTTTTCGCGACCAAATGCTTGATTTTCTTGATCCAAAACTAGATTTTTGTATTCGCCACGCAGTTCTTGAATTTCTTGATCCAAAACTAGATTTTTGTATTCGCCACGCAATTCATGATTTCCTTGATCCAAAACTAGATTTTTGTATTCGCCACCAACTTCTTGATTTTCTTGATCCAAAACTAGATTTTTGTATTCGCGACCAAATTCTTGATTTTCTTGATCCAAAACTAGATTTTTGTATTCGCGACCAAATTCTTGATTTTCTTGATCCAAAACTATTTTTTTGTTTTCGCGACCAAATGCTTGATTTCCTTGATCCAAAACTAGATTTTTGTATTCGTCACGCTGTTCTTGATTTTCTTGATCCAAAACTAGATTTTTGTATTCGCGACCAAATTCTTCATTTTCTTGATCCAAAACTAGATTTTTGTATTCGCCACGCAGTTCTTGACTTTCTTGATCCAAAAATAGATTTTTGTATTCGCGACCAAATTCTTGATTTTCTTGATCCAAAACTAGATTTTTGTATTCGCCACGCAGTTCTTGAATTTCTTGATCCAAAACTAGATTTTTGTATTCGCCACGCAATTCATGATTTCCTTGATCCAAAACTAGATTTTTGTATTCGCGACCAAATTCTAGATTTTCTTAATCCAAAACTAGATTTTTGTATTCGCGAACAAATTCTTGATTTTCTTGATCCAAAACTAGATTCTTGTATTCGCGACCAAATTCTTGATTTTCTTAATCCAAAACTAGTTTTTTCTTTTCGCGACCAAATGCTTGATATTCTTGATCCAAAACTTGATTTTTGTATTCGCCACGCAGTTCTTGATTTTCTTGATCCAAAACTAGATTCTTGTATTCGCGACCAAATTCTTGACTTTCTTGATCTAAAACTAGATTTTTGTATTCGCCACCAAGTTCTTGATTTTCATGATCCAATACTAGATTTTTGTATTCGCCACGCAGTTCATGATTTCCTTGATCCAAAACTAGATTTTTGTAGTCGCGACCAAATTCTTGATTTTCTTGATCCAAAACTAGATTTTTGTACTCGCGACCAAATTCTTGATTTTCTTGATCCAAAACTAGATTTTTGTATTCGCGACCAAATTCTTCATTTTCTTGATCCAAAACTAGATTTTTGTATTCGCCACGTAGTTCTTGACTTTCTTGATCCAAAATTAGATTTTTGTATTCGCGACCAAATTCTTGATTTTCTTGATCCAAAACTAGATTTTTGTATTCGCCACACAGTTCATGATTTCCTTGATCCAAAACTAGATTTTTGTATTCGCGACCAAATTCTTGATTTTCTTGATCCAAAACTAGATTTTTGTATTCGCGACCAAATTCTTCATTTTCTTGATCCAAAACTAGATTTTTGTATTCGCCACGCAGTGCTTGATTTTCTTGATCCAAAACTAGATTTTTGTATTCGCGACCAAATTCTTGATTTTCTGGTTCCAAAACTAGTTTTTTGTTTTCGCGACCAAATGCTTCATTTCCTTGATCCAAAACTAGATTTTTGTATTCGCCACGCAGTTCTTGATTTTCTTGATCCAAAACTAGATTTTTGTATTCGCGACCAAATTCTTGATTTTCTTGATCCAAAACTAGATTTTTGTATTCGCCACGCAGTTCTTGACTTTCTTGATCCAAAACTAGATTTTTGTTTTCGCGACCAAATGCTTGATTTTCTTGATCCAAAACTAGATTTTTGTATTCGCCACGCAGTTCTTGAATTTCTTGATCCAAAACTAGATTTTTGTATTCGCCACGCAATTCATGATTTCCTTGATCCAAAACTAGATTTTTGTATTCGCCACCAATTTCTTGATTTTCTTGATCCAAAACTAGATTTTTGTATTCGCGACCAAATTCTTGATTTTCTTGATCCAAAACTAGATTTTTGTATTCGCGACCAAATTCTTGATTTTCTTGATCCAAAACTATTTTTTTGTTTTCGCGACCAAATGCTTGATTTCCTTGATCCAAAACTAGATTTTTGTATTCGTCACGCTGTTCTTGATTTTCTTGATCCAAAACTAGATTTTTGTATTCGCGACCAAATTCTTCATTTTCTTGATCCAAAACTAGATTTTTGTATTCGCCACGCAGTTCTTGACTTTCTTGATCCAAAAATAGATTTTTGTATTCGCGACCAAATTCTTGATTTTCTTGATCCAAAACTAGATTTTTGTATTCGCCACGCAGTTCTTGAATTTCTTGATCCAAAACTAGATTTTTGTATTCGCCACGCAATTCATGATTTCCTTGATCCAAAACTAGATTTTTGTATTCGCGACCAAATTCTAGATTTTCTTAATCCAAAACTAGATTTTTGTATTCGCGAACAAATTCTTGATTTTCTTGATCCAAAACTAGATTCTTGTATTCGCGACCAAATTCTTGATTTTCTTAATCCAAAACTAGTTTTTTCTTTTCGCGACCAAATGCTTGATATTCTTGATCCAAAACTTGATTTTTGTATTCGCCACGCAGTTCTTGATTTTCTTGATCCAAAACTAGATTCTTGTATTCGCGACCAAATTCTTGACTTTCTTGATCTAAAACTAGATTTTTGTATTCGCCACCAAGTTCTTGATTTTCATGATCCAATACTAGATTTTTGTATTCGCCACGCAGTTCATGATTTCCTTGATCCAAAACTAGATTTTTGTAGTCGCGACCAAATTCTTGATTTTCTTGATCCAAAACTAGATTTTTGTACTCGCGACCAAATTCTTGATTTTCTTGATCCAAAACTAGATTTTTGTATTCGCGACCAAATTCTTCATTTTCTTGATCCAAAACTAGATTTTTGTATTCGCCACGTAGTTCTTGACTTTCTTGATCCAAAATTAGATTTTTGTATTCGCGACCAAATTCTTGATTTTCTTGATCCAAAACTAGATTTTTGTATTCGCCACACAGTTCATGATTTCCTTGATCCAAAACTAGATTTTTGTATTCGCGACCAAATTCTTGATTTTCTTGATCCAAAACTAGATTTTTGTATTCGCGACCAAATTCTTCATTTTCTTGATCCAAAACTAGATTTTTGTATTCGCCACGCAGTGCTTGATTTTCTTGATCCAAAACTAGATTTTTGTATTCGCGACCAAATTCTTGATTTTCTGGTTCCAAAACTAGTTTTTTGTTTTCGCGACCAAATGCTTCATTTCCTTGATCCAAAACTAGATTTTTGTATTCGCCACGCAGTTCTTGATTTTCTTGATCCAAAACTAGATTTTTGTATTCGCGACCAAATTCTTGATTTTCTTGATCCAAAACTAGATTTTTGTATTCGCCACGCAGTTCTTGACTTTCTTGATCCAAAACTAGATTTTTGTTTTCGCGACCAAATGCTTGATTTTCTTGATCCAAAACTAGATTTTTGTATTCGCCACGCAGTTCTTGAATTTCTTGATCCAAAACTAGATTTTTGTATTCGCCACGCAATTCATGATTTCCTTGATCCAAAACTAGATTTTTGTATTCGCCACCAACTTCTTGATTTTCTTGATCCAAAACTAGATTTTTGTATTCGCGACCAAATTCTTGATTTTCTTGATCCAAAACTAGATTTTTGTATTCGCGACCAAATTCTTGATTTTCTTGATCCAAAACTATTTTTTTGTTTTCGCGACCAAATGCTTGATTTCCTTGATCCAAAACTAGATTTTTGTATTCGTCACGCTGTTCTTGATTTTCTTGATCCAAAACTAGATTTTTGTATTCGCGACCAAATTCTTCATTTTCTTGATCCAAAACTAGATTTTTGTATTCGCCACGCAGTTCTTGACTTTCTTGATCCAAAAATAGATTTTTGTATTCGCGACCAAATTCTTGATTTTCTTGATCCAAAACTAGATTTTTGTATTCGCCACCAAGTTCTTGATTTTCTTGATCAAAAACTAGATTTTTGTATTCGCCACGCAGTTAATGATTTCCTTGATCCAAAACTAGATTTTTGTATTCGCGACCAAATTCTTGATTTTCTTGATCCAAAACTAGATTTTTGTATTCGCGACCAAATTCTTGATTTTCTTGATCCAAAAATAGATTTTTGTATTCGCGACCAAATTCTTCATTTTCTGGATCCAAAACTAGTTTTTTGTTTTCGCGACCAAATGCTTGATTTCCATGATCCAAAACTAGATTTTTGTATTCGCCACGCAGTTCTTGATTTTCTTGATCCAAAACTAGATTTTTGTATTCGCGACCAAATTCTTCATTTTCTTGATCCAAAACTAGATTTTTGTATTCGCCACGCAGTTCTTGACTTTCTTGATCCAAAACTAGATTTTTGTTTTCGCGACCAAATTCTTCATTTTCTTGATCCAAAACTAGATTTTTGTATTCGCGACCAAATTCTTCATTTTCTTGATCCAAAACTAGATTCTTGTATTCGCGACCAAATTCTTGATTTTCTTAATCCAAAACTAGTTTTTTATTTTCGCGACCAAATGCTTGATTTTCTTGATCCAAAACTTGATTTTTGTATTCGCCACGCAGTTCTTGATTTTCTTGATCCAAAACTAGATTCTTGTATTCGCGACCAAATTCTTGATTTTCTTGATCCAAAACTAGATTCTTGTATTCGCGACCAAATTCTTGATTTTCTTGATCCAAAACTAGATTCTTGTATTCGCGACCAAATTCTTGATTTTCTTGATCCAAAACTAGATTTTTGTATTGGCGACCAAATTCTTGACTTTCTTGATCCAAAACTAGATTTTTTTATTCGCCACCAAGTTCTTGATTTTCTTGATCAAAAACTAGATTTTTGTATTCGCCACGCAGTTAATGATTTCCTTGATCCAAAACTAGATTTTTGTATTCGCGACCAAATTCTTGATTTTCTTGATCCAAAACTAGATTTTTGTATTCGCGACCAAATTCTTGATTTTCTTGATCCAAAAATAGATTTTTGTATTCGCGACCAAATTCTTCATTTTCTGGATCCAAAACTAGTTTTTTGTTTTCGCGACCAAATGCTTGATTTCCTTGATCCAAAACTAGATTTTTGTATTCGCCACGCAGTTCTTGATTTTCTTGATCCAAAACTAGATTTTTGTATTCGCGACCAAATTCTTCATTTTCTTGATCCAAAACTAGATTTTTGTATTCGCCACGCAGTTCTTGACTTTCTTGATCCAAAACTAGATTTTTGTTTTCGCGACCAAATGCTTGATTTTCTTGATCCAAAACTAGATTTTTGTATTCGCGACCAAATTCTTCATTTTCTTGATCCAAAACTAGATTTTTGTATTCGCCACGTAGTTCTTGACTTTCTTGATGCGAAATTAGATTTTTGTATTCGCGACCAAATTCTTGATTTTCTTGATCCAAAACTTGATTTTTGTATTCGCCACGCAGTTCTTGATTTTCTTGATCCAAAACTAGATTTTTGTATTCGCGACCAAATTTTTCATTTTCTTGATCCAAAACTAGATTTTTGTATTCGCCACTTAGTTCTTGACTTTCTTGATCCAAAACTAGATTTTTGTATTCGCGACCAAATTCTTGATTTTCTTGATCCAAAAATAGATTTTTGTATTCACCACGCAGTTCATGATTTCCTTGATCCAAAACTAGATTTTTGTATTCGCGACCAAATTCTTGATTTCCTTGATCCAAAACTAGATTTTTGTATTCGCGACCAAATTCTTGATTTTCTTGATCCAAAACTAGATTTTTGTATTCGCGACCAAATTCTTGATTTTCTTGATCCAAAACTAGATTTTTGTATTCGCGACCAAATTCTTGATTTTCTTGATCCAAAACTAGATTCTTGTATTCGCGACCAAATTCTTGATTTTCTTGATCCAAAACTAGATTTTTGTATTCGCGACCAAATTCTTGATTTTTTTGATCCAAAACTAGATTTTTGTATTGGCGACCAAATTCTTGACTTTCTTGATCCAAAACTAGATTTTTGTATTCGCCACCAAGTTCTTGATTTTCTTGATCAAAAACTAGATTTTTGTATTCGCCACGCAGTTAATGATTTCCTTGATCCAAAACTAGATTTTTGTATTCGCGACCAAATTCTTGATTTTCTTGATCCAAAACTAGATTTTTGTATTCGCGACCAAATTCTTGATTTTCTTGATCCCAAAATAGATTTTTGTATTCGCGACCAAATTCTTCATTTTCTGGATCCAAAACTAGTTTTTTGTTATCGCGACCAAATGCTTGATTTCCTTGATCCAAAACTAGATTTTTGTATTCGCCACGCAGTTCTTGATTTTCTTGATCCAAAACTAGATTTTTGTATTCGCGACCAAATTCTTCATTTTCTTGATCCAAAACTAGATTTTTGTATTCGCCACGCAGTTCTTGACTTTCTTGATCCAAAACTAGATTTTTGTTTTCGCGACCAAATTCTTGATTTTCTTGATCCAAAACTAGATTTTTGTATTCGCGACCAAATTCTTGATTTTCTTGATCCAAAACTAGATTTTTGTATTCGCGACCAAATTTTTCATTTTCTTGATCCAAAACTAGATTTTTGTATTTGCCACGTAGTTCTTGACTTTCTTGATCCAAAATTAGATTTTTGTATTCGCGACCAAATTCTTGATTTTCTTGATCCAAAACTAGATTTTTGTATTCGCCACACAGTTCATGATTTCCTTGATCCAAAACTAGATTTTTGTATTCGCGACCAAATTCTTGATTTTCTTGATCCAAAACTAGATTTTTGTATTCGCGACCAAATTCTTGATTTTCTTGAACCAAAACTAGATTTTTGTATTCGCGACCAAATTCTTGATTTTCTTGATCCAAAACTAGATTTTTGTATTCGCGACCAAATTCTTCATTTTCTTGATCCAAAACTAGATTTTTGTATTCGCGACCAAATTCTTCATTTTCTTGATCCAAAACTTGATTTTTGTATTCGCCACGCAGTTCTTGATTTTCTTGATCCAAAACTAGATTCTTGTATTCGCGACCAAATTCTTGACTTTCTTGATCCAAAACTAGATTTTTGTATTCGCCACCAAGTTCTTGATTATCTTGATCCAAAACTAGATTTTTGTATTCGCCACGCAGTTCATGATTTACTTGATCCAAAACTAGATTTTTGTAGTCGCGACCAAATTCTTGATTTTCTTGATCCAAAACTAGATTTTTGTACTCGCGACCAAATTCTTGATTTTCTTGATCCAAAACTAGATTTTTGTATTCGCGACCAAATTCTTCATTTTCTTGATCCAAAACTAGTTTTTTGTTTTCGCGACCAACTGCTTGATTTCCTTGATCCAAAACTAGATTTTTGTATTCGCCACGCAGTGCTTGATTTTCTTGATCCAAAACTAGATTTTTGTATTCGCGACCAAATTCTTGATTTTCTTGATCCAAAACTACATTTTTGTATTCGCCACGCAGTTCTTGATTTTCTTGATCCAAAACTAGATTTTTGTATTCGCCACGCAGTTCTTGATTTTCTTGATCCAAAACTAGTTTTTTGTTTTCGCGACCAAATGTTTGATTTTCTTGATCCAAAACTAGATTTTTGTATTCGCCACGCAGTTCTTGAATTTCTTGATCCAAAACTAGATTTTTGTATTCGCGACCATATTTTTCATTTTCTGGATCCAAAACTAGATTTTTGTATTCGCCACGCAGTTCATGATTTCCTCGATCCAAAACTAGATTTTTGTATTCGCGACCAAATTCTTGATTTTCTTGATCCAAAACTAGATTTTTGTATTCGCCACCAAATTCTTGATTTTCTTGATCCAAAACTAGATTTTTGTATTCGCGACCAAATTCTTGATTTTCTTGATCCAAAACTAGATTTTTGTATTCGCGACCAAATTCTTGATTTTCTTGATCCAAAACTAGATTTTTGTATTCGCGACCAAATTCTTCATTTTCTTGATCCAAAACTAGATTTTTGTATTCGCGACCAAATTCTTCATTTTCTTGATCCAAAACTAGATTTTTGTATTCGCCACGCAGTTCTTGATTTTCTTGATCCAAAACTAGATTCTTGTATTCGCGACCAAATTATTGACTTTCTTGATCCAAAACTAGATTTTTGTATTCGCCACCAAGTTCTTGATTTTCTTGATCCAAAACTAGATTTTTGTATTCGCCACGCAGTTCATGATTTCCTTGATCCAAAACTAGATTTTTGTATTCGCGACCAAATTCTTGATTTTCTTGATCCAAAACTAGATTTTTGTACTCGCGACCAAATTCTTGATTTTCTTGATCCAAAACTAGATTTTTGTATTCGCGACCAAATTCTTCATTTTCTTGATCCAAAACTAGTTTTTTGTTTTCGCGACCAAATGCTTGATTTCCTTGATCCAAAACTAGATTTTTGTATTCGCCACGCAGTGCTTAATTTTCTTGATCCAAAACTAGATTTTTGTATTCGCGACCAAATTCTTCATTTTCTTGATCCAAAACTAGATTTTTGTATTCGCCACGCAGTTCTTGACTTTCTTGATCCAAAACTAGATTTTTGTATTCGCGACCAAATTCTTGATTTTCTTGATCCAAAACTACATTTTTGTATTCGCCACGCAGTTCTTGATTTTCTTGATCCTAAACTAGATTTTTGTATTCGCCACGCAGTTCTTGATTTTCTTGATCCAAAACTAGTTTTTTGTTTTCGCGACCAAATGTTTGATTTTCTTGATCCAAAACTAGATTTTTGTATTCGCCACGCAGTTCTTGAATTTCTTGATCCAAAACTAGATTTTTGTATTCGCGACCAAATTTTTCATTTTCTTGATCCAAAACTAGATTTTTGTATTCGCCACGTAGTTCTTGACTTTCTTGATCCAAAACTAGATTTTTGTATTCGCGACCAAATTCTTGATTTTCTTGATCCAAAACTAGATTTTTGTATTCGCCACGCAGTTCATGATTTCCTTGATCCAAAACTAGATTTTTGTATTCGCGACCAAATTCTCGATTTTCTTGATCCAAAACTAGATTTTTTTATTCGCGACCAAATTCTTGATTTTCTTGATCCAAAACTAGATTTTTGTATTCGCGACCAAATTCTTGATTTTCTTGATCCAAAACTAGATTTTTGTATTCGCGACCAAATTCTTGATTTTCTTGATCCAAAACTAGATTTTTGTATTCGCGACCAAATTCTTCATTTTCTTGATCCAAAACTAGTTTTTTGTTTTCGCGACCAAATGCTTGATTTCCTTGATCCAAAACTAGATTTTTGTATTCGCCACGCAGTTCATGATTTCCTCGATCCAAAACTAGATTTTTGTATTCGCGACCAAATTCTTGATTTTCTTGATCCAAAACTAGATTTTTGTATTCGCCACCAAATTCTTGATTTTCTTGATCCAAAACTAGATTTTTGTATTCGCGACCAAATTCTTGATTTTCTTGATCCAAAACTAGATTTTTGTATTCGCGACCAAATTCTTGATTTTCTTGATCCAAAACTAGATTTTTGTATTCGCGACCAAATTCTTCATTTTCTTGATCCAAAACTAGATTTTTGTATTCGCCACGCAGTTCTTGATTTTCTTGATCCAAAACTAGATTCTTGTATTCGCGACCAAATTATTGACTTTCTTGATCCAAAACTAGATTTTTGTATTCGCCACCAAGTTCTTGATTTTCTTGATCCAAAACTAGATTTTTGTATTCGCCACGCAGTTCATGATTTCCTTGATCCAAAACTAGATTTTTGTATTCGCGACCAAATTCTTGATTTTCTTGATCCAAAACTAGATTTTTGTACTCGCGACCAAATTCTTGATTTTCTTGATCCAAAACTAGATTTTTGTATTCTCGACCAAATTCTTCATTTTCTTGATCCAAAACTACATTTTTGTATTCGCCACGCAGTTCTTGATTTTCTTGATCCAAAACTAGATTTTTGTATTCGCCACGCAGTTCTTGATTTTCTTGATCCAAAACTAGTTTTTTGTTTTCGCGACCAAATGTTTGATTTTCTTGATCCAAAACTAGATTTTTGTATTCGCCACGCAGTTCTTGAATTTCTTGATCCAAAACTAGATTTTTGTATTCGCGACCAAATTTTTCATTTTCTTGATCCAAAACTAGATTTTTGTATTCGCCACGTAGTTCTTGACTTTCTTGATCCAAAACTAGATTTTTGTATTCGCGACCAAATTCTTGATTTTCTTGATCCAAAACTAGATTTTTGTATTCGCCACGCAGTTCATGATTTCCTTGATCCAAAACTAGATTTTTGTATTCGCGACCAAATTCTTGATTTTCTTGATCCAAAACTAGATTTTTGTACTCGCGACCAAATTCTTGATTTTCTTGATCCAAAACTAGATTTTTGTATTCGCGACCAAATTCTTCATTTTCTTGATCCAAAACTAGTTTTTTGTTTTCGCGACCAAATGCTTGATTTCCTTGATCCAAAACTAGATTTTTGTATTCGCCACGCAGTGCTTGATTTTCTTGATCCAAAACTAGATTTTTGTATTCGCGACCAAATTCTTCATTTTCTTGATCCAAAACTAGATTTTTGTATTCGCCACGCAGTTCTTGACTTTCTTGATCCAAAACTAGATTTTTGTATTCGCGACCAAATTCTTGATTTTCTTGATCCAAAACTACATTTTTGTATTCGCCACGCAGTTCTTGATTTTCTTGATCCAAAACTAGATTTTTGTATTCGCCACGCAGTTCTTGATTTTCTTGATCCAAAACTAGTTTTTTGTTTTCGCGACCAAATGTTTGATTTTCTTGATCCAAAACTAGATTTTTGTATTCGCACGCAGTTCTTGAATTTCTTGATCCAAAACTAGATTTTTGTATTCGCGACCAAATTTTTCATTTTCTTGATCCAAAACTAGATTTTTGTATTCGCCACGTAGTTCTTGACTTTCTTGATCCAAAACTAGATTTTTGTATTCGCGACCAAATTCTTGATTTTCTTGATCCAAAACTAGATTTTTGTATTCGCCACGCAGTTCATGATTTCCTTGATCCAAAACTTGATTTTTGTATTCGCGACCAAATTCTCGATTTTCTTGATCCAAAACTAGATTTTTTTATTCGCGACCAAATTCTTGATTTTCCTGATCCAAAACAAGATTTTTGTATTCGCGACCAAATTCTTGATTTTCTTGATCCAAAACTAGATTTTTGTATTCGCGACCAAATTCTTGATTTTCTTGATCCAAAACTAGATTTTTGTATTCGCGACCAAATTCTTCATTTTCTTGATCCAAAACTAGTTTTTTGTTTTCGCGACCAAATGCTTGATTTCCTTGATCCAAAACTAGATTTTTGTATTCGCCACGCAGTGCTTGATTTTCTTGATCCAAAACTAGATTTTTGTATTCGCGACGAACTTCTTGATTTTCTTGATCCAAAACTAGATTCTTGTATTCGCGACCAAATTCTTGACTATCTTGATCCAAAACTAGATTTTTGTATTCGCCACCAAGTTCTTGATTTTCTTGATCCAAAACTAGATTTTTGTATTCGCCACGCAGTTCATGATTTCCTTGATCCAAAACTAGATTTTTGTATTCGCGACCAAATTCTTGATTTTCTTGATCCAAAACTAGATTTTTGTACTCGCGACCAAATTCTTGATTTTCTTGATCCAAAACTAGAATTTTGTATTCGCGACCAAATTCTTCATTTTCTTGATCCAAAACTAGTTTTTTGTTTTCGCGACCAAATGCTTGATTTCCTTGATCCAAAACTAGATTTTTGTATTCGCCACGCAGTGCTTGATTTTCTTGATCCAAAACTAGATTTTTGTATTCGCGACCAAATTCTTGATTTTCTTGATCCAAAATTAGATTTTTATATTCGCGACCAAATTCTTGATTTTCTTGGTCCAAAACTAGATTTTTGTATTCGCCACGCAGTTCATGATTTCCTTGATGCAAAACTAGATTTTTGTATTCGCGACCAAATTCTTGATTTTTTTGATCCAAAACTAGATTTTTGTATTGGCGACCAAATTATTGATTTTCTTGATCCAAAACTAGATTCTTGTATTCGCGACCAAATTCTTGATTTTCTTGATCCAAAACTAGATTTTTGTATTCGCGACCAAATTTTTCATTTTCTTGATCCAAAACTAAATTTTTGTATTCGCCACGTTGTTCTTGACTTTCTTGATCCAAAATTAGATTTTTGTATTCGCGACCAAATTCTTGATTTTCTTGATCCAAAACTAGATTTTTGTATTCGCCACACAGTTCATGATTTCCTTGATCCAAAACTAGATTTTTGTATTCGCGACCAAATTCTTGATTTTCTTGATCCAAAACTAGATTTTTGTATTCGCGACCAAATTCTTGATTTTCTTGATCCAAAACTAGATTTTTGTATTCGCGACCAAATTCTTGATTTTCTTGATCCAAAACTAGATTTTTGTATTCGCGACCAAATTCTTCATTTTCTTGATCCAAAACTAGATTTTTGTATTCGCGACCAAATTCTTCATTTTCTTGATCCAAAACTACTTTTTTGTTTTCGCGACCAAATGCTTGATTTCCTTGATCCAAAACTAGATTTTTGTATTCGCCACGCAGTGCTTGATTTTCTTGATCCAAAACTAGATTTTTGTATTCGCGACGAAATTCTTGATTTTCTTGATCCAAAACTAGATTCTTGTATTCGCGACCAAATTCTTGACTATCTTGATCCAAAACTAGATTTTTGTATTCGCCACCAAGTTCTTGATTTTCTTGATCCAAAACTAGATTTTTGTATTCGCCACGCAGTTCATGATTTCCTTGATCCAAAACTAGATTTTTGTATTCGCGACCAAATTCTTGATTTTCTTGATCCAAAACTAGATTTTTGTACTCGCGACCAAATTCTTGATTTTCTTGATCCAAAACTAGAATTTTGTATTCGCGACCAAATTCTTCATTTTCTTGATCCAAAACTAGTTTTTTGTTTTCGCGACCAAATGCTTGATTTTCTTGATCCAAAACTAGATTTTTGTATTCGCCACGCAGTTCTTGATTTTCTTGATCCAAAACTAGTTTTTTGTTTTCGCGACCAAATGTTTGAATTTCTTGATCCAAAACTAGATTTTTGTATTCGCCACGCAGTTCTTGAATTTCTTGATCCAAAACTAGATTTTTGTATTCGCGACCATATTTTTCATTTTCTGGATCCAAAACTAGATTTTTGTATTCGCCACGCAGTTCATGATTTCCTCGATCCAAAACTAGATTTTTGTATTCGCGACCAAATTCTTGATTTTCTTGATCCAAAACTAGATTTTTGTATTCGCCACCAAATTCTTGATTTTCTTGATCCAAAACTAGATTTTTGTATTCGCGACCAAATTCTTGATTTTCTTGATCCAAAACTAGATTTTTGTATTCGCGACCAAATTCTTGATTTTCTTGATCCAAAACTAGATTTTTGTATTCGCGACCAAATTCTTCATTTTCTTGATCCAAAACTAGATTTTTGTATTCGCGACCAAATTCTTCATTTTCTTGATCCAAAACTAGATTTTTGTATTCGCCACGCAGTTCTTGATTTTCTTGATCCAAAACTAGATTCTTGTATTCGCGACCAAATTATTGACTTTCTTGATCCAAAACTAGATTTTTGTATTCGCCACCAAGTTCTTGATTTTCTTGATCCAAAACTAGATTTTTGTATTCGCCACGCAGTTCATGATTTCCTTGATCCAAAACTAGATTTTTGTATTCGCGACCAAATTTTTGATTTTCTTGATCCAAAACTAGATTTTTGTACTCGCGACCAAATTCTTGATTTTCTTGATCCAAAACTAGATTTTTGTATTCGCGACCAAATTCTTCATTTTCTTGATCCAAAACTAGTTTTTTGTTTTCGCGACCAAATGCTTGATTTCCTTGATCCAAAACTAGATTTTTGTATTCGCCACGCAGTGCTTGATTTTCTTGATCCAAAACTAGATTTTTGTATTCGCGACCAAATTCTTCATTTTCTTGATCCAAAACTAGATTTTTGTATTCGCCACGCAGTTCTTGACTTTCTTGATCCAAAACTGGATTTTTGTATTCGCGACCAAATTCTTGATTTTCTTGATCCAAAACTACATTTTTGTATTCGCCACGCAGTTCTTGATTTTCTTGATCCTAAACTAGATTTTTGTATTCGCCACGCAGTTCTTGATTTTCTTGATCCAAAACTAGTTTTTTGTTTTCGCGACCAAATGTTTGATTTTCTTGATCCAAAACTAGATTTTTGTATTCGCCACGCAGTTCTTGAATTTCTTGATCCAAAACTAGATTTTTGTATTCGCGACCAAATTTTTCATTTTCTTGATCCAAAACTAGATTTTTGTATTCGCCACGTAGTTCTTGACTTTCTTGATCCAAAACTAGATTTTTGTATTCGCGACCAAATTCTTGATTTTCTTGATCCAAAACTAGATTTTTGTATTCGCCACGCAGTTCATGATTTCCTTGATCCAAAACTAGATTTTTGTATTCGCGACCAAATTCTCGATTTTCTTGATCCAAAACTAGATTTTTTTATTCGCGACCAAATTCTTGATTTTCTTGATCCAAAACTAGATTTTTGTATTCGCGACCAAATTCTTGATTTTCTTGATCCAAAACTAGATTTTTGTATTCGCGACCAAATTCTTGATTTTCTTGATCCAAAACTAGATTTTTGTATTCGCGACCAAATTCTTCATTTTCTTGATCCAAAACTAGTTTTTTGTTTTCGCGACCAAATGCTTGATTTCCTTGATCCAAAACTAGATTTTTGTATTCGCCACGCAGTTCATGATTTCCTCGATCCAAAACTAGATTTTTGTATTCGCGACCAAATTCTTGATTTTCTTGATCCAAAACTAGATTTTTGTATTCGCCACCAAATTCTTGATTTTCTTGATCCAAAACTAGATTTTTGTATTCGCGACCAAATTCTTGATTTTCTTGATCCAAAACTAGATTTTTGTATTCGCGACCAAATTCTTGATTTTCTTGATCCAAAACTAGATTTTTGTATTCGCGACCAAATTCTTCATTTTCTTGATCCAAAACTAGATTTTTGTATTCGCCACGCAGTTCTTGATTTTCTTGATCCAAAACTAGATTCTTGTATTCGCGACCAAATTATTGACTTTCTTGATCCAAAACTAGATTTTTGTATTCGCCACCAAGTTCTTGATTTTCTTGATCCAAAACTAGATTTTTGTATTCGCCACGCAGTTCATGATTTCCTTGATCCAAAACTAGATTTTTGTATTCGCGACCAAATTCTTGATTTTCTTGATCCAAAACTAGATTTTTGTACTCGCGACCAAATTCTTGATTTTCTTGATCCAAAACTAGATTTTTGTATTCTCGACCAAATTCTTCATTTTCTTGATCCAAAACTACATTTTTGTATTCGCCACGCAGTTCTTGATTTTCTTGATCCAAAACTAGATTTTTGTATTCGCCACGCAGTTCTTGATTTTCTTGATCCAAAACTAGTTTTTTGTTTTCGCGACCAAATGTTTGATTTTCTTGATCCAAAACTAGATTTTTGTATTCGCCACGCAGTTCTTGAATTTCTTGATCCAAAACTAGATTTTTGTATTCGCGACCAAATTTTTCATTTTCTTGATCCAAAACTAGATTTTTGTATTCGCCACGTAGTTCTTGACTTTCTTGATCCAAAACTAGATTTTTGTATTCGCGACCAAATTCTTGATTTTCTTGATCCAAAACTAGATTTTTGTATTCGCCACGCAGTTCATGATTTCCTTGATCCAAAACTAGATTTTTGTATTCGCGACCAAATTCTTGATTTTCTTGATCCAAAACTAGATTTTTGTACTCGCGACCAAATTCTTGATTTTCTTGATCCAAAACTAGATTTTTGTATTCGCGACCAAATTCTTCATTTTCTTGATCCAAAACTAGTTTTTTGTTTTCGCGACCAAATGCTTGATTTCCTTGATCCAAAACTAGATTTTTGTATTCGCCACGCAGTGCTTGATTTTCTTGATCCAAAACTAGATTTTTGTATTCGCGACCAAATTCTTCCTTTTCTTAATCCAAAACTAGATTTTTGTATTCGCCACGCAGTTCTTGACTTTCTTGATCCAAAACTAGATTTTTGTATTCGCGACCAAATTCTTGATTTTCTTGATCCAAAACTACATTTTTGTATTCGCCACGCAGTTCTTGATTTTCTTGATCCAAAACTAGATTTTTGTATTCGCCACGCAGTTCTTGATTTTCTTGATCCAAAACTAGTTTTTTGTTTTCGCGACCAAATGTTTGATTTTCTTGATCCAAAACTAGATTTTTGTATTCGCACGCAGTTCTTGAATTTCTTGATCCAAAACTAGATTTTTGTATTCGCGACCAAATTTTTCATTTTCTTGATCCAAAACTAGATTTTTGTATTCGCCACGTAGTTCTTGACTTTCTTTATCCAAAACTAGATTTTTGTATTCGCGACCAAATTCTTGATTTTCTTGATCCAAAACTAGATTTTTGTATTCGCCACGCAGTTCATGATTTCCTTGATCCAAAACTTGATTTTTGTATTCGCGACCAAATTCTCGATTTTCTTGATCCAAAACTAGATTTTTTTATTCGCGACCAAATTCTTGATTTTCCTGATCCAAAACAAGATTTTTGTATTCGCGACCAAATTCTTGATTTTCTTGATCCAAAACTAGATTTTTGTATTCGCGACCAAATTCTTGATTTTCTTGATCCAAAACTAGATTTTTGTATTCGCGACCAAATTCTTCATTTTCTTGATCCAAAACTAGTTTTTTGTTTTCGCGACCAAATGCTTGATTTCCTTGATCCAAAACTAGATTTTTGTATTCGCCACGCAGTGCTTGATTTTCTTGATCCAAAACTAGATTTTTGTATTCGCGACGAAATTCTTGATTTTCTTGATCCAAAACTAGATTTTTGTACTCGCGACCAAATTCTTGATTTTCTTGATCCAAAACTAGAATTTTGTATTCGCGACCAAATTCTTCATTTTCTTGATCCAAAACTAGTTTTTTGTTTTCGCGACCAAATGCTTGATTTCCTTGATCCAAAACTAGATTTTTGTATTCGCCACGCAGTGCTTGATTTTCTTGATCCAAAACTAGATTTTTGTATTCGCGACCAAATTCTTGATTTTCTTGATCCAAAATTAGATTTTTATATTCGCGACCAAATTCTTGATTTTCTTGGTCCAAAACTAGATTTTTGTATTCGCCACGCAGTTCATGATTTCCTTGATGCAAAACTAGATTTTTGTATTCGCGACCAAATTCTTGATTTTTTTGATCCAAAACTAGATTTTTGTATTGGCGACCAAATTATTGATTTTCTTGATCCAAAACTAGATTCTTGTATTCGCGACCAAATTCTTGATTTTCTTGATCCAAAACTAGATTTTTGTATTCGCGACCAAATTTTTCATTTTCTTGATCCAAAACTAAATTTTTGTATTCGCCACGCAGTTCATGATTTCCTTGATCCAAAACTAGATTTTTGTATTCGCGACCAAATTCTTGATTTTCTTGATCCAAAACTAGATTTTTGTATTCGCGACCAAATTCTTGATTTTCTTGATCCAAAACTAGATTTTTGTATTCGCGACCAAATTCTTGATTTTCTTGATCCAAAACTAGATTTTTGTATTCGCGACCAAATTCTTCATTTTCTTGATCCAAAACTAGTTTTTTGTTTTCGCGACCAAATGCTTGATTTCCTTGATCCAAAACTAGATTTTTGTATTCGCCACGCAGTGCTTGATTTTCTTGATCCAAAACTAGATTTTTGTATTCGCGACGAAATTCTTGATTTTCTTGATCCAAAACTAGATTTTTGTATTCGCGACCAAATTCTTGATTTTTTTGATCCAAAACTAGATTTTTGTATTGGCGACCAAATTATTGATTTTCTTGATCCAAAACTAGATTCTTGTATTCGCGACCAAATTCTTGATTTTTTTGATCCAAAACTAGATTTTTGTATTGGCGACCAAATTATTGATTTTCTTGATCCAAAACTAGATTCTTGTATTCGCGACCAAATTCTTGATTTTCTTGATCCAAAACTAGATTTTTGTATTCGCGACCAAATTTTTCATTTTCTTGATCCAAAACTAAATTTTTGTATTCGCCACGTTGTTCTTGACTTTCTTGATCCAAAATTAGATTTTTGTATTCGCGACCAAATTCTTGATTTTCTTGATCCAAAACTAGATTTTTGTATTCGCCACACAGTTCATGATTTCCTTGATCCAAAACTAGATTTTTGTATTCGCGACCAAATTCTTGATTTTCTTGATCCAAAACTAGATTTTTGTATTCGCGACCAAATTCTTGATTTTCTTGATCCAAAACTAGATTTTTGTATTCGCGACCAAATTCTTGATTTTCTTGATCCAAAACTAGATTTTTGTATTCGCGACCAAATTCTTCATTTTCTTGATCCAAAACTAGATTTTTGTATTCGCGACCAAATTCTTCATTTTCTTGATCCAAAACTAGTTTTTTGTTTTCGCGACCAAATGCTTGATTTCCTTGATCCAAAACTAGATTTTTGTATTCGCCACGCAGTGCTTGATTTTCTTGATCCAAAACTAGATTCTTGTATTCGCGACCAAATTCTTGACTATCTTGATCCAAAACTAGATTTTTGTATTCGCCACCAAGTTCTTGATTTTCTTGATCCAAAACTAGATTTTTGTATTCGCCACGCAGTTCATGATTTCCTTGATCCAAAACTAGATTTTTGTATTCGCGACCAAATTCTTGATTTTCTTGATCCAAAACTAGATTTTTGTACTCGCGACCAAATTCTTGATTTTCTTGATCCAAAACTAGAATTTTGTATTCGCGACCAAATTCTTCATTTTCTTGATCCAAAACTAGTTTTTTGTTTTCGCGACCAAATGCTTGATTTCCTTGATCCAAAACTAGATTTTTGTATTCGCCACGCAGTGCTTGATTTTCTTGATCCAAAACTAGATTTTTGTATTCGCGACCAAATTCTTGATTTTCTTGATCCAAAATTAGATTTTTATATTCGCGACCAAATTCTTGATTTTCTTGGTCCAAAACTAGATTTTTGTATTCGCCACGCAGTTCATGATTTCCTTGATGCAAAACTAGATTTTTGTATTCGCGACCAAATTCTTGATTTTTTTGATCCAAAACTAGATTTTTGTATTGGCGACCAAATTATTGATTTTCTTGATCCAAAACTAGATTCTTGTATTCGCGACCAAATTCTTGATTTTCTTGATCCAAAACTAGATTTTTGTATTCGCGACCAAATTTTTCATTTTCTTGATCCAAAACTAAATTTTTGTATTCGCCACGTTGTTCTTGGCTTTCTTGATCCAAAATTAGATTTTTGTATTCGCGACCAAATTCTTGATTTTCTTGATCCAAAACTAGATTTTTGTATTCGCCACACAGTTCATGATTTCCTTGATCCAAAACTAGATTTTTGTATTCGCGACCAAATTCTTGATTTTCTTGATCCAAAACTAGATTTTTGTATTCGCGACCAAATTCTTGATTTTCTTGATCCAAAACTAGATTTTTGTATTCGCGACCAAATTCTTGATTTTCTTGATCCAAAACTAGATTTTTGTATTCGCGACCAAATTCTTCATTTTCTTGATCCAAAACTAGTTTTTTGTTTTCGCGACCAAATGCTTGATTTCCTTGATCCAAAACTAGATTTTTGTATTCGCCACGCAGTGCTTGATTTTCTTGATCCAAAACTAGATTTTTGTATTCGCGACGAAATTCTTGATTTTCTTGATCCAAAACTAGATTCTTGTATTCGCGACCAAATTCTTGACTATCTTGATCCAAAACTAGATTTTTGTATTCGCCACCAAGTTCTTGATTTTCTTGATCCAAAACTAGATTTTTGTATTCGCCACGCAGTTCATGATTTCCTTGATCCAAAACTAGATTTTTGTATTCGCGACCAAATTCTTGATTTTCTTGATCCAAAACTAGATTTTTGTACTCGCGACCAAATTCTTGATTTTCTTGATCCAAAACTAGAATTTTGTATTCGCGACCAAATTCTTCATTTTCTTGATCCAAAACTAGTTTTTTGTTTTCGCGACCAAATGCTTGATTTCCTTGATCCAAAACTAGATTTTTGTATTCGCCACGCAGTGCTTGATTTTCTTGATCCAAAACTAGATTTTTGTATTCGCGACCAAATTCTTGATTTTCTTGATCCAAAATTAGATTTTTATATTCGCGACCAAATTCTTGATTTTCTTGGTCCAAAACTAGATTTTTGTATTCGCCACGCAGTTCATGATTTCCTTGATGCAAAACTAGATTTTTGTATTCGCGACCAAATTCTTGATTTTTTTGATCCAAAACTAGATTTTTGTATTGGCGACCAAATTATTGATTTTCTTGATCCAAAACTAGATTCTTGTATTCGCGACCAAATTCTTGATTTTCTTGATCCAAAACTAGATTTTTGTATTCGCGACCAAATTTTTCATTTTCTTGATCCAAAACTAAATTTTTGTATTCGCCACGTTGTTCTTGGCTTTCTTGATCCAAAATTAGATTTTTGTATTCGCGACCAAATTCTTGATTTTCTTGATCCAAAACTAGATTTTTGTATTCGCCACACAGTTCATGATTTCCTTGATCCAAAACTAGATTTTTGTATTCGCGACCAAATTCTTGATTTTCTTGATCCAAAACTAGATTTTTGTATTCGCGACCAAATTCTTGATTTTCTTGATCCAAAACTAGATTTTTGTATTCGCGACCAAATTCTTGATTTTCTTGATCCAAAACTAGATTTTTGTATTCGCGACCAAATTCTTCATTTTCTTGATCCAAAACTAGTTTTTTGTTTTCGCGACCAAATGCTTGATTTCCTTGATCCAAAACTAGATTTTTGTATTCGCCACGCAGTGCTTGATTTTCTTGATCCAAAACTAGATTTTTGTATTCGCGACGAAATTCTTGATTTTCTTGATCCAAAACTAGATTCTTGTATTCGCGACCAAATTCTTGACTATCTTGATCCAAAACTAGATTTTTGTATTCGCCACCAAGTTCTTGATTTTCTTGATCCAAAACTAGATTTTTGTATTCGCCACGCAGTTCATGATTTCCTTGATCCAAAACTAGATTTTTGTATTCGCGACCAAATTCTTGATTTTCTTGATCCAAAACTAGATTTTTGTACTCGCGACCAAATTCTTGATTTTCTTGATCCAAAACTAGAATTTTGTATTCGCGACCAAATTCTTCATTTTCTTGATCCAAAACTAGTTTTTTGTTTTCGCGACCAAATGCTTGATTTCCTTGATCCAAAACTAGATTTTTGTATTCGCCACGCAGTGCTTGATTTTCTTGATCCAAAACTAGATTTTTGTATTCGCGACCAAATTCTTGATTTTCTTGATCCAAAATTAGATTTTTATATTCGCGACCAAATTCTTGATTTTCTTGGTCCAAAACTAGATTTTTGTATTCGCCACGCAGTTCATGATTTCCTTGATGCAAAACTAGATTTTTGTATTCGCGACCAAATTCTTGATTTTTTTGATCCAAAACTAGATTTTTGTATTGGCGACCAAATTATTGATTTTCTTGATCCAAAACTAGATTCTTGTATTCGCGACCAAATTCTTGATTTTCTTGATCCAAAACTAGATTTTTGTATTCGCCACGCAGTTCTTGACTTTCTTGATCCAAAACTAGATTTTTGTATTCGCGACCAAATTCTTCATTTTCTTGATCCAAAACTAGATTTTTGTATTCGCCACGCAGTTCTTGACTTTCTTGATCCAAAAATAGATTTTTATATTCGCGACGAAATTCTTGATTTTCTTGATCCAAAACTAGATTTTTGTATTCGCGACCAAATTCTTGATTTTCTTGATCCAAAACTAGATTTTTGTATTCGCGACCAAATTCTTCATTTTCTTGATCCAAAACTAGATTTTTGTATTCGCGACCAAATTCTTCATTTTCTTGATCCAAAACTTGATTTTTGTATTCGCCACGCAGTTCTTGATTTTCTTGATCCAAAACTTGATTCTTGTATTCGCGACCAAATTATTGACTTTCTTGATCCAAAACTAGATTTTTGTATTCGCCACCAAGTTCTTGATTTTCTTGATCCAAAACTAGATTTTTGTATTCGCCACGCAGTTCATTATTTCCTTGATCCAAAACTAGATTTTTGTATTCGCAACCAAATTCTTGATTTTCTTGATCCAAAACTAGATTTTTGTACTCGCGACCAAATTCTTGATTTTCTTGATCCAAAACTAGATTTTTGTATTCGCGACCAAATTCTTCATTTTCTTGATCCAAAACTAGTTTTTTATTTTCGCGACCAAATGCATGATTTCCTTGATCCAAAACTACATTTTTGTATTCGCCACGCAGTTCTTGATTTTCTTGATCCAAAACTAGATTTTTGTATTCGCCACGCAGTTCTTGATTTTCTTGATCCAAAACTAGTTTTTTGTTTTCGCGACCAAATGTTTGATTTTCTTGATCCAAAACTAGATTTTTGTATTCGCCACGCAGTTCTTGAATTTCTTGATCCAAAACTAGATTTTTGTATTCGCGACCAAATTTTTCATTTTCTTGATCCAAAACTAGATTTTTGTATTCGCCACGAGTTCTTGACTTTCTTGATCCAAAACTAGATTTTTGTATTCGCGACCAAATTCTTGATTTTCTTGATCCAAAACTAGATTTTTGTATTCGCCACGCTGTTCATGATTTCCTTGATCCAAAACTAGATTTTTGTATTCGCGACCAAATTCTCGATTTTCTTGATCCAAAACTAGATTTTGTATTCGCGACCAAATTCTTGATTTCCTTGATCCAAAACTAGATTTTTGTATTCGCCACGCAGTGATTGATTTTCTTGATCCAAAACTAGATTTTTGTATTCGCGACGAAATTCTTGATTTTCTTGATCCAAAACTAGATTCTTGTATTCGCGACCAAATTCTTGACTATCTTGATCCAAAACTAGATTTTTGTATTCGCCACCAAGTTCTTGATTTTCTTGATCCAAAACTAGATTTTTGTATTCGCCACGCAGTTCATTATTTCCTTGATCCAAAACTAGATTTTTGTATTCGCAACCAAATTCTTGATTTTCTTGATCCAAAACTAGATTTTTGTACTCGCGACCAAATTCTTGATTTTCTTGATCCAAAACTAGATTTTTGTATTCGCGACCAAATTCTTCATTTTCTTGATCCAAAACTAGTTTTTTGTTTTCGCGACCAAATGCTTGATTTCCTTGATCCAAAACTAGATTTTTGTATTCGCCACGCAGTGCTTGATTTTCTTGATCCAAAACTAGATTTTTGTATTCGCGACCAAATTCTTGATTTTCTTGATCCAAAATTAGATTTTTATATTCGCGACCAAATTCTTGATTTTCTTGGTCCAAAACTAGATTTTTGTATTCGCCACGCAGTTCATGATTTCCTTGATGCAAAACTAGATTTTTGTATTCGCGACCAAATTCTTGATTTTTTTGATCCAAAACTAGATTTTTGTATTGGCGACCAAATTATTGATTTTCTTGATCCAAAACTAGATTCTTGTATTCGCGACCAAATTCTTGATTTTCTTGATCCAAAACTAGATTTTTGTATTCGCCACGCAGTTCTTGACTTTCTTGATCCAAAACTAGATTTTTGTATTCGCGACCAAATTCTTCATTTTCTTGATCCAAAACTAGATTTTTGTATTCGCCACGCAGTTCTTGACTTTCTTGATCCAAAAATAGATTTTTATATTCGCGACGAAATTCTTGATTTTCTTGATCCAAAACTAGATTTTTGTATTCGCGACCAAATTCTTGATTTTCTTGATCCAAAACTAGATTTTTGTATTCGCGACCAAATTCTTCATTTTCTTGATCCAAAACTAGATTTTTGTATTCGCGACCAAATTCTTCATTTTCTTGATCCAAAACTTGATTTTTGTATTCGCCACGCAGTTCTTGATTTTCTTGATCCAAAACTTGATTCTTGTATTCGCGACCAAATTATTGACTTTCTTGATCCAAAACTAGATTTTTGTATTCGCCACCAAGTTCTTGATTTTCTTGATCCAAAACTAGATTTTTGTATTCGCCACGCAGTTCATTATTTCCTTGATCCAAAACTAGATTTTTGTATTCGCAACCAAATTCTTGATTTTCTTGATCCAAAACTAGATTTTTGTACTCGCGACCAAATTCTTGATTTTCTTGATCCAAAACTAGATTTTTGTATTCGCGACCAAATTCTTCATTTTCTTGATCCAAAACTAGTTTTTTATTTTCGCGACCAAATGCATGATTTCCTTGATCCAAAACTACATTTTTGTATTCGCCACGCAGTTCTTGATTTTCTTGATCCAAAACTAGATTTTTGTATTCGCCACGCAGTTCTTGATTTTCTTGATCCAAAACTAGTTTTTTGTTTTCGCGACCAAATGTTTGATTTTCTTGATCCAAAACTAGATTTTTGTATTCGCCACGCAGTTCTTGAATTTCTTGATCCAAAACTAGATTTTTGTATTCGCGACCAAATTTTTCATTTTCTTGATCCAAAACTAGATTTTTGTATTCGCCACGCAGTTCTTGATTTTCTTGATCCAAAACTAGTTTTTTGTTTTCGCGACCAAATGTTTGATTTTCTTGATCCAAAACTAGATTTTTGTATTCGCCACGCAGTTCTTGAATTTCTTGATCCAAAACTAGATTTTTGTATTCGCGACCAAATTTTTCATTTTCTTGATCCAAAACTAGATTTTTGTATTCGCCACGAGTTCTTGACTTTCTTGATCCAAAACTAGATTTTTGTATTCGCGACCAAATTCTTGATTTTCTTGATCCAAAACTAGATTTTTGTATTCGCCACGCAGTTCATGATTTCCTTGATCCAAAACTAGATTTTTGTATTCGCGACCAAATTCTCGATTTTCTTGATCCAAAACTAGATTTTGTATTCGCGACCAAATTCTTGATTTCCTTGATCCAAAACTAGATTTTTGTATTCGCCACGCAGTGCTTGATTTTCTTGATCCAAAACTAGATTTTTGTATTCGCGACGAAATTCTTGATTTTCTTCATCCAAAACTAGATTCTTGTATTCGCGACCAAATTCTTGACTATCTTGATCCAAAACTAGATTTTTGTATTCGCCACCAAGTTCTTGATTTTCTTGATCCAAAACTAGATTTTTGTATTCGCCACGCAGTTCTTGATTTCCTTGATCCAAAACTAGATTTTTGTATTCTCGACCAAATTCTTGATTTTCTTGATCCAAAACTAGATTTTTGTATTCGCGACCAAATTCTTGATTTTCTTGATCCAAAACTAGATTTTTGTATTCGCGACCAAATTCTTCATTTTCTTGATCCAAAACTAGATTTTTGTATTCGCGACCAAATTCTTCATTTTCTTGATCCAAAACTAGATTTTTGTATTCGCCACGCAGTTCTTGACTTTCTTGATCCAAAACTAGATTTTTGTACTCGCGACCAAATTCTTGATTTTCTTGATCCAAAACTAGATTTTTGTATTCGCGACCAAATTCTTCATTTTCTTGATCCAAAACTAGTTTTTTATTTTCGCGACCAAATGCTTGATTTCCTTGATCCAAAACTACATTTTTGTATTCGCCACGCAGTTCTTGATTTTCTTGATCCAAAACTAGATTTTTGTATTCGCCACGCAGTTCTTGATTTTCTTGATCCAAAACTAGTTTTTTGTTTTCGCGACCAAATGTTTGATTTTCTTGATCCAAAACTAGATTTTTGTATTCGCCACGCAGTTCTTGAATTTCTTGATCCAAAACTAGATTTTTGTATTCGCGACCAAATTTTTCATTTTCTTGATGCAAAACTAGATTTTTGTATTCGCCACGAGTTCTTGACTTTCTTGATCCAAAACTAGATTTTTGTATTCGCGACCAAATTCTTGATTTTCTTGATCCAAAACTAGATTTTTGTATTCGCCACGCTGTTCATGATTTCCTTGATCCAAAACTAGATTTTTGTATTCGCGACCAAATTCTCGATTTTCTTGATCCAAAACTAGATTTTGTATTCGCGACCAAATTCTTGATTTCCTTGATCCAAAACTAGATTTTTGTATTCGCCACGCAGTGATTGATTTTCTTGATCCAAAACTAGATTTTTGTATTCGCGACGAAATTCTTGATTTTCTTGATCCAAAACTAGATTCTTGTATTCGCGACCAAATTCTTGACTATCTTGATCCAAAACTAGATTTTTGTATTCGCCACCAAGTTCTTGATTTTCTTGATCCAAAACTAGATTTTTGTATTCGCCACGCAGTTCTTGATTTCCTTGATCCAAAACTAGATTTTTGTATTCGCGACCAAATTCTTGATTTTCTTGATCCAAAACTAGATTTTTGTATTCGCGACCAAATTCTTCATTTTCTTGATCCAAAACTAGATTTTTGTATTCGCCACGCAGTTCTTGACTTTCTTGATCCAAAACTAGATTTTTGTAATCGCGACCAAATTCTTGATTTTCTTGATCCAAAACTAGATTTTTGTATTCGCCACGCAGTTCATGATTTCCTTGATCCAAAACTAGATTTTTGTATTCGCAACCAAATTCTTGATTTTCTTGATCCAAAACTAGATTTTTGTATTCGCGACCAAATTCTTCATTTTCTTGATCCAAAACTAGATTTTTGTATTCGCGACCAAATTCTTCAATTTCTTGATCCAAAACTAGTTTTTTGTTTTCGCGACCAAATCCTTGATTTCCTTGATCCAAAACTAGATTTTTGTATTCGCCACGCAGTTCATGATTTCCTTGATCCAAAACTAGATTTTTGTATTCGCGACCAAATTCTCGATTTTCTTGATCCAAAACTAGATTTTGTATTCGCGACCAAATTCTTGATTTCCTTGATCCAAAACTAGATTTTTGTATTCGCCACGCAGTGATTGATTTTCTTGATCCAAAACTAGATTTTTGTATTCGCGACGAAATTCTTGATTTTCTTGATCCAAAACTAGATTCTTGTATTCGCGACCAAATTCTTGACTATCTTGATCCAAAACTAGATTTTTGTATTCGCCACCAAGTTCTTGAGTTTCTTGATCCAAAACTAGATTTTTGTATTCGCCACGCAGTTCTTGATTTCCTTGATCCAAAACTAGATTTTTGTATTCGCGACCAAATTCTTGATTTTCTTGATCCAAAACTAGATTTTTGTATTCGCGACCAAATGCTTGATTTCCTTGATCCAAAACTAGATTTTTGTATTCGCCACGCAGTGCTTGATTTTCTTGATCCAAAACTAGATTTTTGTATTCGCGACCAAATTCTTGATTTTCTTGATCCAAAATTAGATTTTTATATTCGCGACCAAATTCTTGATTTTCTTGGTCCAAAACTAGATTTTTGTATTCGCCACGCAGTTCATGATTTCCTTGATGCAAAACTAGATTTTTGTATTCGCGACCAAATTCTTGATTTTTTTGATCCAAAACTAGATTTTTGTATTGGCGACCAAATTATTGATTTTCTTGATCCAAAACTAGATTCTTGTATTCGCGACCAAATTCTTGATTTTCTTGATCCAAAACTAGTTTTTTGTTTTCGCGACCAAATGCTTGATTTCCTTGATCCAAAACTAGATTTTTGTATTCGCCACGCAGTGCTTGATTTTCTTGATCCAAAACTAGATTTTTGTATTCGCGACCAAATTCTTGATTTTCTTGATCCAAAATTAGATTTTTATATTCGCGACCAAATTCTTGATTTTCTTGGTCCAAAACTAGATTTTTGTATTCGCCACGCAGTTCATGATTTCCTTGATGCAAAACTAGATTTTTGTATTCGCGACCAAATTCTTGATTTTTTTGATCCAAAACTAGATTTTTGTATTGGCGACCAAATTATTGATTTTCTTGATCCAAAACTAGATTCTTGTATTCGCGACCAAATTCTTGATTTTCTTGATCCAAAACTAGATTTTTGTATTCGCGACCAAATTCTTCATTTTCTTGATCCAAAACTAGATTTTTGTATTCGCCACGCAGTTCTTGACTTTCTTGATCCAAAACTAGATTTTTGTATTCGCGACCAAATTCTTCATTTTCTTGATCCAAAACTAGATTTTTGTATTCGCCACGCAGTTCTTGACTTTCTTGATCCAAAAATAGATTTTTATATTCGCGACGAAAATCTTGATTTTCTTGATCCAAAACTAGATTTTTGTATTCGCGACCAAATTCTTGATTTTCTTGATCCAAAACTAGATTTTTGTATTCGCGACCAAATTCTTCATTTTCTTGATCCAAAACTAGATTTTTGTATTCGCGACCAAATTCTTCATTTTCTTGATCCAAAACTTGATTTTTGTATTCGCCACGCAGTTCTTGATTTTCTTGATCCAAAACTAGATTCTTGTATTCGCGACCAAATTATTGACTTTCTTGATCCAAAACTAGATTTTTGTATTCGCCACCAAGTTCTTGATTTTCTTGATCCAAAACTAGATTTTTGTATTCGCCACGCAGTTCATGATTTCCTTGATCCAAAACTAGATTTTTGTATTCGCAACCAAATTCTTGATTTTCTTGATCCAAAACTAGATTTTTGTACTCGCGACCAAATTCTTGATTTTCTTGATCCAAAACTAGATTTTTGTATTCGCGACCAAATTCTTCATTTTCTTGATCCAAAACTAGTTTTTTATTTTCGCGACCAAATGCATGATTTCCTTGATCCAAAACTACATTTTTGTATTCGCCACGCAGTTCTTGATTTTCTTGATCCAAAACTAGATTTTTGTATTCGCCACGCAGTTCTTGATTTTCTTGATCCAAAACTAGTTTTTTGTTTTCGCGACCAAATGTTTGATTTTCTTGATCCAAAACTAGATTTTTGTATTCGCCACGCAGTTCTTGAATTTCTTGATCCAAAACTAGATTTTTGTATTCGCGACCAAATTTTTCATTTTCTTGATCCAAAACTAGATTTTTGTATTCGCCACGAGTTCTTGACTTTCTTGATCCAAAACTAGATTTTTGTATTCGCGACCAAATTCTTGATTTTCTTGATCCAAAACTAGATTTTTGTATTCGCCACGCAGTTCATGATTTCCTTGATCCAAAACTAGATTTTTGTATTCGCGACCAAATTCTCGATTTTCTTGATCCAAAACTAGATTTTGTATTCGCGACCAAATTCTTGATTTCCTTGATCCAAAACTAGATTTTTGTATTCGCCACGCAGTGCTTGATTTTCTTGATCCAAAACTAGATTTTTGTATTCGCGACGAAATTCTTGATTTTCTTGATCCAAAACTAGATTCTTGTATTCGCGACCAAATTCTTGACTATCTTGATCCAAAACTAGATTTTTGTATTCGCCACCAAGTTCTTGATTTGCTTGATCCAAAACTAGATTTTTGTATTCGCCACGCAGTTCTTGATTTCCTTGATCCAAAACTAGATTTTTGTATTCGCGACCAAATTCTTGATTTTCTTGATCCAAAACTAGATTTTTGTATTCGCGACCAAATTCTTCATTTTCTTGATCCAAAACTAGATTTTTGTATTCGCGACCAAATTCTTCATTTTCTTGATCCAAAACTAGATTTTTGTATTCGCGACCAAATTCTTCATTTTCTTGATCCAAAACTAGATTTTTGTATTCGCCACGCAGTTCTTGACTTTCTTGATCCAAAACTAGATTTTTGTATTCGCGACCAAATTCTTGATTTTCTTGATCCAAAACTAGATTTTTGTATTCGCCACGCAGTTCATGATTTCCTTGATCCAAAACTAGATTTTTGTATTCGCAACCAAATTCTTGATTTTCTTGATCCAAAACTAGATTTTTGTACTCGCGACCAAATTCTTGATTTTCTTGATCCAAAACTAGATTTTTGTATTCGCGACCAAATTCTTCATTTTCTTGATCCAAAACTAGTTTTTTATTTTCGCGACCAAATGCTTGATTTCCTTGATCCAAAACTACATTTTTGTATTCGCCACGCAGTTCTTGATTTTCTTGATCCAAAACTAGATTTTTGTATTCGCCACGCAGTTCTTGATTTTCTTGATCCAAAACTAGTTTTTTGTTTTCGCGACCAAATGTTTGATTTTCTTGATCCAAAACTAGATTTTTGTATTCGCCACGCAGTTCTTGAATTTCTTGATCCAAAATTAGATTTTTGTATTCGCGACCAAATTTTTCATTTTCTTCATCCAAAACTAGATTTTTGTATTCGCCACGTAGTTCTTGACTTTCTTGATCCAAAACTAGATTTTTGTATTCGCGACCAAATTCTTGATTTTCTTGATCCAAAACTAGATTTTTGTATTCGCCACGCAGTTCATGATTTCCTTGATCCAAAACTAGATTTTTGTATTCGCGACCAAATTCTCGATTTTCTTGATCCAAAACTAGATTTTGTATTCGCGAACAAATTCTTGATTTCCTTGATCCAAAACTAGATTTTTGTATTCGCCACGCAGTGCTTGATTTTCTTGATCCAAAACTAGATTTTTGTATTCGCGACGAAATTCTTGATTTTCTTGATCCAAAACTAGATTCTTGTATTCGCGACCAAATTCTTGACTATCTTGATCCAAAACTAGATTTTTGTATTCGCCACCAAGTTCTTGATTTTCTTGATCCAAAACTAGATTTTTGTATTCGCCACGCAGTTCATGATTTCCTTGATCCAAAACTAGATTTTTGTAGTCGCGACCAAATTCTTGATTTTCTTGATCCAAAACTAGATTTTTGTACTCGCGACCAAATTCTTCATTTTCTTGATCCAAAACTAGAATTTTGTATTCGCGACCAAATTCTTCATTTTCTTGATCCAAAACTAGTTTTTTGTTTTCGCGACCAAATGCTTGATTTCCTTGATCCAAAACTAGATTTTTGTATTCGCCACGCAGTGCTTGATTTTCTTGATCCAAAACTAGATTTTTGTATTCGCGACCAAATTCTTGATTTTCTTGATCCAAAATTAGATTTTTATATTCGCGACCAAATTCTTGATTTTCTTGGTCCAAAACTAGATTTTTGTATTCGCCACGCAGTTCATGATTTCCTTGATGCAAAACTAGATTTTTGTATTCGCGACCAAATTCTTGATTTTTTTGATCCAAAACTAGATTTTTGTATTGGCGACCAAATTCTTGATTTTCTTGATCCAAAACTAGATTCTTGTATTCGCGACCAAATTCTTGATTTTCTTGATCCAAAACTAGATTTTTGTATTCGCGACCAAATTTTTCATTTTCTTGATCCAAAACTAAATTTTTGTATTCGCCACGTTGTTCTTGACTTTCTTGATCCAAAATTAGATTTTTTTATTCGCGACCAAATTCTTGATTTTCTTGATCCAAAACTAGATTTTTGTATTCGCCACACAGTTCATGATTTCCTTGATCCAAAACTAGATTTTTGTATTCGCGACCAAATTCTTGATTTTCTTGATCCAAAACTAGATTTTTGTATTCGCGACCAAATTCTTGATTTTCTTGATCCAAAACTAGATTTTTGTATTCGCGACCAAATTCTTGATTTTCTTGATCCAAAACTAGATTTTTGTATTCGCGACCAAATTCTTCATTTTCTTGATCCAAAACTAGATTTTTGTATTCGCGACCAAATTCTTCATTTTCTTGATCCAAAACTTGATTTTTGTATTCGCCACGCAGTTCTTGATTTTCTTGATCCAAAACTAGATTCTTGTATTCGCGACCAAATTCTTGACTTTCTTGATCCAAAACTAGATTTTTGTATTCGCCACCAAGTTCTTGATTTTCTTGATCCAAAACTAGATTTTTGTATTCGCCACGCAGTTCATGATTTCCTTGATCCAAAACAAGATTTTTGTATTCCCGACCAAATTCTTGATTTTCTTGATCCAAAACTAGATTTTTGTACCTGCGACCAAATTCTTGATTTTCTTGATCCAAAACTAGATTTTTGTATTCGCGACCAAATTCTTCATTTTCTTGATCCAAAACTAGTTTTTTGTTTTCGCGACCAAATGCTTGATTTCCTTGATCCAAAACTAGATTTTTGTATTCGCGACCAAATTCTTGATTTTCTTGATCCAAAACTAGATTTTTGTATTCGCGACCAAATTCTTTATTTTCTTGATCCAAAACTAGATTTTTGTTTTCGCGACCAAATGCTTGATTTCCTTGATCCAAAACTAGATTTCTGTATTCGCCACGCAGTTCTTGATTTTCTTGATCCAAAACTAGATTTTTGTATTCGCCACGCAGTTCTTGATTTTCTTGATCCAAAACTAGTTTTTTGTTTTCGCGACCAAATGTTTGATTTTCTTGATCCAAAACTAGATTTTTGTATTCGCCACGCAGTTCTTGAATTTCTTGATCCAAAATTAGATTTTTGTATTCGCGACCAAATTTTTCATTTTCTTCATCCAAAACTAGATTTTTGTATTCGCCACGTAGTTCTTGACTTTCTTGATCCAAAACTAGATTTTTGTATTCGCGACCAAATTCTCGATTTTCTTGATCCAAAACTAGATTTTGTATTCGCGACCAAATTCTTGATTTCCTTGATCCAAAACTAGATTTTTGTATTCGCCACGCAGTGCTTGATTTTCTTGATCCAAAACTAGATTTTTGTATTCGCGACGAAATTCTTGATTTTCTTGATCCAAAACTAGATTCTTGTATTCGCGACCAAATTCTTGACTATCTTGATCCAAAACTAGATTTTTGTATTCGCCACCAAGTTCTTGATTTTCTTGATCCAAAACTAGATTTTTGTATTCGCCACGCAGTTCATGATTTCCTTGATCCAAAACTAGATTTTTGTAGTCGCGACCAAATTCTTGATTTTCTTGATCCAAAACTAGATTTTTGTACTCGCGACCAAATTCTTGATTTTCTTGAACCAAAACTAGAATTTTGTATTCGCGACCAAATTCTTCATTTTCTTGATCCAAAACTAGTTTTTTGTTTTCGCGACCAAATGCTTGATTTCCTTGATCCAAAACTAGATTTTTGTATTCGCCACGCAGTGCTTGATTTTCTTGATCCAAAACTAGATTTTTGTATTCGCGACCAAATTCTTGATTTTCTTGATCCAAAATTAGATTTTTATATTCGCGACCAAATTCTTGATTTTCTTGGTCCAAAACTAGATTTTTGTATTCGCCACGCAGTTCATGATTTCCTTGATGCAAAACTAGATTTTTGTATTCGCGACCAAATTCTTGATTTTTTTGATCCAAAACTAGATTTTTGTATTGGCGACCAAATTCTTGATTTTTTTTGATCCAAAACTAGATTCTTGTATTCGCGACCAAATTCTTGATTTTCTTGATCCAAAACTAGATTTTTGTATTCGCGACCAAATTTTTCATTTTCTTGATCCAAAACTAAATTTTTGTATTCGCCACGTTGTTCTTGACTTTCTTGATCCAAAATTAGATTTTTGTATTCGCGACCAAATTCTTGATTTTCTTGATCCAAAACTAGATTTTTGTATTCGCCACACAGTTCATGATTTCCTTGATCCAAAACTAGATTTTTGTATTCGCGACCAAATTCTTGATTTTCTTGATCCAAAACTAGATTTTTGTATTCGCGACCAAATTCTTGATTTTCTTGATCCAAAACTAGATTTTTGTATTCGCGACCAAATTCTTGATTTTCTTGATCCAAAACTAGATTTTTGTATTCGCGACCAAATTCTTCATTTTCTTGATCCAAAACTAGATTTTTGTATTCGCGACCAAATTCTTCATTTTCTTGATCCAAAACTTGATTTTTGTATTCGCCACGCAGTTCTTGATTTTCTTGATCCAAAACTAGATTCTTGTATTCGCGACCAAATTCTTGACTTTCTTGATCCAAAACTAGATTTTTGTATTCGCCACCAAGTTCTTGATTTTCTTGATCCAAAACTAGATTTTTGTATTCGCCACGCAGTTCATGATTTCCTTCATCCAAAACAAGATTTTTGTATTCGCGACCAAATTCTCGATTTTCTTGATCCAAAACTAGATTTTTGTACTCGCGACCAAATTCTTGATTTTCTTGATCCAAAACTAGATTTTTGTATTCGCGACCAAATTCTTCATTTTCTTGATCCAAAACTAGTTTTTTGTTTTCGCGACCAAATGCTTGATTTCCTTGATCCAAAACTAGATTTTTGTATTCGCGACCAAATTCTTCATTTTTTTGATCCAAAACTAGTTTTTTGTTTTCGCGACCAAATGCTTGATTTCCTTGATCCAAAACTAGATTTTTGTATTCGCCACGCAGTGCTTGATTTTCTTGATCCAAAACTAGATTTTTGTATTCGCGACGAAATACTTGATTTTCTTGATCCAAAACTAGATTTTTGTATTCGCGACCAAATTCTTGATTGTCTTGATCCAAAATTAGATTTTTATATTCGCGACCAAATTCTTGATTTTCTTGGTCCAAAACTAGATTTTTGTATTCGCCACGCAGTTCATGATTTCCTTGATCCAAAACTAGATTTTTGTATTCGCGACCAAATTCTTGATTTTCTTGATCCAAAACAAGATTTTTGTATTCGCCACACAGTTCATGATTTCCTTGATCCAAAACTAGATTTTTGTATTCGCGACCAAATTCTTGATTTTCTTGATCCAAAACTAGATTTTTGTATTCGCGACCAAATTCTTGATTTTCTTGATCCAAAACTAGATTTTTGTATTCGCGACCAAATTCTTCTTTTTCTTGATCCAAAACTAGATTTTTGTATTCGCGACCAAATTCTTCATTTTCTTGATCCAAAACTAGATTTTTGTATTCGCGACCAAATTCTTCATTTTCTTGATCCAAAACTAGATTTTTGTATTCGCCACGCAGTTCATGATTTCCTTGATCCAAAACTAGATTTTTGTATTCGCGACCAAATTCTTGATTTTCTTGATCCAAAACTAGATTTTTGTATTCGCGACCAAATTCTTGATTTTCTTGATCCAAAACTAGATTTTTGTATTCGCGACCAAATTCTTCATTTTCTTGATCCAAAACTAGATTTTTGTATTCGCCACGCAGTTCTTGACTTTCTTGATCCAAAAATAGATTTTTGTATTCGCGACGAAATTCTTGATTTTCTTGATCCAAAACTAGATTTTTGTATTCGCGACCAAATTCTTGATTTTCTTGATCCAAAATTAGATTTTTATATTCGCGACCAAATTCTTGATTTTCTTGATCCAAAACTAGATTTTTGTATTCGCGACCAAGTTCTTGATTTTCTTGATCCAAAACTAGATTTTTGTATTCGCGACCAAATTCTTGATTTTCTTGATCCAAAAATAGATTTTTGTATTCGCGACCAAATTCTTCATTTTCTGGATCCAAAACTAGTTTTTTGTTTTCGCGACCAATTGCTTGATTTCCTTGATCCAAAACTAGATTTTTGTATTCGCCACGCAGTTCTTGATTTTCTTGATCCAAAACTAGATTTTTGTATTCGCGACCAAATTCTTCATTTTCTTGATCCAAAACTAGATTTTTGTATTCGCGACCAAATTCTTCAATTTCTTGATCCAAAACTAGTTTTTTGTTTTCGCGACCAAATCCTTGATTTCCTTGATCCAAAACTAGATTTTTGTATTCGCCACGCAGTTCATGATTTCCTTGATCCAAAACTAGATTTTTGTAGTCGCGACCAAATTCTTGATTTTCTTGATCCAAAACTAGATTTTTGTACTCGCGACCAAATTCTTGATTTTCTTGATCCAAAACTAGAATTTTGTATTCGCGACCAAATTCTTCATTTTCTTGATCCAAAACTAGTTTTTTGTTTTCGCGACCAAATGCTTGATTTCCTTGATCCAAAACTAGATTTTTGTATTCGCCACGCAGTGCTTGATTTTCTTGATCCAAAACTAGATTTTTGTATTCGCGACCAAATTCTTGATTTTCTTGATCCAAAATTAGATTTTTATATTCGCGACCAAATTCTTGATTTTCTTGGTCCAAAACTAGATTTTTGTATTCGCCACGCAGTTCATGATTTCCTTGATGCAAAACTAGATTTTTGTATTCGCGACCAAATTCTTGATTTTCTTGATCCAAAACTAGATTTTTGTATTCGCGACCAAATTCTTGATTTTCTTGATCCAAAACTAGATTTTTGTATTCGCGACCAAATTCTTCATTTTCTTGATCCAAAACTAGATTTTTGTATTCGCGACCAAATTCTTCATTTTCTTGATCCAAAACTTGATTTTTGTATTCGCCACGCAGTTCTTGATTTTCTTGATCCAAAACTAGATTCTTGTATTCGCGACCAAATTCTTGACTTTCTTGATCCAAAACTAGATTTTTGTATTCGCCACCAAGTTCTTGATTTTCTTGATCCAAAACTAGATTTTTGTATTCGCCACGCAGTTCATGATTTCCTTCATCCAAAACAAGATTTTTGTATTCGCGACCAAATTCTCGATTTTCTTGATCCAAAACTAGATTTTTGTACTCGCGACCAAATTCTTGATTTTCTTGATCCAAAACTAGATTTTTGTATTCGCGACCAAATTCTTCATTTTCTTGATCCAAAACTAGTTTTTTGTTTTCGCGACCAAATGCTTGATTTCCTTGATCCAAAACTAGATTTTTGTATTCGCGACCAAATTCTTCATTTTTTTGATCCAAAACTAGTTTTTTGTTTTCGCGACCAAATGCTTGATTTCCTTGATCCAAAACTAGATTTTTGTATTCGCCACGCAGTGCTTGATTTTCTTGATCCAAAACTAGATTTTTGTATTCGCGACGAAATACTTGATTTTCTTGATCCAAAACTAGATTTTTGTATTCGCGACCAAATTCTTGATTGTCTTGATCCAAAATTAGATTTTTATATTCGCGACCAAATTCTTGATTTTCTTGGTCCAAAACTAGATTTTTGTATTCGCCACGCAGTTCATGATTTCCTTGATCCAAAACTAGATTTTTGTATTCGCGACCAAATTCTTGATTTTCTTGATCCAAAACAAGATTTTTGTATTCGCCACACAGTTCATGATTTCCTTGATCCAAAACTAGATTTTTGTATTCGCGACCAAATTCTTGATTTTCTTGATCCAAAACTAGATTTTTGTATTCGCGACCAAATTCTTGATTTTCTTGATCCAAAACTAGATTTTTGTATTCGCGACCAAATTCTTCATTTTCTTGATCCAAAACTAGATTTTTGTATTCGCGACCAAATTCTTCATTTTCTTGATCCAAAACTAGATTTTTGTATTCGCGACCAAATTCTTCATTTTCTTGATCCAAAACTAGATTTTTGTATTCGCCACGCAGTTCATGATTTCCTTGATCCAAAACTAGATTTTTGTATTCGCGACCAAATTCTTGATTTTCTTGATCCAAAACTAGATTTTTGTATTCGCGACCAAATTCTTGATTTTCTTGATCCAAAACTAGATTTTTGTATTCGCGACCAAATTCTTCATTTTCTTGATCCAAAACTAGATTTTTGTATTCGCCACGCAGTTCTTGACTTTCTTGATCCAAAAATAGATTTTTGTATTCGCGACGAAATTCTTGATTTTCTTGATCCAAAACTAGATTTTTGTATTCGCGACCAAATTCTTGATTTTCTTGATCCAAAATTAGATTTTTATATTCGCGACCAAATTCTTGATTTTCTTGATCCAAAACTAGATTTTTGTATTCGCGACCAAGTTCTTGATTTTCTTGATCCAAAACTAGATTTTTGTATTCGCGACCAAATTCTTGATTTTCTTGATCCAAAAATAGATTTTTGTATTCGCGACCAAATTCTTCATTTTCTGGATCCAAAACTAGTTTTTTGTTTTCGCGACCAATTGCTTGATTTCCTTGATCCAAAACTAGATTTTTGTATTCGCCACGCAGTTCTTGATTTTCTTGATCCAAAACTAGATTTTTGTATTCGCGACCAAATTCTTCATTTTCTTGATCCAAAACTAGATTTTTGTATTCGCGACCAAATTCTTCAATTTCTTGATCCAAAACTAGTTTTTTGTTTTCGCGACCAAATCCTTGATTTCCTTGATCCAAAACTAGATTTTTGTATTCGCCACGCAGTTCATGATTTCCTTGATCCAAAACTAGATTTTTGTAGTCGCGACCAAATTCTTGATTTTCTTGATCCAAAACTAGATTTTTGTACTCGCGACCAAATTCTTGATTTTCTTGATCCAAAACTAGAATTTTGTATTCGCGACCAAATTCTTCATTTTCTTGATCCAAAACTAGTTTTTTGTTTTCGCGACCAAATGCTTGATTTCCTTGATCCAAAACTAGATTTTTGTATTCGCCACGCAGTGCTTGATTTTCTTGATCCAAAACTAGATTTTTGTATTCGCGACCAAATTCTTGATTTTCTTGATCCAAAATTAGATTTTTATATTCGCGACCAAATTCTTGATTTTCTTGGTCCAAAACTAGATTTTTGTATTCGCCACGCAGTTCATGATTTCCTTGATGCAAAACTAGATTTTTGTATTCGCGACCAAATTCTTGATTTTTTTGATCCAAAACTAGATTTTTGTATTGGCGACCAAATTCTTGATTTTCTTGATCCAAAACTAGATTCTTGTATTCGCGACCAAATTCTTGATTTTCTTGATCCAAAACTAGATTTTTGTATTCGCGACCAAATTTTTCATTTTCTTGATCCAAAACTAAATTTTTGTATTCGCCACGTTGTTCTTGACTTTCTTGATCCAAAATTAGATTTTTGTATTCGCGACCAAATTCTTGATTTTCTTGATCCAAAACTAGATTTTTGTATTCGCCACACAGTTCATGATTTCCTTGATCCAAAACTAGATTTTTGTATTCGCGACCAAATTCTTGATTTTCTTGATCCAAAACTAGATTTTTGTATTCGCGACCAAATTCTTGATTTTCTTGATCCAAAACTAGATTTTTGTATTCGCGACCAAATTCTTGATTTTCTTGATCCAAAACTAGATTTTTGTATTCGCGACCAAATTCTTCATTTTCTTGATCCAAAACTAGATTTTTGTATTCGCGACCAAATTCTTCATTTTCTTGATCCAAAACTTGATTTTTGTATTCGCCACGCAGTTCTTGATTTTCTTGATCCAAAACTAGATTCTTGTATTCGCGACCAAATTCTTGACTTTCTTGATCCAAAACTAGATTTTTGTATTCGCCACCAAGTTCTTGATTTTCTTGATCCAAAACTAGATTTTTGTATTCGCCACGCAGTTCATGATTTCCTTCATCCAAAACAAGATTTTTGTATTCGCGACCAAATTCTCGATTTTCTTGATCCAAAACTAGATTTTTGTACTCGCGACCAAATTCTTGATTTTCTTGATCCAAAACTAGATTTTTGTATTCGCGACCAAATTCTTCATTTTCTTGATCCAAAACTAGTTTTTTGTTTTCGCGACCAAATGCTTGATTTCCTTGATCCAAAACTAGATTTTTGTATTCGCGACCAAATTCTTCATTTTTTTGATCCAAAACTAGTTTTTTGTTTTCGCGACCAAATGCTTGATTTCCTTGATCCAAAACTAGATTTTTGTATTCGCCACGCAGTGCTTGATTTTCTTGATCCAAAACTAGATTTTTGTATTCGCGACGAAATTCTTGATTTTCTTGATCCAAAACTAGATTTTTGTATTCGCGACCAAATTCTTGATTGTCTTGATCCAAAATTAGATTTTTATATTCGCGACCAAATTCTTGATTTTCTTGGTCCAAAACTAGATTTTTGTATTCGCCACGCAGTTCATGATTTCCTTGATCCAAAACTAGATTTTTGTATTCGCGACCAAATTCTTGATTTTCTTGATCCAAAACAAGATTTTTGTATTCGCCACACAGTTCATGATTTCCTTGATCCAAAACTAGATTTTTGTATTCGCGACCAAATTCTTGATTTTCTTGATCCAAAACTAGATTTTTGTATTCGCGACCAAATTCTTGATTTTCTTGATCCAAAACTAGATTTTTGTATTCGCGACCAAATTCTTCATTTTCTTGATCCAAAACTAGATTTTTGTATTCGCGACCAAATTCTTCATTTTCTTGATCCAAAACTAGATTTTTGTATTCGCGACCAAATTCTTCATTTTCTTGATCCAAAACTAGATTTTTGTATTCGCGACCAAATTCTTCATTTTCTTGATCCAAAACTAGATTTTTGTATTCGCCACGCAGTTCATGATTTCCTTGATCCAAAACTAGATTTTTGTATTCGCGACCAAATTCTTGATTTTCTTGATCCAAAACTAGATTTTTGTATTCGCGACCAAATTCTTGATTTTCTTGATCCAAAACTAGATTTTTGTATTCGCGACCAAATTCTTCATTTTCTTGATCCAAAACTAGATTTTTGTATTCGCCACGCAGTTCTTGACTTTCTTGATCCAAAAATAGATTTTTGTATTCGCGACGAAATTCTTGATTTTCTTGATCCAAAACTAGATTTTTGTATTCGCGACCAAATTCTTGATTTTCTTGATCCAAAATTAGATTTTTATATTCGCGACCAAATTCTTGATTTTCTTGATCCAAAACTAGATTTTTGTATTCGCGACCAAGTTCTTGATTTTCTTGATCCAAAACTAGATTTTTGTATTCGCGACCAAATTCTTGATTTTCTTGATCCAAAAATAGATTTTTGTATTCGCGACCAAATTCTTCATTTTCTGGATCCAAAACTAGTTTTTTGTTTTCGCGACCAATTGCTTGATTTCCTTGATCCAAAACTAGATTTTTGTATTCGCCACGCAGTTCTTGATTTTCTTGATCCAAAACTAGATTTTTGTATTCGCGACCAAATTCTTCATTTTCTTGATCCAAAACTAGATTTTTGTATTCGCGACCAAATTCTTCAATTTCTTGATCCAAAACTAGTTTTTTGTTTTCGCGACCAAATCCTTGATTTCCTTGATCCAAAACTAGATTTTTGTATTCGCCACGCAGTTCATGATTTCCTTGATCCAAAACTAGATTTTTGTATTCGCGACGAAATTCTTGATTTTCTTGATCCCAAACTAGATTTTTGTATTCGCGACCAAATTCTTGATTGTCTTGATCCAAAATTAGATTTTTATATTCGCGACCAAATTCTTGATTTTCTTGGTCCAAAACTAGATTTTTGTATTCGCCACGCAGTTCATGATTTCCTTGATCCAAAACTAGATTTTTGTATTCGCGACCAAATTCTTGATTTTTTTGATCCAAAACTAGATTTTTGTATTCGCGACCAAATTCTTGATTTTCTTGATCCAAAACTAGATTCTTGTATTCGCGACCAAATTCTTGATTTTCTTGATCCAAAACTAGATTTTTGTATTCGCGACCAAATTCTTCATTTTCTTGATCCAAAACTAGATTTTTGTATTCGCGACCAAATTCTTCATTTTCTTGATCCAAAACTAGATTTTTGTATTCGCGACCAAATTCTTCATTTTCTTGATCCAAAACTAGATTTTTGTATTCGCCACGCAGTTCATGATTTCCTTGATCCAAAACTAGATTTTTGTATTCGCGACCAAATTCTTGATTTTCTTGATCCAAAACTAGATTTTTGTATTCGCGACCAAATTCTTGATTTTCTTGATCCAAAACTAGATTTTTGTATTCGCGACCAAATTCTTGATTTTCTTGATCCAAAACTAGATTTTTGTATTCGCGATCAAATTCTTGATTTTCTTGATCCAAAACTAGATTTTTGTATTCGCGACCAAATTCTTGATTTTCTTGATCCAAAACTAGATTTTTGTATTCGCCACGCAGTTCTTTACTTTCTTGATCCAAAAATAGATTTTTGTATTCGCGACGAAATTCTTGATTTTCTTGATCCAAAACTAGATTTTTGTATTCGCGACCAAATTCTTGATTTTCTTGATCCAAAATTAGATTTTTATATTCGCGACCAAATTCTTGATTTTCTTGATCCAAAACTAGATTTTTGTATTCGCGACCAAGTTCTTGATTTTCTTGATCCAAAACTAGATTTTTGTATTCGCGACCAAATTCTTGATTTCCTTGATCCAAAACTAGATTTTTGTATTCGCCACGCAGTTCTTGATTTTCTTGATCCAAAACTAGATTTTTGTATTCGCGACCAAATTCTTCATTTTCTTGATCCAAAACTAGATTTTTGTATTCGCCACGCAGTTCTTGACTTTCTTGATCCAAAACTAGATTTTTGTTTTCGCGACCAAATGCTTGATTTTCTTGATCCAAAACTAGATTTTTGTATTCGCCACGCAGTTCTTGAATTTCTTGATCCAAAACTAGATTTTTGTATTCGCCACGCAATTCATGATTTCCTTGATCCAAAACTAGATTTTTGTATTCGCCACCAACTCCTTGATTTTCTTGATCCAAAACTAGATTTTTGTATTCGCGACCAAATTCTTGATTTTCTTGATCCAAAACTAGATTTTTGTATTCGCGACCAAATTCTTCATTTTCTTGATCCAAAACTAGATTTTTGTATTCGCCACGCAGTTCTTGACTTTCTTGATCCAAAACTAGATTTTTGTATTCGCGACCAAATTCTTCATTTTCTTGATCCAAAACTAGATTTTTGTATTCGCCACGCAGTTCTTGACTTTCTTGATCCAAAACTAGATTTTTGTTTTCGCGACCAAATGCTTGATTTTCTTGATCCAAAACTAGATTTTTGTATTCGCGACCAAATTCTTGATTTTCTTGATCCAAAACTAGATTTTTGTATTCGCGACCAAATTCTTGATTTGCTTGATCCAAAACTAGATTTTTGTATTCGCGACCAAATTCTTCATTTTTTTGATCCAAAACTAGTTTTTTGTTTTCGCGACCAAATGCTTGATTTCCTTGATCCAAAACTAGATTTTTGTATTCGCCACGCAGTGCTTGATTTTCTTGATCCAAAACTAGATTTTTGTATTCGCGACGAAATTCTTGATTTTCTTGATCCAAAACTAGATTTTTGTATTCGCGACCAAATTCTTGATTGTCTTGATCCAAAATTAGATTTTTATATTCGCGACCAAATTCTTGATTTTCTTGGTCCAAAACTAGATTTTTGTATTCGCCACGCAGTTCATGATTTCCTTGATCCAAAACTAGATTTTTGTATTCGCGACCAAATTCTTGATTTTTTTGATCCGAAACTAGATTTTGGTATTCGCGACCAAATTCTTGATTTTCTTGATCCGAAACTAGATTCTTGTATTCGCGACCAAATTCTTGATTTTCTTGATCCCAAACTAGATTTTTGTATTCGCGACCAAATTTTTCATTTTCTTGATCCAAAACTAGATTTTTGTATTCGCGACCAAATTCTTCATTTGCTTGATCCAAAACTAGATTTTTGTATTCGCGACCAAATGCTTGATTTCCTTGATCCAAAAATAGATTTTTGTATTCGCGACTAAATTCTTCATTTTCTGGATCCAAAACTAGTTTTTTGTTTTTGCGACCAAATGCTTGATTTCCTTGATCCAAAACTAGATTTTTGTATTCGCCACGCAGTTCTTGATTTTCTTGATCCAAAACTAGATTTTTGTATTCGCGACCAAATTCTTCATTTTCTTGATCCAAAATTAGATTTTTGTATTCGCCACGCAGTTCTTGACTTTCTTGATCCAAAACTAGATTTTTGTTTTCGCGACCAAATGCTTGATTTTCTTGATCCAAAACTAGATTTTTGTATTCGCCATGCAGTTCTTGAATTTCTTGATCCAAAACTAGATTTTTGTATTGGCCACGCAATTCATGATTTCCTTGATCCAAAACTAGATTTTTGTATTCGCCACCAACTCCTTGATTTTCTTGATCCAAAACTAGATTTTTGTATTCGCGACCAAATTCTTCATTTTCTTGATCCAAAACTAGATTTTTGTATTCGCCACGCAGTTCTTGACTTTCTTGATCCAAAACTAGATTTTTGTATTCGCGACCAAATTCTTCATTTTCTTGATCCAAAACTAGATTTTTGTATTCGCCACGCAGTTCTTGACTTTCTTGATCCAAAACTAGATTTTTGTTTTCGCGACCAAATGCTTGATTTTCTTGATCCAAAACTAGATTTTTGTATTCGCCACGCAGTTCTTGAATTTCTTGATCCAAAACTAGATTTTTGTATTCGCCACGCAATTCTTGATTTTCTTGATCCAAAACTAGATTTTTGTATTCGCCACGCAGTTCATGATTTCCTTGATCCAAAACTAGATTTTTGTATTCGCGACCAAATTCTCGATTTTCTTGATCCAAAACTAGATTTTGTATTCGCGACCAAATTCTTGATTTTCTTGATCCAAAACTAGATTTTTGTATTCGCGACCAAATTCTTGATTTTCTTGATCCAAAACTAGATTTTTGTATTCGCGACCAAATTCTTGATTTGCTTGATCCAAAACTAGATTTTTGTATTCGCGACCAAATTCTTCATTTTTTTGATCCAAAACTAGTTTTTTGTTTTCGCGACCAAATGCTTGATTTCCTTGATCCAAAACTAGATTTTTGTATTCGCCACGCAGTGCTTGATTTTCTTGATCCAAAACTAGATTTTTGTATTCGCGACGAAATTCTTGATTTTCTTGATCCAAAACTAGATTTTTGTATTCGCGACCAAATTCTTGATTGTCTTGATCCAAAATTAGATTTTTATATTCGCGACCAAATTCTTGATTTTCTTGGTCCAAAACTAGATTTTTGTATTCGCCACGCAGTTCATGATTTCCTTGATCCAAAACTAGATTTTTGTATTCGCGACCAAATTCTTCATTTGCTTGATCCAAAACTAGATTTTTGTATTCGCGACCAAATGCTTGATTTCCTTGATCCAAAAATAGATTTTTGTATTCGCGACTAAATTCTTCATTTTCTGGATCCAAAACTAGTTTTTTGTTTTTGCGACCAAATGCTTGATTTCCTTGATCCAAAACTAGATTTTTGTATTCGCCACGCAGTTCTTGATTTTCTTGATCCAAAACTAGATTTTTGTATTCGCGACCAAATTCTTCATTTTCTTGATCCAAAATTAGATTTTTGTATTCGCCACGCAGTTCTTGACTTTCTTGATCCAAAACTAGATTTTTGTTTTCGCGACCAAATGCTTGATTTTCTTGATCCAAAACTAGATTTTTGTATTCGCCATGCAGTTCTTGAATTTCTTGATCCAAAACTAGATTTTTGTATTGGCCACGCAATTCATGATTTCCTTGATCCAAAACTAGATTTTTGTATTCGCCACCAACTCCTTGATTTTCTTGATCCAAAACTAGATTTTTGTATTCGCGACCAAATTCTTCATTTTCTTGATCCAAAACTAGATTTTTGTATTCGCCACGCAGTTCTTGACTTTCTTGATCCAAAACTAGATTTTTGTATTCGCGACCAAATTCTTCATTTTCTTGATCCAAAACTAGATTTTTGTATTCGCCACGCAGTTCTTGACTTTCTTGATCCAAAACTAGATTTTTGTTTTCGCGACCAAATGCTTGATTTTCTTGATCCAAAACTAGATTTTTGTATTCGCCACGCAGTTCTTGAATTTCTTGATCCAAAACTAGATTTTTGTATTCGCCACGCAATTCTTGATTTTCTTGATCCAAAACTAGATTTTTGTATTCGCCACGCAGTTCATGATTTCCTTGATCCAAAACTAGATTTTTGTATTCGCGACCAAATTCTCGATTTTCTTGATCCAAAACTAGATTTTGTATTCGCGACCAAATTCTTGATTTTCTTGATCCAAAACTAGATTTTTGTATTCGCGACCAAATTCTTGATTTTCTTGATCCAAAACTAGATTTTTGTATTCGCGACCAAATTCTTGATTTGCTTGATCCAAAACTAGATTTTTGTATTCGCGACCAAATTCTTCATTTTTTTGATCCAAAACTAGTTTTTTGTTTTCGCGACCAAATGCTTGATTTCCTTGATCCAAAACTAGATTTTTGTATTCGCCACGCAGTGCTTGATTTTCTTGATCCAAAACTAGATTTTTGTATTCGCGACGAAATTCTTGATTTTCTTGATCCAAAACTAGATTTTTGTATTCGCGACCAAATTCTTGATTGTCTTGATCCAAAATTAGATTTTTATATTCGCGACCAAATTCTTGATTTTCTTGGTCCAAAACTAGATTTTTGTATTCGCCACGCAGTTCATGATTTCCTTGATCCAAAACTAGATTTTTGTATTCGCGACCAAATTCTTGATTTTTTTGATCCAAAACTAGATTTTTGTATTCGCGACCAAATTCTTGATTTTCTTGATCCAAAACTAGATTCTTGTATTCGCGACCAAATTCTTGATTTTCTTGATCCAAAACTAGATTTTTGTATTCGCGACCAAATTCTTCATTTTCTTGATCCAAAACTAGATTTTTGTATTCGCGACCAAATTCTTCATTTTCTTGATCCAAAACTAGATTTTTGTATTCGCGACCAAATTCTTCATTTTCTTGATCCAAAACTAGATTGTTGTATTCGCCACGCAGTTCATGATTTCCTTGATCCAAAACTAGATTTTTGTATTCGCGACCAAATTCTTGATTTTCTTGATCCAAAACTAGATTTTTGTATTCGCGACCAAATTCTTGATTTTCTTGATCCAAAACTAGATTTTTGTATTTGCGACCAAATTCTTGATTTTCTTGATCCAAAACTAGATTTTTGTATTCGCGATCAAATTCTTGATTTTCTTGATCCAAAACTAGATTTTTGTATTCGCGACCAAATTCTTCATTTTCTTGATCCAAAACTAGATTTTTGTATTCGCGACCAAATTCTTGATTTTCTTGATCCAAAACTAGATTTTTGTATTCGCCACGCAGTTCTTTACTTTCTTGATCCAAAAATAGATTTTTGTATTCGCGACGAAATTCTTGATTTTCTTGATCCAAAACTAGATTTTTGTATTCGCGACCAAATTCTTGATTTTCTTGATCCAAAATTAGATTTTTATATTCGCGACCAAATTCTTGATTTTCTTGATCCAAAACTAGATTTTTGTATTCGCGACCAAATTCTTCATTTTCTTGATCCAAAACTAGATTTTTGTATTCGCGACCAAATTCTTCATTTTCTTGATCCAAAACTAGATTTTTGTATTCGCGACCAAATTCTTCATTTTCTTGATCCAAAACTAGATTTTTGTATTCGCCACGCAGTTCATGATTTCCTTGATCCAAAACTAGATTTTTGTATTCGCCACAAATTCTTGATTTTCTTGATCCAAAACTAGATTTTTGTATTCGCGACCAAATTCTTGATTTTCTTGATCCAAAACTAGATTTTTGTATTCGCGACCAAATTCTTGATTTTCTTGATCCAAAACTAGATTTTTGTATTCGCGATCAAATTCTTGATTTTCTTGATCCAAAACTAGATTTTTGTATTCGCGACCAAATTCTTCATTTTCTTGATCCAAAACTAGATTCTTGTATTCGCGACCAAATTCTTGATTTTCTTGATCCAAAACTAGATTTTTGTATTCGCGACCAAATTCTTCATTTTCTTGATCCAAAACTAGATTTTTGTATTCGCGACCAAATTCTTCATTTTCTTGATCCAAAACTAGATTTTTGTATTCGCGACCAAATTCTTGATTTTCTTGATCCAAAACTAGATTTTTGTATTCGCCACGCAGTTCTTGAATTTCTTGATCCAAAACTAGATTTTTGTATTCGCCACGCAATTCATGATTTCCTTGATCCAAAACTAGATTTTTGTATTCGCCACCAACTCCTTGATTTTCTTGATCCAAAACTAGATTTTTGTATTCGCGACCAAATTCTTGATTTTCTTGATCCAAAACTAGATTTTTGTATTCGCGACCAAATTCTTCATTTTCTTGATCCAAAACTAGATTTTTGTATTCGCGACCAAATTCTTCATTTTCTTGATCCAAAACTAGATTTTTGTATTCGCCACGCAGTTCATGATTTCCTTGATCCAAAACTAGATTTTTGTATTCGCGACCAAATTCTTGATTTTCTTGATCCAAAACTAGATTTTTGTATTCGCGACCAAATTCTTGATTTTCTTGATCCAAAACTAGATTTTTGTATTCGCGACCAAATTCTTGATTTTCTTGATCCAAAACTAGATTTTTGTATTCGCGATCAAATTCTTGATTTTCTTGATCCAAAACTAGATTTTTGTATTCGCGACCAAATTCTTCATTTTCTTGATCCAAAACTAGATTTTTGTATTCGCGACCAAATTCTTGATTTTCTTGATCCAAAACTAGATTTTTGTATTCGCCACGCAGTTCTTTACTTTCTTGATCCAAAAATAGATTTTTGTATTCGCGACGAAATTCTTGATTTTCTTGATCCAAAACTAGATTTTTGTATTCGCGACCAAATTCTTGATTTTCTTGATCCAAAATTAGATTTTTATATTCGCGACCAAATTCTTGATTTTCTTGATCCAAAACTAGATTTTTGTATTCGCGACCAAGTTCTTGATTTTCTTGATCCAAAACTAGATTTTTGTATTCGCCACGCAGTTCTTGAATTTCTTGATCCAAAACTAGATTTTTGTATTCGCCACGCAATTCATGATTTCCTTGATCCAAAACTAGATTTTTGTATTCGCCACCAACTCCTTGATTTTCTTGATCCAAAACTAGATTTTTGTATTCGCGACCAAATTCTTGATTTTCTTGATCCAAAACTAGATTTTTGTATTCGCGACCAAATTCTTCATTTTCTTGATCCAAAACTAGATTTTTGTATTCGCCACGCAGTTCTTGACTTTCTTGATCCAAAACTAGATTTTTGTATTCGCGACCAAATTCTTCATTTTCTTGATCCAAAACTAGATTTTTGTATTCGCCACGCAGTTCTTGACTTTCTTGATCCAAAACTAGATTTTTGTATTCGCGACCAAATTCTTGATTTACTTGATCCAAAATTAGATTTTTATATTCGCGACCAAATTCTTGATTTTCTTGATCCAAAACTAGATTTTTGTATTCGCGACCAAGTTCTTGATTTTCTTGATCCAAAACTAGATTTTTGTATTCGCCACGCAGTTCTTGAATTTCTTGATCCAAAACTAGATTTTTGTATTCGCCACGCACTTCATGATTTCCTTGATCCAAAACTAGATTTTTGTATTCGCCACAAATTCTTGATTTTCTTGATCCAAAACTAGATTTTTGTATTCGCGACCAAATTCTTGATTTTCTTGATCCAAAACTAGATTTTTGTATTCGCGACCAAATTCTTGATTTTCTTGATCCAAAACTAGATTTTTGTATTCGCGATCAAATTCTTGATTTTCTTGATCCAAAACTAGATTTTTGTATTCGCGACCAAATTCTTCATTTTCTTGATCCAAAACTAGATTTTTGTATTCGCGACCAAATTCTTGATTTTCTTGATCCAAAACTAGATTTTTGTATTCGCCACGCAGTTCTTTACTTTCTTGATCCAAAAATAGATTTTTGTATTCGCGACGAAATTCTTGATTTTCTTGATCCAAAACTAGATTTTTGTATTCGCGACCAAATTCTTGATTTTCTTGATCCAAAATTAGATTTTTATATTCGCGACCAAATTCTTGATTTTCTTGATCCAAAACTAGATTTTTGTATTCGCGACCAAGTTCTTGATTTTCTTGATCCAAAACTAGATTTTTGTATTCGCCACGCAGTTCTTGAATTTCTTGATCCAAAACTAGATTTTTGTATTCGCCACGCAATTCATGATTTCCTTGATCCAAAACTAGATTTTTGTATTCGCCACCAACTCCTTGATTTTCTTGATCCAAAACTAGATTTTTGTATTCGCGACCAAATTCTTGATTTTCTTGATCCAAAACTAGATTTTTGTATTCGCGACCAAATTCTTCATTTTCTTGATCCAAAACTAGATTTTTGTATTCGCCACGCAGTTCTTGACTTTCTTGATCCAAAACTAGATTTTTGTATTCGCGACCAAATTCTTCATTTTCTTGATCCAAAACTAGATTTTTGTATTCGCCACGCAGTTCTTGACTTTCTTGATCCAAAACTAGATTTTTGTATTCGCGACCAAATTCTTGATTTACTTGATCCAAAATTAGATTTTTATATTCGCGACCAAATTCTTGATTTTCTTGATCCAAAACTAGATTTTTGTATTCGCGACCAAGTTCTTGATTTTCTTGATCCAAAACTAGATTTTTGTATTCGCCACGCAGTTCTTGAATTTCTTGATCCAAAACTAGATTTTTGTATTCGCCACGCACTTCATGATTTCCTTGATCCAAAACTAGATTTTTGTATTCGCCACCAACTCCTTGATTTTCTTGATCCAAAACTAGATTTTTGTATTCGCGACCAAATTCTTGATTTTCTTGATCCAAAACTAGATTTTTGTATTCGCGACCAAATTCTTGATTTTCTTGATCCAAAACTAGATTTTTGTTTTCGCGACCAAATGCTTGATTTTCTTGATCCAAAACTAGATTTTTGTATTCGCCACGCAGTTCTTGAATTTCTTGATCCAAAACTAGATTTTTGTATTCGCCACGCAATTCATGATTTCCTTGATCCAAAACTAGATTTTTGTATTCGCCACCAACTCCTTGATTTTCTTGATCCAAAACTAGATTTTTGTATTCGCGACCAAATTCTTGATTTTCTTGATCCAAAACTAGATTTTTGTATTCGCGACCAAATTCTTCATTTTCTTGATCCAAAACTAGATTTTTGTATTCGCCACGCAGTTCTTGACTTTCTTGATCCAAAACTAGATTTTTGTATTCGCGACCAAATTCTTCATTTTCTTGATCCAAAACTAGATTTTTGTATTCGCCACGCAGTTCTTGACTTTCTTGATCCAAAACTAGATTTTTGTTTTCGCGACCAAATGCTTGATTTTCTTGATCCAAAACTAGATTTTTGTATTCGCGACCAAATTCTTGATTTTCTTGATCCAAAACTAGATTTTTGTATTCGCGACCAAATTCTTGATTTGCTTGATCCAAAACTAGATTTTTGTATTCGCGACCAAATTCTTCATTTTTTTGATCCAAAACTAGTTTTTTGTTTTCGCGACCAAATGCTTGATTTCCTTGATCCAAAACTAGATTTTTGTATTCGCCACGCAGTGCTTGATTTTCTTGATCCAAAACTAGATTTTTGTATTCGCGACGAAATTCTTGATTTTCTTGATCCAAAACTAGATTTTTGTATTCGCGACCAAATTCTTGATTGTCTTGATCCAAAATTAGATTTTTATATTCGCGACCAAATTCTTGATTTTCTTGGTCCAAAACTAGATTTTTGTATTCGCCACGCAGTTCATGATTTCCTTGATCCAAAACTAGATTTTTGTATTCGCGACCAAATTCTTGATTTTTTTGATCCGAAACTAGATTTTGGTATTCGCGACCAAATTCTTGATTTTCTTGATCCGAAACTAGATTCTTGTATTCGCGACCAAATTCTTGATTTTCTTGATCCCAAACTAGATTTTTGTATTCGCGACCAAATTTTTCATTTTCTTGATCCAAAACTAGATTTTTGTATTCGCGACCAAATTCTTCATTTGCTTGATCCAAAACTAGATTTTTGTATTCGCGACCAAATGCTTGATTTCCTTGATCCAAAAATAGATTTTTGTATTCGCGACTAAATTCTTCATTTTCTGGATCCAAAACTAGTTTTTTGTTTTCGCGACCAAATGCTTGATTTCCTTGATCCAAAACTAGATTTTTGTATTCGCCACGCAGTTCTTGATTTTCTTGATCCAAAACTAGATTTTTGTATTCGCGACCAAATTCTTCATTTTCTTGATCCAAAACTAGATTTTTGTATTCGCCACGCAGTTCTTGACTTTCTTGATCCAAAACTAGATTTTTGTATTCGCCATGCAGTTCTTGAATTTCTTGATCCAAAACTAGATTTTTGTATTGGCCACGCAATTCATGATTTCCTTGATCCAAAACTAGATTTTTGTATTCGCCACCAACTCCTTGATTTTCTTGATCCAAAACTAGATTTTTGTATTCGCGACCAAATTCTTCATTTTCTTGATCCAAAACTAGATTTTTGTATTCGCCACGCAGTTCTTGACTTTCTTGATCCAAAACTAGATTTTTGTATTCGCGACCAAATTCTTCATTTTCTTGATCCAAAACTAGATTTTTGTATTCGCCACGCAGTTCTTGACTTTCTTGATCCAAAACTAGATTTTTGTTTTCGCGACCAAATGCTTGATTTTCTTGATCCAAAACTAGATTTTTGTATTCGCCACGCAGTTCTTGAATTTCTTGATCCAAAACTAGATTTTTGTATTCGCCACGCAATTCTTGATTTTCTTGATCCAAAACTAGATTTTTGTATTCGCCACGCAGTTCATGATTTCCTTGATCCAAAACTAGATTTTTGTATTCGCGACCAAATTCTCGATTTTCTTGATCCAAAACTAGATTTTGTATTCGCGACCAAATTCTTGATTTTCTTGATCCAAAACTAGATTTTTGTATTCGCGACCAAATTCTTGATTTTCTTGATCCAAAACTAGATTTTTGTATTCGCGACCAAATTCTTGATTTGCTTGATCGAAAACTAGATTTTTGTATTCGCGACCAAATTCTTCATTTTTTTGATCCAAAACTAGTTTTTTGTTTTCGCGACCAAATGCTTGATTTCCTTGATCCAAAACTAGATTTTTGTATTCGCCACGCAGTGCTTGATTTTCTTGATCCAAAACTAGATTTTTGTATTCGCGACGAAATTCTTGATTTTCTTGATCCAAAACTAGATTTTTGTATTCGCGACCAAATTCTTGATTGTCTTGATACAAAATTAGATTTTTATATTCGCGACCAAATTCTTGATTTTCTTGGTCCAAAACTAGATTTTTGTATTCGCCACGCAGTTCATGATTTCCTTGATCCAAAACTAGATTTTTGTATTCGCGACCAAATTCTTGATTTTTTTGATCCAAAACTAGATTTTTGTATTCGCGACCAAATTCTTGATTTTCTTGATCCAAAACTAGATTCTTGTATTCGCGACCAAATTCTTGATTTTCTTGATCCAAAACTAGATTTTTGTATTCGCGACCAAATTCTTCATTTTCTTGATCCAAAACTAGATTTTTGTATTCGCGACCAAATTCTTCATTTTCTTGATCCAAAACTAGATTTTTGTATTCGCGACCAAATTCTTTATTTTCTTGATCCAAAACTAGATTTTTGTATTCGCCACGCAGTTCATGATTTTCTTGATCCAAAACTAGATTTTTGTATTCGCGACCAAATTCTTGATTTTTTTGATCCAAAACTAGATTTTTGTATTCGCGACCAAATTCTTGATTTTCTTGATCCAAAACTAGATTCTTGTATTCGCGACCAAATTCTTGATTTTCTTGATCCAAAACTAGATTTTTGTATTCGCGACCAAATTCTTCATTTTCTTGATCCAAAACTAGATTTTTGTATTCGCGACCAAATTCTTCATTTTCTTGATCCAAAACTAGATTTTTGTATTCGCGACCAAATTCTTCATTTTCTTGATCCAAAACTAGATTTTTGTATTCGCCACGCAGTTCATGATTTCCTTGATCCAAAACTAGATTTTTGTATTCGCGACCAAATTCTTGATTTTCTTGATCCAAAACTAGATTTTTGTATTCGCGACCAAATTCTTGATTTTCTTGATCCAAAACTAGATTTTTGTATTCGCGACCAAATTCTTGATTTTCTTGATCCAAAACTAGATTTTTGTATTCGCGATCAAATTCTTGATTTTCTTGATCCAAAACTAGATTTTTGTATTCGCGACCAAATTCTTCATTTTCTTGATCCAAAACTAGATTTTTGTATTCGCGACCAAATTCTTGATTTTCTTGATCCAAAACTAGATTTTTGTATTCGCCACGCAGTTCTTTACTTTCTTGATCCAAAAATAGATTTTTGTATTCGCGACGAAATTCTTGATTTTCTTGATCCAAAACTAGATTTTTGTATTCGCGACCAAATTCTTGATTTTCTTGATCCAAAATTAGATTTTTATATTCGCGACCAAATTCTTGATTTTCTTGATCCAAAACTAGATTTTTGTATTCGCGACCAAGTTCTTGATTTTCTTGATCCAAAACTAGATTTTTGTATTCGCCACGCAGTTCTTGAATTTCTTGATCCAAAACTAGATTTTTGTATTCGCCACGCAATTCATGATTTCCTTGATCCAAAACTAGATTTTTGTATTCGCCACCAACTCCTTGATTTTCTTGATCCAAAACTAGATTTTTGTATTCGCGACCAAATTCTTGATTTTCTTGATCCAAAACTAGATTTTTGTATTCGCGACCAAATTCTTCATTTTCTTGATCCAAAACTAGATTTTTGTATTCGCCACGCAGTTCTTGACTTTCTTGATCCAAAACTAGATTTTTGTATTCGCGACCAAATTCTTCATTTTCTTGATCCAAAACTAGATTTTTGTATTCGCCACGCAGTTCTTGACTTTCTTGATCCAAAACTAGATTTTTGTATTCGCGACCAAATTCTTGATTTTCTTGATCCAAAATTAGATTTTTATATTCGCGACCAAATTCTTGATTTTCTTGATCCAAAACTAGATTTTTGTATTCGCGACCAAGTTCTTGATTTTCTTGATCCAAAACTAGATTTTTGTATTCGCCACGCAGTTCTTGAATTTCTTGATCCAAAACTAGATTTTTGTATTCGCCACGCAATTCATGATTTCCTTGATCCAAAACTAGATTTTTGTATTCGCCACCAACTCCTTGATTTTCTTGATCCAAAACTAGATTTTTGTATTCGCGACCAAATTCTTGATTTTCTTGATCCAAAACTAGATTTTTGTATTCGCGACCAAATTCTTGATTTTCTTGATCCAAAACTAGATTTTTGTTTTCGCGACCAAATGCTTGATTTTCTTGGTCCAAAACTAGATTTTTGTATTCGCCACGCAGTTCATGATTTCCTTGATCCAAAACTAGATTTTTGTATTCGCGACCAAATTCTTGATTTTTTTGATCCAAAACTAGATTTTTGTATTCGCGACCAAATTCTTGATTTTCTTGATCCAAAACTAGATTCTTGTATTCGCGACCAAATTCTTGATTTTCTTGATCCAAAACTAGATTTTTGTATTCGCGACCAAATTCTTCATTTTCTTGATCCAAAACTAGATTTTTGTATTCGCGACCAAATTCTTTATTTTCTTGATCCAAAACTAGATTTTTGTATTCGCCACGCAGTTCATGATTTTCTTGATCCAAAACTAGATTTTTGTATTCGCGACCAAATTCTTGATTTTTTTGATCCAAAACTAGATTTTTGTATTCGCGACCAAATTCTTGATTTTCTTGATCCAAAACTAGATTTTTGTATTCGCCACGCAGTTCATGATTTTCTTGATCCAAAACTAGATTTTTGTATTCGCGACCAAATTCTTGATTTTTTTGATCCAAAACAAGATTTTTGTATTCGCGACCAAATTCTTGATTTTCTTGATCCAAAACTAGATTCTTGTATTCGCGACCAAATTCTTGATTTTCTTGATCCAAAACTAGATTTTTGTATTCGCGACCAAATTCTTCATTTGCTTGATCCAAAACTAGATTTTTGTATTCGCGACCAAATTCTTCATTTTCTTGATCCAAAACTAGATTTTTGTATTCGCGACCAAATTCTTTATTTTCTTGATCCAAAACTAGATTTTTGTATTCGCCACGCAGTTCATGATTTTCTTGATCCAAAACTAGATTTTTGTATTCGCGACCAAATTCTTGATTTTTGTTGATCCAAAACTAGATTTTTGTATTCGCGACCAAATTCTTGATTTTCTTGATCCAAAACTAGATTCTTGTATTCGCGACCAAATTCTTGATTTTCTTGATCCAAAACTAGATTTTTGTATTCGCGACCAAATTCTTCATTTTCTTGATCCAAAACTAAATTTTTGTATTCGCGACCAAATTCTTCATTTTCTTGATCCAAAACTAGATTTTTGTATTCGCGACCAAATTCTTCATTTTCTTGATCCAAAACTAGATTTTTGTATTCGCCACGCAGTTCATGATTTCCTTGATCCAAAACTAGATTTTTGTATTCGCGACCAAATTCTTGATTTTCTTGATCCAAAACTAGATTTTTGTATTCGCGACCAAATTCTTGATTTTCTTGATCCAAAACTAGATTTTTGTATTCGCGACCAAATTCTTGATTTTCTTGATCCAAAACTAGATTTTTGTATTCGCGATCAAATTCTTGATTTTCTTGATCCAAAACTAGATTTTTGTATTCGCGACCAAATTCTTCATTTTCTTGATCCAAAACTAGATTTTTGTATTCGCGACCAAATTCTTGATTTTCTTGATCCAAAACTAGATTTTTGTATTCGCCACGCAGTTCTTTACTTTCTTGATCCAAAAATAGATTTTTGTATTCGCGACGAAATTCTTGATTTTCTTGATCCAAAACTAGATTTTTGTATTCGCGACCAAATTCTTGATTTTCTTGATCCAAAATTAGATTTTTATATTCGCGACCAAATTCTTGATTTTCTTGATCCAAAACTAGATTTTTGTATTCGCGACCAAGTTCTTGATTTTCTTGATCCAAAACTAGATTTTTGTATTCGCCACGCAGTTCTTGAATTTCTTGATCCAAAACTAGATTTTTGTATTCGCCACGCAATTCATGATTTCCTTGATCCAAAACTAGATTTTTGTATTCGCCACCAACTCCTTGATTTTCTTGATCCAAAACTAGATTTTTGTATTCGCGACCAAATTCTTGATTTTCTTGATCCAAAACTAGATTTTTGTATTCGCGACCAAATTCTTCATTTTCTTGATCCAAAACTAGATTTTTGTATTCGCCACGCAGTTCTTGACTTTCTTGATCCAAAACTAGATTTTTGTATTCGCGACCAAATTCTTCATTTTCTTGATCCAAAACTAGATTTTTGTATTCGCCACGCAGTTCTTGACTTTCTTGATCCAAAACTAGATTTTTGTATTCGCGACCAAATTCTTGATTTTCTTGATCCAAAATTAGATTTTTATATTCGCGACCAAATTCTTGATTTTCTTGATCCAAAACTAGATTTTTGTATTCGCGACCAAGTTCTTGATTTTCTTGATCCAAAACTAGATTTTTGTATTCGCCACGCAGTTCTTGAATTTCTTGATCCAAAACTAGATTTTTGTATTCGCCACGCAATTCATGATTTCCTTGATCCAAAACTAGATTTTTGTATTCGCCACCAACTCCTTGATTTTCTTGATCCAAAACTAGATTTTTGTATTCGCGACCAAATTCTTGATTTTCTTGATCCAAAACTAGATTTTTGTATTCGCCACGCAATTCATGATTTCCTTGATCCAAAACTAGATTTTTGTATTCGCCACCAACTCCTTGATTTTCTTGATCCAAAACTAGATTTTTGTATTCGCGACCAAATTCTTGATTTTCTTGATCCAAAACTAGATTTTTGTATTCGCGACCAAATTCTTCATTTTCTTGATCCAAAACTAGATTTTTGTATTCGCCACGCAGTTCTTGACTTTCTTGATCCAAAACTAGATTTTTGTATTCGCGACCAAATTCTTCATTTTCTTGATCCAAAACTAGATTTTTGTATTCGCCACGCAGTTCTTGACTTTCTTGATCCAAAACTAGATTTTTGTTTTCGCGACCAAATGCTTGATTTTCTTGATCCAAAACTAGATTTTTGTATTCGCGACCAAATTCTTGATTTTCTTGATCCAAAACTAGATTTTTGTATTCGCGACCAAATTCTTGATTTGCTTGATCCAAAACTAGATTTTTGTATTCGCGACCAAATTCTTCATTTTTTTGATCCAAAACTAGTTTTTTGTTTTCGCGACCAAATGCTTGATTTCCTTGATCCAAAACTAGATTTTTGTATTCGCCACGCAGTGCTTGATTTTCTTGATCCAAAACTAGATTTTTGTATTCGCGACGAAATTCTTGATTTTCTTGATCCAAAACTAGATTTTTGTATTCGCGACCAAATTCTTGATTGTCTTGATCCAAAATTAGATTTTTATATTCGCGACCAAATTCTTGATTTTCTTGGTCCAAAACTAGATTTTTGTATTCGCCACGCAGTTCATGATTTCCTTGATCCAAAACTAGATTTTTGTATTCGCGACCAAATTCTTGATTTTTTTGATCCGAAACTAGATTTTGGTATTCGCGACCAAATTCTTGATTTTCTTGATCCGAAACTAGATTCTTGTATTCGCGACCAAATTCTTGATTTTCTTGATCCCAAACTAGATTTTTGTATTCGCGACCAAATTTTTCATTTTCTTGATCCAAAACTAGATTTTTGTATTCGCGACCAAATTCTTCATTTGCTTGATCCAAAACTAGATTTTTGTATTCGCGACCAAATGCTTGATTTCCTTGATCCAAAAATAGATTTTTGTATTCGCGACCAAATTCTTCATTTTCTGGATCCAAAACTAGTTTTTTGTTTTCGCGACCAAATGCTTGATTTCCTTGATCCAAAACTAGATTTTTGTATTCGCCACGCAGTTCTTGATTTTCTTGATCCAAAACTAGATTTTTGTATTCGCGACCAAATTCTTCATTTTCTTGATCCAAAACTAGATTTTTGTATTCGCCACACAGTTCTTGACTTTCTTGATCCAAAACTAGATTTTTGTTTTCGCGACCAAATGCTTGATTTTCTTGATCCAAAACTAGATTTTTGTATTCGCCATGCAGTTCTTGAATTTCTTGATCCAAAACTAGATTTTTGTATTGGCCACGCAATTCATGATTTCCTTGATCCAAAACTAGATTTTTGTATTCGCCACCAACTCCTTGATTTTCTTGATCCAAAACTATATTTTTGTATTCGCGACCAAATTCTTCATTTTCTTGATCCAAAACTAGATTTTTGTATTCGCCACGCAGTTCTTGACTTTCTTGATCCAAAACTAGATTTTTGTATTCGCGACCAAATTCTTCATTTTCTTGATCCAAAACTAGATTTTTGTATTCGCCACGCAGTTCTTGACTTTCTTGATCCAAAACTAGATTTTTGTTTTCGCGACCAAATGCTTGATTTTCTTGATCCAAAACTAGATTTTTGTATTCGCCACGCAGTTCTTGAATTTCTTGATCCAAAACTAGATTTTTGTATTCGCCACGCAATTCTTGATTTTCTTGATCCAAAACTAGATTTTTGTATTCGCCACGCAGTTCATGATTTCCTTGATCCAAAACTAGATTTTTGTATTCGCGACCAAATTCTCGATTTTCTTGATCCAAAACTAGATTTTGTATTCGCGACCAAATTCTTGATTTTCTTGATCCAAAACTAGATTTTTGTATTCGCGACCAAATTCTTGATTTTCTTGATCCAAAACTAGATTTTTGTATTCGCGACCAAATTCTTGATTTGCTTGATCCAAAACTAGATTTTTGTATTCGCGACCAAATTCTTCATTTTTTTGATCCAAAACTAGTTTTTTGTTTTCGCGACCAAATGCTTGATTTCCTTGATCCAAAACTAGATTTTTGTATTCGCCACGCAGTGCTTGATTTTCTTGATCCAAAACTAGATTTTTGTATTCGCGACGAAATTCTTGATTTTCTTGATCCAAAACTAGATTTTTGTATTCGCGACCAAATTCTTGATTGTCTTGATCCAAAATTAGATTTTTATATTCGCGACCAAATTCTTGATTTTCTTGGTCCAAAACTAGATTTTTGTATTCGCCACGCAGTTCATGATTTCCTTGATCCAAAACTAGATTTTTGTATTCGCGACCAAATTCTTGATTTTTTTGATCCAAAACTAGATTTTTGTATTCGCGACCAAATTTTTGATTTTCTTGATCCAAAACTAGATTCTTGTATTCGCGACCAAATTCTTGATTTTCTTGATCCAAAACTAGATTTTTGTATTCGCGACCAAATTCTTCATTTTCTTGATCCAAAACTAGATTTTTGTATTCGCGACCAAATTCTTCATTTTCTTGATCCAAAACTAGATTTTTGTATTCGCGACCAAATTCTTCATTTTCTTGATCCAAAACTAGATTTTTGTATTCGCCACGCAGTTCATGATTTCCTTGATCCAATTCATGATTTCCTTGATCCAAAACTAGATTTTTGTATTCGCGACCAAATTCTTGATTTTCTTGATCCAAAACTAGATTTTTGTATTCGCGACCAAATTCTTGATTTTCTTGATCCAAAACTAGATTTTTGTATTCGCGACCAAATTCTTGATTTTCTTGATCCAAAACTAGATTTTTGTATTCGCGATCAAATTCTTGATTTTCTTGATCCAAAACTAGATTTTTGTATTCGCGACCAAATTCTTCATTTTCTTGATCCAAAACTAGATTTTTGTATTCGCGACCAAATTCTTGATTTTCTTGATCCAAAACTAGATTTTTGTATTCGCCACGCAGTTCTTTACTTTCTTGATCCAAAAATAGATTTTTGTATTCGCGACGAAATTCTTGATTTTCTTGATCCAAAACTAGATTTTTGTATTCGCGACCAAATTCTTGATTTTCTTGATCCAAAATTAGATTTTTATATTCGCGACCAAATTCTTGATTTCCTTGGTCCAAAACTAGATTTTTGTATTCGCGACCAAATTCTTGATTTTTTTGATCCAAAACTAGATTTTTGTATTCGCGACCAAATTCTTGATTTTCTTGATCCAAAACTAGATTTTTGTATTCGCGACCAAATTCTTGATTTTCTTGATCCAAAACTAGATTTTTGTATTCGCGACCAAATTCTTGATTTTCTTGATCCAAAACTAGATTTTTGTATTCGCGATCAAATTCTTGATTTTCTTGATCCAAAACTAGATTTTGTATTCGCGACCAAATTCCTGATTTTCTTGATCCAAAACTAGATTTTTGTATTCGCGACCAAATTCTTGATTTTCTTGATCAAAAACTAGATTTTTGTATTCGCGACCAAATGCTTGATTTCCTTGATCCAAAACTAGATTTTTGTATTCGCCACGCAGTGCTTGATTTTCTTGATCCAAAACTAGATTTTTGTATTCGCGACGAAATTCTTGATTTTCTTGATCCAAAACTAGATTTTTGTATTCGCGACCAAATTCTTGATTGTCTTGATCCAAAATTAGATTTTTATATTCGCGACCAAATTCTTGATTTCCTTGGTCCAAAACTAGATTTTTGTATTCGCGACCAAATTCTTGATTTTTTTGATCCAAAACTAGATTTTTGTATTCGCGACCAAATTCTTGATTTTCTTGATCCAAAACTAGATTTTTGTATTCGCGACCAAATTCTTGATTTTCTTGATCCAAAACTAGATTTTTGTATTCGCGACCAAATTGTTCATTTTCTTGATCCAAAACTAGATTTTTGTATTCGCGACCAAATTCTTCATTTTCTTGATCCAAAACTAGATTTTTGTATTCGCGACCAAATTCTTCATTTTCTTGATCCAAAACTAGATTTTTTTATTCGCGACCAAATTCTTCATTTTCTTGATCCAAAACTAGATTTTTGTATTCGCCACGCAGTTCATGATTTCCTTGATCCAAAACTAGATTTTTGTATTCGCGACCAAATTCTTGATTTTCTTGATCCAAAACTAGATTTTTGTATTCGCGACCAAATTCTTGATTTTCTTGATCCAAAACTAGATTTTTGTATTCGCGATCAAATTCTTGATTTTCTTGATCCAAAACTAGATTTTTGTATTCGCGACCAAATTCTTCATTTTCTTGATCCAAAACTAGATTTTTGTATTCGCGACCAAATTCTTGATTTTCTTGATCCAAAACTAGATTTTTGTATTCGCCACGCAGTTCTTTACTTTCTTGATCCAAAAATAGATTTTTGTATTCGCGACGAAATTCTTGATTTTCTTGATCCAAAACTAGATTTTTGTATTCGCCACGCAGTGCTTGATTTTCTTGATCCAAAACTAGATTTTTGTATTCGCGACGAAATTCTTGATTTTCTTGATCCAAAACTAGATTTTTGTTTTCGCGACCAAATTCTTGATTGTCTTGATCCAAAATTAGATTTTTATATTCGCGACCAAATTCTTGATTTCCTTGGTCCAAAACTAGATTTTTGTATTCGCGACCAAATTCTTGATTTTTTTGATCCAAAACTAGATTTTTGTATTCGCGACCAAATTCTTGATTTTCTTGATCCAAAACTAGATTTTTGTATTCGCGACCAAATTCTTGATTTTCTTGATCCAAAACTAGATTTTTGTATTCGCGACCAAATTCTTGATTTTCTTGATCCAAAACTAGATTTTTGTATTCGCGATCAAATTCTTGATTTTCTTGATCCAAAACTAGTTTTTTGTATTCGCGACCAAATTCTTGATTTTCTTGATCCAAAACTAGATTTTTGTATTCGCCACGCAGTTCTTTACTTTCTTGATCCAAAAATAGATTTTTGTATTCGCGACGAAATTCTTGATTTTCTTGATCCAAAACTAGATTTTTGTATTCGCGACCAAATTCTTGATTTTCTTGATCCAAAATTAGATTTTTATATTCGCGACCAAATTCTTGATTTTCTTGATCCAAAACTAGATTTTTGTATTCGCGACCAAATTCTTCATTTTCTTGATCCAAAACTAGATTTTTGTATTCGCGACCAAATTCTTCATTTTCTTGATCCAAAACTAGATTTTTGTATTCGCGACCAAATTCTTCATTTTCTTGATCCAAAACTAGATTTTTGTATTCGCCACGCAGTTCATGATTTCCTTGATCCAAAACTAGATTTTTGTATTCGCGACCAAATTCTTGATTTTCTTGATCCAAAACTAGATTTTTGTATTCGCGACCAAATTCTTGATTTTCTTAATCCAAAACTAGATTTTTGTATTCGCGACCAAATTCTTGATTTTCTTGATCCAAAACTAGATTTTTGTATTCGCGATCAAATTCTTGATTTTCTTGATCCAAAACTAGATTTTTGTATTCGCGACCAAATTCTTCATTTTCTTGATCCAAAACTAGATTTTTGTATTCGCGACCAAATTCTTGATTTTCTTGATCCAAAACTAGATTTTTGTATTCGCCACGCAGTTCTTTACTTTCTTGATCCAAAAATAGATTTTTGTATTCGCGACGAAATTCTTGATTTTCTTGATCCAAAACTAGATTTTTGTATTCGCGACCAAATTCTTGATTTTCTTGATCCAAAATTAGATTTTTATATTCGCGACCAAATTCTTGATTTTCTTGATCCAAAACTAGATTTTTGTATTCGCGACCAAGTTCTTGATTTTCTTGATCCAAAACTAGATTTTTGTATTCGCCACGCAGTTCTTGAATTTCTTGATCCAAAACTAGATTTTTGTATTCGCCACGCAATTCATGATTTCCTTGATCCAAAACTAGATTTTTGTATTCGCCACCAACTCCTTGATTTTCTTGATCCAAAACTAGATTTTTGTATTCGCGACCAAATTCTTGATTTTCTTGATCCAAAACTAGATTTTTGTATTCGCGACCAAATTCTTCATTTTCTTGATCCAAAACTAGATTTTTGTATTCGCCACGCAGTTCTTGACTTTCTTGATCCAAAACTAGATTTTTGTATTCGCGACCAAATTCTTCATTTTCTTGATCCAAAACTAGATTTTTGTATTCGCCACGCAGTTCTTGACTTTCTTGATCCAAAACTAGATTTTTGTTTTCGCGACCAAATGCTTGATTTTCTTGATCCAAAACTAGATTTTTGTATTCGCCACGCAGTTCTTGAATTTCTTGATCCAAAACTAGATTTTTGTATTCGCCACGCAATTCATGATTTCCTTGATCCAAAACTAGATTTTTGTATTCGCCACCAACTCCTTGATTTTCTTGATCCAAAACTAGATTTTTGTATTCGCGACCAAATTCTTGATTTTCTTGATCCAAAACTAGATTTTTGTATTCGCGACCAAATTCTTCATTTTCTTGATCCAAAACTAGATTTTTGTATTCGCCACGCAGTTCTTGACTTTCTTGATCCAAAACTAGATTTTTGTATTCGCGACCAAATTCTTCATTTTCTTGATCCAAAACTAGATTTTTGTATTCGCCACGCAGTTCTTGACTTTCTTGATCCAAAACTAGATTTTTGTTTTCGCGACCAAATGCTTGATTTTCTTGATCCAAAACTAGATTTTTGTATTCGCGACCAAATTCTTGATTTTCTTGATCCAAAACTAGATTTTTGTATTCGCGACCAAATTCTTGATTTGCTTGATCCAAAACTAGATTTTTGTATTCGCGACCAAATTCTTCATTTTTTTGATCCAAAACTAGTTTTTTGTTTTCGCGACCAAATGCTTGATTTCCTTGATCCAAAACTAGATTTTTGTATTCGCCACGCAGTGCTTGATTTTCTTGATCCATAACTAGATTTTTGTATTCGCGACGAAATTCTTGATTTTCTTGATCCAAAACTAGATTTTTGTATTCGCGACCAAATTCTTGATTGTCTTGATCCAAAATTAGATTTTTATATTCGCGACCAAATTCTTGATTTTCTTGGTCCAAAACTAGATTTTTGTATTCGCCACGCAGTTCATGATTTCCTTGATCCAAAACTAGATTTTTGTATTCGCGACCAAATTCTTGATTTTTTTGATCCGAAACTAGATTTTGGTATTCGCGACCAAATTCTTGATTTTCTTGATCCGAAACTAGATTCTTGTATTCGCGACCAAATTCTTGATTTTCTTGATCCCAAACTAGATTTTTGTATTCGCGACCAAATTTTTCATTTTCTTGATCCAAAACTAGATTTTTGTATTCGCGACCAAATTCTTCATTTGCTTGATCCAAAACTAGATTTTTGTATTCGCGACCAAATGCTTGATTTCCTTGATCCAAAAATAGATTTTTGTATTCGCGACCAAATTCTTCATTTTCTGGATCCAAAACTAGTTTTTTGTTTTCGCGACCAAATGCTTGATTTCCTTGATCCAAAACTAGATTTTTGTATTCGCCACGCAGTTCTTGATTTTCTTGATCCAAAACTAGATTTTTGTATTCGCGACCAAATTCTTCATTTTCTTGATCCAAAACTAGATTTTTGTATTCGCCACGCAGTTCTTGACTTTCTTGATCCAAAACTAGATTTTTGTTTTCGCGACCAAATGCTTGATTTTCTTGATCCAAAACTAGATTTTTGTATTCGCCATGCAGTTCTTGAATTTCTTGATCCAAAACTAGATTTTTGTATTGGCCACGCAATTCATGATTTCCTTGATCCAAAACTAGATTTTTGTATTCGCCACCAACTCCTTGATTTTCTTGATCCAAAACTAGATTTTTGTATTCGCGACCAAATTCTTCATTTTCTTGATCCAAAACTAGATTTTTGTATTCGCCACGCAGTTCTTGACTTTCTTGATCCAAAACTAGATTTTTGTATTCGCGACCAAATTCTTCATTTTCTTGATCCAAAACTAGATTTTTGTATTCGCCACGCAGTTCTTGACTTTCTTGATCCAAAACTAGATTTTTGTTTTCGCGACCAAATGCTTGATTTTCTTGATCCAAAACTAGATTTTTGTATTCTCCACGCAGTTCTTGAATTTCTTGATCCAAAACTAGATTTTTGTATTCGCCACGCAATTCTTGATTTTCTTGATCCAAAACTAGATTTTTGTATTCGCCACGCAGTTCATGATTTCCTTGATCCAAAACTAGATTTTTGTATTCGCGACCAAATTCTCGATTTTCTTGATCCAAAACTAGATTTTGTATTCGCGACCAAATTCTTGATTTTCTTGATCCAAAACTAGATTTTTGTATTCGCGACCAAATTCTTGATTTTCTTGATCCAAAACTAGATTTTTGTATTCGCGACCAAATTCTTGATTTGCTTGATCCAAAACTAGATTTTTGTATTCGCGACCAAATTCTTCATTTTTTTGATCCAAAACTAGTTTTTTGTTTTCGCGACCAAATGCTTGATTTCGTTGATCCAAAACTAGATTTTTGTATTCGCCACGCAGTGCTTGATTTTCTTGATCCAAAACTAGATTTTTGTATTCGCGACGAAATTCTTGATTTTCTTGATCCAAAACTAGATTTTTGTATTCGCGACCAAATTCTTGATTGTCTTGATCCAAAATTAGATTTTTATATTCGCGACCAAATTCTTGATTTCCTTGGTCCAAAACTAGATTTTTGTATTCGCGACCAAATTCTTGATTTTTTTGATCCAAAACTAGATTTTTGTATTCGCGACCAAATTCTTGATTTTCTTGATCCAAAACTAGATTTTTGTATTCGCGACCAAATTCTTGATTTTCTTGATCCAAAACTAGATTTTTGTATTCGCGACCAAATTGTTCATTTTCTTGATCCAAAACTAGATTTTTGTATTCGCGACCAAATTCTTCATTTTCTTGATCCAAAACTAGATTTTTGTATTCGCGACCAAATTCTTCATTTTCTTGATCCAAAACTAGATTTTTTTATTCGCGACCAAATTCTTCATTTTCTTGATCCAAAACTAGATTTTTGTATTCGCCACGCAGTTCATGATTTCCTTGATCCAAAACTAGATTTTTGTATTCGCGACCAAATTCTTGATTTTCTTGATCCAAAACTAGATTTTTGTATTCGCGACCAAATTCTTGATTTTCTTGATCCAAAACTAGATTTTTGTATTCGCGACCAAATTCTTGATTTTCTTGATCCAAAACTAGATTTTTGTATTCGCGACCAAATTCTTGATTTTCTTGATCCAAAACTAGATTTTTGTATTCGCGACCAAATTCTTGATTTTCTTGATCCAAAAATAGATTTTTGTATTCGCGACCAAATTCTTCATTTTCTGGATCCAAAACTAGTTTTTTGTTTTCGCGACCAAATGCTTGATTTCCTTGATCCAAAACTAGATTTTTGTATTCGCCACGCAGTTCTTGATTTTCTTGATCCAAAACTAGATTTTTGTATTCGCGACCAAATTCTTCATTTTCTTGATCCAAAACTAGATTTTTGTATTCGCCACGCAGTTCTTGACTTTCTTGATCCAAAACTAGATTTTTGTTTTCGCGACCAAATGCTTGATTTTCTTGATCCAAAACTAGATTTTTGTATTCGCCACGCAGTTCTTGAATTTCTTGATCCAAAACTAGATTTTTGTATTCGCCACGCAATTCATGATTTCCTTGATCCAAAACTAGATTTTTGTATTCGCCACCAACTCCTTGATTTTCTTGATCCAAAACTAGATTTTTGTATTCGCGACCAAATTCTTCATTTTCTTGATCCAAAACTAGATTTTTGTATTCGCCACGCAGTTCATGATTTCCTTGATCCAAAACTAGATTTTTGTATTCGCGACCAAATTCTTGATTTTCTTGATCCAAAACTAGATTTTTGTATTCGCGACCAAATTCTTGATTTTCTTGATCCAAAACTAGATTTTTGTATTCACGATCAAATTCTTGATTTTCTTGATCCAAAACTAGGTTTTTGTATTCGCGACCAAATTCTTCATTTTCTTGATCCAAAACTAGATTTTTGTATTCGCGACCAAATTCTTCATTTTCTTGATCCAAAACTAGATTTTTGTATTCGCCACGCAGTTCTTGACTTTCTTGATCCAAAAATAGATTTTTGTATTCGCGACGAAATTCTTGATTTTCTTGATCCAAAACTAGATTTTTGTATTCGCGACCAAATTCTTGATTTTCTTGATCCAAAATTAGATTTTTATATTCGCGACCAAATTCTTGATTTTCTTGATCCAAAACTAGATTTTTGTATTCGCGACCAAGTTCTTGATTTTCTTGATCCAAAACTAGATTTTTGTATTCGCGACCAAATTCTTGATTTTCTTGATCCAAAAATAGATTTTTGTATTCGCGACCAAATTCTTCATTTTCTGGATCCAAAACTAGTTTTTTGTTTTCGCGACCAAATGCTTGATTTCCTTGATCCAAAACTAGATTTTTGTATTCGCCACGCAGTTCTTGATTTTCTTGATCCAAAACTAGATTTTTGTATTCGCGACCAAATTCTTCATTTTCTTGATCCAAAACTAGATTTTTGTATTCGCCACGCAGTTCTTGACTTTCTTGATCCAAAACTAGATTTTTGTTTTCGCGACCAAATGCTTGATTTTCTTGATCCAAAACTAGATTTTTGTATTCGCCACGCAGTTCTTGAATTTCTTGATCCAAAACTAGATTTTTGTATTCGCCACGCAATTCATGATTTCCTTGATTCAAAACTAGATTTTTGTATTCGCCACCAACTCCTTGATTTTCTTGATCCAAAACTAGATTTTTGTATTCGCGACCAAATTCTTGATTTTCTTGATCCAAAACTAGATTTTTGTATTCGCGACCAAATTCTTCATTTTCTTGATCCAAAACTAGTTTTTTGTTTTCGCGACCAAATGCTTGATTTCCTTGATCCAAAACTAGATTTTTGTATTCGCCACGCAGTTCATGATTTCCTTGATCCAAAACTAGATTTTTGTATTCGCGACCAAATTTTTGATTTTCTAGATCCAAAACTAGATTTTTGTAATGGCGACCAAATTCTTGATTTTCTTGATCCAAAACTAGATTTTTGTATTCGCGACCAAATTCTTGATTTTCTTGATCCAAAACTAGATTTTTGTATTCGCGATCAAATTCTTGATTTTCTTGATCCAAAACTAGATTTTTGTATTCGCGACCAAATTCTTTATTTTCTTGATTCAAAACTAGTTTTTTGTTTTCGCGACCAAATGCTTGATTTCCTTGATCCAAAACTAGATTTTTGTATTCGCCACGCAGTTCATGATTTCCTTGATCCAAAACTAGATTTTTGTATTCGCGACCAAATTCTTGATTTTCTTGATCCAAAACTAGATTTTTGTATTCGCGACCAAATTCTTCATTTTCTTGATCCAAAACAAGATTTTTGTATTCGCCACGCAGTTCATGATTTCCTTGATCCAAAACTAGATTTTTTTATTCGCGACCAAATTCTTGATTTTTTTGATCCAAAACTAGATTTTTGTATTCGCGACCAAATTCTTGATTTTCTTGATCCAAAACTAGATTCTTGTATTCGCCACGCAGTTCATGATTTCCTTGATCCAAAACTAGATTTTTTTATTCGCGACCAAATTCTTGATTTTTTTTGATCCAAAACTAGATTTTTGTATTCGCGACCAAATTCTTGATTTTCTTGATCCAAAATTAGATTTTTATATTCGCGACCAAATTCTTGATTTTCTTGGTCCAAAACTAGATTTTTGTATTCGCCACGCAGTTCATGATTTCCTTGATCCAAAACTAGATTTTTTTATTCGCGACCAAATTCTTGATTTTTTTGATCCAAAACTAGATTTTTGTATTCGCGACCAAATTCTTGATTTTCTTGATCCAAAATTAGATTCTTGTATTCGCGACCAAATTCTTGATTTTCTTGATCCAAAACTAGATTTTTGTATTCGCGACCAAATTTTTCATTTTCTTGATCCAAAACTAGATTTTTGTATTCGCGACCAAATTCTTCATTTTCTTGATCCAAAACTAGATTTTTGTATTCGCGACCAAATTCTTCATTTTCTTGATCCAAAACTAGATTTTTGTATTCGCCACGCAGTTCATGATTTCCTTGATCCAAAACTAGATTTTTGTATTCGCGACCAAATTCTTGATTTTCTTGATCCAAAACTAGATTTTTGTATTCGCGACCAAATTCTTGATTTTCTTGATCCAAAACTAGATTTTTGTATTCGCGACCAAATTCTTGATTTTCTTGATCCAAAACTAGATTTTTGTATTCGCGATCAAATTCTTGATTTTCTTGATCCAAAACTAGATTTTTTTATTCGCGACCAAATTCTTCATTTTCTTGATCCAAAACTAGATTTTTGTATTCGCGACCAAATTCTTCATTTTCTTGATCCAAAACTAGATTTTTGTATTCGCCACGCAGTTCTTGACTTTCTTGATCCAAAAATAGATTTTTGTATTCGTGACGAAATTCTTCATTTTCTTGATCCAAAACTAGATTTTTGTATTCGCGACCAAATTCTTGATTTTCTTGATCCAAAATTAGATTTTTATATTCGCGACCAAATTCTTGATTTTCTTGATCCCAAACTAGATTTTTGTATTCGCGACCAAGTTCTTGATTTTCTTGATCCAAAACTAGATTTTTGTATTCGCGACCAAATTCTTGATTTTTTTGATCCAAAAATAGATTTTTGTATTCGCGACCAAATTCTTCATTTTCTGGATCCAAAACTAGTTTTTTGTTTTCGCGACCAAATGCTTGATTTCCTTGATCCAAAACTAGATTTTTGTATTCGCCACGCAGTTCTTGATTTTCTTGATCCAAAACTAGATTTTTGTATTCGCGACCAAATTCTTCATTTTCTTGATCCAAAACTAGATTTTTGTATTCGCCACGCAGTTCTTGACTTTCTTGATCCAAAACTAGATTTTTGTTTTCGCGACCAAATGCTTGATTTTCTTGATCCAAAACTAGATTTTTGTATTCGCCACGCAGTTCTTGAATTTCTTGATCCAAAACTAGATTTTTGTATTCGCCACGCACTTCATGATTTCCTTGATCCAAAACTAGATTTTTGTATTCGCCACCAACTCCTTGATTTTCTTGATCCAAAACTAGATTTTTGTATTCGCGACCAAATTCTTCATTTTCTTGATCCAAAACTAGATTTTTGTATTCGCCACGCAGTTCATGATTTCCTTGATCCAAAACTAGATTTTTGTATTCGCGACCAAATTCTTGATTTTCTTGATCCAAAACTAGATTTTTGTATTCGCGACCAAATTCTTGATTTTCTTGATCCAAAACTAGATTTTTGTATTCACGATCAAATTCTTGATTTTCTTGATCCAAAACTAGGTTTTTGTATTCGCGACCAAATTCTTCATTTTCTTGATCCAAAACTAGATTTTTGTATTCGCGACCAAATTCTTCATTTTCTTGATCCAAAACTAGATTTTTGTATTCGCCACGCAGTTCTTGACTTTCTTGATCCAAAAATAGATTTTTGTATTCGCGACGAAATTCTTGATTTTCTTGATCCAAAACTAGATTTTTGTATTCGCGACCAAATTCTTGATTTTCTTGATCCAAAATTAGATTTTTATATTCGCGACCAAATTCTTGATTTTCTTGATCCAAAACTAGATTTTTGTATTCGCGACCAAGTTCTTGATTTTCTTGATCCAAAACTAGATTTTTGTATTCGCGACCAAATTCTTGATTTTCTTGATCCAAAAATAGATTTTTGTATTCGCGACCAAATTCTTCATTTTCTGGATCCAAAACTAGTTTTTTGTTTTCGCGACCAAATGCTTGATTTCCTTGATCCAAAACTAGATTTTTGTATTCGCCACGCAGTTCTTGATTTTCTTGATCCAAAACTAGATTTTTGTATTCGCGACCAAATTCTTCATTTTCTTGATCCAAAACTAGATTTTTGTATTCGCCACGCAGTTCTTGACTTTCTTGATCCAAAACTAGATTTTTGTTTTCGCGACCAAATGCTTGATTTTCTTGATCCAAAACTAGATTTTTGTATTCGCCACGCAGTTCTTGAATTTCTTGATCCAAAACTAGATTTTTGTATTCGCCACGCAATTCATGATTTCCTTGATCCAAAACTAGATTTTTGTATTCGCCACCAACTCCTTGATTTTCTTGATCCAAAACTAGATTTTTGTATTCGCGACCAAATTCTTGATTTTCTTGATCCAAAACTAGATTTTTGTATTCGCGACCAAATTCTTCATTTTCTTGATCCAAAACTAGTTTTTTGTTTTCGCGACCAAATGCTTGATTTCCTTGATCCAAAACTAGATTTTTGTATTCGCCACGCAGTTCATGATTTCCTTGATCCAAAACTAGATTTTTGTATTCGCGACCAAATTTTTGATTTTCTAGATCCAAAACTAGATTTTTGTAATGGCGACCAAATTCTTGATTTTCTTGATCCAAAACTAGATTTTTGTATTCGCGACCAAATTCTTGATTTTCTTGATCCAAAACTAGATTTTTGTATTCGCGATCAAATTCTTGATTTTCTTGATCCAAAACTAGATTTTTGTATTCGCGACCAAATTCTTTATTTTCTTGATTCAAAACTAGTTTTTTGTTTTCGCGACCAAATGCTTGATTTCCTTGATCCAAAACTAGATTTTTGTATTCGCCACGCAGTTCATGATTTCCTTGATCCAAAACTAGATTTTTGTATTCGCGACCAAATTCTTGATTTTTTTGATCCAAAAATAGATTTTTGTATTCGCGACCAAATTCTTCATTTTCTGGATCCAAAACTAGTTTTTTGTTTTCGCGACCAAATGCTTGATTTCCTTGATCCAAAACTAGATTTTTGTATTCGCCACGCAGTTCTTGATTTTCTTGATCCAAAACTAGATTTTTGTATTCGCGACCAAATTCTTCATTTTCTTGATCCAAAACTAGATTTTTGTATTCGCCACGCAGTTCTTGACTTTCTTGATCCAAAACTAGATTTTTGTTTTCGCGACCAAATGCTTGATTTTCTTGATCCAAAACTAGATTTTTGTATTCGCCACGCAGTTCTTGAATTTCTTGATCCAAAACTAGATTTTTGTATTCGCCACGCACTTCATGATTTCCTTGATCCAAAACTAGATTTTTGTATTCGCCACCAACTCCTTGATTTTCTTGATCCAAAACTAGATTTTTGTATTCGCGACCAAATTCTTCATTTTCTTGATCCAAAACTAGATTTTTGTATTCGCCACGCAGTTCATGATTTCCTTGATCCAAAACTAGATTTTTGTATTCGCGACCAAATTCTTGATTTTCTTGATCCAAAACTAGATTTTTGTATTCGCGACCAAATTCTTGATTTTCTTGATCCAAAACTAGATTTTTGTATTCACGATCAAATTCTTGATTTTCTTGATCCAAAACTAGGTTTTTGTATTCGCGACCAAATTCTTCATTTTCTTGATCCAAAACTAGATTTTTGTATTCGCGACCAAATTCTTCATTTTCTTGATCCAAAACTAGATTTTTGTATTCGCCACGCAGTTCTTGACTTTCTTGATCCAAAAATAGATTTTTGTATTCGCGACGAAATTCTTGATTTTCTTGATCCAAAACTAGATTTTTGTATTCGCGACCAAATTCTTGATTTTCTTGATCCAAAATTAGATTTTTATATTCGCGACCAAATTCTTGATTTTCTTGATCCAAAACTAGATTTTTGTATTCGCGACCAAGTTCTTGATTTTCTTGATCCAAAACTAGATTTTTGTATTCGCGACCAAATTCTTGATTTTCTTGATCCAAAAATAGATTTTTGTATTCGCGACCAAATTCTTCATTTTCTGGATCCAAAACTAGTTTTTTGTTTTCGCGACCAAATGCTTGATTTCCTTGATCCAAAACTAGATTTTTGTATTCGCCACGCAGTTCTTGATTTTCTTGATCCAAAACTAGATTTTTGTATTCGCGACCAAATTCTTCATTTTCTTGATCCAAAACTAGATTTTTGTATTCGCCACGCAGTTCTTGACTTTCTTGATCCAAAACTAGATTTTTGTTTTCGCGACCAAATGCTTGATTTTCTTGATCCAAAACTAGATTTTTGTATTCGCCACGCAGTTCTTGAATTTCTTGATCCAAAACTAGATTTTTGTATTCGCCACGCAATTCATGATTTCCTTGATCCAAAACTAGATTTTTGTATTCGCCACCAACTCCTTGATTTTCTTGATCCAAAACTAGATTTTTGTATTCGCGACCAAATTCTTGATTTTCTTGATCCAAAACTAGATTTTTGTATTCGCGACCAAATTCTTCATTTTCTTGATCCAAAACTAGTTTTTTGTTTTCGCGACCAAATGCTTGATTTCCTTGATCCAAAACTAGATTTTTGTATTCGCCACGCAGTTCATGATTTCCTTGATCCAAAACTAGATTTTTGTATTCGCGACCAAATTTTTGATTTTCTAGATCCAAAACTAGATTTTTGTAATGGCGACCAAATTCTTGATTTTCTTGATCCAAAACTAGATTTTTGTATTCGCGACCAAATTCTTGATTTTCTTGATCCAAAACTAGATTTTTGTATTCGCGATCAAATTCTTGATTTTCTTGATCCAAAACTAGATTTTTGTATTCGCGACCAAATTCTTTATTTTCTTGATTCAAAACTAGTTTTTTGTTTTCGCGACCAAATGCTTGATTTCCTTGATCCAAAACTAGATTTTTGTATTCGCCACGCAGTTCATGATTTCCTTGATCCAAAACTAGATTTTTGTATTCGCGACCAAATTCTTGATTTTCTTGATCCAAAACTAGATTTTTGTATTCGCGACCAAATTCTTCATTTTCTTGATCCAAAACAAGATTTTTGTATTCGCCACGCAGTTCATGATTTCCTTGATCCAAAACTAGATTTTTTTATTCGCGACCAAATTCTTGATTTTTTTGATCCAAAACTAGATTTTTGTATTCGCGACCAAATTCTTGATTTTCTTGATCCAAAACTAGATTCTTGTATTCGCCACGCAGTTCATGATTTCCTTGATCCAAAACTAGATTTTTTTATTCGCGACCAAATTCTTGATTTTTTTTGATCCAAAACTAGATTTTTGTATTCGCGACCAAATTCTTGATTTTCTTGATCCAAAATTAGATTTTTATATTCGCGACCAAATTCTTGATTTTCTTGGTCCAAAACTAGATTTTTGTATTCGCCACGCAGTTCATGATTTCCTTGATCCAAAACTAGATTTTTTTATTCGCGACCAAATTCTTGATTTTTTTGATCCAAAACTAGATTTTTGTATTCGCGACCAAATTCTTGATTTTCTTGATCCAAAATTAGATTCTTGTATTCGCGACCAAATTCTTGATTTTCTTGATCCAAAACTAGATTTTTGTATTCGCGACCAAATTTTTCATTTTCTTGATCCAAAACTAGATTTTTGTATTCGCGACCAAATTCTTCATTTTCTTGATCCAAAACTAGATTTTTGTATTCGCGACCAAATTCTTCATTTTCTTGATCCAAAACTAGATTTTTGTATTCGCCACGCAGTTCATGATTTCCTTGATCCAAAACTAGATTTTTGTATTCGCGACCAAATTCTTGATTTTCTTGATCCAAAACTAGATTTTTGTATTCGCGACCAAATTCTTGATTTTCTTGATCCAAAACTAGATTTTTGTATTCGCGACCAAATTCTTGATTTTCTTGATCCAAAACTAGATTTTTGTATTCGCGATCAAATTCTTGATTTTCTTGATCCAAAACTAGATTTTTTTATTCGCGACCAAATTCTTCATTTTCTTGATCCAAAACTAGATTTTTGTATTCGCGACCAAATTCTTCATTTTCTTGATCCAAAACTAGATTTTTGTATTCGCCACGCAGTTCTTGACTTTCTTGATCCAAAAATAGATTTTTGTATTCGTGACGAAATTCTTCATTTTCTTGATCCAAAACTAGATTTTTGTATTCGCGACCAAATTCTTGATTTTCTTGATCCAAAATTAGATTTTTATATTCGCGACCAAATTCTTGATTTTCTTGATCCCAAACTAGATTTTTGTATTCGCGACCAAGTTCTTGATTTTCTTGATCCAAAACTAGATTTTTGTATTCGCGACCAAATTCTTGATTTTTTTGATCCAAAAATAGATTTTTGTATTCGCGACCAAATTCTTCATTTTCTGGATCCAAAACTAGTTTTTTGTTTTCGCGACCAAATGCTTGATTTCCTTGATCCAAAACTAGATTTTTGTATTCGCCACGCAGTTCTTGATTTTCTTGATCCAAAACTAGATTTTTGTATTCGCGACCAAATTCTTCATTTTCTTGATCCAAAACTAGATTTTTGTATTCGCCACGCAGTTCTTGACTTTCTTGATCCAAAACTAGATTTTTGTTTTCGCGACCAAATGCTTGATTTTCTTGATCCAAAACTAGATTTTTGTATTCGCCACGCAGTTCTTGAATTTCTTGATCCAAAACTAGATTTTTGTATTCGCCACGCACTTCATGATTTCCTTGATCCAAAACTAGATTTTTGTATTCGCCACCAACTCCTTGATTTTCTTGATCCAAAACTAGATTTTTGTATTCGCGACCAAATTCTTGATTTTCTTGATCCAAAACTAGATTTTTGTATTCGCGATCAAATTCTTCATTTTCTTGATCCAAAACTAGTTTTTTGTTTTCGCGACCAAATGCTTGATTTCCTTGATCCAAAACTAGATTTTTGTATTCGCCACGCAGTTCATGATTTCCTTGATCCAAAACTAGATTTTTGTATTCGCGACCAAATTCTTGATTTTCTTGATCCAAAACTAGATTTTTGTATTCGCGACCAAATTCTTGATTTTCTTGATCCAAAACTAGATTTTTGTATTCGCGACCAAATTCTTGATTTTCTTGATCCAAAACTAGATTTTTGTATTCGCGATCAAATTCTTGATTTTCTTGATCCAAAACTAGATTTTTGTATTCGCGACCAAATTCTTCATTTTCTTGATCCAAAACTAGATTTTTGTATTCGCGACCAAATTCTTCATTTTCTTGATCCAAAACTAGATTTTTGTATTCGCCACGCAGTTCTTGATTTTCTTGATCCAAAACTAGATTTTTGTATTCGCGACCAAATTCTTGATTTTCTTGATCCAAAACTAGATTTTTGTATTCGCCACGCAGTTCATGATTTCCTTGATCCAAAACTAGATTTTTGTATTCGCGACCAAATTCTTGATTTTCTTGATCCAAAACTAGATTTTTGTATTCGCGACCAAGTTCTTGATTTTCTTGATCCAAAACTAGATTTTTGTATTCGCGACCAAATTCTTCATTTTCTGGATCCAAAACTAGTTTTTTGTTTTCGCGACCAAATGCTTGATTTCCTTGATCCAAAACTAGATTTTTGTATTCGCCACGCAGTTCTTGATTTTCTTGATCCAAAACTAGATTTTTGTATTCGCGACCAAATTCTTCATTTTCTTGATCCAAAACTAGATTTTTGTATTCGCCACGCAGTTCTTGACTTTCTTGATCCAAAACTAGATTTTTGTTTTCGCGACCAAATGCTTGATTTTCTTGATCCAAAACTAGATTTTTGTATTCGCCACGCAGTTCTTGAATTTCTTGATCCAAAACTAGATTTTTGTATTCGCCACGCAATTCATGATTTCCTTGATCCAAAACTAGATTTTTGTATTCGCCACCAACTCCTTGATTTTCTTGATCCAAAACTAGATTTTTGTATTCGCGACCAAATTCTTGATTTTCTTGATCCAAAACTAGATTTTTGTATTCGCGACCAAATTCTTCATTTTCTTGATCCAAAACTAGATTTTTGTATTCGCCACGCAGTTCTTCACTTTCTTGATCCAAAACTAGATTTTTGTATTCGCGACCAAATTCTTCATTTTCTTGATCCAAAACTAGATTTTTGTATTTGCCACGCAGTTCTTGACTTTCTTGATCCAAAAATAGATTTTTGTATTCGCGACGAAATTCTTGATTTTCTTGATCCAAAACTAGATTTTTGTATTCGCGACCAAGTTCTTGATTTTCTTGATCCAAAACTAGATTTTTGTATTCGCGACCAAATTCTTTATTTTCTTGAACCAAAAATAGATTTTTGTATTCGCGACCAAATTCCTCATTTTCTGGATCCAAAACTAGTTTTTTGTTTTCGCGACCAAATGCTTGATTTCCTTGATCCAAAACTAGATTTTTGTATTCGCCACGCAGTTCTTGATTTTCTTGATCCAAAACTAGATTTTTGTATTCGCGACCAAATTTCTTCATTTTCTTGATCCAAAACTAGATTTTTGTATTCGCCACGCAGTTCTTGACTTTCTTGATCCAAAACTAGATTTTTGTTTTCGCGACCAAATGCTTGATTTTCTTGATCCAAAACTAGATTTTTGTATTCGCCACGCACTTCATGATTTCCTTGATCCAAAACTAGATTTTTGTATTCGCCACCAACTCCTTGATTTTCTTGATCCAAAACTAGATTTTTGTATTCGCGACCAAATTCTTGATTTTCTTGATCCAAAACTAGATTTTTGTATTCGCGACCAAATTCTTCATTTTCTTGATCCAAAACTAGTTTTTTGTTTTCGCGACCAAATGCTTGATTTCCTTGATCCAAAACTAGATTTTTGTATTCGCCACGCAGTTCATGATTTCCTTGATCCAAAACTAGATTTTTGTATTCGCGACCAAATTCTTGATTTTCTTGATCCAAAACTAGATTTTTGTATTCGCGACCAAATTCTTCATTTTCTTGATCCAAAACTAGATTTTTGTATTCGCGACCAAATTCTTCAATTTCTTGATCCAAAACTAGTTTTTTGTTTTCGCGACCAAATGCTTGATTTCCTTGATCCAAAACTAGATTTTTGTATTCGCCACGCAGTTCATGATTTCCTTGATCCAAAACTAAATTTTTGTATTCGCGACCAAATTCTTGATTTTCTTGATCCAAAACTAGATTTTTGTATTCGCGACCAAATTCTTGATTTTCTTGATCCAAAACTAGATTTTTGTATTCGCGACCAAATTCTTGATTTTCTTGATCCAAAACTAGATTTTTGTATTCGCGATCAAATTCTTGATTTTCTTGATCCAAAACTAGATTTTTGTATTCGCGACCAAATTCTTCATTTTCTTGATCCAAAACTAGATTTTTGTATTCGCGACCAAATTCTTCATTTTCTTGATCCAAAACTAGATTTTTGTATTCGCCACGCAGTTCTTGACTTTCTTGATCCAAAAATAGATTTTTGTATTCTCGACGAAATTCTTGATTTTCTTGATCCAAAACTAGATTTTTGTATTCGCGACCAAATTCTTGATTTTCTTGATCCAAAATTAGATTTTTATATTGGCGACCAAATTCTTGATTTTCTTGATCCAAAACTAGATTTTTGTATTCGCGACCAAGTTCTTGATTTTCTTGATCCAAAACTAGATTTTTGTATTCGCGACCAAATTCTTGATTTTCTTGATCCAAAAATAGATTTTTGTATTCGCGACCAAATTCTTCATTTTCTGGATCCAAAACTAGTTTTTTGTTTTCGCGACCAAATGCTTGATTTCCTTGATCCAAAACTAGATTTTTGTATTCGCCACGCAGTTCTTGATTTTCTTGATCCAAAACTAGATTTTTGTATTCGCGACCAAATTCTTCATTTTCTTGATCCAAAACTAGATTTTTGTATTCGCCACGCAGTTCTTGACTTTCTTGATCCAAAACTAGATTTTTGTTTTCGCGACCAAATGCTTGATTTTCTTGATCCAAAAGTAAATTTTTGTATTCGCCACGCAGTTCTTGAATTTCTTGATCCAAAACTAGATTTTTGTATTCGCCACGCAATTCATGATTTCCTTGATCCAAAACTAGATTTTTGTATTCGCCACCAACTCCTTGATTTTCTTGATCCAAAACTAGATTTTTGTATTCGCGACCAAATTCTTGATTTTCTTGATCCAAAACTAGATTTTTGTATTCGCGACCAAATTCTTCATTTTCTTGATCCAGAACTAGATTTTTGTATTCGCGACCAAATTCTTCATTTTCTTGATCCAAAACTAGATTTTTGTATTTGCCACGCAGTTCTTGACTTTCTTGATCCAAAAATAGATTTTTGTATTCGCGACGAAATTCTTGATTTTCTTGATCCAAAACTAGATTTTTGTATTCGCGACCAAATTCTTGATTTTCTTGATCCAAAATTAGATTTTTATATTCGCGACCAAATTCTTGATTTTCTTGATCCAAAACTAGATTTTTGTATTCGCCACGCAGTTAATGATTTCCTTGATCCAAAACTAGATTTTTGTATTCGCGACCAAGTTCTTGATTTTCTTGATCCAAAACTAGATTTTTGTATTCGCGACCAAATTCTTGATTTTCTTGATCCAAAACTAGATTTTTGTATTCGCGACCAAATTCTTCATTTTCTTGATCCAAAACTAGTTTTTTGTTTTCGCGACCAAATGCTTGATTTCCTTGATCCAAAACTAGATTTTTGTATTCGCCACGCAGTTCTTGAATTTCTTGATCCAAAACTAGATTTTTGTATTCGCCACACAATTCATGATTTCCTTGATCCAAAACAAGATTTTTGTATTCGCCACCAACTCCTTGATTTTCTTGATCCAAAACTAGATTTTTGTATTCGCGACCAAATTCGTGATTTTCTTGATCCAAAACTAGATTTTTGTATTCGCGACCAAATTCTTCATTTTCTTGATCCAAAACTAGATTTTTGTATTCGCCACGCAGTTCTTGACTTTCTTGATCCAAAACTAGATTTTTGTTTTCGCGACCAAATGCTTGATTTTCTTGATCCAAAACTAGATTTTTGTATTCGCCACGCAGTTCTTGAATTTCTTGATCCAAAACTAGATTTTTGTATTCGCCACGCAGTTCATGATTTCCTTGATCCAAAACTAGATTTTTGTATTCGCGACCAAATTCTTGATTTTCTTGATCCAAAACTAGATTTTTGTATTCGCGACCAAATTCTTCATTTTCTTGATCCAAAACTAGATTTTTGTATTCGCGACCAAATTCTTCAATTTCTTGATCCAAAACTAGTTTTTTGTTTTCGCGACCAAATGCTTGATTTCCTTGATCCAAAACTAGATTTTTGTATTCGCCACGCAGTTCATGATTTCCTTGATCCAAAACTAAATTTTTGTATTCGCGACCAAATTCTTGATTTTCTTGATCCAAAACTAGATTTTTGTATTCGCGACCAAATTCTTGATTTTCTTGATCCAAAACTAGATTTTTGTATTCGCGACCAAATTCTTGATTTTCTTGATCCAAAACTAGATTTTTGTATTCGCGATCAAATTCTTGATTTTCTTGATCCAAAACTAGATTTTTGTATTCGCGACCAAATTCTTCATTTTCTTGATCCAAAACTAGATTTTTGTATTCGCGACCAAATTCTTCATTTTCTTGATCCAAAACTAGATTTTTGTATTCGCCACGCAGTTCTTGACTTTCTTGATCCAAAAATAGATTTTTGTATTCTCGACGAAATTCTTGATTTTCTTGATCCAAAACTAGATTTTTGTATTCGCGACCAAATTCTTGATTTTCTTGATCCAAAATTAGATTTTTATATTGGCGACCAAATTCTTGATTTTCTTGATCCAAAACTAGATTTTTGTATTCGCGACCAAGTTCTTGATTTTCTTGATCCAAAACTAGATTTTTGTATTCGCGACCAAATTCTTGATTTTCTTGATCCAAAAATAGATTTTTGTATTCGCGACCAAATTCTTCATTTTCTGGATCCAAAACTAGTTTTTTGTTTTCGCGACCAAATGCTTGATTTCCTTGATCCAAAACTAGATTTTTGTATTCGCCACGCAGTTCTTGATTTTCTTGATCCAAAACTAGATTTTTGTATTCGCGACCAAATTCTTCATTTTCTTGATCCAAAACTAGATTTTTGTATTCGCCACGCAGTTCTTGACTTTCTTGATCCAAAACTAGATTTTTGTTTTCGCGACCAAATGCTTGATTTTCTTGATCCAAAAGTAAATTTTTGTATTCGCCACGCAGTTCTTGAATTTCTTGATCCAAAACTAGATTTTTGTATTCGCCACGCAATTCATGATTTCCTTGATCCAAAACTAGATTTTTGTATTCGCCACCAACTCCTTGATTTTCTTGATCCAAAACTAGATTTTTGTATTCGCGACCAAATTCTTGATTTTCTTGATCCAAAACTAGATTTTTGTATTCGCGACCAAATTCTTCATTTTCTTGATCCAGAACTAGATTTTTGTATTCGCCACGCAGTTCTTGACTTTCTTGATCCAAAACTAGATTTTTGTATTCGCGACCAAATTCTTCATTTTCTTGATCCAAAACTAGATTTTTGTATTTGCCACGCAGTTCTTGACTTTCTTGATCCAAAAATAGATTTTTGTATTCGCGACGAAATTCTTGATTTTCTTGATCCAAAACTAGATTTTTGTATTCGCGACCAAATTCTTGATTTTCTTGATCCAAAATTAGATTTTTATATTCGCGACCAAATTCTTGATTTTCTTGATCCAAAACTAGATTTTTGTATTCGCCACGCAGTTAATGATTTCCTTGATCCAAAACTAGATTTTTGTATTCGCGACCAAGTTCTTGATTTTCTTGATCCAAAACTAGATTTTTGTATTCGCGACCAAATTCTTGATTTTCTTGATCCAAAACTAGATTTTTGTATTCGCGACCAAATTCTTCATTTTCTTGATCCAAAACTAGTTTTTTGTTTTCGCGACCAAATGCTTGATTTCCTTGATCCAAAACTAGATTTTTGTATTCGCCACGCAGTTCTTGAATTTCTTGATCCAAAACTAGATTTTTGTATTCGCCACACAATTCATGATTTCCTTGATCCAAAACAAGATTTTTGTATTCGCCACCAACTCCTTGATTTTCTTGATCCAAAACTAGATTTTTGTATTCGCGACCAAATTCGTGATTTTCTTGATCCAAAACTAGATTTTTGTATTCGCGACCAAATTCTTCATTTTCTTGATCCAAAACTAGATTTTTGTATTCGCCACGCAGTTCTTGACTTTCTTGATCCAAAACTAGATTTTTGTTTTCGCGACCAAATGCTTGATTTTCTTGATCCAAAACTAGATTTTTGTATTCGCCACGCAGTTCTTGAATTTCTTGATCCAAAACTAGATTTTTGTATTCGCCACGCCATTCATGATTTCCTTGATCCAAAACTAGATTTTTGTATTCGCGACCAAATTCTTGATTTTCTTGATCCAAAACTAGATTTTTGTATTCGCGACCAAATTCTTGATTTCCTTGATCCAAAACTAGATTTTTGTATTCGCGACCAAATTCTTCATTTTCTTGATCCAAAACTAGATTTTTGTATTCGCGACCAAATTCTTCATTTTCTTGATCCAAAACTAGATTTTTGTATTCGCGACCAAATTCTTGATTTGCTTGATCCAAAACTAGATTTTTGTATTCGCGACCAAATTCTTGATTTCCTTGATCCAAAACTAGATTTTTGTATTCGCGACCAAATTCTTCATTTTCTTGATCCAAAACTAGATTTTTGTATTCGCGACCAAATTCTTCATTTTCTTGATCCAAAACTAGATTTTTGTATTCGCGACCAAATTCTTGATTTTCTTGATCCAACACTAGATTTTTGTATTCGCCACGCAGTTCTTGAATTTCTTGATCCAAAACTAGATTTTTGTATTCGCCACGCCATTCATGATTTCCTTGATCCAAAACTAGATTTTTGTATTCGCGACCAAATTCTTGATTTTCTTGATCCAAAACTAGATTTTTGTATTCGCGACCAAATTCTTGATTTCCTTGATCCAAAACTAGATTTTTGTATTCGCGACCAAATTCTTCATTTTCTTGATCCAAAACTAGATTTTTGTATTCGCGACCAAATTCTTCATTTTCTTGATCCAAAACTAGATTTTTGTATTCGCGACCAAATTCTTGATTTTCTTGATCCAACACTAGATTTTTGTATTCACCACGCAGTTCATGATTTCCTTGATCCAAAACTAGATTTTTGTATTCGCGACCAAATTCTTGATTTTCTTGATCCAAAAATAGATTTTTGTATTCGCGACCAAATTCTTCATTTTCTTGATCCAAAACTAGATTTTTGTATTCGCCACGCAGTTCTTGACTTTCTTGATCCAAAACTAGATTTTTGTTTTCGCGACCAAATGCTTGATTTTCTTGATCCAAAACTAGATTTTTGTATTCGCCACGCAGTTCTTGAATTTCTTGATCCAAAACTAGATTTTTGTATTCGCCACGCAATTCATGATTTCCTTGATCCAAAACTAGATTTTTGTATTCGCCACCAACTCCTTGATTTTCTTGATCCAAAACTAGATTTTTGTATTCGCGACCAAATTCTTGATTTTCTTGATCCAAAACTAGATTTTTGTATTCGCGACCAAATGCTTGATTTCCTTGATCCAAAACTAGATTTTTGTATTCGTCACGCTGTTCTTGATTTTCTTGATCCAAAACTAGATTTTTGTATTAGCGACCAAATTCTTCATTTTCTTGATCCAAAACTAGATTTTTGTATTCGCCACGCAGTTCTTGACTTTCTTGATCCAAAAATAGATTTTTGTGTTCGCGACCAAATTCTTGATTTTGTTGATCCAAAACTAGATTTTTGTATTCGCGACCAAATTCTTGATTTTCTTGATCCAAAACTAGATTCTTGTATTCGCGATCAAATTCTTGATTTTCTTAATCCAAAACTAGTTTTTTATTTTCGCGACCAAATGCTTGATTTTCTTGATCCAAAACTTGATTTTTGTATTCGCCACGCAGTTCTTGATTTTCTTGATCCAAAACTAGATTCTTGTATTCGCGACCAAATTCTTGACTTTCTTGATCCAAAACTAGATTTTTGTATTCGCCACGCAGTTCTTGACTTTCTTGATCCAAAACTAGATTTTTGTTTTCGCGACCAAATGCTTGATTTTCTTGATCCAAAACTAGATTTTTGTATTCGCCACGCAGTTCTTGACTTTCTTGATCCAAAAATAGATTTTTGTGTTCGCGACCAAATTCTTGATTTTGTTGATCCAAAACTAGATTTTTGTATTCGCGACCAAATTCTTGATTTTCTTGATCCAAAACTAGATTCTTGTATTCGCGACCAAATTCTTGATTTTCTTAATCCAAAACTAGTTTTTTATTTTCGCGACCAAATGCTTGATTTTCTTGATCCAAAACTTGATTTTTGTATTCGCCACGCAGTTCTTGATTTTCTTGATCCAAAACTAGATTCTTGTATTCGCGACCAAATTCTTCATTTTCTTGATCCAAAACTAGATTTTTGTATTCGCCACGCAGTTCTTGACTTTCTTGATCCAAAACTAGATTTTTGTATTCGCGACCAAGTTCTTGATTTTCTTGATCCAAAACTAGATTTTTGTATTCGCGACCAAATTCTTGATTTTCTTGATCCAAAAATAGATTTTTGTATTCGCGACCAAATTCTTCATTTTCTGGATCCAAAACTAGTTTTTTGTTTTCGCGACCAAATGCTTGATTTCCTTGATCCAAAACTAGATTTTTGTATTCGCCACGCAGTTCTTGATTTTCTTGATCCAAAACTAGATTTTTGTATTCGCGACCAAATTCTTCATTTTCTTGATCCAAAACTAGATTTTTGTATTCGCCACGCAGTTCTTGACTTTCTTGATCCAAAACTAGATTTTTGTTTTCGCGACCAAATGCTTGATTTTCTTGATCCAAAACTAGATTTTTGTATTCGCCACGCAGTTCTTGAATTTCTTGATCCAAAACTAGATTTTTGTATTCGCCACGCAATTCATGATTTCCTTGATCCAAAACTAGATTTTTGTATTCGCCACCAACTCCTTGATTTTCTTGATCCAAAACTAGATTTTTGTATTCGCGACCAAATTCTTGATTTTTCTTGATCCAAAACTAGATTTTTGTATTCGCGACCAAATTCTTCATTTGCTTGATCCAAAACTAGATTTTTGTATTCGCCACGCAGTTCTTGACTTTCTTGATCCAAAACTAGATTTTTGTATTCGCGACCAAATTCTTCATTTTCTTGATCCAAAACTAGATTTTTGTATTTGCCACGCAGTTCTTGACTTTCTTGATCCAAAAATAGATTTTTGTATTCGCGACGAAATTCTTGATTTTCTTGATCCAAAACTAGATTTTTGTATTCGCGACCAAATTCTTGATTTTCTTGATCCAAAATTAGATTTTTATATTCGCGACCAAATTCTTGATTTTCTTGATCCAAAACTAGATTTTTGTATTCGCCACGCAGTTAATGATTTCCTTGATCCAAAACTAGATTTTTGTATTCGCGACCAAGTTCTTGATTTTCTTGATCCAAAACTAGATTTTTGTATTCGCGACCAAATTCTTGATTTTCTTGATCCAAAACTAGATTTTTGTATTCGCGACCAAATTCTTCATTTTCTTGATCCAAAACTAGTTTTTTGTTTTCGCGACCAAATGCTTGATTTCCTTGATCCAAAACTAGATTTTTGTATTCGCCACGCAGTTCTTGAATTTCTTGATCCAAAACTAGATTTTTGTATTCGCGACCAAATTCTTCATTTTCTTGATCCAAAACTAGTTTTTTGTTTTCGCGACCAAATGCTTGATTACCTTGATCCAAAACTAGATTTTTGTATTCGCCACGCAGTGCTTGATTTTCTTGATCCAAAATTAGATTTTTGTATTCGCGACCAAATTCTTCATTTTCTTGATCCAAAACTAGATTTTTGTATTCGCCACGCAGTTCTTGACTTTCTTGATCCAAAACTAGATTTTTGTTTTCGCGACCAAATGCTTGATTTTCTTGATCCAAAACTAGATTTTTGTATTCGCCACGCAGTTCTTGAATTTCTTGATCCAAAACTAGATTTTTGTATTCGCCACGCCATTCATGATTTCCTTGATCCAAAACTAGATTTTTGTATTCGCGACCAAATTCTTGATTTTCTTGATCCAAAACTAGATTTTTGTATTCGCGACCAAATTCTTGATTTCCTTGATCCAAAACTAGATTTTTGTATTCGCGACCAAATTCTTCATTTTCTTGATCCAAAACTAGATTTTTGTATTCGCGACCAAATTCTTCATTTTCTTGATCCAAAACTAGATTTTTGTATTCGCGACCAAATTCTTGATTTTCTTGATCCAACACTAGATTTTTGTATTCACCACGCAGTTCATGATTTCCTTGATCCAAAACCAGATTTTTGTATTCGCGACCAAATTCTTGATTTTCTTGATCCAAAAATAGATTTTTGTATTCGCGACCAAATTCTTCATTTTCTTGATCCAAAACTAGATTTTTGTATTCGCCACGCAGTTCTTGACTTTCTTGATCCAAAACTAGATTTTTGTTTTCGCGACCAAATGCTTGATTTTCTTGATCCAAAACTAGATCTTTGTATTCGCCACGCAGTTCTTGAATTTCTTGATCCAAAACTAGATTTTTGTATTCGCCACGCAATTCATGATTTCCTTGATCCAACACTAGATTTTTGTATTCACCACGCAGTTCATGATTTCCTTGATCCAAAACTAGATTTTTGTATTCGCGACCAAATTCTTGATTTTCTTGATCCAAAAATAGATTTTTGTATTCGCGACCAAATTCTTCATTTTCTTGATCCAAAACTAGATTTTTGTATTCGCCACGCAGTTCTTGACTTTCTTGATCCAAAACTAGATTTTTGTATTCGCGACCAAATTCTTGATTTTCTTGATCCAACACTAGATTTTTGTATTCACCACGCAGTTCATGATTTCCTTGATCCAAAACTAGATTTTTGTATTCGCGACCAAATTCTTGATTTTCTTGATCCAAAAATAGATTTTTGTATTCGCGACCAAATTCTTCATTTTCTTGATCCAAAACTAGATTTTTGTATTCGCCACGCAGTTCTTGACTTTCTTGATCCAAAACTAGATTTTTGTTTTCGCGACCAAATGCTTGATTTTCTTGATCCAAAACTAGATCTTTGTATTCGCCACGCAGTTCTTGAATTTCTTGATCCAAAACTAGATTTTTGTATTCGCCACGCAATTCATGATTTCCTTGATCCAAAACTAGATTTTTGTATTCGCCACCAACTCCTTGATTTTCTTGATCCAAAACTATTTTTTTGTTTTCGCGACCAAATGCTTGATTTCCTTGATCCAAAACTAGATTTTTGTATTCGTCACGCTGTTCTTGATTTTCTTGATCCAAAACTAGATTTTTGTATTAGCGACCAAATTCTTCATTTTCTTGATCCAAAACTAGATTTTTGTATTCGCCACGCAGTTCTTGACTTTCTTGATCCAAAAATAGATTTTTGTGTTCGCGACCAAATTCTTGATTTTCTTGATCCAAAACTAGATTTTTGTATTCGCGACCAAATTCTTGATTTTCTTGATCCAAAACTAGATTCTTGTATTCGCGACCAAATTCTTGATTTTCTTAATCCAAAACTAGTTTTTTATTTTCGCGACCAAATGCTTGATTTTCTTGATCCAAAACTTGATTTTTGTATTCGCCACGCAGTTCTTGATTTTCTTGATCCAAAACTAGATTCTTGTATTCGCGACCAAATTCTTGACTTTCTTGATCCAAAACTAGATTTTTGTATTCGCCACACAGTTCATGATTTCCTTGATCCAAAACTAGATTTTTGTAGTCGCGACCAAATTCTTGATTTTCTTGATCCAAAACTAGATTTTTGTACTCGCGACCAAATTCTTGATTTTCTTGATCCAAAACTTGATTTTTGTATTCGCGACCAAATTCTTCATTTTCTTGATCCAAAACTAGTTTTTTGTTTTCGCGACCAAATGCATGATTTCCTTGATCCAAAACTAGATTTTTGTATTCGTGACCAAGTTCTTGATTTTCTTGATCCAAAACAAGATTTTTATATTCGCCACCAAATTCTTGATTTTCTTGATCCAAAACTAGATTTTTGTATTCGCCACGCAATTCATGATTTCCTTGATTCAAAACTAGATTTTTGTATTCGCGACCAAATTCTTGATTTTCTTGATCCAAAACTAGATTCTTGTATTCGCGACCAAATTCTTGATTTTCTTGATCCAAAACTAGTTTTTTATTTTCGCGACCAAATGCTTTATTTTCTTGATCCAAAACTACATTTTTGTATTCGCCACGCTGTTCCTGATTTTCTTGATCCAAAACTAGATTTTTGTATTTGCCACGCAGTTCTTGAATTTCTTGATCCAAAACTAGATTTTTGTATTCGCGACCAAATTTTTCATTTTCTTGATCCAATACTAGATTTTTGTATCCGCCACGTAGTTCTTGACTTGCTTGATCCAAAACTAGATTTTTGTATTCGCCACGCTGTTCATGATTTCCTTGATCCAAAACTAGATTTTTGTATTCGCGACCAAATTCTTGATTTTCTTGATCCAAAACAAGATTTTTATATTCGCCACCAAATTCTTGATTTTCTTGATCCAAAACTAGATTTTTTGTATTCGCCACGCAGTTCTTGAATTGCTTGATCCAAAACTAGATTTTTGTATTCGCGACCAAATTTTTCATTTTCTTGATCCAATACTAGATTTTTGTATCCGCCACGTAGTTCTTGACTTGCTTGATCCAAAACTAGATTTTTGTATTCGCCACGCTGTTCATGATTTCCTTGATCCAAAACTAGATTTTTGTATTCGTGACCAAATTCTTGATTTTCTTGATCCAAAACAAGATTTTTATATTCGCCACCAAATTCTTGATTTTCTTGATCCAAAACTAGATTTTTGTATTCGCCACGCAGTTCATGATTTCCTTGATTCAAAACTAGATTTTTGTATTCGCGACCAAATTCTTGATTTTCTTGATCCAAAACTAGATTCTTGTATTCGCGACCAAATTCTTGATTTTCTTGATCCAAAACTAGTTTTTTATTTTCGCGACCAAATGCTTTATTTTCTTGATCCAAAACTACATTTTTGTATTCGCCACGCTGTTCCTGATTTTCTTGATCCAAAACTAGATTTTTGTATTTGCCACGCAGTTCTTGAATTTCTTGATCCAAAACTAGATTTTTGTATTCGCGACCAAATTTTTCATTTTCTTGATCCAATACTAGATTTTTGTATCCGCCACGTAGTTCTTGACTTGCTTGATCCAAAACTAGATTTTTGTATTCGCCACGCTGTTCATGATTTCCTTGATCCAAAACTAGATTTTTGTATTCGCGACCAAATTCTTGATTTTCTTGATCCAAAACTAGATTTTTCTATTCGCGACCAAATTCTTGATTTTCTTGATCCAAAACTAGATTTTTGTATTCGCGACCAAATTCTTGATTTTCTTGATCCAAAACTAGATTTTTGTAATCGCGACCAAATTCTTGATTTTCTTGATCCAAAACTAGATTTTTGTATTCGCGACCAAATTCTTCATTTTCTTGATCCAAAACTAGATTTTTGTATTCGCGACCAAATTCTTCATTTTCTTGATCCAAAACTAGATTTTTGTATTCGCCACGCAGTACTTGACTTTCTTGATCCAAAACTAGATTTTTGTATTCGCGACAAAATTCTTCATTTTCTTGATCCAAAACTACATTTTTGTATTCGCGACCAAATTCTTCATTTTCTTGATCCAAAACTAGTTTTTTGTTTTCGCGACCAAATGCTTGATTTCCTTGATCCAAAACTAGATTTTTGTATTCGCGACCAAATTCTTGATTTTCTTGATCCAAAACTAGATTTTTGTATTCGCCACGCAGTTCTTGACTTTCTTGATCCAAAACTAGATTTTTTGTATTCGCCACGCAGTTCTTGAATTGCTTGATCCAAAACTAGATTTTTGTATTCGCGACCAAATTTTTCATTTTCTTGATCCAATACTAGATTTTTGTATCCGCCACGTAGTTCTTGACTTGCTTGATCCAAAACTAGATTTTTGTATTCGCCACGCTGTTCATGATTTCCTTGATCCAAAACTAGATTTTTGTATTCGCGACCAAATTCTTGATTTTCTTGATCCAAAACAAGATTTTTATATTCGCCACCAAATTCTTGATTTTCTTGATCCAAAACTAGATTTTTTGTATTCGCCACGCAGTTCTTGAATTGCTTGATCCAAAACTAGATTTTTGTATTCGCGACCAAATTTTTCATTTTCTTGATCCAATACTAGATTTTTGTATCCGCCACGTAGTTCTTGACTTGCTTGATCCAAAACTAGATTTTTGTATTCGCCACGCTGTTCATGATTTCCTTGATCCAAAACTAGATTTTTGTATTCGTGACCAAATTCTTGATTTTCTTGATCCAAAACAAGATTTTTATATTCGCCACCAAATTCTTGATTTTCTTGATCCAAAACTAGATTTTTGTATTCGCCACGCAGTTCATGATTTCCTTGATTCAAAACTAGATTTTTGTATTCGCGACCAAATTCTTGATTTTCTTGATCCAAAACTAGATTCTTGTATTCGCGACCAAATTCTTGATTTTCTTGATCCAAAACTAGTTTTTTATTTTCGCGACCAAATGCTTTATTTTCTTGATCCAAAACTACATTTTTGTATTCGCCACGCTGTTCCTGATTTTCTTGATCCAAAACTAGATTTTTGTATTTGCCACGCAGTTCTTGAATTTCTTGATCCAAAACTAGATTTTTGTATTCGCGACCAAATTTTTCATTTTCTTGATCCAATACTAGATTTTTGTATCCGCCACGTAGTTCTTGACTTGCTTGATCCAAAACTAGATTTTTGTATTCGCCACGCTGTTCATGATTTCCTTGATCCAAAACTAGATTTTTGTATTCGCGACCAAATTCTTGATTTTCTTGATCCAAAACAAGATTTTTCTATTCGCCACCAAATTCTTGATTTTCTTGATTCAAAACTAGATTTTTGTATTCGCCACGCAGTTCATGATTTCCTTGATCCAAAACTAGATTTTTGTATTCGCGACCAAATTCTTGATTTTCTTGATCCAAAACTAGATTTTTGTATTCGCGACCAAATTCTTGATTTTCTTGATCCAAAACTAGATTTTTGTATTCGCGACCAAATTCTTGATTTTCTTGATCCAAAACTAGATTTTTGTAATCGCGACCAAATTCTTGATTTTCTTGATCCAAAACTAGATTTTTGTATTCGCGACCAAATTCTTCATTTTCTTGATCCAAAACTAGATTTTTGTATTCGCGACCAAATTCTTCATTTTCTTGATCCAAAACTAGATTTTTGTATTCGCCACGCAGTTCTTGACTTTCTTGATCCAAAACTAGATTTTTTGTATTCGCCACGCAGTTCTTGAATTGCTTGATCCAAAACTAGATTTTTGTATTCGCGACCAAATTTTTCATTTTCTTGATCCAATACTAGATTTTTGTATCCGCCACGTAGTTCTTGACTTGCTTGATCCAAAACTAGATTTTTGTATTCGCCACGCTGTTCATGATTTCCTTGATCCAAAACTAGATTTTTGTATTCGCGACCAAATTCTTGATTTTCTTGATCCAAAACAAGATTTTTATATTCGCCACCAAATTCTTGATTTTCTTGATCCAAAACTAGATTTTTTGTATTCGCCACGCAGTTCTTGAATTGCTTGATCCAAAACTAGATTTTTGTATTCGCGACCAAATTTTTCATTTTCTTGATCCAATACTAGATTTTTGTATCCGCCACGTAGTTCTTGACTTGCTTGATCCAAAACTAGATTTTTGTATTCGCCACGCTGTTCATGATTTCCTTGATCCAAAACTAGATTTTTGTATTCGTGACCAAATTCTTGATTTTCTTGATCCAAAACAAGATTTTTATATTCGCCACCAAATTCTTGATTTTCTTGATCCAAAACTAGATTTTTGTATTCGCCACGCAGTTCATGATTTCCTTGATTCAAAACTAGATTTTTGTATTCGCGACCAAATTCTTGATTTTCTTGATCCAAAACTAGATTCTTGTATTCGCGACCAAATTCTTGATTTTCTTGATCCAAAACTAGTTTTTTATTTTCGCGACCAAATGCTTTATTTTCTTGATCCAAAACTACATTTTTGTATTCGCCACGCTGTTCCTGATTTTCTTGATCCAAAACTAGATTTTTGTATTTGCCACGCAGTTCTTGAATTTCTTGATCCAAAACTAGATTTTTGTATTCGCGACCAAATTTTTCATTTTCTTGATCCAATACTAGATTTTTGTATCCGCCACGTAGTTCTTGACTTGCTTGATCCAAAACTAGATTTTTGTATTCGCCACGCTGTTCATGATTTCCTTGATCCAAAACTAGATTTTTGTATTCGCGACCAAATTCTTGATTTTCTTGATCCAAAACAAGATTTTTCTATTCGCCACCAAATTCTTGATTTTCTTGATTCAAAACTAGATTTTTGTATTCGCCACGCAGTTCATGATTTCCTTGATCCAAAACTAGATTTTTGTATTCGCGACCAAATTCTTGATTTTCTTGATCCAAAACTAGATTTTTGTATTCGCGACCAAATTCTTGATTTTCTTGATCCAAAACTAGATTTTTGTATTCGCGACCAAATTCTTGATTTTCTTGATCCAAAACTAGATTTTTGTAATCGCGACCAAATTCTTGATTTTCTTGATCCAAAACTAGATTTTTGTATTCGCGACCAAATTCTTCATTTTCTTGATCCAAAACTAGATTTTTGTATTCGCGACCAAATTCTTCATTTTCTTGATCCAAAACTAGATTTTTGTATTCGCCACGCAGTACTTGACTTTCTTGATCCAAAACTAGATTTTTGTATTCGCGACAAAATTCTTCATTTTCTTGATCCAAAACTACATTTTTGTATTCGCGACCAAATTCTTCATTTTCTTGATCCAAAACTAGTTTTTTGTTTTCGCGACCAAATGCTTGATTTCCTTGATCCAAAACTAGATTTTTGTATTCGCGACCAAATTCTTGATTTTCTTGATCCAAAACTAGATTTTTGTATTCGCCACGCAGTTCTTGACTTTCTTGATCCAAAACTAGATTTTTTGTATTCGCCACGCAGTTCTTGAATTGCTTGATCCAAAACTAGATTTTTGTATTCGCGACCAAATTTTTCATTTTCTTGATCCAATACTAGATTTTTGTATCCGCCACGTAGTTCTTGACTTGCTTGATCCAAAACTAGATTTTTGTATTCGCCACGCTGTTCATGATTTCCTTGATCCAAAACTAGATTTTTGTATTCGTGACCAAATTCTTGATTTTCTTGATCCAAAACAAGATTTTTATATTCGCCACCAAATTCTTGATTTTCTTGATCCAAAACTAGATTTTTGTATTCGCCACGCAGTTCATGATTTCCTTGATCCAAAACTAGATTTTTGTATTCGCGACCAAATTCTTCATTTTCTTGATCCAAAACTAGATTCTTGTATTCGCGACCAAATTCTTGATTTTCTTGATCCAAAACTAGTTTTTTATTTTCGCGACCAAATGCTTTATTTTCTTGATCCAAAACTACATTTTTGTATTCGCCACGCTGTTCCTGATTTTCTTGATCCAAAACTAGATTTTTGTATTTGCCACGCAGTTCTTGAATTTCTTGATCCAAAACTAGATTTTTGTATTCGCGACCAAATTTTTCATTTTCTTGATCCAATACTAGATTTTTGTATCCGCCACGTAGTTCTTGACTTGCTTGATCCAAAACTAGATTTTTGTATTCGCCACGCTGTTCATGATTTCCTTGATCCAAAACTAGATTTTTGTATTCGCGACCAAATTCTTGATTTTCTTGATCCAAAACAAGATTTTTCTATTCGCCACCAAATTCTTGATTTTCTTGATCCAAAACTAGATTTTTGTATTCGCCACGCAGTTCATGATTTCCTTGATCCAAAACTAGATTTTTGTATTCGCGACCAAATTCTTGATTTTCTTGATCCAAAACTAGATTTTTGTATTCGCGACCAAATTCTTGATTTTCTTGATCCAAAACTAGATTTTTGTATTCGCGACCAAATTCTTGATTTTCTTGATGCAAAACTAGATTTTTGTTATCGCGACCAAATTCTTGATTTTCTTGATCCAAAACTAGATTTTTGTATTCGCGACCAAATTCTTCATTTTCTTGATCCAAAACTAGATTTTTGTATTCGCGACCAAATTCTTCATTTTCTTGATCCAAAACTAGATTTTTGTATTCGCCACGCAGTACTTGACTTTCTTGATCCAAAACTAGATTTTTGTATTCGCGACAAAATTCTTCATTTTCTTGATCCAAAACTAGTTTTTTGTTTTCGCGACCAAATGCTTGATTTCCTTGATCCAAAACTAGATTTTTGTATTCGTGACCAAATTCTTGATTTTCTTGATCCAAAACTAGATTTTTGTATTCGCCACGCAGTTCTTGACTTTCTTGATCCAAAACTTGATTTTTGTATTCGCGACTAAATTCTTGATTTTCTTGATCCAAAACTAGATTTTTTTATTCGCGACCAAATTCTTCATTTTCTTGATCCAAAACTAGATTTTTGTATTCGCGACCAAATTCTTGATTTTCTTGATCGAAAACTAGATTTTTGTATTCGCGACCAAATTCTTGATTTTCTTGATCCAAAACTAGATTTTTGTATTCGCGACCAAATTCTTCATTTTCTTGATCCAAAACTAGTTTTTTGTTTTCGCGACCAAATGCTTGATTTCCTTGATCCAAAACTAGATTTTTGTATTCGGGACCAAATTCTTGATTTTCTTGATCCAAAACAAGATTTTTATATTCGCCACCAAATTCTTGATTTTCTTGATCCAAAACTAGATTTCTGTATTCGCCACGCAGTTCATGATTTCCTTGATCCAAAACTAGATTTTTGTATTCGCGACCAAATTCTTGATTTTCTTGATCCAAAACTAGATTTTTGTATTCGCGACCAAATTCTTGATTTTCTTGATCCAAAACTAGATTTTTGTATTCGCGACCAAATTCTTGATTTTCTTGATCCAAAACTAGATTTTTGTATTCGCGACCAAATTCTAGATTTTCTTGATCCACAACTAGATTTTTGTATTCGCGACCAAATTCTTCATTTTCTTGATCCAAAACTAGTTTTTTGTTTTCGCGACCAAATGCTTGATTTCCTTGATCTAAAACTAGATTTTTGTATTCGCCACGCAGTTCTTGATTTTCTTGATCCAAAACTAGATTTTTGTATTCGCGACCAAATTCTTGATTTTCTTGATCCAAAACTAGATTTTTGTATTCGCGACCAAATTCTTGATTTTCTTGATCCAAAACTAGATTTTTGTATTCGCGACCAAATTCTTCACTTTCTTGATCCAAAACTAGTTTTTTGTTTTCGCGACCAAATGCTTGATTTCCTTGATCTAAAACTAGATTTTTGTATTCGCCACGCAGTTCTTGATTTTCTTGATCCAAAACTAGATTTTTGTATTCGCGACCAAATTCTTGATTTTCTTGATCCAAAACTAGATTTTTGTATTCGCGACCAAATTCTTGATTTTCTTGATCCAAAACTAGATTTTTGTATTCGCGACCAAATTCTTCATTTTCTTGATCCAAAACTAGTTTTTTGTTTTCGCGACCAAATGCTTGATTTCCTTGATCCAAACTAGATTTTTGTATTCGCGACCAACTTCTTGATTTTCTTGATCCAAAACTAGATTTTTGTATTCGCGACCAAATTCTTGATTTTCTTGATCCAAAACTAGATTTTTGTATTCGCGACCAAATTCTTAATTTTCTTGATCCAAAACTAGATTTTTGTATTCGCGACCAAATTCTTGATTTTCTTGATCCAAAACTAGATTTTTGTATTCGCGACCAAATTCTTGATTTTCTTGATCCAAAACTAGATTTTTGTATTCGCGACCAAATTCTTCATTTTCTTGATCCAAAACTAGTTTTTTGTTTTCGCGACCAAATGCTTGATTTCCTTGATCCAAAACTAGATTTTTGTATTCGCGACCAAATTCTTGATTTTCTTGATCCAAAACTAGATTTTTGTATTCGCCACGCAGTTCTTGACTTTCTTGATCCAAAACTAGATTTTTGTATTCGCGACTAAATTCTTGATTTTCTTGATCCAAAACTAGATTTTTGTATTCGCGACCAAATTCTTCATTTTCTTGATCCAAAACTAGATTTTTGTATTCGCGACCAAATTCTTGATTTTCTTGATCCAAAACTAGATTTTTTTATTCGCCACGCAGTTCTTGATTTTCTTGATCCAAAACTAGATTTTTGTATTCGCGACCAAATTCTTGATTTTCTTGATCCAAAACTAGATTTCTGTATTCGCGACCAAATTGTTGATTTTCTTGATCCAAAACTAGATTTTTGTATTCGCGACCAAATTCTTGATTTTCTTGATCCAAAACTAGATTTTTGTATTCGCGACCAAATTCTTGATTTTCTTGATCCAAAACTAGATTTTTGTATTCGCGACCAAATTCTTGATTTTCTTGATCCAAAACTAGATTTTTGTAATCGCGACCAAATTCTTGATTTCCTTGATCCAAAACTAGATTTTTGTATTCGCGACCAAATTCTTCATTTTCTTGATCCAAAACTAGATTTTTGTATTCGCGACCAAATTCTTCATTCTTGATCCAAAACTAGATTTTTGTATTCGCCACGCAGTACTTGACTTTCTTGATCCAAAACTAGATTTTTGTATTCGCGACAAAATTCTTCATTTTCTTGATCCAAAACTAGTTTTTTGTTTTCGCGACCAAATGCTTGATTTCCTTGATCCAAAACTAGATTTTTGTATTCGCGACCAAATTCTTGATTTTCTTGATCCAAAACTAGATTTTTGTATTCGCCACGCAGTTCTTGACTTTCTTGATCCAAAACTAGATTTTTGTATTCGCGACTAAATTCTTGATTTTCTTGATCCAAAACTAGATTTTTTTATTCGCGACCAAATTCTTCATTTTCTTGATCCAAAACTAGATTTTTGTATTCGCGACCAAATTCTTGATTTTCTTGATCGAAAACTACATTTTTGTATTCGCGACCAAATTCTTGATTTTCTTGATCCAAAACTAGATTTTTGTATTCGCGACCAAATTCTTCATTTTCTTGATCCAAAACTAGATTTTTGTATTCGCGACCAAATTCTTGATTTTCTTGATCCAAAACTAGATTTTTGTATTCGCGACCAAATTCTTCATTTTCTTGATCCAAAACTAGTTTTTTGTTTTCGCGACCAAATGCTTGATTTCCTTGATCCAAAACTAGATTTTTGTATTCGCGACCAAATTCTTGATTTTCTTGATCCAAAACTAGATTTTTGTATTCGCCACGCAGTTCTTGACTTTCTTGATCCAAAACTAGATTTTTGTATTCGCGACTAAATGCTTGATTTTCTTGATCCAAAACTAGATTTTTGTATTCGCGACCAAATTCTTCATTTTCTTGATCCAAAACTAGATTTTTGTATTCGCGACCAAATTCTTGATTTTCTTGATCCAAAACTAGATTTTTGTATTCGCCACGTAGTTCTTGATTTTCTTGATCCAAAACTAGATTTTTGTATTCGCGACCAAATTCTTGATTTTCTTGATCCAAAACTAGATTTTTGTATTCGCCACGCAGTTCATGATTTCCTTGATCCAAAACTAGATTTTTGTATTCGCGACCAAATTCTTCATTTTCTTGATCCAAAACTAGATTTTTGTATTCGCCACGCAGTACTTGACTTTCTTGATCCAAAACTAGATTTTTGTATTCGCGACAAAATTCATCATTTTCTTGATCCAAAACTAGTTTTTTGTTTTCGCGACCAAATGCTTGATTTCCTTGATCCAAAACTAGATTTTTGTATTCGCGACCAAATTCTTGATTTTCTTGATCCAAAACTAGATTTTTGTATTCGCCACGCAGTTCTTGACTTTCTTGATCCAAAACTAGATTTTTGTATTCGCGACGAAATTCTTGATTTTCTTGATCCAAAACTAGATTTTTGTATTCGCGACCAAATTCTTGATTTTCTTGATCCAAAACTAGATTTTTGTATTCGCGACCAAATTCTTGATTTTCTTGATCGAAAACTAGATTTTTGTATTCGCGACCAAATTCTTGATTTTCTTGATCCAAAACTAGATTTTTGTATTCGCGACCAAATTCTTCATTTTCTTGATCCAAAACTAGATTTTTGTATTCGCGACCAAATTCTTGATTTTCTTGATCCAAAACTAGATTTTTGTATTCGCCACGCAGTTCTTGATTTTCTTGATCCAAAACTAGATTTTTGTATTCGCGACCAAATTCTTGATTTTCTTGATCCAAAACTAGATTTCTGTATTCGCGACCAAATTGTTGATTTTCTTGATCCAAAACTAGATTTTTGTATTCGCGACCAAATTCTTGATTTTCTTGATCCAAAACTAGATTTTTGTATTCGCGACCAAATTCTTGATTTTCTTGATCCAAAACTAGATTTTTGTATTCGCCACGTAGTTCTTGATTTTCTTGATCCAAAACTAGATTTTTGTATTCGCGACCAAATTCTTGATTTTCTTGATCCAAAACTAGATTTTTGTATTCGCCACGCAGTTCTTGATTTTCTTGATCCAAAACTAGATTTTTGTATTCGCCACGCAGTTCTTGATTTTCTTGATCCAAAACTAGATTTTTGTATTCGCGACCAAATTCTTGATTTTCTTGATCCAAAACTAGATTTTTGTATTCGCGACCAAATTCTTGATTTTCTTGATCCAAAACTAGATTTTTGTATTCGCGACCAAATTGTTGATTTTCTTGATCGAAAACTATATTTTTGTATTCGCGACCAAATTCTTGATTTTCTTGATCCAAAACTAGATTTTTTTATTCGCGACCAAATTCTTCATTTTCTTGATCCAAAACTAGATTTTTGTATTCGCGACCAAATTCTTGATTTTCTTGATCCAAAACTAGATTTTTGTATTCGCGACCAAATTCTTGATTTTCTTGATCCAAAACTAGATTCTTGTATTCGCGACCAAATTCTTGATTTTCTTGATCCAAAACTAGATTCTTGTATTCGCGACCAAATTCTTGATTTTCTTGATCCAAAACTAGATTCTTGTATTCGCGACCAAATTCTTGATTTTCTTGATCCAAAACTAGATTTTTGTATTCGCGACCAAATTCTTGATTTTCTTGATCCAAAACTAGATTTTTGTATTCGCGACCAAATTCTTGATTTTCTTGATCCAAAACTAGATTTTTGTATTCGCGACCAAATTCTTGATTTTCTTGATCCAAAACTAGATTTTTGTATTCGCCACGCAGTTCTTGATTTTCTTGATCCAAAACTAGATTTTTGTATTCGCGACCAAATTCTTGATTTTCTTGATCCAAAACTAGATTTTTGTATTCGCGACCAAATTGTTGATTTTCTTGATCCAAAACTAGATTTTTGTATTCGCGACCAAATTCTTGATTTTCTTGATCCAAAACTAGATTTTTGTATTCGCGACCAAATTCTTGATTTTCTTGATCCAAAACTAGATTTTTGTATTCGCCACGCAGTTCTTGACTTTCTTGATCCAAAACTAGATTTTTGTATTCGCGACTAAATTCTTGATTTTCTTGATCCAAAACTAGATTTTTTTATTCGCGACCAAATTCTTCATTTTCTTGATCCAAAACTAGATTTTTGTATTCGCGACCAAATTCTTGATTTTCTTGATCGAAAACTACATTTTTGTATTCGCGACCAAATTCTTGATTTTCTTGATCCAAAACTAGATTTTTGTATTCGCGACCAAATTCTTCATTTTCTTGATCCAAAACTAGATTTTTGTATTCGCGACCAAATTCTTGATTTTCTTGATCCAAAACTAGATTTTTGTATTCGCGACCAAATTCTTCATTTTCTTGATCCAAAACTAGTTTTTTGTTTTCGCGACCAAATGCTTGATTTCCTTGATCCAAAACTAGATTTTTGTATTCGCGACCAAATTCTTGATTTTCTTGATCCAAAACTAGATTTTTGTATTCGCCACGCAGTTCTTGACTTTCTTGATCCAAAACTAGATTTTTGTATTCGCGACTAAATTCTTGATTTTCTTGATCCAAAACTAGATTTTTGTATTCGCGACCAAATTCTTCATTTTCTTGATCCAAAACTAGATTTTTGTATTCGCGACCAAATTCTTGATTTTCTTGATCCAAAACTAGATTTTTGTATTCGCCACGTAGTTCTTGATTTTCTTGATCCAAAACTAGATTTTTGTATTCGCGACCAAATTCTTGATTTTCTTGATCCAAAACTAGATTTTTGTATTCGCCACGCAGTTCATGATTTCCTTGATCCAAAACTAGATTTTTGTATTCGCGACCAAATTCTTCATTTTCTTGATCCAAAACTAGATTTTTGTATTCGCCACGCAGTACTTGACTTTCTTGATCCAAAACTAGATTTTTGTATTCGCGACAAAATTCATCATTTTCTTGATCCAAAACTAGTTTTTTGTTTTCGCGACCAAATGCTTGATTTCCTTGATCCAAAACTAGATTTTTGTATTCGCGACCAAATTCTTGATTTTCTTGATCCAAAACTAGATTTTTGTATTCGCCACGCAGTTCTTGACTTTCTTGATCCAAAACTAGATTTTTGTATTCGCGACTAAATTCTTGATTTTCTTGATCCAAAACTAGATTTTTGTATTCGCGACCAAATTCTTGATTTTCTTGATCCAAAACTAGATTTTTGTATTCGCGACCAAATTCTTGATTTTCTTGATCGAAAACTAGATTTTTGTATTCGCGACCAAATTCTTGATTTTCTTGATCCAAAACTAGATTTTTGTATTCGCGACCAAATTCTTCATTTTCTTGATCCAAAACTAGATTTTTGTATTCGCGACCAAATTCTTGATTTTCTTGATCCAAAACTAGATTTTTGTATTCGCCACGCAGTTCTTGATTTTCTTGATCCAAAACTAGATTTTTGTATTCGCGACCAAATTCTTGATTTTCTTGATCCAAAACTAGATTTCTGTATTCGCGACCAAATTGTTGATTTTCTTGATCCAAAACTAGATTTTTGTATTCGCGACCAAATTCTTGATTTTCTTGATCCAAAACTAGATTTTTGTATTCGCGACCAAATTCTTGATTTTCTTGATCCAAAACTAGATTTTTGTATTCGCCACGTAGTTCTTGATTTTCTTGATCCAAAACTAGATTTTTGTATTCGCGACCAAATTCTTGATTTTCTTGATCCAAAACTAGATTTTTGTATTCGCCACGTAGTTCTTGATTTTCTTGATCCAAAACTAGATTTTTGTATTCGCCACGCAGTTCTTGATTTTCTTGATCCAAAACTAGATTTTTGTATTCGCGACCAAATTCTTGATTTTCTTGATCCAAAACTAGATTTTTGTATTCGCGACCAAATTCTTGATTTTCTTGATCCAAAACTAGATTTTTGTATTCGCGACCAAATTGTTGATTTTCTTGATCGAAAACTAGATTTTTGTATTCGCGACCAAATTCTTGATTTTCTTGATCCAAAACTAGATTTTTGTATTCGCGACCAAATTCTTCATTTTCTTGATCCAAAACTAGATTTTTGTATTCGCGACCAAATTCTTGATTTTCTTGATCCAAAACTAGATTTTTGTATTCGCGACCAAATTCTTGATTTTCTTGATCCAAAACTAGATTCTTGTATTCGCGACCAAATTCTTGATTTTCTTGATCCAAAACTAGATTCTTGTATTCGCGACCAAATTCTTGATTTTCTTGATCCAAAACTAGATTCTTGTATTCGCGACCAAATTCTTGATTTTCTTGATCCAAAACTAGATTTTTGTATTCGCGACCAAATTCTTGATTTTCTTGATCCAAAACTAGATTTTTGTATTCGCGACCAAATTCTTGATTTTCTTGATCCAAAACTAGATTTTTGTATTCGCGACCAAATTCTTGATTTTCTTGATCCAAAACTAGATTTTTGTATTCGCCACGCAGTTCTTGATTTTCTTGATCCAAAACTAGATTTTTGTATTCGCGACCAAATTCTTGATTTTCTTGATCCAAAACTAGATTTTTGTATTCGCGACCAAATTGTTGATTTTCTTGATCCAAAACTAGATTTTTGTATTCGCGACCAAATTCTTGATTTTCTTGATCCAAAACTAGATTTTTGTATTCGCGACCAAATTCTTGATTTTCTTGATCCAAAACTAGATTTTTGTATTCGCCACGTAGTTCTTGATTTTCTTGATCCAAAACTAGATTTTTGTATTCGCGACCAAATTCTTGATTTTCTTGATCCAAAACTAGATTTTTGTATTCGCCACGTAGTTCTTGATTTTCTTGATCCAAAACTAGATTTTTGTATTCGCGACCAAATTCTTGATTTTCTTGATCCAAAACTAGATTTTTGTATTCGCCACGCAGTTCTTGATTTTCTTGATCCAAAACTAGATTTTTGTATTCGCGACCAAATTCTTGATTTTCTTGATCCAAAACTAGATTTTTGTATTCGCGACCAAATTCTTGATTTTCTTGATCCAAAACTAGATTTTTGTATTCGCGACCAAATTCTTGATTTTCTTGATCCAAAACTAGATTTTTGTATTCGCGACCAAATTCTTGATTTTCTTGATCCAAAACTAGATTCTTGTATTCGCGACCAAATTCTTGATTTTCTTGATCCAAAACTAGATTCTTGTATTCGCGACCAAATTCTTGATTTTCTTGATCCAAAACTAGATTCTTGTATTCGCGACCAAATTCTTGATTTTCTTGATCCAAAACTAGATTCTTGTATTCGCGACCAAATTCTTGATTTTCTTGATCCAAAACTAGATTTTTGTATTCGCGACCAAATTCTTGATTTTCTTGATCCAAAACTAGATTTTTGTATTCGCGACCAAATTCTTGATTTTCTTGATCCAAAACTAGATTTTTGTATTCGCCACGCAGTTCTTGATTTTCTTGATCCAAAACTAGATTTTTGTATTCGCGACCAAATTCTTGATTTTCTTGATCCAAAACTAGATTTTTGTATTCGCGACCAAATTGTTGATTTTCTTGATCCAAAACTAGATTTTTGTATTCGCGACCAAATTCTTGATTTTCTTGATCCAAAACTAGATTTTTGTATTCGCGACCAAATTCTTGATTTTCTTGATCGAAAACTAGATTTTTGTATTCGCCACGTAGTTCTTGATTTTCTTGATCCAAAACTAGATTTTTGTATTCGCGACCAAATTCTTGATTTTCTTGATCCAAAACTAGATTTTTGTATTCGCCACGTAGTTCTTGATTTTCTTGATCCAAAACTAGATTTTTGTATTCGCGACCAAATTCTTGATTTTCTTGATCCAAAACTAGATTTTTGTATTCGCCACGCAGTTCTTGATTTTCTTGATCCAAAACTAGATTTTTGTATTCGCGACCAAATTCTTGATTTTCTTGATCCAAAACTAGATTTTTGTATTCGCGACCAAATTCTTGATTTTCTTGATCCAAAACTAGATTTTTGTATTCGCGACCAAATTGTTGATTTTCTTGATCCAAAACTAGATTTTTGTATTCGCGACCAAATTGTTGATTTTCTTGATCCAAAACTAGATTTTTGTATTCGCGACCAAATTCTTGATTTTCTTGATCCAAAACTAGATTTTTGTATTCGCGACCAAATTATTGATTTTCTTGATCCAAAACTAGATTTTTGTATTCGCGACCAAATTCTTCATTTTCTTGATCCAAAACTAGATTTTTGTATTCGCCACGTAGTTCTTGATTTTCTTGATCCAAAACTAGATTTTTGTATTCGCGACCAAATTCTTGATTTTCTTGATCCAAAACTAGATTTTTATATTCGCCACGCAGTTCTTGATTTTCTTGATCCAAAACTAGATTTTTGTATTCGCCACGTAGTTCTTGATTTTCTTGATCCAAAACTAGATTTTTGTATTCGCGACCAAATTCTTGATTTTCTTGATCCAAAACTAGATTTTTGTATTCGCGACCAAATTCTTCATTTTCTTGATCCAAAACTAGATTTTTGTATTCGCGACCAAATTCTTGATTTTCTTGATCCAAAACTAGATTCTTGTATTCGCGACCAAATTCTTGATTTTCTTGATCCAAAACTAGATTTTTGTATTCGCGACCAAATTCTTGATTTTCTTGATCCAAAACTAGATTCTTGTATTCGCGACCAAATTCTTGATTTTCTTGATCCAAAACTAGATTCTTGTATTCGCGACCAAATTCTTGATTTTCTTGATCCAAAACTAGATTCTTGTATTCGCGACCAAATTCTTGATTTTCTTGATCCAAAACTAGATTCTTGTATTCGCGACCAAATTCTTGATTTTCTTGATCCAAAACTAGATTTTTGTATTCGCGACCAAATTCTTGATTTTCTTGATCCAAAACTAGATTTTTGTATTCGCGACCAAATTCTTGATTTTCTTGATCCAAAACTAGATTTTTGTATTCGCCACGCAGTTCTTGATTTTCTTGATCCAAAACTAGATTTTTGTATTCGCGACCAAATTCTTGATTTTCTTGATCCAAAACTAGATTTTTGTATTCGCGACCAAATTGTTGATTTTCTTGATCCAAAACTAGATTTTTGTATTCGCGACCAAATTCTTGATTTTCTTGATCCAAAACTAGATTTTTGTATTCGCGACCAAATTATTGATTTTCTTGATCCAAAACTAGATTTTTGTATTCGCGACCAAATTCTTCATTTTCTTGATCCAAAACTAGATTTTTGCATTCGCGACCAAATTCTTCATTTTCTTGATCCAAAACTAGTTTTTTGTTTTCGCGACCAAATTCTTGATTTTCTTGATCCAAAACTAGATTCTTGTATTCGCGACCAAATTCTTGATTTTCTTGATCCAAAACTAGATTTTTGTATTCGCGACCAAATTCTTCATTTTCTTGATCCAAAACTAGATTTTTGTATTCGCCACGTAGTTCTTGATTTTCTTGATCCAAAACTAGATTTTTGTATTCGCGACCAAATTCTTGATTTTCTTGATCCAAAACTAGATTTTTGTATTCGCCACGCAGTTCTTGATTTTCTTGATCCAAAACTAGATTTTTGTATTCGCGACCAAATTCTTGATTTTCTTGATCCAAAACTAGATTTTTGTATTCGCCACGTAGTTCTTGATTTTCTTGATCCAAAACTAGATTTTTGTATTCGCGACCAAATTCTTGATTTTCTTGATCCAAAACTAGATTTTTGTATTCGCGACCAAATTCTTCATTTTCTTGATCCAAAACTAGTTTTTTGTTTTCGCGACCAAATTCTTGATTTTCTTGATCCAAAACTAGATTCTTGTATTCGCGACCAAATTCTTGATTTTCTTGATCCAAAACTAGATTTTTGTATTCGCGACCAAATTCTTCATTTTCTTGATCCAAAACTAGATTTTTGTATTCGCGACCAAATTCTTGATTTTCTTGATCCAAAACTAGATTTTTGTATTCGCGACCAAATTCTTGATTTTCTTGATCCAAAACTAGATTTTTGTATTCGCCACGTAGTTCTTGATTTTCTTGATCCAAAACTAGATTTTTGTATTCGCGACCAAATTCTTGATTTTCTTGATCCAAAACTAGATTTTTGTATTCGCCATGCAGTTCTTGATTTTCTTGATCCAAAACTAGATTTTTGTATTCGCGACCAAATTCTTGATTTTCTTGATCCAAAACTAGATTTTTGTATTCGCCACGTAGTTCTTGATTTTCTTGATCCAAAACTAGATTTTTGTATTCGCGACCAAATTCTTGATTTTCTTGATCCAAAACTAGATTTTTGTATTCGCGACCAAATTCTTGATTTTCTTGATCCAAAACTAGATTTTTGTATTCGCCACGTAGTTCTTGATTTTCTTGATCCAAAACTAGATTTTTGTATTCGCGACCAAATTCTTGATTTTCTTGATCCAAAACTAGATTTTTGTATTCGCGACCAAATTCTTCATTTTCTTGATCCAAAACTAGATTTTTGTATTCGCGACCAAATTCTTGATTTTCTTGATCCAAAACTAGATTTTTGTATTCGCGACCAAATTCTTGATTTTCTTGATCCAAAACTAGATTCTTGTATTCGCGACCAAATTCTTGATTTTCTTGATCCAAAACTAGATTCTTGTATTCGCGACCAAATTCTTGATTTTCTTGATCCAAAACTAGATTCTTGTATTCGCGACCAAATTCTTGATTTTCTTGATCCAAAACTAGATTTTTGTATTCGCGACCAAATTCTTGATTTTCTTGATCCAAAACTAGATTTTTGTATTCGCGACCAAATTCTTGATTTTCTTGATCCAAAACTAGATTTTTGTATTCGCCACGTAGTTCTTGATTTTCTTGATCCAAAACTAGATTTTTGTATTCGCGACCAAATTCTTGATTTTCTTGATCCAAAACTAGATTTTTGTATTCGCCACGCAGTTCTTGATTTTCTTGATCCAAAACTAGATTTTTGTATTCGCGACCAAATTCTTGATTTTCTTGATCCAAAACTAGATTTTTGTATTCGCCACGTAGTTCTTGATTTTCTTGATCCAAAACTAGATTTTTGTATTCGCGACCAAATTCTTGATTTTCTTGATCCAAAACTAGATTTTTGTATTCGCGACCAAATTCTTGATTTTCTTGATCCAAAACTAGATTTTTGTATTCGCCACGTAGTTCTTGATTTTCTTGATCCAAAACTAGATTTTTGTATTCGCGACCAAATTCTTCATTTTCTTGATCCAAAACTAGTTTTTTGTTTTCGCGACCAAATTCTTGATTTTCTTGATCCAAAACTAGATTCTTGTATTCGCGACCAAATTCTTGATTTTCTTGATCCAAAACTAGATTTTTGTATTCGCGACCAAATTCTTCATTTTCTTGATCCAAAACTAGATTTTTGTATTCGCGACCAAATTCTTGATTTTCTTGATCCAAAACTAGATTTTTGTATTCGCGACCAAATTCTTGATTTTCTTGATCCAAAACTAGATTTTTGTATTCGCCACGTAGTTCTTGATTTTCTTGATCCAAAACTAGATTTTTGTATTCGCGACCAAATTCTTGATTTTCTTGATCCAAAACTAGATTTTTGTATTCGCCACGCAGTTCTTGATTTTCTTGATCCAAAACTAGATTTTTGTATTCGCGACCAAATTCTTGATTTTCTTGATCCAAAACTAGATTTTTGTATTCGCCACGTAGTTCTTGATTTTCTTGATCCAAAACTAGATTTTTGTATTCGCGACCAAATTCTTGATTTTCTTGATCCAAAACTAGATTTTTGTATTCGCGACCAAATTCTTCATTTTCTTGATCCAAAACTAGATTTTTGTATTCGCGACCAAATTCTTGATTTTCTTGATCCAAAACTAGATTTTTGTATTCGCGACCAAATTCTTGATTTTCTTGATCCAAAACTAGATTTTTGTATTCGCGACCAAATTCTTCATTTTCTTGATCCAAAACTAGTTTTTTGTTTTCGCGACCAAATTCTTGATTTTCTTGATCCAAAACTAGATTCTTGTATTCGCGACCAAATTCTTGATTTTCTTGATCCAAAACTAGATTTTTGTATTCGCGACCAAATTCTTCATTTTCTTGATCCAAAACTAGATTTTTGTATTCGCGACCAAATTCTTGATTTTCTTGATCCAAAACTAGATTTTTGTATTCGCGACCAAATTCTTGATTTTCTTGATCCAAAACTAGATTTTTGTATTCGCCACGTAGTTCTTGATTTTCTTGATCCAAAACTAGATTTTTGTATTCGCGACCAAATTCTTGATTTTCTTGATCCAAAACTAGATTTTTGTATTCGCCACGCAGTTCTTGATTTTCTTGATCCAAAACTAGATTTTTGTATTCGCGACCAAATTCTTCATTTTCTTGATCCAAAACTAGATTTTTGTATTCGCGACCAAATTCTTGATTTTCTTGATCCAAAACTAGATTTTTGTATTCGCGACCAAATTCTTGATTTTCTTGATCCAAAACTAGATTCTTGTATTCGCGACCAAATTCTTGATTTTCTTGATCCAAAACTAGATTCTTGTATTCGCGACCAAATTCTTGATTTTCTTGATCCAAAACTAGATTCTTGTATTCGCGACCAAATTCTTGATTTTCTTGATCCAAAACTAGATTTTTGTATTCGCGACCAAATTCTTGATTTTCTTGATCCAAAACTAGATTTTTGTATTCGCGACCAAATTCTTGATTTTCTTGATCCAAAACTAGATTTTTGTATTCGCGACCAAATTCTTGATTTTCTTGATCCAAAACTAGATTCTTGTATTCGCGACCAAATTCTTGATTTTCTTGATCCAAAACTAGATTCTTGTATTCGCGACCAAATTCTTGATTTTCTTGATCCAAAACTAGATTTTTGTATTCGCGACCAAATTCTTGATTTTCTTGATCCAAAACTAGATTTTTGTATTCGCGACCAAATTCTTGATTTTCTTGATCCAAAACTAGATTTTTGTATTCGCCACGCAGTTCTTGATTTTCTTGATCCAAAACTAGATTTTTGTATTCGCGACCAAATTCTTGATTTTCTTGATCCAAAACTAGATTTTTGTATTCGCGACCAAATTGTTGATTTTCTTGATCCAAAACTAGATTTTTGTATTCGCGACCAAATTGTTGATTTTCTTGATCCAAAACTAGATTTTTGTATTCGCGACCAAATTCTTGATTTTCTTGATCCAAAACTAGATTTTTGTATTCGCGACCAAATTATTGATTTTCTTGATCCAAAACTAGATTTTTGTATTCGCGACCAAATTGTTGATTTTCTTGATCCAAAACTAGATTTTTGTATTCGCGACCAAATTCTTGATTTTCTTGATCCAAAACTAGATTGTTGTATTCGCGACCAAATTCTTGATTTTCTTGATCCAAAACTAGATTTTTGTATTCGCCACGTAGTTCTTGATTTTCTTGATCCAAAACTAGATTTTTGTATTCTCGACCAAATTCTTGATTTTCTTGATCCAAAACTAGATTTTTGTATTCGCCACGCAGTTCTTGATTTTCTTGATCCAAAACTAGATTTTTGTATTCGCGACCAAATTCTTCATTTTCTTGATCCAAAACTAGATTTTTGTATTCGCGACCAAATTCTTGATTTTCTTGATCCAAAACTAGATTTTTGTATTCGCGACCAAATTCTTGATTTTCTTGATCCAAAACTAGATTCTTGTATTCGCGACCAAATTCTTGATTTTCTTGATCCAAAACTAGATTCTTGTATTCGCGACCAAATTCTTGATTTTCTTGATCCAAAACTAGATTCTTGTATTCGCGACCAAATTCTTGATTTTCTTGATCCAAAACTAGATTTTTGTATTCGCGACCAAATTCTTGATTTTCTTGATCCAAAACTAGATTTTTGTATTCGCGACCAAATTCTTGATTTTCTTGATCCAAAACTAGATTTTTGTATTCGCGACCAAATTCTTGATTTTCTTGATCCAAAACTAGATTCTTGTATTCGCGACCAAATTCTTGATTTTCTTGATCCAAAACTAGATTCTTGTATTCGCGACCAAATTCTTGATTTTCTTGATCCAAAACTAGATTTTTGTATTCGCGACCAAATTCTTGATTTTCTTGATCCAAAACTAGATTTTTGTATTCGCGACCAAATTCTTGATTTTCTTGATCCAAAACTAGATTTTTGTATTCGCCACGCAGTTCTTGATTTTCTTGATCCAAAACTAGATTTTTGTATTCGCGACCAAATTCTTGATTTTCTTGATCCAAAACTAGATTTTTGTATTCGCGACCAAATTGTTGATTTTCTTGATCCAAAACTAGATTTTTGTATTCGCGACCAAATTGTTGATTTTCTTGATCCAAAACTAGATTTTTGTATTCGCGACCAAATTCTTGATTTTCTTGATCCAAAACTAGATTTTTGTATTCGCGACCAAATTATTGATTTTCTTGATCCAAAACTAGATTTTTGTATTCGCGACCAAATTGTTGATTTTCTTGATCCAAAACTAGATTTTTGTATTCGCGACCAAATTCTTGATTTTCTTGATCCAAAACTAGATTGTTGTATTCGCGACCAAATTCTTGATTTTCTTGATCCAAAACTAGATTTTTGTATTCGCCACGTAGTTCTTGATTTTCTTGATCCAAAACTAGATTTTTGTATTCTCGACCAAATTCTTGATTTTCTTGATCCAAAACTAGATTTTTGTATTCGCCACGCAGTTCTTGATTTTCTTGATCCAAAACTAGAATTTTGTATTCGCGACCAAATTCTTGATTTTCTTGATCCAAAACTAGATTTTTGTATTCGCGACCAAATTCTTGATTTTCTTGATCCAAAACTAGATTTTTGTATTCGCGACCAAATTGTTGATTTTCTTGATCCAAAACTAGATTTTTGTATTCGCGACCAAATTCTTGATTTTCTTGATCCAAAACTAGATTTTTGTATTCGCCACGTAGTTCTTGATTTTCTTGATCCAAAACTAGATTTTTGTATTCGCGACCAAATTCTTGATTTTCTTGATCCAAAACTAGATTTTTGTATTCGCCACGTAGTTCTTGATTTTCTTGATCCAAAACTAGATTTTTGTATTCGCGACCAAATTCTTGATTTTCTTGATCCAAAACTAGATTTTTGTATTCGCCACGTAGTTCTTGATTTTCTTGATCCAAAACTAGATTTTTGTATTCGCGACCAAATTCTTGATTTTCTTGATCCAAAACTAGATTTTTGTATTCGCGACCAAATTCTTAATTTTCTTGATCCAAAACTAGATTTTTGTATTCGCGACCAAATTCTTGATTTTCTTGATCCAAAACTGGATTTTTGTATTCGCGACCAAATTATTGATTTTCTTGATCCAAAACTGGATTTTTGTATTCGCGACCAAATTCTTGATTTTCTTGATCCAAAACTAGATTTTTGTATTCGCCACGTAGTTCTTGATTTTCTTGATCCAAAACTAGATTTTTGTATTCGCGACCAAATTCTTGATTTTCTTGATCCAAAACTAGATTTTTGTATTCGCCACGTAGTTCTTGATTTTCTTGATCCAAAACTAGATTTTTGTATTCGCGACCAAATTCTTCATTTTCTTGATCCAAAACTAGTTTTTTGTTTTCGCGACCAAATTCTTGATTTTCTTGATCCAAAACTAGATTCTTGTATTCGCGACCAAATTCTTGATTTTCTTGATCCAAAACTAGATTTTTGTATTCGCGACCAAATTCTTCATTTTCTTGATCCAAAACTAGATTTTTGTATTCGCGACCAAATTCTTGATTTTCTTGATCCAAAACTAGATTTTTGTATTCGCGACCAAATTCTTGATTTTCTTGATCCAAAACTAGATTTTTGTATTCGCCACGTAGTTCTTGATTTTCTTGATCCAAAACTAGATTTTTGTATTCGCGACCAAATTCTTGATTTTCTTGATCCAAAACTAGATTTTTGTATTCGCCACGCAGTTCTTGATTTTCTTGATCCAAAACTAGATTTTTGTATTCGCGACCAAATTCTTGATTTTCTTGATCCAAAACTAGATTTTTGTATTCGCCACGTAGTTCTTGATTTTCTTGATCCAAAACTAGATTTTTGTATTCGCGACCAAATTCTTGATTTTCTTGATCCAAAACTAGATTTTTGTATTCGCGACCAAATTCTTCATTTTCTTGATCCAAAACTAGATTTTTGTATTCGCGACCAAATTCTTGATTTTCTTGATCCAAAACTAGATTTTTGTATTCGCGACCAAATTCTTGATTTTCTTGATTCAAAACTAGATTTTTGTATTCGCGACCAAATTCTTCATTTTCTTGATCCAAAACTAGTTTTTTGTTTTCGCGACCAAATTCTTGATTTTCTTGATCCAAAACTAGATTCTTGTATTCGCGACCAAATTCTTGATTTTCTTGATCCAAAACTAGATTTTTGTATTCGCGACCAAATTCTTCATTTTCTTGATCCAAAACTAGATTTTTGTATTCGCGACCAAATTCTTGATTTTCTTGATCCAAAACTAGATTTTTGTATTCGCGACCAAATTCTTGATTTTCTTGATCCAAAACTAGATTTTTGTATTCGCCACGTAGTTCTTGATTTTCTTGATCCAAAACTAGATTTTTGTATTCGCGACCAAATTCTTGATTTTCTTGATCCAAAACTAGATTTTTGTATTCGCCACGCAGTTCTTGATTTTCTTGATCCAAAACTAGATTTTTGTATTCGCGACCAAATTCTTCATTTTCTTGATCCAAAACTAGATTTTTGTATTCGCGACCAAATTCTTGATTTTCTTGATCCAAAACTAGATTTTTGTATTCGCGACCAAATTCTTGATTTTCTTGATCCAAAACTAGATTCTTGTATTCGCGACCAAATTCTTGATTTTCTTGATCCAAAACTAGATTCTTGTATTCGCGACCAAATTCTTGATTTTCTTGATCCAAAACTAGATTCTTGTATTCGCGACCAAATTCTTGATTTTCTTGATCCAAAACTAGATTTTTGTATTCGCGACCAAATTCTTGATTTTCTTGATCCAAAACTAGATTTTTGTATTCGCGACCAAATTCTTGATTTTCTTGATCCAAAACTAGATTTTTGTATTCGCGACCAAATTCTTGATTTTCTTGATCCAAAACTAGATTCTTGTATTCGCGACCAAATTCTTGATTTTCTTGATCCAAAACTAGATTCTTGTATTCGCGACCAAATTCTTGATTTTCTTGATCCAAAACTAGATTTTTGTATTCGCGACCAAATTCTTGATTTTCTTGATCCAAAACTAGATTTTTGTATTCGCGACCAAATTCTTGATTTTCTTGATCCAAAACTAGATTTTTGTATTCGCCACGCAGTTCTTGATTTTCTTGATCCAAAACTAGATTTTTGTATTCGCGACCAAATTCTTGATTTTCTTGATCCAAAACTAGATTTTTGTATTCGCGACCAAATTGTTGATTTTCTTGATCCAAAACTAGATTTTTGTATTCGCGACCAAATTGTTGATTTTCTTGATCCAAAACTAGATTTTTGTATTCGCGACCAAATTCTTGATTTTCTTGATCCAAAACTAGATTTTTGTATTCGCGACCAAATTATTGATTTTCTTGATCCAAAACTAGATTTTTGTATTCGCGACCAAATTGTTGATTTTCTTGATCCAAAACTAGATTTTTGTATTCGCGACCAAATTCTTGATTTTCTTGATCCAAAACTAGATTGTTGTATTCGCGACCAAATTCTTGATTTTCTTGATCCAAAACTAGATTTTTGTATTCGCCACGTAGTTCTTGATTTTCTTGATCCAAAACTAGATTTTTGTATTCTCGACCAAATTCTTGATTTTCTTGATCCAAAACTAGATTTTTGTATTCGCCACGCAGTTCTTGATTTTCTTGATCCAAAACTAGAATTTTGTATTCGCGACCAAATTCTTGATTTTCTTGATCCAAAACTAGATTTTTGTATTCGCGACCAAATTCTTGATTTTCTTGATCCAAAACTAGATTTTTGTATTCGCGACCAAATTGTTGATTTTCTTGATCCAAAACTAGATTTTTGTATTCGCGACCAAATTGTTGATTTTCTTGATCCAAAACTAGATTTTTGTATTCGCGACCAAATTCTTGATTTTCTTGATCCAAAACTAGATTTTTGTATTCGCGACCAAATTCTTGATTTTCTTGATCCAAAACTAGATTTTTGTATTCGCCACGTAGTTCTTGATTTTCTTGATCCAAAACTAGATTTTTGTATTCGCGACCAAATTCTTGATTTTCTTGATCCAAAACTAGATTTTTGTATTCGCCACGCAGTTCTTGATTTTCTTGATCCAAAACTAGATTTTTGTATTCGCGACCAAATTCTTGATTTTCTTGATCCAAAACTAGATTTTTGTATTCGCCACGTAGTTCTTGATTTTCTTGATCCAAAACTAGATTTTTGTATTCGCGACCAAATTCTTGATTTTCTTGATCCAAAACTAGATTTTTGTATTCGCGACCAAATTCTTAATTTTCTTGATCCAAAACTAGATTTTTGTATTCGCGACCAAATTCTTGATTTTCTTGATCCAAAACTAGATTTTTGTATTCGCGACCAAATTATTGATTTTCTTGATCCAAAACTGGATTTTTGTATTCGCGACCAAATTCTTGATTTTCTTGATCCAAAACTAGATTTTTGTATTCGCGACCAAATTGTTGATTTTCTTGATCCAAAACTAGATTTTTGTATTCGCGACCAAATTCTTGATTTTCTTGATCCAAAACTAGATTTTTGTATTCGCGACCAAATTCTTGATTTTCTTGATCCAAAACTAGATTTTTGTATTCGCCACGTAGTTCTTGATTTTCTTGATCCAAAACTAGATTTTTGTATTCGCGACCAAATTCTTGATTTTCTTGATCCAAAACTAGATTTTTGTATTCGCCACGCAGTTCTTGATTTTCTTGATCCAAAACTAGATTTTTGTATTCGCGACCAAATTCTTGATTTTCTTGATCCAAAACTAGATTTTTGTATTCGCGACCAATTCTTGATTTTCTTGATCCAAAACTAGATTTTTGTATTCGCGACCAAATTGTTGATTTTCTTGATCCAAAACTAGATTTTTGTATTCGCGACCAAATTCTTGATTTTCTTGATCCAAAACTAGATTTTTGTATTCGCGACCAAATTATTGATTTTCTTGATCCAAAACTAGATTTTTGTATTCGCGACCAAATTGTTGATTTTCTTGATCCAAAACTAGATTTTTGTATTCGCGACCAAATTCTTGATTTTCTTGATCCAAAACTAGATTTTTGTATTCGCGACCAAATTCTTGATTTTCTTGATCCAAAACTAGATTTTTGTATTCGCGACCAAATTCTTGATTTTCTTGATCCAAAACTAGATTTTTGTATTCGCGACCAAATTCTTGATTTTCTTGATCCAAAACTAGTTTTTTGTTTTCGCGACCAAATGCTTGATTTCCTTGATCCAAAACTAGATTTTTGTATTCGCGACCAAATTCTTGATTTTCTTGATCCAAAACTAGATTTTTGTATTCGCCACGCAGTTCTTGACTTTCTTGATCCAAAACTAGATTTTTGTATTCGCGACTAAATTCTTGATTTTCTTGATCCAAAACTAGATTTTTGTATTCGCGACCAAATTCTTCATTTTCTTGATCCAAAACTAGATTTTTGTATTCGCGACCAAATTCTTCATTTTCTTGATCCAAAACTAGATTTTTGTATTCGCGACCAAATTCTTGATTTTCTTGATCCAAAACTAGATTGTTGTATTCGCGACCAAATTCTTGATTTTCTTGATCCAAAACTAGATTTTTGTATTCGCGACCAAATTCTTGATTTTCTTGATCCAAAACTAGATTTTTGTATTCGCGACCAAATTCTTGATTTTCTTGATCCAAAACTAGATTCTTGTATTCGCGACCAAATTCTTCATTTTCTTGATCCAAAACTAGATTTTTGTATTCGCGACCAAATTCTTGATTTTCTTGATCCAAAACTAGATTTTTGTATTCGCGACCAAATTCTTGATTTTCTTGATCCAAAACTAGATTTTTGTATTCGGGACCAAATTCTTGATTTTCTTGATCCAAAACTAGATTTTTGTATTCGCGACCAAATTGTTGATTTTCTTGATCCAAAACTAGATTTTTGTATTCGCGACCAAATTCTTGATTTTCTTGATCCAAAACTAGATTTTTGTATTCGCGACCAAATTCTTGATTTTCTTGATCCAAAACTAGATTTTTGTATTCGCGACCAAATTCTTCATTTTCTTGATCCAAAACTAGATTTTTGTATTCGCGACCAAATTGTTGATTTTCTTGATCCAAAACTAGATTCTTGTATTCGCGACCAAATTCTTGATTTTCTTGATCCAAAACTAGATTTTTGTATTCGCGACCAAATTCTTGATTTTCTTGATCCAAAACTAGATTTTTGTATTCGCGACCAAATTGTTGATTTTCTTGATCCAAAACTAGATTTTTGTATTCGCCACGCAGTTCTTGATTTTCTTGATCCAAAACTAGATTTTTGTATTCGCGACCAAATTCTTGTTTTTCTTGATCCAAAACTAGATTTTTGTATTCGCGACCAAATTGTTGATTTTCTTGATCCAAAACTAGATTTTTGTATTCGCGACCAAATTGTTGATTTTCTTGATCCAAAACTAGATTTTTGTATTCGCGACCAAATTCTTGATTTTCTTGATCCAAAACTAGATTTTTGTATTCGCGACCAAATTATTGATTTTCTTGATCCAAAACTAGATTTTTGTATTCGCCACGTAGTTCTTGATTTTCTTGATCCAAAACTAGATTTTTGTATTCTCGACCAAATTCTTGATTTTCTTGATCCAAAACTAGATTTTTGTATTCGCCACGCAGTTCTTGATTTTCTTGATCCAAAACTAGAATTTTGTATTCGCGACCAAATTCTTGATTTTCTTGATCCAAAACTAGATTTTTGTATTCGCGACCAAATTCTTGATTTACTTGATCCAAAACTAGATTTTTGTATTCGCGACCAAATTGTTGATTTTCTTGATCCAAAACTAGATTTTTGTATTCGCGACCAAATTGTTGATTTTCTTGATCCAAAACTAGATTTTTGTATTCGCGACCAAATTCTTGATTTTCTTGATCCAAAACTAGATTTTTGTATTCGCGACCAAATTCTTGATTTTCTTGATCCAAAACTAGATTTTTGTATTCGCCACGTAGTTCTTGATTTTCTTGATCCAAAACTAGATTTTTGTATTCGCGACCAAATTCTTGATTTTCTTGATCCAAAACTAGATTTTTGTATTCGCCACGCAGTTCTTGATTTTCTTGATCCAAAACTAGAATTTTGTATTCGCGACCAAATTCTTGATTTTCTTGATCCAAAACTAGATTTTTGTATTCGCGACCAAATTCTTGATTTTCTTGATCCAAAACTAGATTTTTGTATTCGCGACCAAATTGTTGATTTTCTTGATCCAAAACTAGATTTTTGTATTCGCGACCAAATTGTTGATTTTCTTGATCCAAAACTAGATTTTTGTATTCGCGACCAAATTCTTGATTTTCTTGATCCAAAACTAGATTTTTGTATTCGCGACCAAATTGTTGATTTTCTTGATCCAAAACTAGATTTTTGTATTCGCGACCAAATTCTTGATTTTCTTGATCCAAAACTAGATTTTTGTATTCGCGACCAAATTCTTGATTTTCTTGATCCAAAACTAGATTTTTGTATTCGCCACGTAGTTCTTGATTTTCTTGATCCAAAACTAGATTTTTGTATTCGCGACCAAATTCTTGATTTTCTTGATCCAAAACTAGATTTTTGTATTCGCCACGCAGTTCTTGATTTTCTTGATCCAAAACTAGATTTTTGTATTCGCGACCAAATTCTTGATTTTCTTGATCCAAAACTAGATTTTTGTATTCGCGACCAATTCTTGATTTTCTTGATCCAAAACTAGATTTTTGTATTCGCGACCAAATTGTTGATTTTCTTGATCCAAAACTAGATTTTTGTATTCGCGACCAAATTCTTGATTTTCTTGATCCAAAACTAGATTTTTGTATTCGCGACCAAATTATTGATTTTCTTGATCCAAAACTAGATTTTTGTATTCGCGACCAAATTGTTGATTTTCTTGATCCAAAACTAGATTTTTGTATTCGCGACCAAATTCTTGATTTTCTTGATCCAAAACTAGATTTTTGTATTCGCGACCAAATTCTTGATTTTCTTGATCCAAAACTAGATTTTTGTATTCGCGACCAAATTCTTGATTTTCTTGATCCAAAACTAGATTTTTGTATTCGCGACCAAATTCTTGATTTTCTTGATCCAAAACTAGTTTTTTGTTTTCGCGACCAAATGCTTGATTTCCTTGATCCAAAACTAGATTTTTGTATTCGCGACCAAATTCTTGATTTTCTTGATCCAAAACTAGATTTTTGTATTCGCCACGCAGTTCTTGACTTTCTTGATCCAAAACTAGATTTTTGTATTCGCGACTAAATTCTTGATTTTCTTGATCCAAAACTAGATTTTTGTATTCGCGACCAAATTCTTCATTTTCTTGATCCAAAACTAGATTTTTGTATTCGCGACCAAATTCTTCATTTTCTTGATCCAAAACTAGATTTTTGTATTCGCGACCAAATTCTTGATTTTCTTGATCCAAAACTAGATTGTTGTATTCGCGACCAAATTCTTGATTTTCTTGATCCAAAACTAGATTTTTGTATTCGCGACCAAATTCTTGATTTTCTTGATCCAAAACTAGATTTTTGTATTCGCGACCAAATTCTTGATTTTCTTGATCCAAAACTAGATTCTTGTATTCGCGACCAAATTCTTCATTTTCTTGATCCAAAACTAGATTTTTGTATTCGCGACCAAATTCTTGATTTTCTTGATCCAAAACTAGATTTTTGTATTCGCGACCAAATTCTTGATTTTCTTGATCCAAAACTAGATTTTTGTATTCGGGACCAAATTCTTGATTTTCTTGATCCAAAACTAGATTTTTGTATTCGCGACCAAATTGTTGATTTTCTTGATCCAAAACTAGAATTTTGTATTCGCGACCAAATTCTTGATTTTCTTGATCCAAAACTAGATTTTTGTATTCGCGACCAAATTCTTGATTTTCTTGATCCAAAACTAGATTTTTGTATTCGCGACCAAATTGTTGATTTTCTTGATCCAAAACTAGATTTTTGTATTCGCGACCAAATTGTTGATTTTCTTGATCCAAAACTAGATTTTTGTATTCGCGACCAAATTCTTGATTTTCTTGATCCAAAACTAGATTTTTGTATTCGCGACCAAATTGTTGATTTTCTTGATCCAAAACTAGATTTTTGTATTCGCGACCAAATTCTTGATTTTCTTGATCCAAAACTAGATTTTTGTATTCGCGACCAAATTCTTGATTTTCTTGATCCAAAACTAGATTTTTGTATTCGCCACGTAGTTCTTGATTTTCTTGATCCAAAACTAGATTTTTGTATTCGCGACCAAATTCTTGATTTTCTTGATCCAAAACTAGATTTTTGTATTCGCCACGCAGTTCTTGATTTTCTTGATCCAAAACTAGATTTTTGTATTCGCGACCAAATTCTTGATTTTCTTGATCCAAAACTAGATTTTTGTATTCGCGACCAATTCTTGATTTTCTTGATCCAAAACTAGATTTTTGTATTCGCGACCAAATTGTTGATTTTCTTGATCCAAAACTAGATTTTTGTATTCGCGACCAAATTCTTGATTTTCTTGATCCAAAACTAGATTTTTGTATTCGCGACCAAATTATTGATTTTCTTGATCCAAAACTAGATTTTTGTATTCGCGACCAAATTGTTGATTTTCTTGATCCAAAACTAGATTTTTGTATTCGCGACCAAATTCTTGATTTTCTTGATCCAAAACTAGATTTTTGTATTCGCGACCAAATTCTTGATTTTCTTGATCCAAAACTAGATTTTTGTATTCGCGACCAAATTCTTGATTTTCTTGATCCAAAACTAGATTTTTGTATTCGCGACCAAATTCTTGATTTTCTTGATCCAAAACTAGTTTTTTGTTTTCGCGACCAAATGCTTGATTTCCTTGATCCAAAACTAGATTTTTGTATTCGCGACCAAATTCTTGATTTTCTTGATCCAAAACTAGATTTTTGTATTCGCCACGCAGTTCTTGACTTTCTTGATCCAAAACTAGATTTTTGTATTCGCGACTAAATTCTTGATTTTCTTGATCCAAAACTAGATTTTTGTATTCGCGACCAAATTCTTCATTTTCTTGATCCAAAACTAGATTTTTGTATTCGCGACCAAATTCTTCATTTTCTTGATCCAAAACTAGATTTTTGTATTCGCGACCAAATTCTTGATTTTCTTGATCCAAAACTAGATTGTTGTATTCGCGACCAAATTCTTGATTTTCTTGATCCAAAACTAGATTTTTGTATTCGCGACCAAATTCTTGATTTTCTTGATCCAAAACTAGATTTTTGTATTCGCGACCAAATTCTTGATTTTCTTGATCCAAAACTAGATTCTTGTATTCGCGACCAAATTCTTCATTTTCTTGATCCAAAACTAGATTTTTGTATTCGCGACCAAATTCTTGATTTTCTTGATCCAAAACTAGATTTTTGTATTCGCGACCAAATTCTTGATTTTCTTGATCCAAAACTAGATTTTTGTATTCGGGACCAAATTCTTGATTTTCTTGATCCAAAACTAGATTTTTGTATTCGCGACCAAATTGTTGATTTTCTTGATCCAAAACTAGATTTTTGTATTCGCGACCAAATTCTTGATTTTCTTGATCCAAAACTAGATTTTTGTATTCGCGACCAAATTCTTGATTTTCTTGATCCAAAACTAGTTTTTTGTATTCGCGACCAAATTCTTCATTTTCTTGATCCAAAACTAGATTTTTGTATTCGCGACCAAATTCTTGATTTTCTTGATCCAAAACTAGTTTTTTGTTTTCGCGACCAAATGCTTGATTTCCTTGATCCAAAACTAGATTTTTGTATTCGCGACCAAATTCTTGATTTTCTTGATCCAAAACTAGATTTTTGTATTCGCGACCAAATTCTTGACTTTCTTGATCCAAAACTAGATTTTTGTATTCGCGACTAAATTCTTGATTTTCTTGATCCAAAACTAGATTTTTGTATTCGCGACCAAATTCTTCATTTTCTTGATCCAAAACTAGATTTTTGTATTCGCGACCAAATTCTTGATTTTCTTGATCGAAAACTAGATTTTTGTATTCGCGACCAAATTCTTGATTTTCTTGATCCAAAACTAGATTCTTGTATTCGCGACCAAATTCTTGATTTTCTTGATCCAAAACTAGATTCTTGTATTCGCGACCAAATTCTTGATTTTCTTGATCCAAAACTAGATTTTTGTATTCGCGACCAAATTCTTCATTTTCTTGATCCAAAACTAGATTTTTGTATTCGCGACCAAATTCTTCATTTTCTTGATCCAAAACTAGATTTTTGTATTCGCGACCAAATTCTTGATTTTCTTGATCCAAAACTAGATTCTTGTATTCGCGACCAAATTCTTGATTTTCTTGATCCAAAACTAGATTCTTGTATTCGCGACCAAATTCTTGATTTTCTTGATCCAAAACTAGATTCTTGTATTCGCGACCAAATTCTTGATTTTCTTGATCCAAAACTAGATTCTTGTATTCGCGACCAAATTCTTGATTTTCTTGATCCAAAACTAGATTTTTGTATTCGCGACCAAATTCTTGATTTTCTTGATCCAAAACTAGATTTTTGTATTCGCGACCAAATTCTTGATTTTCTTGATCCAAAACTAGATTTTTGTATTCGCGACCAAATTCTTGATTTTCTTGATCCAAAACTAGATTTTTGTATTCGCGACCAAATTCTTGATTTTCTTGATCCAAAACTAGATTTTTGTATTCGCCACGTAGTTCTTGATTTTCTTGATCCAAAACTAGATTTTTGTATTCGCGACCAAATTCTTCATTTTCTTGATCCAAAACTAGATTTTTGTATCCGCCACGCAGTACTTGACTTTCTTGATCCAAAACTAGATTTTTGTATTCGCCACGCAGTTCATGATTTCCTTGATCCAAAACTTGATTTTTGTATTCGCGACCAAATTCTTGATTTTCTTGATCCAAAACAAGATTTTTATATTCGCCACCAAATTCTTGATTTTCTTGATCCAAAACTAGATTTTTTGTATTCGCCACGCAGTTCTTGAATTGCTTGATCCAAAACTAGATTTTTGTATTCGCGACCAAATTTTTCATTTTCTTGATCCAATACTAGATTTTTGTATCCGCCACGTAGTTCTTGACTTGCTTGATCCAAAACTAGATTTTTGTATTCGCCACGCTGTTCATGATTTCCTTGATCCAAAACTAGATTTTTGTATTCGTGACCAAATTCTTGATTTTCTTGATCCAAAACAAGATTTTTATATTCGCCACCAAATTCTTGATTTTCTTGATCCAAAACTAGATTTTTGTATTCGCCACGCAGTTCATGATTTCCTTGATCCAAAACTAGATTTTTGTATTCGCGACCAAATTCTTCATTTTCTTGATCCAAAACTAGATTTTTGTATTCGCGACCAAATTCTTGATTTTCTTGATCCAAAACTAGATTTTTGTATTCGCGACCAAATTCTTGATTTTCTTGATCCAAAACTAGATTTTTGTATTCGCCACGTAGTTCTTGATTTTCTTGATCCAAAACTAGATTTTTGTATTCGCGACCAAATTCTTGATTTTCTTGATCCAAAACTAGATTTTTGTATTCGCCACGCAGTTCTTGATTTTCTTGATCCAAAACTAGATTTTTGTATTCGCGACCAAATTCTTGATTTTCTTGATCCAAAACTAGATTTTTGTATTCGCGACCAATTCTTGATTTTCTTGATCCAAAACTAGATTTTTGTATTCGCGACCAAATTGTTGATTTTCTTGATCCAAAACTAGATTTTTGTATTCGCGACCAAATTCTTGATTTTCTTGATCCAAAACTAGATTTTTGTATTCGCGACCAAATTATTGATTTTCTTGATCCAAAACTAGATTTTTGTATTCGCGACCAAATTGTTGATTTTCTTGATCCAAAACTAGATTTTTGTATTCGCGACCAAATTCTTGATTTTCTTGATCCAAAACTAGATTTTTGTATTCGCGACCAAATTCTTGATTTTCTTGATCCAAAACTAGATTTTTGTATTCGCGACCAAATTCTTGATTTTCTTGATCCAAAACTAGATTTTTGTATTCGCGACCAAATTCTTGATTTTCTTGATCCAAAACTAGTTTTTTGTTTTCGCGACCAAATGCTTGATTTCCTTGATCCAAAACTAGATTTTTGTATTCGCGACCAAATTCTTGATTTTCTTGATCCAAAACTAGATTTTTGTATTCGCCACGCAGTTCTTGACTTTCTTGATCCAAAACTAGATTTTTGTATTCGCGACTAAATTCTTGATTTTCTTGATCCAAAACTAGATTTTTGTATTCGCGACCAAATTCTTCATTTTCTTGATCCAAAACTAGATTTTTGTATTCGCGACCAAATTCTTCATTTTCTTGATCCAAAACTAGATTTTTGTATTCGCGACCAAATTCTTGATTTTCTTGATCCAAAACTAGATTGTTGTATTCGCGACCAAATTCTTGATTTTCTTGATCCAAAACTAGATTTTTGTATTCGCGACCAAATTCTTGATTTTCTTGATCCAAAACTAGATTTTTGTATTCGCGACCAAATTCTTGATTTTCTTGATCCAAAACTAGATTCTTGTATTCGCGACCAAATTCTTCATTTTCTTGATCCAAAACTAGATTTTTGTATTCGCGACCAAATTCTTGATTTTCTTGATCCAAAACTAGATTTTTGTATTCGCGACCAAATTCTTGATTTTCTTGATCCAAAACTAGATTTTTGTATTCGGGACCAAATTCTTGATTTTCTTGATCCAAAACTAGATTTTTGTATTCGCGACCAAATTGTTGATTTTCTTGATCCAAAACTAGATTTTTGTATTCGCGACCAAATTCTTGATTTTCTTGATCCAAAACTAGATTTTTGTATTCGCGACCAAATTCTTGATTTTCTTGATCCAAAACTAGTTTTTTGTATTCGCGACCAAATTCTTCATTTTCTTGATCCAAAACTAGATTTTTGTATTCGCGACCAAATTCTTGATTTTCTTGATCCAAAACTAGTTTTTTGTTTTCGCGACCAAATGCTTGATTTCCTTGATCCAAAACTAGATTTTTGTATTCGCGACCAAATTCTTGATTTTCTTGATCCAAAACTAGATTTTTGTATTCGCGACCAAATTCTTGACTTTCTTGATCCAAAACTAGATTTTTGTATTCGCGACTAAATTCTTGATTTTCTTGATCCAAAACTAGATTTTTGTATTCGCGACCAAATTCTTCATTTTCTTGATCCAAAACTAGATTTTTGTATTCGCGACCAAATTCTTGATTTTCTTGATCGAAAACTAGATTTTTGTATTCGCGACCAAATTCTTGATTTTCTTGATCCAAAACTAGATTCTTGTATTCGCGACCAAATTCTTGATTTTCTTGATCCAAAACTAGATTCTTGTATTCGCGACCAAATTCTTGATTTTCTTGATCCAAAACTAGATTTTTGTATTCGCGACCAAATTCTTCATTTTCTTGATCCAAAACTAGATTTTTGTATTCGCGACCAAATTCTTCATTTTCTTGATCCAAAACTAGATTTTTGTATTCGCGACCAAATTCTTGATTTTCTTGATCCAAAACTAGATTCTTGTATTCGCGACCAAATTCTTGATTTTCTTGATCCAAAACTAGATTCTTGTATTCGCGACCAAATTCTTGATTTTCTTGATCCAAAACTAGATTCTTGTATTCGCGACCAAATTCTTGATTTTCTTGATCCAAAACTAGATTCTTGTATTCGCGACCAAATTCTTGATTTTCTTGATCCAAAACTAGATTTTTGTATTCGCGACCAAATTCTTGATTTTCTTGATCCAAAACTAGATTTTTGTATTCGCGACCAAATTCTTGATTTTCTTGATCCAAAACTAGATTTTTGTATTCGCGACCAAATTCTTGATTTTCTTGATCCAAAACTAGATTTTTGTATTCGCGACCAAATTCTTGATTTTCTTGATCCAAAACTAGATTTTTGTATTCGCCACGTAGTTCTTGATTTTCTTGATCCAAAACTAGATTTTTGTATTCGCGACCAAATTCTTCATTTTCTTGATCCAAAACTAGATTTTTGTATCCGCCACGCAGTACTTGACTTTCTTGATCCAAAACTAGATTTTTGTATTCGCCACGCAGTTCATGATTTCCTTGATCCAAAACTTGATTTTTGTATTCGCGACCAAATTCTTGATTTTCTTGATCCAAAACAAGATTTTTATATTCGCCACCAAATTCTTGATTTTCTTGATCCAAAACTAGATTTTTTGTATTCGCCACGCAGTTCTTGAATTGCTTGATCCAAAACTAGATTTTTGTATTCGCGACCAAATTTTTCATTTTCTTGATCCAATACTAGATTTTTGTATCCGCCACGTAGTTCTTGACTTGCTTGATCCAAAACTAGATTTTTGTATTCGCCACGCTGTTCATGATTTCCTTGATCCAAAACTAGATTTTTGTATTCGTGACCAAATTCTTGATTTTCTTGATCCAAAACAAGATTTTTATATTCGCCACCAAATTCTTGATTTTCTTGATCCAAAACTAGATTTTTGTATTCGCCACGCAGTTCATGATTTCCTTGATCCAAAACTAGATTTTTTTATTCGCGACCAAATTCTTGATTTTCTTGATCCAAAACTAGATTTTTGTATTCGCGACCAAATTCTTGATTTTCTTGATCCAAAACTAGATTTTTGTATTCGCGACCAAATTTTTGATTTTCTTGATCCAAAACTAGTTTTTTATTTTCGCGACCAAATGCTTTATTTTCTTGATCCAAAACTACATTTTTGTATTCGCCACGCTGTTCCTGATTTTCTTGATCCAAAACTAGATTTTTGTATTTGCCACGCAGTTCTTGAATTTCTTGATCCAAAACTAGATTTTTGTATTCACGACCAAATTTTTCATTTTCTTGATCCAATACTAGATTTTTGTATCCGCCACGTAGTTCTTGACTTGCTTGATCCAAAACTAGATTTTTGTATTCGCCACGCTGTTCATGATTTCTTTGATCCAAAACTAGATTTTTGTATTCGCGACCAAATTCTTGATTTTCTTGATCCAAAACAAGATTTTTCTATTCGCCACCAAATTCTTGATTTTCTTGATCCAAAACTAGATTTTTGTATTCGCCACGCAGTTCATGATTTCCTTGATCCAAAACTAGATTTTTGTATTCGCGACCAAATTCTTGATTTTCTTGATCCAAAACTAGATTTTTGTATTCGCGACCAAATTCTTGATTTTCTTGATCCAAAACTAGATTCTTGTATTCGCGACCAAATTCTTGATTTTCTTGATCCAAAACTAGATTTTTGTATTCACGACCAAATTCTTCATTTTCTTGATCCAAAACTAGATTTTTGTATTCGCGACCAAATTCTTGATTTTCTTGATCCAAAACTAGATTGTTGTATTCGCGACCAAATTCTTGATTTTCTTGATCCAAAACTAGATTCTTGTATTCGCGACCAAATTCTTGATTTTCTTGATCCAAAACTAGATTCTTGTATTCGCGACCAAATTCTTGATTTTCTTGATCCAAAACTAGATTCTTGTATTCGCGACCAAATTCTTCATTTTCTTGATCCAAAACTAGATTTTTGTATTCGCGACCAAATTCTTGATTTTCTTGATCCAAAACTAGATTTTTGTATTCGCGACCAAATTCTTGATTTTCTTGATCCAAAACTAGATTTTTGTATTCGCGACCAAATTGTTGATTTTCTTGATCCAAAACTAGATTTTTGTATTCGCGACCAAATTGTTGATTTTCTTGATCCAAAACTAGATTTTTGTATTCGCGACCAAATTCTTGATTTTCTTGATCCAAAACTAGATTTTTGTATTCGCGACCAAATTCTTGATTTTCTTGATCCAAAACTAGATTTTTGTATTCGCCACGTAGTTCTTGATTTTCTTGATCCAAAACTAGATTTTTGTATTCGCGACCAAATTCTTCATTTTCTTGATCCAAAACTAGATTTTTGTATCCGCCACGCAGTACTTGACTTTCTTGATCCAAAACTAGATTTTTGTATTCGCCACGCAGTTCATGATTTCCTTCATCCAAAACTTGATTTTTGTATTCGCGACCAAATTCTTGATTTTCTTGATCCAAAACAAGATTTTTATATTCGCCACCAAATTCTTGATTTTCTTGATCCAAAACTAGATTTTTTGTATTCGCCACGCAGTTCTTGAATTGCTTGATCCAAAACTAGATTTTTGTATTCGCGACCAAATTTTTCATTTTCTTGATCCAATACTAGATTTTTGTATCCGCCACGTAGTTCTTGACTTGCTTGATCCAAAACTAGATTTTTGTATTCGCCACGCTGTTCATGATTTCCTTGATCCAAAACTAGATTTTTGTATTCGTGACCAAATTCTTGATTTTCTTGATCCAAAACAAGATTTTTATATTCGCCACCAAATTCTTGATTTTCTTGATCCAAAACTAGATTTTTGTATTCGCCACGCAGTTCATGATTTCCTTGATCCAAAACTAGATTTTTTTATTCGCGACCAAATTCTTGATTTTCTTGATCCAAAACTAGATTTTTGTATTCGCGACCAAATTCTTGATTTTCTTGATCCAAAACTAGATTTTTGTATTCGCGACCAAATTCTTGATTTTCTTGATCCAAAACTAGTTTTTTATTTTCGCGACCAAATGCTTTATTTTCTTGATCCAAAACTACATTTTTGTATTCGCCACGCTGTTCCTGATTTTCTTGATCCAAAACTAGATTTTTGTATTTGCCACGCAGTTCTTGAATTTCTTGATCCAAAACTAGATTTTTGTATTCACGACCAAATTTTTCATTTTCTTGATCCAATACTAGATTTTTGTATCCGCCACGTAGTTCTTGACTTGCTTGATCCAAAACTAGATTTTTGTATTCGCCACGCTGTTCATGATTTCTTTGATCCAAAACTAGATTTTTGTATTCGCGACCAAATTCTTGATTTTCTTGATCCAAAACAAGATTTTTCTATTCGCCACCAAATTCTTGATTTTCTTGATCCAAAACTAGATTTTTGTATTCGCCACGCAGTTCATGATTTCCTTGATCCAAAACTAGATTTTTGTATTCGCGACCAAATTCTTGATTTTCTTGATCCAAAACTAGATTTTTGTATTCGCGACCAAATTCTTGATTTTCTTGATCCAAAACTAGATTCTTGTATTCGCGACCAAATTCTTGATTTTCTTGATCCAAAACTAGATTCTTGTATTCGCGACCAAATTCTTGATTTTCTTGATCCAAAACTAGATTCTTGTATTCACGACCAAATTCTTCATTTTCTTGATCCAAAACTAGATTTTTGTATTCGCGACCAAATTCTTGATTTTCTTGATCCAAAACTAGATTGTTGTATTCGCGACCAAATTCTTGATTTTCTTGATCCAAAACTAGATTCTTGTATTCGCGACCAAATTCTTGATTTTCTTGATCCAAAACTAGATTCTTGTATTCGCGACCAAATTCTTGATTTTCTTGATCCAAAACTAGATTCTTGTATTCGCGACCAAATTGTTGATTTTCTTGATCCAAAACTAGATTTTTGTATTCGCGACCAAATTCTTGATTTTCTTGATCCAAAACTAGATTTTTGTATTCGCGACCAAATTCTTGATTTTCTTGATCCAAAACTAGATTTTTGTATTCGCGACCAAATTCTTGATTTTCTTGATCCAAAACTAGATTTTTGTATTCGCTACGTAGTTCTTGATTTTCTTGATCCAAAACTAGATTTTTGTATTCGCGACCAAATTCTTCATTTTCTTGATCCAAAACTAGATTTTTGTATCCGCCACGCAGTACTTGACTTTCTTGATCCAAAACTAGATTTTTGTATTCGCCACGCAGTTCATGATTTCCTTCATCCAAAACTTGATTTTTGTATTCGCGACCAAATTCTTGATTTTCTTGATCCAAAACAAGATTTTTATATTCGCCACCAAATTCTTGATTTTCTTGATCCAAAACTAGATTTTTTGTATTCGCCACGCAGTTCTTGAATTGCTTGATCCAAAACTAGATTTTTGTATTCGCGACCAAATTTTTCATTTTCTTGATCCAATACTAGATTTTTGTATCCGCCACGTAGTTCTTGACTTGCTTGATCCAAAACTAGATTTTTGTATTCGCCACGCTGTTCATGATTTCCTTGATCCAAAACTAGATTTTTGTATTCGTGACCAAATTCTTGATTTTCTTGATCCAAAACAAGATTTTTCTATTCGCCACCAAATTCTTGATTTTCTTGATCCAAAACTAGATTTTTGTATTCGCCACGCAGTTCATGATTTCCTTGATCCAAAACTAGATTTTTTTATTCGCGACCAAATTCTTGATTTTCTTGATCCAAAACTAGATTTTTGTATTCGCGACCAAATTCTTGATTTTCTTGATCCAAAACTAGATTTTTGTATTCGCGACCAAATTCTTGATTTTCTTGATCCAAAACTAGATTTTTGTATTCGCGACCAAATTCTTGATTTTCTTGATCCAAAACTAGATTTTTGTATTCGCGACCAAATTGTTGATTTTCTTGATCCAAAACTAGATTTTTGTATTCGCGACCAAATTGTTGATTTTCTTGATCCAAAACTAGATTTTTGTATTCGCGACCAAATTCTTGATTTTCTTGATCCAAAACTAGATTTTTGTATTCGCGACCAAATTCTTGATTTTCTTGATCCAAAACTAGATTTTTGTATTCGCCACGTAGTTCTTGATTTTCTTGATCCAAAACTAGATTTTTGTATTCGCGACCAAATTCTTGATTTTCTTGATCCAAAACTAGATTTTTGTATTCGCCACGCAGTTCTTGATTTTCTTGATCCAAAACTAGATTTTTGTATTCGCGACCAAATTCTTGATTTTCTTGATCCAAAACTAGATTTTTGTATTCGCCACGTAGTTCTTGATTTTCTTGATCCAAAACTAGATTTTTGTATTCGCGACCAAATTCTTGATTTTCTTGATCCAAAACTAGATTTTTGTATTCGCGACCAAATTCTTAATTTTCTTGATCCAAAACTAGATTTTTGTATTCGCGACCAAATTCTTGATTTTCTTGATCCAAAACTAGATTTTTGTATTCGCGACCAAATTCTTGATTTTCTTGATCCAAAACTAGATTTTTGTATTCGCGACCAAATTCTTCATTTTCTTGATCCAAAACTAGTTTTTTGTTTTCGCGACCAAATTCTTGATTTTCTTGATCCAAAACTAGATTCTTGTATTCGCGACCAAATTCTTGATTTTCTTGATCCAAAACTAGATTTTTGTATTCGCGACCAAATTCTTCATTTTCTTGATCCAAAACTAGATTTTTGTATTCGCGACCAAATTCTTGATTTTCTTGATCCAAAACTAGATTTTTGTATTCGCGACCAAATTCTTGATTTTCTTGATCCAAAACTAGATTTTTGTATTCGCCACGTAGTTCTTGATTTTCTTGATCCAAAACTAGATTTTTGTATTCGCGACCAAATTCTTGATTTTCTTGATCCAAAACTAGATTTTTGTATTCGCCACGCAGTTCTTGATTTTCTTGATCCAAAACTAGATTTTTGTATTCGCGACCAAATTCTTGATTTTCTTGATCCAAAACTAGATTTTTGTATTCGCCACGTAGTTCTTGATTTTCTTGATCCAAAACTAGATTTTTGTATTCGCGACCAAATTCTTGATTTTCTTGATCCAAAACTAGATTTTTGTATTCGCGACCAAATTCTTCATTTTCTTGATCCAAAACTAGATTTTTGTATTCGCGACCAAATTCTTGATTTTCTTGATCCAAAACTAGATTTTTGTATTCGCGACCAAATTCTTGATTTTCTTGATCCAAAACTAGATTCTTGTATTCGCGACCAAATTCTTGATTTTCTTGATCCAAAACTAGATTCTTGTATTCGCGACCAAATTCTTGATTTTCTTGATCCAAAACTAGATTTTTGTATTCGCGACCAAATTCTTGATTTTCTTGATCCAAAACTAGATTTTTGTATTCGCGACCAAATTCTTGATTTTCTTGATCCAAAACTAGATTTTTGTATTCGCCACGCAGTTCTTGATTTTCTTGATCCAAAACTAGATTTTTGTATTCGCGACCAAATTCTTGATTTTCTTGATCCAAAACTAGATTTTTGTATTCGCGACCAAATTCTTGATTTTCTTGATCCAAAACTAGATTCTTGTATTCGCGACCAAATTCTTGATTTTCTTGATCCAAAACTAGATTTTTGTATTCGCGACCAAATTCTTGATTTTCTTGATCCAAAACTAGATTTTTGTATTCGCGACCAAATTCTTCATTTTCTTGATCCAAAACTAGATTTTTGTATTCGCGACCAAATTCTTGATTTTCTTGATCCAAAACTAGATTGTTGTATTCGCGACCAAATTCTTGATTTTCTTGATCCAAAACTAGATTCTTGTATTCGCGACCAAATTCTTGATTTTCTTGATCCAAAACTAGATTCTTGTATTCGCGACCAAATTCTTGATTTTCTTGATCCAAAACTAGATTCTTGTATTCGCGACCAAATTCTTCATTTTCTTGATCCAAAACTAGATTTTTGTATTCGCGACCAAATTCTTCATTTTCTTGATCCAAAACTAGATTTTTGTATTCGCGACCAAATTCTTGATTTTCTTGATCCAAAACTAGATTGTTGTATTCGCGACCAAATTGTTGATTTTCTTGATCCAAAACTAGATTTTTGTATTCGCGACCAAATTGTTGATTTTCTTGATCCAAAACTAGATTTTTGTATTCGCGACCAAATTCTTGATTTTCTTGATCCAAAACTAGATTTTTGTATTCGCGACCAAATTCTTGATTTTCTTGATCCAAAACTAGATTTTTGTATTCGCCACGTAGTTCTTGATTTTCTTGATCCAAAACTAGATTTTTGTATTCGCGACCAAATTCTTCATTTTCTTGATCCAAAACTAGATTTTTGTATCCGCCACGCAGTACTTGACTTTCTTGATCCAAAACTAGATTTTTGTATTCGCCACGCAGTTCATGATTACCTTCATCCAAAACTTGATTTTTGTATTCGCGACCAAATTCTTGATTTTCTTGATCCAAAACAAGATTTTTATATTCGCCACCAAATTCTTGATTTTCTTGATCCAAAACTAGATTTTTTGTATTCGCCACGCAGTTCTTGAATTGCTTGATCCAAAACTAGATTTTTGTATTCGCGACCAAATTTTTCATTTTCTTGATCCAATACTAGATTTTTGTATCCGCCACGGAGTTCTTGACTTGCTTGATCCAAAACTAGATTTTTGTATTCGCCACGCTGTTCATGATTTCCTTGATCCAAAACTAGATTTTTGTATTCGCGACCAAATTCTTGATTTTCTTGATCCAAAACAAGATTTTTCTATTCGCCACCAAATTCTTGATTTTCTTGATCCAAAACTAGATTTTTGTATTCGCCACGCAGTTCATGATTTCCTTGATCCAAAACTAGATTTTTGTATTCGCGACCAAATTCTTGATTTTCTTGATCCAAAACTAGATTTTTGTATTCGCGACCAAATTCTTGATTTTCTTGATCCAAAACTAGATTTTTGTATTCGCGACCAAATTCTTCATTTTCTTGATCCAAAACTAGATTTTTGTATTCGCCACGCAGTACTTGACTTTCTTGATCCAAAACTAGATTTTTGTATTCGCGACAAAATTCTTGATTTTCTTGATCCAAAACTAGATTTTTGTATTCGCGAGCAAATTCTTCATTTTCTTGATCCAAAACTAGTTTTTTGTTTTCGCGACCAAATGCTTGATTTCCTTGATCCAAAACTAGATTTTTGTATTCGCGACCAAATTCTTGATTTTCTTGATCCAAAACTAGATTTTTGTATTCGCCACGCAGTTCTTGACTTTCTTGATCCAAAACTAGATTTTTTTATTCGCGACCAAATTCTTGATTTTCTTGATCCAAAACTAGATTTTTGTATTCGCGACCAAATTCTTCATTTTCTTGATCCAAAACTAGATTTTTGTATTCGCGACCAAATTCTTGATTTTCTTGATCGAAAACTAGATTTTTGTATTCGCGACCAAATTCTTGATTTTCTTGATCCAAAACTAGATTTTTGTATTCGCGACCAAATTCTTCATTTTCTTGATCCAAAACTAGTTTTTTGTTTTCGCGACCAAATGCTTGATTTCCTTGATCCAAAACTAGATTTTTGTATTCGCCACGCAGTTCTTGATTTTCTTGATCCAAAACTAGATTTTTGTATTCGCGACCAAATTCTTGATTTTCTTGATCCAAAACTAGATTTCTGTATTCGCCACGCAGTTCTTAACTTTCTTGATCCAAAACTAGATTTTTGTATTCGCGACCAAATTCTTGATTTTCTTGATCCAAAACTAGATTTTTGTATTCGCGACCAAATTCTTGATTTTCTTGATCCAAAACTAGATTTTTGTATTCGCGACCAAATTCTTGATTTTCTTGATCCAAAACTAGATTTTTGTATTCGCGACCAAATTCTAGATTTTCTTGATCCACAACTAGATTTTTGTATTCGCGACCAAATTCTTCATTTTCTTGATCCAAAACTAGTTTTTTGTTTTCGCGACCAAATGCTTGATTTCCTTGATCTAAAACTAGATTTTTGTATTCGCCACGCAGTTCTTGATTTTCTTGATCCAAAACTAGATTTTTGTATTCGCGACCAAATTCTTGATTTTCTTGATCCAAAATTAGATTTTTGTATTCGCGACCAAATTCTTGATTTTCTTGATCCAAAACTAGATTTTTATATTCGCGACCAAATTCTTGATTTTCTTGATCCAAAACTAGATTTTTGTATTCGCGACCAAATTCTTGATTTTCTTGATCCAAGACTAGATTTTTGTATTCGCGACCAAATTCTTGATTTTCTTGATCCAAAACTAGATTTTTGTATTCGCGACGAAATTCTTGATTTTCTTGATCCAAAACTAGATTTTTGTATTCGCGACCAAATTCTTGATTTTCTTGATCCAAAACTAGATTTTTTGTATTCGCGACCAAATTCTTGATTTTCTTGATCCAAAACTAGATTTTTGTATTCGCGACCAAATTCTTGATTTTCTTGATCCAAAACTAGATTCTTGTATTCGCGACCAAATTCTTGATTTTCTTGATCCAAAACTAGATTCTTGTATTCGCGACCAAATTCTTGATTTTCTTGATCCAAAACTAGATTCTTGTATTCGCGACCAAATTCTTGATTTTCTTGATCCAAAACTAGATTTTTGTATTCGCGACCAAATTCTTGATTTTCTTGATCCAAAACTAGATTCTTGTATTCGCGACCAAATTCTTCATTTTCTTGATCCAAAACTAGATTTTTGTATTCGCGACCAAATTCTTGATTTTCTTGATCCAAAACTAGATTTTTGTATTCGCCACGTAGTTCTTGATTTTCTTGATCCAAAACTAGATTTTTGTATTCGCGACCAAATTCTTCATTTTCTTGATCCAAAACTAGATTTTTGTATCCGCCACGCAGTACTTGACTTTCTTGATCCAAAACTAGATTTTTGTATTCGCCACGCAGTTCATGATTTCCTTCATCCAAAACTTGATTTTTGTATTCGCGACCAAATTCTTGATTTTCTTGATCCAAAACAAGATTTTTATATTCGCCACCAAATTCTTGATTTTCTTGATCCAAAACTAGATTTTTTGTATTCGCCACGCAGTTCTTGAATTGCTTGATCCAAAACTAGATTTTTGTATTCGGGACCAAATTTTTCATTTTCTTGATCCAATACTAGATTTTTGTATCCGCCACGTAGTTCTTGACTTGCTTGATCCAAAACTAGATTTTTGTATTCGCCACGCTGTTCATGATTTCCTTGATCCAAAACTAGATTTTTGTATTCGCGACCAAATTCTTGATTTTCTTGATCCAAAACTAGATTTTTGTATTCGCGACCAAATTCTTGATTTTCTTGATCCAAAACTAGATTCTTGTATTCGCGACCAAATTCTTGATTTTCTTGATCCAAAACTAGATTCTTGTATTCGCGACCAAATTCTTGATTTTCTTGATCCAAAACTAGATTCTTGTATTCGCGACCAAATTCTTGATTTTCTTGATCCAAAACTAGATTTTTGTATTCGCGACCAAATTCTTGATTTTCTTGATCCAAAACTAGATTCTTGTATTCGCGACCAAATTCTTCATTTTCTTGATCCAAAACTAGATTTTTGTATTCGCGACCAAATTCTTGATTTTCTTGATCCAAAACTAGATTTTTGTATTCGCCACGTAGTTCTTGATTTTCTTGATCCAAAACTAGATTTTTGTATTCGCGACCAAATTCTTCATTTTCTTGATCCAAAACTAGATTTTTGTATCCGCCACGCAGTACTTGACTTTCTTGATCCAAAACTAGATTTTTGTATTCGCCACGCAGTTCATGATTTCCTTCATCCAAAACTTGATTTTTGTATTCGCGACCAAATTCTTGATTTTCTTGATCCAAAACAAGATTTTTATATTCGCCACCAAATTCTTGATTTTCTTGATCCAAAACTAGATTTTTTGTATTCGCCACGCAGTTCTTGAATTGCTTGATCCAAAACTAGATTTTTGTATTCGGGACCAAATTTTTCATTTTCTTGATCCAATACTAGATTTTTGTATCCGCCACGTAGTTCTTGACTTGCTTGATCCAAAACTAGATTTTTGTATTCGCCACGCTGTTCATGATTTCCTTGATCCAAAACTAGATTTTTGTATTCGCGACCAAATTCTTGATTTTCTTGATCCAAAACAAGATTTTTCTATTCGCCACCAAATTCTTGATTTTCTTGATCCAAAACTAGATTTTTGTATTCGCCACGCAGTTCATGATTTCCTTGATCCAAAACTAGATTTTTGTATTCGCGACCAAATTCTTGATTTTCTTGATCCAAAACTAGATTTTTGTATTCGCGACCAAATTCTTGATTTTCTTGATCCAAAACTAGATTTTTGTATTCGCGACCAAATTCTTGATTTTCTTGATCCAAAACTAGATTTTTGTATTCGCGACCAAATTCTTGATTTTCTTGATCCAAAACTAGATTTTTGTATTCGCGACCAAATTCTTCATTTTCTTGATCCAAAACTAGATTTTTGTATTCGCCACGCAGTACTTGACTTTCTTGATCCAAAACTAGATTTTTGTATTCGCGACAAAATTCTTGATTTTCTTGATCCAAAACTAGATTTTTGTATTCGCGACCAAATTCTTCATTTTCTTGATCCAAAACTAGTTTTTTGTTTTCGCGACCAAATGCTTGATTTCCTTGATCCAAAACTAGATTTTTGTATTCGCGACCAAATTCTTGATTTTCTTGATCCAAAACTAGATTTTTGTATTCGCCACGCAGTTCTTGACTTTCTTGATCCAAAACTAGATTTTTGTATTCGCGACCAAATTCTTGATTTTCTTGATCCAAAACTAGATTTTTGTATTCGCGACCAAATTCTTCATTTTCTTGATCCAAAACTAGATTTTTGTATTCGCGACCAAATTCTTGATTTTCTTGATCGAAAACTAGATTTTTGTATTCGCGACCAAATTCTTGATTTTCTTGATCCAAAACTAGATTTTTGTATTCGCGACCAAATTCTTCATTTTCTTGATCCAAAACTAGTTTTTTGTTTTCGCGACCAAATGCTTGATTTCCTTGATCCAAAACTAGATTTTTGTATTCGCCACGCAGTTCTTGATTTTCTTGATCCAAAACTAGATTTTTGTATTCGCGACCAAATTCTTGATTTTCTTGATCCAAAACTAGATTTCTGTATTCGCCACGCAGTTCTTAACTTTCTTGATCCAAAACTAGATTTTTGTATTCGCGACCAAATTCTTGATTTTCTTGATCCAAAACTAGATTTTTGTATTCGCGACCAAATTCTTGATTTTCTTGATCCAAAACTAGATTTTTGTATTCGCGACCAAATTCTTGATTTTCTTGATCCAAAACTAGATTTTTGTATTCGCGACCAAATTCTAGATTTTCTTGATCCACAACTAGATTTTTGTATTCGCGACCAAATTCTTCATTTTCTTGATCCAAAACTAGTTTTTTGTTTTCGCGACCAAATGCTTGATTTCCTTGATCTAAAACTAGATTTTTGTATTCGCCACGCAGTTCTTGATTTTCTTGATCCAAAACTAGATTTTTGTATTCGCGACCAAATTCTTGATTTTCTTGATCCAAAATTAGATTTTTGTATTCGCGACCAAATTCTTGATTTTCTTGATCCAAAACTAGATTCTTGTATTCGCGACCAAATTCTTGATTTTCTTGATCCAAAACTAGATTTTTGTATTCGCGACCAAATTCTTGATTTTCTTGATCCAAAACTAGATTTTTGTATTCGCGACGAAATTCTTGATTTTCTTGATCCAAAACTAGATTTTTGTATTCGCGACGAAATTCTTGATTTTCTTGATCCAAAACTAGATTTTTGTATTCGCGACCAAATTCTTGATTTTCTTGATCCAAAACTAGATTTTTGTATTCGCGACCAAATTCTTGATTTTCTTGATCCAAAACTAGATTTTTGTATTCGCGACCAAATTCTTGATTTTCTTGATCCAAAACTAGATTCTTGTATTCGCGACCAAATTCTTGATTTTCTTGATCCAAAACTAGATTCTTGTATTCGCGACCAAATTCTTGATTTTCTTGATCCAAAACTAGATTCTTGTATTCGCGACCAAATTCTTGATTTTCTTGATCCAAAACTAGATTTTTGTATTCGCGACCAAATTCTTGATTTTCTTGATCCAAAACTAGATTCTTGTATTCGCGACCAAATTCTTGATTTTCTTGATCCAAAACTAGATTTTTGTATTCGCGACCAAATTCTTCATTTTCTTGATCCAAAACTAGATTTTTGTATTCGCGACCAAATTCTTGATTTTCTTGATCCAAAACTAGATTTTTGTATTCGCGACCAAATTCTTGATTTTCTTGATCCAAAACTAGATTTTTGTATTCGCCACGCAGTTCTTGATTTTCTTGATCCAAAACTAGATTTTTGTATTCGCGACCAAATTCTTGATTTTCTTGATCCAAAATTAGATTTTTGTATTCGCGACCAAATTCTTGATTTTCTTGATCGAAAACTAGATTTTTGTATTCGCGACCAAATTCTTGATTTTCTTGATCCAAAACTAGATTTTTGTATTCGCGACCAAATTCTTGATTTTCTTGATCCAAAACTAGATTTTTGTATTCGCGACCAAATTCTTCATTTTCTTGATCCAAAACTAGATTGTTGTATTCGCGACCAAATTCTTGATTTTCTTGATCCAAAACTAGATTCTTGTATTCGCGACCAAATTCTTGATTTTCTTGATCCAAAACTAGATTCTTGTATTCGCGACCAAATTCTTGATTTTCTTGATCCAAAACTAGATTCTTGTATTCGCGACCAAATTCTTGATTTTCTTGATCCAAAACTAGATTCTTGTATTCGCGACCAAATTCTTGATTTTCTTGATCCAAAACTAGATTTTTGTATTCGCGACCAAATTCTTCATTTTCTTGATCCAAAACTAGATTTTTGTATTCGCGACCAAATTCTTGATTTTCTTGATCCAAAACTAGATTTTTGTATTCGCGACCAAATTCTTCATTTTCTTGATCCAAAACTAGATTTTTGTATTCGCCACGCAGTTCTTGATTTTCTTGATCCAAAACTAGATTTTTTTATTCGCGACCAAATTCTTGATTTTCTTGATCCAAAACTAGATTTTTGTATTCGCGACCAAATTCTTGATTTTCTTGATCCAAAACTAGATTTTTGTATTCGCGACCAAATTCTTGATTTTCTTGATCCAAAACTAGATTTTTGTATTCGCGACCAAATTCTTGATTTTCTTGATCCAAAACTAGATTTTTGTATGCGCGACCAAATTCTTGATTTTCTTGATCCAAAACTAGATTTTTGTATTCGCGACGAAATTCTTGATTTTCTTGATCCAAAACTAGATTTTTGTATTCGCGACCAAATTCTTGATTTTCTTGATCCAAAACTAGATTTTTGTATTCGCGACCAAATTCTTGATTTTCTTGATCCAAAACTAGATTTTTGTATTCGCGACCAAATTCTTGATTTTCTTGATCCAAAACTAGATTTTTGTATTCGCGACCAAATTCTTCATTTTCTTGATCCAAAACTAGATTTTTGTATTCGCGACCAAATTCTTGATTTTCTTGATCCAAAACTAGATTTTTGTATTCGCGACCAAATTCTTCATTTTCTTGATCCAAAACTAGATTTTTGTATTCGCGACCAAATTCTTGATTTTCTTGATCCAAAACTAGATTTTTGTATTCGCGACCAAATTCTTGATTTTCTTGATCCAAAATTAGATTTTTGTATTCGCGACCAAATTCTTGATTTTCTTGATCGAAAACTAGATTTTTGTATTCGCGACCAAATTCTTGATTTTCTTGATCCAAAACTAGATTTTTGTATTCGCGACCAAATTCTTGATTTTCTTGATCCAAAACTAGATTTTTGTATTCGCGACCAAATTCTTCATTTTCTTGATCCAAAACTAGATTCTTGTATTCGCGACCAAATTCTTGATTTTCTTGATCCAAAACTAGATTTTTGTATTCGCGACCAAATTCTTGATTTTCTTGATCCAAAACTAGATTTTTGTATTCGCGACCAAATTCTTGATTTTCTTGATCCAAAACTAGATTCTTGTATTCGCGACCAAATTCTTGATTTTCTTGATCCAAAACTAGATTTTTGTATTCGCGACCAAATTCTTGATTTTCTTGATCCAAAACTAGATTTTTGTATTCGCGACCAAATTCTTGATTTTCTTGATCCAAAACTAGATTTTTGTATTCGCGACCAAATTCTTGATTTTCTTGATCCAAAACTAGATTTTTGTATTCGCCACGCAGTTCTTGATTTTCTTGATCCAAAACTAGATTTTTGTATTCGCGACCAAATTCTTGATTTTCTTGATCCAAAATTAGATTTTTGTATTCGCGACCAAATTCTTGATTTTCTTGATCCAAAACTAGATTTTTGTATTCGCGACCAAATTCTTGATTTTCTTGATCCAAAACTAGATTTTTGTATTCGCGACCAAATTCTTGATTTTCTTGATCCAAAACTAGATTTTTGTATTCGCGACCAAATTCTTCATTTTCTTGATCCAAAACTAGATTTTTGTATTCGCGACCAAATTCTTGATTTTCTTGATCCAAAACTAGATTTTTGTATTCGCGACCAAATTCTTGATTTTCTTGATCCAAAACTAGATTTCTGTATTCGCCACGCAGTTCTTAACTTTCTTGATCCAAAACTAGATTTTTGTATTCGCGACCAAATTCTTGATTTTCTTGATCCAAAACTAGATTTTTGTATTCGCGACCAAATTCTTGATTTTCTTGATCCAAAACTAGATTTTTGTATTCGCGACCAAATTCTTGATTTTCTTGATCCAAAACTAGATTTTTGTATTCGCGACCAAATTCTTGATTTTCTTGATCCAAAACTAGATTCTTGTATTCGCGACCAATTTCTTGATTTTCTTGATCCAAAACTAGATTTTTGTATTCGCGACCAAATTCTGGATTTTCTTGATCCAAAACTAGATTTTTGTATTCGCGACCAAATTCTCGATTTTCTTGATCCAAAACTAGATTTTTGTATTCGCGACCAAATTCTTGATTTTCTTGATCCAAAACTAGATTTTTGTATTCGCGACCAAATTCTTGATTTTCTTGATCCAAAACTAGATTTTTGTATTCGCGACCAAATTCTTGATTTTCTTGATCGAAAACTAGATTTTTGTATTCGCGACCAAATTCTTGATTTTCTTGATCCAAAACTAGATTTTTGTATTCGCGACCAAATTCTTGATTTTCTTGATCCAAAACTAGATTCTTGTATTCGCGACCAAATTCTTGATTTTCTTGATCCAAAACTAGATTCTTGTATTCGCGACCAAATTCTTGATTTTCTTGATCCAAAACTAGATTCTTGTATTCGCGACCAAATTCTTGATTTTCTTGATCCAAAACTAGATTTTTGTATTCGCGACCAAATTCTTGATTTTCTTGATCCAAAACTAGATTTTTGTATTCGCGACCAAATTCTTGATTTTCTTGATCCAAAACTAGATTTTTGTATTCGCGACCAAATTCTTGATTTTCTTGATCCAAAACTAGATTTTTGTATTCGCCACGCAGTTCTTGATTTTCTTGATCCAAAACTAGATTTTTGTATTCGCGACCAAATTCTTGATTTTCTTGATCCAAAATTAGATTTTTGTATTCGCGACCAAATTCTTGATTTTCTTGATCCAAAACTAGATTTTTGTATTCGCGACCAAATTCTTGATTTTCTTGATCCAAAACTAGATTTTTGTATTCGCGACCAAATTCTTGATTTTCTTGATCCAAAACTAGATTTTTGTATTCGCGACCAAATTCTTCATTTTCTTGATCCAAAACTAGATTTTTGTATTCGCGACCAAATTCTTGATTTTCTTGATCCAAAACTAGATTTTTGTATTCGCGACCAAATTCTTGATTTTCTTGATCCAAAACTAGATTTCTGTATTCGCCACGCAGTTCTTAACTTTCTTGATCCAAAACTAGATTTTTGTATTCGCGACCAAATTCTTGATTTTCTTGATCCAAAACTAGATTTTTGTATTCGCGACCAAATTCTTGATTTTCTTGATCCAAAACTAGATTTTTGTATTCGCGACCAAATTCTTGATTTTCTTGATCCAAAACTAGATTTTTGTATTCGCGACCAAATTCTTGATTTTCTTGATCCAAAACTAGATTCTTGTATTCGCGACCAATTTCTTGATTTTCTTGATCCAAAACTAGATTTTTGTATTCGCGACCAAATTCTGGATTTTCTTGATCCAAAACTAGATTTTTGTATTCGCGACCAAATTCTCGATTTTCTTGATCCAAAACTAGATTTTTGTATTCGCGACCAAATTCTTGATTTTCTTGATCCAAAACTAGATTTTTGTATTCGCGACCAAATTCTTGATTTTCTTGATCCAAAACTAGATTTTTGTATTCGCGACCAAATTCTTGATTTTCTTGATCGAAAACTAGATTTTTGTATTCGCGACCAAATTCTTGATTTTCTTGATCCAAAACTAGATTTTTGTATTCGCGACCAAATTCTTGATTTTCTTGATCCAAAACTAGATTCTTGTATTCGCGACCAAATTCTTGATTTTCTTGATCCAAAACTAGATTCTTGTATTCGCGACCAAATTCTTGATTTTCTTGATCCAAAACTAGATTCTTGTATTCGCGACCAAATTCTTGATTTTCTTGATCCAAAACTAGATTCTTGTATTCGCGACCAAATTCTTGATTTTCTTGATCCAAAACTAGATTTTTGTATTCGCGACCAAATTCTTGATTTTCTTGATCCAAAACTAGATTTTTGTATTCGCCACGCAGTTCTTGATTTTCTTGATCCAAAACTAGATTTTTGTATTCGCGACCAAATTCTTGATTTTCTTGATCCAAAACTAGATTTTTGTATTCGCGACCAAATTCTTGATTTTCTTGATCCAAAACTAGATTTTTGTATTCGCGACCAAATTCTTGATTTTCTTGATCCAAAACTAGATTTTTGTATTCGCGACCAAATTCTTGATTTTCTTGATCCAAAACTAGATTTTTGTATTCGCGACCAAATTCTTGATTTTCTTGATCCAAAATTAGATTTTTTATATTCGCGTCCAAATTCTTGATTTTCTTTATCCAAAATTAGATTTTTTATATTCGCGTCCAAATTCTTGATTTTCTTGATTCAAAACTAGATTTTTGTATTCGCCACGCAGTTCTTGATTTCCTTGATCCAAAACTAGATTTTTGTATTCGCGACCAAATTCTTGATTTTCTTGATCCAAAACTAGATTTTTGTATTCGCCACGCAGTTCATGATTTCTTTGATCCAAAACTAGATTTTTGTATTCGCGACCAAATTCTTGATTTTCTTGATCCAAAACTAGATTTTTGTATTCGCGACCAAATTCTTGATTTTCTTGATCCAAAACTAGTTTTTTGTTTTCGCGACAAATTCTTGATTTTCTTGATCCAAAACTAGATTTTTGTATTCGCGACCAAATTCTTGATTTTCTTGATCCAAAACTAGATTTTTGTATTCGCGACCAAATTCTTGATTTTCTTGATCCAAAACTAGTTTTTTGTTTTCGCGACCAAATTCTTCATTTTCTTGATCCAAAACTAGATTTTTGTATTCGCGACCAAATTCTTGATTTTCTTGATCCAAAACTAGTTTTTTGTTTTCGCGACCAAATTCTTGATTTTCTTGATCCAAAACTAGATTTTTGTATTCGCCACGCAGTTCTTGATTTTCTTGATCCAAAACTAGATTTTTGTATTCGCGACCAAATTCTTGATTTTCTTGATCCAAAACTAGATTCTTGTATTCGCGAGCAAATTCTTGATTTTCTTGATCCAAAACTAGATTTTTGTATTCGCGACCAAATTCTTGATTTTCTTGATCCAAAACTAGATTTTTGTATTCGCGACCAAATTCTTGATTTTCTTGATCCAAAACTAGATTTTTGTATTCGCGACCAAATTCTTGATTTGCTTGATCCAAAATTAGATTTTTTATATTCGCGTCCAAATTCTTGATTTTCTTGATTCAAAACTAGATTTTTGTATTCGCCACGCAGTTCTTGATTTCCTTGATCCAAAACTAGATTTTTGTATTCGCGACCAAATTCTTGATTTTCTTGATCCAAAACTAGATTTTTGTATTCGCGACCAAATTCTTGATTTTCTTGATCCAAAACTAGATTTTTGTATTCGCGACCAAATTCTTCATTTTCTTGATCCAAAACTAGATTTTTGTATTCGCGACCAAATTCTTCATTTTCTTGATCCAAAACTAGATTTTTGTATTCGCGACCAAATTCTTGATTTTCTTGATCCAAAACTAGATTCTTGTATTCGCGACCAAATTCTTGATTTTCTTGATCCAAAACTAGATTCTTGTATTCGCGACCAAATTCTTGATTTTCTTGATCCAAAACTAGATTCTTGTATTCGCGACCAAATTCTTGATTTTCTTGATCCAAAACTAGATTCTTGTATTCGCGACCAAATTCTTGATTTTCTTGATCCAAAACTAGATTTTTGTATTCGCGACCAAATTCTTGATTTTCTTGATCCAAAACTAGATTTTTGTATTCGCGACCAAATTCTTGATTTTCTTGATCCAAAACTAGATTTTTGTATTCGCCACGCAGTTCTTGATTTTCTTGATCCAAAACTAGATTTTTGTATTCGCGACCAAATTCTTGATTTTCTTGATCCAAAACTAGATTTTTGTATTCGCGACCAAATTATTGATTTTCTTGATCCAAAACTAGATTTTTGTATTCGCGACCAAATTCTTGATTTTCTTGATCCAAAACTAGATTCTTGTATTCGCGACCAAATTCTTGATTTTCTTGATCCAAAACTAGATTCTTGTATTCGCGACCAAATTCTTGATTTTCTTGATCCAAAACTAGATTTTTGTATTCGCGACCAAATTCTTGATTTTCTTGATCCAAAATTAGATTTTTTATATTCGCGTCCAAATTCTTGATTTTCTTGATTCAAAACTAGATTTTTGTATTCGCCACGCAGTTCTTGATTTCCTTGATCCAAAACTAGATTTTTGTATTCGCGACCAAATTCTTGATTTTCTTGATCCAAAACTAGATTTTTGTATTCGCCACGCAGTTCATGATTTCTTTGATCCAAAACTAGATTTTTGTATTCGCGACCAAATTCTTGATTTTCTTGATCCAAAACTAGATTTTTGTATTCGCGACCAAATTCTTGATTTTCTTGATCCAAAACTAGTTTTTTGTTTTCGCGACCAAATTCTTGATTTTCTTGATCCAAAACTAGATTTTTGTATTCGCCACGCAGTTCATGATTTCTTTGATCCAAAACTAGATTTTTGTATTCGCGACCAAATTCTTGATTTTCTTGATCCAAAACTAGATTTTTGTATTCGCGACCAAATTCTTGATTTTCTTGATCCAAAACTAGTTTTTTGTTTTCGCGACAAATTCTTGATTTTCTTGATCCAAAACTAGATTTTTGTATTCGCGACCAAATTCTTGATTTTCTTGATCCAAAACTAGATTTTTGTATTCGCGACCAAATTCTTGATTTTCTTGATCCAAAACTAGTTTTTTGTTTTCGCGACCAAATTCTTCATTTTCTTGATCCAAAACTAGATTTTTGTATTCGCGACCAAATTCTTGATTTTCTTGATCCAAAACTAGTTTTTTGTTTTCGCGACCAAATTCTTGATTTTCTTGATCCAAAACTAGATTTTTGTATTCGCCACGCAGTTCTTGATTTTCTTGATCCAAAACTAGATTTTTGTATTCGCGACCAAATTCTTGATTTTCTTGATCCAAAACTAGATTCTTGTATTCGCGAGCAAATTCTTGATTTTCTTGATCCAAAACTAGATTTTTGTATTCGCGACCAAATTCTTGATTTTCTTGATCCAAAAATAGATTTTTGTATTCGCGACCAAATTCTTGATTTTCTTGATCCAAAACTAGATTTTTGTATTCGCGACCAAATTCTTGATTTGCTTGATCCAAAATTAGATTTTTTATATTCGCGTCCAAATTCTTGATTTTCTTGATTCAAAACTAGATTTTTGTATTCGCCACGCAGTTCTTGATTTCCTTGATCCAAAACTAGATTTTTGTATTCGCGACCAAATTCTTGATTTTCTTGATCCAAAACTAGATTTTTGTATTCGCGACCAAATTCTTGATTTTCTTGATCCAAAACTAGATTTTTGTATTCGCGACCAAATTCTTCATTTTCTTGATCCAAAACTAGATTTTTGTATTCGCGACCAAATTCTTCATTTTCTTGATCCAAAACTAGATTTTTGTATTCGCGACCAAATTCTTGATTTTCTTGATCCAAAACTAGATTCTTGTATTCGCGACCAAATTCTTGATTTTCTTGATCCAAAACTAGATTCTTGTATTCGCGACCAAATTCTTGATTTTCTTGATCCAAAACTAGATTCTTGTATTCGCGACCAAATTCTTGATTTTCTTGATCCAAAACTAGATTTTTGTATTCGCGACCAAATTCTTCATTTTCTTGATCCAAAACTAGATTTTTGTATTCGCGACCAAATTCTTGATTTTCTTGATCCAAAACTAGATTTTTGTATTCGCGACCAAATTCTTCATTTTCTTGATCCAAAACTAGATTTTTGTATTCGCCACGCAGTTCTTGATTTTCTTGATCCAAAACTAGATTTTTTTATTCGCGACCAAATTCTTGATTTTCTTGATCCAAAACTAGATTTTTGTATTCGCGACCAAATTCTTGATTTTCTTGATCCAAAACTAGATTTTTGTATTCGCGACCAAATTCTTGATTTTCTTGATCCAAAACTAGATTTTTGTATTCGCGACCAAATTCTTGATTTTCTTGATCCAAAACTAGATTTTTGTATGCGCGACCAAATTCTTGATTTTCTTGATCCAAAACTAGATTTTTGTATTCGCGACGAAATTCTTGATTTTCTTGATCCAAAACTAGATTTTTGTATTCGCGACCAAATTCTTGATTTTCTTGATCCAAAACTAGATTTTTGTATTCGCGACCAAATTCTTGATTTTCTTGATCCAAAACTAGATTTTTGTATTCGCGACCAAATTCTTGATTTTCTTGATCCAAAACTAGATTTTTGTATTCGCGACCAAATTCTTCATTTTCTTGATCCAAAACTAGATTTTTGTATTCGCGACCAAATTCTTGATTTTCTTGATCCAAAACTAGATTTTTGTATTCGCGACCAAATTCTTCATTTTCTTGATCCAAAACTAGATTTTTGTATTCGCGACCAAATTCTTGATTTTCTTGATCCAAAACTAGATTTTTGTATTCGCGACCAAATTCTTGATTTTCTTGATCCAAAACTAGATTTTTGTATTCGCGACCAAATTCTTGATTTTCTTGATCCAAAACTAGATTTTTGTATTCGCGACCAAATTCTTGATTTTCTTGATCCAAAACTAGATTTTTGTATGCGCGACCAAATTCTTGATTTTCTTGATCCAAAACTAGATTTTTGTATTCGCGACGAAATTCTTGATTTTCTTGATCCAAAACTAGATTTTTGTATTCGCGACCAAATTCTTGATTTTCTTGATCCAAAACTAGATTCTTGTATTCGCGACCAAATTCTTGATTTTCTTGATCCAAAACTAGATTCTTGTATTCGCGACCAAATTCCTGATTTTCTTGATCCAAAACTAGATTCTTGTATTCGCGACCAAATTCTTGATTTTCTTGATCCAAAACTAGATTCTTGTATTCGCGACCAAATTCTTGATTTTCTTGATCCAAAACTAGATTCTTGTATTCGCGACCAAATTCCTGATTTTCTTGATCCAAAACTAGATTCTTGTATTCGCGACCAATTTCTTGATTTTCTTGATCCAAAACTAGATTTTTGTATTCGCGACCAAATTCTGGATTTTCTTGATCCAAAACTAGATTTTTGTATTCGCGACCAAATTCTCGATTTTCTTGATCCAAAACTAGATTTTTGTATTCGCGACCAAATTCTTGATTTTCTTGATCCAAAACTAGATTTTTGTATTCGCGACCAAATTCTTGATTTTCTTGATCCAAAACTAGATTTTTGTATTCGCGACCAAATTCTTGATTTTCTTGATCCAAAACTAGATTTTTGTATTCGCGACCAAATTCTTGATTTTCTTGATCCAAAACTAGATTTTTGTATTCACGACCAAATTCTTGATTTGCTTGATCCAAAATTAGATTTTTTATATTCGCGACCAAATTCTTGATTTTCTTGATTCAAAACTAGATTTTTGTATTCGCCACGCAGTTCTTGATTTCCTTGATCCAAAACTAGATTTTTGTATTCGCGACCAAATTCTTGATTTTCTTGATCCAAAACTAGATTTTTGTATTCGCCACGCAGTTCATGATTTCTTTGATCCAAAACTAGATTTTTGTATTCGCGACCAAATTCTTGATTTTCTTGATCCAAAACTAGATTCTTGGATTCGCGACCAAATTCTTGATTTTCTTGATCCAAAACTAGATTCTTGTATTCGCGACCAAATTCTTGATTTTCTTGATCCAAAACTAGATTCTTGTATTCGCGACCAAATTCTTGATTTTCTTGATCCAAAACTAGATTCTTGTATTCCCGACCAAATTCTTGATTTTCTTGATCCAAAACTAGATTTTTGTATTCGCGACCAAATTCTTCATTTTCTTGATCCAAAACTAGATTTTTGTATTCGCGACCAAATTCTTGATTTTCTTGATCCAAAACTAGATTTTTGTATTCGCGACCAAATTCTTGATTTTCTTGATCCAAAACTAGATTTTTGTATTCGCCACGCAGTTCTTGATTTTCTTGATCCAAAACTAGATTTTTGTATTCGCGACCAAATTCTTGATTTTCTTGATCCAAAATTAGATTTTTGTATTCGCGACCAAATTCTTGATTTTCTTGATCCAAAACTAGATTTTTGTATTCGCGACCAAATTCTTGATTTTCTTGATCCAAAACTAGATTTTTGTATTCGCGACCAAATTCTTGATTTTCTTGATCCAAAACTAGATTTTTGTATTCGCGACCAAATTCTTCATTTTCTTGATCCAAAACTAGATTTTTGTATTCGCGACCAAATTCTTGATTTTCTTGATCCAAAACTAGATTTTTGTATTCGCGACCAAATTCTTGATTTTCTTGATCCAAAACTAGATTTCTGTATTCGCCACGCAGTTCTTAACTTTCTTGATCCAAAACTAGATTTTTGTATTCGCGACCAAATTCTTGATTTTCTTGATCCAAAACTAGATTTTTGTATTCGCGACCAAATTCTTGATTTTCTTGATCCAAAACTAGATTTTTGTATTCGCGACCAAATTCTTGATTTTCTTGATCCAAAACTAGATTTTTGTATTCGCGACCAAATTCTTGATTTTCTTGATCCAAAACTAGATTCTTGTATTCGCGACCAATTTCTTGATTTTCTTGATCCAAAACTAGATTTTTGTATTCGCGACCAAATTCTGGATTTTCTTGATCCAAAACTAGATTTTTGTATTCGCGACCAAATTCTCGATTTTCTTGATCCAAAACTAGATTTTTGTATTCGCGACCAAATTCTTGATTTTCTTGATCCAAAACTAGATTTTTGTATTCGCGACCAAATTCTTGATTTTCTTGATCCAAAACTAGATTTTTGTATTCGCGACCAAATTCTTGATTTTCTTGATCCAAAACTAGATTTCTGTATTCGCCACGCAGTTCTTAACTTTCTTGATCCAAAACTAGATTTTTGTATTCGCGACCAAATTCTTGATTTTCTTGATCCAAAACTAGATTTTTGTATTCGCGACCAAATTCTTGATTTTCTTGATCCAAAACTAGATTTTTGTATTCGCGACCAAATTCTTGATTTTCTTGATCCAAAACTAGATTTTTGTATTCGCGACCAAATTCTTGATTTTCTTGATCCAAAACTAGATTCTTGTATTCGCGACCAATTTCTTGATTTTCTTGATCCAAAACTAGATTTTTGTATTCGCGACCAAATTCTGGATTTTCTTGATCCAAAACTAGATTTTTGTATTCGCGACCAAATTCTCGATTTTCTTGATCCAAAACTAGATTTTTGTATTCGCGACCAAATTCTTGATTTTCTTGATCCAAAACTAGATTTTTGTATTCGCGACCAAATTCTTGATTTTCTTGATCCAAAACTAGATTTTTGTATTCGCGACCAAATTCTTGATTTTCTTGATCCAAAACTAGATTTTTGTATTCGCGACCAAATTCTTGATTTTCTTGATCCAAAACTAGATTTTTGTATTCACGACCAAATTCTTGATTTGCTTGATCCAAAATTAGATTTTTTATATTCGCGACCAAATTCTTGATTTTCTTGATTCAAAACTAGATTTTTGTATTCGCCACGCAGTTCTTGATTTCCTTGATCCAAAACTAGATTTTTGTATTCGCGACCAAATTCTTGATTTTCTTGATCCAAAACTAGATTTTTGTATTCGCCACGCAGTTCATGATTTCTTTGATCCAAAACTAGATTTTTGTATTCGCGACCAAATTCTTGATTTTCTTGATCCAAAACTAGATTCTTGGATTCGCGACCAAATTCTTGATTTTCTTGATCCAAAACTAGATTCTTGTATTCGCGACCAAATTCTTGATTTTCTTGATCCAAAACTAGATTCTTGTATTCGCGACCAAATTCTTGATTTTCTTGATCCAAAACTAGATTCTTGTATTCCCGACCAAATTCTTGATTTTCTTGATCCAAAACTAGATTTTTGTATTCGCGACCAAATTCTTCATTTTCTTGATCCAAAACTAGATTTTTGTATTCGCGACCAAATTCTTGATTTTCTTGATCCAAAACTAGATTTTTGTATTCGCGACCAAATTCTTGATTTTCTTGATCCAAAACTAGATTTTTGTATTCGCCACGCAGTTCTTGATTTTCTTGATCCAAAACTAGATTTTTGTATTCGCGACCAAATTCTTGATTTTCTTGATCCAAAATTAGATTTTTGTATTCGCGACCAAATTCTTGATTTTCTTGATCCAAAACTAGATTTTTGTATTCGCGACCAAATTCTTGATTTTCTTGATCCAAAACTAGATTTTTGTATTCGCGACCAAATTCTTGATTTTCTTGATCCAAAACTAGATTTTTGTATTCGCGACCAAATTCTTCATTTTCTTGATCCAAAACTAGATTTTTGTATTCGCGACCAAATTCTTGATTTTCTTGATCCAAAACTAGATTCTTGTATTCGCGACCAAATTCTTGATTTTCTTGATCCAAAACTAGATTCTTGTATTCGCGACCAAATTCTTGATTTTCTTGATCCAAAACTAGATTCTTGTATTCGCGACCAAATTCTTGATTTTCTTGATCCAAAACTAGATTCTTGTATTCGCGACCAAATTCTTGATTTTCTTGATCCAAAACTAGATTCTTGTATTCGCGACCAAATTCTTGATTTTCTTGATCCAAAACTAGATTTTTGTATTCGCGACCAAATTCTTGATTTTCTTGATCCAAAACTAGATTTTTGTATTCGCCACGCAGTTCTTGATTTTCTTGATCCAAAACTAGATTTTTGTATTCGCGACCAAATTCTTGATTTTCTTGATCCAAAACTAGATTTTTGTATTCGCGACCAAATTCTTGATTTTCTTGATCCAAAACTAGATTTTTGTATTCGCGACCAAATTCTTGATTTTCTTGATCCAAAACTAGATTTTTGTATTCGCGACCAAATTCTTGATTTTCTTGATCCAAAACTAGATTTTTGTATTCGCGACCAAATTCTTGATTTTCTTGATCCAAAATTAGATTTTTTATATTCGCGTCCAAATTCTTGATTTTCTTTATCCAAAATTAGATTTTTTATATTCGCGTCCAAATTCTTGATTTTCTTGATTCAAAACTAGATTTTTGTATTCGCCACGCAGTTCTTGATTTCCTTGATCCAAAACTAGATTTTTGTATTCGCGACCAAATTCTTGATTTTCTTGATCCAAAACTAGATTTTTGTATTCGCCACGCAGTTCATGATTTCTTTGATCCAAAACTAGATTTTTGTATTCGCGACCAAATTCTTGATTTTCTTGATCCAAAACTAGATTTTTGTATTCGCGACCAAATTCTTGATTTTCTTGATCCAAAACTAGTTTTTTGTTTTCGCGACAAATTCTTGATTTTCTTGATCCAAAACTAGATTTTTGTATTCGCGACCAAATTCTTGATTTTCTTGATCCAAAACTAGATTTTTGTATTCGCGACCAAATTCTTCATTTTCTTGATCCAAAACTAGTTTTTTGTTTTCGCGACCAAATTCTTCATTTTCTTGATCCAAAACTAGATTTTTGTATTCGCGACCAAATTCTTGATTTTCTTGATCCAAAACTAGATTTTTGTATTCGCCACGCAGTTCTTGATTTTCTTGATCCAAAACTAGATTTTTGTATTCGCGACCAAATTCTTGATTTTCTTGATCCAAAACTAGATTCTTGTATTCGCGACCAAATTCTTGATTTTCTTGATCCAAAACTAGATTCTTGTATTCGCGACCAAATTCTTGATTTTCTTGATCCAAAACTAGATTTTTGTATTCGCGACCAAATTCTTGATTTTCTTGATCCAAAACTAGATTTTTGTATTCGCGACCAAATTCTTGATTTGCTTGATCCAAAATTAGATTTTTTATATTCGCGTCCAAATTCTTGATTTTTTTGATTCAAAACTAGATTTTTGTATTCGCCACGCAGTTCTTGATTTCCTTGATCCAAAACTAGATTTTTGTATTCGCGACCAAATTCTTGATTTTCTTGATCCAAAACTAGATTTTTGTATTCGCGACCAAATTCTTGATTTTCTTGATCCAAAACTAGATTTTTGTATTCGCGACCAAATTCTTCATTTTCTTGATCCAAAACTAGATTTTTGTATTCGCGACCAAATTCTTCATTTTCTTGATCCAAAACTAGATTTTTGTATTCGCGACCAAATTCTTGATTTTCTTGATCCAAAACTAGATTCTTGTATTCGCGACCAAATTCTTGATTTTCTTGATCCAAAACTAGATTCTTGTATTCGCGACCAAATTCTTGATTTTCTTGATCCAAAACTAGATTCTTGTATTCGCGACCAAATTCTTGATTTTCTTGATCCAAAACTAGATTCTTGTATTCGCGACCAAATTCTTGATTTTCTTGATCCAAAACTAGATTTTTGTATTCGCGACCAAATTCTTGATTTTCTTGATCCAAAACTAGATTTTTGTATTCGCGACCAAATTCTTGATTTTCTTGATCCAAAACTAGATTTTTGTATTCGCCACGCAGTTCTTGATTTTCTTGATCCAAAACTAGATTTTTGTATTCGCGACCAAATTCTTGATTTTCTTGATCCAAAACTAGATTTTTGTATTCGCGACCAAATTATTGATTTTCTTGATCCAAAACTAGATTTTTGTATTCGCGACCAAATTCTTGATTTTCTTGATCCAAAACTAGATTCTTGTATTCGCGACCAAATTCTTGATTTTCTTGATCCAAAACTAGATTCTTGTATTCGCGACCAAATTCTTGATTTTCTTGATCCAAAACTAGATTTTTGTATTCGCGACCAAATTCTTGATTTTCTTGATCCAAAATTAGATTTTTTATATTCGCGTCCAAATTCTTGATTTTCTTGATTCAAAACTAGATTTTTGTATTCGCCACGCAGTTCTTGATTTCCTTGATCCAAAACTAGATTTTTGTATTCGCGACCAAATTCTTGATTTTCTTGATCCAAAACTAGATTTTTGTATTCGCCACGCAGTTCATGATTTCTTTGATCCAAAACTAGATTTTTGTATTCGCGACCAAATTCTTGATTTTCTTGATCCAAAACTAGATTTTTGTATTCGCGACCAAATTCTTGATTTTCTTGATCCAAAACTAGTTTTTTGTTTTCGCGACCAAATTCTTGATTTTCTTGATCCAAAACTAGATTTTTGTATTCGCGACCAAATTCTTGATTTTCTTGATCCAAAACTAGATTTTTGTATTCGCGACCAAATTCTTGATTTTCTTGATCCAAAACTAGTTTTTTGTTTTCGCGACCAAATTCTTCATTTTCTTGATCCAAAACTAGATTTTTGTATTCGCGACCAAATTCTTGATTTTCTTGATCCAAAACTAGTTTTTTGTTTTCGCGACCAAATTCTTCATTTTCTTGATCCAAAACTAGATTTTTGTATTCGCGACCAAATTCTTGATTTTCTTGATCCAAAACTAGATTTTTGTATTCGCGACCAAATTCTTGATTTTCTTGATCCAAAACTAGATTTTTGTATTCGCCACGCAGTTCTTGATTTTCTTGATCCAAAACTAGATTTTTGTATTCGCGACCAAATTCTTGATTTTCTTGATCCAAAATTAGATTTTTTATATTCGCGTCCAAATTCTTGATTTTCTTGATTCAAAACTAGATTTTTGTATTCGCCACGCAGTTCTTGATTTCCTTGATCCAAAACTAGATTTTTGTATTCGCGACCAAATTCTTGATTTTCTTGATCCAAAACTAGATTTTTGTATTCGCCACGCAGTTCATGATTTCTTTGATCCAAAACTAGATTTTTGTATTCGCGACCAAATTCTTGATTTTCTTGATCCAAAACTAGATTTTTGTATTCGCGACCAAATTCTTGATTTTCTTGATCCAAAACTAGTTTTTTGTTTTCGCGACCAAATTCTTGATTTTCTTGATCCAAAACTAGATTTTTGTATTCGCGACCAAATTCTTGATTTTCTTGATCCAAAACTAGATTTTTGTATTCGCGACCAAATTCTTGATTTTCTTGATCCAAAACTAGTTTTTTGTTTTCGCGACCAAATTCTTCATTTTCTTGATCCAAAACTAGATTTTTGTATTCGCGACCAAATTCTTGATTTTCTTGATCCAAAACTAGTTTTTTGTTTTCGCGACAAAATTCTTCATTTTCTTGATCCAAAACTAGATTTTTGTATTCGCGACCAAATTCTTGATTTTCTTGATCCAAAACTAGATTTTTGTATTCGCGACCAAATTCTTGATTTTCTTGATCCAAAACTAGATTTTTGTATTCGCCACGCAGTTCTTGATTTTCTTGATCCAAAACTAGATTTTTGTATTCGCGACCAAATTCTCGATTTTCTTGATCCAAAACTAGATTTTTGTATTCGCGACCAAATTCTTGATTTTCTTGATCCAAAACTAGATTTTTGTATTCGCGACCAAATTCTTGATTTTCTTGATCCAAAACTAGATTTTTGTATTCGCGACCAAATTCTTGATTTTCTTGATCCAAAACTAGATTTTTGTATTCGCCACGCAGTTCTTGATTTTCTTGATCCAAAACTAGATTTTTGTATTCGCGACCAAATTCTTGATTTTCTTGATCCAAAATTAGATTTTTTATATTCGCGTCCAAATTCTTGATTTTCTTGATTCAAAACTAGATTTTTGTATTCGCCACGCAGTTCTTGATTTCCTTGATCCAAAACTAGATTTTTGTATTCGCGACCAAATTCTTGATTTTCTTGATCCAAAACTAGATTTTTGTATTCGCCACGCAGTTCATGATTTCTTTGATCCAAAACTAGATTTTTGTATTCGCGACCAAATTCTTGATTTTCTTGATCCAAAACTAGATTTTTGTATTCGCGACCAAATTCTTGATTTTCTTGATCCAAAACTAGTTTTTTGTTTTCGCGACCAAATTCTTGATTTTCTTGATCCAAAACTAGATTTTTGTATTCGCGACCAAATTCTTGATTTTCTTGATCCAAAACTAGATTTTTGTATTCGCGACCAAATTCTTGATTTTCTTGATCCAAAACTAGTTTTTTGTTTTCGCGACCAAATTCTTCATTTTCTTGATCCAAAACTAGATTTTTGTATTCGCGACCAAATTCTTGATTTTCTTGATCCAAAACTAGTTTTTTGTTTTCGCGACAAAATTCTTCATTTTCTTGATCCAAAACTAGATTTTTGTATTCGCGACCAAATTCTTGATTTTCTTGATCCAAAACTAGATTTTTGTATTCGCGACCAAATTCTTGATTTTCTTGATCCAAAACTAGATTTTTGTATTCGCCACGCAGTTCTTGATTTTCTTGATCCAAAACTAGATTTTTGTATTCGCGACCAAATTCTTGATTTTCTTGATCCAAAACTAGATTTTTGTATTCGCGACCAAATTCTTGATTTTCTTGATCCAAAACTAGATTTTTGTATTCGCGACCAAATTCTTCATTTTCTTGATCCAAAACTAGATTTTTGTATTCGCGACCAAATTCTTCATTTTCTTGATCCAAAACTAGATTTTTGTATTCGCGACCAAATTCTTCATTTTCTTGATCCAAAACTAGATTCTTGTATTCGCGACCAAATTCCTGATTTTCTTGATCCAAAACTAGATTTTTGTATTCGCGACCAATTTCTTGATTTTCTTGATCCAAAACTAGATTTTTGTATTCGCGACCAAATTCTGGATTTTCTTGATCCAAAACTAGATTTTTGTATTCGCGACCAAATTCTTCATTTTCTTGATCCAAAACTAGATTTTTGTATTCGCGACCAAATTCTTGATTTTCTTGATCCAAAACTAGATTTTTGTATTCGCGACCAAATTCTTGATTTTCTTGATCCAAAACTAGATTTTTGTATTCGCGACCAAATTCTTGATTTTCTTGATCCAAAACTAGATTTTTGTATTCGCGACCAAATTCTTGATTTTCTAGATCCAAAATTAGATTTTTTAAATTCGCGACCAAATTCTTGATTTTCTTGATTCAAAACTAGATTTTTGTATCAGCCACGCAGTTCTTGATTTCCTTGATCCAAAACTAGATTTTTGTATTCGCGACCAAATTCTTGATTTTCTTGATCCAAAACTAGATTTTTGTATTCGCCACGCAGTTCATGATTTCTTTGATCCAAAACTAGATTTTTGTATTCGCGACCAAATTCTTGATTTTCTTGATCCAAAACTAGATTTTTGTATTCGCGACCAAAATCTTGATTTTCTTGATCCAAAACTAGATTTTTGTATTCGCGACCAAATTCTTGATTTTCTTGATCCAAAACTAGTTTTTTGTTTTCGCGACCAAATTCTTGATTTTCTTGATCCAAAACTAGATTTTTGTATTCGCGACCAAATTCTTGATTTTCTTGATCCAAAACTAGATTTTTGTATTCGCGACCAAATTCTTGATTTTCTTGATCCAAAACTAGTTTTTTGTTTTCGCGACCAAATTCTTCATTTTCTTGATCCAAAACTAGATTTTTGTATTCGCGACCAAATTCTTGATTTTCTTGATCCAAAACTAGATTTTTGTTTTCGCGACCAAATGCTTTATTTTCTTGATACAAAACTAGATTTTTGTATTCGCCACGCTGTTCTTGACTTTCTTGATCCAAAACTAGTTTTTTGTTTTCGGGACCAAATGCTTGATTTCCTTGATCCAAAACTAGAATTTTGTATTCGCAATGCAGTTCATGATTTTCTTGATCCAAAACTAGATTCTTGTATTCGCGACCAAATTCTTGATTTTCTTGATCCAAAACTAGATTCTTGTATTCGCGACCAAATTCTTGATTTTCTTGATCCAAAACTAGATTTTTGTATTCGCGACCAAATTCTTGATTTTCTTGATCCAAAACTAGATTTTTGTATTCGCGACCAAATTCTTGATTTTCTTGATCCAAAACTAGATTTTTGTATTCGCGACCAATTTCTTGATTTTCTTCATCCAAAACTAGATTTTTGTATTCGCGACCAAATTCTTGATTTTCTTGATCCAAAACTAGATTTTCGTATTCGCGACCAAATTCTTGATTTTCTTGATCCAAAACTAGATTCTTGTATTCGCGACCAAATGCTTGATTTTCTTGATCGAAAACTAGATTTTTGTATTCGCGACCAAATTCTTGATTTTCTTGATCCAAAACTAGAATTTTGTATTCGCGACCAAATTCTTCATTTTCTTGATCCAAAACTAGATTTTTGTATTCGCCACGCAGTACTTGACTTTCTTGATCCAAAACTAGATTTTTGTATTCGCGACAAAATTCTTGATTTTCTTGATCCAAAACTACATTTTTGTATTCTCCACGCAGTTCTTGATTTGCTTGATCCAAAACTAGATTTTTGTATTCGCCACGGAGTTCTTGACTTGCTTGATCCAAAACTAGATTTTTGTATTCGCCACGCAGTTCATGATTTCCGTGATCCAAAACTAGATTTTTGTATTCGCGACCAAATTCTTGATTTTCCTGATCCAAAACTAGATTTTTGTATTCGCCACGCAGTTCATGATTTCTTTGATCCAAAACTAGATTTTTGTATTCGCGACCAAATTCTTGATTTTCTTGATCCAAAACTAGATTTTTGTATTCACGACCAAATTCTTGATTTTCTTGATCCAAAACTAGATTTTTGTATTCGCGACCAAATTCTTGATTTTCTTGATCCAAAACTAGATTTTTGTTTTCGCGACCAAATGCTTTATTTTCTTGATACAAAACTAGATTTTTGTATTCGCCACGCTGTTCTTGACTTTCTTGATCCAAAACTAGATTTTTGTTTTCGCGACCAAATGCTTGATTTTCTTGATCCAAAACTAGATTTTTGTATTCGCCACGCAGTTCATGATTTCCTTGATCCAAAACTGGATTTTTGTATTCGCGACCAAATTCTTGATTTTCTTGATCCAAAACTAGATTCTTGTATTCGCGACCAAATTCTTGATTTTCTTGATCCAAAACTAGATTTTTGTATTCGCGACCAAATTCTTCATTTTCTTGATCCAAAACTAGATTTTTGTATTCGCGACCAAATTCTTCATTTTCTTGATCCAAAACTAGATTTTTGTATTCGCGACCAAATTCTTCATTTTCTTGATCCAAAACTAGATTTTTGTATTCGCGACCAAATTCTTCATTTTCTTGATCCAAAACTAGATTTTTGTATTCGCGACCAAATTCTTCATTTTCTTGATCCAAAACTAGATTTTTGTATTCGCGACCAAATTCTTCATTTTCTTGATCCAAAACTAGATTCTTGTATTCGCGACCAAATTCCTGATTTTCTTGATCCAAAACTAGATTTTTGTATTCGCGACCAATTTCTTGATTTTCTTGATCCAAAACTAGATTTTTGTATTCGCGACCAAATTCTGGATTTTCTTGATCCAAAACTAGATTTTTGTATTCGCGACCAAATTCTTCATTTTCTTGATCCAAAACTAGATTTTTGTATTCGCGACCAAATTCTTGATTTTCTTGATCCAAAACTAGATTTTTGTATTCGCGACCAAATTCTTGATTTTCTTGATCCAAAACTAGATTTTTGTATTCGCGACCAAATTCTTGATTTTCTTGATCCAAAACTAGATTTTTGTATTCGCGACCAAATTCTTGATTTTCTAGATCCAAAATTAGATTTTTTAAATTCGCGACCAAATTCTTGATTTTCTTGATTCAAAACTAGATTTTTGTATCAGCCACGCAGTTCTTGATTTCCTTGATCCAAAACTAGATTTTTGTATTCGCGACCAAATTCTTGATTTTCTTGATCCAAAACTAGATTTTTGTATTCGCCACGCAGTTCATGATTTCTTTGATCCAAAACTAGATTTTTGTATTCGCGACCAAATTCTTGATTTTCTTGATCCAAAACTAGATTTTTGTATTCGCGACCAAAATCTTGATTTTCTTGATCCAAAACTAGATTTTTGTATTCGCGACCAAATTCTTGATTTTCTTGATCCAAAACTAGTTTTTTGTTTTCGCGACCAAATTCTTGATTTTCTTGATCCAAAACTAGATTTTTGTATTCGCGACCAAATTCTTGATTTTCTTGATCCAAAACTAGATTTTTGTATTCGCGACCAAATTCTTGATTTTCTTGATCCAAAACTAGTTTTTTGTTTTCGCGACCAAATTCTTCATTTTCTTGATCCAAAACTAGATTTTTGTATTCGCGACCAAATTCTTGATTTTCTTGATCCAAAACTAGATTTTTGTTTTCGCGACCAAATGCTTTATTTTCTTGATACAAAACTAGATTTTTGTATTCGCCACGCTGTTCTTGACTTTCTTGATCCAAAACTAGTTTTTTGTTTTCGGGACCAAATGCTTGATTTCCTTGATCCAAAACTAGAATTTTGTATTCGCCATGCAGTTCATGATTTTCTTGATCCAAAACTAGATTCTTGTATTCGCGACCAAATTCTTGATTTTCTTGATCCAAAACTAGATTCTTGTATTCGCGACCAAATTCTTGATTTTCTTGATCCAAAACTAGATTTTTGTATTCGCGACCAAATTCTTGATTTTCTTGATCCAAAACTAGATTTTTGTATTCGCGACCAAATTCTTGATTTTCTTGATCCAAAACTAGATTTTTGTATTCGCGACCAATTTCTTGATTTTCTTCATCCAAAACTAGATTTTTGTATTCGCGACCAAATTCTTGATTTTCTTGATCCAAAACTAGATTTTCGTATTCGCGACCAAATTCTTGATTTTCTTGATCCAAAACTAGATTCTTGTATTCGCGACCAAATGCTTGATTTTCTTGATCGAAAACTAGATTTTTGTATTCGCGACCAAATTCTTGATTTTCTTGATCCAAAACTAGAATTTTGTATTCGCGACCAAATTCTTCATTTTCTTGATCCAAAACTAGATTTTTGTATTCGCCACGCAGTACTTGACTTTCTTGATCCAAAACTAGATTTTTGTATTCGCGACAAAATTCTTGATTTTCTTGATCCAAAACTACATTTTTGTATTCTCCACGCAGTTCTTGATTTGCTTGATCCAAAACTAGATTTTTGTATTCGCCACGTAGTTCTTGACTTGCTTGATCCAAAACTAGATTTTTGTATTCGCCACGCAGTTCATGATTTCCGTGATCCAAAACTAGATTTTTGTATTCGCGACCAAATTCTTGATTTTCCTGATCCAAAACTAGATTTTTGTATTCGCCACGCAGTTCATGATTTCTTTGATCCAAAACTAGATTTTTGTATTCGCGACCAAATTCTTGATTTTCTTGATCCAAAACTAGATTTTTGTATTCACGACCAAATTCTTGATTTTCTTGATCCAAAACTAGATTTTTGTATTCGCGACCAAATTCTTGATTTTCTTGATCCAAAACTAGTTTTTTGTTTTCGCGACCAAATTCTTGATTTTCTTGATCCAAAACTAGATTTTTGTATTCGCGACCAAATTCTTGATTTTCTTGATCCAAAACTAGATTTTTGTATTCGCGACCAAATTCTTGATTTTCTTGATCCAAAACTAGTTTTTTGTTTTCGCGACCAAATTCTTCATTTTCTTGATCCAAAACTAGATTTTTGTATTCGCGACCAAATTCTTGATTTTCTTGATCCAAAACTAGATTTTTGTTTTCGCGACCAAATGCTTTATTTTCTTGATACAAAACTAGATTTTTGTATTCGCCACGCTGTTCTTGACTTTCTTGATCCAAAACTAGATTTTTGTTTTCGCGACCAAATGCTTGATTTTCTTGATCCAAAACTAGATTTTTGTATTCGCCACGCAGTTCATGATTTCCTTGATCCAAAACTGGATTTTTGTATTCGCGACCAAATTCTTGATTTTCTTGATCCAAAACTAGATTCTTGTATTCGCGACCAAATTCTTGATTTTCTTGATCCAAAACTAGATTTTTGTATTCGCGACCAAATTCTTCATTTTCTTGATCCAAAACTAGATTTTTGTATTCGCGACCAAATTCTTCATTTTCTTGATCCAAAACTAGATTTTTGTATTCGCGACCAAATTCTTCATTTTCTTGATCCAAAACTAGATTTTTGTATTCGCGACCAAATTCTTCATTTTCTTGATCCAAAACTAGATTTTTGTATTCGCGACCAAATGCTTGATTTCCTTGATCCAAAACTAGATTTTTGTATTCGCGACCAAATTCTTGATTTCCTTGATCCAAAACTAGTTTTTTGTATTCGCGACCAAATGCTTGATTTCCTTGATCCAAAACTAGATTTTTGTATTCGCGACCAAATTCTTGATTTTCTTGATCCAAAACTAGTTTTTTGTATTCGCGACCAAATTCTTGATTTTCTTGATCCAAAACTAGATTTTTGTTTTCGCGACCAAATTCTTGATTTTCTTGATCCAAAACTAGATTTTTGTATTCGCGACCAAATTCTTCATTTTCTTGATCCAAAACTACATTTTTGTATTCGCGACCAAATTCTTCATTTTCTTGATCCAAAACTAGTTTTTTGTATTCGCGACCAAATGCTTGATTTTCTTGATCCAAAACTAGATTTTTGTATTCGCGACCAAATTCTTGATTTTCTTGATCCAAACTAGATTTTTGTATTCGCGACCAAATTCTTGATTTTCTTGATCGAAAACTAGATTTTTGTATTCGCGACCAAATTCTTGATTTTCTTGATCCAAAACTAGATTTTTGTATTCGCGACCAAATTCTTCATTTTCTTGATCCAAAACTAGATTTTTGTATTCGCGACCAAATTCTTGATTTCCTTGATCCAAAACTAGATTTTTGTATTCGCCACGCAGTTCATGATTTCCTTGATCCAAAACTAGATTTTTGTATTCGCGACCAAATTCTTCTTTTTCTTGATCCAAAACTAGATTTTTGTATTCGCGACCAAATTCTTGATTTTCTTGATCCAAAACTAGATTTTTGTATTCGCGACCAAATTCTTGATTTTCTTGATCCAAAACTATTTTTTTGTATTCGCGACCAAATTCTTCATTTTCTTGATCCAAAACTAGTTTTTTGTTTTCGCGACCAAATGCTTGATTTCCTTGATCCAAAACTAGATTTTTGTATTCGCCACGCTGTTCTTGATTTTCTTGATCCAAAACTAGATTTTTGTATTCGCCACGCAGTTTTTGAATTTCTTGATCCAAAACTAGATTTTTGTATTCGCGACCAAATTTTTCATTTTCTTGATCCAATACTAGATTTTTGTATCCGCCACGTAGTTCTTGACTTGCTTGATCCAAAACTAGATTTTTATATTCGCCACGCTGTTCATGATTTCCTTGATCCAAAACTAGATTTTTGTATTCGCGACCAAATTCTTGATTTTCTTGATCCAAAACAAGATTTTTATATTCGCCACCAAATTCTTGATTTTCTTGATCCAAAACTAGATTTTTGTATTCGCGACCAAATTCTTGATTTTCTTGATCCAAAACTAGATTTTTGTATTCGCGACCAAATTCTTGATTTTCTTGATGCAAAACTAGATTTTTGTATTCGCGACCAAATTCTTGATTTTCTTGATCCAAAACTAGATTTTTGTATTCGCGACCAAATTCTTGATTTTCTTGATCCAAAACTAGATTTTGGTATTCGCGACCAAATTCTTGATTTTCTTGATCCAAAACTAGATTTTTGTATTCGCCACGCAGTTCTTGATTTTCTTGATCCAAAACTAGATTTTTGTATTCGCGACCAAATTCTTCATTTTCTTGATCCAAAACTAGATTTTTGTATTCGCCACGCAGTTCTTGACTTTCTTGATCAAAAACTAGATTTTTGTATTCGCGACCAAATTCTTGATTTTCTTGATCCAAAACTAGATTTTTGTATTCGCGACCAAATTCTTCATTTTCTTGATCCAAAACTAGTTTTTTGTTTTCGCGACCAAATGCTTGATTTCCTTGATCCAAAACTAGATTTTTGTATTCGCCACGCAGTTCTTGATTTTCTTGATCCAAAACTAGATTTTTGTATTCGCGACCAAATTCTTGACTTTCTTGATCGAAAACTAGATTTTTGTATTCGCGACCAAATTCTTGATTTTCTTGATCCAAAACTAGATTTTTGTATTCGCGACCAAATTCTTGATTTTCTTGATCCAAAACTAGTTTTTTGTTTTCGCGACCAAATGCTTGATTTCCTTGATCCAAAACTAGATTTGTGTATTCGCGACGCAGTTCTTCATTTTCTTGATCCAAAACTACATTTTTGTATTCGCGACCAAATTCTTCATTTTCTTGATCCAAAACTAGTTTTTTGTATTCGCGACCAAATTCTTGATTTCCTTGATCCAAAACTAGATTTTTGTATTCGCGACCAAATTCTTCTTTTTCTTGATCCAAAACTAGATTTTTGTATTCGCGACCAAATTCTTGATTTTCTTGATCCAAAACTAGATTTTTGTATTCGCGACCAAATTCTTGATTTTCTTGATCCAAAACTATTTTTTTGTATTCGCGACCAAATTCTTCATTTTCTTGATCCAAAACTAGTTTTTTGTTTTCGCGACCAAATGCTTGATTTCCTTGATCCAAAACTAGATTTTTGTATTCGCCACGCTGTTCTTGATTTTCTTGATCCAAAACTAGATTTTTGTATTCGCCACGCAGTTTTTGAATTTCTTGATCCAAAACTAGATTTTTGTATTCGCGACCAAATTTTTCATTTTCTTGATCCAATACTAGATTTTTGTATCCGCCACGTAGTTCTTGACTTGCTTGATCCAAAACTAGATTTTTATATTCGCCACGCTGTTCATGATTTCCTTGATCCAAAACTAGATTTTTGTATTCGCGACCAAATTCTTGATTTTCTTGATCCAAAACAAGATTTTTATATTCGCCACCAAATTCTTGATTTTCTTGATCCAAAACTAGATTTTTGTATTCGCGACCAAATTCTTGATTTTCTTGATCCAAAACTAGATTTTTGTATTCGCGACCAAATTCTTGATTTTCTTGATGCAAAACTAGATTTTTGTATTCGCGACCAAATTCTTGATTTTCTTGATCCAAAACTAGATTTTTGTATTCGCGACCTAATTCTTGATTTTCTTGATCCAAAACTAGATTTTGGTATTCGCGACCAAATTCTTGATTTTCTTGATCCAAAACTAGATTTTTGTATTCGCCACGCAGTTCTTGATTTTCTTGATCCAAAACTAGATTTTTGTATTCGCGACCAAATTCTTCATTTTCTTGATCCAAAACTAGATTTTTGTATTCGCCACGCAGTTCTTGACTTTCTTGATCAAAAACTAGATTTTTGTATTCGCGACCAAATTCTTGATTTTCTTGATCCAAAACTAGATTTTTGTATTCGCGACCAAATTCTTCATTTTCTTGATCCAAAACTAGTTTTTTGTTTTCGCGACCAAATGCTTGATTTCCTTGATCCAAAACTAGATTTTTGTATTCGCCACGCAGTTCTTGATTTTCTTGATCCAAAACTAGATTTTTGTATTCGCGACCAAATTCTTGACTTTCTTGATCCAAAACTAGATTTTTGTATTCGCGACGAAATTCTTGATTTTCTTGATCCAAAACTAGATTTTTGTATTCGCGACCAAATTCTTGATTTTCTTGATCCAAAACTAGTTTTTTGTTTTCGCGACCAAATGCTTGATTTCCTTGATCCAAAACTAGATTTGTGTATTCGCGACGCAGTTCTTGATTTTCTTGATCCAAAACTAGATTTTTGTATTCGCGACCAAATTCTTGATTTTCTTGATCCAAAACTAGATTTCTGTATTCGCCACGCAGTTCTTGACTTTCTTGATCCAAAACTAGATTTTTGTATTCGCGACCAAATTCTTGATTTTCTTGATCCAAAACTAGATTTTTGTATTCGCGACCAAATTCTTGATTTTCTTGATCCAAAACTAGATTTTTGTATTCGCGACCAAATTCTTCATTTTCTTGATCCAAAACTAGATTTTTGTATTCGCCACGCAGTACTTGACTTTCTTGATCCAAAACTAGATTTTTGTATTCGCGACCAAATTCTTGATTTTCTTGATCCAAAACTAGATTTTTGTATTCGCGACCAAATTCTTCATTTTCTTGATCCAAAACTAGTTTTTTGTTTTCGCGACCAAATGCTTGATTTCCTTGATCCAAAACTAGATTTTTGTATTCGCCACGCAGTTCTTGATTTTCTTGATCCAAAACTAGATTTTTGTATTCGCGACCAAATTCTTGATTTTCTTGATCCAAAACTAGATTTTTGTATTCGCGACCAAATTCTTGATTTTCTTGATCCAAAACTAGTTTTTTGTTTTCGCGACCAAATGCTTGATTTCCTTGATCCAAAACTAGATTTGTGTATTCGCGACGCAGTTCTTGATTTTCTTGATCCAAAACTAGATTTTTGTATTCGCGACCAAATTCTTGATTTTCTTGATCCAAAACTAGATTTCTGTATTCGCCACGCAGTTCTTGACTTTCTTGATCCAAAACTAGATTTTTGTATTCGCGACCAAATTCTTGATTTTCTTGATCCAAAACTAGATTTTTGTATTCGCGACCAAATTCTTCATTTTCTTGATCCAAAACTAGATTTTTGTATTCGCCACGCAGTACTTGACTTTCTTGATCCAAAACTAGTTTTTTGTATTCGCGACCAAATTCTTCATTTTCTTGATCCAAAACTAGTTTTTTGTTTTCGCGACCAAATTCTTGATTTCCTTGATCCAAAACTAGATTTTTGTATTCGCCACACAGTTCATGATTTCCTTGATCCAAAACTAGATTTTTGTATTCGCGACCAAATTCTTCATTTTCTTGATCCAAAACTAGATTTTTGTATTCGCGACCAAATTCTTCATTTTCTTGATCCAAAACTAGATTTTTGTATTCGCGACCAAATTCTTCATTTTCTTGATCCAAAACTAGATTTTTGTATTCGCGACCAAATTCTTCATTTTCTTGATCCAAAACTAGATTTTTGTATTCGCGACCAAATTCTTGATTTTCTTGATCCAAAACTAGTTTTTTGTATTCGCGACCAAATTCTTCATTTTCTTGATCCAAAACTAGTTTTTTGTTTTCGCGACCAAATGCTTGATTTCCTTGATCCAAAACTAGATTTTTGTATTCGCCACGCTGTTCTTGATTTTCTTGATCCAATACTAGATTTTTGTATTCGCCACGCAGTTCTTGAATTTCTTGATCCAAAACTAGATTTTTGTATTCGCGACCAAATTTTTCATTTTCTTGATCCAATACTAGATTTTTGTATCCGCCATGTAGTTCTTGACTTGCTTGATCCAAAACTAGATTTTTGTATTCGCCACGCTGTTCATGATTTCCTTGATCCAAAACTAGATTTTTGTATTCGCGACCAAATTCTTGATTTTCTTGATCCAAAACAAGATTTTTATATTCGCCACCAAATTCTTGATTTTCTTGATCCAAAACTAGATTTTTGTATTCGCGACCAAATTCTTGATTTTCTTGATCCAAAACTAGATTTTTGTATTCGCGACCAAATTCTTGATTTTCTTGATCCAAAACTAGATTTTTGTATTCGCGACCAAATTCTTCATTTTCTTGATACAAAACTAGATTTTTGTATTCGCCACGCAGTACTTGACTTTCTTGATCCAAAACTAGATTTTTGTATTCGCCACGCAGTACTTGACTTTCTTGATCCAAAACTAGATTTTTGTATTCGCGACCAAATTCTTGATTTTCTTGATCCAAAACTAGATTTTTGTATTCGCGACCAAATTCTTGATTTTCTTGATCCAAAACTAGATTTTTGTATTCGCGACCAAATTCTTGATTTTCTTGATCCAAAACTAGATTTTTGTATTCGCGACCAAATTCTTGATTTTCTTGATCCAAAACTAGATTTTTGTATTCGCCACGCAGTACTTGACTTTCTTGATCCAAAACTAGATTTTTGTATTCGCGACCAAATTCTTGATTTTCTTGATCCAAAACTAGATTTTTGTATTCGCCACGCAGTACTTGACTTTCTTGATCCAAAACTAGATTTTTGTATTCGCGACCAAATTCTTGATTTTCTTGATCCAAAACTAGATTTTTGTATTCGCGACCAAATTCTTGATTTTCTTGATCCAAAACTAGATTTTTGTATTCGCGACCAAATTCTTGATTTTCTTGATCCAAAACTAGATTTTTGTATTCGCGACCAAATTCTTGATTTTCTTGATCCAAAACTAGATTTTTGTATTCGCGACCAAATTCTTGATTTTCTGATTCCAAAACTAGATTTTTGTATTCGCGACCAAATTCTTGATTTTCTGATTCCAAAACTAGATTTTTGTATTCGCGACCAAATTCTTGATTTTCTTGATCCAAAACTAGATTTTTGTATTCGCGACGAAATTTTTGATTTTCTTGATCCAAAACTAGATTTTTGTATTCGCGACCAAATTCTTGATTTTCTTGATCCAAAACTAGATTTTTGTATTCGCGACCAAATGCTTCATTTTCTTGATCCAAAACTAGTTTTTTGTTTTCGCGACCAAATGCTTGATTTCCTTGATCCAAAACTAGATTTTTGTATTCGCCACGCAGTTCTTGATTTTCTTGATCCAAAACTATTTTTTTGTATTCGCGACCAAATTCTTTATTTTCTTGATCCAAAACTAGTTTTTTGTTTTCGCGACCAAATGCTTGATTTCCTTGATCCAAAACTAGATTTTTGTATTCGCCACGCTGTTCTTGATTTTCTTGATCCAAAACTAGATTTTTGTATTCGCCACGCAGTTCTTGAATTTCTTGATCCAAAACTAGATTTTTGTATTCGCGACCAAATTTTTCATTTTCTTGATCCAATACTAGATTTTTGTATCCGCCACGTAGTTCTTGACTTGCTTGATCCAAAACTAGATTTTTGTATTCGCCACGCTGTTCATGATTTCCTTGATCCAAAACTAGATTTTTGTATTCGCGACCAAATTCTTGATTTTCTTGATTCAAAACTAGATTTTTGTATTCGCGACCAAATTCTTGATTTTCTTGATCCAAAACTAGATTTTTGTATTCGCGACCAAATTCTTGATTTTCTTGATCCAAAACTAGATTTTTGTATTCGCGACCAAATTCTTGATTTTCTTGATCCAAAACTAGATTTTTGTATTCGCGACCAAATTCTTGATTTTCTTGATGCAAAACTAGATTTTTGTATTCGCGACCAAATTCTTGATTTTCTTGATCCAAAACTAGATTTTTGTATTCGCGACCAAATTCTTCACTTTCTTGATCCAAAACTAGATTTTTGTATTCGCGACCAAATTCTTCATTTTCTTGATCCAAAACTAGATTTTTGTATTCGCGACCAAATTCTTGATTTTCTTGATCCAAAACTAGATTTTTGTATTCGCGACCATATTCTTGATTTTCTTGATCCAAAACTAGATTTTTGTATTCGCGACCAAATTCTTGATTTTCTTGATCCAAAACTAGATTTTTGTATTCGCGACGAAATTTTTGATTTTCTTGATCCAAAACTAGATTTTTGTATTCGCGACCAAATTCTTGATTTTCTTGATCCAAAACTAGATTTTTGTATTCGCGACCAAATTCTTGATTTTCTTGATCCAAAACTAGATTTTTATATTCGCCACGCAGTACTTGACTTTCTTGATCCAAAACTAGATTTTTGTATTCGCGACCAAATTCTTGATTTTCTTGATCCAAAACAAGATTTTTGTATTCGCGACCAAATGCTTGATTTCCTTGATCCAAAACTAGATTTTTGTATTCGCCACGCTGTTCTTGATTTTCTTGATCCAATACTAGATTTTTGTATTCGCCACGCAGTTCTTGAATTTCTTGATCCAAAACTAGATTTTTGTATTCGCGACCAAATTTTTCATTTTCTTGATCCAATACTAGATTTTTGTATCCGCCACGTAGTTCTTGACTTGCTTGATCCAAAACTAGATTTTTGTATTCGCCACGCTGTTCATGATTTCCTTGATCCAAAACTAGATTTTTGTATTCGCGACCAAATTCTTGATTTTCTTGATCCAAAACAAGATTTTTATATTCGCCACCAAATTCTTCATTTTCTTGATCCAAAACTAGATTTTTGTATTCGCGACCAAATTCTTCATTTTCTTGATCCAAAACTAGATTTTTGTATTCGCGACCAAATTCTTCATTTTCTTGATCCAAAACTAGATTTTTGTATTCGCCACGCAGTACTTGACTTTCTTGATCCAAAACTAGATTTTTGTATTCGCCACGCAGTACTTGACTTTCTTGATCCAAAACTAGATTTTTGTATTCGCGACCAAATTCTTGATTTTCTTGATCCAAAACTAGATTTTTGTATTCGCGACCAAATTCTTGATTTTCTTGATCCAAAACTAGATTTTTGTATTCGCGACCAAATTCTTCATTTTCTTGATCCAAAACTAGATTTTTGTATTCGCCACGCAGTACTTGACTTTCTTGATCCAAAACTAGATTTTTGTATTCGCGACCAAATTCTTGATTTTCTTGATCCAAAACTAGATTTTTGTATTCGCGACCAAATTCTTCATTTTCTTGATCCAAAACTAGATTTTTGTATTCGCCACGCAGTACTTGATTTTCTTGATCCAAAACTAGATTTTTGTATTCGCGACCGAATTCTTGATTTTCTTGATCCAAAACTAGATTTTTGTATTCGCGACCAAATTCTTGATTTTCTTGATCCAAAACTAGATTTTTGTATTCGCGACCAAATTCTTCATTTTCTTGATCCAAAACTAGATTTTTGTATTCGCCACGCAGTACTTGACTTTCTTGATCCAAAACTAGATTTTTGTATTCGCGACCAAATTCTTGATTTTCTTGATCCAAAACTAGATTTTTGTATTCGCGACCAAATTCTTGATTTTCTTGATCCAAAACTAGATTTTTGTATTCGCGACCAAATTCTTGATTTTCTTGATCCAAAACTAGATTTTTGTATTCGCGACCAAATTCTTGATTTTCTTGATCCAAAACTAGATTTTTGTATTCGCGACCAAATTCTTGATTTTCTGATTCCAAAACTAGATTTTTGTATTCGCGACCAAATTCTTGATTTTCTGATTCCAAAACTAGATTTTTGTATTCGCGACCAAATTCTTGATTTTCTTGATCCAAAACTAGATTTTTGTATTCGCGACGAAATTTTTGATTTTCTTGATCCAAAACTAGATTTTTGTATTCGCGACCAAATTCTTGATTTTCTTGATCCAAAACTAGATTTTTGTATTCGCGACCAAATGCTTCATTTTCTTGATCCAAAACTAGTTTTTTGTTTTCGCGACCAAATGCTTGATTTCCTTGATCCAAAACTAGATTTTTGTATTCGCCACGCAGTTCTTGATTTTCTTGATCCAAAACTATTTTTTTGTATTCGCGACCAAATTCTTTATTTTCTTGATCCAAAACTAGTTTTTTGTTTTCGCGACCAAATGCTTGATTTCCTTGATCCAAAACTAGATTTTTGTATTCGCCACGCTGTTCTTGATTTTCTTGATCCAAAACTAGATTTTTGTATTCGCCACGCAGTTCTTGAATTTCTTGATCCAAAACTAGATTTTTGTATTCGCGACCAAATTTTTCATTTTCTTGATCCAATACTAGATTTTTGTATCCGCCACGTAGTTCTTGACTTGCTTGATCCAAAACTAGATTTTTGTATTCGCCACGCTGTTCATGATTTCCTTGATCCAAAACTAGATTTTTGTATTCGCGACCAAATTCTTGATTTTCTTGATTCAAAACTAGATTTTTGTATTCGCGACCAAATTCTTGATTTTCTTGATCCAAAACTAGATTTTTGTATTCGCGACCAAATTCTTGATTTTCTTGATCCAAAACTAGATTTTTGTATTCGCGACCAAATTCTTGATTTTCTTGATCCAAAACTAGATTTTTGTATTCGCGACCAAATTCTTGATTTTCTTGATGCAAAACTAGATTTTTGTATTCGCGACCAAATTCTTGATTTTCTTGATCCAAAACTAGATTTTTGTATTCGCGACCAAATTCTTCACTTTCTTGATCCAAAACTAGATTTTTGTATTCGCGACCAAATTCTTCATTTTCTTGATCCAAAACTAGATTTTTGTATTCGCGACCAAATTCTTGATTTTCTTGATCCAAAACTAGATTTTTGTATTCGCGACCATATTCTTGATTTTCTTGATCCAAAACTAGATTTTTGTATTCGCGACCAAATTCTTGATTTTCTTGATCCAAAACTAGATTTTTGTATTCGCGACGAAATTTTTGATTTTCTTGATCCAAAACTAGATTTTTGTATTCGCGACCAAATTCTTGATTTTCTTGATCCAAAACTAGATTTTTGTATTCGCGACCAAATTCTTGATTTTCTTGATCCAAAACTAGATTTTTATATTCGCCACGCAGTACTTGACTTTCTTGATCCAAAACTAGATTTTTGTATTCGCGACCAAATTCTTGATTTTCTTGATCCAAAACAAGATTTTTGTATTCGCGACCAAATGCTTGATTTCCTTGATCCAAAACTAGATTTTTGTATTCGCCACGCTGTTCTTGATTTTCTTGATCCAATACTAGATTTTTGTATTCGCCACGCAGTTCTTGAATTTCTTGATCCAAAACTAGATTTTTGTATTCGCGACCAAATTTTTCATTTTCTTGATCCAATACTAGATTTTTGTATCCGCCACGTAGTTCTTGACTTGCTTGATCCAAAACTAGATTTTTGTATTCGCCACGCTGTTCATGATTTCCTTGATCCAAAACTAGATTTTTGTATTCGCGACCAAATTCTTGATTTTCTTGATCCAAAACAAGATTTTTATATTCGCCACCAAATTCTTCATTTTCTTGATCCAAAACTAGATTTTTGTATTCGCGACCAAATTCTTCATTTTCTTGATCCAAAACTAGATTTTTGTATTCGCGACCAAATTCTTCATTTTCTTGATCCAAAACTAGATTTTTGTATTCGCCACGCAGTACTTGACTTTCTTGATCCAAAACTAGATTTTTGTATTCGCCACGCAGTACTTGACTTTCTTGATCCAAAACTAGATTTTTGTATTCGCGACCAAATTCTTGATTTTCTTGATCCAAAACTAGATTTTTGTATTCGCGACCAAATTCTTGATTTTCTTGATCCAAAACTAGATTTTTGTATTCGCGACCAAATTCTTCATTTTCTTGATCCAAAACTAGATTTTTGTATTCGCCACGCAGTACTTGACTTTCTTGATCCAAAACTAGATTTTTGTATTCGCGACCAAATTCTTGATTTTCTTGATCCAAAACTAGATTTTTGTATTCGCGACCAAATTCTTCATTTTCTTGATCCAAAACTAGATTTTTGTATTCGCCACGCAGTACTTGATTTTCTTGATCCAAAACTAGATTTTTGTATTCGCGACCGAATTCTTGATTTTCTTGATCCAAAACTAGATTTTTGTATTCGCGACCAAATTCTTGATTTTCTTGATCCAAAACTAGATTTTTGTATTCGCGACCAAATTCTTCATTTTCTTGATCCAAAACTAGATTTTTGTATTCGCCACGCAGTACTTGACTTTCTTGATCCAAAACTAGATTTTTGTATTCGCGACCAAATTCTTCATTTTCTTGATCCAAAACTATTTTTTTGTATTCGCGACCAAATTCTTTATTTTCTTGATCCAAAACTAGTTTTTTGTTTTCGCGACCAAATGCTTTATTTTCTTGATCCAAAACTAGTTTTTTGTATTCGCCACGCTGTTCTTGATTTTCTTGATCCAAAATTAGATTTTTGTATTCGCCACGCAGTTCTTGAATTTCTTGATCCAAAACTAGATTTTTGTATTCGCGACCAAATTTTTCATTTTCTTGATCCAATACTAGATTTTTGTATCCGCCACGTAGTTCTTGACTTGCTTGATCCAAAACTAGATTTTTGTATTCGCCACGCTGTTCATTATTTCCTTGATCCAAAACTAGATTTTTGTATTCGCGACCAAATTCTTGATTTTCTTGATCCAAAACTAGATTTTTGTATTCGCGACCAAATTCTTGATTTTCTTGATCCAAAACTAGATTTTTGTATTCGCGACCAAATTCTTGATTTTCTTGATGCAAAACTAGATTTTTGTATTCGCGACCAAATTCTTGATTTTCTTGATCCAAAACTAGATTTTTGTATTCGCGACCAAATTCTTCACTTTCTTGATCCAAAACTAGATTTTTGTATTCGCGACCAAATTCTTCACTTTCTTGATCCAAAACTAGATTTTTGTATTCGCGACCAAATTCTTCATTTTCTTGATCCAAAACTAGATTTTTGTATTCGCGACCAAATTCTTGATTTTCTTGATCCAAAACTAGATTTTTGTATTCGCGACCAAATTCTTGATTTTCTTGATCCAAAACTAGATTTTTGTATTCGCGACCAAATTCTTGATTTTCTTGATCCAAAACTAGATTTTTGTATTCGCGACGAAATTTTTGATTTTCTTGATCCAAAACTAGATTTTTGTATTCGCGACCAAATTCTTGATTTTCTTGATCCAAAACTAGATTTTTGTATTCGCGACCAAATTCTTGATTTTCTTGATCCAAAACTAGATTTTTGTATTCGCCACGCAGTACTTGACTTTCTTGATCCAAAACTAGATTTTTGTATTCGCGACCAAATTCTTGATTTTCTTGATCCAAAACAAGATTTTTGTATTCGCGACCAAATGCTTGATTTCCTTGATCCAAAACTAGATTTTTGTATTCGCCACGCTGTTCTTGATTTTCTTGATCCAATACTAGATTTTTGTATTCGCCACGCAGTTCTTGAATTTCTTGATCCAAAACTAGATTTTTGTATTCGCGACCAAATTTTTCATTTTCTTGATCCAATACTAGATTTTTGTATCCGCCACGTAGTTCTTGACTTGCTTGATCCAAAACTAGATTTTTGTATTCGCCACGCTGTTCATGATTTCCTTGATCCAAAACTAGATTTTTGTATTCGCGACCAAATTCTTGATTTTCTTGATCCAAAACAAGATTTTTATATTCGCCACCAAATTCTTCATTTTCTTGATCCAAAACTAGATTTTTGTATTCGCGACCAAATTCTTCATTTTCTTGATCCAAAACTAGATTTTTGTATTCGCGACCAAATTCTTCATTTTCTTGATCCAAAACTAGATTTTTGTATTCGCCACGCAGTACTTGACTTTCTTGATCCAAAACTAGATTTTTGTATTCGCCACGCAGTACTTGACTTTCTTGATCCAAAACTAGATTTTTGTATTCGCGACCAAATTCTTGATTTTCTTGATCCAAAACTAGATTTTTGTATTCGCGACCAAATTCTTGATTTTCTTGATCCAAAACTAGATTTTTGTATTCGCGACCAAATTCTTCATTTTCTTGATCCAAAACTAGATTTTTGTATTCGCCACGCAGTACTTGACTTTCTTGATCCAAAACTAGATTTTTGTATTCGCGACCAAATTCTTGATTTTCTTGATCCAAAACTAGATTTTTGTATTCGCGACCAAATTCTTCATTTTCTTGATCCAAAACTAGATTTTTGTATTCGCCACGCAGTACTTGATTTTCTTGATCCAAAACTAGATTTTTGTATTCGCGACCGAATTCTTGATTTTCTTGATCCAAAACTAGATTTTTGTATTCGCGACCGAATTCTTGATTTTCTTGATCCAAAACTAGATTTTTGTATTCGCGACCAAATTCTTGATTTTCTTGATCCAAAACTAGATTTTTGTATTCGCGACCAAATTCTTCATTTTCTTGATCCAAAACTAGATTTTTGTATTCGCCACGCAGTACTTGACTTTCTTGATCCAAAACTAGATTTTTGTATTCGCGACCAAATTCTTCATTTTCTTGATCCAAAACTATTTTTTTGTATTCGCGACCAAATTCTTTATTTTCTTGATCCAAAACTAGTTTTTTGTTTTCGCGACCAAATGCTTTATTTTCTTGATCCAAAACTAGTTTTTTGTATTCGCCACGCTGTTCTTGATTTTCTTGATCCAAAATTAGATTTTTGTATTCGCCACGCAGTTCTTGAATTTCTTGATCCAAAACTAGATTTTTGTATTCGCGACCAAATTTTTCATTTTCTTGATCCAATACTAGATTTTTGTATCCGCCACGTAGTTCTTGACTTGCTTGATCCAAAACTAGATTTTTGTATTCGCCACGCTGTTCATTATTTCCTTGATCCAAAACTAGATTTTTGTATTCGCGACCAAATTCTTGATTTTCTTGATCCAAAACAAGATTTTTATATTCGCCACCAAATTCTTGATTTTCTTGATCCAAAACTAGATTTTTGTATTCGCGACCAAATTCTTGATTTTCTTGATGCAAAACTAGATTTTTGTATTCGCGACCAAATTCTTGATTTTCTTGATCCAAAACTAGATTTTTGTATTCGCGACCAAATTCTTGATTTTCTTGATCCAAAACTAGATTTTTGTATTCGCGACCAAATTCTTGATTTTCTTGATCCAAAACTAGATTTTTGTATTCGCGACCAAATTCTTGATTTTCTTGATCCAAAACTAGATTTTTGTATTCGCGACCAAATTCTTGATTTTCTTGATCCAAAACTAGATTTTTGTATTCGCGACCAAATTCTTGATTTTCTTGATCCAAAACTAGATTTTTGTATTCGCCACGCAGTTCTTGATTTTCTTGATCCAAAACTAGATTTTTGTATTCGCGACCAAATTCTTCATTTTCTTGATTCAAAACTAGATTTTTGTATTCGCCACGCAGTTCTTGACTTTCTTGATCCAAAACTAGATTTTTGTATTCGCGACCAAATTCTTGATTTTCTTGATCCAAAACTTGATTTTTGTATTCGCGACCAAATTCTTCATTTTCTTAATCCAAAAATAGTTTTTTGTTTTCGCGACCAAATGCTTGATTTCCTTGATCCAAAACTAGATTTTTGTATTCGCCACGCAGTTCTTGATTTTCTTGATCCAAAACTAGATTTTTGTATTCGCGACCAAATTCTTGACTTTCTTGATCCAAAACTAGATTTTTGTATTCGCGACCAAATTCTTGATTTTCTTGATCCAAAACTAGATTTTTGTATTGTCGACCAAATTCTTGATTTTCTTGATCCAAAACTAGATTTTTGTATTCGCGACCAAATTCTTGATTTTCTTGATCCAAAACTAGATTTTTGTATTCGCGACCAAATTCTTGATTTTCTTGATCCAAAACTAGATTTTTGTATTCGCGACCAAATTCTTGATTTTCTTGATCCAAAACTAGATTTTTGTATTCGCGACGAAATTTTTGATTTTCTTGATCCAAAACTAGATTTTTGTATTCGCGACCAAATTCTTGATTTTCTTGATCCAAAACTAGATTTTTGTATTCGCGACCAAATTCTTCATTTTCTTGATCCAAAACTAGATTTTTGTATTCGCCACGCAGTACTTGACTTTCTTGATCCGAAACTAGATTTTTGTATTCGCGACCAAATTCTTGATTTTCTTGATCCAAAACTAGTTTTTTGTATTCGCGACCAAATTCTTCATTTTCTTGATCCAAAACTAGTTTTTTGTTTTCGCGACCAAATTCTTGATTTCCTTGATCCAAAACTAGATTTTTGTATTCGCCACGCAGTTCATGATTTCCTTGATCCAAAACTAGATTTTTGTATTCGCGACCAAATTCTTCATTTTCTTGATCCAAAACTAGATTTTTGTATTCGCGACCAAATTCTTGATTTTCTTGATCCAAAACTAGTTTTTTGTATTCGCGACCAAATTTTTCATTTTCTTGATCCAAAACTAGTTTTTTGTTTTCGCGACCAAATGCTTGATTTCCTTGATCCAAAACTAGATTTTTGTATTCGCCACGCTGTTCTTGATTTTCTTGATCCAATACTAGATTTTTGTATTCGCCACGCAGTTCTTGATTTTCTTGATCCAAAACTAGATTTTTGTATTCGCGACCAAATTCTTGATTTTCTTGATCCAAAACTAGATTTTTGTATTCGCGACCAAATTCTTGATTTTCTTGATCCAAAACTAGATTTTTGTATTCGCGACCAAATTCTTGATTTTCTTGATCCAAAACTAGTTTTTTGTATTCGCGACCAAATTCTTCATTTTCTTGATCCAAAACTAGTTTTTTGTTTTCGCGACCAAATGCTTGATTTCCTTGATCCAAAACTAGATTTTTGTATTCGCCACGCTGTTCTTGATTTTCTTGATCCAATACTAGATTTTTGTATTCGCCACGCAGTTCTTGAATTTCTTGATCCAAAACGAGATTTTTGTATTCGCGACCAAATTTTTCATTTTCTTGATCCAATACTAGATTTTTGTATCCGCCACGTAGTTCTTGACTTGCTTGATCCAAAACTAGATTTTTGTATTCGCCACGCTGTTCATGATTTCCTTGATCCAAAACTAGATTTTTGTATTCGCGACCAAATTCTTGATTTTCTTGATCCAAAACAAGATTTTTATATTCGCCACCAAATTCTTCATTTTCTTGATCCAAAACTAGATTTTTGTATTCGCGACCAAATTCTTCATTTTCTTGATCCAAAACTAGATTTTTGTATTCGCGACCAAATTCTTCATTTTCTTGATCCAAAACTAGATTTTTGTATTCGCCACGCAGTACTTGACTTTCTTGATCCAAAACTAGATTTTTGTATTCGCCACGCAGTACTTGACTTTCTTGATCCAAAACTAGATTTTTGTATTCGCGACCAAATTCTTGATTTTCTTGATCCAAAACTAGATTTTTGTATTCGCGACCAAATTCTTGATTTTCTTGATCCAAAACTAGATTTTTGTATTCGCGACCGAATTCTTGATTTTCTTGATCCAAAACTAGATTTTTGTATTCGCGACCCAATTCTTGATTTTCTTGATCCAAAACTAGATTTTTGTATTCGCGACCAAATTCTTGATTTTCTTGATCCAAAACTAGATTTTTGTATTCGCGACCAAATTCTTCATTTTCTTGATCCAAAACTAGATTTTTGTATTCGCCACGCAGTACTTGACTTTCTTGATCCAAAACTAGATTTTTGTATTCGCGACAAAATTCTTGATTTTCTTGATCCAAAACTACATTTTTGTATTCGCCACGCAGTTCTTGATTTGCTTGATCGAAAACTAGATTTTTGTATTCGCGACCAAATTCTTGATTTTCTTGATCCAAAACTAGATTTTTGTATTCGCGACCAAATTCTTGATTTTCTTGATCCAAAACTAGTTTTTTGTATTCGCGACCAAATTTTTCATTTTCTTGATCCAAAACTAGTTTTTTGTTTTCGCGACCAAATGCTTGATTTCCTTGATCCAAAACTAGATTTTTGTATTCGCCACGCTGTTCTTGATTTTCTTGATCCAATACTAGATTTTTGTATTCGCCACGCAGTTCTTGATTTTCTTGATCCAAAACTAGATTTTTGTATTCGCGACCAAATTCTTGATTTTCTTGATCCAAAACTAGTTTTTTGTATTCGCGACCAAATTTTTCATTTTCTTGATCCAAAACTAGTTTTTTGTTTTCGCGACCAAATGCTTGATTTCCTTGATCCAAAACTAGATTTTTGTATTCGCCACGCTGTTCTTGATTTTCTTGATCCAATACTAGATTTTTGTATTCGCCACGCAGTTCTTGATTTTCTTGATCCAAAACTAGATTTTTGTATTCGCGACCAAATTCTTGATTTTCTTGATCCAAAACTAGATTTTTGTATTCGCGACCAAATTCTTGATTTTCTTGATCCAAAACTAGATTTTTGTATTCGCGACCAAATTCTTGATTTTCTTGATCCAAAACTAGTTTTTTGTATTCGCGACCAAATTCTTCATTTTCTTGATCCAAAACTAGTTTTTTGTTTTCGCGACCAAATGCTTGATTTCCTTGATCCAAAACTAGATTTTTGTATTCGCCACGCTGTTCTTGATTTTCTTGATCCAATACTAGATTTTTGTATTCGCAACGCAGTTCTTGAATTTCTTGATCCAAAACGAGATTTTTGTATTCGCGACCAAATTTTTCATTTTCTTGATCCAATACTAGATTTTTGTATCCGCCACGTAGTTCTTGACTTGCTTGATCCAAAACTAGATTTTTGTATTCGCCACGCTGTTCATGATTTCCTTGATCCAAAACTAGATTTTTGTATTCGCGACCAAATTCTTGATTTTCTTGATCCAAAACAAGATTTTTATATTCGCCACCAAATTCTTCATTTTCTTGATCCAAAACTAGATTTTTGTATTCGCGACCAAATTCTTCATTTTCTTGATCCAAAACTAGATTTTTGTATTCGCGACCAAATTCTTCATTTTCTTGATCCAAAACTAGATTTTTGTATTCGCCACGCAGTACTTGACTTTCTTGATCCAAAACTAGATTTTTGTATTCGCCACGCAGTACTTGACTTTCTTGATCCAAAACTAGATTTTTGTATTCGCGACCAAATTCTTGATTTTCTTGATCCAAAACTAGATTTTTGTATTCGCGACCAAATTCTTGATTTTCTTGATCCAAAACTAGATTTTTGTATTCGCGACCGAATTCTTGATTTTCTTGATCCAAAACTAGATTTTTGTATTCGCGACCCAATTCTTGATTTTCTTGATCCAAAACTAGATTTTTGTATTCGCGACCAAATTCTTGATTTTCTTGATCCAAAACTAGATTTTTGTATTCGCGACCAAATTCTTCATTTTCTTGATCCAAAACTAGATTTTTGTATTCGCCACGCAGTACTTGACTTTCTTGATCCAAAACTAGATTTTTGTATTCGCGACAAAATTCTTGATTTTCTTGATCCAAAACTACATTTTTGTATTCGCCACGCAGTTCTTGATTTGCTTGATCGAAAACTAGATTTTTGTATTCGCGACCAAATTCTTGATTTTCTTGATCCAAAACTAGATTTTTGTATTCGCGACCAAATTCTTGATTTTCTTGATCCAAAACTAGATTTTTGTATTCGCCACGCAGTTCTTGATTTTCTTGATCCAAAACTAGATTTTTGTATTCGCGACCAAATTCTTTATTTTCTTGATCCAAAACTAGTTTTTTGTTTTCGCGACCAAATGCTTTATTTTCTTGATCCAAAACTAGTTTTTTGTATTCGCCACGCTGTTCTTGATTTTCTTGATCCAAAATTAGATTTTTGTATTCGCCACGCAGTTCTTGAATTTCTTGATCCAAAACTAGATTTTTGTATTCGCGACCAAATTTTTCATTTTCTTGATCCAATACTAGATTTTTGTATCCGCCACGTAGTTCTTGACTTGCTTGATCCAAAACTAGATTTTTGTATTCGCCACGCTGTTCATGATTTCCTTGATCCAAAACTAGATTTTTGTATTCGCGACCAAATTCTTGATTTTCTTGATCCAAAACAAGATTTTTATATTCGCCACCAAATTCTTGATTTTCTTGATCCAAAACTAGATTTTTGTATTCGCGACCAAATTCTTGATTTTCTTGATCCAAAACTAGATTTTTGTATTCGCGACCAAATTCTTGATTTTCTTGATGCAAAACTAGATTTTTGTATTCGCGACCAAATTCTTGATTTTCTTGATCCAAAACTAGATTTTTGTATTCGCGACCAAATTCTTGATTTTCTTGATCCAAAACTAGATTTTTGTATTCGCGACCAAATTCTTGATTTTCTTGATCCAAAACTAGATTTTTGTATTCGCGACCAAATTCTTGATTTTCTTGATCCAAAACTAGATTTTTGTATTCGCGACCAAATTCTTGATTTTCTTGATCCAAAACTAGATTTTTGTATTCGCCACGCAGTTCTTGATTTTCTTGATCCAAAACTAGATTTTTGTATTCGCGACCAAATTCTTCATTTTCTTGATTCAAAACTAGATTTTTGTATTCGCCACGCAGTTCTTGACTTTCTTGATCCAAAACTAGATTTTTGTATTCGCGACCAAATTCTTGATTTTCTTGATCCAAAACTTGATTTTTGTATTCGCGACCAAATTCTTCATTTTCTTAATCCAAAACTAGTTTTTTGTTTTCGCGACCAAATGCTTGATTTCCTTGATCCAAAACTAGATTTTTGTATTCGCCACGCAGTTCTTGATTTTCTTGATCCAAAACTAGATTTTTGTATTCGCGACCAAATTCTTGACTTTCTTGATCCAAAACTAGATTTTTGTATTCGCGACCAAATTCTTGATTTTCTTGATCCAAAACTAGATTTTTGTATTGTCGACCAAATTCTTGATTTTCTTGATCCAAAACTAGATTTTTGTTTTCGCGACCAAATTCTTGATTTTCTTGATCCAAAACTAGATTTTTGTATTCGCGACCAAATTCTTGATTTTCTTGATCCAAAACTAGATTTTTGTATTCGCGACCAAATTCTTGATTTTCTTGATCCAAAACTAGATTTTTGTATTCGCGACGAAATTTTTGATTTTCTTGATCCAAAACTAGATTTTTGTATTCGCGACCAAATTCTTGATTTTCTTGATCCAAAACTAGATTTTTGTATTCGCGACCAAATTCTTCATTTTCTTGATCCAAAACTAGATTTTTGTATTCGCCACGCAGTACTTGACTTTCTTGATCCGAAACTAGATTTTTGTATTCGCGACCAAATTCTTGATTTTCTTGATCCAAAACTAGTTTTTTGTATTCGCGACCAAATTCTTCATTTTCTTGATCCAAAACTAGTTTTTTGTTTTCGCGACCAAATTCTTGATTTCCTTGATCCAAAACTAGATTTTTGTATTCGCCACGCAGTTCATGATTTCCTTGATCCAAAACTAGATTTTTGTATTCGCGACCAAATTCTTCATTTTCTTGATCCAAAACTAGATTTTTGTATTCGCGACCAAATTCTTGATTTTCTTGATCCAAAACTAGTTTTTTGTATTCGCGACCAAATTTTTCATTTTCTTGATCCAAAACTAGTTTTTTGTTTTCGCGACCAAATGCTTGATTTCCTTGATCCAAAACTAGATTTTTGTATTCGCCACGCTGTTCTTGATTTTCTTGATCCAATACTAGATTTTTGTATTCGCCACGCAGTTCTTGATTTTTTCTTGATCCAAAACTAGATTTTTGTATTCGCGACCAAATTCTTGATTTTCTTGATCCAAAACTAGATTTTTGTATTCGCGACCAAATTCTTGATTTTCTTGATCCAAAACTAGATTTTTGTATTCGCGACCAAATTCTTGATTTTCTTGATCCAAAACTAGTTTTTTGTATTCGCGACCAAATTCTTCATTTTCTTGATCCAAAACTAGTTTTTTGTTTTCGCGACCAAATGCTTGATTTCCTTGATCCAAAACTAGATTTTTGTATTCGCCACGCTGTTCTTGATTTTCTTGATCCAATACTAGATTTTTGTATTCGCCACGCAGTTCTTGAATTTCTTGATCCAAAACGAGATTTTTGTATTCGCGACCAAATTTTTCATTTTCTTGATCCAAAACTAGATTTTTGTATTCGCCACGCTGTTCATGATTTCCTTGATCCAAAACTAGATTTTTGTATTCGCGACCAAATTCTTGATTTTCTTGATCCAAAACAAGATTTTTATATTCGCCACCAAATTCTTGATTTTCTTGATCCAAAACTAGATTTTTGTATTCGCGACCAAATTCTTGATTTTCTTGATCCAAAACTAGATTTTTGTATTCGCGACCAAATTCTTGATTTTCTTGATCCAAAACTAGATTTTTGTATTCGCGACCAAATTCTTCATTTTCTTGATCCAAAACTAGATTTTTGTATTCGCCACGCAGTACTTGACTTTCTTGATCCAAAACTAGATTTTTGTATTCGCCACGCAGTACTTGACTTTCTTGATCCAAAACTAGATTTTTGTATTCGCGACCAAATTCTTGATTTTCTTGATCCAAAACTAGATTTTTGTATTCGCGACCGAATTCTTGATTTTCTTGATCCAAAACTAGATTTTTGTATTCGCGACCGAATTCTTGATTTTCTTGATCCAAAACTAGATTTTTGTATTCGCGACCGAATTCTTGATTTTCTTGATCCAAAACTTGATTTTTGTATTCGCGACCGAATTCTTCATTTTCTTGATCCAAAACTAGATTTTTGTATTCGCGACCGAATTCTTGATTTTCTTGATCCAAAACTAGATTTTTGTATTCGCGACCAAATTCTTCATTTTCTTGATCCAAAACTAGATTTTTGTATTCGCCACGCAGTACTTGACTTTCTTCATCCAAAACTAGATTTTTGTATTCGCGACCAAATTCTTGATTTTCTTGATCCAAAACAAGATTTTTGTATTCGCGACCAAATTCTTGATTTTCTTGATCCAAAACTAGATTTTTGTATTCGCCACGCAGTTCATGATTTCCTTGATCCAAAACTAGATTTTTGTATTCGCGACCAAATTCTTGATTTTCTTGATCCAAAACTAGATTTTTGTATTCGCGACCAAATTCTTGATTTTCTTGATCCAAAACTAGATTTTTGTATTCGCGACCAAATTCTTGATTTTCTTGATCCAAAACTAGATTTTTGTATTCGCGACCAAATTCTTGATTTTCTGATTCCAAAACTAGATTTTTGTATTCGCGACCAAATTCTTGATTTTCTTGATCCAAAACTAGATTTTTGTATTCGCGACGAAATTTTTGATTTTCTTGATCCAAAACTAGATTTTTGTATTCGCGACCAAATTCTTGATTTTCTTGATCCAAAACTAGATTTTTGTATTCGCGACCAAATTCTTGATTTTCTTGATCCAAAACTAGATTTTTGTATTCGCGACCAAATTCTTGATTTTCTTGATCCAAAACTAGTTTTTTGTATTCGCGACCAAATTCTTGATTTTCTTGATCCAAAACTAGATTTTTGTATTCGCCACGCAGTTCATGATTTCCTTGATCCAAAACTAGATTTTTGTATTCGCGACCAAATTCTTGATTTTCTTGATCCAAAACTAGATTTTTGTATTCGCGACGAAATTTTTGATTTTCTTGATCCAAAACTAGATTTTTGTATTCGCGACCAAATTCTTGATTTTCTTGATCCAAAACTAGATTTTTGTATTCGCGACCAAATTCTTGATTTTCTTGATCCAAAACTAGATTTTTGTATTCGCGACCAAATTCTTGATTTTCTTGATCCAAAACTAGTTTTTTGTATTCGCGACCAAATTCTTCATTTTCTTGATCCAAAACTAGTTTTTTGTTTTCGCGACCAAATGCTTGATTTCCTTGATCCAAAACTAGATTTTTGTATTCGCCACGCTGTTCTTGATTTTCTTGATCCAATACTAGATTTTTGTATTCGCCACGCAGTTCTTGAATTTCTTGATCCAAAACGAGATTTTTGTATTCGCGACCAAATTTTTCATTTTCTTGATCCAAAACTAGATTTTTGTATTCGCCACGCTGTTCATGATTTCCTTGATCCAAAACTAGATTTTTGTATTCGCGACCAAATTCTTGATTTTCTTGATCCAAAACAAGATTTTTATATTCGCCACCAAATTCTTGATTTTCTTGATCCAAAACTAGATTTTTGTATTCGCGACCAAATTCTTGATTTTCTTGATCCAAAACTAGATTTTTGTATTCGCGACCAAATTCTTGATTTTCTTGATCCAAAACTAGATTTTTGTATTCGCGACCAAATTCTTCATTTTCTTGATCCAAAACTAGATTTTTGTATTCGCCACGCAGTACTTGACTTTCTTGATCCAAAACTAGATTTTTGTATTCGCCACGCAGTACTTGACTTTCTTGATCCAAAACTAGATTTTTGTATTCGCGACCAAATTCTTGATTTTCTTGATCCAAAACTAGATTTTTGTATTCGCGACCGAATTCTTGATTTTCTTGATCCAAAACTAGATTTTTGTATTCGCGACCGAATTCTTGATTTTCTTGATCCAAAACTAGATTTTTGTATTCGCGACCGAATTCTTGATTTTCTTGATCCAAAACTAGATTTTTGTATTCGCGACCGAATTCTTGATTTTCTTGATCCAAAACTTGATTTTTGTATTCGCGACCGAATTCTTCATTTTCTTGATCCAAAACTAGATTTTTGTATTCGCGACCGAATTCTTGATATTCTTGATCCAAAACTAGATTTTTGTATTCGCGACCAAATTCTTCATTTTCTTGATCCAAAACTAGATTTTTGTATTCGCCACGCAGTACTTGACTTTCTTCATCCAAAACTAGATTTTTGTATTCGCGACCAAATTCTTGATTTTCTTGATCCAAAACAAGATTTTTGTATTCGCGACCAAATTCTTGATTTTCTTGATCCAAAACTAGATTTTTGTATTCGCCACGCAGTTCATGATTTCCTTGATCCAAAACTAGATTTTTGTATTCGCGACCAAATTCTTGATTTTCTTGATCCAAAACTAGATTTTTGTATTCGCGACCAAATTCTTGATTTTCTTGATCCAAAACTAGATTTTTGTATTCGCGACCAAATTCTTGATTTTCTGATTCCAAAACTAGATTTTTGTATTCGCGACCAAATTCTTGATTTTCTTGATCCAAAACTAGATTTTTGTATTCGCGACGAAATTTTTGATTTTCTTGATCCAAAACTAGATTTTTGTATTCGCGACCAAATTCTTGATTTTCTTGATCCAAAACTAGATTTTTGTATTCGCGACCAAATTCTTGATTTTCTTGATCCAAAACTAGATTTTTGTATTCGCGACCAAATTCTTGATTTTCTTGATCCAAAACTAGTTTTTTGTATTCGCGACCAAATTCTTGATTTTCTTGATCCAAAACTAGATTTTTGTATTCGCCACGCAGTTCATGATTTCCTTGATCCAAAACTAGATTTTTGTATTCGCGACCAAATTCTTGATTTTCTTGATCCAAAACTAGATTTTTGTATTCGCGACGAAATTTTTGATTTTCTTGATCCAAAACTAGATTTTTGTATTCGCGACCAAATTCTTGATTTTCTTGATCCAAAACTAGATTTTTGTATTCGCGACCAAATTCTTGATTTTCTTGATCCAAAACTAGATTTTTGTATTCGCGACCAAATTCTTGATTTTCTTGATCCAAAACTAGTTTTTTGTATTCGCGACCAAATTCTTCATTTTCTTGATCCAAAACTAGTTTTTTGTTTTCGCGACCAAATGCTTGATTTCCTTGATCCAAAACTAGATTTTTGTATTCGCCACGCTGTTCTTGATTTTCTTGATCCAATACTAGATTTTTGTATTCGCCACGCAGTTCTTGAATTTCTTGATCCAAAACGAGATTTTTGTATTCGCGACCAAATTTTTCATTTTCTTGATCCAATACTAGATTTTTGTATCCGCCACGTAGTTCTTGACTTGCTTGATCCAAAACTAGATTTTTGTATTCGCCACGCTGTTCATGATTTCCTTGATCCAAAACTAGATTTTTGTATTCGCGACCAAATTCTTGATTTTCTTGATCCAAAACAAGATTTTTATATTCGCCACCAAATTCTTGATTTTCTTGATCCAAAACTAGATTTTTGTATTCGCGACCAAATTCTTGATTTTCTTGATCCAAAACTAGATTTTTGTATTCGCGACCAAATTCTTGATTTTCTTGATCCAAAACTAGATTTTTGTATTCGCGACCAAATTCTTCATTTTCTTGATCCAAAACTAGATTTTTGTATTCGCCACGCAGTACTTGACTTTCTTGATCCAAAACTAGATTTTTGTATTCGCCACGCAGTACTTGACTTTCTTGATCCAAAACTAGATTTTTGTATTCGCGACCAAATTCTTGATTTTCTTGATCCAAAACTAGATTTTTGTATTCGCGACCGAATTCTTGATTTTCTTGATCCAAAACTAGATTTTTGTATTCGCGACCGAATTCTTGATTTTCTTGATCCAAAACTAGATTTTTGTATTCGCGACCGAATTCTTGATTTTCTTGATCCAAAACTAGATTTTTGTATTCGCGACCGAATTCTTGACTTTCTTGATCCAAAACTAGATTTTTGTATTCGCGACCAAATTCTTCATTTTCTTGATCCAAAACTAGATTTTTGTATTCGCCACGCAGTACTTGACTTTCTTCATCCAAAACTAGATTTTTGTATTCGCGACCAAATTCTTGATTTTCTTGATCCAAAACAAGATTTTTGTATTCGCGACCAAATTCTTGATTTTCTTGATCCAAAACTAGATTTTTGTATTCGCCACGCAGTTCATGATTTCCTTGATCCAAAACTAGATTTTTGTATTCGCGACCAAATTCTTGATTTTCTTGATCCAAAACTAGATTTTTGTATTCGCGACCAAATTCTTGATTTTCTTGATCCAAAACTAGATTTTTGTATTCGCGACCAAATTCTTGATTTTCTTGATCCAAAACTAGATTTTTGTATTCGCGACCAAATTCTTGATTTTCTGATTCCAAAACTAGATTTTTGTATTCGCGACCAAATTCTTGATTTTCTTGATCCAAAACTAGATTTTTGTATTCGCGACGAAATTTTTGATTTTCTTGATCCAAAACTAGATTTTTGTATTCGCGACCAAATTCTTGATTTTCTTGATCCAAAACTAGATTTTTGTATTCGCGACCAAATTCTTCATTTTCTTGATCCAAAACTAGATTTTTGTATTCGCGACCAAATTCTTGATTTTCTTGATCCAAAACGAGATTTTTGTATTCGCGACCAAATTTTTCATTTTCTTGATCCAATACTAGATTTTTGTATCCGCCACGTAGTTCTTGACTTGCTTGATCCAAAACTAGATTTTTGTATTCGCCACGCTGTTCATGATTTCCTTGATCCAAAACTAGATTTTTGTATTCGCGACCAAATTCTTGATTTTCTTGATCCAAAACAAGATTTTTATATTCGCCACCAAATTCTTGATTTTCTTGATCCAAAACTAGATTTTTGTATTCGCGACCAAATTCTTGATTTTCTTGATCCAAAACTAGATTTTTGTATTCGCGACCGAATTCTTGATTTTCTTGATCCAAAACTAGATTTTTGTATTCGCGACCGAATTCTTCATTTTCTTGATCCAAAACTAGATTTTTGTATTCGCGACCAAATTCTTGATTTTCTTGATCCAAAACTAGATTTTTGTATTCGCGACCTAATTCTTGATTTTCTTGATCCAAAACTAGATTTTTGTATTCGCGACCAAATTCTTCATTTTCTTGATCCAAAACTAGATTTTTGTATTCGCCACGCAGTACTTGACTTTCTTGATCCAAAACTAGATTTTTGTATTCGCGACCAAATTCTTGATTTTTCTTGATCCAAAACAAGATTTTTGTATTCGCGACCAAATTCTTGATTTTCTTGATCCAAAACTAGATTTTTGTATTCGCCACGCAGTTCATGATTTCCTTGATCCAAAACTAGATTTTTGTATTCGCGATCAAATTCTTGATTTTCTTGATCCAAAACTAGATTTTTGTATTCGCGACCAAATTCTTGATTTTCTTGATCCAAAACTATATTTTTGTATTCAAGACCAAATTCTTGATTTTCTTGATCCAAAACTAGATTTTTGTATTCGCGACCAAATTCTTGATTTTCTGATTCCAAAACTAGATTTTTGTATTCGCGACCAAATTCTTGATTTTCTTGATCCAAAACTAGATTTTTGTATTCGCGACGAAATTTTTGATTTTCTTGATCCAAAACTAGATTTTTGTATTCGCGACCAAATTCTTGATTTCCTTGATCCAAAACTAGATGTTTGTATTCGCGACAAAATTCTTGATTTTCTTGATCCAAAACTAGATTTTTGTATTCGCGACCAAATTCTTGATTTTCTTGATCCAAAACTAGATTTTTGTATTCGCGACCAAATTCTTGATTTTCTTGATCCAAAACTAGATTTTTGTATTCGCGACCAAATTCTTGATTTTCTGATTCCAAAACTAGATTTTTGTATTCGCGACCAAATTCTTGATTTTCTTGATCCAAAACTAGATTTTTGTATTCGCGACGAAATTTTTGATTTTCTTGATCCAAAACTAGATTTTTGTATTCGCGACCAAATTCTTCATTTTCTTGATCCAAAACTAGATTTTTGTATTCGCGACCAAATTCTTGATTTTCTTGATCCAAAACTAGATTTTTGTATTCGCGACCAAATTCTTGATTTTCTTGATCCAAAACTAGTTTTTTGTATTCGCGACCAAATTCTTCATTTTCTTGATCCAAAACTAGTTTTTTGTTTTCGCGACCAAATACTTGATTTTCTTGATGCAAAACTAGATTTTTGTATTCGCGACCAAATACTTGATTTCCTTGATCCAAAACTAGATTTTTGTATTCGCCACGCTGTTCTTGAATTTCTTAATCCAAAACTAGATTTTTGTATTCGCGACCAAATTTTTCATTTTCTTGATCCAATACTAGATTTTTGTATCCGCCACGTAGTTCTTGACTTGCTTGATCCAAAACTAGATTTTTGTATTCGCCACGCTGTTCATGATTTCCTTGATCCAAAACTAGATTTTTGTATTCGCGACCAAATTCTTGATTTTGTTGATCCAAAACAAGATTTTTATATTCGCCACCAAATTCTTGATTTTCTTGATCCAAAACTAGATTTTTGTATTCGCGACCAAATTCTTGATTTTCTTGATCCAAAACTAGATTTTTGTATTCGCGACCAAATTCTTGATTTTCTTGATCCAAAACTAGATTTTTGTATTCGCGACCAAATTCTTCATTTTCTTGATCCAAAACTAGATTTTTGTATTCGCGACCAAATTCTTCATTTTCTTGATCCAAAACCAGATTTTTGTATTCGCCACGCAGTACTTGACTTTCTTGATCCAAAACTAGATTTTTGTATTCGCCACGCAGTACTTGACTTTCTTGATCCGAAACTAGATTTTTGTATTCGCGACCAAATTCTTGATTTTCTTGATCCCAAACTAGATTTTTGTATTCGCGACCAAATTCTTGATTTTCTTGATCCAAAACTAGATTTTTGTATTCGCGACCAAATTCTTGATTTTCTTGATCCAAAACTAGATTTTTGTATTCGCGACCAAATTCTTGATTTTCTTGATCCAAAACTAGATTTTTGTATTCGCGACCAAATTCTTCATTTTCTTGATCCAAAACTAGATTTTTGTATTCGCCACGCAGTACTTGACTTTCTTGATCCAAAACTAGATTTTTGTATTCGCGACCAAATTCTTGATTTTCTTGATCCAAAACAAGATTTTTGTATTCGCGACCAAATTCTTGATTTTCTTGATCCAAAACTAGATTTTTGTATTCGCCACGCAGTTCATGATTTCCTTGATCCAAAAATAGATTTTTGTATTCGCGACCAAATTCTTGACTTTCTTGATCCAAAACTAGATTTTTGTATTCGCGACCAAATTCTTGATTTTCTTGATCCAAAATTAGATTTTTGTATTCGCGACCAAATTCTTGATTTTCTTGATCCAAAACTAGATTTTTTGTATTCGGGACCAAATTCTTGATTTGCTTGATCCAAAACTAGATTTTTGTATTCGCGACCAAATTCTTGATTTCCTTGATCCAAAACTAGATTTTTGTATTCGCGACCAAATTCTTCATTTTCTTGATCCAAAACTATATTTTTGTATTCGCGACCAAATCCTTGATTTTCTTGATCCAAAACTAGATTTTTTGTATTCGCGACCAAATTCTTGATTTTCTTGATCCAAAACTAGATTTTTGTATGCGCGACCAAATTCTTGATTTGCTTGATCCAAAACTAGATTTTTGTATTCGCGACCAAATTCTTGATTTCCTTGATCCAAAACTAGATTTTTGTATTCGCGACCAAATTCTTGATTTTCTTGATCCAAAACTAGATTTTTGTATTCGCGACCAAATTCTTGATTTTCTTGATCCAAAACTAGATTTTTGTATTCGCGACCAAATTCTTGATTTTCTTGATCCAAAACTAGATTTTTGTATTCGCGACCAAATTCTTGATTTTCTGATTCCAAAACTAGATTTTTGTATTCGCGACCAAATTCTTGATTTTCTTGATCCAAAACTAGATTTTTGTATTCGCGACGAAATTTTTGATTTTCTTGATCCAAAACTAGATTTTTGTATTCGCGACCAAATTCTTGATTTTCTTGATCCAAAACTAGATTTTTGTATTCGCGACCAAATTCTTCATTTTCTTGATCCAAAACTAGATTTTTGTATTCGCGACCAAATTCTTCATTTTCTTGATCCAAAACTAGATTTTTGTATTCGCCACGCAGTACTTGACTTTCTTGATCCAAAACTAGATTTTTGTATTCGCGACCAAATTCTTGATTTTCTTGATCCAAAACAAGATTTTTGTATTCGCGACCAAATTCTTGATTTTCTTGATCCAAAACTAGATTTTTGTATTCGCCACGCAGTTCATGATTTCCTTGATCCAAAACTAGATTTTTGTATTCGCGACCAAATTCTTGACTTTCTTGATCCAAAACTAGATTTTTGTATTCGCGACCAAATTCTTAATTTTCTTGATCCAAAATTAGATTTTTGTATTCGCGACCAAATTCTTGATTTTCTTGATCCAAAACTAGATTTTTGTATTCGTGACCAAATTCTTGATTTGCTTGATCCAAAACTAGATTTTTGTATTCGCGACCAAATTCTTGATTTCCTTGATCCAAAACTAGATTTTTGTATTCGCGACCAAATTCTTCATTTTCTTGATCCAAAACTATATTTTTGTATTCGCGACCAAATCCTTGATTTTCTTGATCCAAAACTAGATTTTTTGTATTCGCGACCAAATTCTTGATTTTCTTGATCCAAAACTAGATTTTTGTATGCGCGACCAAATTCTTGATTTGCTTGATCCAAAACTAGATTTTTGTATTCGCGACCAAATTCTTGATTTCCTTGATCCAAAACTAGATTTTTGTATTCGCGACCAAATTCTTGATTTTCTTGATCCAAAACTAGATTTTTGTATTCGCGACCAAATTCTTGATTTTCTTGATCCAAAACTAGATTTTTGTATTCGCGACCAAATTCTTGATTTTCTTGATCCAAAACTAGATTTTTGTATTCGCGACCAAATTCTTGATTTTCTGATTCCAAAACTAGATTTTTGTATTCGCCACGCAGTACTTGACTTTCTTGATCCGAAACTAGATTTTTGTATTCGCGACCAAATTCTTGATTTTCTTGATCCCAAACTAGATTTTTGTATTCGCGACCAAATTCTTGATTTTCTTGATCCAAAACTAGATTTTTGTATTCGCGACCAAATTCTTGATTTTCTTGATCCAAAACTAGATTTTTGTATTCGCGACCAAATTCTTGATTTTCTTGATCCAAAACTAGATTTTTGTATTCGCGACCAAATTCTTCATTTTCTTGATCCAAAACTAGATTTTTGTATTCGCCACGCAGTACTTGACTTTCTTGATCCAAAACTAGATTTTTGTATTCGCGACCAAATTCTTGATTTTCTTGATCCAAAACAAGATTTTTGTATTCGCGACCAAATTCTTGATTTTCTTGATCCAAAACTAGATTTTTGTATTCGCCACGCAGTTCATGATTTCCTTGATCCAAAACTAGATTTTTGTATTCGCGACCAAATTCTTGACTTTCTTGATCCAAAACTAGATTTTTGTATTCGCGACCAAATTCTTGATTTTCTTGATCCAAAATTAGATTTTTGTATTCGCGACCAAATTCTTGATTTTCTTGATCCAAAACTAGATTTTTGTATTCGTGACCAAATTCTTGATTTGCTTGATCCAAAACTAGATTTTTGTATTCGCGACCAAATTCTTGATTTCCTTGATCCAAAACTAGATTTTTGTATTCGCGACCAAATTCTTCATTTTCTTGATCCAAAACTATATTTTTGTATTCGCGACCAAATCCTTGATTTTCTTGATCCAAAACTAGATTTTTTGTATTCGCGACCAAATTCTTGATTTTCTTGATCCAAAACTAGATTTTTGTATGCGCGACCAAATTCTTGATTTGCTTGATCCAAAACTAGATTTTTGTATTCGCGACCAAATTCTTGATTTCCTTGATCCAAAACTAGATTTTTGTATTCGCGACCAAATTCTTGATTTTCTTGATCCAAAACTAGATTTTTGTATTCGCGACCAAATTCTTGATTTTCTTGATCCAAAACTAGATTTTTGTATTCGCGACCAAATTCTTGATTTTCTTGATCCAAAACTAGATTTTTGTATTCGCGACCAAATTCTTGATTTTCTGATTCCAAAACTAGATTTTTGTATTCGCGACCAAATTCTTGATTTTCTTGATCCAAAACTAGATTTTTGTATTCGCGACGAAATTTTTGATTTTCTTGATCCAAAACTAGATTTTTGTATTCGCGACCAAATTCTTGATTTTCTTGATCCAAAACTAGATTTTTGTATTCGCGACCAAATTCTTCATTTTCTTGATCCAAAACTAGATTTTTGTATTCGCCACGCAGTACTTGAATTTCTTGATCCAAAACGAGATTTTTGTATTCGCGACCAAATTCTTGATTTTCTTGATCCAAAACTAGATTTTTGTATTCGCGACGAAATTTTTGATTTTCTTGATCCAAAACTAGATTTTTGTATTCGCGACCAAATTCTTGATTTTCTTGATCCAAAACTAGATTTTTGTATTCGCGACCAAATTCTTCATTTTCTTGATCCAAAACTAGATTTTTGTATTCGCCACGCAGTACTTGAATTTCTTGATCCAAAACGAGATTTTTGTATTCGCGACCAAATTCTTCATTTTCTTGATCCAATACTAGATTTTTGTATCCGCCACGCTGTTCATGATTTCCTTGATCCAAAACTAGATTTTTGTATTCGCGACCAAATTCTTGATTTTCTTGATCCAAAACAAGATTTTTATATTCGCCACCAAATTCTTGATTTTCTTGATCCAAAACTAGATTTTTGTATTCGCGACCGAATTCTTGATTTTCTTGATCCAAAACTAGATTTTTGTATTCGCGACCGAATTCTTGATTTTCTTGATCCAAAACTAGATTTTTGTATTCGCGACCCAATTCTTGATTTTCTTGATCCAAAACTAGATTTTTGTATTCGCGACCAAATTCTTGATTTTCTTGATCCAAAACTAGATTTTTGTATTCGCGACCAAATTCTTCATTTTCTTGATCCAAAACTAGATTTTTGTATTCGCCACGCAGTACTTGACTTTCTTGATCCAAAACTAGATTTTTGTATTCGCGACCAAATTCTTGATTTTCTTGATCCAAAACAAGATTTTTGTATTCGCGACCAAATTCTTGATTTTCTTGATCCAAAACTAGATTTTTGTATTCGCCACGCAGTTCATGATTTCCTTGATCCAAAACTAGATTTTTGTATTCGCGACCAAATTCTTGATTTTCTTGATCCAAAACTATATTTTTGTATTCGCGACCAAATTCTTGATTTTCTTGATCCAAAACTAGATTTTTGTATTCGCGACCAAATTCTTGATTTTCTGATTCCAAAACTAGATTTTTGTATTCGCGACCAAATTCTTGATTTTCTTGATCCAAAACTAGATTTTTGTATTCGCGACGAAATTTTTGATTTTCTTGATCCAAAACTAGATTTTTGTATTCGCGACCAAATTCTTGATTTTCTTGATCCAAAACTAGATTTTTGTATTCGCGACCAAATTCTTCATTTTCTTGATCCAAAACTAGATTTTTGTATTCGCCACGCAGTACTTGACTTTCTTGATCCAAAACTAGATTTTTGTATTCGCGACCAAATTCTTGATTTTCTTGATCCAAAACTAGTTTTTTGTATTCGCGACCAAATTCTTCATTTTCTTGATCCAAAACTAGTTTTTTGTTTTCGCGACCAAATTCTTGATTTCCTTGATCCAAAACTAGATTTTTGTATTCGCCACGCAGTTCATGATTTCCTTGATCCAAAACTAGATTTTTGTATTCGCGACCAAATTCTTCATTTTCTTGATCCAAAACTAGATTTTTGTATTCGCGACCAAATTCTTGATTTTCTTGATCCAAAACTAGATTTTTGTATTCGCGACCAAATTCTTGATTTTCTTGATCCAAAACTAGTTTTTTGTATTCGCGACCAAATTCTTCATTTTCTTGATCCAAAACTAGTTTTTTGTTTTCGCGACCAAATACTTGATTTTCTTGATGCAAAACTAGATTTTTGTATTCGCGACCAAATACTTGATTTCCTTGATCCAAAACTAGATTTTTGTATTCGCCACGCTGTTCTTGAATTTCTTAATCCAAAACTAGATTTTTGTATTCGCGACCAAATTTTTCATTTTCTTGATCCAATACTAGATTTTTGTATCCGCCACGTAGTTCTTGACTTGCTTGATCCAAAACTAGATTTTTGTATTCGCCACGCTGTTCATGATTTCCTTGATCCAAAACTAGATTTTTTTATTCGCGACCAAATTCTTGATTTTGTTGATCCAAAACAAGATTTTTATATTCGCCACCAAATTCTTGATTTTCTTGATCCAAAACTAGATTTTTGTATTCGCGACCAAATTCTTGATTTTCTTGATCCAAAACTAGATTTTTGTATTCGCGACCAAATTCTTGATTTTCTTGATCCAAAACTAGATTTTTGTATTCGCGACCAAATTCTTCATTTTCTTGATCCAAAACTAGATTTTTGTATTCGCCACGCAGTACTTGACTTTCTTGATCCAAAACTAGATTTTTGTATTCGCCACGCAGTACTTGACTTTCTTGATCCGAAACTAGATTTTTGTATTCGCGACCAAATTCTTGATTTTCTTGATCCCAAACTAGATTTTTGTATTCGCGACCAAATTCTTGATTTTCTTGATCCAAAACTAGATTTTTGTATTCGCGACGAAATTTTTGATTTTCTTGATCCAAAACTAGATTTTTGTATTCGCGACCAAATTCTTGATTTTCTTGATCGAAAACTAGATTTTTGTATTCGCGACCAAATTCTTCATTTTCTTGATCCAAAACTAGATTTTTGTATTCGCCACGCAGTACTTGACTTTCTTGATCCAAAACTAGATTTTTGTATTCGCGACCAAATTCTTGATTTTCTTGATCCAAAACAAGATTTTTGTATTCGCGACCAAATTCTTGATTTTCTTGATCCAAAACTAGATTTTTGTATTCGCCACGCAGTTCATGATTTCCTTGATCCAAAACTAGATTTTTGTATTCGCGACCAAATTCTTGACTTTCTTGATCCAAAACTAGATTTTTGTATTCGCGACCAAATTCTTGATTTTCTTGATCCAAAACTAGATTTTTGTATTCGCGACCAAATTCTTGATTTTCTTGATCCAAAACTACATTTTTGTATTCGCCACGCAGTTCTTGATTTTCTTGATCCAAAACTAGATTTTTGTATTCGCCACGCAGTTCTTGATTTTCTTGATCCAAAACTAGATTTTTGTATTCGCGACCAAATTCTTCATTTTCTTGATCCAAAACTAGATTTTTGTATTCGCCACGCAGTACTTGACTTTCTTGATCCAAAACTAGATTTTTGTATTCGCGACAAAATTCTTGATTTTCTTGATCCAAAACTAGATTTTTGTATTCGCGACCAAATTCTTGATTTTCTTGATCAAAAACTAGATTTTTGTATTCGCCACGCAGTACTTGACTTTCTTGATCCAAAACTAGATTTTTGTATTCGCCACGCAGTTCTTGACATTCTTGATCCAAAACAAGATTTTTGTATTCGGGACCAAATTCTTGATTTTCTTGATCCAAAACTAGATTTTTGTATTCGCGACCAAATTCTTGATTTTCTTGATCCAAAACTAGATTTTTGTATTCGCGACCAAATACTTGATTTTCTTGATCCAAAACTAGATTTTTGTATTCGCGACCAAATTCTTCATTTTCTTGATCCAAAACTAGTTTTTTGTTTTCGCGACCAAATGCTTGATTTCCTTGATCCAAAACTAGATTTTTGTATTCGCCACGCAGTTCTTGATTTTCTTGATCCAAAACTAGATTTTTGTATTCGCGACCAAATTCTTGATTTGCTTGATCCAAAACTAGATTTTTGTATTCGCGACCAAATTCTTGATTTTCTTGATGCAAAACTAGATTTTTGTATTCGCGACCAAATTCTTGATTTTCTTGATCCAAAACTAGATTTTTGTATTCGCGACCAAATTCTTGATATTCTTGATCCAAAACTAGATTTTTGTATTCGCGACCAAATTCTTGATCTTCTTGATCCAAAACTAGATTTTTGTATTCGCGACCAAATTCTTGATCTTCTTGATCCAAAACTAGATTTTTGTATTCGCGACCAAATTCTTGATTTTCTTGATTCAAAACTAGATTTTGGTATTCGCGACCAAATTCTTGATTTTCTTGATCCAAAACTAGATTTTTGTATTCGCGACCAAATTCTTGATTTTCTTGATCCAAAACTAGATTTTTGTATTCGCGACCAAATTCTTGATTTTCTTGATGTAAAACTAGATTTTTGTATTCGCGACCAAATTCTTGATTTTCTTGATCCAAAACTAGATTTTTGTATTCGCGACCAAATTCTTCATTTTCTTGATCCAAAACTAGATTTTTGTATTCGCGACCAAATTCTTCATTTTCTTGATCCAAAACTAGATTTTTGTATTCGCCACGCAGTACTTGACTTTCTTGATCCGAAACTAGATTTTTGTATTCGCGACCAAATTCTTGATTTTCTTGATCCAAAACTAGTTTTTTGTATTCGCGACCAAATTCTTGATTTTCTTGATCCAAAACTAGATTTTTGTATTCGCGACGAAATTTTTGATTTTCTTGATCCAAAACTAGATTTTTGTATTCGCGACCAAATTCTTGATTTTCTTGATCCAAAACTAGATTTTTGTATTCGCGACTAAATTCTTCATTTTCTTGATCCAAAACTAGATTTTTGTATTCGCCACGCAGTACTTGACTTTCTTGATCCAAAACTAGATTTTTGTATTCGCGACCAAATTCTTGATTTTCTTGATCCAAAACAAGATTTTTGTATTCGCGACCAAATTCTTGATTTTCTTGATCCAAAACTAGATATTTGTATTCGCCACGCAGTTCATGATTTCCTTGATCCAAAACTAGATTTTTGTATTCGCGACCAAATTCTTGACTTTCTTGATCCAAAACTAGATTTTTGTATTCGCGACCAAATTCTTGATTTTCTTGATCCAAAACTAGATTTTTGTATTCGCGACCAAATTCTTGATTTTCTTGATCCAAAACTACATTTTTGTATTCGCCACGCAGTTCTTGATTTTCTTGATCCAAAACTAGATTTTTGTATTCGCCACGCAGTTCTTGATTTTCTTGATCCAAAACTAGATTTTTGTATTCGCGACCAAATTCTTCATTTTCTTGATCCAAAACTAGATTTTTGTATTCGCCACGCAGTACTTGACTTTCTTGATCCAAAACTAGATTTTTGTATTCGCGACAAAATTCTTGATTTTCTTGATCCAAAACTAGATTTTTGTATTCGCGACCAAATTCTTGATTTTCTTGATCAAAAACTAGATTTTTGTATTCGCCACGCAGTACTTGACTTTCTTGATCCAAAACTAGATTTTTGTATTCGCCACGCAGTTCTTGACATTCTTGATCCAAAACAAGATTTTTGTATTCGCGACCAAATTCTTGATTTTCCTGATCCAAAACTAGATTTTTGTATTCGCGACCAAATTCTTGATTTTCTTGATCCAAAACTAGATTTTTGTATTCGCCACGCAGTACTTGACTTTCTTGATCCAAAACTAGATTTTTGTATTCGCGACCAAATTCTTGATTTTCTTGATCCAAAACTAGATTTTTGTATTCGCCACGCAGTACTTGACTTTCTTGATCCAAAACTAGATTTTTGTATTCGCGACCAAATTCTTGATTTTCTTGATCCAAAACTAGATTTTTGTATTCGCGACCAAATTCTTGACTTTCTTGATCCAAAACTAGATTTTTGTATTCGCGACCAAATTCTTGATTTTCTTGATCCAAAACTAGATTTTTGTATTCGCGACAAAATTCTTGATTTTCTTGATCCAAAACTAGATTTTTGTATTCGCGACCAAATTCTTGATTTTCTTGATCAAAAACTAGATTTTTGTATTCGCCACGCAGTACTTGACTTTCTTGATCCAAAACTAGATTTTTGTATTCGCCACGCAGTTCTTGACATTCTTGATCCAAAACAAGATTTTTGTATTCGCGACCAAATTCTTGATTTTCCTGATCCAAAACTAGATTTTTGTATTCGCGACCAAATTCTTGATTTTCTTGATCCAAAACTACATTTTTGTATTCGCCACGCAGTACTTGACTTTCTTGATCCAAAACTAGATTTTTGTATTCGCGACCAAATTCTTGATTTTCTTGATCCAAAACTAGATTTTTGTATTCGCCACGCAGTACTTGACTTTCTTGATCCAAAACTAGATTTTTGTATTCGCGACCAAATTCTTGATTTTCTTGATCCAAAACTAGATTTTTGTATTCGCGACCAAATTCTTGATTTTCTTGATCCAAAACTAGATTTTTGTATTCGCGACCAAATTCTTGATATTCTTGATCCAAAACTAGATTTTTGTATTCGCGACCAAATTCTTGATCTTCTTGATCCAAAACTAGATTTTTGTATTCGCGACCAAATTCTTGATCTTCTTGATCCAAAACTAGATTTTTGTATTCGCGACCAAATTCTTGATTTTCTTGATTCAAAACTAGATTTTGGTATTCGCGACCAAATTCTTGATTTTCTTGATCCAAAACTAGATTTTTGTATTCGCGACCAAATTCTTGATTTTCTTGATCCAAAACTAGATTTTTGTATTCGCGACCAAATTCTTGATATTCTTGATGTAAAACTAGATTTTTGTATTCGCGACCAAATTCTTGATTTTCTTGATCCAAAACTAGATTTTTGTATTCGCGACCAAATTCTTCATTTTCTTGATCCAAAACTAGATTTTTGTATTCGCCACGCAGTACTTGACTTTCTTGATCCGAAACTAGATTTTTGTATTCGCGACCAAATTCTTGATTTTCTTGATCCAAAACTAGATTTTTGTATTCGCGACGAAATTTTTGATTTTCTTGATCCAAAACTAGATTTTTGTATTCGCGACCAAATTCTTGATTTTCTTGATCCAAAACTAGATTTTTGTATTCGCGACTAAATTCTTCATTTTCTTGATCCAAAACTAGATTTTTGTATTCGCCACGCAGTACTTGACTTTCTTGATCCAAAACTAGATTTTTGTATTCGCGACCAAATTCTTGATTTTCTTGATCCAAAACAAGATTTTTGTATTCGCGACCAAATTCTTGATTTTCTTGATCCAAAACTAGATATTTGTATTCGCCACGCAGTTCATGATTTCCTTGATCCAAAACTAGATTTTTGTATTCGCGACCAAATTCTTGACTTTCTTGATCCAAAACTAGATTTTTGTATTCGCGACCAAATTCTTGATTTTCTTGATCCAAAACTAGATTTTTGTATTCGCGACCAAATTCTTGATTTTCTTGATCCAAAACTACATTTTTGTATTCGCCACGCAGTTCTTGATTTTCTTGATCCAAAACTAGATTTTTGTATTCGCCACGCAGTTCTTGATTTTCTTGATCCAAAACTAGATTTTTGTATTCGCGACCAAATTCTTCATTTTCTTGATCCAAAACTAGATTTTTGTATTCGCCACGCAGTACTTGACTTTCTTGATCCAAAACTAGATTTTTGTATTCGCGACAAAATTCTTGATTTTCTTGATCCAAAACTAGATTTTTGTATTCGCGACCAAATTCTTGATTTTCTTGATCAAAAACTAGATTTTTGTATTCGCCACGCAGTACTTGACTTTCTTGATCCAAAACTAGATTTTTGTATTCGCCACGCAGTTCTTGACATTCTTGATCCAAAACAAGATTTTTGTATTCGCGACCAAATTCTTGATTTTCCTGATCCAAAACTAGATTTTTGTATTCGCGACCAAATTCTTGATTTTCTTGATCCAAAACTAGATTTTTTTATTCGCGACCAAATTCTTGATTTTCTTGATCCAAAACTAGATTTTTGTATTCGCCACGCAGTACTTGACTTTCTTGATCCAAAACTAGATTTTTGTATTCGCGACCAAATTCTTGATTTTCTTGATCCAAAACTAGATTTTTGTATTCGCCACGCAGTACTTGACTTTCTTGATCCAAAACTAGATTTTTGTATTCGCGACCAAATTCTTGATTTTCTTGATCCAAAACTAGATTTTTGTATTCGCGACCAAATTCTTGATTTTCTTGATCCAAAACTAGATTTTTGTATTCGCGACCAAATTCTTGATATTCTTGATCCAAAACTAGATTTTTGTATTCGCGACCAAATTCTTGATCTTCTTGATCCAAAACTAGATTTTTGTATTCGCGACCAAATTCTTGATCTTCTTGATCCAAAACTAGATTTTTGTATTCGCGACCAAATTCTTGATTTTCTTGATTCAAAACTAGATTTTGGTATTCGCGACCAAATTCTTGATTTTCTTGATCCAAAACTAGATTTTTGTATTCGCGACCAAATTCTTGATTTTCTTGATCCAAAACTAGATTTTTGTATTCGCGACCAAATTCTTGATATTCTTGATGTAAAACTAGATTTTTGTATTCGCGACCAAATTCTTGATTTTCTTGATCCAAAACTAGATTTTTGTATTCGCGACCAAATTCTTCATTTTCTTGATCCAAAACTAGATTTTTGTATTCGCCACGCAGTACTTGACTTTCTTGATCCGAAACTAGATTTTTGTATTCGCGACCAAATTCTTGATTTTCTTGATCCAAAACTAGTTTTTTGTATTCGCGACCAAATTCTTGATTTTCTTGATCCAAAACTAGATTTTTGTATTCGCGACGAAATTTTTGATTTTCTTGATCCAAAACTAGATTTTTGTATTCGCGACCAAATTCTTGATTTTCTTGATCCAAAACTAGATTTTTGTATTCGCGACCAAATTCTTCATTTTCTTGATCCAAAACTAGATTTTTGTATTCGCCACGCAGTACTTGACTTTCTTGATCCAAAACTAGATTTTTGTATTCGCGACCAAATTCTTGATTTTCTTGATCCAAAACAAGATTTTTGTATTCGCGACCAAATTCTTGATTTTCTTGATCCAAAACTAGATTTTTGTATTCGCCACGCAGTTCATGATTTCCTTGATCCAAAACTAGATTTTTGTATTCGCGACCAAATTCTTGACTTTCTTGATCCAAAACTAGATTTTTGTATTCGCGACCAAATTCTTGATTTTCTTGATCCAAAACTAGATTTTTGTATTCGCGACCAAATTCTTGATTTTCTTGATCCAAAACTACATTTTTGTATTCGCCACGCAGTTCTTGATTTTCTTGATCCAAAACTAGATTTTTGTATTCGCCACGCAGTTCTTGATTTTCTTGATCCAAAACTAGATTTTTGTATTCGCGACCAAATTCTTCATTTTCTTGATCCAAAACTAGATTTTTGTATTCGCCACGCAGTACTTGACTTTCTTGATCCAAAACTAGATTTTTGTATTCGCGACAAAATTCTTGATTTTCTTGATCCAAAACTAGATTTTTGTATTCGCGACCAAATTCTTGATTTTCTTGATCAAAAACTAGATTTTTGTATTCGCCACGCAGTACTTGACTTTCTTGATCCAAAACTAGATTTTTGTATTCGCCACGCAGTTCTTGACATTCTTGATCCAAAACAAGATTTTTGTATTCGCGACCAAATTCTTGATTTTCTTGATCCAAAACTAGATTTTTGTATTCGCGACCAAATTCTTGATTTTCTTGATCCAAAACTAGATTTTTGTATTCGCGACCAAATACTTGATTTTCTTGATCCAAAACTAGATTTTTGTATTCGCGACCAAATTCTTCATTTTCTTGATCCAAAACTAGTTTTTTGTTTTCGCGACCAAATGCTTGATTTCCTTGATCCAAAACTAGATTTTTGTATTCGCCACGCAGTTCTTGATTTTCTTGATCCAAAACTAGATTTTTGTATTCGCGACCAAATTCTTGATTTGCTTGATCCAAAACTAGATTTTTGTATTCGCGACCAAATTCTTGATTTTCTTGATGCAAAACTAGATTTTTGTATTCGCGACCAAATTCTTGATATTCTTGATCCAAAACTAGATTTTTGTATTCGCGACCAAATTCTTGATATTCTTGATCCAAAACTAGATTTTTGTATTCGCGACCAAATTCTTGATCTTCTTGATCCAAAACTAGATTTTTTTATTCGCGACCAAATTCTTGATTTTCTTGATTCAAAACTAGATTTTGGTATTCGCGACCAAATTCTTGATTTTCTTGATCCAAAACTAGATTTTTGTATTCGCGACCAAATTCTTGATTTTCTTGATCCAAAACTAGATTTTTGTATTCGCGACCAAATTCTTGATTTTCTTGATCCAAAACTAGTTTTTTGTATTCGCGACCAAATTCTTGATTTTCTTGATCCAAAACTAGATTTTTGTATTCGCGACGAAATTTTTGATTTTCTTGATCCAAAACTAGATTTTTGTATTCGCGACCAAATTCTTGATTTTCTTGATCCAAAACTAGATTTTTGTATTCGCGACCAAATTCTTCATTTTCTTGATCCAAAACTAGATTTTTGTATTCGCCACGCAGTACTTGACTTTCTTGATCCAAAACTAGATTTTTGTATTCGCGACCAAATTCTTGATTTTCTTGATCCAAAACAAGATTTTTGTATTCGCGACCAAATTCTTGATTTTCTTGATCTAAAACTAGATTTTTGTATTCGCCACGCAGTTCATGATTTCCTTGATCCAAAACTAGATTTTTGTATTCGCGACCAAATTCTTGACTTTCTTGATCCAAAACTAGATTTTTGTATTCGCGACCAAATTCTTGATTTTCTTGATCCAAAACTAGATTTTTGTATTCGCGACCAAATTCTTGATTTTCTTGATCCAAAACTACATTTTTGTATTCGCCACGCAGTTCTTGATTTTCTTGATCCAAAACTAGATTTTTGTATTCGCCACGCAGTTCTTGATTTTCTTGATCCAAAACTAGATTTTTGTATTCGCGACCAAATTCTTCATTTTCTTGATCCAAAACTAGATTTTTGTATTCGCCACGCAGTACTTGACTTTCTTGATCCAAAACTAGATTTTTGTATTCGCGACAAAATTCTTGATTTTCTTGATCCAAAACTAGATTTTTGTATTCGCGACCAAATTCTTGATTTTCTTGATCAAAAACTAGATTTTTGTATTCGCCACGCAGTACTTGACTTTCTTGATCCAAAACTAGATTTTTGTATTCGCCACGCAGTTCTTGACATTCTTGATCCAAAACAAGATTTTTGTATTCGCGACCAAATTCTTGATTTTCTTGATCCAAAACTAGATTTTTGTATTCGCGACCAAATTCTTGATTTTCTTGATCCAAAACTAGATTTTTGTATTCGCGACCAAATTCTTGATTTTCTTGATCCAAAACTAGATTTTTGTATTCGCGACCAAATTCTTGATTTTCTTGATCCAAAACTAGATTTTTGTATTCGCGACCAAATTCTTGATTTTCTTGATCCAAAACTAGATTTTTGTATTCGCGACCAAATTCTTGATATTCTTGATCCAAAACTAGATTTTTGTATTCGCGACCAAATTCTTGATCTTCTTGATCCAAAACTAGATTTTTGTATTCGCGACCAAATTCTTGATCTTCTTGATCCAAAACTACATTTTTGTATTCGCGACCAAATTCTTGATTTTCTTGATTCAAAACTAGATTTTGGTATTCGCGACCAAATTCTTGATTTTCTTGATCCAAAACTAGATTTTTGTATTCGCGACCAAATTCTTGATTTTCTTGATCCAAAACTAGATTTTTGTATTCGCGACCAAATTCTTGATTTTCTTGATGTAAAACTAGATTTTTGTATTCGCGACCAAATTCTTGATTTTCTTGATCCAAAACTAGATTTTTGTATTCGCGACCAAATTCTTCTTTTTCTTGATCCAAAACTAGATTTTTGTATTCGCCACGCAGTACTTGACTTTCTTGATCCGAAACTAGATTTTTGTATTCGCGACCAAATTCTTGATTTTCTTGATCCAAAACTAGTTTTTTGTATTCGCGACCAAATTCTTGATTTTCTTGATCCAAAACTAGATTTTTGTATTCGCGACGAAATTTTTGATTTTCTTGATCCAAAACTAGATTTTTGTATTCGCGACCAAATTCTTGATTTTCTTGATCCAAAACTAGATTTTTGTATTCGCGACCAAATTCTTCATTTTCTTGATCCAAAACTAGATTTTTGTATTCGCCACGCAGTACTTGACTTTCTTGATCCAAAACTAGATTTTTGTATTCGCGACCAAATTCTTGATTTTCTTGATCCAAAACAAGATTTTTGTATTCGCGACCAAATTCTTGATTTTCTTGATCCAAAACTAGATTTTTGTATTCGCCACGCAGTTCATGATTTCCTTGATCCAAAACTAGATTTTTGTATTCGCGACCAAATTCTTGACTTTCTTGATCCAAAACTAGATTTTTGTATTCGCGACCAAATTCTTGATTTTCTTGATCCAAAACTAGATTTTTGTATTCGCGACCAAATTCTTGATTTTCTTGATCCAAAACTACATTTTTGTATTCGCCACGCAGTTCTTGATTTTCTTGATCCAAAACTAGATTTTTGTATTCGCCACGCAGTTCTTGATTTTCTTGATCCAAAACTAGATTTTTGTATTCGCGACCAAATTCTTCATTTTCTTGATCCAAAACTAGATTTTTGTATTCGCCACGCAGTACTTGACTTTCTTGATCCAAAACTAGATTTTTGTATTCGCGACAAAATTCTTGATTTTCTTGATCCAAAACTAGATTTTTGTATTCGCGACCAAATTCTTGATTTTCTTGATCAAAAACTAGATTTTTGTATTCGCCACGCAGTACTTGACTTTCTTGATCCAAAACTAGATTTTTGTATTCGCCACGCAGTTCTTGACATTCTTGATCCAAAACAAGATTTTTGTATTCGCGACCAAATTCTTGATTTTCTTGATCCAAAACTAGATTTTTGTATTCGCGACCAAATTCTTGATTTTCTTGATCCAAAACTAGATTTTTGTATTCGCGACCAAATACTTGATTTTCTTGATCCAAAACTAGATTTTTGTATTCGCGACCAAATTCTTCATTTTCTTGATCCAAAACTAGTTTTTTGTTTTCGCGACCAAATGCTTGATTTCCTTGATCCAAAACTAGATTTTTGTATTCGCCACGCAGTTCTTGATTTTCTTGATCCAAAACTAGATTTTTGTATTCGCGACCAAATTCTTGATTTGCTTGATCCAAAACTAGATTTTTGTATTCGCGACCAAATTCTTGATTTTCTTGATGCAAAACTAGATTTTTGTATTCGCGACCAAATTCTTGATTTTCTTGATCCAAAACTAGATTTTTGTATTCGCGACCAAATTCTTGATATTCTTGATCCAAAACTAGATTTTTGTATTCGCGACCAAATTCTTGATCTTCTTGATCCAAAACTAGATTTTTGTATTCGCGACCAAATTCTTGATCTTCTTGATCCAAAACTAGATTTTTGTATTCGCGACCAAATTCTTGATTTTCTTGATTCAAAACTAGATTTTGGTATTCGCGACCAAATTCTTGATTTTCTTGATCCAAAACTAGATTTTTGTATTCGCGACCAAATTCTTGATTTTCTTGATCCAAAACTAGATTTTTGTATTCGCGACCAAATTCTTGATTTTCTTGATGTAAAACTAGATTTTTGTATTCGCGACCAAATTCTTGATTTTCTTGATCCAAAACTAGATTTTTGTATTCGCGACCAAATTCTTCATTTTCTTGATCCAAAACTAGATTTTTGTATTCGCCACGCAGTACTTGACTTTCTTGATCCGAAACTAGATTTTTGTATTCGCGACCAAATTCTTGATTTTCTTGATCCAAAACTAGTTTTTTGTATTCGCGACCAAATTCTTCATTTTCTTGATCCAAAACTAGTTTTTTGTTTTCGCGACCAAATTCTTGATTTTCTTGATGCAAAACTAGATTTTTGTATTCGCGACCAAATTCTTGATTTTCTTGATCCAAAACTAGATTTTTGTATTCGCGACCAAATTCTTCATTTTCTTGATCCAAAACTAGATTTTTGTATTCGCCACGCAGTACTTGACTTTCTTGATGCAAAACTAGATTTTTGTATTCGCGACAAAATTCTTGATTTTCTTGATCCAAAACTAGATTTTTGTATTCGCGACCAAATTCTTCATTTTCTTGATCCAAAACTAGATTTTTGTATTCGCCACGCAGTTCTTGACTTTCTTGATCCAAAACTAGATTTTTGTATTCGCGACGAAATTCTTGATTTTCTTGATCCAAAACTAGATTTTTGTATTCGCGACCAAATTCTTGATTTTCTTGATCCAAAACTACATTTTTGTATTCGCCACGCAGTTCTTGATTTGCTTGATCGAAAACTAGATTTTTGTATTCGCGACCAAATTCTTGATTTTCTTGATCCAAAACTAGATTTTTGTATTTGCCACGCAGTTCTTGATTTTCTTGATCCAAAACTAGATTTTTGTATTCGCGACCAAATTCTTCATTTTCTTGATCCAAAACTAGATTTTTGTATTCGCCACGCAGTTCTTGACTTTCTTGATCCAAAACTAGATTTTTGTATTCGCGACCAAATTCTTGATTTTCTTGATCCAAAACTAGATTTTTGTATTCGCGACCAAATTCTTGATTTTCTTGATCCAAAACTAGATTTTTGTATTCGCGACCAAATTCTTGATTTTCTTGATGCAAAACTAGATTTTTGTATTCGCGACCAAATTCTTGATTTTCTTGATCCAAAACTATATTTTTGTATTCACGACCAAATTCTTGATTTTCTTGATCCAAAACTAGATTTTTGTATTCGCGACCAAATTCTTGATTTTCTTGATCCAAAACTAGATTTTTGTATTCGCGACCAAATTCTTGATTTTCTTGATTCAAAACTAGATTTTGGTATTCGCGACCAAATTCTTGATTTTCTTGATCCAAAACTAGATTTTTGTATTCGCGACCAAATTCTTGATTTTCTTGATCCAAAACTAGATTTTTGTATTCGCGACCAAATTCTTGATTTTCTTGATTCAAAACTAGATTTTTGTATTCGCGACCAAATTCTTCATTTTCTTGATCCAAAACTAGATTTTTGTATTCGCGACCAAATTCTTCATTTTCTTGATCCAAAACTAGATTTTTGTATTCGCGACCAAATTCTTCATTTTCTTGATCCAAAACTAGATTTTTGTATTCGCCACGCAGTTCTTGACTTTCTTGATCCAAAACTAGATTTTTGTATTCGCGACGAAATTCTTGATTTTCTTGATCCAAAACTAGATTTTTGTATTCGCGACCAAATTCTTGATTTTCTTGATCCAAAACTACATTTTTGTATTCGCCACGCAGTTCTTGATTTGCTTGATCGAAAACTAGATTTTTGTATTCGCGACCAAATTCTTGATTTTCTTGATCCAAAACTAGATTTTTGTATTCGCCACGCAGTTCTTGATTTTCTTGATCCAAAACTAGATTTTTGTATTCGCGACCAAATTCTTCATTTTCTTGATCCAAAACTAGATTTTTGTATTCGCCACGCAGTTCTTGACTTTCTTGATCCAAAACTAGATTTTTGTATTCGCGACCAAATTCTTGATTTTCTTGATCCAAAACTAGATTTTTGTATTCGCGACCAAATTCTTGATTTTCTTGATCCAAAACTAGATTTTTGTATTCGCGACCAAATTCTTGATTTTCTTGATGCAAAACTAGATTTTTGTATTCGCGACCAAATTCTTGATTTTCTTGATCCAAAACTATATTTTTGTATTCACGACCAAATTCTTGATTTTCTTGATCCAAAACTAGATTTTTGTATTCGCGACCAAATTCTTGATTTTCTTGATCCAAAACTAGATTTTTGTATTCGCGACCAAATTCTTGATTTTCTTGATTCAAAACTAGATTTTGGTATTCGCGACCAAATTCTTGATTTTCTTGATCCAAAACTAGATTTTTGTATTCGCGACCAAATTCTTGATTTTCTTGATCCAAAACTAGATTTTTGTATTCGCGACCAAATTCTTGATTTTCTTGATTCAAAACTAGATTTTTGTATTCGCGACCAAATTCTTCATTTTCTTGATCCAAAACTAGATTTTTGTATTCGCGACCAAATTCTTCATTTTCTTGATCCAAAACTAGATTTTTGTATTCGCCACGCAGTACTTGACTTTCTTGATCCAAAACTAGATTTTTGTATTCGCGACCAAATTCTTCATTTTCTTGATCCAAAACTAGATTTTTGTATTCGCCACGCAGTTCTTGACTTTCTTGATCCAAAACTAGATTTTTGTATTCGCGACCAAATTCTTGATTTTCTTGATCCAAAACTAGATTTTTGTATTCGCGACCAAATTCTTGATTTTCTTGATCCAAAACTAGATTTTTGTATTCGCGACCAAATTCTTCATTTTCTTGATCCAAAACTAATTTTTTGTTTTCGCGACCAAATGCTTGATTTCCTTGATCCAAAACTAGATTTTTGTATTCGCCACGCAGTTCTTGATTTTCTTGATCCAAAACTAGATTTTTGTATTCGCGACCAAATTCTTGATTTTCTTGATCCAAAACTAGATTTTTGTATTCGCGACCAAATTCTTGATTTTCTTGATCCAAAACTAGATTTTTGTATTCGCGACCAAATTCTTGATTTTCTTGATCCAAAACTAGATTTTTGTATTCGCGACCAAATTCTTGATTTTCTTGATCCAAAACTAGATTTTTGTATTCGCGACCAAATTCTTGATTTTCTTGATCCAAAACTAGATTTTTGTATTCGCGACCAAGTTCTTCATTTTCTTGATCCAAAACTAGATTTTTGTATTCGCCACGCAGTACTTGACTTTCTTGATCCAAAACTAGATTTTTGTATTCGCGACAAAATTCTTGATTTTCTTGATCCAAAACTACATTTTTGTATTCGCCACGCAGTTCTTGATTTGCTTGATCGAAAACTAGATTTTTGTATTCGCCACGGAGTTCTTGACTTGCTTGATCCAAAACTAGATTTTTGTATTCGCCACGCAGTTCATGATTTCCTTGATCCAAAACTAGATTTTTGTATTCGCGACCAAATTCTTCATTTTCTTGATCCAAAACTAGATTTTTGTATTCGCCACGCAGTACTTGACTTTCTTGATCCAAAACTAGATTTTTGTATTCGCGACAAAATTCTTGATTTTCTTGATCCAAAACTAGATTTTTGTATTCGCGACCAAATTCTTGATTTTCTTGATCAAAAACTAGATTTTTGTATTCGCCACGCAGTACTTGACTTTCTTGATCCAAAACTAGATTTTTGTATTCGCCACGCAGTTCTTGACTTTGTTGATCCAAAACTAGATTTTTGTATGCGCGACCAAATTCTTGATTTTCTTGATCCAAAACTACATTTTTGTATTCGCAACGCAGTTCTTGATTTTCTTGATCCAAAACTAGATTTTTGTATTCGCCACGCAGTTCTTGATTTTCTTGATCCAAAACTAGTTTTTTGTTTTCGCGACCAAATTCTTGATTTTCTTGATCCAAAACTAGATTTTTGTATTCGCCACGCAGTTCATGATTTCCTTGATCCAAAACTAGATTTTTGTATTCGCGACCAAATTCTTGATTTGCTTGATCCAAAACTAGATTTTTGTATTCGCGACCAAATTCTTGATTTCCTTGATCCAAAACTAGATTTTTGTATTCGCGACCAAATTCTTGATTTTCTTGATCCAAAACTAGATTTTTCTATTCGCGACCAAATTCTTGATTTTCTTGATCCAAAACTAGATTTTTGTATTCGCGACCAAATTCTTGATTTTCTTGATCCAAAACTAGATTTTTGTATTAGCGACCAAATTCTTGATTTTCTTCATCCAAAACTAGATTTTTGTATTCGCGACCAAATTCTTCATTTTCTTGATCCAAAACTAGATTTTTGTATTCGCCACGCAGTACTTGACTTTCTTGATCCAAAACTAGATTTTTGTACTCGCGACAAAATTCTTGATTTTCTTGATCCAAAACTAGATTTTTGTATTCGCGACCAAATTCTTGATTTTCTTGATCCAAAACTAGATTTTTGTATTCGCGACCAAATTCTTGATTTTCTTGATCAAAAACTAGATTTTTGTATTCGCCACGCAGTACTTGACTTTCTTGATCGAAAACTAGATTTTTGTATTCGCGACCAAATTCTTGATTTTCTTGATCCAAAACTAGATTTTTGTATTCGCGACCAAATTCTTCATTTTCTTGATCCAAAACTAGATTTTTGTATTCGCCACGCAGTACTTGACTTTCTTGATCCAAAACTAGATTTTTGTATTCGCCACGCAGTTCTTGACTTTCTTGATCCAAAACTAGATTTTTGTATTCGCGACCAAATTCTTGATTTTCTTGATCCAAAACTAGATTTTTGTATTCGCCACGCAGTTCTTGACTTTCTTGATCCAAAACTAGATTTTTGTATTCGCGACCAAATTCTTGATTTTCTTGATCCAAAACTAGATTTTTGTATTCGCGACCAAATTCTTGATTTTCTTGATCCAAAACTAGATTTTTGTATTCGCGACCAAATTCTTCATTTTCTTGATCCAAAACTAGATTTTTGTATTCGCGACCAAATTCTTCATTTTCTTGATCCAAAACTAGATTTTTGTATTCGCCACGCAGTACTTGACTTTCTTGATCCAAAACTAGATTTTTGTATTCGTGACAAAATTCTTGATTTTCTGGATCCAAAACTACATTTTTGTATTCGCCACGCAGTTCTTGATTTGCTTGATCTAAAACTAGATTTTTGTATTCGCCACGTAGTTCTTGACTTGCTTGATCCAAAACTAGATTTTTGTATTCGCCACGCAGTTCATGATTTCCTTGATCCAAAACTAGATTTTTGTATTCGCGACCAAATTCTTGATTTTCTTGATCCAAAACTAGATTTTTGTATTCGCGACCAAATTCTTGATTTTCTTGATCCAAAACAAGATTTTTGTATTCGCGACCAAATTCTAGATTTTCTTGATCCAAAACTAGATTTTTGTATTCGCCACGCAGTTCATGATTTCCTTGATCCAAAACTAGATTTTTGTATTCGCGACCAAATTCTTGATTTGCTTGATCCAAAACTAGATTTTTGTATTCGCGACCAAATTCTTGATTTTCTTGATCCAAAACTAGTTTTTTGTTTTCGCGACCAAATTCTTCATTTTCTTGATCCAAAACTAGATTTTTGTATTCGCCACGCAGTTCTTGACTTTCTTGATCCAAAACTAGATTTTTGTATTCGCGACGCAGTACTTGACTTTCTTGATCCAAAACTAGATTTTTGTACTCGCGACAAAATTCTTGATTTTCTTGATCCAAAACTAGATTTTTGTATTCGCGACCAAATTCTTGATTTTCTTGATCCAAAACTAGATTTTTGTATTCGCGACCAAATTCTTGATTTTCTTGATCAAAAACTAGATTTTTGTATTCGCCACGCAGTACTTGACTTTCTTGATCCAAAACTAGATTTTTGTATTCGCGACCAAATTCTTGATTTTCTTGATCCAAAACTAGATTTTTGTATTCGCGACCAAATTCTTCATTTTCTTGATCCAAAACTAGATTTTTGTATTCGCGACCAAATTCTTGATTTTCTTGATCAAAAACTAGATTTTTGTATTCGCCACGCAGTACTTGACTTTCTTGATCCAAAACTAGATTTTTGTATTCGCGACCAACTTCTTGATTTTCTTGATCCAAAACTAGATTTTTGTATTCGCGACCAAATTCTTCATTTTCTTGATCCAAAACTAGTTTTTTGTTTTCGCGACCAAATGCTTGATTTCCTTGATCCAAAACTAGATTTTTGTATTCGCCACGCAGTTCTTGATTTTCTTGATCCAAAACTAGATTTTTGTATTCGCGACCAAATTCTTGATTTTCTTGATCCAAAACTAGATTTTTGTATTCGCCACGCAGTACTTGACTTTCTTGATCCAAAACTAGATTTTTGTATTCGCGACCAACTTCTTGATTTTCTTGATCCAAAACTAGATTTTTGTATTCGCGACCAAATTCTTCATTTTCTTGATCCAAAACTAGATTTTTGTATTCGCGACCAAATTCTTGATTTTCTTGATCCAAAACTAGATTTTTGTATTCGCCACGCAGTTCTTGATTTTCTTGATCCAAAACTAGATTTTTGTATTCGCGACCAAATTCTTGATTTTCTTGATCCAAAACTACATTTTTGTATTCGCCACGCAGTTTTTCATTTGCTTGATCGAAAACTAGATTTTTGTATTCGCGATCAAATTCTTGATTTTCTTGATCCAAAACTAGATTTTTGTATTCGCCACGCAGTTCTTGATTTTCTTGATCCAAAACTAGATTTTTGTATTCGCGACCAAATTCTTCATTTTCTTGATCCAAAACTAGATTTTTGTATTCGCCACGCAGTTCTTGACTTTCTTGATCCAAAACTAGATTTTTGTATTCGCGACCAAATTCTTGATTTTCTTGATCCAAAACTAGATATTTGTATTCGCGACCAAATTCTTGATTTTCTTGATCCAAAACTAGATTTTTGTATTCGCGACCAAATTCTTGATTTTCTTGATCCAAAACTAGATTTTTGTATTCGCGACCAAATTCTTGATTTTCTTGATCCAAAACTAGATTTTTGTATTCGCGACCAAATTCTTGATTTTCTTGATCCAAAACTAGATTTTTGTATTCGCGACCAAGTTCTTCATTTTCTTGATCCAAAACTAGATTTTTGTATTCGCCACGCAGTACTTGACTTTCTTGATCCAAAACTAGATTTTTGTATTCGCGACAAAATTCTTGATTTGCTTGATCCAAAACTACATTTTTGTATTCGCCACGCAGTTCTTGATTTGCTTGATCTAAAACTAGATTTTTGTATTCGCCACGTAGTTCTTGACTTGCTTGATCCAAAACTAGATTTTTGTATTCGCCACGCAGTTCATGATTTCCTTGATCCAAAACTAGATTTTTGTATTCGCGACCAAATTCTTGATTTTCTTGATCAAAACTAGATTTTTGTATTCGCGACCAAATTCTTGATTTTCTTGATCCAAAACTAGTTTTTTGTTTTCGCGACCAAATGCTTGATTTCCTTGATCCAAAACTAGATTTTTGTATTCGCCACGCAGTTCTTGATTTTCATGATCCAAAACTAGATTTTGGTATTCGCGACCAAATTCTTCATTTTCTTCATCCAAAACTAGATTTTTGTATTCGCCACGCAGTTCTTGACTTTCTTGATCCAAAACTAGATTTTTGTATTCGCGACCAAATTCTTGATTTTCTTGATCCAAAACTACATTTTTGTATTCGCAACGCAGTTCTTGATTTTCTTGATCCAAAACTAGATTTTTGTATTCGCCACGCAGTTCTTGATTTTCTTGATCCAAAACTAGTTTTTTGTTTTCGCGACCAAATTCTTGATTTTCTTGATCCAAAACTAGATTTTTGTATTCGCCACGCAGTTCATGATTTCCTTGATCCAAAACTAGATTTTTGTATTCGCGACCAAATTCTTGATTTGCTTGATCCAAAACTAGATTTTTGTATTCGCGACCAAATTCTTGATTTCCTTGATCCAAAACTAGATTTTTGTATTCGCGACCAAATTCTTGATTTTCTTGATCCAAAACTAGATTTTTGTATTCGCGACCAAATTCTTGATTTTCTTGATCCAAAACTAGTTTTTTGTTTTCGCGACCAAATGCTTGATTTCCTTAATCCAAAACTAGATTTTTGTATTCGCCACGCATTTCTTGATTTTCATGATCCAAAACTAGATTTTTGTATTCGCGACCAAATTCTTCATTTTCTTCATCCAAAACTAGATTTTTGTATTCGCCACGTAGTTCTTGACTTTCTTGATCCAAAACTAGATTTTTGTATTCGCGACCAAATTCTTGATTTTCTTGATCCAAAACTACATTTTTGTATTCGCAACGCAGTTCTTGATTTTCTTGATCCAAAACTAGATTTTTGTATTCGCCACGCAGTTCTTGATTTTCTTGATCCAAAACTAGTTTTTTGTTTTCGCGACCAAATTCTTGATTTTCTTGATCCAAAACTAGATTTTTGTATTCGCGACCAAATTCTTGATTTTCTTGATCCAAAACTGGATTTTTGTATTCGCGACCAAATTCTTGATTTTCTTGATTCAAAACTCGATTTTTGTATTCGCGACCAAATTCTTGATTTTCTTGATCCAAAACTAGATTTTTGTATTCGCGACCAAATTCTTCATTTTCTTGATCCAAAACTAGAATTTTGTATTCGCGACCAAATTCTTGATTTTCTTGATCCAAAACTAGATTTTTGTATTCGCGACCAAATTCTTCATTTTCTTGATCCAAAACTAGTTTTTTGTTTTCGCGACCAAATGCTTGATTTCCTTTATCCAAAACTAGATTTTTGTATTCGCCACGCAGTTCTTGATTTTCTTGATCCAAAACTAGATTTTTGTATTCGCGACCAAATTCTTGATTTTCTTGATCCAAAACTAGATTTTTGTATTCGCGACCAAATTCTTCATTTTCTTGATCCAAAACTAGTTTTTTGTTTTCGCGACCAAATGCTTGATTTCCTTTATCCAAAACTAGATTTTTGTATTCGCCACGCAGTTCTTGACTTTCTTGATCCAAAACTAGATTTTTGTATTCGCGACCAAATTCTTGATTTTCTTGATCCAAAACTAGATTTTTGTATTCGCGACCAAATTCTTGATTTTATTGATCCAAAACTAGATTTTTGTATTCGCGACCAAATTCTTGATTTTATTGATCCAAAACTAGATTTTTGTATTCGCGACCAAATTCTTGATTTTCTTGATCCAAAACTAGATTTTTGTATTCGCGACCAAATTCTTCATTTTCTTGATCCAAAACTAGATTTTTGTATTCGCCACGCAGTACTTGACTTTCTTGATCCAAAACTAGATTTTTGTATTCGCGACAAAATTCTTGATTTTCTTGATCCAAAACTACATTTTTGTATTCGCCACGCAGTTCTTGAGTTGCTTGATCTAAAACTAGATTTTTGTATTCGCCACGTAGTTCTTGACTTGCTTGATCCAAAACTAGATTTTTGTATTCGCGACCAAATTTTTGATTTCCTTGATCCAAAACTAGATTTTTGTATTCGCGACCAAATTCTTAATTTTCTTGATCCAAAACTAGATTTTTCTATTCGCGATCAAATTCTTGATTTTCTTGATCCAAAACTAGATTTTTGTATTCGCGACCAAATTCTTGATTTTCTTGATCCAAAACTAGTTTTTTGTTTTTGTGACCTAATGCTTGATTTCCTTGATCCAAAACTAGATTTTTGTATTCGCCACGCAGTTCATGATTTCCTTGATCCAAAACTAGATTTTTGTATTCGCGACCAAATTCTTGATTTTCTTGATCCAAAACTAGATTTTGGTATTCGCGACCAAATTCTTGATTTTCTTGATCCAAAACTAGATTTTTGTATTCGCGACCAAATTCTTGATTTTCTTGATCCAAAACTAGATTTTTGTATTCGCGACCAAATTCTTCATTTTCTTGATCCAAAACTAGATTTTTGTATTCGCGACCAAATTCTTGATTTTCTTGATCCAAAACTAGATTTTTGTATTCGCGACCAAATTCTTGATTTTATTGATCCAAAACTAGATTTTTGTATTCGCGACCAAATTCTTGATTTTCTTGATCCAAAACTAGATTTTTGTATTCGCGACCATATTCTTGATTTTCTTGATCCAAAACTAGATTTTTGTATTCGCGACCAAATTCTTCATTTTCTTGATCCAAAACTAGATTTTTGTATTCGCCACGCAGTACTTGACTTTCTTGATCCAAAACTAGATTTTTGTATTCGCGACAAAATTCTTGATTTTCTTGATCCAAAACTACATTTTTGTATTCGCCACGCAGTTCTTGAGTTGCTTGATCTAAAACTAGATTTTTGTATTCGCCACGTAGTTCTTGACTTGCTTGATCCAAAACTAGATTTTTGTATTCGCGACCAAATTTTTGATTTCCTTGATCCAAAACTAGATTTTTGTATTCGCGACCAAATTCTTATTTCTTGATCCAAAACTAGATTTTTGTATTCGCGACCAAATTCTTGATTTTCTTGATCCAAAACTAGATTTTTGTATTCGCGACCAAATTCTTGATTTTCTTGATCCAAAACTAGTTTTTTGTTTTTGTGACCTAATGCTTGATTTCCTTGATCCAAAACTAGATTTTTGTATTCGCCACGCAGTTCATGATTTCCTTGATCCAAAACTAGATTTTTGTATTCGCGACCAAATTCTTGATTTTCTTGATCCAAAACTAGATTTTGGTATTCGCGACCAAATTCTTGATTTTCTTGATCCAAAACTAGATTTTTGTATTCGCGACCAAATTCTTGATTTTCTTGATCCAAAAGTAGATTTTTGTATGAGCGACCAAATTCTTCATTTTCTTGATCCAAAACTAGATTTTTGTATTCGCCACGCAGTTCTTGATTTCCTTGATCCAAAACTAGATTTTTGTATTCGCCACGCAGTTCATGATTTCCTTGATCCAAAACTAGATTTTTGTATTCGCGACCAAATTCTTGATTTGCTTGATCCAAAACTAGATTTTTGTATTCGCGACCAAATTCTTGATTTCCTTGATCCAAAACTAGATTTTTGTATTCGCGACCAAATTCTTGATTTTCTTGATCCAAAACTAGATTTTTGTATTCGCGACCAAATTCTTGATTTTCTTGATCCAAAACTAGTTTTTTGTTTTCGCGACCAAATGTTTGATTTCCTTGATCCAAAACTAGATTTTTGTATTCGCCACGCATTTCTTGATTTTCATGATCCAAAACTAGATTTTTGTATTCGCGACCAAATTCTTCATTTTCTTCATCCAAAACTAGATTTTTGTATTCGCCACGTAGTTCTTGACTTTCTTGATCCAAAACTAGATTTTTGTATTCGCGACCAAATTCTTGATTTTCTTGATCCAAAACTACATTTTTGTATTCGCCACGCAGTTTTTCATTTGCTTGATCGAAAACTAGATTTTTGTATTCGCGATCAAATTCTTGATTTTCTTGATCCAAAACTAGATTTTTGTATTCGCCACGCAGTTCTTGATTTTCTTGATCCAAAACTAGATTTTTGTATTCGCGACCAAATTCTTGATTTTCTTGATCCAAAACTGGATTTTTGTATTCGCGACCAAATTCTTGATTTTCTTGATTCAAAACTCGATTTTTGTATTCGCGACCAAATTCTTGATTTTCTTGATCCAAAACTAGATTTTTGTATTCGCGACCAAATTCTTCATTTTCTTGATCCAAAACTAGAATTTTGTATTCGCGACCAAATTCTTGATTTTCTTGATCCAAAACTAGATTTTTGTATTCGCGACCAAATTCTTCATTTTCTTGATCCAAAACTAGTTTTTTGTTTTCGCGACCAAATGCTTGATTTCCTTTATCCAAAACTAGATTTTTGTATTCGCCACGCAGTTCTTGATTTTCTTGATCCAAAACTAGATTTTTGTATTCGCGACCAAATTCTTGATTTTCTTGATCCAAAACTAGATTTTTGTATTCGCGACCAAATTCTTGATTTTCTTGATCCAAAACTAGATTTTTGTATTCGCGACCAAATTTTTGATTTTCTTGATCCAAAACTAGATTTTTGTATTCGCGACCAAATTCTTGATTTTATTGATCCAAAACTAGATTTTTGTATTCGCGACCAAATTCTTGATTTTCTTGATCCAAAACTAGATTTTTGTATTCGCGACCAAATTCTTCATTTTCTTGATCCAAAACTAGATTTTTGTATTCGCCACGCAGTACTTGACTTTCTTGATCCAAAACTAGATTTTTGTATTCGCGACAAAATTCTTGATTTTCTTGATCCAAAACTACATTTTTGTATTCGCCACGCAGTTCTTGAGTTGCTTGATCTAAAACTAGATTTTTGTATTCGCCACGTAGTTCTTGACTTGCTTGATCCAAAACTAGATTTTTGTATTCGCGACCAAATTTTTGATTTCCTTGATCCAAAACTAGATTTTTGTATTCGCGACCAAATTCTTAATTTTCTTGATCCAAAACTAGATTTTTCTATTCGCGATCAAATTCTTGATTTTCTTGATCCAAAACTAGATTTTTGTATTCGCGACCAAATTCTTGATTTTCTTGATCCAAAACTAGTTTTTTGTTTTTGTGACCTAATGCTTGATTTCCTTGATCCAAAACTAGATTTTTGTATTCGCCACGCAGTTCATGATTTCCTTGATCCAAAACTAGATTTTTGTATTCGCGACCAAATTCTTGATTTTCTTGATCCAAAACTAGATTTTGGTATTCGCGACCAAATTCTTGATTTTCTTGATCCAAAACTAGATTTTTGTATTCGCGACCAAATTCTTGATTTTCTTGATCCAAAACTAGATTTTTGTATTCGCGACCAAATTCTTCATTTTCTTGATCCAAAACTAGATTTTTGTATTCGCGACCAAATTCTTGATTTTCTTGATCCAAAACTAGATTTTTGTATTCGCGACCAAATTCTTGATTTTATTGATCCAAAACTAGATTTTTGTATTCGCGACCAAATTCTTGATTTTCTTGATCCAAAACTAGATTTTTGTATTCGCGACCAAATTCTTGATTTTCTTGATCCAAAACTAGATTTTTGTATTCGCGACCAAATTCTTCATTTTCTTGATCCAAAACTAGATTTTTGTATTCGCCACGCAGTACTTGACTTTCTTGATCCAAAACTAGATTTTTGTATTCGCGACAAAATTCTTGATTTTCTTGATCCAAAACTACATTTTTGTATTCGCCACGCAGTTCTTGAGTTGCTTGATCTAAAACTAGATTTTTGTATTCGCCACGTAGTTCTTGACTTGCTTGATCCAAAACTAGATTTTTGTATTCGCGACCAAATTTTTGATTTCCTTGATCCAAAACTAGATTTTTGTATTCGCGACCAAATTCTTATTTCTTGATCCAAAACTAGATTTTTCTATTCGCGACCAAATTCTTGATTTTCTTGATCCAAAACTAGATTTTTGTATTCGCGACCAAATTCTTGATTTTCTTGATCCAAAACTAGTTTTTTGTTTTTGTGACCTAATGCTTGATTTCCTTGATCCAAAACTAGATTTTTGTATTCGCCACGCAGTTCATGATTTCCTTGATCCAAAACTAGATTTTTGTATTCGCGACCAAATTCTTGATTTTCTTGATCCAAAACTAGATTTTGGTATTCGCGACCAAATTCTTGATTTTCTTGATCCAAAACTAGATTTTTGTATTCGCGACCAAATTCTTGATTTTCTTGATCCAAAACTAGATTTTTGTATGAGCGACCAAATTCTTCATTTTCTTGATCCAAAACTAGATTTTTGTATTCGCCACGCAGTTCTTGAATTTCTTGATCCAAAACTAGATTTTTGTATTCGCGACCAAATTCTTCATTTTCTTGATCCAAAACTAGATTTTTGTATTCGCCACGCAGTTCTTGACTTTCTTGATCCAAAACTAGATTTTTGTATTCGCGACCAAATTCTTCATTTTCTTGATCCAACACTAGATTTTTGTATTCGCCACGCAGTTCTTGACTTTCTTGATCCAAAACTAGATTTTTGTATTCGCGACCAAATTCTTGATTTTCTTGATCCAAAACTAGATTTTTGTATTCGCGTCCAAATTCTTGATTTTCTTGATCCAAAACAAGATTTTTGTATTCGGGACCAAATTCTTGATTTGCTTGATCCAAAACTAGATTTTTGTATTCGCGACCAAATTCTTGATTTCCTTGATCCAAAACTAGATTTTTGTATTCGCGACCAAATTCTTCATTTTCTTGATCCAAAACAAGATTTTTGTATTCGCGACCAAATTCTAGATTTTCTTGATCCAAAACTAGATTTTTGTATTCGCGACCAAATTCTTGATTTTCTTGATCCAAAACTAGATTTTTGTATTCGCGACCAAATTCTTCATTTTCTTGATCCAAAACTAGATTTTTGTATTCGCGACCAAATTCTTCATTTTCTTGATCCAAAACTAGATTTTTGTATTCGCGACCAAATTCTTCATTTTCTTGATCCAAAACTAGATTTTTGTATTCGCCACGCAGTACTTGACTTTCTTGATCCAAAACTAGATTTTTGTATTCGCGACAAAATTCTTGATTTTCTGGATCCAAAACTACATTTTTGTATTCGCCACGCAGTTCTTGATTTGCTTGATCTAAAACTAGATTTTTGTATACGCCACGTAGTTGTTGACTTGCTTGATCCAAAACTAGATTTTTGTATTCGCCACGCAGTTCATGATTTCCTTGATCCAAAACTAGATTTTTGTATTCGCGACCAAATTCTTGATTTTCTTGATCCAAAACTAGATTTTTGTATTCGCGACCAAATTCTTGATTTTCTTGATCCAAAACAAGATTTTTGTATTCGCGACCAAATTCTAGATTTTCTTGATCCAAAACTAGATTTTTGTATTCGCCACGCAGTTCATGATTTCCTTGATCCAAAACTAGATTTTTGTATTCGCGACCAAATTCTTGATTTGCTTGATCCAAAACTAGATTTTTGTATTCGCGACCAAATTCTTGATTTTCTTGATCCAAAACTAGTTTTTTTTTTTCGCGACCAAATTCTTTATTTTCTTGATCCAAAACTAGATTTTTGTATTCGCCACGCAGTTCTTGACTTTCTTGATCCAAAACTAGATTTTTGTATTCGCGACCAAATTCTTGATTTTCTTGATCCAAAACTAGATTTTTGTATTCGCCACGCAGTTCTTGATTTTCTTGATCCAAAACTAGTTTTTTGTATTCGCCACGCAGTTCTTGATTTTCTTGATCCAAAACTAGATTTTTGTATTCGCGACCAAATTCTTCATTTTCTTGATCCAAAACTAGATTTTTGTATTCGCCACGCAGTTCTTGACTTTCTTGATCCAAAACTAGATTTTTGTATTCGCGACCAAATTCTTGATTTTCTAGATCCAAAATTAGATTTTTCTATTCGCGACCAAATTCTTGATTTTCTTGATCCAAAACTAGATTTTTGTATTCGCGACCAAATTCTTGATTTTCTTGATCCAAAACTAGATTTTTGTATTAGCGACCAAATTCTTGATTTTCTTGATCCAAAACTAGATTTTTGTATTCGCGACCAAATTCTTCATTTTCTTGATCCAAAACTAGATTTTTGTATTCGCCACGCAGTACTTGACTTTCTTGATCCAAAACTAGATGTTTGTATTCGCGACAAAATTCTTGATTTTCTTGATCCAAAACTAGATTTTTGTATTCGCGACCAAATTCTTGATTTTCTTGATCCAAAACTAGATTTTTGTATTCGCGACCAAATTCTTGATTTTCTTGATCCAAAACTAGATTTTTGTATTCGCGACCAAATTCTTGATTTGCTAGATCCAAAACTAGATTTTTGTATTCGCGACCAAATTCTTGATTTGCTTGATCCAAAACTAGATTTTTGTATTCGCGACCAAATTCTTGATTTTCTTGATCCAAAACTACAGTTTTGTATTCGCCACGCAGTTCTTGATTTTCTTGATCCAAAACTAGATTTTTGTATTCGCCACGCAGTTCTTGATTTTCTTGATCCAAAACTAGATTTTTGTATTCGCGACCAAATTCTTCATTTTCTTGATCCAAAACTAGATTTTTGTATTCGCCACGCAGTTCTTGACTTTCTTGATCCAAAACTAGATTTTTGTATTCGCGACAAAATTCTTGATTTTCTTGATCCAAAACTAGATTTTTCTATTCGCGACCAAATTCTTGATTTTCTTGATCCAAAACTAGATTTTTGTATTCGCGACCAAATTCTTGATTTTCTTGATCCAAAACTAGATTTTTGTATTAGCGACCAAATTCTTGATTTTCTTGATCCAAAACTAGATTTTTGTATTCGCGACCAAATTCTTCATTTTCTTGATCCAAAACTAGATTTTTGTATTCGCCACGCAGTACTTGACTTTCTTGATCCAAAACTAGATTTTTGTATTCGCGACAAAATTCTTGATTTTCTTGATCCAAAACTAGATTTTTGTATTCGCGACCAAATTCTTGATTTGCTTGATCCAAAACTAGATTTTTGTATTCGCGACCAAATTCTTGATTTCCTTGATCCAAAACTAGATTTTTGTATTCGCGACCAAATTCTTGATTTTCTTGATCCAAAACTAGATTTTTGTATTCGCGACCAAATTCTTGATTTTCTTGATCCAAAACAAGATTTTTGTATTCGCGACCAAATTCTAGATTTTCTTGATCCAAAACTAGATTTTTGTATTCGCCACGCAGTTCATGATTTCCTTGATCCAAAACTAGATTTTTGTATTCGCGACCAAATTTTTTGATTTGCTTGATCCAAAACTAGATTTTTGTATTCGCGACCAAATTCTTGATTTTCTTGATCCAAAACTAGTTTTTTGTTTTCGCGACCAAATTCTTTATTTTCTTGATCCAAAACTAGATTTTTGTATTCGCCACGCAGTTCTTGACTTTCTTGATCCAAAACTAGATTTTTGTATTCGCGACCAAATTCTTGATTTTCTTGATCGAAAACTAGATTTTTGTATTCGCCACGCAGTTCTTGATTTTCTTGATCCAAAACTAGTTTTTTGTATTCGCCACGCAGTTCTTGATTTTCTTGATCCAAAACTAGATTTTTGTATTCGCGACCAAATTCTTCATTTTCTTGATCCAAAACTAGATTTTTGTATTCGCCACGCAGTTCTTGACTTTCTTGATCCAAAACTAGATTTTTGTATTCGCGACCAAATTCTTGATTTTCTAGATCCAAAACTAGATTTTTCTATTCGCGACCAAATTCTTGATTTTCTTGATCCAAAACTAGATTTTTGTATTCGCGACCAAATTCTTGATTTTCTTGATCCAAAACTAGATTTTTGTATTAGCGACCAAATTCTTGATTTTCTTGATCCAAAACTAGATTTTTGTATTCGCGACCAAATTCTTCATTTTCTTGATCCAAAACTAGATTTTTGTATTCGCCACGCAGTACTTGACTTTCTTGATCCAAAACTAGATGTTTGTATTCGCGACAAAATTCTTGATTTTCTTGATCCAAAACTAGATTTTTGTATTCGCGACCAAATTCTTGATTTTCTTGATCCAAAACTAGATTTTTGTATTCGCGACCAAATTCTTGATTTTCTTGATCCAAAACTAGATTTTTGTATTCGCGACCAAATTCTTGATTTGCTTGATCCAAAACTAGATTTTTGTATTCGCGACCAAATTCTTGATTTGCTTGATCCAAAACTAGATTTTTGTATTCGCGACCAAATTCTTGATTTTCTTGATCCAAAACTACAGTTTTGTATTCGCCACGCAGTTCTTGATTTTCTTGATCCAAAACTAGATTTTTGTATTCGCCACGCAGTTCTTGATTTTCTTGATCCAAAACTAGATTTTTGTATTCGCGACCAAATTCTTCATTTTCTTGATCCAAAACTAGATTTTTGTATTCGCCACGCAGTTCTTGACTTTCTTGATCCAAAACTAGATTTTTGTATTCGCGACAAAATTCTTGATTTTCTTGATCCAAAACTAGATTTTTCTATTCGCGACCAAATTCTTGATTTTCTTGATCCAAAACTAGATTTTTGTATTCGCGACCAAATTCTTGATTGTCTTGATCCAAAACTAGATTTTTGTATTAGCGACCAAATTCTTGATTTTCTTGATCCAAAACTAGATTTTTGTATTCGCGACCAAATTCTTCATTTTGTTGATCCAAAACTAGATTTTTGTATTCGCCACGCAGTACTTGACTTTCTTGATCCAAAACTAGATTTTTGTATTCGCGACAAAATTCTTGATTTTCTTGATCCAAAACTAGATTTTTGTATTCGCGACCAAATTCTTGATTTGCTTGATCCAAAACTAGATTTTTGTATTCGCGACCAAATTCTTGATTTCCTTGATCCAAAACTAGATTTTTGTATTCGCGACCAAATTCTTGATTTTCTTGATCCAAAACTAGATTTTTGTATTCGCGACCAAATTCTTGATTTTCTTGATCCAAAACAAGATTTTTGTATTCGCGACCAAATTCTAGATTTTCTTGATCCAAAACTAGATTTTTGTATTCGCCACGCAGTTCATGATTTCCTTGATCCAAAACTAGATTTTTGTATTCGCGACCAAATTCTTGATTTGCTTGATCCAAAACTAGATTTTTGTATTCGCGACCAAATTCTTGATTTTCTTGATCCAAAACTAGTTTTTTGTTTTCGCGACCAAATTCTTTATTTTCTTGATCCAAAACTAGATTTTTGTATTCGCCACGCAGTTCTTGACTTTCTTGATCCAAAACTAGATTTTTGTATTCGCGACCAAATTCTTGATTTTCTTGATCCAAAACTACATTTTTGTATTCGCCACGCAGTTCTTGATTTTCTTGATCCAAAACTAGATTTTTGTATTCGCCACGCAGTTCTTGATTTTCTTGATCCAAAACTAGATTTTTGTATTCGCGACCAAATTCTTCATTTTCTTGATCCAAAACTAGATTTTTGTATTCGCCACGCAGTTCTTGACTTTCTTGATCCAAAACTAGATTTTTGTATTCGCGACAAAATTCTTGATTTTCTTGATCCAAAACTAGATTTTTCTATTCGCGACCAAATTCTTGATTTTCTTGATCCAAAACTAGATTTTTGTATTCGCGACCAAATTCTTGATTTTCTTGATCCAAAACTAGATTTTTGTATTAGCGACCAAATTCTTGATTTTCTTGATCCAAAACTAGATTTTTGTATTCGCGACCAAATTCTTCATTTTCTTGATCCAAAACTAGATTTTTGTATTTGCCACGCAGTACTTGACTTTCTTGATCCAAAACTAGATTTTTGTATTCGCGACAAAATTCTTGATTTTCTTGATCCAAAACTAGATTTTTGTATTCGCGACCAAATTCTTGATTTTCTTGATCCAAAACTAGATTTTTGTATTGGCGACCAAATTCTTGATTTTCTTGATCCAAAACTAGATTTTTGTATTCGAGACCAAATTCTTGATTTTCTTGATCAAAAACTAGATTTTTGTATTCGCCACGCAGTACTTGACTTTCTTGATCCAAAACTAGATTTTTGTATTCGCGACCAACTTCTTGATTTTCTTGATCCAAAACTAGATTTTTGTATTCGCGACCAAATTCTTGATTTTCTTGATCCAAAACTAGATTTTTGTATTCGCGACCAAATTCTTGATTTTCTTGATCCAAAACTAGAATTTTGTATTCGCGACCAAATTCTTGATTTTCTTGATCCAAAACTAGATTTTTGTATTCGCGACCAAATTCTTCATTTTCTTGATCCAAAACTAGTTTTTTGTTTTCGCGACCAAATGCTTGATTTCCTTTATCCAAAACTAGATTTTTGTATTCGCCACGCAGTTCTTGATTTTCTTGATCCAAAACTAGATTTTTGTATTCGCGACCAAATTCTTGATTTTCTTGATCCAAAACTAGATTTTTGTATTCGCGACCAAATTCTTGATTTTCTTGATCCAAAACTAGATTTTTGTATTCGCGACCAAATTCTTGATTTTCTTGATCCAAAACTAGATTTTTGTATTCGCGACCAAATTCTTCATTTTCTTGATCCAAAACTAGATTTTTGTATTCGCCACGCAGTACATGACTTTCTTGATCCAAAACTAGATTTTTATATTCGCGACAAAATTCTTGATTTTCTTGATCCAAAACTACATTTTTGTATTCGCCACGCAGTTCTTGAGTTGCTTGATCTAAAACTAGATTTTTGTATTCGCCACGTAGTTCTTGACTTGCTTGATCCAAAACTAGATTTTTGTATTCGCCACGCAGTTCATGATTTCCTTGATCCAAAACTAGATTTTTGTATTCGCGACCAAATTCTTGATTTTCTTGATCCAAAACTAGATTTTTGTATTCGCGACCAAATTCTTGATTTTCTTGATCCAAAACTAGTTTTTTGTTTTCGCGACCAAATGCTTGATTTCCTTGATCCAAAACTAGATTTTTGTATTCGCCACGCAGTTCTTGATTTTCATGATCCAAAACTAGATTTTTGTATTCGCGACCAAATTCTTCATTTTCTTGATCCAAAACTAGATTTTTGTATTCGCCACGCAGTTCTTGACTTTCTTGATCCAAAACTAGATTTTTGTATTCGCGACCAAATTCTTGATTTTCTTGATCCAAAACTACATTTTTGTATTCGCCATGCAGTTCTTGATTTTCTTGATCCAAAACTAGATTTTTGTATTCGCCACGCAGTTCTTGATTTTCTTGATCCAAAACTAGATTTTTGTATTCGCGACCAAATTCTTCATTTTCTTGATCCAAAACTAGATTTTTGTATTCGCCACGCAGTTCTTGACTTTCTTGATCCAAAACTAGATTTTTGTATTCGCGACAAAATTCTTGATTTTCTTGATCCAAAACTAGATTTTTCTATTCGCGACCAAATTCTTGATTTTCTTGATCCAAAACTAGATTTTTGTATTCGCGACCAAATTCTTGATTTTCTTGATCCAAAACTAGATTTTTGTATTAGCGACCAAATTCTTGATTTTCTTGATCCAAAACTAGATTTTTGTATTCGCCACGCAGTACTTGACTTTCTTGATCCAAAACTAGATTTTTGTATTCGCGACAAAATTCTTGATTTTCTTGATCCAAAACTAGATTTTTGTATTCGCGACCAAATTCTTGACTTTCTTGATCCAAAACTAGATTTTTGTATTCGCGACAAAATTCTTGATTTTCTTGATCCAAAACTAGATTTTTCTATTCGCGACAAAATTCTTGATTTTCTTGATCCAAAACTAGATTTTTGTATTCGCGACCAAATTCTTGATTTTCTTGATCCAAAACTAGATTTTTGTATTAGCGACCAAATTCTTGATTTTCTTGATCCAAAACTAGATTTTTGTATTCACGACCAAATTCTTGATTTTCTTGATCCAAAACTGGATTTTTGTATTCGCCACGCAGTACTTGACTTTCTTGATCCAAAACTAGATTTTTGTATTCGCGACCAACTTCTTGATTTTCTTGATCCAAAACTCGATTTTTGTATTCGCGACCAAATTCTTGATTTTCTTGATCCAAAACTAGAATTTTGTATTCGCGACCAAATTCTTGATTTTCTTGATCCAAAACTAGAATTTTGTATTCGCGACCAAATTCTTGATTTTCTTGATCCAAAACTAGATTTTTGTATTCGCGACCAAATTCTTCATTTTCTTGAACCAAAACTAGTTTTTTGTTTTCGCGACCAAATGCTTGATTTCCTTTATCCAAAACTAGATTTTTGTATTCGCCACGCAGTTCTTGATTTTCTTGATCCAAAACTAGATTTTTGTATTCGCGACCAAATTCTTGATTTTCTTGATCCAAAACTAGATTTTTGTATTCGCGACCAAATTCTTCATTTTCTTGATCCAAAACTAGATTTTTGTATTCGCGACCAAATTCTTGATTTTCTTGATCCAAAACTAGATTTTTGTATTCGCGACCAAATTCTTGATTTTATTGATCCAAAACTAGATTTTTGTATTCGCGACCAAATTCTTGATTTTCTTGATCCAAAACTAGATTTTTGTATTCGCGACCAAATTCTTCATTTTCTTGATCCAAAACTAGATTTTTGTATTCGCCACGCAGTACTTGACTTTCTTGATCCAAAACTAGATTTTTGTATTCGCGACAAAATTCTTGATTTTCTTGATCCAAAACTACATTTTTGTATTCGCCACGCAGTTCTTGAGTTGCTTGATCTAAAACTAGATTTTTGTATTCGCCACGTAGTTCTTGACTTGCTTGATCCAAAACTAGATTTTTGTATTCGCCACGCAGTTCATGATTTCCTTGATCCAAAACTAGATTTTTGTATTCGCGACCAAATTCTTGATTTTCTTGATCCAAAACTAGATTTTTGTATTCGCGACCAAATTCTTGATTTTCTTGATCCAAAACTAGTTTTTTGTTTTCGCGACCAAATGCTTGATTTCCTTGATCCAAAACTAGATTTTTGTATTCGCCACGCAGTTCTTGATTTTCATGATCCAAAACTAGATTTTTGTATTCGCGACCAAATTCTTCATTTTCTTGATCCAAAACTAGATTTTTGTATTCGCCACGCAGTTCTTGACTTTCTTGATCCAAAACTAGATTTTTGTATTCGCGACCAAATTCTTGATTTTCTTGATCCAAAACTACATTTTTGTATTCGCAACGCAGTTCTTGATTTTCTTGATCCAAAACTAGATTTTTGTATTCACCACGCAGTTCTTGATTTTCTTGATCCAAAACTAGTTTTTTGTTTTCGCGACCAAATTCTTGATTTTCTTGATCCAAAACTAGATTTTTGTATTCGCCACGCAGTTCATGATTTCCTTGATCCAAAACTAGATTTTTGTATTCGCGACCAAATTCTTGATTTGCTTGATCCAAAACTAGATTTTTGTATTCGCGACCAAATTCTTGATTTCCTTGATCCAAAACTAGATTTTTGTATTCGCGACCAAATTCTTGATTTTCTTGATCCAAAACTAGATTTTTCTATTCGCGACCAAATTCTTGATTTTTTTGATCCAAAACTAGATTTTTGTATTCGCGACCAAATTCTTGATTTTCTTGATCCAAAACTAGTTTTTTGTTTTTGCGACCTAATGCATGATTTCCTTGATCCAAAACTAGATTTTTGTATTCGCCACGCAGTTCATTATTTCCTTGATCCAAAACTAGATTTTTGTATTCGCGACCAAATTCTTGATTTTCTTGATCCAAAACTAGATTTTGGTATTCGCGACCAAATTCTTGATTTTCTTGATCCAAAACTAGATTTTTGTATTCGCGACCAAATTCTTGATTTTTCTTGATCCAAAACTAGATTTTTGTATTCGCGACCAAATTCTTCATTTTCTTGATCCAAAACTAGATTTTTGTATTCGCCACGCAGTTCTTGAATTTCTTGATCCAAAACTAGATTTTTGTATTCGCGACCAAATTCTTCATTTTCTTGATCCAAAACTAGATTTTTGTATTCGCCACGCAGTTCTTGACTTTCTTGATCCAAAAAACTAGATTTTTGTATTCGCGACCAAATTCTTCATTTTCTTGATCCAACACTAGATTTTTGTATTCGCCACGCAGTTCTTGACTTTCTTGATCCAAAACTAGATTTTTGTATTCGCGACCAAATTCTTGATTTTCTTGATCCAAAACTAGATTTTTGTATTCGCCACGCAGTTCTTGAGTTGCTTGATCTAAAACTAGATTTTTGTATTCGCCACGTAGTTCTTGACTTGCTTGATCCAAAACTAGATTTTTGTATTCGCCACGCAGTTCATGATTTCCTTGATCCAAAACTAGATTTTTGTATTCGCGACCAAATTCTTGATTTTCTTGATCCAAAACTAGATTTTTGTATTCGCGACCAAATTCTTGATTTTCTTGATCCAAAACTAGTTTTTTGTTTTCGCGACCAAATGCTTGATTTCCTTGATCCAAAACTAGATTTTTGTATTCGCCACGCAGTTCTTGATTTTCATGATCCAAAACTAGATTTTTGTATTCGCGACCAAATTCTTTATTTTCTTGATCCAAAACTAGATTTTTGTATTCGCCACGCAGTTCTTGACTTTCTTGATCCAAAACTAGATTTTTGTATTCGCGACCAAATTCTTGATTTTCTTGATCCAAAACTACATTTTTGTATTCGCAACGCAGTTCTTGATTTTCTTGATCCAAAACTAGATTTTTGTATTCACCACGCAGTTCTTGATTTTCTTGATCCAAAACTAGTTTTTTGTTTTCGCGACCAAATTCTTGATTTTCTTGATCCAAAACTAGATTTTTGTATTCGCCACGCAGTTCATGATTTCCTTGATCCAAAACTAGATTTTTGTATTCGCGACCAAATTCTTGATTTGCTTGATCCAAAACTAGATTTTTGTATTCGCGACCAAATTCTTGATTTCCTTGATCCAAAACTAGATTTTTGTATTCGCGACCAAATTCTTGATTTTCTTGATCCAAAACTAGATTTTTCTATTCGCGACCAAATTCTTGTTTTTGTTGATCCAAAACTAGATTTTTGTATTCGCGACCAAATTCTTGATTTTCTTGATCCAAAACTAGTTTTTTGTTTTTGCGACCTAATGCTTGATTTCCTTGATCCAAAACTAGATTTTTGTATTCGCCACGCAGTTCATTATTTCCTTGATCCAAAACTAGATTTTTGTATTCGCGACCAAATTCTTGATTTTCTTGATCCAAAACTAGATTTTGGTATTCGCGACCAAATTCTTGATTTTCTTGATCCAAAACTAGATTTTTGTATTCGCGACCAAATTCTTGATTTTCTTGATCCAAAACTAGATTTTTGTATTCGCGACCAAATTCTTCATTTTCTTGATCCAAAACTAGATTTTTGTATTCGCCACGCAGTTCTTGAATTTCTTGATCCAAAACTAGATTTTTGTATTCGCGACCAAATTCTTCATTTTCTTGATCCAAAACTAGATTTTTGTATTCGCCACGCAGTTCTTGACTTTCTTGATCCAAAAAACTAGATTTTTGTATTCGCGACCAAATTCTTCATTTTCTTGATCCAACACTAGATTTTTGTATTCGCCACGCAGTTCTTGACTTTCTTGATCCAAAACTAGATTTTTGTATTCGCGACCAAATTCTTGATTTTCTTGATCCAAAACTAGATTTTTGTATTCGCCACGCAGTTCTTGAGTTGCTTGATCTAAAACTAGATTTTTGTATTCGCCACGTAGTTCTTGACTTGCTTGATCCAAAACTAGATTTTTGTATTCGCCACGCAGTTCATGATTTCCTTGATCCAAAACTAGATTTTTGTATTCGCGACCAAATTCTTGATTTTCTTGATCCAAAACTAGATTTTTGTATTCGCGACCAAATTCTTGATTTTCTTGATCCAAAACTAGTTTTTTGTTTTCGCGACCAAATGCTTGATTTCCTTGATCCAAAACTAGATTTTTGTATTCGCCACGCAGTTCATTATTTCCTTGATCCAAAACTAGATTTTTGTATTCGCGACCAAATTCTTGATTTTCTTGATCCAAAACTAGATTTTGGTATTCGCGACCAAATTCTTGATTTTCTTGATCCAAAACTAGATTTTTGTATTCGCGACCAAATTCTTGATTTTCTTGATCCAAAACTAGATTTTTGTATTCGCGACCAAATTCTTCATTTTCTTGATCCAAAACTAGATTTTTGTATTCGCCACGCAGTTCTTGAATTTCTTGATCCAAAACTAGATTTTTGTATTCGCGACCAAATTCTTCATTTTCTTGATCCAAAACTAGATTTTTGTATTCGCCACGCAGTTCTTGACTTTCTTGATCCAAAAAACTAGATTTTTGTATTCGCGACCAAATTCTTCATTTTCTTGATCCAACACTAGATTTTTGTATTCGCCACGCAGTTCTTGACTTTCTTGATCCAAAACTAGATTTTTGTATTCGCGACCAAATTCTTGATTTTCTTGATCCAAAACTAGATTTTTGTATTCGCCACGCAGTTCTTGAGTTGCTTGATCTAAAACTAGATTTTTGTATTCGCCACGTAGTTCTTGACTTGCTTGATCCAAAACTAGATTTTTGTATTCGCCACGCAGTTCATGATTTCCTTGATCCAAAACTAGATTTTTGTATTCGCGACCAAATTCTTGATTTTCTTGATCCAAAACTAGATTTTTGTATTCGCGACCAAATTCTTGATTTTCTTGATCCAAAACTAGTTTTTTGTTTTCGCGACCAAATGCTTGATTTCCTTGATCCAAAACTAGATTTTTGTATTCGCCACGCAGTTCTTGATTTTCATGATCCAAAACTAGATTTTTGTATTCGCGACCAAATTCTTCATTTTCTTGATCCAAAACTAGATTTTTGTATTCGCCACGCAGTTCTTGACTTTCTTGATCCAAAACTAGATTTTTGTATTCGCGACCAAATTCTTGATTTTCTTGATCCAAAACTACATTTTTGTATTCGCAACGCAGTTCTTGATTTTCTTGATCCAAAACTAGATTTTTGTATTCGCCACGCAGTTCTTGATTTTCTTGATCCAAAACTAGTTTTTTGTTTTCGCGACCAAATTCTTGATTTTCTTGATCCAAAACTAGATTTTTGTATTCGCCACGCAGTTCATGATTTCCTTGATCCAAAACTAGATTTTTGTATTCGCGACCAAATTCTTTATTTCCTTGATCCAAAACTAGATTTTTGTATTCGCGACCAAATTCTTGATTTTCTTGATCCAAAACTAGATTTTTCTATTCGCGACCAAATTCTTGATTTTCTTGATCCAAAACTAGATTTTTGTATTCGCGACCAAATTCTTGATTTTCTTGATCCAAAACTAGTTTTTTGTTTTTGCGACCTAATGCTTGATTTCCTTGATCCAAAACTAGATTTTTGTATTCGCCACGCAGTTCATGATTTCCTTGATCCAAAACTAGATTTTTGTATTCGCGACCAAATTCTTGATTTTCTTGATCCAAAACTAGATTTTGGTATTCGCGACCAAATTCTTGATTTTCTTGATCCAAAACTAGATTTTTGTATTCGCGACCAAATTCTTGATTTTCTTGATCCAAAACTAGATTTTTGTATTCGCGACCAAATTCTTCATTTTCTTGATCCAAAACTAGATTTTTGTATTCGCCACGCAGTTCTTGAATTTCTTGATCCAAAACTAGATTTTTGTATTCGCGACCAAATTCTTCATTTTCTTGATCCAAAACTAGATTTTTGTATTCGCCACGCAGTTCTTGACTTTCTTGATCCAAAACTAGATTTTTGTATTCGCGACCAAATTCTTGATTTTCTTGATCCAAAACTACATTTTTGTATTCGCAACGCAGTTCTTGATTTTTTTGATCCAAAACTAGATTTTTGTATTCGCCACGCAGTTCTTGATTTTCTTGATCCAAAACTAGTTTTTTGTTTTCGCGACCAAATTCTTGATTTTCTTGATCCAAAACTAGATTTTTGTATTCGCCACGCAGTTCATGATTTCCTTGATCCAAAACTAGATTTTTGTATTCGCGACCAAATTCTTCATTTGCTTGATCCAAAACTAGATTTTTGTATTCGTGACCAAATTCTTGATTTCCTTGATCCAAAACTAGATTTTTGTATTCGCGACCAAATTCTTGATTTTCTTGATCCAAAACTAGATTTTTCTATTCGCGACCAAATTCTTGATTTTCTTGATCCAAAACTAGATTTTTGTATTCCCGACCAAATTCTTGATTTTCTTGATCCAAAACTAGTTTTTTGTTTTTGCGACCTCATGCTTGATTTCCTTGATCCAAAACTAGATTTTTGTATTCGCCACGCAGTTCATGATTTCCTTGATCCAAAACTAGATTTTTGTATTCGCGACCAAATTCTTGATTTTCTTGATCCAAAACTAGATTTTGGTATTCGCGACCAAATTCTTGATTTTCTTGATCCAAAACTAGATTTTTGTATTCGCGACCAAATTCTTGATTTTCTTGATCCAAAACTAGATTTTTGTATTCGCGACCAAATTCTTCATTTTCTTGATCCAAAACTAGATTTTTGTATTCGCCACGCAGTTCTTGAATTTCTTGATCCAAAACTAGATTTTTGTATTCGCGACCAAATTCTTCATTTTCTTGATCCAAAACTACATTTTTGTATTCGCCACGCAGTTCTTGACTTTCTTGATCCAAAACTAGATTTTTGTATTCGCGACCAAATTCTTGATTTTCTTGATCCAAAACTACATTTTTGTATTCGCAACGCAGTTCTTGATTTTCTTGATCCAAAACTAGATTTTTGTATTCGCCACGCAGTTCTTGATTTTCTTGATCCAAAACTAGTTTTTTGTTTTCGCGACCAAATTCTTGATTTTCTTGATCCAAAACTAGATTTTTGTATTCGCCACGCGGTTCATGATTTCCTTGATCCAAAACTAGATTTTTGTATTCGCGACCAAATTCTTGATTTGCTTGATCCAAAACTAGATTTTTGTATTCGCGACCAAATTCTTGATTTCCTTGATCCAAAACTAGATTTTTGTATTCGCGACCAAATTCTTGATTTTCTTGATCCAAAACTAGATTTTTCTATTCGCGACCAAATTCTTGATTTTCTTGATCCAAAACTAGATTTTTGTATTCGCGACCAAATTCTTGATTTTCTTGATCCAAAACTAGTTTTTTGTTTTTGTGACCTAATGCTTGATTTCCTTGATCCAAAACTAGATTTTTGTATTCGCCACGCAGTTCATGATTTCCTTGATCCAAAACTAGATTTTTGTATTCGCGACCAAATTCTTGATTTTCTTGATCCAAAACTAGATTTTTGTATTCGCGACCAAATTCTTCATTTTCTTGATCCAAAACTAGATTTTTGTATTCGCCACGCAGTTCTTGACTTTCTTGATCCAAAACTAGATTTTTGTATTCGCGACCAAATTCTTGATTTTCTTGATCCAAAACTACATTTTTGTATTCGCAACGCAGTTCTTGATTTTCTTGATCCAAAACTAGATTTTTGTATTCGCCACGCAGTTCTTGATTTTCTTGATCCAAAACTAGTTTTTTGTTTTCGCGACCAAATTCTTGATTTTCTTGATCCAAAACTAGATTTTTGTATTCGCCACGCAGTTCATGATTTCCTTGTTCCAAAACTAGATTTTTGTATTCGCGACCAAATTCTTGATTTGCTTGATCCAAAACTAGATTTTTGTATTCGCCACGCAGTTCTTGACTTTCTTGATCCAAAACTAGATTTTTGTATTCGCGACCAAATTCTTGATTTTCTTGATCCAAAACTACATTTTTGTATTCGCAACGCAGTTCTTGATTTTCTTGATCCAAAACTAGATTTTTGTATTCGCCACGCAGTTCTTGATTTTCTTGATCCAAAACTAGTTTTTTGTTTTCGCGACCAAATTCTTGATTTTCTTGATCCAAAACTAGATTTTTGTATTCGCCACGCAGTTCATGATTTCCTTGATCCAAAACTAGATTTTTGTATTCGCGACCAAATTCTTTATTTCCTTGATCCAAAACTAGATTTTTGTATTCGCGACCAAATTCTTCATTTTCTTGATCCAAAACTAGATTTTTGTATTCGCCACGCAGTTCTTGAATTTCTTGATCCAAAACTAGATTTTTGTATTCGCGACCAAATTCTTCATTTTCTTGATCCAAAACTAGATTTTTGTATTCGCCACGCAGTTCTTGACTTTCTTGATCCAAAACTAGATTTTTGTATTCGCGACCAAATTCTTGATTTTCTTGATCCAAAACTACATTTTTGTATTCGCAACGCAGTTCTTGATTTTCTTGATCCAAAACTAGATTTTTGTATTCGCCACGCAGTTCTTGATTTTCTTGATCCAAAACTAGTTTTTTGTTTTCGCGACCAAATTCTTGATTTTCTTGATCCAAAACTAGATTTTTGTATTCGCCACGCAGTTCATGATTTCCTTGATCCAAAACTAGATTTTTGTATTCGCGACCAAATTCTTGATTTGCTTGATCCAAAACTAGATTTTTGTATTCGCCACGCAGTTCTTGACTTTCTTGATCCAAAACTAGATTTTTGTATTCGCGACCAAATTCTTGATTTTCTTGATCCAAAACTACATTTTTGTATTCGCAACGCAGTTCTTGATTTTCTTGATCCAAAACTAGATTTTTGTATTCGCCACGCAGTTCTTGATTTTCTTGATCCAAAACTAGTTTTTTGTTTTCGCGACCAAATTCTTGATTTTCTTGATCCAAAACTAGATTTTTGTATTCGCCACGCAGTTCATGATTTCCTTGATCCAAAACTAGATTTTTGTATTCGCGACCAAATTCTTTATTTCCTTGATCCAAAACTAGATTTTTGTATTCGCGACCAAATTCTTCATTTTCTTGATCCAAAACTAGATTTTTGTATTCGCCACGCAGTTCTTGAATTTCTTGATCCAAAACTAGATTTTTGTATTCGCTACCAAATTCTTCATTTTCTTGATCCAAAACTAGATTTTTGTATTCGCCACGCAGTTCTTGACTTTCTTGATCCAAAACTAGATTTTTGTATTCGCGACCAAATTCTTGATTTTCTTGATCCAAAACTACATTTTTGTATTCGCAACGCAGTTCTTGATTTTCTTGATCCAAAACTAGATTTTTGTATTCGCCACGCAGTTCTTGATTTTCTTGATCCAAAACTAGTTTTTTGTTTTCGCGACCAAATTCTTGATTTTCTTGATCCAAAACTAGATTTTTGTATTCGCCACGCAGTTCATGATTTCCTTGATCCAAAACTAGATTTTTGTATTCGCGACCAAATTCTTCATTTTCTTGATCCAAAACTACATTTTTGTATTCGCCACGCAGTTCTTGACTTTCTTGATCCAAAACTAGATTTTTGTATTCGCGACCAAATTCTTGATTTTCTTGATCCAAAACTACATTTTTGTATTCGCAACGCAGTTCTTGATTTTCTTGATCCAAAACTAGATTTTTGTATTCGCCACGCAGTTCTTGATTTTCTTGATCCAAAACTAGTTTTTTGTTTTCGCGACCAAATTCTTGATTTTCTTGATCCAAAACTAGATTTTTGTATTCGCCACGCAGTTCATGATTTCCTTGATCCAAAACTAGATTTTTGTATTCGCGACCAAATTCTTTATTTCCTTGATCCAAAACTAGATTTTTGTATTCGCGACCAAATTCTTGATTTTCTTGATCCAAAACTAGATTTTTCTATTCGCGACCAAATTCTTGATTTTCTTGATGCAAAACTAGATTTTTGTATTCGCGACCAAATTCTTGATTTTCTTGATCCAAAACTAGTTTTTTGTTTTTGCGACCTAATGCTTGATTTCCTTGATCCAAAACTAGATTTTTGTATTCGCCACGCAGTTCATGATTTCCTTGATCCAAAACTAGATTTTTGTATTCGCGACCAAATTCTTGATTTTCTTGATCCAAAACTAGATTTTGGTATTCGCGACCAAATTCTTGATTTTCTTGATCCAAAACTAGATTTTTGTATTCGCGACCAAATTCTTGATTTTCTTGATCCAAAACTAGATTTTTGTATTCGCGACCAAATTCTTCATTTTCTTGATCCAAAACTAGATTTTTGTATTCGCCACGCAGTTCTTGAATTTCTTGATCCAAAACTAGATTTTTGTATTCGCGACCAAATTCTTCATTTTCTTGATCCAAAACTAGATTTTTGTATTCGCCACGCAGTTCTTGACTTTCTTGATCCAAAACTAGATTTTTGTATTCGCGACCAAATTCTTGATTTTCTTGATCCAAAACTACATTTTTGTATTCGCAACGCAGTTCTTGATTTTCTTGATCCAAAACTAGATTTTTGTATTCGCCACGCAGTTCTTGATTTTCTTGATCCAAAACTAGTTTTTTGTTTTCGCGACCAAATTCTTGATTTTCTTGATCCAAAACTAGATTTTTGTATTCGCCACGCAGTTCATGATTTCCTTGATCCAAAACTAGATTTTTGTATTCGCGACCAAATTCTTCATTTGCTTGATCCAAAACTAGATTTTTGTATTCGCGACCAAATTCTTGATTTCCTTGATCCAAAACTAGATTTTTGTATTCGCGACCAAATTCTTGATTTTCTTGATCCAAAACTAGATTTTTCTATTCGCGACCAAATTCTTGATTTTCTTGATCCAAAACTAGATTTTTGTATTCCCGACCAAATTCTTGATTTTCTTGATCCAAAACTAGATTTTTGTATTCGCGACCAAATTCTTGATTTGCTTGATCCAAAACTAGATTTTTGTATTCGCCACGCAGTTCTTGACTTTCTTGATCCAAAACTAGATTTTTGTATTCGCGACCAAATTCTTGATTTTCTTGATCCAAAACTACATTTTTGTATTCGCAACGCAGTTCTTGATTTTCTTGATCCAAAACTAGATTTTTGTATTCGCCACGCAGTTCTTGATTTTCTTGATCCAAAACTAGTTTTTTGTTTTCGCGACCAAATTCTTGATTTTCTTGATCCAAAACTAGATTTTTGTATTCGCCACGCAGTTCATGATTTCCTTGATCCAAAACTAGATTTTTGTATTCGCGACCAAATTCTTTATTTCCTTGATCCAAAACTAGATTTTTGTATTCGCGACCAAATTCTTCATTTTCTTGATCCAAAACTAGATTTTTGTATTCGCCACGCAGTTCTTGAATTTCTTGATCCAAAACTAGATTTTTGTATTCGCGACCAAATTCTTCATTTTCTTGATCCAAAACTAGATTTTTGTATTCGCCACGCAGTTCTTGACTTTCTTGATCCAAAACTAGATTTTTGTATTCGCGACCAAATTCTTGATTTTCTTGATCCAAAACTACATTTTTGTATTCGCAACGCAGTTCTTGATTTTCTTGATCCAAAACTAGATTTTTGTATTCGCCACGCAGTTCTTGATTTTCTTGATCCAAAACTAGTTTTTTGTTTTCGCGACCAAATTCTTGATTTTCTTGATCCAAAACTAGATTTTTGTATTCGCCACGCAGTTCATGATTTCCTTGATCCAAAACTAGATTTTTGTATTCGCGACCAAATTCTTGATTTGCTTGATCCAAAACTAGATTTTTGTATTCGCCACGCAGTTCTTGACTTTCTTGATCCAAAACTAGATTTTTGTATTCGCGACCAAATTCTTGATTTTCTTGATCCAAAACTACATTTTTGTATTCGCAACGCAGTTCTTGATTTTCTTGATCCAAAACTAGATTTTTGTATTCGCCACGCAGTTCTTGATTTTCTTGATCCAAAACTAGTTTTTTGTTTTCGCGACCAAATTCTTGATTTTCTTGATCCAAAACTAGATTTTTGTATTCGCCACGCAGTTCATGATTTCCTTGATCCAAAACTAGATTTTTGTATTCGCGACCAAATTCTTTATTTCCTTGATCCAAAACTAGATTTTTGTATTCGCGACCAAATTCTTCATTTTCTTGATCCAAAACTAGATTTTTGTATTCGCCACGCAGTTCTTGAATTTCTTGATCCAAAACTAGATTTTTGTATTCGCGACCAAATTCTTCATTTTCTTGATCCAAAACTAGATTTTTGTATTCGCCACGCAGTTCTTGACTTTCTTGATCCAAAACTAGATTTTTGTATTCGCGACCAAATTCTTGATTTTCTTGATCCAAAACTACATTTTTGTATTCGCAACGCAGTTCTTGATTTTCTTGATCCAAAACTAGATTTTTGTATTCGCCACGCAGTTCTTGATTTTCTTGATCCAAAACTAGTTTTTTGTTTTCGCGACCAAATTCTTGATTTTCTTGATCCAAAACTAGATTTTTGTATTCGCCACACAGTTCATGATTTCCTTGATCCAAAACTAGATTTTTGTATTCGCGACCAAATTCTTCATTTTCTTGATCCAAAACTACATTTTTGTATTCGCCACGCAGTTCTTGACTTTCTTGATCCAAAACTAGATTTTTGTATTCGCGACCAAATTCTTGATTTTCTTGATCCAAAACTACATTTTTGTATTCGCAACGCAGTTCTTGATTTTCTTGATCCAAAACTAGATTTTTGTATTCGCCACGCAGTTCTTGATTTTCTTGATCCAAAACTAGTTTTTTGTTTTCGCGACCAAATTCTTGATTTTCTTGATCCAAAACTAGATTTTTGTATTCGCCACGCAGTTCATGATTTCCTTGATCCAAAACTAGATTTTTGTATTCGCGACCAAATTCTTTATTTCCTTGATCCAAAACTAGATTTTTGTATTCGCGACCAAATTCTTGATTTTCTTGATCCAAAACTAGATTTTTCTATTCGCGACCAAATTCTTGATTTTCTTGATTCAAAACTAGATTTTTGTATTCGCGACCAAATTCTTGATTTTCTTGATCCAAAACTAGTTTTTTGTTTTTGCGACCTAATGCTTGATTTCCTTGATCCAAAACTAGATTTTTGTATTCGCCACGCAGTTCATGATTTCCTTGATCCAAAACTAGATTTTTGTATTCGCGACCAAATTCTTGATTTTCTTGATCCAAAACTAGATTTTGGTATTCGCGACCAAATTCTTGATTTTCTTGATCCAAAACTAGATTTTTGTATTCGCGACCAAATTCTTGATTTTCTTGATCCAAAACTAGATTTTTGTATTCGCGACCAAATTCTTCATTTTCTTGATCCAAAACTAGATTTTTGTATTCGCCACGCAGTTCTTGAATTTCTTGATCCAAAACTAGATTTTTGTATTCGCGACCAAATTCTTCATTTTCTTGATCCAAAACTAGATTTTTGTATTCGCCACGCAGTTCTTGACTTTCTTGATCCAAAACTAGATTTTTGTATTCGCGACCAAATTCTTGATTTTCTTGATCCAAAACTACATTTTTGTATTCGCAACGCAGTTCTTGATTTTCTTGATCCAAAACTAGATTTTTGTATTCGCCACGCAGTTCTTGATTTTCTTGATCCAAAACTAGTTTTTTGTTTTCGCGACCAAATTCTTGATTTTCTTGATCCAAAACTAGATTTTTGTATTCGCCACGCAGTTCATGATTTCCTTGATCCAAAACTAGATTTTTGTATTCGCGACCAAATTCTTCATTTGCTTGATCCAAAACTAGATTTTTGTATTCGCGACCAAATTCTTGATTTCCTTGATCCAAAACTAGATTTTTGTATTCGCGACCAAATTCTTGATTTTCTTGATCCAAAACTAGATTTTTCTATTCGCGACCAAATTCTTGATTTTCTTGATCCAAAACTAGATTTTTGTATTCCCGACCAAATTCTTGATTTTCTTGATCCAAAACTAGTTTTTTGTTTTTGCGACCTAATGCTTGATTTCCTTGATCCAAAACTAGATTTTTGTATTCGCCACGCAGTTCATGATTTCCTTGATCCAAAACTAGATTTTTGTATTCGCGACCAAATTCTTGATTTTCTTGATCCAAAACTAGATTTTGGTATTCGCGACCAAATTCTTGATTTTCTTGATCCAAAACTAGATTTTTGTATTCGCGACCAAATTCTTGATTTTCTTGATCCAAAACTAGATTTTTGTATTCGCGACCAAATTCTTCATTTTCTTGATCCAAAACTAGATTTTTGTATTCGCCACGCAGTTCTTGATTTTCTTGATCCAAAACTAGTTTTTTGTTTTTGCGACCTAATGCTTGATTTCCTTGATCCAAAACTAGATTTTTGTATTCGCCACGCAGTTCATGATTTCCTTGATCCAAAACTAGATTTTTGTATTCGCGACCAAATTCTTGATTTTCTTGATCCAAAACTAGATTTTTGTATTCGCGACCAAATTCTTGATTTTCTTGATCCAAAACTAGATTTTTGTATTCGCGACCAAATTCTTGATTTTCTTGATCCAAAACTAGATTTTTGTATTCGCGACCAAATTCTTGATTTTCTTGATCCAAAACTAGTTTTTTGTTTTCGCGACCAAATGCTTGATTTCCTTGATCCAAAACTAGATTTTTGTATTCGCCACGCAGTTCTTGATTTTCATGATCCAAAACTAGATTTTTGTATTCGCGACCAAATTCTTCATTTTCTTGATCCAAAACTAGATTTTTGTATTCGCCACGCAGTTCTTGACTTTCTTGATCCAAAACTAGATTTTTGTATTCGCGACCAAATTCTTGATTTTCTTGATCCAAAACTACATTTTTGTATTCGCAACGCAGTTCTTGATTTTCTTGATCCAAAACTAGATTTTTGTATTCGCCACGCAGTTCTTGATTTTCTTGATCCAAAACTAGTTTTTTGTTTTCGCGACCAAATTCTTGATTTTCTTGATCCAAAACTAGATTTTTGTATTCGCCACACAGTTCATGATTTCCTTGATCCAAAACTAGATTTTTGTATTCGCGACCAAATTCTTCATTTTCTTGATCCAAAACTACATTTTTGTATTCGCCACGCAGTTCTTGACTTTCTTGATCCAAAACTAGATTTTTGTATTCGCGACCAAATTCTTGATTTTCTTGATCCAAAACTACATTTTTGTATTCGCAACGCAGTTCTTGATTTTCTTGATCCAAAACTAGATTTTTGTATTCGCCACGCAGTTCTTGATTTTCTTGATCCAAAACTAGTTTTTTGTTTTCGCGACCAAATTCTTGATTTTCTTGATCCAAAACTAGATTTTTGTATTCGCCACGCAGTTCATGATTTCCTTGATCCAAAACTAGATTTTTGTATTCGCGACCAAATTCTTTATTTCCTTGATCCAAAACTAGATTTTTGTATTCGCGACCAAATTCTTGATTTTCTTGATCCAAAACTAGATTTTTCTATTCGCGACCAAATTCTTGATTTTCTTGATTCAAAACTAGATTTTTGTATTCGCGACCAAATTCTTGATTTTCTTGATCCAAAACTAGTTTTTTGTTTTTGCGACCTAATGCTTGATTTCCTTGATCCAAAACTAGATTTTTGTATTCGCCACGCAGTTCATGATTTCCTTGATCCAAAACTAGATTTTTGTATTCGCGACCAAATTCTTGATTTTCTTGATCCAAAACTAGATTTTGGTATTCGCGACCAAATTCTTGATTTTCTTGATCCAAAACTAGATTTTTGTATTCGCGACCAAATTCTTGATTTTCTTGATCCAAAACTAGATTTTTGTATTCGCGACCAAATTCTTCATTTTCTTGATCCAAAACTAGATTTTTGTATTCGCCACGCAGTTCTTGAATTTCTTGATCCAAAACTAGATTTTTGTATTCGCGACCAAATTCTTCATTTTCTTGATCCAAAACTAGATTTTTGTATTCGCCACGCAGTTCTTGACTTTCTTGATCCAAAACTAGATTTTTGTATTCGCGACCAAATTCTTGATTTTCTTGATCCAAAACTACATTTTTGTATTCGCAACGCAGTTCTTGATTTTCTTGATCCAAAACTAGATTTTTGTATTCGCCACGCAGTTCTTGATTTTCTTGATCCAAAACTAGTTTTTTGTTTTCGCGACCAAATTCTTGATTTTCTTGATCCAAAACTAGATTTTTGTATTCGCCACGCAGTTCATGATTTCCTTGATCCAAAACTAGATTTTTGTATTCGCGACCAAATTCTTCATTTGCTTGATCCAAAACTAGATTTTTGTATTCGCGACCAAATTCTTGATTTCCTTGATCCAAAACTAGATTTTTGTATTCGCGACCAAATTCTTGATTTTCTTGATCCAAAACTAGATTTTTCTATTCGCGACCAAATTCTTGATTTTCTTGATCCAAAACTAGATTTTTGTATTCCCGACCAAATTCTTGATTTTCTTGATCCAAAACTAGTTTTTTGTTTTTGCGACCTAATGCTTGATTTCCTTGATCCAAAACTAGATTTTTGTATTCGCCACGCAGTTCATGATTTCCTTGATCCAAAACTAGATTTTTGTATTCGCGACCAAATTCTTGATTTTCTTGATCCAAAACTAGATTTTGGTATTCGCGACCAAATTCTTGATTTTCTTGATCCAAAACTAGATTTTTGTATTCGCGACCAAATTCTTGATTTTCTTGATCCAAAACTAGATTTTTGTATTCGCGACCAAATTCTTCATTTTCTTGATCCAAAACTAGATTTTTGTATTCGCCACGCAGTTCTTGATTTTCTTGATCCAAAACTAGTTTTTTGTTTTTGCGACCTAATGCTTGATTTCCTTGATCCAAAACTAGATTTTTGTATTCGCCACGCAGTTCATGATTTCCTTGATCCAAAACTAGATTTTTGTATTCGCGACCAAATTCTTGATTTTCTTGATCCAAAACTAGATTTTTGTATTCGCGACCAAATTCTTGATTTTCTTGATCCAAAACTAGATTTTTGTATTCGCGACCAAATTCTTGATTTTCTTGATCCAAAACTAGATTTTTGTATTCGCGACCAAATTCTTGATTTTCTTGATCCAAAACTAGTTTTTTGTTTTCGCGACCAAATGCTTGATTTCCTTGATCCAAAACTAGATTTTTGTATTCGCCACGCAGTTCTTGATTTTCATGATCCAAAACTAGATTTTTGTATTCGCGACCAAATTCTTCATTTTCTTGATCCAAAACTAGATTTTTATATTCGCCACGCAGTTCTTGACTTTCTTGATCCAAAACTAGATTTTTGTATTCGCGACCAAATTCTTGATTTTCTTGATCCAAAACTACATTTTTGTATTCGCCACGCAGTTCTTGATTTTCTTGATCCAAAACTAGATTTTTGTATTCGCCACGCAGTTCTTGATTTTCTTGATCCAAAACTAGTTTTTTGTTTTCGCGACCAAATGCTTGATTTTTTTGATCCAAAACTAGATTTTTGTATTTGCCACGCAGTTCTTGAATTTCTTGATCCAAAACTAGATTTTTGTATTCGCGACCAAATTCTTCATTTTCTTGATCCAAAACTAGATTTTTGTATTCGCCACGCAGTTCTTGACTTTCTTGATCCAAAACTAGATTTTTGTATTCGCGACCAAATTCTTCATTTTCTTGATCCAACACTAGATTTTTGTATTCGCCACGCAGTTCTTGACTTTCTTGATCCAAAACTAGATTTTTGTATTCGCGACCAAATTCTTGATTTTCTTGATCCAAAACTACAATTTTGTATTCGCCACGCAGTTCTTGAGTTGCTTGATCTAAAACTAGATTTTTGTATTCGCCACGCAGTTCTTGATTTCCTTGATCCAAAACTAGATTTTTGTATTCGCGACCAAATTCTTGATTTTCTTGATCCAAAACTAGATTTTTGTATTCGCGACCAAATTCTTGATTTTCTTGATCCAAAACTAGTTTTTTGTTTTCGCGACCAAATGCTTGATTTCCTTGATCCAAAACTAGATTTTTGTATTCGCCACGCAGTTCTTGATTTTCATGATCCAAAACTAGATTTTTGTATTCGCGACCAAATTCTTCATTTTCTTGATCCAAAACTAGATTTTTGTATTCGCCACGCAGTTCTTGGCTTTCTTGATCCAAAACTAGATTTTTGTATTCGCGACCAAATTCTTGATTTTCTTGATCCAAAACTACATTTTTGTATTCGCAACGCAGTTCTTGATTTTCTTGATCCAAAACTAGATTTTTGTATTCGCCACGCAGTTCTTGATTTTCTTGATCCAAAACTAGTTTTTTGTTTTCGCGACCAAATTCTTGATTTTCTTGATCCAAAACTAGATTTTTGTATTCGCCACGCAGTTCATGATTTCCTTGATCCAAAACTAGATTTTTGTATTCGCGACCAAATTCTTGATTTGCTTGATCCAAAATTAGATTTTTGTATTCGCGACCAAATTCTTGATTTGCTTGATCCAAAACTAGATTTTTGTATTCGCGACCAAATTCTTGATTTCCTTGATCCAAAACTAGATTTTTGTATTCGCGACCAAATTCTTGATTTTCTTGATCCAAAACTAGATTTTTCTATTCGCGACCAAATTCTTGATTTTCTTGATCCAAAACTAGATTTTTGTATTCGCGACCAAATTCTTGATTTTCTTGATCCAAAACTAGTTTTTTGTTTTTGCGACCTAATGCTTGATTTCCTTGATCCAAAACTAGATTTTTGTATTCGCCACGCAGTTCATGATTTCCTTGATCCAAAACTAGATTTTTGTATTCGCGACCAAATTCTTGATTTTCTTGATCCAAAACTAGATTTTTGTATTCGCGACCAAATTCTTGATTTTCTTGATCCAAAACTAGTTTTTTGTTTTCGCGACCAAATGCTTGATTTCCTTGATCCAAAACTAGATTTTTGTATTCGCCACGCAGTTCTTGATTTTCATGATCCAAAACTAGATTTTTGTATTCGCGACCAAATTCTTCATTTTCTTGATCCAAAACTAGATTTTTGTATTCGCCACGCAGTTCTTGACTTTCTTGATCCAAAACTAGATTTTTGTATTCGCGACCAAATTCTTGATTTTCTTGATCCAAAACTACATTTTTGTATTCGCAACGCAGTTCTTGATTTTCTTGATCCAAAACTAGATTTTTGTATTCGCCACGCAGTTCTTGATTTTCTTGATCCAAAACTAGTTTTTTGTTTTCGCGACCAAATTCTTGATTTTCTTGATCCAAAACTAGATTTTTGTATTCGCCACGCAGTTCATGATTTCCTTGATCCAAAACTAGATTTTTGTATTCGCGACCAAATTCTTGATTTGCTTGATCCAAAACTAGATTTTTGTATTCGCGACGAAATTCTTGATTTCCTTGATCCAAAACTAGATTTTTGTATTCGCGACCAAATTCTTGATTTTCTTGATCCAAAACTAGTTTTTTGTTTTCGCCACGCAGTTCTTGACTTTCTTGATCCAAAACTAGATTTTTGTATTCGCGACCAAATCCTTGATTTTCTTGATCCAAAACTAGATTTTTGTATTCTGGACCAAATTCTTGATTTTCTTGATCCAAAACTAGATTTTTGTATTCGCGACCAAATTCTTGATTTTCTTGATCCAAAACTAGATTTTTGTATTCGCGACCAAATTCTTCATTTTCTTGATCCAAAACTAGATTTTTGTATTCGCGACAAAATTCTTGATTTTCTGGATCCAAAACTACATTTTTGTATTCGCCACGCAGTTCTTGATTTGCTTGATCTAAAACTAGATTTTTGTATTCGCCACGTAGTTCTTGATTTTCTTGATCCAACACTAGATTTTTGTATTCGCCACGCAGTTTATGATTTCCTTGATCCAAAACTAGATTTTTGTATTCGCGACCAAATTCTTGATTTTCTTGATCCAAAACTAGATTTTTGTATTCGCGACCAAATTCTTGATTTTCTTGATCCAAAACTAGATTTTTGTATTCGCGACCAAATTCTTGATTTTCTTGATCCAAAACTAGTTTTTTGTTTTCGCGACCAAATGCTTGATTTCCTTGATCCAAAACTAGATTTTTGTATTCGCCACGCAGTTCTTGATTTTCATGATCCAAAACTAGATTTTTGTATTCGCGACCAAATTCTTCATTTTCTTGATCCAAAACTAGATTTTTATATTCGCCACGCAGTTCTTGACTTTCTTGATCCAAAACTAGATTTTTGTATTCGCGACCAAATTCTTGATTTTCTTGATCCAAAACTACATTTTTGTATTCGCCACGCAGTTCTTGATTTTCTTGATCCAAAACTAGATTTTTGTATTCGCCACGCAGTTCTTGATTTTCTTGATCCAAAACTAGTTTTTTGTTTTCGCGACCAAATGCTTGATTTTTTTGATCCAAAACTAGATTTTTGTATTTGCCACGCAGTTCTTGAATTTCTTGATCCAAAACTAGATTTTTGTATTCGCGACCAAATTCTTCATTTTCTTGATCCAAAACTAGATTTTTGTATTCGCCACGCAGTTCTTGACTTTCTTGATCCAAAACTAGATTTTTGTATTCGCGACCAAATTCTTCATTTTCTTGATCCAACACTAGATTTTTGTATTCGCCACGCAGTTCTTGACTTTCTTGATCCAAAACTAGATTTTTGTATTCGCGACCAAATTCTTGATTTTCTTGATCCAAAACTACAATTTTGTATTCGCCACGCAGTTCTTGAGTTGCTTGATCTAAAACTAGATTTTTGTATTCGCCACGCAGTTCTTGATTTCCTTGATCCAAAACTAGATTTTTGTATTCGCGACCAAATTCTTGATTTTCTTGATCCAAAACTAGATTTTTGTATTCGCGACCAAATTCTTGATTTTCTTGATCCAAAACTAGTTTTTTGTTTTCGCGACCAAATGCTTGATTTCCTTGATCCAAAACTAGATTTTTGTATTCGCCACGCAGTTCTTGATTTTCATGATCCAAAACTAGATTTTTGTATTCGCGACCAAATTCTTCATTTTCTTGATCCAAAACTAGATTTTTGTATTCGCCACGCAGTTCTTGGCTTTCTTAATCCAAAACTAGATTTTTGTATTCGCGACCAAATTCTTGATTTTCTTGATCCAAAACTACATTTTTGTATTCGCAACGCAGTTCTTGATTTTCTTGATCCAAAACTAGATTTTTGTATTCGCCACGCAGTTCTTGATTTTCTTGATCCAAAACTAGTTTTTTGTTTTCGCGACCAAATTCTTGATTTTCTTGATCCAAAACTAGATTTTTGTATTCGCCACGCAGTTCATGATTTCCTTGATCCAAAACTAGATTTTTGTATTCGCGACCAAATTCTTGATTTGCTTGATCCAAAATTAGATTTTTGTATTCGCGACCAAATTCTTGATTTGCTTGATCCAAAACTAGATTTTTGTATTCGCGACCAAATTCTTGATTTCCTTGATCCAAAACTAGATTTTTGTATTCGCGACCAAATTCTTGATTTTCTTGATCCAAAACTAGATTTTTCTATTCGCGACCAAATTCTTGATTTTCTTGATCCAAAACTAGATTTTTGTATTCGCGACCAAATTCTTGATTTTCTTGATCCAAAACTAGTTTTTTGTTTTCGCGACCAAATGCTTGATTTCCTTGATCCAAAACTAGATTTTTGTATTCGCCACGCAGTTCTTGATTTTCATGATCCAAAACTAGATTTTTGTATTCGCGACCAAATTCTTCATTTTCTTGATCCAAAACTAGATTTTTGTATTCGCCACGCAGTTCTTGGCTTTCTTAATCCAAAACTAGATTTTTGTATTCGCGACCAAATTCTTGATTTTCTTGATCCAAAACTACATTTTTGTATTCGCAACGCAGTTCTTGATTTTCTTGATCCAAAACTAGATTTTTGTATTCGCCACACAGTTCTTGATTTTCTTGATCCAAAACTAGTTTTTTGTTTTCGCGACCAAATTCTTGATTTTCTTGATCCAAAACTAGATTTTTGTATTCGCCACGCAGTTCATGATTTCCTTGATCCAAAACTAGATTTTTGTATTCGCGACCAAATTCTTGATTTGCTTGATCCAAAATTAGATTTTTGTATTCGCGACCAAATTCTTGATTTGCTTGATCCAAAACTAGATTTTTGTATTCGCGACCAAATTCTTGATTTCCTTGATCCAAAACTAGATTTTTGTATTCGCGACCAAATTCTTGATTTTCTTGATCCAAAACTAGATTTTTCTATTCGCGACCAAATTCTTGATTTTCTTGATCCAAAACTAGATTTTTGTATTCGCGACCAAATTCTTGATTTTCTTGATCCAAAACTAGTTTTTTGTTTTTGCGACCTAATGCTTGATTTCCTTGATCCAAAACTAGATTTTTGTATTCGCCACGCAGTTCATGATTTCCTTGATCCAAAACTAGATTTTTGTATTCGCGACCAAATTCTTGATTTTCTTGATCCAAAACTAGATTTTTGTATTCGCGACCAAATTCTTGATTTTCTTGATCCAAAACTAGTTTTTTGTTTTCGCGACCAAATGCTTGATTTCCTTGATCCAAAACTAGATTTTTGTATTCGCCACGCAGTTCTTGATTTTCATGATCCAAAACTAGATTTTTGTATTCGCGACCAAATTCTTCATTTTCTTGATCCAAAACTAGATTTTTGTATTCGCCACGCAGTTCTTGACTTTCTTGATCCAAAACTAGATTTTTGTATTCGCGACCAAATTCTTCATTTTCTTGATCCAAAACTACATTTTTGTATTCGCAACGCAGTTCTTGATTTTCTTGATCCAAAACTAGATTTTTGTATTCGCCACGCAGTTCTTGATTTTCTTGATCCAAAACTAGTTTTTTGTTTTCGCGACCAAATTCTTGATTTTCTTGATCCAAAACTAGATTTTTGTATTCGCCACGCAGTTCATGATTTCCTTGATCCAAAACTAGATTTTTGTATTCGCGACCAAATTCTTGATTTGCTTGATCCAAAACTAGATTTTTGTATTCGCGACCAAATTCTTAATTTCCTTGATCCAAAACTAGATTTTTGTATTCGCGACCAAATTCTTGATTTTCTTGATCCAAAACTAGATTTTTCTATTCGCGACCAAATTCTTGATTTTCTTGATCCAAAACTAGATTTTTGTATTCGCGACCAAATTCTTGATTTTCTTGATCCAAAACTAGTTTTTTGTTTTTGCGACCTAATGCTTGATTTCCTTGATCCAAAACTAGATTTTTGTATTCGCCACGCAGTTCATGATTTCCTTGATCCAAAACTAGATTTTTGTATTCGCGACCAAATTCTTGACCTTGTTGATCCAAAACTAGATTTTTGTATTCGCGACAAAATTCTTGATTTTCTTGATCCAAAACTACATTTTTGTATTCGCCACGCAGTTCTTGATTTGCTTGATCTAAAACTAGATTTTTGTATTCGCGACCAAATTCTTGATTTTCTTGATCCAAAACTAGATTTTTGTATTCGCGACCAAATTCTTCATTTTCTTGATCCAAAACTAGATTTTTGTATTCGCGACCAAATTCTTGATTTTCTTGATCCAAAACTAGATTTTTGTATTCGCCACGCAGTTCTTGATTTTCTTGATCCAAAACTAGTTTTTTGTATTCGCGACCAAATTCTTGATTTTCTTGATCCAAAACTAGATTTTTGTATTCGCGACCAAATTCTTCATTTTCTTGATCCAAAACTAGATTTTTGTATTCGCGACCAAATTCTTGATTTTATTGATCCAAAACTAGATTTTTGTATTCGCGACCAAATTCTTGATTTTCTTGATCCAAAACTATTTTTTTGTTTTTGCGACCTAATGCTTGATTTCCTTGATCCAAAACTAGATTTTTGTATTCGCGACCAAATTCTTGACTTTCTTGATCCAAAACTAGATTTTTGTATTCGCGACAAAATTCTTGATTTTCTTGATCCAAAACTACATTTTTGTATTCGCCACGCAGTTCTTGATTTTCTTGATCCAAAACTAGTTTTTTGTTTTCGCGACCAAATGCTTGATTTTTTTGATCCAAAACTAGATTTTTGTATTCGTCACGCAGTTCTTGAATTTCTTGATCCAAAACTAGATTTTTGTATTCGCGACCAAATTCTTCATTTTCTTGATCCAAAACTAGATTTTTGTATTCGCCACGCAGTTCTTGACTTTCTTGATCCAAAACTAGATTTTTGTATTCGCGACCAAATTCTTCATTTTCTTGATCCAACACTAGATTTTTGTATTCGCCACGCAGTTCTTGACTTTCTTGATCCAAAACTAGATTTTTGTATTCGCGACCAAATTCTTGATTTTCTTGATCCAAAACTACATTTTTGTATTCGCCACGCAGTTCTTGAGTTGCTTGATCTAAAACTAGATTTTTGTATTCGCCACGTAGTTCTTGACTTGCTTGATCCAAAACTAGATTTTTGTATTCGCCACGCAGTTCATGATTTCCTTGATCCAAAACTAGATTTTTGTATTCGCGACCAAATTCTTGATTTTCTTGATCCAAAACTAGATTTTTGTATTCGCGACCAAATTCTTGATTTTCTTGATCCAAAACTAGTTTTTTGTTTTCGCGACCAAATGCTTGATTTCCTTGATCCAAAACTAGATTTTTGTATTCGCCACGCAGTTCTTGATTTTCATGATCCAAAACTAGATTTTTGTATTCGCGACCAAATTCTTCATTTTCTTGATCCAAAACTAGATTTTTGTATTCGCCACGCAGTTCTTGACTTTCTTGATCCAAAACTAGATTTTTGTATTCGCGACCAAATTCTTGATTTTCTTGATCCAAAACTAGATTTTTGTATTCGCGACCAAATTCTTGATTTCCTTGATCCAAAACTAGATTTTTGTATTCGCGACCAAATTCTTGATTTTCTTGATCCAAAACTAGATTTTTCTATTCGCGACCAAATTCTTGATTTTCTTGATCCAAAACTAGATTTTTGTATTCGCGACCAAATTCTTGATTTTCTTGATCCAAAACTAGTTTTTTGTTTTTGCGACCTAATGCTTGATTTCCTTGATCCAAAACTAGATTTTTGTATTCGCCACGCAGTTCATGATTTCCTTGATCCAAAACTAGATTTTTGTATTCGCGACCAAATTCTTGACCTTGTTGATCCAAAACTAGATTTTTGTATTCGCGACAAAATTCTTGATTTTCTTGATCCAAAACTACATTTTTGTATTCGCCACGCAGTTCTTGATTTGCTTGATCTAAAACTAGATTTTTGTATTCGCGACCAAATTCTTGATTTTCTTGATCCAAAACTAGATTTTTGTATTCGCGACCAAATTCTTGATTTTCTTGATCCAAAACTAGATTTTTGTATTCGCCACGCAGTTCTTGATTTTCTTGATCCAAAACTAGTTTTTTGTATTCGCGACCGAATTCTTGATTTTCTTGATCCAAAACTAGATTTTTGTATTCGCGACCAAATTCTTCATTTTCTTGATCCAAAACTAGATTTTTGTATTCGCGACCAAATTCTTGATTTTCTTGATCCAAAACTAGATTTTTGTATTCGCGACCAAATTCTTGATTTTATTGATCCAAAACTAGATTTTTGTATTCGCGACCAAATTCTTGATTTTCTTGATCCAAAACTAGATTTTTGTATTCGCCACGCAGTTCTTGACTTTCTTGATCCAAAACTAGATTTTTGTATTCAAGACCAAATTCTTGATTTTCTTGATCCAAAACTAGATTTTTGTATTCGCGACCAAATTCTTGATTTTCTTGATCCAAAACTAGATTTTTGTATTCGCGACCAAATTCTTGATTTTCTTGATCCAAAACTAGATTTTTGTATTCGCGACCAAATTCTTGATTTTCTTGATCCAACACTAGATTTTTGTATTCGCCACGCAGTTTATGATTTCCTTGATCCAAAACTAGATTTTTGTATTCGCGACCAAATTCTTGATTTTCTTGATCCAAAACTAGATTTTTGTATTCGCGACCAAATTCTTGATTTTCTTGATCCAAAACTAGATTTTTGTATTCGCGACCAAATTCTTGATTTTCTTGATCCAAAACTAGTTTTTTGTTTTCGCGACCAAATGCTTGATTTCCTTGATCCAAAACTAGATTTTTGTATTCGCCACGCAGTTCTTGATTTTCATGATCCAAAACTAGATTTTTGTATTCGCGACCAAATTCTTCATTTTCTTGATCCAAAACTAGATTTTTATATTCGCCACGCAGTTCTTGACTTTCTTGATCCAAAACTAGATTTTTGTATTCGCGACCAAATTCTTGATTTTCTTGATCCAAAACTAGATTTTTGTATTCACGATCAAATTCTTCATTTTCTTGATCCAAAACTAGATTTTTGTATTCGCCACGCAGTTCTTGACTTTCTTGATCCAAAACTAGATTTTTGTATTCGCGACCAAATTCTTGATTTTCTTGATCCAAAACTAGATTTTTGTATTCGCGACCAAATTCTTGATTTTCTTGATCCAAAACTAGATTTTTGTATTCGCGACCAAATTCTTCATTTTCTTGATCCAAAACTAGATTTTTGTATTCGCCACGCAGTTCTTGACTTTCTTGATCCAAAACTAGATTTTTGTATTCGGGACCAAATTCTTGATTTTCTGGATCCAAAACTAGATTTTTGTATTCGCGACCAAATTCTTGATTTTCTCGATCCAAAACTAGATTTTTGTATTCGCGACCAAATTCTTGATTTGCTTGAACCAAAACTAGATTTTTCTATTCGCGACCAAATTCTTGATTTTCTTGATCCAAAACTAGATTTTTGTATTCGCGACCAAATTCTTCATTTTCTTGATCCAAAACTAGATTTTTATATTCGCCACGCAGTTCTTGACTTTCTTGATCCAAAACTAGATTTTTGTATTCGCGACCAAATTCTTGATTTTCTTGATCCAAAACTAGATTTTTGTATTCACGATCAAATTCTTCATTTTCTTGATCCAAAACTAGATTTTTGTATTCGCCACGCAGTTCTTGATTTTCTTGATCCAAAACTAGTTTTTTGTTTTCGCGACCAAATTCTTGATTTTCTTGATCCAAAACTAGATTTTTGTATTCGCCACGCAGTTCATGATTTCCTTGATCCAAAACTAGATTTTTGTATTCGCGACCAAATTCTTGATTTGCTTGATCCAAAACTAGATTTTTGTATTCGCGACCAAATTCTTGATTTCCTTGATCCAAAACTAGATTTTTGTATTCGCGACCAAATTCTTGATTTTCTTGATCCAAAACTAGATTTTTCTATTCGCGACCAAATTCTTGATTTTCTTGATCCAAAACTAGATTTTTGTATTCGCGACCAAATTCTTGATTTTCTTGATCCAAAACTAGTTTTTTGTTTTTGCGACCTAATGCTTGATTTCCTTGATCCAAAACTAGATTTTTGTATTCGCCACGCAGTTCATGATTTCCTTGATCCAAAACTAGATTTTTGTATTCGCGACCAAATTCTTGACCTTGTTGATCCAAAACTAGATTTTTGTATTCGCGACAAAATTCTTGATTTTCTTGATCCAAAACTACATTTTTGTATTCGCCACGCAGTTCTTGATTTGCTTGATCTAAAACTAGATTTTTGTATTCGCGACCAAATTCTTGATTTTCTTGATCCAAAACTAGATTTTTGTATTCGCGACCAAATTCTTGATTTTCTTGATCCAAAACTAGATTTTTGTATTCGCCACGCAGTTCTTGATTTTCTTGATCCAAAACTAGTTTTTTGTATTCGCGACCAAATTCTTGATTTTCTTGATCCAAAACTAGATTTTTGTATTCGCGACCAAATTCTTCATTTTCTTGATCCAAAACTAGATTTTTGTATTCGCGACCAAATTCTTGATTTTCTTGATCCAAAACTAGATTTTTGTATTCGCGACCAAATTCTTGATTTTATTGATCCAAAACTAGATTTTTGTATTCGCGACCAAATTCTTGATTTTCTTGATCCAAAACTAGATTTTTGTATTCGCCACGCAGTTCTTGACTTTCTTGATCCAAAACTAGATTTTTGTATTCGCGACCAAATTCTTGATTTTCTTGATCCAAAACTAGATTTTTGTATTCGCGACCAAATTCTTGATTTTCTTGATCCAAAACTAGATTTTTGTATTCGCGACCAAATTCTTGATTTTCTTGATCCAACACTAGATTTTTGTATTCGCCACGCAGTTTATGATTTCCTTGATCCAAAACTAGATTTTTGTATTCGCGACCAAATTCTTGATTTTCTTGATCCAAAACTAGATTTTTGTATTCGCGACCAAATTCTTGATTTTCTTGATCCAAAACTAGATTTTTGTATTCGCGACCAAATTCTTGATTTTCTTGATCCAAAACTAGTTTTTTGTTTTCGCGACCAAATGCTTGATTTCCTTGATCCAAAACTAGATTTTTGTATTCGCCACGCAGTTCTTGATTTTCATGATCCAAAACTAGATTTTTGTATTCGCGACCAAATTCTTCATTTTCTTGATCCAAAACTAGATTTTTATATTCGCCGCGCAGTTCTTGACTTTCTTGATCCAAAACTAGATTTTTGTATTCGCGACCAAATTCTTGATATCTTGATCCAAAACTAGATTGTTGTATTCGCGACCAAATTCTTCATTTTCTTGATCCAAAACTAGATTTTTGTATTCGCCACGCAGTTCTTGACTTTCTTGATCCAAAACTAGATTTTTGTATTCGCGACCAAATTCTTGATTTTCTTGATCCAAAACTAGATTTTTGTATTCGCGACCAAATTCTTCATTTTCTTGATCCAAAACTAGATTTTTGTATTCGCCACGCAGTTCTTGACTTTCTTGATCCAAAACTAGATTTTTGTATTCGCGACCAAATTCTTGATTTTCTGGATCCAAAACTAGATTTTTGTATTCGCGACCAAATTCTTGATTTTCTCGATCCAAAACTAGATTTTTGTATTCGCGACCAAATTCTTGATTTGCTTGAACCAAAACTAGATTTTTCTATTCGCGACCAAATTCTTGATTTTCTTGATCCAAAACTAGATTTTTGTATTCGCGACCAAATTCTTGATTTTCTTGATCCAAAACTAGATTTTTGTATTCGCGACCAAATTCTTCATTTTCTTGATCCAAAACTAGATTGTTGTATTCGCGACCAAATTCTTCATTTTCTTGATCCAAAACTAGATTTTTGTATTCGCCACGCAGTTCTTGACTTTCTTGATCCAAAACTAGATTTTTGTATTCGCGACCAAATTCTTCATTTTCTTGATCCAAAACTAGATTGTTGTATTCGCGACCAAATTCTTCATTTTCTTGATCCAAAACTAGATTTTTGTATTCGCCACGCAGTTCTTGACTTTCTTGATCCAAAACTAGATTTTTGTATTCGCGACCAAATTCTTGATTTTCTTGATCCAAAACTAGATTTTTGTATTCGCCACGCAGTTCTTGACTTTCTTGATCCAAAACTAGATTTTTGTATTCGCGACCAAATTCTTGATTTTCTTGATCCAAAACTAGATTTTTGTATTCGCGACCAAATTCTTCATTTTCTTGATCCAAAACTAGATTTTTGTATTCGCCACGCAGTTCTTGACTTTCTTGATCCAAAACTAGATTTTTGTATTCGCGACCAAATTCTTGATTTTCTGGATGCAAAACTAGATTTTTGTATTCGCGACCAAATTCTTGATTTTCTCGATCCAAAACTAGATTTTTGTATTCGCCACGCAGTTCTTGACTTTCTTGATCCAAAACTAGATTTTTGTATTCGCGACCAAATTCTTGATTTTCTTGATCCAAAACTAGATTTTTGTATTCGCGACCAAATTCTTGATTTTCTTGATCCAAAACTAGATTTTTGTATTCGCGACCAAATTCTTCATTTTCTTGATCCAAAACTAGATTTTTGTATTCGCCACGCAGTTCTTGACTTTCTTGATCCAAAACTAGATTTTTGTATTTGCGACCAAATTCTTGATTTTCTGGATCCAAAACTAGATTTTTGTATTCGCGACCAAATTCTTGATTTGCTTGAACCAAAACTAGATTTTTGTATTCGCGACCAAATTCTTGATTTTCTGGATCCAAAACTAGATTTTTGTATTCGCGACCAAATTCTTGATTTTCTTGATCCAAAACTAGATTTTTGTGTTCGCGACCGAATTCTTGATTTTCTTGATCCAAAACTACATTTTTGTATTCGCGACCAAATTCTTGATTTTCTTGATCCAAAACTAGTTTTTTGTTTTCGTGACCAAATGCTTGATTTCCTTGATCCAAAACTAGATTTTTGTATTCGCCACGCAGTTCTTGATTTTCATGATCCAAAACTAGATTTTTGTATTCGCGACCAAATTCTTCATTTTCTTGATCCAAAACTAGATTTTTGTATTCGCCACACAGTTCTTGACTTTCTTGATCCAAAACTAGATTTTTTTATTCGCGACCAAATTCTTGATTTTATTGATCCAAAACTAGATTTTTGTATTCGCGACCAAATTCTTCATTTTCTTGATCCAAAACTAGTTTTTTGATTTCGCGACCAAATTCTTGATTTTCTCGATCCAAAACTAGATTTTTGTATTCGCGACCAAATTCTTGATTTGCTTGAACCAAAACTAGATTTTTCTATTCGCGACCAAATTCTTGATTTTCTTGATCCAAAACTAGATTTTTGTATTCGCGACCAAATTCTTGATTTTCTTGATCCAAAACTAGATTTTTATATTCGCCACGCAGTTCTTGACTTTCTTGATCCAAAACTAGATTTTTGTATTCGCGACCAAATTCTTGATTTTCTTGATCCAAAACTAGATTTTTGTATTCACGATCAAATTCTTCATTTTCTTGATCCAAAACTAGATTTTTGTATTCGCCACGCAGTTCTTGACTTTCTTGATCCAAAACTAGATTTTTGTATTCGCGACCAAATTCTTGATTTTCTTGATCCAAAACTAGATTTTTGTATTCGCGACCAAATTCTTGATTTTCTTGATCCAAAACTAGATTTTTGTATTCGCGACCAAATTCTTCATTTTCTTGATCCAAAACTAGATTGTTGTATTCGCGACCAAATTCTTCATTTTCTTGATCCAAAACTAGATTTTTGTATTCGCCACGCAGTTCTTGACTTTCTTGATCCAAAACTAGATTTTTGTATTCGCGACCAAATTCTTGATTTTCTTGATCCAAAACTAGATTTTTGTATTCGCGACCAAATTCTTCATTTTCTTGATCCAAAACTAGATTTTTGTATTCGCCACGCAGTTCTTGACTTTCTTGATCCAAAACTAGATTTTTGTATTCGCGACCAAATTCTTGATTTTCTGGATCCAAAACTAGATTTTTGTATTCGCGACCAAATTCTTGATTTTCTCGATCCAAAACTAGATTTTTGTATTCGCGACCAAATTCTTGATTTGCTTGAACCAAAACTAGATTTTTGTATTCGCGACCAAATTCTTGATTTTCTGGATCCAAAACTAGATTTTTGTATTCGCGACCAAATTCTTGATTTTCTTGATCCAAAACTAGATTTTTGTATTCGCGACCAAATTCTTGATTTTCTCGATCCAAAACTAGATTTTTGTATTCGCGACCAAATTCTTGATTTGCTTGAACCAAAACTAGATTTTTCTATTCGCGACCAAATTCTTGATTTTCTTGATCCAAAACTAGATTTTTGTATTCGCGACCAAATTCTTGATTTTCTTGATCCAAAACTAGATTTTTGTATTCGCGACCAAATTCTTCATTTTCTTGATCCAAAACTAGATTGTTGTATTCGCGACCAAATTCTTCATTTTCTTGATCCAAAACTAGATTTTTGTATTCGCCACGCAGTTCTTGACTTTCTTGATCCAAAACTAGATTTTTGTATTCGCGACCAAATTCTTCATTTTCTTGATCCAAAACTAGATTGTTGTATTCGCGACCAAATTCTTCATTTTCTTGATCCAAAACTAGATTTTTGTATTCGCCACGCAGTTCTTGACTTTCTTGATCCAAAACTAGATTTTTGTATTCGCGACCAAATTCTTGATTTTCTTGATCCAAAACTAGATTTTTGTATTCGCCACGCAGTTCTTGACTTTCTTGATCCAAAACTAGATTTTTGTATTCGCGACCAAATTCTTGATTTTCTTGATCCAAAACTAGATTTTTGTATTCGCGACCAAATTCTTCATTTTCTTGATCCAAAACTAGATTTTTGTATTCGCCACGCAGTTCTTGACTTTCTTGATCCAAAACTAGATTTTTGTATTCGCGACCAAATTCTTGATTTTCTGGATGCAAAACTAGATTTTTGTATTCGCGACCAAATTCTTGATTTTCTCGATCCAAAACTAGATTTTTGTATTCGCCACGCAGTTCTTGACTTTCTTGATCCAAAACTAGATTTTTGTATTCGCGACCAAATTCTTGATTTTCTTGATCCAAAACTAGATTTTTGTATTCGCGACCAAATTCTTGATTTTCTTGATCCAAAACTAGATTTTTGTATTCGCGACCAAATTCTTCATTTTCTTGATCCAAAACTAGATTTTTGTATTCGCCACGCAGTTCTTGACTTTCTTGATCCAAAACTAGATTTTTGTATTTGCGACCAAATTCTTGATTTTCTGGATCCAAAACTAGATTTTTGTATTCGCGACCAAATTCTTGATTTGCTTGAACCAAAACTAGATTTTTGTATTCGCGACCAAATTCTTGATTTTCTGGATCCAAAACTAGATTTTTGTATTCGCGACCAAATTCTTGATTTTCTTGATCCAAAACTAGATTTTTGTGTTCGCGACCGAATTCTTGATTTTCTTGATCCAAAACTACATTTTTGTATTCGCGACCAAATTCTTGATTTTCTTGATCCAAAACTAGTTTTTTGTTTTCGTGACCAAATGCTTGATTTCCTTGATCCAAAACTAGATTTTTGTATTCGCCACGCAGTTCTTGATTTTCATGATCCAAAACTAGATTTTTGTATTCGCGACCAAATTCTTCATTTTCTTGATCCAAAACTAGATTTTTGTATTCGCCACACAGTTCTTGACTTTCTTGATCCAAAACTAGATTTTTTTATTCGCGACCAAATTCTTGATTTTATTGATCCAAAACTAGATTTTTGTATTCGCGACCAAATTCTTCATTTTCTTGATCCAAAACTAGTTTTTTGATTTCGCGACCAAATTCTTGATTTTCTCGATCCAAAACTAGATTTTTGTATTCGCGACCAAATTCTTGATTTGCTTGAACCAAAACTAGATTTTTCTATTCGCGACCAAATTCTTGATTTTCTTGATCCAAAACTAGATTTTTGTATTCGCGACCAAATTCTTGATTTTCTTGATCCAAAACTAGATTTTTATATTCGCCACGCAGTTCTTGACTTTCTTGATCCAAAACTAGATTTTTGTATTCGCGACCAAATTCTTGATTTTCTTGATCCAAAACTAGATTTTTGTATTCACGATCAAATTCTTCATTTTCTTGATCCAAAACTAGATTTTTGTATTCGCCACGCAGTTCTTGACTTTCTTGATCCAAAACTAGATTTTTGTATTCGCGACCAAATTCTTGATTTTCTTGATCCAAAACTAGATTTTTGTATTCGCGACCAAATTCTTGATTTTCTTGATCCAAAACTAGATTTTTGTATTCGCGACCAAATTCTTCATTTTCTTGATCCAAAACTAGATTGTTGTATTCGCGACCAAATTCTTCATTTTCTTGATCCAAAACTAGATTTTTGTATTCGCCACGCAGTTCTTGACTTTCTTGATCCAAAACTAGATTTTTGTATTCGCGACCAAATTCTTGATTTTCTTGATCCAAAACTAGATTTTTGTATTCGCGACCAAATTCTTCATTTTCTTGATCCAAAACTAGATTTTTGTATTCGCCACGCAGTTCTTGACTTTCTTGATCCAAAACTAGATTTTTGTATTCGCGACCAAATTCTTGATTTTCTGGATCCAAAACTAGATTTTTGTATTCGCGACCAAATTCTTGATTTTCTCGATCCAAAACTAGATTTTTGTATTCGCGACCAAATTCTTGATTTGCTTGAACCAAAACTAGATTTTTGTATTCGCGACCAAATTCTTGATTTTCTGGATCCAAAACTAGATTTTTGTATTCGCGACCAAATTCTTGATTTTCTTGATCCAACACTAGATTTTTGTATTCGCCACGCAGTTCATGATTTCCTCGATCCAAAACTAGATTTTTGTATTCGCGACCAAATTCTTGATTTTCTTGATCCAAAACTAGATTTTTGTGTTCGCGACCAAATTCTTGATTTTCTTGATCCAAAACTACATTTTTGTATTCGCGACCAAATTCTTGATTTTCTTGATCCAAAACTAGTTTTTTGTTTTCGTGACCAAATGCTTGATTTCCTTGATCCAAAACTAGATTTTTGTATTCGCCACGCAGTTCTTGATTTTCATGATCCAAAACTAGATTTTTGTATTCGCGACCAAATTCTTCATTTTCTTGATCCAAAACTAGATTTTTGTATTCGCCACACAGTTCTTGACTTTCTTGATCCAAAACTAGATTTTTTTATTCGCGACCAAATTCTTGATTTTATTGATCCAAAACTAGATTTTTGTATTCGCCACGCAGTTCTTGATTTTCTTGATCCAAAACTAGATTTTTGTATTCGCGACCAAATTCTTGATTTCCTTGATCCAAAACTAGATTTTGGTATTCGCGACCAAATTCTTGATTTTCTTGATCCAAAACTAGATTTTTGTATTCGCGACCAAATTCTTCATTTTCTTGATCCAAAACTAGTTTTTTGATTTCGCGACCAAATGCTTGATTTCTTTGATCCAAAACTAGATTTTTGTATTCGCCACGCATTTCTTGATTTTCTTGATCCAAAACTAGATTTTTGTATTCGCGACCAAATTCTTGATTTTCTTGATCCAAAACTACATTTTTGTATTCGCCACGCAGTTCTTGATTTTCTTGATCCAAAACTAGATTTTTGTATTCGCCACGCAGTTCTTGATTTTCTTGATCCAAAACTAGTTTTTTGTTTTCGCGACGAAATGCTTGATTTTCTTGATCCAAAACTAGATTTTTGTATTCGCCACGCAGTTCTTGAATTTCTTGATCCAAAACTAGATTTTTGTATTCGCCACGCAGTTCTTGATTTTCTTGATCTAAAACTAGATTTTTGTATTCGCCACGCAGTTCTTGACTTTCTTGATCCAAAACTAGATTTTTGTATTCGCGACCAAATTCTTGATTTTCTTGATCCAAAACTAGATTTTTGTATTCGCGACCAAATTCTTGATTTTCTTGATCCAAAACTAGATTTTTGTATTCTCGACCAAATTCTTGATTTTCTTGATCCAAAACTAGATTTTTGTATTCGCGACCAAATTCTTGATTTTCTTGATCCAAAACTAGATTTTTGTATTCGCGACCAAATTCTTCATTTTCTTGATCCAAAATTAGATTTTTGTATTCGCGATCAAATTCTTGATTTTCTTGATCCAAAACTAGTTTTTTGTTTTCGCGACCAAATGCTTGATTTCCTTGATCCAAAACTAGATTTTTGTATTCGCCACGCAGTTCTTGACTTTCTTGATCCAAAACTAGATTTTTGTATTCGCGACAAAATTCTTGATTTTCTTGATCCAAAACTACATTTTTGTATTCGCCACGCTGTTCTTGATTTGCTTGATCGAAAACTAGATTTTTGTATTCGCCACGTAGTTCTTGACTTGCTTGATCCAAAACTAGATTTTTGTATTCGCCACGCAGTTCATGATTTCCTTGATCCAAAACTAGATTTTTGTATTCGCGACCAAATTCTTGATTTTCTTGATCCAAAACTAGTTTTTTGTTTTCGCGACCAAATTCTTGATTTTCTTGATCCAAAACTAGATTTTTGTATTCGCGACCAAATTCTTGATTTTCTTGATCCAAAACTAGATTTTTGTATTCGCCACGCAGTTCTTGATTTTCTTGATCCAAAACTAGATTTTTGTATTCGCGACAAAATTCTTGATTTTCTTGATCCAAAACTACATTTTTGTATTCGCCACGCAGTTCTTGACTTTCTTGATCCAAAACTAGATTTTTGTATTCGCGACCAAATTCTTGATTTTCTTGATCCAAAACTAGATTTTTGTATTCGCGACCAAATTCTTGATTTTCTTGATCCAAAACTAGATTTTTGTATTCGCGACCAAATTCTTGATTTTCTTGATCCAAAACTAGATTTTTGTATTCGCGACCAAATTCTTGATTTGCTTGAACCAAAACTAGATTTTTGTATTCGCGACCAAATTCTTGATTTTCTGGATCCAAAACTAGATTTTTGTGTTCGCGACCAAATTCTTGATTTTCTTGATCCAAAACTACATTTTTGTATTCGCGACCAAATTCTTGATTTTCTTGATCCAAAACTAGTTTTTTGTTTTCGTGACCAAATGCTTGATTTCCTTGATCCAAAACTAGATTTTTGTATTCGCCACGCAGTTCTTGATTTTCATGATCCAAAACTAGATTTTTGTATTCGCGACCAAATTCTTCATTTTCTTGATCCAAAACTAGATTTTTGTATTCGCCACACAGTTCTTGACTTTCTTGATCCAAAACTAGATTTTTTTATTCGCGACCAAATTCTTGATTTTATTGATCCAAAACTAGATTTTTGTATTCGCCACGCAGTTCTTGATTTTCTTGATCCAAAACTAGATTTTTGTATTCGCGACCAAATTCTTCATTTTCTTGATCCAAAACTAGTTTTTTGATTTCGCGACCAAATTCTTGATTTTCTCGATCCAAAACTAGATTTTTGTATTCGCGACCAAATTCTTGATTTGCTTGAACCAAAACTAGATTTTTCTATTCGCGACCAAATTCTTGATTTTCTTGATCCAAAACTAGATTTTTGTATTCGCGACCAAATTCTTGATTTTCTTGATCCAAAACTAGATTTTTATATTCGCCACGCAGTTCTTGACTTTCTTGATCTAAAACTAGATTTTTGTATTCGCGACCAAATTCTTGATTTTCTTGATCCAAAACTAGATTTTTGTATTCACGATCAAATTCTTCATTTTCTTGATCCAAAACTAGATTTTTGTATTCGCCACGCAGTTCTTGACTTTCTTGATCCAAAACTAGATTTTTGTATTCGCGACCAAATTCTTGATTTTCTTGATCCAAAACTAGATTTTTGTATTCGCGACCAAATTCTTGATTTTCTTGATCCAAAACTAGATTTTTGTATTCGCGACCAAATTCTTCATTTTCTTGATCAAAAACTAGATTGTTGTATTCGCGACCAAATTCTTCATTTTCTTGATCCAAAACTAGATTTTTGTATTCGCCACGCAGTTCTTGACTTTCTTGATCCAAAACTAGATTTTTGTATTCGCGACCAAATTCTTGATTTTCTTGATCCAAAACTAGATTTTTGTATTCGCGACCAAATTCTTCATTTTCTTGATCCAAAACTAGATTTTTGTATTCGCGACCAAATTCTTCATTTTCTTGATCCAAAACTAGATTTTTGTATTCGCCACACAGTTCTTGACTTTCTTGATCCAAAACTAGATTTTTTTATTCGCGACCAAATTCTTGATTTTATTGATCCAAAACTAGATTTTTGTATTCGCCACGCAGTTCTTGATTTTCTTGATCCAAAACTAGATTTTTGTATTCGCGACCAAATTCTTGATTTCCTTGATCCAAAACTAGATTTTGGTATTCGCGACCAAATTCTTGATTTTCTTGATCCAAAACTAGATTTTTGTATTCGCGACCAAATTCTTCATTTTCTTGATCCAAAACTAGTTTTTTGATTTCGCGACCAAATGCTTGATTTCTTTGATCCAAAACTAGATTTTTGTATTCGCCACGCATTTCTTGATTTTCTTGATCCAAAACTAGATTTTTGTATTCGCGACCAAATTCTTGATTTTCTTGATCCAAAACTACATTTTTGTATTCGCCACGCAGTTCTTGATTTTCTTGATCCAAAACTAGATTTTTGTATTCGCCACGCAGTTCTTGATTTTCTTGATCCAAAACTAGTTTTTTGTTTTCGCGACGAAATGCTTGATTTTCTTGATCCAAAACTAGATTTTTGTATTCGCCACGCAGTTCTTGAATTTCTTGATCCAAAACTAGATTTTTGTATTCGCCACGCAGTTCTTGATTTTCTTGATCTAAAACTAGATTTTTGTATTCGCCACGCAGTTCTTGACTTTCTTGATCCAAAACTAGATTTTTGTATTCGCGACCAAATTCTTGATTTTCTTGATCCAAAACTAGATTTTTGTATTCGCGACCAAATTCTTGATTTTCTTGATCCAAAACTAGATTTTTGTATTCTCGACCAAATTCTTGATTTTCTTGATCCAAAACTAGATTTTTGTATTCGCGACCAAATTCTTGATTTTCTTGATCCAAAACTAGATTTTTGTATTCGCGACCAAATTCTTCATTTTCTTGATCCAAAATTAGATTTTTGTATTCGCGATCAAATTCTTGATTTCCTTGATCCAAAACTAGATTTTTGTATTCGCCACGCAGTTCTTGACTTTCTTGATCCAAAACTAGATTTTTGTATTCGCGACAAAATTCTTGATTTTCTTGATCCAAAACTACATTTTTGTATTCGCCACGCTGTTCTTGATTTGCTTGATCGAAAACTAGATTTTTGTATTCGCCACGTAGTTCTTGACTTGCTTGATCCAAAACTAGATTTTTGTATTCGCCACGCAGTTCATGATTTCCTTGATCCAAAACTAGATTTTTGTATTCGCGACCAAATTCTTGATTTTCTTGATCCAAAACTAGTTTTTTGTTTTCGCGACCAAATTCTTGATTTTCTTGATCCAAAACTAGATTTTTGTATTCGCGACAAAATTCTTGATTTTCTTGATCCAAAACTACATTTTTGTATTCGCCACGCAGTTCTTGACTTTCTTGATCCAAAACTAGATTTTTGTATTCGCGACCAAATTCTTGATTTTCTTGATCCAAAACTAGATTTTTGTATTCGCGACCAAATTCTTGATTTTCTTGATCCAAAACTAGATTTTTGTATTCGCGACCAAATTCTTCATTTTCTTGATCCAAAATTAGATTTTTGTATTCGCGATCAAATTCTTGATTTTCTTGATCCAAAACTAGATTTTTGTATTCGCCACGCAGTTCTTGATTTTCTTGATCCAAAACTAGATTTTTGTATTCGCGACCAAATTCTTGATTTTCTTGATCCAAAACTAGTTTTTTGATTTCGCGACCAAATTCTTGATTTTCTCGATCCAAAACTAGATTTTTGTATTCGCGACCAAATTCTTGATTTGCTTGAACCAAAACTAGATTTTTCTATTCGCGACCAAATTCTTGATTTTCTTGATCCAAAACTAGATTTTTGTATTCGCGACCAAATTCTTGATTTTCTTGATCCAAAACTAGATTTTTGTATTCGCGACAAAATTCTTGATTTTCTTGATCCAAAACTACATTTTTGTATTCGCCACGCAGTTCTTGACTTTCTTGATCCAAAACTAGATTTTTGTATTCGCGACCAAATTCTTGATTTTCTTGATCCAAAACTAGATTTTTGTATTCGCGACCAAATTCTTGATTTTCTTGATCCAAAACTAGATTTTTGTATTCGCGACCAAATTCTTGATTTTATTGATCCAAAACTAGATTTTTGTATTCGCCACGCAGTTCTTGATTTTCTTGATCCAAAACTAGATTTTTGTATTCGCGACCAAATTCTTCATTTTCTTGATCCAAAACTAGTTTTTTGATTTCGCGACCAAATTCTTGATTTTCTCGATCCAAAACTAGATTTTTGTATTCGCGACCAAATTCTTGATTTGCTTGAACCAAAACTAGATTTTTCTATTCGCGACCAAATTCTTGATTTTCTTGATCCAAAACTAGATTTTTGTATTCGCGACCAAATTCTTGATTTTCTTGATCCAAAACTAGATTTTTATATTCGCCACGCAGTTCTTGACTTTCTTGATCTAAAACTAGATTTTTGTATTCGCGACCAAATTCTTGATTTTCTTGATCCAAAACTAGATTTTTGTATTCACGATCAAATTCTTCATTTTCTTGATCCAAAACTAGATTTTTGTATTCGCCACGCAGTTCTTGACTTTCTTGATCCAAAACTAGATTTTTGTATTCGCGACCAAATTCTTGATTTTCTTGATCCAAAACTAGATTTTTGTATTCGCGACCAAATTCTTGATTTTCTTGATCCAAAACTAGATTTTTGTATTCGCGACCAAATTCTTCATTTTCTTGATCCAAAACTAGATTGTTGTATTCGCGACCAAATTCTTCATTTTCTTGATCCAAAACTAGATTTTTGTATTCGCCACGCAGTTCTTGACTTTCTTGATCCAAAACTAGATTTTTGTATTCGCGACCAAATTCTTGATTTTCTTGATCCAAAACTAGATTTTTGTATTCGCGACCAAATTCTTCATTTTCTTGATCCAAAACTAGATTTTTGTATTCGCCACGCAGTTCTTGACTTTCTTGATCCAAAACTAGATTTTTGTATTCGCGACCAAATTCTTGATTTTCTGGATCCAAAACTAGATTTTTGTATTCGCGACCAAATTCTTGATTTTCTCGATCCAAAACTAGATTTTTGTATTCGCGACCAAATTCTTGATTTGCTTGAACCAAAACTAGATTTTTGTATTCGCGACCAAATTCTTGATTTTCTGGATCCAAAACTAGATTTTTGTATTCGCGACCAAATTCTTGATTTTCTTGATCCAACACTAGATTTTTGTATTCGCCACGCAGTTCATGATTTCCTCGATCCAAAACTAGATTTTTGTATTCGCGACCAAATTCTTGATTTTCTTGATCCAAAACTAGATTTTTGTGTTCGCGACCAAATTCTTGATTTTCTTGATCCAAAACTACATTTTTGTATTCGCGACCAAATTCTTGATTTTCTTGATCCAAAACTAGTTTTTTGTTTTCGTGACCAAATGCTTGATTTCCTTGATCCAAAACTAGATTTTTGTATTCGCCACGCAGTTCTTGATTTTCATGATCCAAATCTAGATTTTTGTATTCGCGACCAAATTCTTCATTTTCTTGATCCAAAACTAGATTTTTGTATTCGCCACACAGTTCTTGACTTTCTTGATCCAAAACTAGATTTTTTTATTCGCGACCAAATTCTTGATTTTATTGATCCAAAACTAGATTTTTGTATTCGCCACGCAGTTCTTGATTTTCTTGATCCAAAACTAGATTTTTGTATTCGCGACCAAATTCTTGATTTCCTTGATCCAAAACTAGATTTTGGTATTCGCGACCAAATTCTTGATTTTCTTGATCCAAAACTAGATTTTTGTATTCGCGACCAAATTCTTCATTTTCTTGATCCAAAACTAGTTTTTTGATTTCGCGACCAAATGCTTGATTTCTTTGATCCAAAACTAGATTTTTGTATTCGCCACGCATTTCTTGATTTTCTTGATCCAAAACTAGATTTTTGTATTCGCGACCAAATTCTTGATTTTCTTGATCCAAAACTACATTTTTGTATTCGCCACGCAGTTCTTGATTTTCTTGATCCAAAACTAGATTTTTGTATTCGCCACGCAGTTCTTGATTTTCTTGATCCAAAACTAGTTTTTTGTTTTCGCGACGAAATGCTTGATTTTCTTGATCCAAAACTAGATTTTTGTATTCGCCACGCAGTTCTTGAATTTCTTGATCCAAAACTAGATTTTTGTATTCGCCACGCAGTTCTTGATTTTCTTGATCTAAAACTAGATTTTTGTATTCGCCACGCAGTTCTTGACTTTCTTGATCCAAAACTAGATTTTTGTATTCGCGACCAAATTCTTGATTTTCTTGATCCAAAACTAGATTTTTGTATTCGCGACCAAATTCTTGATTTTCTTGATCCAAAACTAGATTTTTGTATTCTCGACCAAATTCTTGATTTTCTTGATCCAAAACTAGATTTTTGTATTCGCGACCAAATTCTTGATTTTCTTGATCCAAAACTAGATTTTTGTATTCGCGACCAAATTCTTCATTTTCTTGATCCAAAATTAGATTTTTGTATTCGCGATCAAATTCTTGATTTTCTTGATCCAAAACTAGTTTTTTGTTTTCGCGACCAAATGCTTGATTTCCTTGATCCAAAACTAGATTTTTGTATTCGCCACGCAGTTCTTGACTTTCTTGATCCAAAACTAGATTTTTGTATTCGCGACAAAATTCTTGATTTTCTTGATCCAAAACTACATTTTTGTATTCGCCACGCTGTTCTTGATTTGCTTGATCGAAAACTAGATTTTTGTATTCGCCACGTAGTTCTTGACTTGCTTGATCCAAAACTAGATTTTTGTATTCGCCACGCAGTTCATGATTTCCTTGATCCAAAACTAGATTTTTGTATTCGCGACCAAATTCTTGATTTTCTTGATCCAAAACTAGTTTTTTGTTTTCGCGACCAAATTCTTGATTTTCTTGATCCAAAACTAGATTTTTGTATTCGCGACAAAATTCTTGATTTTCTTGATCCAAAACTACATTTTTGTATTCGCCACGCAGTTCTTGACTTTCTTGATCCAAAACTAGATTTTTGTATTCGCGACCAAATTCTTGATTTTCTTGATCCAAAACTAGATTTTTGTATTCGCGACCAAATTCTTGATTTTCTTGATCCAAAACTAGATTTTTGTATTCGCGACCAAATTCTTGATTTTCTTGATCCAAAACTAGATTTTTGTATTCGCGACCAAATTCTTGATTTGCTTGAACCAAAACTAGATTTTTGTATTCGCGACCAAATTCTTGATTTTCTGGATCCAAAACTAGATTTTTGTATTCGCGACCAAATTCTTGATTTTCTTGATCCAACACTAGATTTTTGTATTCGCCACGCAGTTCATGATTTCCTCGATCCAAAACTAGATTTTTGTATTCGCGACCAAATTCTTGATTTTCTTGATCCAAAACTAGATTTTTGTGTTCGCGACCAAATTCTTGATTTTCTTGATCCAAAACTATATTTTTGTATTCGCGACCAAATTCTTGATTTTCTTGATCCAAAACTAGTTTTTTGTTTTCGTGACCAAATGCTTGATTTCCTTGATCCAAAACTAGATTTTTGTATTCGCCACGCAGTTCTTGATTTTCATGATCCAAAACTAGATTTTTGTATTCGCGACCAAATTCTTCATTTTCTTGATCCAAAACTACATTTTTGTATTCGCCACACAGTTCTTGACTTTCTTGATCCAAAACTAGATTTTTTTATTCGCGACCAAATTCTTGATTTTCTTGATCCAAAACTAGATTTTTGTATTCGCCACGCAGTTCTTGATTTTCTTGATCCAAAACTAGATTTTTGTATTCGCGACCAAATTCTTGATTTCCTTGATCCAAAACTAGATTTTGGTATTCGCCACGCAGTTCTTGATTTTCTTGATCCAAAACTAGTTTTTTGTTTTCGCGACGAAATGCTTGATTTTCTTGATCCAAAACTAGATTTTTGTATTCGCCACGCAGTTCTTGAATTTCTTGATCCAAAACTAGATTTTTGTATTCGCCACGCAGTTCTTGATTTTCTTGATCCAACACTAGATTTTTGTATTCGCCACGCAGTTCATGATTTCCTTGATCCAAAACTAGATTTTTGTATTCGCGACCAAATTCTTGATTTTCTTGATCCAAAACTAGATTTTTGTATTCGCGACCAAATTCTTGATTTTCTTGATCCAAAACTAGATTTTTGTATTCGCGACCAAATTCTTGATTTGCTTGATCCAAAACTAGATTTTTGTATTCGCGACCAAATTCTTGATTTCCTTGATCCAAAACTAGATTTTGGTATTCGCGACCAAATTCTTGATTTTCTTGATCCAAAACTATATTTTTGTATTCGCGACCAAATTCTTCATTTTCTTGATCCAAAACTAGTTTTTTGTTTTCGCGACCAAATGCTTGATTTCTTTGATCCAAAACTAGATTTTTGTATTCGCCACGCAGTTCTTGATTTTCTTGATCCAAAACTAGATTTTTGTATTCGCGACCAAATTCTTGATTTTCTTGATCCAAAACTACATTTTTGTATTCGCCACGCAGTTCTTGATTTGCTTGATCGAAAACTAGATTTTTGTATTCGCCACGTAGTTCTTGACTTGCTTGATCCAAAACTAGATTTTTGTATTCGCCACGCAGTTCATGATTTCCTTGATCCAAAACTAGATTTTTGTATTCGCGACCAAATTCTTGATTTTCTTGATCCAAAACTAGTTTTTTGTTTTCGCGACCAAATTCTTGATTTTCTTGATCCAAAACTAGATTTTTGTATTCGCGACCAAATTCTTTATTTTCTTGATCCAAAACTAGATTTTTGTATTCGCCACGCAGTTCTTGATTTTCTTGATCCAAAACTAGATTTTTGTATTCGCGACAAAATTCTTGATTTTCTTGATCCAAAACTACATTTTTGTATTCGCCACGCAGTTCTTGACTTTCTTGATCCAAAACTAGATTTTTGTATTCGCGACCAAATTCTTGATTTTCTTGATCCAAAACTAGATTTTTGTATTCGCGACCAAATTCTTGATTTTCTTGATCCAAAACTAGATTTTTGTATTCGCGACCAAATTCTTGATTTTCTTGATCCAAAACTAGATTTTTGTATTCGCGACCAAATTCTTGATTTTCTTGATCCAAAACTAGATTTTTGTATTCGCGACCAAATTCTTGATTTGCTTGATCCAAAACTAGATTTTTGTATTCGCGACCAAATTCTTGATTTCCTTGATCCAAAACTAGATTTTGGTATTCGCGACCAAATTCTTGATTTTCTTGATCCAAAACTATATTTTTGTATTCGCGACCAAATTCTTCATTTTCTTGATCCAAAACTAGTTTTTTGTTTTCGCGACCAAATGCTTGATTTCTTTGATCCAAAACTAGATTTTTGTATTCGCCACGCAGTTCTTGATTTTCTTGATCCAAAACTAGATTTTTGTATTCGCGACCAAATTCTTGATTTTCTTGATCCAAAACTACATTTTTGTATTCGCCACGCAGTTCTTGATTTGCTTGATCGAAAACTAGATTTTTGTATTCGCCACGTAGTTCTTGACTTGCTTGATCCAAAACTAGATTTTTGTATTCGCCACGCAGTTCATGATTTCCTTGATCCAAAACTAGATTTTTGTATTCGCGACCAAATTCTTGATTTTCTTGATCCAAAACTAGTTTTTTGTTTTCGCGACCAAATTCTTGATTTTCTTGATCCAAAACTAGATTTTTGTATTCGCGACCAAATTCTTTATTTTCTTGATCCAAAACTAGATTTTTGTATTCGCCACGCAGTTCTTGATTTTCTTGATCCAAAACTAGATTTTTGTATTCGCGACAAAATTCTTGATTTTCTTGATCCAAAACTACATTTTTGTATTCGCCACGCAGTTCTTGACTTTCTTGATCCAAAACTAGATTTTTGTATTCGCGACCAAATTCTTGATTTTCTTGATCCAAAACTAGATTTTTGTATTCGCGACCAAATTCTTGATTTTCTTGATCCAAAACTAGATTTTTGTATTCGCGACCAAATTCTTGATTTTCTTGATCCAAAACTAGATTTTTGTATTCGCGACCAAATTCTTGATTTTCTTGATCCAAAACTAGATTTTTGTATTCGCGACCAAATTCTTGATTTTCTTGATCCAACACTAGATTTTTGTATTCGCCACGCAGTTTATGATTTCCTTGATCCAAAACTAGATTTTTGTATTCGCGACCAAATTCTTGATTTTCTTGATCCAAAACTAGATTTTTGTATTCGCGACCAAATTCTTGATTTTCTTGATCCAAAACTAGATTTTTGTATTCGCGACCAAATTCTTGATTTTCTTGATCCAAAACTAGTTTTTTGTTTTCGCGACCAAATGCTTGATTTCCTTGATCCAAAACTAGATTTTTGTATTCGCCACGCAGTTCTTGATTTTCATGATCCAAAACTAGATTTTTGTATTCGCGACCAAATTCTTCATTTTCTTGATCCAAAACTAGATTTTTATATTCGCCACGCAGTTCTTGACTTTCTTGATCCAAAACTAGATTTTTGTATTCGCGACCAACTTCTTGATTTTCTTGATCCAAAACTAGATTTTTGTATTCACGATCAAATTCTTCATTTTCTTGATCCAAAACTAGATTTTTGTATTCGCCACGCAGTTCTTGACTTTCTTGATCCAAAACTAGATTTTTGTATTCGCGACCAAATTCTTGATTTTCTTGATCCAAAACTAGATTTTTGTATTCGCGACCAAATTCTTGATTTTCTTGATCCAAAACTAGATTTTTGTATTCGCGACCAAATTCTTCATTTTCTTGATCCAAAACTAGATTGTTGTATTCGCGACCAAATTCATCATTTTCTTGATCCAAAACTAGATTTTTGTATTCGCCACGCAGTTCTTGACTTTCTTGATATAAAACTAGATTTTTGTATTCGCGACCAAATTCTTGATTTTCTTGATCCAAAACTAGATTTTTGTATTCGCGACCAAATTCTTCATTTTCTTGATCCAAAACTAGATTTTTGTATTCGCCACGCAGTTCTTGACTTTCTTGATCCAAAACTAGATTTTTGTATTCGCCACGCAGTTCTTGACTTTCTTGAACCAAAACTAGATTTTTGTATTCGCGACCAAATTCTTGACTTTCTGGAACCAAAACTAGATTTTTGTATTCGCGACCAAATTCTTGATTTCCTTGATCCAAAACTTGATTTTTGTATTCGCGACAAAATTCATGATTTTCTTGATCCAAAACTACATTTTTGTATTCGCCACGCAGTTCTTGATTTGCTTGATCTAAAACTAGATTTTTGTATTCGCGACCAAATTCTTGATTTTCTTGATCCAAAACTAGATTTTTGTATTCGCGACCAAATTCTTGATTTTCTTGATCCAAAACTAGATTTTTGTATTCGCGACCAAATTCTTGATTTGCTTAAACCAAAACTAGATTTTTGTATTCGCGACCAAATTCTTGATTTTCTTGATCCAAAACTAGATTTTTGTATTCGCGACCAAATTCTTGATTTTCTTGATCCAACACTAGATTTTTGTATTCGCCACGCAGTTCATGATTTCCTTGATCCAAAACTAGATTTTTGTATTCGCGACCAAATTCTTGATTTTCTTGATGCAAAACTAGATTTTTGTATTCGCGACCAAATTCTTGATTTTCTTGATCCAAAACTAGAGTTTTGTATTCGCGACCAAATTCTTGATTTGCTTGATCCAAAACTAGATTTTTGTATTCGCGACCAAATTCTTGATTTCCTTGATCCAAAACTAGATTTTGGTATTCGCGACCAAATTCTTGATTTTCTTGATCCAAAACTATATTTTTGTATTCGCGACCAAATTCTTCATTTTCTTGATCCAAAACTAGTTTTTTGTTTTCGCGACCAAATGCTTGATTTCTTTGATCCAAAACTAGATTTTTGTATTCGCCACGCAGTTCTTGATTTTCTTGATCCAAAACTAGATTTTTGTATTCGCGACCAAATTCTTGATTTTCTTGATCCAAAACTACATTTTTGTATTCGCCACGCAGTTCTTGATTTTCTTGATCCAAAACTAGATTTTTGTATTCGCCACGCAGTTCTTGATTTTCTTGATCCAAAACTAGTTTTTTGTTTTCGCGACCAAATGCTTGATTTTCTTGATCCAAAACTAGATTTTTGTATTCGCCACGCAGTTCTTGAATTTCTTGATCCAAAACTAGATTTTTGTATTCGCCACGCAGTTCTTGATTTTCTTGATCCAAAACTAGTTTTTTGTTTTCGCGACCAAATTTTTCATTTTCTTGATCCAAAACTTGATTTTTGTATTCGCCACGCAGTACTTGACTTTCTTGATCCAAAACTAGATTTTTGTATTCGCGACAAAATTCTTGATTTTCTTCATCCAAAACTACATTTTTGTATTCGCCACGCAGTTCTTGACTTTCTTGATCCAAAACTAGATTTTTGTATTCGCGACCAAATTCTTGATTTTCTTGATCCAAAACTAGATTTTTGTATTCGCGACCAAATTCTTGATTTTCTTGATCCAAAACTAGATTTTTGTATTCGCGACCAAATTCTTGATTTTCTTCATCCAAAACTAGATTTTTGTATTCGGAACCAAATTCTTGATTTTCTTGATCCAAAACTAGATTTTTGTATTCGCGACCAAATTCTTCATTTTCTTGATCCAAAACTAGATTTTTGTATTCGCCACGCAGTACTTGACTTTCTTGATCCAAAACTAGATTTTTGTATTCGCCACGCAGTTCTTGAATTTCTTGATCCAAAACTAGATTTTTGTATTCGCGACCAAATTCTTGATTTTCTTGATCCAAAACTAGATTTTTGTATTCGCGACCAAATTCTTGATTTTCTTGATCCAAAACTAGATTTTTGTATTCGCCACGCAGTTCTTGATTTTCTTGATCCAAAACTATATTTTTGTATTCGCGACCAAATTCTTCATTTTCTTGATCCAAAACTAAATTTTTGTATTCGCCACGCAGTTCTTGACTTTCTTGATCCAAAACTAGATTTTTGTATTCGCGACCAAATTCTTGATTTTCTTGATCCAAAACTAGATTTTTGTATTCGCGACCAAATTCTTGAATTTCTTGATCCAAAACTAGATTTTTGTATTCGCCACCAAATTCTTGATTTTCTTGATCCAAAACTAGATTTTTGTATTCGCGACCAAATTCTTGATTTTCTTGATCCAAAACTAGATTTTTGTATTCGCGACCAAATTCTTCATTTTCTTGATCCAAAACTAGATTTTTGTAATCGCCACGCAGTACTTGACTTTCTTGATCCAAAACTAGATTTTTGTATTCGCCACGCAGTTCTTGAATTTCTTGATCCAAAACTAGATTTTTGTATTCGCGACCAAATTCTTGATTTGCTTGATCCAAAACTAGATTTTTGTATTCGCGACCAAATTCTTGATTTCCTTGATCCAAAACTAGATTTTTGTATTCGCGACAAAATTCTTGATTTTCTTGATCCAAAACTACATTTTTGTATTCGCCACGCAGTTCTTGATTTGCTTGATCTAAAACTAGATTTTTGTATTCGCGACCAAATTCTTGATTTTCTTGATCCAAAACTAGATTTTTGTATTCGCGACCAAATTCTTGATTTCCTTGATCCAAAACTAGATTTTTGTATTCGCGACCAAATTCTTGATTTCCTTGATCCAAAACTAGATTTTTGTATTCGCGACCAAATTCTTGATTTTCTTGATCCAAAACTAGATTTTTGTATTCGCCACGCAGTTCTTGACTTTCTTGAACCAAAACTAGATTTTTGTATTCGCGACCAAATTCTTGATTTTCTTGATCCAAAACTAGATTTTTGTATTCGCGACCAAATTCTTGATTTTCTTGATCCAAAACTAGATTTTTGTATTCGCGACCAAATTCTTGATTTGCTTGAACCAAAACTAGATTTTTGTATTCGCGACCAAATTCTTGATTTTCTGGATCCAAAACTAGATTTTTGTATTCGCCACGCAGTTCTTGATTTTCTTGATCCAAAACTAGATTTTTGTATTCGTGACCAAATTCTTGATTTTCTTGATCCAAAACTAGATTTTTGTATTCGCGACCAAATTCTTCATTTTCTTGATCCAAAACTAAATTTTTGTATTCGCCACGCAGTACTTGACTTTCTTGATCCAAAACTAGATTTTTGTATTCGCCACGCAGTTCTTGAATTTCTTGATCCAAAACTAGATTTTTGTATTCGCGACCAAATTCTTGATTCGCTTGATCCAAAACTAGATTTTTGTATTCGCGACCAAATTCTTGATTTCCTTGATCCAAAACTAGATTTTTGTATTCGCGACAAAATTCTTGATTTTCTTGATCCAAAACTACATTTTTGTATTCGCCACGCAGTTCTTGATTTGCTTGATCTAAAACTAGATTTTTGTATTCGCGACCAAATTCTTGATTTTCTTGATCCAAAACTAGATTTTTGTATTCGCGACCAAATTCTTGATTTCTTTGATCCAAAACTAGATTTTTGTATTCGCGACCAAATTCTTGATTTCCTTGATCCAAAACTAGATTTTTGTATTCGCGACCAAATTCTTGATTTTCTTGATCCAACACTAGATTTTTGTATTCGCCACGCAGTTCATGATTTCCTTGATCCAAAACTAGATTTTTGTATTCGCGACCAAATTCTTGATTTTCTTGATCCAAAACTACATTTTTGTATTCGCGACCAAATTCTTGATTTTCTTGATCCAAAACTAGTTTTTTGTTTTCGCGACCAAATGCTTGATTTCCTTGATCCAAAACTAGATTTTTGTATTCGCCACGCAGTTCTTGATTTTCATGATCCAAAACTAGATTTTTGTATTCGCGACCAAATTCTTCATTTTCTTGATCCAAAACTAGATTTTTGTATTCGCGACCAAATTCTTGATTTGCTTGATCCAAAACTAGATTTTTGTATTCGCGACCAAATTCTTGATTTTCTTGATCCAAAACTAGATTTTTGTATTCGCGACCAAATTCTTGATTTTCTTGATCCAAAACTAGATTTTTGTATTCGCGACCAAATTCTTCATTTTCTTGATCCAAAACTAGATTGTTGTATTCGCGACCAAATTCTTCATTTTCTTGATCCAAAACTAGATTTTTGTATTCGCCACGCAGTTCTTGACTTTCTTGATCCAAAACTAGATTTTTGTATTCGCGACCAAATTCTTGATTTTCTTGATCCAAAACTAGATTTTTGTATTCGCGACCAAATTCTTCATTTTCTTGATCCAAAACTAGATTTTTGTATTCGCCACGCAGTTCTTCACTTTCTTGATCCAAAACTAGATTTTTGTATTCGCGACCAAATTTTTGATTTGCTTGATCCAAAACTAGATTTTTGTATTCGCGACCAAATTCTTGATTTTCTTGATCCAAAACTAGATTTTTGTATTCGCGACCAAATTCTTCATTTTCTTGATCCAAAACTAGATTGTTGTATTCGCGACCAAATTCTTCATTTTCTTGATCCAAAACTAGATTTTTGTATTCGCGACCAAATTCTTGATTTTCTTGATCCAAAACTAGATTTTTGTATTCGCGACCAAATTCTTCATTTTCTTGATCCAAAACTAGATTGTTGTATTCGCGACCAAATTCTTCATTTTCTTGATCCAAAACTAGATTTTTGTATTCGCCACGCAGTTCTTGACTTTCTTGATCCAAAACTAGATTTTTGTATTCGCGACCAAATTCTTGATTTTCTTGATCCAAAACTAGATTTTTGTATTCGCTACCAAATTCTTCATTTTCTTGATCCAAAACTAGATTTTTGTATTCGCCACGCAGTTCTTGACTTTCTTGATCCAAAACTAGATTTTTGTATTCGCGACCAAATTCTTGATTTTCTTGATCCAAAACTAGATTTTTGTATTCGCGACCAAATTCTTCATTTTCTTGATCCAAAACTAAATTGTTGTATTCGCGACCAAATTCTTCATTTTCTTGATCCAAAACTAGATTTTTGTATTCGCCACGCAGTTCTTGACTTTCTTGATCCAAAACTAGATTTTTGTATTCGCGACCAAATTCTTGATTTTCTTGATCCAAAACTAGATTTTTGTATTCGCGACCAAATTCTTCATTTTCTTGATCCAAAACTAGATTTTTGTATTCGCCACGCAGTTCTTGACTTTCTTGATCCAAAACTAGATTTTTGTATTCGCGACCAAATTCTTGATTTGCTTGATCCAAAACTAGATTTTTGTATTCGCGACCAAATTCTTGATTTTCTTGATCCAAAACTAGATTTTTGTATTCGCGACCAAATTCTTGATTTTCTTGATCCAAAACTAGATTTTTGTATTCGCGACCAAATTCTTCATTTTCTTAATCCAAAACTAGATTTTTGTATTCGCCACGCAGTTCTTGACTTTCTTGATCCAAAACTAGATTTTTGTATTCGCGACCAAATTCTTGATTTTCTTGATCCAAAACTAGATTTTTGTATTCGCGACCAAATTCTTGATTTTCTTGATCCAAAACTAGATTTTTGTATTCGCGACCAAATTCTTGATTTGCTTGAACCAAAACTAGATTTTTGTATTCGCGACCAAATTCTTGATTTTCTTGATCCAAAACTAGATTTTTGTATTCGCGACCAAATTCTTGATTTTCTAGATCCAACACTAGATTTTTGTATTCGCCACGCAGTTCATGATTTCCTTGATCCAAAACTAGATTTTTGTATTCGCGACCAAATTCTTGATTTTCTTGATCCAAAACTAGATTTTTGTATTCGCGACCAAATTCTTGATTTTCTTGATCCAAAACTAGATTTTTGTATTCGCGACCAAATTCTTGATTTTCTTGATCCAAAACTAGATTTTTGTATTCGCTACCAAATTCTTGATTTCCTTGATCCAAAACTAGATTTTTGTATTCGCGACCAAATTCTTGATTTCCTTGATCCAAATCTAGATTTTTGTATTCGCGACCAAATTCTTGATTTCCTTGATCCAAAACTAGATTTTTGTATTCGCGACCAAATTCTTGATTTCCTTGATCCAAAACTAGATTTTTGTATTCGCGACCAAATTCTTCATTTTCTTGATCCAAAACTAGATTTTTGTATTCGCCACGCAGTTCTTGACTTTCTTGATCCAAAACTAGATTTTTGTATTTGCGACCAAATTCTTGATTTTCTTGATCCAAAACTAGATTTTTGTATTCGCGACCAAATTCTTGATTTGCTTGATCCAAAACTAGATTTTTGTATTCGCGACCAAATTCTTGATTTTCTTGATCCAAAACTAGATTTTTGTATTCGCGACCAAATTCTTGATTTTCTTGATCCAAAACTAGATTTTTGTATTCGCGACCAAATTCTTCATTTTCTTGATCCAAAACTAGATTGTTGTATTCGCGACCAAATTCTTCATTTTCTTGATCCAAAACTAGATTTTTGTATTCGCCACGCAGTTCTTGACTTTCTTGATTCAAAACTAGATTTTTGTATTCGCGACCAAATTCTTGATTTTCTTGATCCAAAACTAGATTTTTGTATTCGCGACCAAATTCTTCATTTTCTTAATCCAAAACTAGATTTTTGTATTCGCCACGCAGTTCTTGACTTTCTTGATCCAAAACTAGATTTTTGTATTCGCGACCAAATTCTTGATTTTCTTGATCCAAAACTAGATTTTTGTATTCGCGACCAAATTCTTCATTTTCTTGATCCAAAACTAGATTGTTGTATTCGCGACCAAATTCTTCATTTTCTTGATCCAAAACTAGATTTTTGTATTCGCCACGCAGTTCTTGACTTTCTTGATCCAAAACTAGATTTTTGTATTCGCGACCAAATTCTTGATTTTCTTGATCCAAAACTAGATTTTTGTATTCGCGACCAAATTCTTCATTTTCTTGATCCAAAACTAGATTTTTGTATTCGCCACGCAGTTCTTCACTTTCTTGATCCAAAACTAGATTTTTGTATTCGCGACCAAATTTTTGATTTGCTTGATCCAAAACTAGATTTTTGTATTCGCGACCAAATTCTTGATTTTCTTGATCCAAAACTAGATTTTTGTATTCGCGACCAAATTCTTCATTTTCTTGATCCAAAACTAGATTGTTGTATTCGCGACCAAATTCTTCATTTTCTTGATCCAAAACTAGATTTTTGTATTCGCGACCAAATTCTTGATTTTCTTGATCCAAAACTAGATTTTTGTATTCGCGACCAAATTCTTCATTTTCTTGATCCAAAACTAGATTGTTGTATTCGCGACCAAATTCTTCATTTTCTTGATCCAAAACTAGATTTTTGTATTCGCCACGCAGTTCTTGACTTTCTTGATCCAAAACTAGATTTTTGTATTCGCGACCAAATTCTTGATTTTCTTGATCCAAAACTAGATTTTTGTATTCGCTACCAAATTCTTCATTTTCTTGATCCAAAACTAGATTTTTGTATTCGCCACGCAGTTCTTGACTTTCTTGATCCAAAACTAGATTTTTGTATTCGCGACCAAATTCTTGATTTTCTTGATCCAAAACTAGATTTTTGTATTCGCGACCAAATTCTTCATTTTCTTGATCCAAAACTAAATTGTTGTATTCGCGACCAAATTCTTCATTTTCTTGATCCAAAACTAGATTTTTGTATTCGCCACGCAGTTCTTGACTTTCTTGATCCAAAACTAGATTTTTGTATTCGCGACCAAATTCTTGATTTTCTTGATCCAAAACTAGATTTTTGTATTCGCGACCAAATTCTTCATTTTCTTGATCCAAAACTAGATTTTTGTATTCGCCACGCAGTTCTTGACTTTCTTGATCCAAAACTAGATTTTTGTATTCGCGACCAAATTCTTGATTTGCTTGATCCAAAACTAGATTTTTGTATTCGCGACCAAATTCTTGATTTTCTTGATCCAAAACTAGATTTTTGTATTCGCGACCAAATTCTTGATTTTCTTGATCCAAAACTAGATTTTTGTATTCGCGACCAAATTCTTCATTTTCTTAATCCAAAACTAGATTTTTGTATTCGCCACGCAGTTCTTGACTTTCTTGATCCAAAACTAGATTTTTGTATTCGCGACCAAATTCTTGATTTTCTTGATCCAAAACTAGATTTTTGTATTCGCGACCAAATTCTTGATTTTCTTGATCCAAAACTAGATTTTTGTATTCGCGACCAAATTCTTGATTTGCTTGAACCAAAACTAGATTTTTGTATTCGCGACCAAATTCTTGATTTTCTTGATCCAAAACTAGATTTTTGTATTCGCGACCAAATTCTTGATTTTCTAGATCCAACACTAGATTTTTGTATTCGCCACGCAGTTCATGATTTCCTTGATCCAAAACTAGATTTTTGTATTCGCGACCAAATTCTTGATTTTCTTGATCCAAAACTAGATTTTTGTATTCGCGACCAAATTCTTGATTTTCTTGATCCAAAACTAGATTTTTGTATTCGCGACCAAATTCTTCATTTTCTTGATCCAAAACTAAATTGTTGTATTCGCGACCAAATTCTTCATTTTCTTGATCCAAAACTAGATTTTTGTATTCGCCACGCAGTTCTTGACTTTCTTGATCCAAAACTAGATTTTTGTATTCGCGACCAAATTCTTGATTTTCTTGATCCAAAACTAGATTTTTGTATTCGCGACCAAATTCTTCATTTTCTTGATCCAAAACTAGATTTTTGTATTCGCCACGCAGTTCTTGACTTTCTTGATCCAAAACTAGATTTTTGTATTCGCGACCAAATTCTTGATTTGCTTGATCCAAAACTAGATTTTTGTATTCGCGACCAAATTCTTGATTTTCTTGATCCAAAACTAGATTTTTGTATTCGCGACCAAATTCTTGATTTTCTTGATCCAAAACTAGATTTTTGTATTCGCGACCAAATTCTTCATTTTCTTAATCCAAAACTAGATTTTTGTATTCGCCACGCAGTTCTTGACTTTCTTGATCCAAAACTAGATTTTTGTATTCGCGACCAAATTCTTGATTTTCTTGATCCAAAACTAGATTTTTGTATTCGCGACCAAATTCTTGATTTTCTTGATCCAAAACTAGATTTTTGTATTCGCGACCAAATTCTTGATTTGCTTGAACCAAAACTAGATTTTTGTATTCGCGACCAAATTCTTGATTTTCTTGATCCAAAACTAGATTTTTGTATTCGCGACCAAATTCTTGATTTTCTAGATCCAACACTAGATTTTTGTATTCGCCACGCAGTTCATGATTTCCTTGATCCAAAACTAGATTTTTGTATTCGCGACCAAATTCTTGATTTTCTTGATCCAAAACTAGATTTTTGTATTCGCGACCAAATTCTTGATTTTCTTGATCCAAAACTAGATTTTTGTATTCGCGACCAAATTCTTGATTTTCTTGATCCAAAACTAGATTTTTGTATTCGCTACCAAATTCTTGATTTCCTTGATCCAAAACTAGATTTTTGTATTCGCGACCAAATTCTTGATTTCCTTGATCCAAATCTAGATTTTTGTATTCGCGACCAAATTCTTGATTTCCTTGATCCAAAACTAGATTTTTGTATTCGCGACCAAATTCTTGATTTCCTTGATCCAAAACTAGATTTTTGTATTCGCGACCAAATTCTTCATTTTCTTGATCCAAAACTAGATTTTTGTATTCGCCACGCAGTTCTTGACTTTCTTGATCCAAAACTAGATTTTTGTATTTGCGACCAAATTCTTGATTTTCTTGATCCAAAACTAGATTTTTGTATTCGCGACCAAATTCTTGATTTGCTTGATCCAAAACTAGATTTTTGTATTCGCGACCAAATTCTTGATTTTCTTGATCCAAAACTAGATTTTTGTATTCGCGACCAAATTCTTGATTTTCTTGATCCAAAACTAGATTTTTGTATTCGCGACCAAATTCTTCATTTTCTTGATCCAAAACTAGATTGTTGTATTCGCGACCAAATTCTTCATTTTCTTGATCCAAAACTAGATTTTTGTATTCGCCACGCAGTTCTTGACTTTCTTGATCCAAAACTAGATTTTTGTATTCGCGACCAAATTCTTGATTTTCTTGATCCAAAACTAGATTTTTGTATTCGCGACCAAATTCTTCATTTTCTTAATCCAAAACTAGATTTTTGTATTCGCCACGCAGTTCTTGACTTTCTTGATCCAAAACTAGATTTTTGTATTCGCGACCAAATTCTTGATTTTCTTGATCCAAAACTAGATTTTTGTATTCGCGACCAAATTCTTCATTTTCTTGATCCAAAACTAGATTGTTGTATTCGCGACCAAATTCTTCATTTTCTTGATCCAAAACTAGATTTTTGTATTCGCCACGCAGTTCTTGACTTTCTTGATCCAAAACTAGATTTTTGTATTCGCGACCAAATTCTTGATTTTCTTGATCCAAAACTAGATTTTTGTATTCGCGACCAAATTCTTCATTTTCTTGATCCAAAACTAGATTTTTGTATTCGCCACGCAGTTCTTCACTTTCTTGATCCAAAACTAGATTTTTGTATTCGCGACCAAATTTTTGATTTGCTTGATCCAAAACTAGATTTTTGTATTCGCGACCAAATTCTTGATTTTCTTGATCCAAAACTAGATTTTTGTATTCGCGACCAAATTCTTCATTTTCTTGATCCAAAACTAGATTGTTGTATTCGCGACCAAATTCTTCATTTTCTTGATCCAAAACTAGATTTTTGTATTCGCGACCAAATTCTTGATTTTCTTGATCCAAAACTAGATTTTTGTATTCGCGACCAAATTCTTCATTTTCTTGATCCAAAACTAGATTGTTGTATTCGCGACCAAATTCTTCATTTTCTTGATCCAAAACTAGATTTTTGTATTCGCCACGCAGTTCTTGACTTTCTTGATCCAAAACTAGATTTTTGTATTCGCGACCAAATTCTTGATTTTCTTGATCCAAAACTAGATTTTTGTATTCGCTACCAAATTCTTCATTTTCTTGATCCAAAACTAGATTTTTGTATTCGCCACGCAGTTCTTGACTTTCTTGATCCAAAACTAGATTTTTGTATTCGCGACCAAATTCTTGATTTTCTTGATCCAAAACTAGATTTTTGTATTCGCGACCAAATTCTTCATTTTCTTGATCCAAAACTAAATTGTTGTATTCGCGACCAAATTCTTCATTTTCTTGATCCAAAACTAGATTTTTGTATTCGCCACGCAGTTCTTGACTTTCTTGATCCAAAACTAGATTTTTGTATTCGCGACCAAATTCTTGATTTTCTTGATCCAAAACTAGATTTTTGTATTCGCGACCAAATTCTTCATTTTCTTGATCCAAAACTAGATTTTTGTATTCGCCACGCAGTTCTTGACTTTCTTGATCCAAAACTAGATTTTTGTATTCGCGACCAAATTCTTGATTTGCTTGATCCAAAACTAGATTTTTGTATTCGCGACCAAATTCTTGATTTTCTTGATCCAAAACTAGATTTTTGTATTCGCGACCAAATTCTTGATTTTCTTGATCCAAAACTAGATTTTTGTATTCGCGACCAAATTCTTCATTTTCTTAATCCAAAACTAGATTTTTGTATTCGCCACGCAGTTCTTGACTTTCTTGATCCAAAACTAGATTTTTGTATTCGCGACCAAATTCTTGATTTTCTTGATCCAAAACTAGATTTTTGTATTCGCGACCAAATTCTTGATTTTCTTGATCCAAAACTAGATTTTTGTATTCGCGACCAAATTCTTGATTTGCTTGAACCAAAACTAGATTTTTGTATTCGCGACCAAATTCTTGATTTTCTTGATCCAAAACTAGATTTTTGTATTCGCGACCAAATTCTTGATTTTCTAGATCCAACACTAGATTTTTGTATTCGCCACGCAGTTCATGATTTCCTTGATCCAAAACTAGATTTTTGTATTCGCGACCAAATTCTTGATTTTCTTGATCCAAAACTAGATTTTTGTATTCGCGACCAAATTCTTGATTTTCTTGATCCAAAACTAGATTTTTGTATTCGCGACCAAATTCTTGATTTTCTTGATCCAAAACTAGATTTTTGTATTCGCTACCAAATTCTTGATTTCCTTGATCCAAAACTAGATTTTTGTATTCGCGACCAAATTCTTGATTTCCTTGATCCAAATCTAGATTTTTGTATTCGCGACCAAATTCTTGATTTCCTTGATCCAAAACTAGATTTTTGTATTCGCGACCAAATTCTTGATTTCCTTGATCCAAAACTAGATTTTTGTATTCGCGACCAAATTCTTCATTTTCTTGATCCAAAACTAGATTTTTGTATTCGCCACGCAGTTCTTGACTTTCTTGATCCAAAACTAGATTTTTGTATTTGCGACCAAATTCTTGATTTTCTTGATCCAAAACTAGATTTTTGTATTCGCGACCAAATTCTTGATTTGCTTGATCCAAAACTAGATTTTTGTATTCGCGACCAAATTCTTGATTTTCTTGATCCAAAACTAGATTTTTGTATTCGCGACCAAATTCTTGATTTTCTTGATCCAAAACTAGATTTTTGTATTCGCGACCAAATTCTTCATTTTCTTGATCCAAAACTAGATTGTTGTATTCGCGACCAAATTCTTCATTTTCTTGATCCAAAACTAGATTTTTGTATTCGCCACGCAGTTCTTGACTTTCTTGATCCAAAACTAGATTTTTGTATTCGCGACCAAATTCTTGATTTTCTTGATCCAAAACTAGATTTTTGTATTCGCGACCAAATTCTTGATTTTCTTGATCCAAAACTAGATTTTTGTATTCGCGACCAAATTCTTGATTTGCTTGAACCAAAACTAGATTTTTGTATTCGCGACCAAATTCTTGATTTTCTTGTTCCAAAACTAGATTTTTGTATTCGCGACCAAATTCTTGATTTTCTTGATCCAACACTAGATTTTTGTATTCGCCACGCAGTTCATGATTTCCTTGATCCAAAACTAGATTTTTGTATTCGCGACCAAATTCTTGATTTTCTTGATCCAAAACTAGATTTTTGTATTCGCGACCAAATTCTTGATTTTCTTGATCCAAAACTAGATTTTTGTATTCGCGACCAAATTCTTGATTTTCTTGATCCAAAACTAGATTTTTGTATTCGCGACCAAATTCTTGATTTCCTTGATCCAAAACTAGATTTTGGTATTCGCGACCAAATTCTTGATTTTCTTGATCCAAAACTAGATTTTTGTATTCGCGACCAAATTCTTCATTTTCTTGATCCAAAACTAGTTTTTTGTTTTCGCGATCAAATGCTTGATTTCTTTGATCCAAAACTAGATTTTTGTATTCGCCACGCAGTTCTTGATTTTCTTGATCCAAAACTAGATTTTTGTATTTGCGACCAAATTCTTGATTTTCTTGATCCAAAACTACATTTTTGTATTCGCCACGCAGTTCTTGATTTTCTTGATCCAAAACTAGATTTTTGTATTCGCCACGCAGTTCTTGATTTTCTTGATCCAAAACTAGTTTTTTGTTTTCGCGACCAAATGCTTGATTTTCTTGATCCAAAACTAGATTTTTGTATTCGCCACGCAGTTCTTGAATTTCTTGATCCAAAACTAGATTTTTGTATTCGCCACGCAGTTCTTGATTTTCTTGATCCAAAACTAGTTTTTTGTTTTCGCGACCAAATTTTTCATTTTCTTGATCCAAAACTTGATTTTTGTATTCGCCACGCAGTACTTGATTTTCTTGATCCAAAACTAGATTTTTGTATTCGCCACGCAGTTCTTGATTTTCTTGATCCAAAACTAGTTTTTTGTATTCGCGACCAAATTCTTCATTTTCTTGATCCAAAACTAGAATTTTGTATTCGCCACGCAGTTCTTGACTTTCTTGATCCAAAACTAGATTTTTGTATTCGCGACCAAATTCTTGATTTTCTTGATCCAAAACTAGATTGTTGTATTCGCGACCAAATTCTTCATTTTCTTGATCCAAAACTAGATTTTTGTATTCACCACGCAGTTCTTGACTTTCTTGATCCAAAACTAGATTTTTGTATTCGCGACCAAATTCTTGATTTTCTTGATCCAAAACTAGATTTTTGTATTCGCGACCAAATTCTTGATTTTCTTGATCCAAAACTAGATTTTTGTATTCGCGACCAAATTCTTGATTTGCTTGAACCAAAACTAGATTTTTGTATTCGCCACGCAGTTCATGATTTCCTTGATCCAAAACTAGATTTTTGTATTCGCGACCAAATTCTTGATTTTCTTGATCCAAAACTAGATTTTTGTATTCGCGACCAAATTCTTGATTTTCTTGATCCAAAACTAGATTTTTGTATTCGCGACCAAATTCTTGATTTTCTTGATCCAAAACTAGATTTTGGTATTCGCGACCAAATTCTTGATTTTCTTGATCCAAAACTACATTTTTGTATTCGCGACCAAATTCTTGATTTTCTTGATCCAAAACTAGTTTTTTGTTTTCGCGACCAAATGCTTGATTTCCTTGATCCAAAACTAGATTTTTGTATTCGCCACGCAGTTCTTGATTTTCATGATCCAAAACTAGATTTTTGTATTCGCGACCAAATTCTTCATTTTCTTGATCCAAAACTAGATTTTTGTATTCGCGACCAAATTCTTGATTTGCTTGATCCAAAACTAGATTTTTGTATTCGCGACCAAATTCTTGATTTTCTTGATCCAAAACTAGATTTTTGTATTCGCGACCAAATTCTTGATTTTCTTGATCCAAAACTAGATTTTTGTATTCGCGACCAAATTCTTCATTTTCTTGATCCAAAACTAGATTGTTGTATTCGCGACCAAATTCTTCATTTTCTTGATCCAAAACTAGATTTTTGTATTCGCCACGCAGTTCTTGACTTTCTTGATCCAAAACTAGATTTTTGTATTCGCGACCAAATTCTTGATTTTCTTGATCCAAAACTAGATTGTTGTATTCGCGACCAAATTCTTCATTTTCTTGATCCAAAACTAGATTTTTGTATTCGCCACGCAGTTCTTGACTTTCTTGATCCAAAACTAGATTTTTGTATTCGCGACCAAATTCTTGATTTTCTTGATCCAAAACTAGATTTTTGTATTCGCGACCAAATTCTTCATTTTCTTGATCCAAAACTAGATTTTTGTATTCGCCACGCAGTTCTTGACTTTCTTGATCCAAAACTAGATTTTTGTATTCGCGACCAAATTCTTGATTTGCTTGATCCAAAACTAGATTTTTGTATTCGCGACCAAATTCTTGATTTTCTTGATCCAAAACTAGATTTTTGTATTCGCGACCAAATTCTTCATTTTCTTGATCCAAAACTAGATTGTTGTATTCGCGACCAAATTCTTCATTTTCTTGATCCAAAACTAGATTTTTGTATTCGCCACGCAGTTCTTGACTTTCTTGATCCAAAACTAGATTTTTGTATTCGCGACCAAATTCTTGATTTTCTTGATCCAAAACTAGATTGTTGTATTCGCGACCAAATTCTTCATTTTCTTGATCCAAAACTAGATTTTTGTATTCGCCACGCAGTTCTTGACTTTCTTGATCCAAAACTAGATTTTTGTATTCGCGACCAAATTCTTGATTTTCTTGATCCAAAACTAGATTTTTGTATTCGCGACCAAATTCTTGATTTTCTTGATCCAAAACTAGATTTTTGTATTCGCGACCAAATTCTTCATTTTCTTGATCCAAAACTAGATTGTTGTATTCGCGACCAAATTCTTCATTTTCTTGATCCAAAACTAGATTTTTGTATTCGCCACGCAGTTCTTGACTTTCTTGATCCAAAACTAGATTTTTGTATTCGCGACCAAATTCTTGATTTTCTTGATCCAAAACTAGATTTTTGTATTCGCGACCAAATTCTTGATTTTCTTGATCCAAAACTAGATTTTTGTATTCGCGACCAAATTCTTGATTTGCTTGAACCAAAACTAGATTTTTGTATTCGCCACGCAGTTCATGATTTCCTTGATCCAAAACTAGATTTTTGTATTCGCGACCAAATTCTTGATTTTCTTGATCCAAAACTAGATTTTTGTATTCGCGACCAAATTCTTGATTTTCTTGATCCAAAACTACATTTTTGTATTCGCGACTAAATTCTTGATTTTCTTGATCCAAAACTAGTTTTTTGTTTTCGCGACCAAATGCTTGATTTCCTTGATCCAAAACTAGATTTTTGTATTCGCCACGCAGTTCTTGATTTTCATGATCCAAAACTAGATTTTTGTATTCGCGACCAAATTCTTGATTTTCTTGATCCAAAACTAGATTTTTGTATTCGCGACCAAATTCTTGATTTTCTTGATCCAAAACTAGATTTTTGTATTCGCGACCAAATTCTTGATTTTCTTGATCCAAAACTAGATTTTTGTATTCGCGACCAAATTCTTCATTTTCTTGATCCAAAACTAGATTGTTGTATTCGCGACCAAATTCTTCATTTTCTTGATCCAAAACTAGATTTTTGTATTCGCCACGCAGTTCTTGACTTTCTTGATCCAAAACTAGATTTTTGTATTCGCGACCAAATTCTTGATTTTCTTGATCCAAAACTTGATTTTTGTATTCGCGACCAAATTCTTCATTTTCTTGATCCAAAACTAGATTTTTGTATTCGCCACGCAGTTCTTGACTTTCTTGATCCAAAACTAGATTTTTGTATTCGCGACCAAATTCTTGATTTGCTTGATCCAAAACTAGATTTTTGTATTCGCGACCAAATTCTTGATTTTCTTGATCCAAAACTAGATTTTTGTATTCGCGACCAAATTCTTCATTTTCTTGATCCAAAACTAGATTGTTGTATTCGCGACCAAATTCTTCATTTTCTTGATCCAAAACTAGATTTTTGTATTCGCCACGCAGTTCTTGACTTTCTTGATCCAAAACTAGATTTTTGTATTCGCGACCAAATTCTTGATTTTCTTGATCCAAAACTAGATTTTTGTATTCGCTACCAAATTCTTCATTTTCTTGATCCAAAACTAGATTTTTGTATTCGCCACGCAGTTCTTGACTTTCTTGATCCAAAACTAGATTTTTGTATTCGCGACCAAATTCTTGATTTTCTTGATCCAAAACTAGATTTTTGTATTCGCGACCAAATTCTTCATTTTCTTGATCCAAAACTAGATTGTTGTATTCGCGACCAAATTCTTCATTTTCTTGATCCAAAACTAGATTTTTGTATTCGCCACGCAGTTCTTGACTTTCTTGATCCAAAACTAGATTTTTGTATTCGCGACCAAATTCTTGATTTTCTTGATCCAAAACTAGATTTTTGTATTCGCGACCAAATTCTTCATTTTCTTGATCCAAAACTAGATTTTTGTATTCGCCACGCAGTTCTTGACTTTCTTGATCCAAAACTAGATTTTTGTATTCGCCACGCAGTTCTTGACTTTCTTGATCCAAAACTAGATTTTTGTATTCGCGACCAAATTCTTGATTTTCTTGATCCAAAACTAGATTTTTGTATTCGCGACCAAATTCTTGATTTTCTTGATCCAAAACTAGATTTTTGTATTCGCGACCAAATTCTTGATTTTCTTGATCCAAAACTAGATTTTTGTATTCGCGACCAAATTCTTGATTTTCTAGATCCAACACTAGATTTTTGTATTCGCCACGCAGTTCATGATTTCCTTGATCCAAAACTAGATTTTTGTATTCGCGACCAAATTCTTCATTTTCTTGATCCAAAACTAGATTTTTGTATTCGCGACCAAATTCTTCATTTTCTTGATCCAAAACTAGATTTTTGTATTTGCCACGCAGTTCTTGACTTTCTTGATCCAAAACTAGATTTTTGTATTCGCGACCAAATTCTTGATTTTCTTGATCCAAAACTAGATTTTTGTATTCGCGACCAAATTCTTGATTTTCTTGATCCAAAACTAGATTTTGGTATTCGCGACCAAATTCTTGATTTCCTTGATCCAAAACTAGATTTTTGTATTCGCGACCAAATTCTTGATTTCCTTGATCCAAAACTAGATTTTTGTATTCGCGACCAAATTCTTGATTTGCTTGATCCAAAACTAGATTTTTGTATTCGCGACCAAATTCTTGATTTCCTTGATCCAAAACTAGATTTTTGTATTCGCGACCAAATTCTTCATTTTCTTGATCCAAAACTAGATTTTTGTATTCGCCACGCAGTTCTTGACTTTCTTGATCCAAAACTAGATTTTTGTATTTGCGACCAAATTCTTGATTTTCTTGATCCAAAACTAGATTTTTGTATTCGCGACCAAATTCTTGATTTGCTTGATCCAAAACTAGATTTTTGTATTCGCGACCAAATTCTTGATTTTCTTGATCCAAAACTAGATTTTTGTATTCGCGACCAAATTCTTGATTTTCTTGATCCAAAACTAGATTTTTGTATTCGCGACCAAATTCTTCATTTTCTTGATTCAAAACTAGATTGTTGTATTCGCGACCAAATTCTTCATTTTCTTGATCCAAAACTAGATTTTTGTATTCGCCACGCAGTTCTTGACTTTCTTGATCCAAAACTAGATTTTTGTATTCGCGACCAAATTCTTGATTTTCTTGATCCAAAACTAGATTTTTGTATTCGCGACCAAATTCTTGATTTTCTTGATCCAAAACTAGATTTTTGTATTCGCGACCAAATTCTTGATTTGCTTGAACCAAAACTAGATTTTTGTATTCGCGACCAAATTCTTGATTTTCTTGATCCAAAACTAGATTTTTGTATTCGCGACCAAATTCTTGATTTTCTTGATCCAACACTAAATTTTTGTATTCGCCACGCAGTTCATGATTTCCTTGATCCAAAACTAGATTTTTGTATTCGCGACCAAATTCTTGATTTTCTTGATCCAAAACTAGATTTTTGTATTCGCGACCAAATTCTTGATTTTCTTGATCCAAAACTAGATTTTTGTATTCGCGACCAAATTCTTGATTTTCTTGATCCAAAACTAGATTTTTGTATTCGCGACCAAATTCTTGATTTCCTTGATCCAAAACTAGTTTTTTGTTTTCGCGACCAAATGCTTGATTTCCTTGATCCAAAACTAGATTTTTGTATTCGCGACCAAATTCTTGATTTGCTTGATCCAAAACTAGATTTTTGTATTCGCGACCAAATTCTTGATTTCCTTGATCCAAAACTAGATTTTTGTATTCGCGACCAAATTCTTCATTTTCTTGATCCAAAACTAGATTTTTGTATTCGCCACGCAGTTCTTGACTTTCTTGATCCAAAACTAGATTTTTGTATTTGCGACCAAATTCTTGATTTTCTTGATCCAAAACTAGATTTTTGTATTCGCGACCAAATTCTTGATTTGCTTGATCCAAAACTAGATTTTTGTATTCGCGACCAAATTCTTGATTTTCTTGATCCAAAACTAGATTTTTGTATTCGCGACCAAATTCTTGATTTTCTTGATCCAAAACTAGATTTTTGTATTCGCGACCAAATTCTTCATTTTCTTGATCCAAAACTAGATTGTTGTATTCGCGACCAAATTCTTCATTTTCTTGATCCAAAACTAGATTTTTGTATTCGCCACGCAGTTCTTGACTTTCTTGATCCAAAACTAGATTTTTGTATTCGCGACCAAATTCTTGATTTTCTTGATCCAAAACTAGATTTTTGTATTCGCGACCAAATTCTTGATTTTCTTGATCCAAAACTAGATTTTTGTATTCGCGACCAAATTCTTGATTTGCTTGAACCAAAACTAGATTTTTGTATGCGCGACCAAATTCTTGATTTTCTTGATCCAAAACTAGATTTTTGTATTCGCGACCAAATTCTTGATTTTCTTGATCCAAAACTAGATTTTTGTATTCGCCACGCAGTTCTTGATTTTCTTGATCCAAAACTAGATTTTTGTATTCGCGACCAAATTCTTGATTTTCTTGATCCAAAACTACATTTTTGTATTCGCCACGCAGTTCTTGATTTTCTTGATCCAAAACTAGATTTTTGTATTCGCCACGCAGTTCTTGATTTTCTTGATCCAAAACTAGTTTTTTGTTTTCGCGACCAAATGCTTGATTTTCTTGATCCAAAACTAGATTTTTGTATTCGCCACGCAGTTCTTGAATTTCTTGATCCAAAACTAGATTTTTGTATTCGCCACGCAGTTCTTGATTTTCTTGATCCAAAACTAGTTTTTTGTTTTCGCGACCAAATTTTTCATTTTCTTGATCCAAAACTTGATTTTTGTATTCGCCACGCAGTACTTGACTTTCTTGATCCAAAACTAGATTTTTGTATTCGCCACGCAGTTCTTGATTTTCTTGATCCAAAACTAGATTTTTGTATTCGCGACCAAATTCTTGATTTTCTTGATCCAAAACTACATTTTTGTATTCGCCACGCAGTTCTTGATTTTCTTGATCCAAAACTAGTTTTTTGTATTCGCGACCAAATTCTTCATTTTCTTGATCCAAAACTAGATTTTTGTATTCGCCACGCAGTTCTTGACTTTCTTGATCCAAAACTAGATTTTTGTATTCGCGACCAAATTCTTGATTTTCTTGATCCAAAACTAGATTGTTGTATTCGCGACCAAATTCTTCATTTTCTTGATCCAAAACTAGACTTTTGTATTCGCCACGCAGTTCTTGACTTTCTTGATCCAAAACTAGATTTTTGTATTCGCGACCAAATTCTTGATTTTCTTGATCCAAAACTAGATTTTTGTATTCGCGACCAAATTCTTCATTTTCTTGATGCAAAACTAGATTTTTGTATTCGCCACGCAGTTCTTGACTTTCTTGAACCAAAATTAGATTTTTGTATTCGCGACCAAATTCTTGATTTTCTTGATCCAAAACTAGATTTTTGTATTCGCGACCAAATTCTTGATTTTCTTGATCCAAAACTAGATTTTTGTATTCGCGACCAAATTCTTGATTTGCTTGAACCAAAACTAGATTTTTGTATTCGCGACCAAATTCTTGATTTTCTGGATCCAAAACTAGATTTTTGTATTCGCGACCAAATTCTTGATTTTCTTGATCCAACACTAGATTTTTGTATTCGCCACGCAGTTCATGATTTCCTTGATCCAAAACTAGATTTTTGTATTCGCGACCAAATTCTTGATTTTCTTGATCCAAAACTAGATTTTTGTATTCGCGACCAAATTCTTGATTTTCTTGATCCAAAATTACATTTTTGTATTCGCGACCAAATTCTTGATTTTCTTGATCCAAAACTAGTTTTTTGTTTTCGCGACCAAATGCTTGATTTCCTTGATCCAAAACTAGATTTTTCTATTCGCCACGCAGTTCTTGATTTTCATGATCCAAAACTAGATTTTTGTATTCGCGACCAAATTCTTCATTTTCTTGATCCAAAACTAGATTTTTGTATTCGCGACCAAATTCTTGATTTGCTTGATCCAAAACTAGATTTTTGTATTCGCGACCAAATTCTTGATTTTCTTGATCCAAAACTAGATTTTTGTATTCGCGACCAAATTCTTGATTTTCTTGATCCAAAACTAGATTTTTGTATTCGCGACCAAATTCTTCATTTTCTTGATCCAAAACTAGATTGTTGTATTCGCGACCAAATTCTTCATTTTCTTGATCCAAAACTAGATTTTTGTATTCGCCACGCAGTTCTTGACTTTCTTGATCCAAAACTAGATTTTTGTATTCGCGACCAAATTCTTGATTTTCTTGATCCAAAACTAGATTTTTGTATTCGCGACCAAATTCTTCATTTTCTTGATCCAAAACTAGATTTTTGTATTCGCCACGCAGTTCTTGACTTTCTTGATCCAAAACTAGATTTTTGTATTCGCGACCAAATTCTTGATTTTCTTGATCCAAAACTAGATTGTTGTATTCGCGACCAAATTCTTGATTTTCTTGATCCAAAACTAGATTTTTGTATTCGCCACGCAGTTCTTGACTTTCTTGATCCAAAACTAGATTTTTGTATTCGCGACCAAATTCTTGATTTTCTTGATCCAAAACTAGATTTTTGTATTCGCGACCAAATTCTTCATTTTCTTGATGCAAAACTAGATTTTTGTATTCGCCACGCAGTTCTTGACTTTCTTGAACCAAAACTAGATTTTTGTATTCGCGACCAAATTCTTGATTTTCTTGATCCAAAACTAGATTTTTGTATTCGCGACCAAATTCTTGATTTTCTTGATCCAAAACTAGATTTTTGTATTCGCGACCAAATTCTTGATTTGCTTGAACCAAAACTAGATTTTTGTATTCGCGACCAAATTCTTGATTTTCTGGATCCAAAACTAGATTTTTGTATTCGCGACCAAATTCTTGATTTTCTTGATCCAACACTAGATTTTTGTATTCGCCACGCAGTTCATGATTTCCTTGATCCAAAACTAGATTTTTGTATTCGCGACCAAATTCTTGATTTTCTTGATCCAAAACTAGATTTTTGTATTCGCGACCAAATTCTTGATTTTCTTGATCCAAAACTACATTTTTGTATTCGCCACGCAGTTCTTGATTTTCTTGATCCAAAATTAGTTTTTTGTATTCGCGACCAAATTCTTCATTTTCTTGATCCAAAACTAGATTTTTGTATTCGCCACGCAGTTCTTGACTTTCTTGATCCAAAACTAGATTTTTGTATTCGCGACCAAATTCTTGATTTTCTTGATCCAAAACTAGATTGTTGTATTCGCGACCAAATTCTTCATTTTCTTGATCCAAAACTAGATTTTTGTATTCGCCACGCAGTTCTTGACTTTCTTGATCCAAAACTAGATTTTTGTATTCGCGACCAAATTCTTGATTTTCTTGATCCAAAACTAGATTTTTGTATTCGCGACCAAATTCTTCATTTTCTTGATGCAAAACTAGATTTTTGTATTCGCCACGCAGTTCTTGACTTTCTTGAACCAAAACTAGATTTTTGTATTCGCGACCAAATTCTTGATTTTCTTGATCCAAAACTAGATTTTTGTATTCGCGACCAAATTCTTGATTTTCTTGATCCAAAACTATTTTGTATTCGCGACCAAATTCTTGATTTGCTTGAACCAAAACTAGATTTTTGTATTCGCGACCAAATTCTTGATTTTCTGGATCCAAAACTAGATTTTTGTATTCGCGACCAAATTATTGATTTTCTTGATCCAACACTAGATTTTTGTATTCGCCACGCAGTTCATGATTTCCTTGATCCAAAACTAGATTTTTGTATTCCCGACCAAATTCTTGATTTTCTTGATCCAAAACTAGATTTTTGTATTCGCGACCAAATTCTTGATTTTCTTGATCCAAAACTACATTTTTGTATTCGCGACCAAATTCTTGATTTTCTTGATCCAAAACTAGTTTTTTGTTTTCGCGACCAAATGCTTGATTTCCTTGATCCAAAACTAGATTTTTCTATTCGCCACGCAGTTCTTGATTTTCATGATCCAAAACTAGATTTTTGTATTCGCGACCAAATTCTTCATTTTCTTGATCCAAAACTAGATTTTTGTATTCGCGACCAAATTCTTGATTTGCTTGATCCAAAACTAGATTTTTGTATTCGCGACCAAATTCTTGATTTTCTTGATCCAAAACTAGATTTTTGTATTCGCGACCAAATTCTTGATTTTCTTGATCCAAAACTAGATTTTTGTATTCGCGACCAAATTCTTCATTTTCTTGATCCAAAACTAGATTGTTGTATTCGCGACCAAATTCTTCATTTTCTTGATCCAAAACTAGATTTTTGTATTCGCCACGCAGTTCTTGACTTTCTTGATCCAAAACTAGATTTTTGTATTCGCGACCAAATTCTTGATTTTCTTGATCCAAAACTAGATTTTTGTATTCGCGACCAAATTCTTCATTTTCTTGATCCAAAACTAGATTTTTGTATTCGCCACGCAGTTCTTGACTTTCTTGATCCAAAACTAGATTTTTGTATTCGCGACCAAATTCTTGATTTGCTTGATCCAAAACTAGATTTTTGTATTCGCGACCAAATTCTTGATTTTCTTGATCCAAAACTAGATTTTTGTATTCGCGACCAAATTCTTCATTTTCTTGATCCAAAACTAGATTGTTGTATTCGCGACCAAATTCTTCATTTTCTTGATCCAAAACTAGATTTTTGTATTCGCCACGCAGTTCTTGACTTTCTTGATCCAAAACTAGATTTTTGTATTCGCGACCAAATTCTTGATTTTCTTGATCCAAAACTAGATTTTTGTATTCGCTACCAAATTCTTCATTTTCTTGATCCAAAACTAGATTTTTGTATTCGCCACGCAGTTCTTGACTTTCTTGATCCAAAACTAGATTTTTGTATTCGCGACCAAATTCTTGATTTTCTTGATCCAAAACTAGATTTTTGTATTCGCGACCAAATTCTTCATTTTCTTGATCCAAAACTAGATTGTTGTATTCGCGACCAAATTCTTCATTTTCTTGATCCAAAACTAGATTTTTGTATTCGCCACGCAGTTCTTGACTTTCTTGATCCAAAACTAGATTTTTGTATTCGCGACCAAATTCTTGATTTTCTTGATCCAAAACTAGATTTTTGTATTCGCGACCAAATTCTTCATTTTCTTGATCCAAAACTAGATTTTTGTATTCGCCACGCAGTTCTTGACTTTCTTGATCCAAAACTAGATTTTTGTATTCGCGACCAAATTCTTGATTTGCTTGATCCAAAACTAGATTTTTGTATTCGCGACCAAATTCTTGATTTTCTTGATCCAAAACTAGATTTTTGTATTCGCGACCAAATTCTTGATTTTCTTGATCCAAAACTAGATTTTTGTATTCGCGACCAAATTCTTCATTTTCTTGATCCAAAACTAGATTGTTGTATTCGCGACCAAATTCTTCATTTTCTTGATCCAAAACTAGATTGTTGTATTCGCCACGCAGTTCTTGACTTTCTTGATCCAAAACTAGATTTTTGTATTCGCGACCAAATTCTTGATTTTCCTGATCCAAAACTAGATTTTTGTATTCGCGACCAAATTCTTCATTTTCTTGATCCAAAACTAGATTTTTGTATTCGCCACGCAGTTCTTGACTTTCTTGATCCAAAACTAGATTTTTGTATTCGCGACCAAATTCTTGATTTTCTTGATCCAAAACTAGATTTTTGTATTCGCGACCAAATTCTTCATTTTCTTGATGCAAAACTAGATTTTTGTATTCGCCACGCAGTTCTTGACTTTCTTGAACCAAAACTAGATTTTTGTATTCGCGACCAAATTCTTGATTTTCTTGATCCAAAACTAGATTTTTGTATTCGCGACCAAATTCTTGATTTTCTTGATCCAAAACTATTTTGTATTCGCGACCAAATTCTTGATTTGCTTGAACCAAAACTAGATTTTTGTATTCGCGACCAAATTCTTGATTTTCTGGATCCAAAACTAGATTTTTGTATTCGCGACCAAATTATTGATTTTCTTGATCCAACACTAGATTTTTGTATTCGCCACGCAGTTCATGATTTCCTTGATCCAAAACTAGATTTTTGTATTCCCGACCAAATTCTTGATTTTCTTGATCCAAAACTAGATTTTTGTATTCGCGACCAAATTCTTGATTTTCTTGATCCAAAACTACATTTTTGTATTCGCGACCAAATTCTTGATTTTCTTGATCCAAAACTAGTTTTTTGTTTTCGCGACCAAATGCTTGATTTCCTTGATCCAAAACTAGATTTTTCTATTCGCCACGCAGTTCTTGATTTTCATGATCCAAAACTAGATTTTTGTATTCGCGACCAAATTCTTCATTTTCTTGATCCAAAACTAGATTTTTGTATTCGCGACCAAATTCTTGATTTGCTTGATCCAAAACTAGATTTTTGTATTCGCGACCAAATTCTTGATTTTCTTGATCCAAAACTAGATTTTTGTATTCGCGACCAAATTCTTGATTTTCTTGATCCAAAACTAGATTTTTGTATTCGCGACCAAATTCTTCATTTTCTTGATCCAAAACTAGATTGTTGTATTCGCGACCAAATTCTTCATTTTCTTGATCCAAAACTAGATTTTTGTATTCGCCACGCAGTTCTTGACTTTCTTGATCCAAAACTAGATTTTTGTATTCGCGACCAAATTCTTGATTTTCTTGATCCAAAACTAGATTTTTGTATTCGCGACCAAATTCTTCATTTTCTTGATCCAAAACTAGATTTTTGTATTCGCCACGCAGTTCTTGACTTTCTTGATCCAAAACTAGATTTTTGTATTCGCGACCAAATTCTTGATTTGCTTGATCCAAAACTAGATTTTTGTATTCGCGACCAAATTCTTGATTTTCTTGATCCAAAACTAGATTTTTGTATTCGCGACCAAATTCTTCATTTTCTTGATCCAAAACTAGATTGTTGTATTCGCGACCAAATTCTTCATTTTCTTGATCCAAAACTAGATTTTTGTATTCGCCACGCAGTTCTTGACTTTCTTGATCCAAAACTAGATTTTTGTATTCGCGACCAAATTCTTGATTTTCTTGATCCAAAACTAGATTTTTGTATTCGCTACCAAATTCTTCATTTTCTTGATCCAAAACTAGATTTTTGTATTCGCCACGCAGTTCTTGACTTTCTTGATCCAAAACTAGATTTTTGTATTCGCGACCAAATTCTTGATTTTCTTGATCCAAAACTAGATTTTTGTATTCGCGACCAAATTCTTCATTTTCTTGATCCAAAACTAGATTGTTGTATTCGCGACCAAATTCTTCATTTTCTTGATCCAAAACTAGATTTTTGTATTCGCCACGCAGTTCTTGACTTTCTTGATCCAAAACTAGATTTTTGTATTCGCGACCAAATTCTTGATTTTCTTGATCCAAAACTAGATTTTTGTATTCGCGACCAAATTCTTCATTTTCTTGATCCAAAACTAGATTTTTGTATTCGCCACGCAGTTCTTGACTTTCTTGATCCAAAACTAGATTTTTGTATTCGCGACCAAATTCTTGATTTGCTTGATCCAAAACTAGATTTTTGTATTCGCGACCAAATTCTTGATTTTCTTGATCCAAAACTAGATTTTTGTATTCGCGACCAAATTCTTGATTTTCTTGATCCAAAACTAGATTTTTGTATTCGCGACCAAATTCTTCATTTTCTTGATCCAAAACTAGATTGTTGTATTCGCGACCAAATTCTTCATTTTCTTGATCCAAAACTAGATTGTTGTATTCGCCACGCAGTTCTTGACTTTCTTGATCCAAAACTAGATTTTTGTATTCGCGACCAAATTCTTGATTTTCCTGATCCAAAACTAGATTTTTGTATTCGCGACCAAATTCTTCATTTTCTTGATCCAAAACTAGATTTTTGTATTCGCCACGCAGTTCTTGACTTTCTTGATCCAAAACTAGATTTTTGTATTCGCGACCAAATTCTTGATTTTCTTGATCCAAAACTAGATTTTTGTATTCGCGACCAAATTCTTCATTTTCTTGATGCAAAACTAGATTTTTGTATTCGCCACGCAGTTCTTGACTTTCTTGAACCAAAACTAGATTTTTGTATTCGCGACCAAATTCTTGATTTTCTTGATCCAAAACTAGATTTTTGTATTCGCGACCAAATTCTTGATTTTCTTGATCCAAAACTATTTTGTATTCGCGACCAAATTCTTGATTTGCTTGAACCAAAACTAGATTTTTGTATTCGCGACCAAATTCTTGATTTTCTGGATCCAAAACTAGATTTTTGTATTCGCGACCAAATTATTGATTTTCTTGATCCAACACTAGATTTTTGTATTCGCCACGCAGTTCATGATTTCCTTGATCCAAAACTAGATTTTTGTATTCCCGACCAAATTCTTGATTTTCTTGATCCAAAACTAGATTTTTGTATTCGCGACCAAATTCTTGATTTTCTTGATCCAAAACTACATTTTTGTATTCGCGACCAAATTCTTGATTTTCTTGATCCAAAACTAGTTTTTTGTTTTCGCGACCAAATGCTTGATTTCCTTGATCCAAAACTAGATTTTTCTATTCGCCACGCAGTTCTTGATTTTCATGATCCAAAACTAGATTTTTGTATTCGCGACCAAATTCTTCATTTTCTTGATCCAAAACTAGATTTTTGTATTCGCGACCAAATTCTTGATTTGCTTGATCCAAAACTAGATTTTTGTATTCGCGACCAAATTCTTGATTTTCTTGATCCAAAACTAGATTTTTGTATTCGCGACCAAATTCTTGATTTTCTTGATCCAAAACTAGATTTTTGTATTCGCGACCAAATTCTTCATTTTCTTGATCCAAAACTAGATTGTTGTATTCGCGACCAAATTCTTCATTTTCTTGATCCAAAACTAGATTTTTGTATTCGCCACGCAGTTCTTGACTTTCTTGATCCAAAACTAGATTTTTGTATTCGCGACCAAATTCTTGATTTTCTTGATCCAAAACTAGATTTTTGTATTCGCGACCAAATTCTTCATTTTCTTGATCCAAAACTAGATTTTTGTATTCGCCACGCAGTTCTTGACTTTCTTGATCCAAAACTAGATTTTTGTATTCGCGACCAAATTCTTGATTTGCTTGATCCAAAACTAGATTTTTGTATTCGCGACCAAATTCTTGATTTTCTTGATCCAAAACTAGATTTTTGTATTCGCGACCAAATTCTTCATTTTCTTGATCCAAAACTAGATTGTTGTATTCGCGACCAAATTCTTCATTTTCTTGATCCAAAACTAGATTTTTGTATTCGCCACGCAGTTCTTGACTTTCTTGATCCAAAACTAGATTTTTGTATTCGCGACCAAATTCTTGATTTTCTTGATCCAAAACTAGATTTTTGTATTCGCTACCAAATTCTTCATTTTCTTGATCCAAAACTAGATTTTTGTATTCGCCACGCAGTTCTTGACTTTCTTGATCCAAAACTAGATTTTTGTATTCGCGACCAAATTCTTGATTTTCTTGATCCAAAACTAGATTTTTGTATTCGCGACCAAATTCTTCATTTTCTTGATCCAAAACTAGATTGTTGTATTCGCGACCAAATTCTTCATTTTCTTGATCCAAAACTAGATTTTTGTATTCGCCACGCAGTTCTTGACTTTCTTGATCCAAAACTAGATTTTTGTATTCGCGACCAAATTCTTGATTTTCTTGATCCAAAACTAGATTTTTGTATTCGCGACCAAATTCTTCATTTTCTTGATCCAAAACTAGATTTTTGTATTCGCCACGCAGTTCTTGACTTTCTTGATCCAAAACTAGATTTTTGTATTCGCGACCAAATTCTTGATTTGCTTGATCCAAAACTAGATTTTTGTATTCGCGACCAAATTCTTGATTTTCTTGATCCAAAACTAGATTTTTGTATTCGCGACCAAATTCTTGATTTTCTTGATCCAAAACTAGATTTTTGTATTCGCGACCAAATTCTTCATTTTCTTGATCCAAAACTAGATTGTTGTATTCGCGACCAAATTCTTCATTTTCTTGATCCAAAACTAGATTGTTGTATTCGCCACGCAGTTCTTGACTTTCTTGATCCAAAACTAGATTTTTGTATTCGCGACCAAATTCTTGATTTTCCTGATCCAAAACTAGATTTTTGTATTCGCGACCAAATTCTTCATTTTCTTGATCCAAAACTAGATTTTTGTATTCGCCACGCAGTTCTTGACTTTCTTGATCCAAAACTAGATTTTTGTATTCGCGACCAAATTCATGATTTTCTTGATCCAAAACTAGATTTTTGTATTCGCGACCAAATTCTTCATTTTCTTGATGCAAAACTAGATTTTTGTATTCGCCACGCAGTTCTTGACTTTCTTGAACCAAAACTAGATTTTTGTATTCGCGACCAAATTCTTGATTTTCTTGATCCAAAACTAGATTTTTGTATTCGCGACCAAATTCTTGATTTTCTTGATCCAAAACTAGATTTTTGTATTCGCGACCAAATTCTTGATTTGCTTGAACCAAAACTAGATTTTTGTATTCGCGACCAAATTCTTGATTTTCTGGATCCAAAACTAGATTTTTGTATTCGCGACCAAATTCTTGATTTTCTTGATCCAACACTAGATTTTTGTATTCGCCACGCAGTTCATGATTTCCTTGATCCAAAACTAGATTTTTGTATTCGCGACCAAATTCTTGATTTTCTTGATCCAAAACTAGATTTTTGTATTCGCGACCAAATTCTTGATTTTCTTGATCCAAAACTACATTTTTGTATTCGCCACGCAGTTCTTGATTTTCTTGATCCAAAACTAGTTTTTTGTATTCGCGACCAAATTCTTCATTTTCTTGATCCAAAACTAGATTTTTGTATTCGCCACGCAGTTCTTGACTTTCTTGATCCAAAACTAGATTTTTGTATTCGCGACCAAATTCTTGATTTTCTTGATCCAAAACTAGATTGTTGTATTCGCGACCAAATTCTTCATTTTCTTGATCCAAAACTAGATTTTTGTATTCGCCACGCAGTTCTTGACTTTCTTGATCCAAAACTAGATTTTTGTATTCGCGACCAAATTCTTGATTTTCTTGATCCAAAACTAGATTTTTGTATTCGCGACCAAATTCTTCATTTTCTTGATGCAAAACTAGATTTTTGTATTCGCCACGCAGTTCTTGACTTTCTTGAACCAAAACTAGATTTTTGTATTCGCGACCAAATTCTTGATTTTCTTGATCCAAAACTAGATTTTTGTATTCGCGACCAAATTCTTGATTTTCTTGATCCAAAACTATTTTGTATTCGCGACCAAATTCTTGATTTGCTTGAACCAAAACTAGATTTTTGTATTCGCGACCAAATTCTTGATTTTCTGGATCCAAAACTAGATTTTTGTATTCGCGACCAAATTATTGATTTTCTTGATCCAACACTAGATTTTTGTATTCGCCACGCAGTTCATGATTTCCTTGATCCAAAACTAGATTTTTGTATTCCCGACCAAATTCTTGATTTTCTTGATCCAAAACTAGATTTTTGTATTCGCGACCAAATTCTTGATTTTCTTGATCCAAAACTACATTTTTGTATTCGCGACCAAATTCTTGATTTTCTTGATCCAAAACTAGTTTTTTGTTTTCGCGACCAAATGCTTGATTTCCTTGATCCAAAACTAGATTTTTCTATTCGCCACGCAGTTCTTGATTTTCATGATCCAAAACTAGATTTTTGTATTGGCGACCAAATTCTTCATTTTCTTGATCCAAAACTAGATTTTTGTATTCGCGACCAAATTCTTGATTTGCTTGATCCAAAACTAGATTTTTGTATTCGCGACCAAATTCTTGATTTTCTTGATCCAAAACTAGATTTTTGTATTCGCGACCAAATTCTTGATTTTCTTGATCCAAAACTAGATTTTTGTATTCGCGACCAAATTCTTCATTTTCTTGATCCAAAACTAGATTGTTGTATTCGCGACCAAATTCTTCATTTTCTTGATCCAAAACTAGATTTTTGTATTCGCCACGCAGTTCTTGACTTTCTTGATCCAAAACTAGATTTTTGTATTCGCGACCAAATTCTTGATTTTCTTGATCCAAAACTAGATTTTTGTATTCGCGACCAAATTCTTCATTTTCTTGATCCAAAACTAGATTTTTGTATTCGCCACGCAGTTCTTGACTTTCTTGATCCAAAACTAGATTTTTGTATTCGCGACCAAATTCTTGATTTGCTTGATCCAAAACTAGATTTTTGTATTCGCGACCAAATTCTTGATTTTCTTGATCCAAAACTAGATTTTTGTATTCGCGACCAAATTCTTCATTTTCTTGATCCAAAACTAGATTGTTGTATTCGCGACCAAATTCTTCATTTTCTTGATCCAAAACTAGATTTTTGTATTCGCCACGCAGTTCTTGACTTTCTTGATCCAAAACTAGATTTTTGTATTCGCGACCAAATTCTTGATTTTCTTGATCCAAAACTAGATTTTTGTATTCGCTACCAAATTCTTCATTTTCTTGATCCAAAACTAGATTTTTGTATTCGCCACGCAGTTCTTGACTTTCTTGATCCAAAACTAGATTTTTGTATTCGCGACCAAATTCTTGATTTTCTTGATCCAAAACTAGATTGTTGTATTCGCGACCAAATTCTTCATTTTCTTGATCCAAAACTAGATTTTTGTATTCGCCACGCAGTTCTTGACTTTCTTGATCCAAAACTAGATTTTTGTATTCGCGACCAAATTCTTGATTTTCTTGATCCAAAACTAGATTTTTGTATTCGCTACCAAATTCTTCATTTTCTTGATCCAAAACTAGATTTTTGTATTCGCCACGCAGTTCTTGACTTTCTTGATCCAAAACTAGATTTTTGTATTCGCGACCAAATTCTTGATTTTCTTGATCCAAAACTAGATTTTTGTATTCGCGACCAAATTCTTCATTTTCTTGATCCAAAACTAGATTGTTGTATTCGCGACCAAATTCTTCATTTTCTTGATCCAAAACTAGATTTTTGTATTCGCCACGCAGTTCTTGACTTTCTTGATCCAAAACTAGATTTTTGTATTCGCGACCAAATTCTTGATTTTCTTGATCCAAAACTAGATTTTTGTATTCGCGACCAAATTCTTCATTTTCTTGATCCAAAACTAGATTTTTGTATTCGCCACGCAGTTCTTGACTTTCTTGATCCAAAACTAGATTTTTGTATTCGCGACCAAATTCTTGATTTGCTTGATCCAAAACTAGATTTTTGTATTCGCGACCAAATTCTTGATTTTCTTGATCCAAAACTAGATTTTTGTATTCGCGACCAAATTCTTGATTTTCTTGATCCAAAACTAGATTTTTGTATTCGCGACCAAATTCTTCATTTTCTTGATCCAAAACTAGATTGTTGTATTCGCGACCAAATTCTTCATTTTCTTGATCCAAAACTAGATTGTTGTATTCGCCACGCAGTTCTTGACTTTCTTGATCCAAAACTAGATTTTTGTATTCGCGACCAAATTCTTGATTTTCCTGATCCAAAACTAGATTTTTGTATTCGCGACCAAATTCTTCATTTTCTTGATCCAAAACTAGATTTTTGTATTCGCCACGCAGTTCTTGACTTTCTTGATCCAAAACTAGATTTTTGTATTCGCGACCAAATTCATGATTTTCTTGATCCAAAACTAGATTTTTGTATTCGCGACCAAATTCTTCATTTTCTTGATGCAAAACTAGATTTTTGTATTCGCCACGCAGTTCTTGACTTTCTTGAACCAAAACTAGATTTTTGTATTCGCGACCAAATTCTTGATTTTCTTGATCCAAAACTAGATTTTTGTATTCGCGACCAAATTCTTGATTTTCTTGATCCAAAACTAGATTTTTGTATTCGCGACCAAATTCTTGATTTGCTTGAACCAAAACTAGATTTTTGTATTCGCGACCAAATTCTTGATTTTCTGGATCCAAAACTAGATTTTTGTATTCGCGACCAAATTCTTGATTTTCTTGATCCAACACTAGATTTTTGTATTCGCCACGCAGTTCATGATTTCCTTGATCCAAAACTAGATTTTTGTATTCGCGACCAAATTCTTGATTTTCTTGATCCAAAACTAGATTTTTGTATTCGCGACCAAATTCTTGATTTTCTTGATCCAAAACTACATTTTTGTATTCGCCACGCAGTTCTTGATTTTCTTGATCCAAAACTAGTTTTTTGTATTCGCGACCAAATTCTTCATTTTCTTGATCCAAAACTAGATTTTTGTATTCGCCACGCAGTTCTTGACTTTCTTGATCCAAAACTAGATTTTTGTATTCGCGACCAAATTCTTGATTTTCTTGATCCAAAACTAGATTGTTGTATTCGCGACCAAATTCTTCATTTTCTTGATCCAAAACTAGATTTTTGTATTCGCCACGCAGTTCTTGACTTTCTTGATCCAAAACTAGATTTTTGTATTCGCGACCAAATTCTTGATTTTCTTGATCCAAAACTAGATTTTTGTATTCGCGACCAAATTCTTCATTTTCTTGATGCAAAACTAGATTTTTGTATTCGCCACGCAGTTCTTGACTTTCTTGAACCAAAACTAGATTTTTGTATTCGCGACCAAATTCTTGATTTTCTTGATCCAAAACTAGATTTTTGTATTCGCGACCAAATTCTTGATTTTCTTGATCCAAAACTATTTTGTATTCGCGACCAAATTCTTGATTTGCTTGAACCAAAACTAGATTTTTGTATTCGCGACCAAATTCTTGATTTTCTGGATCCAAAACTAGATTTTTGTATTCGCGACCAAATTATTGATTTTCTTGATCCAACACTAGATTTTTGTATTCGCCACGCAGTTCATGATTTCCTTGATCCAAAACTAGATTTTTGTATTCCCGACCAAATTCTTGATTTTCTTGATCCAAAACTAGATTTTTGTATTCGCGACCAAATTCTTGATTTTCTTGATCCAAAACTACATTTTTGTATTCGCGACCAAATTCTTGATTTTCTTGATCCAAAACTAGTTTTTTGTTTTCGCGACCAAATGCTTGATTTCCTTGATCCAAAACTAGATTTTTCTATTCGCCACGCAGTTCTTGATTTTCATGATCCAAAACTAGATTTTTGTATTGGCGACCAAATTCTTCATTTTCTTGATCCAAAACTAGATTTTTGTATTCGCGACCAAATTCTTGATTTGCTTGATCCAAAACTAGATTTTTGTATTCGCGACCAAATTCTTGATTTTCTTGATCCAAAACTAGATTTTTGTATTCGCGACCAAATTCTTGATTTTCTTGATCCAAAACTAGATTTTTGTATTCGCGACCAAATTCTTCATTTTCTTGATCCAAAACTAGATTGTTGTATTCGCGACCAAATTCTTCATTTTCTTGATCCAAAACTAGATTTTTGTATTCGCCACGCAGTTCTTGACTTTCTTGATCCAAAACTAGATTTTTGTATTCGCGACCAAATTCTTGATTTTCTTGATCCAAAACTAGATTTTTGTATTCGCGACCAAATTCTTCATTTTCTTGATCCAAAACTAGATTTTTGTATTCGCCACGCAGTTCTTGACTTTCTTGATCCAAAACTAGATTTTTGTATTCGCGACCAAATTCTTGATTTGCTTGATCCAAAACTAGATTTTTGTATTCGCGACCAAATTCTTGATTTTCTTGATCCAAAACTAGATTTTTGTATTCGCGACCAAATTCTTCATTTTCTTGATCCAAAACTAGATTGTTGTATTCGCGACCAAATTCTTCATTTTCTTGATCCAAAACTAGATTTTTGTATTCGCCACGCAGTTCTTGACTTTCTTGATCCAAAACTAGATTTTTGTATTCGCGACCAAATTCTTGATTTTCTTGATCCAAAACTAGATTTTTGTATTCGCTACCAAATTCTTCATTTTCTTGATCCAAAACTAGATTTTTGTATTCGCCACGCAGTTCTTGACTTTCTTGATCCAAAACTAGATTTTTGTATTCGCGACCAAATTCTTGATTTTCTTGATCCAAAACTAGATTGTTGTATTCGCGACCAAATTCTTCATTTTCTTGATCCAAAACTAGATTTTTGTATTCGCCACGCAGTTCTTGACTTTCTTGATCCAAAACTAGATTTTTGTATTCGCGACCAAATTCTTGATTTTCTTGATCCAAAACTAGATTTTTGTATTCGCGACCAAATTCTTCATTTTCTTGATCCAAAACTAGATTTTTGTATTCGCCACGCAGTTCTTGACTTTCTTGATCCAAAACTAGATTTTTGTATTCGCGACCAAATTCTTGATTTGCTTGATCCAAAACTAGATTTTTGTATTCGCGACCAAATTCTTGATTTTCTTGATCCAAAACTAGATTTTTGTATTCGCGACCAAATTCTTGATTTTCTTGATCCAAAACTAGATTTTTGTATTCGCGACCAAATTCTTCATTTTCTTGATCCAAAACTAGATTGTTGTATTCGCGACCAAATTCTTCATTTTCTTGATCCAAAACTAGATTGTTGTATTCGCCACGCAGTTCTTGACTTTCTTGATCCAAAACTAGATTTTTGTATTCGCGACCAAATTCTTGATTTTCCTGATCCAAAACTAGATTTTTGTATTCGCGACCAAATTCTTCATTTTCTTGATCCAAAACTAGATTTTTGTATTCGCCACGCAGTTCTTGACTTTCTTGATCCAAAACTAGATTTTTGTATTCGCGACCAAATTCTTGATTTTCTTGATCCAAAACTAGATTTTTGTATTCGCGACCAAATTCTTGATTTTCTTGATCCAAAACTAGATTTTGGTATTCGCGACCAAATTCTTGATTTCCTTGATCCAAAACTAGATTTTTGTATTCGCGACCAAATTCTTGATTTCCTTGATCCAAAACTAGATTTTTGTATTCGCGACCAAATTCTTGATTTGCTTGATCCAAAACTAGATTTTTGTATTCGCGACCAAATTCTTGATTTCCTTGATCCAAAACTAGATTTTTGTATTCGCGACCAAATTCTTCATTTTCTTGATCCAAAACTAGATTTTTGTATTCGCCACGCAGTTCTTGACTTTCTTGATCCAAAACTAGATTGTTGTATTCGCGACCAAATTCTTCATTTTCTTGATCCAAAACTAGATTTTTGTATTCGCCACGCAGTTCTTGACTTTCTTGATCCAAAACTAGATTTTTGTATTCGCGACCAAATTCTTGATTTTCCTGATCCAAAACTAGATTTTTGTATTCGCGACCAAATTCTTCATTTTCTTGATCCAAAACTAGATTTTTGTATTCGCCACGCAGTTCTTGACTTTCTTGATCCAAAACTAGATTTTTGTATTCGCGACCAAATTCTTGATTTGCTTGATCCAAAACTAGATTTTTGTATTCGCGACCAAATTCTTGATTTTCCTGATCCAAAACTAGATTGTTGTATTCGCGACCAAATTCTTCATTTTCTTGATCCAAAACTAGATTTTGTATTCGCCACGCAGTTCTTGACTTTCTTGATCCAAAACTAGATTTTTGTATTCGCGACCAAATTCTTGATTTTCTTGATCCAAAACTAGATTTTTGTATTCGCGACCAAATTCTTGATTTTCTTGATCCAAAACTAGATTTTTGTATTCGCGACCAAATTCTTGATTTGCTTGAACCAAAACTAGATTTTTGTATTCGCGACCAAATTCTTGATTTGCTTGAACCAAAACTAGATTTTTGTATTCGCGACCAAATTCTTGATTTTCTTGATCCAAAACTAGATTTTTGTATTCGCAACCAAATTCTTGATTTGCTTGATCCAAAACTACATTTTTGTATTCGCGACCAAATTCTTGATTTTCTTGATCCAAAACTAGTTTTTTGTTTTCGCGACCAAATGCTTGATTTCCTTGATCCAAAACTAGATTTTTGTATTCGCCACGCAGTTCTTGATTTTCATGATCCAAAACTAGATTTTTGTATTCGCGACCAAATTCTTCATTTTCTTGATCCAAAACTAGATTTTTGTATTCGCGACCAAATTCTTGATTTGCTTGATCCAAAACTAGATTTTTGTATTCGCGACCAAATTCTTGATTTTCTTGATCCAAAACTAGATTTTTGTATTCGCGACCAAATTCTTGATTTTCTTGATCCAAAACTAGATTTTTGTATTCGCGACCAAATTCTTCATTTCATTGATCCAAAACTAGATTGTTGTATTCGCGACCAAATTCTTCATTTTCTTGATCCAAAACTGGATTTTTGTATTCGCCACGCAGTTCTTGACTTTCTTGATCCAAAACTAGATTTTTGTATTCGCGACCAAATTCTTGATTTTCTTGATCCAAAACTAGATTTTTGTATTCGCGACCAAATTCTTCATTTTCTTGATCCAAAACTAGATTTTTGTATTCGCCACGCAGTTCTTGACTTTCTTGATCCAAAACTAGATTTTTGTATTCGCGACCAAATTCTTGATTTGCTTGATCCAAAACTAGATTTTTGTATTCGCGACCAAATTCTTGATTTTCTTGATCCAAAACTAGATTTTTGTATTCGCGACCAAATTCTTCATTTTCTTGATCCAAAACTAGATTGTTGTATTCGCGACCAAATTCTTCATTTTCTTGATCCAAAACTAGATTTTTGTATTCGCCACGCAGTTCTTGACTTTCTTGATCCAAAACTAGATTTTTGTATTCGCGACCAAATTCTTGATTTTCTTGATCCAAAACTAGATTTTTGTATTCGCTACCAAATTCTTCATTTTCTTGATCCAAAACTAGATTTTTGTATTCGCCACGCAGTTCTTGACTTTCTTGATCCAAAACTAGATTTTTGTATTCGCGACCAAATTCTTGATTTTCTTGATCCAAAACTAGATTTTTGTATTCGCCACGCAGTTCTTGAATTTCTTGATCCAAAACTAGATTTTTGTATTCGCCACGCAGTTCTTGATTTTCTTGATCCAAAACTAGTTTTTTGTTTTCGCGACCAAATTTTTCATTTTCTTGATCCAAAACTTGATTTTTGTATTCGCCACGCAGTACTTGACTTTCTTGATCCAAAACTAGATTTTTGTATTCGCGACAAAATTCTTGATTTTCTTCATCCAAAACTACATTTTTGTATTCGCCACGCAGTTCTTGACTTTCTTGATCCTAAACTAGATTTTTGTATTCGCGACCAAATTCTTGATTTTCTTGATCCAAAACTAGATTTTTGTATTCGCGACCAAATTCTTGATTTTCTTGATCCAAAACTAGATTTTTGTATTCGCGACCAAATTCTTGATTTTCTAGATCCAACACTAGATTTTTGTATTCGCCACGCAGTTCTTGATTTTCATGATCCAAAACTAGATTTTTGTATTCGCGACCAAATTCTTGATTTTCTTGATCCAAAACTAGATTTTTGTATTCGCGACCAAATTCTTCATTTTCTTGATCCAAAACTAGATTGTTGTATTCGCGACCAAATTCTTCATTTTCTTGATCCAAAACTAGATTTTTGTATTCGCCACGCAGTTCTTGACTTTCTTGATCCAAAACTAGATTTTTGTATTCGCGACCAAATTCTTGATTTTCTTGATCCAAAACTAGATTTTTGTATTCGCGACCAAATTCTTGATTTTCTTGATCCAAAACTAGATTTTTGTATTCGAGACCAAATTCTTGATTTGCTTGAACCAAAACTAGATTTTTGTATTCGCGACCAAATTCTTGATTTGCTTGAACCAAAACTAGATTTTTGTATTCGCGACCAAATTCTTGATTTTCTTGATCCAAAACTAGATTTTTGTATTCGCGACCAAATTCTTGATTTTCTTGATCCAACACTAGATTTTTGTATTCGCCACGCAGTTCATGATTTCCTTGATCCAAAACTAGATTTTTGTATTCGCGACCAAATTCTTGATTTTCTTGATCCAAAACTAGATTTTTGTATTCGCGACCAAATTCTTGATTTTCTTGATCCAAAACTAGATTTTTGTATTCGCGACCAAATTCTTGATTTTCTTGATCCAAAACTAGATTTTTCTATTCGCGACCAAATTCTTGATTTCCTTGATCCAAAACTAGATTTTGGTATTCGCGACCAAATTCTTAATTTTCTTGATCCAAAACTAGATTTTTGTATTCGCGACCAAATTCTTCATTTTCTTGATCCAAAACTAGTTTTTTGTTTTCGCGACCAAATGCTTGATTTCTTTGATCCAAAACTAGATTTTTGTATTCGCCACGCAGTTCTTGATTTTCTTGATCCAAAACTAGATTTTTGTATTCGCGACCAAATTCTTGATTTTCTTGATCCAAAACTACATTTTTGTATTCGCCACGCAGTTCTTGATTTTCTTGATCCAAAACTAGATTTTTGTATTCGCCACGCAGTTCTTGATTTTCTTGATCCAAAACTAGTTTTTTGTTTTCGCGACCAAATGCTTGATTTTCTTGATCCAAAACTAGATTTTTGTATTCGCCACGCAGTTCTTGAATTTCTTGATCCAAAACTAGATTTTTGTATTCGCCACGCAGTTCTTGATTTTCTTGATCCAAAACTAGTTTTTTGTTTTCGCGACCAAATTTTTCATTTTCTTGATCCAAAACTTGATTTTTGTATTCGCCACGCAGTACTTGACTTTCTTGATCCAAAACTAGATTTTTGTATTCGCGACAAAATTCTTGATTTTCTTCATCCAAAACTACATTTTTGTATTCGCCACGCAGTTCTTGACTTTCTTGATCCAAAACTAGATTTTTGTATTCGCGACCAAATTCTTGATTTTCTTGATCCAAAACTAGATTTTTGTATTCGCGACCAAATTCTTGATTTTCTTGATCCAAAACTAGATTTTTGTATTCGCGACCAAATTCTTGATTTTCTAGATCCAACACTAGATTTTTGTATTCGCCACGCAGTTCATGATTTCCTTGATCCAAAACTAGATTTTTGTATTCGCGACCAAATTCTTGATTTTCTTGATCCAAAACTAGATTTTTGTATTCGCGACCAAATTCTTGATTTTCTTGATCCAAAACTAGATTTTTGTATTCGCGACCAAATTCTTGATTTTCTTGATCCAAAACTACATTTTTGTATTCGCGACCAAATTCTTGATTTTCTTGATCCAAAACTACATTTTTGTATTCGCGACCAAATTCTTGATTTTCTTGATCCAAAACTAGATTTTGGTATTCGCGACCAAATTCTTGATTTCCTTGATCCAAAACTAGATTTTTGTATTCGCGACCAAATTCTTGATTTCCTTGATCCAAAACTAGATTTTTGTATTCGCGACCAAATTCTTCATTTTCTTGATCCAAAACTAGATTTTTCTATTCGCCACGCAGTTCTTGACTTTCTTGATCCAAAACTAGATTGTTGTATTCGCGACCAAATTCTTGATTTGCTTGATCCAAAACTAGATTTTTGTATTCGCGACCAAATTCTTGATTTGCTTGATCCAAAACTAGATTTTTGTATTCGCGACCAAATTCTTGATTTTCTTGATCCAAAACTAGATTTTTGTATTCGCGACCAAATTCTTGATTTTCTTGATCCAAAACTAGATTTTTGTATTCGCGACCAAATTCTTCATTTTCTTGATCCAAAACTAGATTGTTGTATTCGCGACCAAATTCTTCATTTTCTTGATCCAAAACTAGATTTTTGTATTCGCCACGCAGTTCTTGACTTTCTTGATCCAAAACTAGATTTTTGTATTCGCGACCAAATTCTTGATTTTCTTGATCCAAAACTAGATTTTTGTATTCGCGACCAAATTCTTGATTTGCTTGAACCAAAACTAGATTTTTGTATTCGCGACCAAATTCTTGATTTTCTTGATCCAAAACTAGATTTTTGTATTCGCGACCAAATTCTTGATTTTCTTGATCCAACACTAGATTTTTGTATTCGCCACGCAGTTCATGATTTCCTTGATCCAAAACTAGATTTTTGTATTCGCGACCAAATTCTTGATTTTCTTGATCCAAAACTAGATTTTTGTATTCGCGACCAAATTCTTGATTTTCTTGATCCAAAACTAGATTTTTGTATTCGCGACCAAATTCTTGATTTTCTTGATCCAAAACTAGATTTTTGTATTCGCGACCAAATTCTTGATTTCCTTGATCCAAAACTAGATTTTGGTATTCGCGACCAAATTCTTGATTTTCTTGATCCAAAACTAGATTTTTGTATTCGCGACCAAATTCTTCATTTTCTTGATCCAAAACTAGTTTTTTGTTTTCGCGACCAAATGCTTGATTTCTTTGATCCAAAACTAGATTTTTGTATTCGCCACGCAGTTCTTGATTTTCTTGATCCAAAACTAGATTTTTGTATTCGCGACCAAATTCTTGATTTTCTTGATCCAAAACTACATTTTTGTATTCGCCACGCAGTTCTTGATTTTCTTGATCCAAAACTAGATTTTTGTATTCGCCACGCAGTTCTTCATTTTCTTGATCCAAAACTAGTTTTTTGTTTTCGCGACCAAATGCTTGATTTTCTTGATCCAAAACTAGATTTTTGTATTCGCCACGCAGTTCTTGAATTTCTTGATCCAAAACTAGATTTTTGTATTCGCCACGCAGTTCTTGATTTTCTTGATCCAAAACTAGTTTTTTGTTTTCGCGACCAAATTTTTCATTTTCTTGATCCAAAACTTGATTTTTGTATTCGCCACGCAGTACTTGACTTTCTTGATCCAAAACTAGATTTTTGTATTCGCGACAAAATTCTTGATTTTCTTCATCCAAAACTACATTTTTGTATTCGCCACGCAGTTCTTGACTTTCTTGATCCTAAACTAGATTTTTGTATTCGCGACCAAATTCTTGATTTTCTTGATCCAAAACTAGATTTTTGTATTCGCGACCAAATTCTTGATTTTCTTGATCCAAAACTAGATTTTTGTATTCGCGACCAAATTCTTGATTTTCTAGATCCAACACTAGATTTTTGTATTCGCCACGCAGTTCATAATTTCCTTGATCCAAAACTAGATTTTTGTATTCGCGACCAAATTCTTGATTTTCTTGATCCAAAACTAGATTTTTGTATTCGCGACCAAATTCTTGATTTTCTTGATCCAAAACTACATTTTTGTATTCGCGACCAAATTCTTGATTTTCTTGATCCAAAACTACATTTTTGTATTCGCGACCAAATTCTTGATTTTCTTGATCCAAAACTAGATTTTTGTATTCGCGACCAAATTCTTGATTTTCTTGATCCAAAACTAGATTTTGGTATTCGCGACCAAATTCTTGATTTCCTTGATCCAAAACTAGATTTTTGTATTCGCGACCAAATTCTTGATTTCCTTGATCCAAAACTAGATTTTTGTATTCGCGACCAAATTCTTGATTTGCTTGATCCAAAACTAGATTTTTGTATTCGCGACCAAATTCTTGATTTCCTTGATCCAAAACTAGATTTTTGTATTCGCGACCAAATTCTTGATTTCCTTGATCCAAAACTAGATTTTTGTATTCGCGACCAAATTCTTGATTTGCTTGATCCAAAACTAGATTTTTGTATTCGCGACCAAATTCTTGATTTCCTTGATCCAAAACTAGATTTTTGTATTCGCGACCAAATTCTTCATTTTCTTGATCCAAAACTAGATTTTTCTATTCGCCACGCAGTTCTTGACTTTCTTGATCCAAAACTAGATTTTTGTATTCGCGACCAAATTCTTGATTTGCTTGATCCAAAACTAGATTTTTGTATTCGCGACCAAATTCTTGATTTTCTTGATCCAAAACTAGATTTTTGTATTCGCGACCAAATTCTTGATTTTCTTGATCCAAAACTAGATTTTTGTATTCGCGACCAAATTCTTCATTTTCTTGATCCAAAACTAGATTGTTGTATTCGCGACCAAATTCTTCATTTTCTTGATCCAAAACTAGATTTTTGTATTCGCCACGCAGTTCTTGACTTTCTTGATCCAAAACTAGATTTTTGTATTCGCGACCAAATTCTTGATTTTCTTGATCCAAAACTAGATTTTTGTATTCGCGACCAAATTCTTGATTTTCTTGATCCGAAACTAGATTTTTGTATTCGCGACCAAATTCTTGATTTGCTTGAACCAAAACTAGATTTTTGTATTCGCGACCAAATTCTTGATTTTCTTGATCCAAAACTAGATTTTTGTATTCGCGACCAAATTCTTGATTTTCTTGATCCAACACTAGATTTTTGTATTCGCCACGCAGTTCATGATTTCATTTTGGTATTCGCGACCAAATTCTTGATTTTCTTGATCCAAAACTAGATTTTTGTATTCGCGACCAAATTCTTGATTTTCTTGATCCAAAACTAGATTTTTGTATTCGCGACCAAATTCTTGATTTTCTTGATCCAAAACTAGATTTTTGTATTCGCGACCAAATTCTTGATTTCCTTGATCCAAAACTAGATTTTGGTATTCGCGACCAAATTCTTGATTTCCTTGATCCAAAACTAGATTTTGGTATTCGCGACCAAATTCTTGATTTTCTTGATTCAAAACTAGATTTTTGTATTCGCCACGCAGTTCTTGACTTTCTTGATCCAAAACTAGATTTTTGTATTCGCGACCAAATTCTTGATTTTCTTGATCCAAAACTACATTTTTGTATTCGCGACCAAATTCTTGATTTTCTTGATCCAAAACTACATTTTTGTATTCGCGACCAAATTCTTGATTTTCTTGATCCAAAACTAGATTTTTGTATTCGCGACCAAATTCTTGATTTTCTTGATCCAAAACTAGATTTTGGTATTCGCGACCAAATTCTTGATTTCCTTGATCCAAAACTAGATTTTTGTATTCGCGACCAAATTCTTGATTTCCTTGATCCAAAACTAGATTTTTGTATTCGCGACCAAATTCTTGATTTGCTTGATCCAAAACTAGATTTTTGTATTCGCGACCAAATTCTTGATTTCCTTGATCCAAAACTAGATTTTTGTATTCGCGACCAAATTCTTGATTTCCTTGATCCAAAACTAGATTTTTGTATTCGCGACCAAATTCTTGATTTGCTTGATCCAAAACTAGATTTTTGTATTCGCGACCAAATTCTTGATTTCCTTGATCCAAAACTAGATTTTTGTATTCGCGACCAAATTCTTCATTTTCTTGATCCAAAACTAGATTTTTCTATTCGCCACGCAGTTCTTGACTTTCTTGATCCAAAACTAGATTTTTGTATTCGCGACCAAATTCTTGATTTGCTTGATCCAAAACTAGATTTTTGTATTCGCGACCAAATTCTTGATTTTCTTGATCCAAAACTAGATTTTTGTATTCGCGACCAAATTCTTGATTTTCTTGATCCAAAACTAGATTTTTGTATTCGCGACCAAATTCTTCATTTTCTTGATCCAAAACTAGATTGTTGTATTCGCGACCAAATTCTTCATTTTCTTGATCCAAAACTAGATTTTTGTATTCGCCACGCAGTTCTTGACTTTCTTGATCCAAAACTAGATTTTTGTATTCGCGACCAAATTCTTGATTTTCTTGATCCAAAACTAGATTTTTGTATTCGCGACCAAATTCTTGATTTTCTTGATCCGAAACTAGATTTTTGTATTCGCGACCAAATTCTTGATTTGCTTGAACCAAAACTAGATTTTTGTATTCGCGACCAAATTCTTGATTTTCTTGATCCAAAACTAGATTTTTGTATTCGCGACCAAATTCTTGATTTTCTTGATCCAACACTAGATTTTTGTATTCGCCACGCAGTTCATGATTTCATTTTGGTATTCGCGACCAAATTCTTGATTTTCTTGATCCAAAACTAGATTTTTGTATTCGCGACCAAATTCTTGATTTTCTTGATCCAAAACTAGATTTTTGTATTCGCGACCAAATTCTTGATTTTCTAGATCCAAAACTAGATTTTTGTATTCGCGACCAAATTCTTGATTTCCTTGATCCAAAACTAGATTTTGGTATTCGCGACCAAATTCTTGATTTCCTTGATCCAAAACTAGATTTTGGTATTCGCGACCAAATTCTTGATTTTCTTGATCCAAAACTAGATTTTTGTATTCGCCACGCAGTTCTTGACTTTCTTGATCCAAAACTAGATTTTTGTATTCGCGACCAAATTCTTGATTTTCTTGATCCAAAACTAGATTTTTGTATTCGCGACCAAATTCTTGATTTTCTTGATCCGAAACTAGATTTTTGTATTCGCGACCAAATTCTTGATTTGCTTGAACCAAAACTAGATTTTTGTATTCGCGACCAAATTCTTGATTTTCTTGAACCAAAACTAGATTTTTGTATTCGCGACCAAATTCTTGATTTCCTTGATCCAAAACTAGATTTTGGTATTCGCGACCAAATTCTTGATTTTCTTGATCCAAAACTAGATTTTGGTATTCGCGACCAAATTCTTGATTTCCTTGATCCAAAACTAGATTTTGGTATTCGCGACCAAATTCTTGATTTCCTTGATCCAAAACTAGATTTTGGTATTCGCGACCAAATTCTTGATTTTCTTGATCCAAAACTAGATTTTTGTATTCGCCACGCAGTTCTTGACTTTCTTGATCCAAAACTAGATTTTTGTATTCGCGACCAAATTCTTGATTTTCTTGATCCAAAACTAGATTTTTGTATTCGCGACCAAATTCTTCATTTTCTTGATCCAAAACTAGATTTTTCTATTCGCCTCGCAGTTCTTGACTTTCTTGATCCAAAACTAGATTTTTGTATTCGCGACCAAATTCTTGATTTGCTTGATCCAAAACTAGATTTTTGTATTCGCGACCAAATTCTTGATTTTCTTGATCCAAAACTAGATTTTTGTATTCGCGACCAAATTCTTGATTTTCTTGATCCAAAACTAGATTTTTGTATTCGCGACCAAATTCTTCATTTTCTTGATCCAAAACTAGATTGTTGTATTCGCGACCAAATTCTTCATTTTCTTGATCCAAAACTAGATTTTTGTATTCGCCACGCAGTTCTTGACTTTCTTGATCCAAAACTAGATTTTTGTATTCGCGACCAAATTCTTGATTTTCTTGATCCAAAACTAGATTTTTGTATTCGCGACCAAATTCTTGATTTTCTTGATCCAAAACTAGATTTTTGTATTCGCGACCAAATTCTTGATTTTCTTGATCCAACACTAGATTTTTGTATTCGCCACGCAGTTCATGATTTCCTTGATCCAAAACTAGATTTTTGTATTCGCGACCAAATTCTTGATTTTCTTGATCCAAAACTAGATTTTTGTATTCGCGACCAAATTCTTGATTTTCTTGATCCAAAACTAGATTTTTGTATTCGCGACCAAATTCTTGATTTTCTTGATCCAAAACTAGATTTTTGTATTCGCGACCAAATTCTTGATTTCCTTGATCCAAAACTAGATTTTGGTATTCGCGACCAAATTCTTGATTTTCTTGATCCAAAACTAGATTTTTGTATTCGCGACCAAATTCTTCATTTTCTTGATCCAAAACTAGTTTTTTGTTTTCGCGACCAAATGCTTGATTTCTTTGATCCAAAACTAGATTTTTGTATTCGCCACGCAGTTCTTGATTTTCTTGATCCAAAACTAGATTTTTGTATTCGCGACCAAATTCTTGATTTTCTTGATCCAAAACTACATTTTTGTATTCGCCACGCAGTTCTTGATTTTCTTGATCCAAAACTAGATTTTTGTATTCGCCACGCAGTTCTTCATTTTCTTGATCCAAAACTAGTTTTTTGTTTTCGCGACCAAATGCTTGATTTTCTTGATCCAAAACTAGATTTTTGTATTCGCCACGCAGTTCTTGAATTTCTTGATCCAAAACTAGATTTTTGTATTCGCCACGCAGTTCTTGATTTTCTTGATCCAAAACTAGTTTTTTGTTTTCGCGACCAAATTTTTCATTTTCTTGATCCAAAACTTGATTTTTGTATTCGCCACGCAGTACTTGACTTTCTTGATCCAAAACTAGATTTTTGTATTCGCGACAAAATTCTTGATTTTCTTCATCCAAAACTACATTTTTGTATTCGCCACGCAGTTCTTGACTTTCTTGATCCAAAACTAGATTTTTGTATTCGCGACCAAATTCTTGATTTTCTTGATCCAAAACTAGATTTTTGTATTCGCGACCAAATTCTTCATTTTCTTGATCCAAAACTAGATTGTTGTATTCGCGACCAAATTCTTCATTTTCTTGATCCAAAACTAGATTTTTGTATTCGCCACGCAGTTCTTGACTTTCTTGATCCAAAACTAGATTTTTGTATTCGCGACCAAATTCTTGATTTTCTTGATCCAAAACTAGATTTTTGTATTCGCGACCAAATTCTTGATTTTCTTGATCCAAAACTAGATTTTTGTATTCGCGACCAAATTCTTGATTTTCTTGATCCAACACTAGATTTTTGTATTCGCCACGCAGTTCATGATTTCCTTGATCCAAAACTAGATTTTTGTATTCGCGACCAAATTCTTGATTTTCTTGATCCAAAACTAGATTTTTGTATTCGCGACCAAATTCTTGATTTTCTTGATCCAAAACTAGATTTTTGTATTCGCGACCAAATTCTTGATTTTCTTGATCCAAAACTAGATTTTTGTATTCGCGACCAAATTCTTGATTTCCTTGATCCAAAACTAGATTTTGGTATTCGCGACCAAATTCTTGATTTTCTTGATCCAAAACTAGATTTTTGTATTCGCGACCAAATTCTTCATTTTCTTGATCCAAAACTAGTTTTTTGTTTTCGCGACCAAATGCTTGATTTCTTTGATCCAAAACTAGATTTTTGTATTCGCCACGCAGTTCTTGATTTTCTTGATCCAAAACTAGATTTTTGTATTCGCGACCAAATTCTTGATTTTCTTGATCCAAAACTACATTTTTGTATTCGCCACGCAGTTCTTGATTTTCTTGATCCAAAACTAGATTTTTGTATTCGCCACGCAGTTCTTCATTTTCTTGATCCAAAACTAGTTTTTTGTTTTCGCGACCAAATGCTTGATTTTCTTGATCCAAAACTAGATTTTTGTATTCGCCACGCAGTTCTTGAATTTCTTGATCCAAAACTAGATTTTTGTATTCGCCACGCAGTTCTTGATTTTCTTGATCCAAAACTAGTTTTTTGTTTTCGCGACCAAATTTTTCATTTTCTTGATCCAAAACTTGATTTTTGTATTCGCCACGCAGTACTTGACTTTCTTGATCCAAAACTAGATTTTTGTATTCGCGACAAAATTCTTGATTTTCTTCATCCAAAACTACATTTTTGTATTCGCCACGCAGTTCTTGACTTTCTTGATCCTAAACTAGATTTTTGTATTCGCGACCAAATTCTTGATTTTCTTGATCCAAAACTAGATTTTTGTATTCGCGACCAAATTCTTGATTTTCTTGATCCAAAACTAGATTTTTGTATTCGCGACCAAATTCTTGATTTTCTAGATCCAACACTAGATTTTTGTATTCGCCACGCAGTTCATAATTTCCTTGATCCAAAACTAGATTTTTGTATTCGCGACCAAATTCTTGATTTTCTTGATCCAAAACTAGATTTTTGTATTCGCGACCAAATTCTTGATTTTCTTGATCCAAAACTACATTTTTGTATTCGCGACCAAATTCTTGATTTTCTTGATCCAAAACTACATTTTTGTATTCGCGACCAAATTCTTGATTTTCTTGATCCAAAACTAGATTTTTGTATTCGCGACCAAATTCTTGATTTTCTTGATCCAAAACTAGATTTTGGTATTCGCGACCAAATTCTTGATTTCCTTGATCCAAAACTAGATTTTTGTATTCGCGACCAAATTCTTGATTTCCTTGATCCAAAACTAGATTTTTGTATTCGCGACCAAATTCTTGATTTGCTTGATCCAAAACTAGATTTTTGTATTCGCGACCAAATTCTTGATTTCCTTGATCCAAAACTAGATTTTTGTATTCGCGACCAAATTCTTGATTTCCTTGATCCAAAACTAGATTTTTGTATTCGCGACCAAATTCTTGATTTGCTTGATCCAAAACTAGATTTTTGTATTCGCGACCAAATTCTTGATTTCCTTGATCCAAAACTAGATTTTTGTATTCGCGACCAAATTCTTCATTTTCTTGATCCAAAACTAGATTTTTCTATTCGCCACGCAGTTCTTGACTTTCTTGATCCAAAACTAGATTTTTGTATTCGCGACCAAATTCTTGATTTGCTTGATCCAAAACTAGATTTTTGTATTCGCGACCAAATTCTTGATTTTCTTGATCCAAAACTAGATTTTTGTATTCGCGACCAAATTCTTGATTTTCTTGATCCAAAACTAGATTTTTGTATTCGCGACCAAATTCTTCATTTTCTTGATCCAAAACTAGATTGTTGTATTCGCGACCAAATTCTTCATTTTCTTGATCCAAAACTAGATTTTTGTATTCGCCACGCAGTTCTTGACTTTCTTGATCCAAAACTAGATTTTTGTATTCGCGACCAAATTCTTGATTTTCTTGATCCAAAACTAGATTTTTGTATTCGCGACCAAATTCTTGATTTTCTTGATCCGAAACTAGATTTTTGTATTCGCGACCAAATTCTTGATTTGCTTGAACCAAAACTAGATTTTTGTATTCGCGACCAAATTCTTGATTTTCTTGATCCAAAACTAGATTTTTGTATTCGCGACCAAATTCTTGATTTTCTTGATCCAACACTAGATTTTTGTATTCGCCACGCAGTTCATGATTTCATTTTGGTATTCGCGACCAAATTCTTGATTTTCTTGATCCAAAACTAGATTTTTGTATTCGCGACCAAATTCTTGATTTTCTTGATCCAAAACTAGATTTTTGTATTCGCGACCAAATTCTTGATTTTCTTGATCCAAAACTAGATTTTTGTATTCGCGACCAAATTCTTGATTTCCTTGATCCAAAACTAGATTTTGGTATTCGCGACCAAATTCTTGATTTTCTTGATCCAAAACTAGATTTTTGTATTCGCGACCAAATTCTTGATTTTCTTGATCCAAAACTAGATTTTTGTATTCGCGACCAAATTCTTGATTTGCTTGATCCAAAACTAGATTTTTGTATTCGCGACCAAATTCTTGATTTCCTTGATCCAAAACTAGATTTTGGTATTCGCGACCAAATTCTTGATTTCCTTGATCCAAAACTAGATTTTGGTATTCGCGACCAAATTCTTGATTTTCTTGATCCAAAACTAGATTTTTGTATTCGCCACGCAGTTCTTGACTTTCTTGATCCAAAACTAGATTTTTGTATTCGCGACCAAATTCTTGATTTTCTTGATCCAAAACTAGATTTTTGTATTCGCGACCAAATTCTTGATTTTCTTGATCCGAAACTAGATTTTTGTATTCGCGACCAAATTCTTGATTTGCTTGAACCGAAACTAGATTTTTGTATTCGCGACCAAATTCTTGATTTTCTTGATCCCAAACTAGATTTTTGTATTCGCGACCAAATTCTTGATTTTCTTGATCCAACACTAGATTTTTGTATTCGCCACGCAGTTCATGATTTCCTTGATCCAAAACTAGATTTTTGTATTCGCGACCAAATTCTTGATTTTCTTGATCCAAAACTAGATTTTTGTATTCGCGACCAAATTCTTGATTTTCTTGATCCAAAACTAGATTTTTGTATTCGCGACCAAATTCTTGATTTTCTTGATCCAAAACTAGATTTTGGTATTCGCGACCAAATTCTTGATTTCCTTGATCCAAAACTAGATTTTGGTATTCGCGACCAAATTCTTGATTTTCTTGATCCAAAACTAGATTTTTGTATTCGCGACCAAATTCTTGATTTTCTTGATCCAAAACTAGATTTTGGTATTCGCGACCAAATTCTTGATTTCCTTGATCCAAAACTAGATTTTTGTATTCGCGACCAAATTCTTGATTTCCTTGATCCAAAACTAGATTTTTGTATTCGCGACCAAATTCTTGATTTCCTTGATCCAAAACTAGATTTTTGTATTCGCGACCAAATTCTTGATTTCCTTGATCCAAAACTAGATTTTTGTATTCGCGACCAAATTCTTGATTTCCTTGATCCAAAACTAGATTTTTGTATTCGCGACCAAATTCTTGATTTGCTTGATCCAAAACTAGATTTTTGTATTCGCGACCAAATTCTTGATTTCCTTGATCCAAAACTAGATTTTTGTATTCGCGACCAAATTCTTCATTTTCTTGATCCAAAACTAGATTTTTCTATTCGCCACGCAGTTCTTGACTTTCTTGATCCAAAACTAGATTTTTGTATTCGCGACCAAATTCTTGATTTGCTTGATCCAAAACTAGATTTTTGTATTCGCGACCAAATTCTTGATTTTCTTGATCCAAAACTAGATTTTTGTATTCGCGACCAAATTCTTGATTTTCTTGATCCAAAACTAGATTTTTGTATTCGCGACCAAATTCTTCATTTTCTTGATCCAAAACTAGATTGTTGTATTCGCGACCAAATTCTTCATTTTCTTGATCCAAAACTAGATTTTTGTATTCGCCACGCAGTTCTTGACTTTCTTGATCCAAAACTAGATTTTTGTATTCGCGACCAAATTCTTGATTTTCTTGATCCAAAACTAGATTTTTGTATTCGCGACCAAATTCTTGATTTTCTTGATCCGAAACTAGATTTTTGTATTCGCGACCAAATTCTTGATTTGCTTGAACCGAAACTAGATTTTTGTATTCGCGACCAAATTCTTGATTTTCTTGATCCAAAACTAGATTTTTGTAGTCGCGACCAAATTCTTGATTTTCTTGATCCAACACTAGATTTTTGTATTCGCCACGCAGTTCATGATTTCCTTGATCCAAAACTAGATTTTTGTATTCGCGACCAAATTCTTGATTTTCTTGATCCAAAACTAGATTTTTGTATTCGCGACCAAATTCTTGATTTTCTTGATCCAAAACTAGATTTTTGTATTCGCGACCAAATTCTTGATTTTCTTGATCCAAAACTAGATTTTTGTATTCGCGACCAAATTCTTGATTTCCTTGATCCAAAACTAGATTTTGGTATTCGCGACCAAATTCTTGATTTTCTTGATCCAAAACTAGATTTTTGTATTCGCGACCAAATTCTTGATTTGCTTGATCCAAAACTAGATTTTTGTATTCGCGACCAAATTCTTGATTTCCTTGATCCAAAACTAGATTTTGGTATTCGCGACCAAATTCTTGATTTTCTTGATCCAAAACTAGATTTTTGTATTCGCGACCAAATTCTTCATTTTCTTGATCCAAAACTAGTTTTTTGTATTCGCCACGCAGTTCTTGATTTTCTTGATCCAAAACTAGATTTTTGTATTCGCCACGCAGTTCTTGATTTTCTTGATCCAAAACTAGATTTTTGTATTCGCGACCAAATTCTTGATTTTCTTGATCCAAAACTACATTTTTGTATTCGCCACGCAGTTCTTGATTTTCTTGATCCAAAACTAGATTTTTGTATTCGCCACGCAGTTCTTCATTTTCTTGATCCAAAACTAGTTTTTTGTTTTCGCGACCAAATGCTTGATTTTCTTGATCCAAAACTAGATTTTTGTATTCGCCACGCAGTTCTTGAATTTCTTGATCCAAAACTAGATTTTTGTATTCGCCACGCAGTTCTTGATTTTCTTGATCCAAAACTAGTTTTTTGTTTTCGCGACCAAATTTTTCATTTTCTTGATCCAAAACTTGATTTTTGTATTCGCCACGCAGTACTTGACTTTCTTGATCCAAAACTAGATTTTTGTATTCGCGACAAAATTCTTGATTTTCTTCATCCAAAACTACATTTTTGTATTCGCCACGCAGTTCTTGACTTTCTTGATCCTAAACTAGATTTTTGTATTCGCGACCAAATTCTTGATTTTCTTGATCCAAAACTAGATTTTTGTATTCGCGACCAAATTCTTGATTTTCTTGATCCAAAACTAGATTTTTGTATTCGCGACCAAATTCTTGATTTTCTAGATCCAACACTAGATTTTTGTATTCGCCACGCAGTTCATAATTTCCTTGATCCAAAACTAGATTTTTGTATTCGCGACCAAATTCTTGATTTTCTTGATCCAAAACTAGATTTTTGTATTCGCGACCAAATTCTTCATTTTCTTGATCCAAAACTACATTTTTGTATTCGCGACCAAATTCTTGATTTTCTTGATCCAAAACTAGATTTTTGTATTCGCGACCAAATTCTTGATTTTCTTGATCCAAAACTAGATTTTGGTATTCGCGACCAAATTCTTGATTTCCTTGATCCAAAACTAGATTTTTGTATTCGCGACCAAATTCTTGATTTCCTTGATCCAAAACTAGATTTTTGTATTCGCGACCAAATTCTTGATTTGCTTGATCCAAAACTAGATTTTTGTATTCGCGACCAAATTCTTGATTTCCTTGATCCAAAACTAGATTTTTGTATTCGCGACCAAATTCTTGATTTCCTTGATCCAAAACTAGATTTTTGTATTCGCGACCAAATTCTTGATTTGCTTGATCCAAAACTAGATTTTTGTATTCGCGACCAAATTCTTGATTTCCTTGATCCAAAACTAGATTTTTGTATTCGCGACCAAATTCTTCATTTTCTTGATCCAAAACTAGATTTTTCTATTCGCCACGCAGTTCTTGACTTTCTTGATCCAAAACTAGATTTTTGTATTCGCGACCAAATTCTTGATTTGCTTGATCCAAAACTAGATTTTTGTATTCGCGACCAAATTCTTGATTTTCTTGATCCAAAACTAGATTTTTGTATTCGCGACCAAATTCTTGATTTTCTTGATCCAAAACTAGATTTTTGTATTCGCGACCAAATTCTTCATTTTCTTGATCCAAAACTAGATTGTTGTATTCGCGACCAAATTCTTCATTTTCTTGATCCAAAACTAGATTTTTGTATTCGCCACGCAGTTCTTGACTTTCTTGATCCAAAACTAGATTTTTGTATTCGCGACCAAATTCTTGATTTTCTTGATCCAAAACTAGATTTTTGTATTCGCGACCAAATTCTTGATTTTCTTGATCCGAAACTAGATTTTTGTATTCGCGACCAAATTCTTGATTTGCTTGAACCAAAACTAGATTTTTGTATTCGCGACCAAATTCTTGATTTTCTTGATCCAAAACTAGATTTTTGTATTCGCGACCAAATTCTTGATTTTCTTGATCCGACACTAGATTTTTGTATTCGCCACGCAGTTCATGATTTCCTTGATCCAAAACTAGATTTTTGTATTCGCGACCAAATTCTTGATTTTCTTGATCCAAAACTAGATTTTTGTATTCGCGACCAAATTCTTGATTTTCTTGATCCAAAACTAGATTTTTGTATTCGCGACCAAATTCTTGATTTTCTTGATCCAAAACTAGATTTTTGTATTCGCGACCAAATTCTTGATTTCCTTGATCCAAAACTAGATTTTGGTATTCGCGACCAAATTCTTGATTTTCTTGATCCAAAACTAGATTTTTGTATTCGCGACCAAATTCTTCATTTTCTTGATCCAAAACTAGTTTTTTGTTTTCGCGACCAAATGCTTGATTTCTTTGATCCAAAACTAGATTTTTGTATTCGCCACGCAGTTCTTGATTTTCTTGATCCAAAACTAGATTTTTGTATTCGCGACCAAATTCTTGATTTTCTTGATCCAAAACTACATTTTTGTATTCGCCACGCAGTTCTTGATTTTCTTGATCCAAAACTAGATTTTTGTATTCGCCACGCAGTTCTTGATTTTCTTGATCCAAAACTAGTTTTTTGTTTTCGCGACCAAATGCTTGATTTTCTTGATCCAAAACTAGATTTTTGTATTCGCCACGCAGTTCTTGAATTTCTTGATCCAAAACTAGATTTTTGTATTCGCCACGCAGTTCTTGATTTTCTTGATCCAAAACTAGTTTTTTGTTTTCGCGACCAAATTTTTCATTTTCTTGATCCAAAACTTGATTTTTGTATTCGCCACGCAGTACTTGACTTTCTTGATCCAAAACTAGATTTTTGTATTCGCGACAAAATTCTTGATTTTCTTCATCCAAAACTACATTTTTGTATTCGCCACGCAGTTCTTGACTTTCTTGATCCAAAACTAGATTTTTGTATTCGCGACCAAATTCTTGATTTTCTTGATCCAAAACTAGATTTTTGTATTCGCGACCAAATTCTTGATTTTCTTGATCCAAAACTAGATTTTTGTATTCGCGACCAAATTCTTGATTTTCTAGATCCAACACTAGATTTTTGTATTCGCCACGCAGTTCATAATTTCCTTGATCCAAAACTAGATTTTTGTATTCGCGACCAAATTCTTGATTTTCTTGATCCAAAACTAGATTTTTGTATTCGCGACCAAATTCTTGATTTTCTTGATCCAAAACTACATTTTTGTATTCGCGACCAAATTCTTGATTTTCTTGATCCAAAACTACATTTTTGTATTCGCGACCAAATTCTTGATTTTCTTGATCCAAAACTAGATTTTTGTATTCGCGACCAAATTCTTGATTTTCTTGATCCAAAACTAGATTTTGGTATTCGCGACCAAATTCTTGATTTCCTTGATCCAAAACTAGATTTTTGTATTCGCGACCAAATTCTTGATTTCCTTGATCCAAAACTAGATTTTTGTATTCGCGACCAAATTCTTGATTTGCTTGATCCAAAACTAGATTTTTGTATTCGCGACCAAATTCTTGATTTCCTTGATCCAAAACTAGATTTTTGTATTCGCGACCAAATTCTTCATTTTCTTGATCCAAAACTAGATTTTTGTATTCGCCACGCAGTTCTTGACTTTCTTGATCCAAAACTAGATTTTTGTATTGGCGACCAAATTCTTGATTTTCTTGATCCAAAACTAGATTTTTGTATTCGCGACCAAATTCTTGATTTGCTTGATCCAAAACTAGATTTTTGTATTCGCGACCAAATTCTTGATTTTCTTGATCCAAAACTAGATTTTTGTATTCGCGACCAAATTCTTGATTTTCTTGATCCAAAACTAGATTTTTGTATTCGCGACCAAATTCTTCATTTTCTTGATCCAAAACTAGATTGTTGTATTCGCGACCAAATTCTTCATTTTCTTGATCCAAAACTAGATTTTTGTATTCGCCACGCAGTTCTTGACTTTCTTGATCCAAAACTAGATTTTTGTATTCGCGACCAAATTCTTGATTTTCTTGATCCAAAACTAGATTTTTGTATTCGCGACCAAATTCTTGATTTTCTTGATCCAAAACTAGATTTTTGTATTCGCGACCAAATTCTTGATTTGCTTGAACCAAAACTAGATTTTTGTATTCGCGACCAAATTCTTGATTTTCTTGATCCAAAACTAGATTTTTGTATTCGCGACCAAATTCTTGATTTTCTTGATCCAACACTAGATTTTTGTATTCGCCACGCAGTTCATGATTTCCTTGATCCAAAACTAGATTTTTGTATTCGCGACCAAATTCTTGATTTTCTTGATCCAAAACTAGATTTTTGTATTCGCGACCAAATTCTTGATTTTCTTGATCCAAAACTAGATTTTTGTATTCGCGACCTAATTCTTGATTTTCTTGATCCAAAACTAGATTTTTGTATTCGCGACCAAATTCTTGATTTCCTTGATCCAAAACTAGATTTTGGTATTCGCGACCAAATTCTTGATTTTCTTGATCCAAAACTAGATTTTTGTATTCGCGACCAAATTCTTCATTTTCTTGATCCAAAACTAGTTTTTTGTTTTCGCGACCAAATGCTTGATTTCTTTGATCCAAAACTAGATTTTTGTATTCGCCACGCAGTTCTTGATTTTCTTGATCCAAAACTAGATTTTTGTATTCGCGACCAAATTCTTGATTTTCTTGATCCAAAACTACATTTTTGTATTCGCCACGCAGTTCTTGATTTTCTTGATCCAAAACTAGATTTTTGTATTCGCCACGCAGTTCTTGATTTTCTTGATCCAAAACTAGTTTTTTGTTTTCGCGACCAAATGCTTGATTTTCTTGATCCAAAACTAGATTTTTGTATTCGCCACGCAGTTCTTGAATTTCTTGATCCAAAACTAGATTTTTGTATTCGCCACGCAGTTCTTGATTTTCTTGATCCAAAACTAGTTTTTTGTTTTCGCGACCAAATTTTTTCATTTTCTTGATCCAAAACTTGATTTTTGTATTCGCCACGCAGTACTTGACTTTCTTGATCCAAAACTAGATTTTTGTATTCGCGACAAAATTCTTGATTTTCTTCATCCAAAACTACATTTTTGTATTCGCTACGCAGTTCTTGACTTTCTTGATCCAAAACTACATTTTTGTATTCGCGACCAAATTCTTGATTTTCTTGATCCAAAACTAGATTTTTGTATTCGCGACCAAATTCTTGATTTTCTTGATCCAAAACTAGATTTTTGTATTCGGGACCAAATTCTTGATTTTCTTGATCCAAAACTAGATTTTTGTATTCGCGACCAAATTCTTCATTTTCTTGATCCAAAACTAGATTTTTGTATTCGCCACGCAGTACTTGACTTTCTTGATCCAAAACTAGATTTTTGTATTCGCCACGCAGTTCTTGAATTTCTTGATCCAAAACTAGATTTTTGTATTCGCGACCAAATTCTTGATTTTCTTGAACCAAAACTAGATTTTTGTATTCGCGACCAAATTCTTGATTTTCTTGATCCAAAACTAGATTTTTATATTCGCGACCAAATTCTTGATTTTCTTGATCCAAAACTAGATTTTTGTATTCGCGACCAAATTCTTGATTTTCTTGATCCAAGACTAGATTTTTGTATTCGGGACCAAATTCTTGATTTTCTTGATCCAAAACTAGATTTTTCTATTCGCGACCAAATTCTTCATTTTCTTGATCCAAAACTAGATTTTTGTATTCGCCACGCAGTACTTGACTTTCTTGATCCAAAACTAGATTTTTGTATTCGCCACGTAGTTCTTGAATTTCTTGATCCAAAACTAGATTTTTGTATTCGCGACCAAATTCTTGATTTTCTTGATCCAAAACTAGATTTTTGTATTCGCGACCAAATTCTTGATTTTCTTGATCCAAAACTAGATTTTTGTATTCGCCACGCAGTTCTTGATTTTCTTGATCCAAAACTAGATTTTTGTATTCGCGACCAAATTCTTGATTTGCTTGATCGAAAACTAGATTTTTGTATTCGCGACCAAATTCTTGAATTTCTTGATCCAAAACTAGATTTTTGTATTCGCGACCAAATTCTTGATTTTCTTGATCCAAAACTAGATTTTTGTATTCGTGACCAAATTCTTGATTTTCTTGATCCAAAACTAGATTTTTGTATTCGCGACCAAATTCTTCATTTTCTTGATCCAAAACTAGATTTTTGTATTCGCCACGCAGTTCTTGACTTTCTTGATCCAAAACTAGATTTTTGTATTCGCGACCAAATTCTTGATTTGCTTGATCGAAAACTAGATTTTTGTATTCGCGACCAAATTCTTGAATTTCTTGATCCAAAACTAGATTTTTGTATTCGCGACCAAATTCTTGATTTTCTTGATCCAAAACTAGATTTTTGTATTCGTGACCAAATTCTTGATTTTCTTGATCCAAAACTAGATTTTTGTATTCGCGACCAAATTCTTCATTTTCTTGATCCAAAACTAGATTTTTGTATTCGCCACGCAGTACTTGACTTTCTTGATCCAAAACTAGATTTTTGTATTCGCCACGGAGTTCTTGAATTTCTTGATCCAAAACTAGATTTTTGTATTCGCGACCAAATTCTTGATTTGCTTGATCCAAAACTAGATTTTTGTATTCGCGACCAAATTCTTGATTTCCTTGATCCAAAACTAGATTTTTGTATTCGCGACCAAATTCTTGATTTTCTTGATCCAAAACTACATTTGTGTATTCGCCACGCAGTTCTTGATTTGCTTGATCTAAAACTAGATTTTTGTATTCGCGACCAAATTCTTGATTTTCTTGATCCAAAACTAGATTTTTGTATTCGCGACCAAATTCTTGATTTCCTTGATCCAAAACTAGATTTTTGTATTCGCGACCAAATTCTTGATTTCCTTGATCCAAAACTAGATTTTTGTATTCGCGACCAAATTCTTGATTTTCTTGATCCAACACTAGATTTTTGTATTCGCCACGCAGTTCATGATTTCCTTGATCCAAAACTAGATTTTTGTATTCGCGACCAAATTCTTGATTTTCTTGATCCAAAACTAGATTTTTGTATTCGCGACCAAATTCTTGATTTTCTTGATCCAAAACTACATTTTTGTATTCGCGACCAAATTCTTGATTTTCTTGATCCAAAACTAGATTTTTGTATTCGCGACCAAATTCTTCATTTTCTTGATCCAAAACTTGATTTTTGTATTCGCCACGCAGTTCTTGACTTTCTTGATCCAAAACTAGATTTTTGTATTCGCGACCAAATTCTTGATTTTCTTGATCCAAAACTAGATTTTTGTATTCGCGACCAAATTCTTGATTTTCTTGATCCAAAACTAGATTTTTGTATTCGCGACCAAATTCTTGATTTTCTTGATCCAAAACTAGATTTTTGTATTCGGGACCAAATTCTTGATTTTCTTGATCCAAAACTAGATTTTTGTATTCGTGACCAAATTCTTTATTTTCTTGATCCAAAACTAGATTTTTGTATTCGCCACGCAGTACTTGACTTTCTTGATCCAAAACTAGATTTTTGTATTCGCCACGCAGTTCTTGAATTTCTTGATCCAAAACTAGATTTTTGTATTCGCGACCAAATTCTTGATTTTCTTGAACCAAAACTAGATTTTTGTATTCGCGACCAAATTCTTGATTTTCTTGATCCAAAACTAGATTTTTATATTCGCGACCAAATTCTTGATTTTCTTGATCCAAAACTAGATTTTTGTATTCGCGACCAAATTCTTGATTTTCTTGATCCAAGACTAGATTTTTGTATTCGGGACCAAATTCTTGATTTTCTTGATCCAAAACTAGATTTTTCTATTCGCGACCAAATTCTTCATTTTCTTGATCCAAAACTAGATTTTTGTATTCGCCACGCAGTACTTGACTTTCTTGATCCAAAACTAGATTTTTGTATTCGCCACGTAGTTCTTGAATTTCTTGATCCAAAACTAGATTTTTGTATTCGCGACCAAATTCTTGATTTTCTTGATCCAAAACTAGATTTTTGTATTCGCGACCAAATTCTTGATTTTCTTGATCCAAAACTAGATTTTTGTATTCGCCACGCAGTTCTTGATTTTCTTGATCCAAAACTAGATTTTTGTATTCGCGACCAAATTCTTGATTTGCTTGATCGAAAACTAGATTTTTGTATTCGCGACCAAATTCTTGAATTTCTTGATCCAAAACTAGATTTTTGTATTCGCGACCAAATTCTTGATTTTCTTGATCCAAAACTAGATTTTTGTATTCGTGACCAAATTCTTGATTTTCTTGATCCAAAACTAGATTTTTGTATTCGCGACCAAATTCTTCATTTTCTTGATCCAAAACTAGATTTTTGTATTCGCCACGCAGTTCTTGACTTTCTTGATCCAAAACTAGATTTTTGTATTCGCGACCAAATTCTTGATTTGCTTGATCGAAAACTAGATTTTTGTATTCGCGACCAAATTCTTGAATTTCTTGATCCAAAACTAGATTTTTGTATTCGCGACCAAATTCTTGATTTTCTTGATCCAAAACTAGATTTTTGTATTCGTGACCAAATTCTTGATTTTCTTGATCCAAAACTAGATTTTTGTATTCGCGACCAAATTCTTCATTTTCTTGATCCAAAACTAGATTTTTGTATTCGCCACGCAGTACTTGACTTTCTTGATCCAAAACTAGATTTTTGTATTCGCCACGGAGTTCTTGAATTTCTTGATCCAAAACTAGATTTTTGTATTCGCGACCAAATTCTTGATTTGCTTGATCCAAAACTAGATTTTTGTATTCGCGACCAAATTCTTGATTTCCTTGATCCAAAACTAGATTTTTGTATTCGCGACCAAATTCTTGATTTTCTTGATCCAAAACTACATTTGTGTATTCGCCACGCAGTTCTTGATTTGCTTGATCTAAAACTAGATTTTTGTATTCGCGACCAAATTCTTGATTTTCTTGATCCAAAACTAGATTTTTGTATTCGCGACCAAATTCTTGATTTCCTTGATCCAAAACTAGATTTTTGTATTCGCGACCAAATTCTTGATTTCCTTGATCCAAAACTAGATTTTTGTATTCGCGACCAAATTCTTGATTTTCTTGATCCAACACTAGATTTTTGTATTCGCCACGCAGTTCATGATTTCCTTGATCCAAAACTAGATTTTTGTATTCGCGACCAAATTCTTGATTTTCTTGATCCAAAACTAGATTTTTGTATTCGCGACCAAATTCTTGATTTTCTTGATCCAAAACTACATTTTTGTATTCGCGACCAAATTCTTGATTTTCTTGATCCAAAACTAGATTTTTGTATTCGCGACCAAATTCTTCATTTTCTTGATCCAAAACTTGATTTTTGTATTCGCCACGCAGTTCTTGACTTTCTTGATCCAAAACTAGATTTTTGTATTCGCGACCAAATTCTTGATTTTCTTGATCCAAAACTAGATTTTTGTATTCGCGACCAAATTCTTGATTTTCTTGATCCAAAACTAGATTTTTGTATTCGCGACCAAATTCTTGATTTTCTTGATCCAAAACTAGATTTTTGTATTCGGGACCAAATTCTTGATTTTCTTGATCCAAAACTAGATTTTTGTATTCGTGACCAAATTCTTTATTTTCTTGATCCAAAACTAGATTTTTGTATTCGCCACGCAGTACTTGACTTTCTTGATCCAAAACTAGATTTTTGTATTCGCCACGCAGTTCTTGAATTTCTTGATCCAAAACTAGATTTTTGTATTCGCGACCAAATTCTTGATTTTCTTGAACCAAAACTAGATTTTTGTATTCGCGACCAAATTCTTGATTTTCTTGATCCAAAACTAGATTTTTATATTCGCGACCAAATTCTTGATTTTCTTGATCCAAAACTAGATTTTTGTATTCGCGACCAAATTCTTGATTTTCTTGATCCAAGACTAGATTTTTGTATTCGGGACCAAATTCTTGATTTTCTTGATCCAAAACTAGATTTTTCTATTCGCGACCAAATTCTTCATTTTCTTGATCCAAAACTAGATTTTTGTATTCGCCACGCAGTACTTGACTTTCTTGATCCAAAACTAGATTTTTGTATTCGCCACGTAGTTCTTGAATTTCTTGATCCAAAACTAGATTTTTGTATTCGCGACCAAATTCTTGATTTTCTTGATCCAAAACTAGATTTTTGTATTCGCGACCAAATTCTTGATTTTCTTGATCCAAAACTAGATTTTTGTATTCGCCACGCAGTTCTTGATTTTCTTGATCCAAAACTAGATTTTTGTATTCGCGACCAAATTCTTGATTTGCTTGATCGAAAACTAGATTTTTGTATTCGCGACCAAATTCTTGAATTTCTTGATCCAAAACTAGATTTTTGTATTCGCGACCAAATTCTTGATTTTCTTGATCCAAAACTAGATTTTTGTATTCGTGACCAAATTCTTGATTTTCTTGATCCAAAACTAGATTTTTGTATTCGCGACCAAATTCTTCATTTTCTTGATCCAAAACTAGATTTTTGTATTCGCCACGCAGTTCTTGACTTTCTTGATCCAAAACTAGATTTTTGTATTCGCGACCAAATTCTTGATTTGCTTGATCGAAAACTAGATTTTTGTATTCGCGACCAAATTCTTGAATTTCTTGATCCAAAACTAGATTTTTGTATTCGCGACCAAATTCTTGATTTTCTTGATCCAAAACTAGATTTTTGTATTCGTGACCAAATTCTTGATTTTCTTGATCCAAAACTAGATTTTTGTATTCGCGACCAAATTCTTCATTTTCTTGATCCAAAACTAGATTTTTGTATTCGCCACGCAGTACTTGACTTTCTTGATCCAAAACTAGATTTTTGTATTCGCCACGCAGTTCTTGAATTTCTTGATCCAAAACTAGATTTTTGTATTCGCGACCAAATTCTTGATTTGCTTGATCCAAAACTAGATTTTTGTATTCGCGACCAAATTCTTGATTTCCTTGATCCAAAACTAGATTTTTGTATTCGCGACCAAATTCTTGATTTTCTTGATCCAAAACTACATTTGTGTATTCGCCACGCAGTTCTTGATTTGCTTGATCTAAAACTAGATTTTTGTATTCGCGACCAAATTCTTGATTTTCTTGATCCAAAACTAGATTTTTGTATTCGCGACCAAATTCTTGATTTCCTTGATCCAAAACTAGATTTTTGTATTCGCGACCAAATTCTTGATTTCCTTGATCCAAAACTAGATTTTTGTATTCGCGACCAAATTCTTGATTTTCTTGATCCAACACTAGATTTTTGTATTCGCCACGCAGTTCATGATTTCCTTGATCCAAAACTAGATTTTTGTATTCGCGACCAAATTCTTGATTTTCTTGATCCAAAACTAGATTTTTGTATTCGCGACCAAATTCTTGATTTTCTTGATCCAAAACTACATTTTTGTATTCGCGACCAAATTCTTGATTTTCTTGATCCAAAACTAGATTTTTGTATTCGCGACCAAATTCTTCATTTTCTTGATCCAAAACTTGATTTTTGTATTCGCCACGCAGTTCTTGACTTTCTTGATCCAAAACTAGATTTTTGTATTCGCGACCAAATTCTTGATTTTCTTGATCCAAAACTAGATTTTTGTATTCGCGACCAAATTCTTGATTTTCTTGATCCAAAACTAGATTTTTGTATTCGCGACCAAATTCTTGATTTTCTTGATCCAAAACTAGATTTTTGTATTCGGGACCAAATTCTTGATTTTCTTGATCCAAAACTAGATTTTTGTATTCGTGACCAAATTCTTTATTTTCTTGATCCAAAACTAGATTTTTGTATTCGCCACGCAGTACTTGACTTTCTTGATCCAAAACTAGATTTTTGTATTCGCCACGCAGTTCTTGAATTTCTTGATCCAAAACTAGATTTTTGTATTCGCGACCAAATTCTTGATTTGCTTGATCCAAAACTAGATTTTTGTATTCGCGACCAAATTCTTGATTTCCTTGATCCAAAACTAGATTTTTGTATTCGCGACAAAATTCATGATTTTCTTGATCCAAAACTACATTTTTGTATTCGCCACGCAGTTCTTGATTTGCTTGATCTAAAACTAGATTTTTGTATTCGCGACCAAATTCTTGATTTTCTTGATCCAAAACTAGATTTTTGTATTCGCGACCAAATTCTTGATTTGCTTGATCCAAAACTAGATTTTTGTATTCGCGACCAAATTCTTGATTTTCTTGATCCAAAACTAGATTTTTGTATTCGCGACCAAATTCTTGATTTTCTTGATCCAAAACTAGATTTTTGTATTCGGGACCAAATTCTTGATTTTCTTGATCCAAAACTAGATTTTTGTATTCGCGACATAATTCTTCATTTTCTTGATCCAAAACTAGATTTTTGTATTCGCCACGCAGTACTTGACTTTCTTGATCCAAAACTAGATTTTTGTATTCGCCACGCAGTTCTTGACTTTCTTGATCCAAAACTAGATTTTTGTATTCGCGACCAAATTCTTGATTTTCTTGATCCAAAACTAGATTTTTGTATTCGCGACCAAATTCTTGATTTTCTTGATCCAAAACTAGATTTTTGTATTCGCGACCAAATTCTTGATTTTCTTGATCCAAAACTAGATTTTTGTATTCGGGACCAAATTCTTGATTTTCTTGATCCAAAACTAGATTTTTGTATTCGTGACCAAATTCTTTATTTTCTTGATCCAAAACTAGATTTTTGTATTCGCCACGCAGTACTTGACTTTCTTGATCCAAAACTAGATTTTTGTATTCGCCACGCAGTTCTTGAATTTCTTGATCCAAAACTAGATTTTTGTATTCGCGACCAAATTCTTGATTTTCTTGAACCAAAACTAGATTTTTGTATTCGCGACCAAATTCTTGATTTTCTTGATCCAAAACTAGATTTTTATATTCGCGACCAAATTCTTGATTTTCTTGATCCAAAACTAGATTTTTGTATTCGCGACCAAATTCTTGATTTTCTTGATCCAAGACTAGATTTTTGTATTCGGGACCAAATTCTTGATTTTCTTGATCCAAAACTAGATTTTTCTATTCGCGACCAAATTCTTCATTTTCTTGATCCAAAACTAGATTTTTGTATTCGCCACGCAGTACTTGACTTTCTTGATCCAAAACTAGATTTTTGTATTCGCCACGTAGTTCTTGAATTTCTTGATCCAAAACTAGATTTTTGTATTCGCGACCAAATTCTTGATTTTCTTGATCCAAAACTAGATTTTTGTATTCGCGACCAAATTCTTGATTTTCTTGATCCAAAACTAGATTTTTGTATTCGCCACGCAGTTCTTGATTTTCTTGATCCAAAACTAGATTTTTGTATTCGCGACCAAATTCTTGATTTGCTTGATCGAAAACTAGATTTTTGTATTCGCGACCAAATTCTTGAATTTCTTGATCCAAAACTAGATTTTTGTATTCGCGACCAAATTCTTGATTTTCTTGATCCAAAACTAGATTTTTGTATTCGTGACCAAATTCTTGATTTTCTTGATCCAAAACTAGATTTTTGTATTCGCGACCAAATTCTTCATTTTCTTGATCCAAAACTAGATTTTTGTATTCGCCACGCAGTTCTTGACTTTCTTGATCCAAAACTAGATTTTTGTATTCGCGACCAAATTCTTGATTTGCTTGATCGAAAACTAGATTTTTGTATTCGCGACCAAATTCTTGAATTTCTTGATCCAAAACTAGATTTTTGTATTCGCGACCAAATTCTTGATTTTCTTGATCCAAAACTAGATTTTTGTATTCGTGACCAAATTCTTGATTTTCTTGATCCAAAACTAGATTTTTGTATTCGCGACCAAATTCTTCATTTTCTTGATCCAAAACTAGATTTTTGTATTCGCCACGCAGTACTTGACTTTCTTGATCCAAAACTAGATTTTTGTATTCGCCACGCAGTTCTTGAATTTCTTGATCCAAAACTAGATTTTTGTATTCGCGACCAAATTCTTGATTTGCTTGATCCAAAACTAGATTTTTGTATTCGCGACCAAATTCTTGATTTCCTTGATCCAAAACTAGATTTTTGTATTCGCGACCAAATTCTTGATTTTCTTGATCCAAAACTACATTTGTGTATTCGCCACGCAGTTCTTGATTTGCTTGATCTAAAACTAGATTTTTGTATTCGCGACCAAATTCTTGATTTTCTTGATCCAAAACTAGATTTTTGTATTCGCGACCAAATTCTTGATTTCCTTGATCCAAAACTAGATTTTTGTATTCGCGACCAAATTCTTGATTTCCTTGATCCAAAACTAGATTTTTGTATTCGCGACCAAATTCTTGATTTTCTTGATCCAACACTAGATTTTTGTATTCGCCACGCAGTTCATGATTTCCTTGATCCAAAACTAGATTTTTGTATTCGCGACCAAATTCTTGATTTTCTTGATCCAAAACTAGATTTTTGTATTCGCGACCAAATTCTTGATTTTCTTGATCCAAAACTACATTTTTGTATTCGCGACCAAATTCTTGATTTTCTTGATCCAAAACTAGATTTTTGTATTCGCGACCAAATTCTTCATTTTCTTGATCCAAAACTTGATTTTTGTATTCGCCACGCAGTTCTTGACTTTCTTGATCCAAAACTAGATTTTTGTATTCGCGACCAAATTCTTGATTTTCTTGATCCAAAACTAGATTTTTGTATTCGCGACCAAATTCTTGATTTTCTTGATCCAAAACTAGATTTTTGTATTCGCGACCAAATTCTTGATTTTCTTGATCCAAAACTAGATTTTTGTATTCGGGACCAAATTCTTGATTTTCTTGATCCAAAACTAGATTTTTGTATTCGTGACCAAATTCTTTATTTTCTTGATCCAAAACTAGATTTTTGTATTCGCCACGCAGTACTTGACTTTCTTGATCCAAAACTAGATTTTTGTATTCGCCACGCAGTTCTTGAATTTCTTGATCCAAAACTAGATTTTTGTATTCGCGACCAAATTCTTGATTTGCTTGATCCAAAACTAGATTTTTGTATTCGCGACCAAATTCTTGATTTCCTTGATCCAAAACTAGATTTTTGTATTCGCGACAAAATTCATGATTTTCTTGATCCAAAACTACATTTTTGTATTCGCCACGCAGTTCTTGATTTGCTTGATCTAAAACTAGATTTTTGTATTCGCGACCAAATTCTTGATTTTCTTGATCCAAAACTAGATTTTTGTATTCGCGACCAAATTCTTGATTTGCTTGATCCAAAACTAGATTTTTGTATTCGCGACCAAATTCTTGATTTTCTTGATCCAAAACTAGATTTTTGTATTCGCGACCAAATTCTTGATTTTCTTGATCCAAAACTAGATTTTTGTATTCGGGACCAAATTCTTGATTTTCTTGATCCAAAACTAGATTTTTGTATTCGCGACATAATTCTTCATTTTCTTGATCCAAAACTAGATTTTTGTATTCGCCACGCAGTACTTGACTTTCTTGATCCAAAACTAGATTTTTGTATTCGCCACGCAGTTCTTGATTTTCTTGATCCAAAACTAGATTTTTGTATTCGCCACGCAGTTCTTGACTTTCTTGATCCAAAACTAGATTTTTGTATTCGCGACCAAATTCTTGATTTGCTTGATCGAAAACTAGATTTTTGTATTCGCGACCAAATTCTTGAATTTCTTGATCCAAAACTAGATTTTTGTATTCGCGACCAAATTCTTGATTTTCTTGATCCAAAACTAGATTTTTGTATTCGTGACCAAATTCTTGATTTTCTTGATCCAAAACTAGATTTTTGTATTCGCGACCAAATTCTTCATTTTCTTGATCCAAAACTAGATTTTTGTATTCGCCACGCAGTACTTGACTTTCTTGATCCAAAACTAGATTTTTGTATTCGCCACGCAGTTCTTGAATTTCTTGATCCAAAACTAGATTTTTGTATTCGCGACCAAATTCTTGATTTGCTTGATCCAAAACTAGATTTTTGTATTCGCGACCAAATTCTTGATTTCCTTGATCCAAAACTAGATTTTTGTATTCGCGACCAAATTCTTGATTTTCTTGATCCAAAACTACATTTGTGTATTCGCCACGCAGTTCTTGATTTGCTTGATCTAAAACTAGATTTTTGTATTCGCGACCAAATTCTTGATTTTCTTGATCCAAAACTAGATTTTTGTATTCGCGACCAAATTCTTGATTTCCTTGATCCAAAACTAGATTTTTGTATTCGCGACCAAATTCTTGATTTCCTTGATCCAAAACTAGATTTTTGTATTCGCGACCAAATTCTTGATTTTCTTGATCCAACACTAGATTTTTGTATTCGCCACGCAGTTCATGATTTCCTTGATCCAAAACTAGATTTTTGTATTCGCGACCAAATTCTTGATTTTCTTGATCCAAAACTAGATTTTTGTATTCGCGACCAAATTCTTGATTTTCTTGATCCAAAACTACATTTTTGTATTCGCGACCAAATTCTTGATTTTCTTGATCCAAAACTAGATTTTTGTATTCGCGACCAAATTCTTCATTTTCTTGATCCAAAACTTGATTTTTGTATTCGCCACGCAGTTCTTGACTTTCTTGATCCAAAACTAGATTTTTGTATTCGCGACCAAATTCTTGATTTTCTTGATCCAAAACTAGATTTTTGTATTCGCGACCAAATTCTTGATTTTCTTGATCCAAAACTAGATTTTTGTATTCGCGACCAAATTCTTGATTTTCTTGATCCAAAACTAGATTTTTGTATTCGGGACCAAATTCTTGATTTTCTTGATCCAAAACTAGATTTTTGTATTCGTGACCAAATTCTTTATTTTCTTGATCCAAAACTAGATTTTTGTATTCGCCACGCAGTACTTGACTTTCTTGATCCAAAACTAGATTTTTGTATTCGCCACGCAGTTCTTGAATTTCTTGATCCAAAACTAGATTTTTGTATTCGCGACCAAATTCTTGATTTGCTTGATCCAAAACTAGATTTTTGTATTCGCGACCAAATTCTTGATTTCCTTGATCCAAAACTAGATTTTTGTATTCGCGACAAAATTCATGATTTTCTTGATCCAAAACTACATTTTTGTATTCGCCACGCAGTTCTTGATTTGCTTGATCTAAAACTAGATTTTTGTATTCGCGACCAAATTCTTGATTTTCTTGATCCAAAACTAGATTTTTGTATTCGCGACCAAATTCTTGATTTGCTTGATCCAAAACTAGATTTTTGTATTCGCGACCAAATTCTTGATTTTCTTGATCCAAAACTAGATTTTTGTATTCGCGACCAAATTCTTGATTTTCTTGATCCAAAACTAGATTTTTGTATTCGGGACCAAATTCTTGATTTTCTTGATCCAAAACTAGATTTTTGTATTCGCGACATAATTCTTCATTTTCTTGATCCAAAACTAGATTTTTGTATTCGCCACGCAGTACTTGACTTTCTTGATCCAAAACTAGATTTTTGTATTCGCCACGCAGTTCTTGAATTTCTTGATCCAAAACTAGATTTTTGTATTCGCGACCAAATTCTTGATTTGCTTGATCCAAAACTAGATTTTTGTATTCGCGACCAAATTCTTGATTTCCTTGATCCAAAACTAGATTTTTGTATTCGCGACCAAATTCTTGATTTTCTTGATCCAAAACTACATTTGTGTATTCGCCACGCAGTTCTTGATTTGCTTGATCTAAAACTAGATTTTTGTATTCGCGACCAAATTCTTGATTTTCTTGATCCAAAACTAGATTTTTGTATTCGCGACCAAATTCTTGATTTCCTTGATCCAAAACTAGATTTTTGTATTCGCGACCAAATTCTTGATTTCCTTGATCCAAAACTAGATTTTTGTATTCGCGACCAAATTCTTGATTTTCTTGATCCAACACTAGATTTTTGTATTCGCCACGCAGTTCATGATTTCCTTGATCCAAAACTAGATTTTTGTATTCGCGACCAAATTCTTGATTTTCTTGATCCAAAACTAGATTTTTGTATTCGCGACCAAATTCTTGATTTTCTTGATCCAAAACTACATTTGTGTATTCGCCACGCAGTTCTTGATTTGCTTGATCTAAAACTAGATTTTTGTATTCGCGACCAAATTCTTGATTTGCTTGATCCAAAACTAGATTTTTGTATTCGCGACCAAATTCTTGATTTCCTTGATCCAAAACTAGATTTTTGTATTCGCGACCAAATTCTTGATTTCCTTGATCCAAAACTAGATTTTTGTATTCGCGACCAAATTCTTGATTTTCTTGATCCAACACTAGATTTTTGTATTCGCCACGCAGTTCATGATTTCCTTGATCCAAAACTAGATTTTTGTATTCGCGACCAAATTCTTGACTTTCTTGATCCAAAACTAGATTTTTGTATTCGCCACGTAGTTCTTGAATTTCTTGATCCAAAACTAGATTTTTGTATTCGCGACCAAATTCTTGATTTTCTTGATCCAAAACTAGATTTTTGTATTCGCGACCAAATTCTTGATTTTCTTGATCCAAAACTAGATTTTTGTATTCGCCACGCAGTTCTTGATTTTCTTGATCCAAAACTAGATTTTTGTATTCGCGACCAAATTCTTGATTTGCTTGATCGAAAACTAGATTTTTGTATTCGCGACCAAATTCTTGAATTTCTTGATCCAAAACTAGATTTTTGTATTCGCGACCAAATTCTTGATTTTCTTGATCCAAAACTAGATTTTTGTATTCGTGACCAAATTCTTGATTTTCTTGATCCAAAACTAGTTTTTTGTTTTCGCGACCAAATGCTTGATTTTCTTGATCCAAAACTAGATTTTTGTATTCGCCACGCAGTTCTTGAATTTCTTGATCCAAAACTAGATTTTTGTATTCGCGACCAAATTTTTGATTTGCTTGATCCAAAACTAGATTTTTGTATTCGCGACCAAATTCTTGATTTCCTTGATCCAAAACTAGATTTTTGTATTCGCGACCAAATTCTTGATTTTCTTGATCCAACACTAGATTTTTGTATTCGCCACGCAGTTCATGATTTCCTTGATCCAAAACTAGATTTTTGTATTCGCGACCAAATTCTTGATTTTCTTGATCCAAAACTAGATTTTTGTATTCGCGACCAAATTCTTGATTTTCTTGATCCAAAACTACATTTTTGTATTCGCGACCAAATTCTTGATTTTCTTGATCCAAAACTAGATTTTTGTATTCGCGACCAAATTCTTCATTTTCTTGATCCAAAACTTGATTTTTGTATTCGCCACGCAGTTCTTGACTTTCTTGATCCAAAACTAGATTTTTGTATTCGCGACCAAATTCTTGATTTTCTTGATCCAAAACTAGATTTTTGTATTCGCGACCAAATTCTTGATTTTCTTGATCCAAAACTAGATTTTTGTATTCGCGACCAAATTCTTGATTTTCTTGATCCAAAACTAGATTTTTGTATTCGGGACCAAATTCTTGATTTTCTTGATCCAAAACTAGATTTTTGTATTCGCGACCAAATTCTTTATTTTCTTGATCCAAAACTAGATTTTTGTATTCGCCACGCAGTACTTGACTTTCTTGATCCAAAACTAGATTTTTGTATTCGCCACGCAGTTCTTGAATTTCTTGATCCAAAACTAGATTTTTGTATTCGCGACCAAATTCTTGATTTGCTTGATCCAAAACTAGATTTTTGTATTCGCGACCAAATTCTTGATTTCCTTGATCCAAAACTAGATTTTTGTATTCGCGACAAAATTCATGATTTTCTTGATCCAAAACTACATTTTTGTATTCGCCACGCAGTTCTTGATTTGCTTGATCTAAAACTAGATTTTTGTATTCGCGACCAAATTCTTGATTTTCTTGATCCAAAACTAGATTTTTGTATTCGCGACCAAATTCTTGATTTGCTTGATCCAAAACTAGATTTTTGTATTCGCGACCAAATTCTTGATTTCCTTGATCCAAAACTAGATTTTTGTATTCGCGACCAAATTCTTGATTTGCTTGAACCAAAACTAGATTTTTGTATTCGCGACCAAATTCTTCATTTTCTTGATCCAAAACTAGATTTTTGTATTCGCGACCAAATTCTTGACTTTCTTGATCCAAAACTAGATTTTTGTATTCGCCACGCAGTACTTGACTTTCTTGATCCAAAACTAGATTTTTGTATTCGCCACGCAGTTCTTGAATTTCTTGATCCAAAACTAGATTTTTGTATTCGCGACCAAATTCTTGATTTTCTTGATCCAAAACTAGATTTTTGTATTCGGGACCAAATTCTTGATTTTCTTGATCCAAAACTAGATTTTTCTATTCGCGACCAAATTCTTCATTTTCTTGATCCAAAACTAGATTTTTGTATTCGCCACGCAGTACTTGACTTTCTTGATCCAAAACTAGATTTTTGTATTCGCCACGCAGTTCTTGAATTTCTTGATCCAAAACTAGATTTTTGTATTCGCGACCAAATTCTTGATTTTCTTGATCCAAAACTAGATTTTTGTATTCGCGACCAAATTCTTGATTTTCTTGATCCAAAACTAGATTTTTGTATTCGCCACGCAGTTCTTGATTTGCTTGATCGAAAACTAGATTTTTGTATTCGCGACCAAATTCTTGAATTTCTTGATCCAAAACTAGATTTTTGTATTCGCGACCAAATTCTTGATTTTCTTGATCCAAAACTAGATTTTTGTATTCGTGACCAAATTCTTGATTTTCTTGATCCAAAACTAGATTTTTGTATTCGCGACCAAATTCTTCATTTTCTTGATCCAAAACTAGATTTTTGTATTCGCCACGCAGTTCTTGACTTTCTTGATCCAAAACTAGATTTTTGTATTCGCGACCAAATTCTTGATTTGCTTGATCGAAAACTAGATTTTTGTATTCGCGACCAAATTCTTGAATTTCTTGATCCAAAACTAGATTTTTGTATTCGCGACCAAATTCTTGATTTTCTTGATCCAAAACTAGATTTTTGTATTCGTGACCAAATTCTTGATTTTCTTGATCCAAAACTAGATTTTTGTATTCGCGACCAAATTCTTCATTTTCTTGATCCAAAACTAGATTTTTGTATTCGCCACGCAGTACTTGACTTTCTTGATCCAAAACTAGATTTTTGTATTCGCCACGCAGTTCTTGAATTTCTTGATCCAAAACTAGATTTTTGTATTCGCGACCAAATTCTTGATTTGCTTGATCCAAAACTAGATTTTTGTATTCGCGACCAAATTCTTGATTTCCTTGATCCAAAACTAGATTTTTGTATTCGCGACCAAATTCTTGATTTTCTTGATCCAAAACTACATTTGTGTATTCGCCACGCAGTTCTTGATTTGCTTGATCTAAAACTAGATTTTTGTATTCGCGACCAAATTCTTGATTTGCTTGATCCAAAACTAGATTTTTGTATTCGCGACCAAATTCTTGATTTCCTTGATCCAAAACTAGATTTTTGTATTCGCGACCAAATTCTTGATTTCCTTGATCCAAAACTAGATTTTTGTATTCGCGACCAAATTCTTGATTTTCTTGATCCAAAACTACATTTTTGTATTCGCGACCAAATTCTTGATTTTCTTGATCCAAAACTAGATTTTTTTATTCGCGACCAAATTCTTCATTTTCTTGATCCAAAACTTGATTTTTGTATTCGCCACGCAGTTCTTGACTTTCTTGATCCAAAACTAGATTTTTGTATTCGCGACCAAATTCTTGATTTTCTTGATCCAAAACTAGATTTTTGTATTCGCGACCAAATTCTTGATTTTCTTGATCCAAAACTAGATTTTTGTATTCGCGACCAAATTCTTGATTTTCTTGATCCAAAACTAGATTTTTGTATTCGGGACCAAATTCTTGATTTTCTTGATCCAAAACTAGATTTTTGTATTCGCGACCAAATTCTTTATTTTCTTGATCCAAAACTAGATTTTTGTATTCGCCACGCAGTACTTGACTTTCTTGATCCAAAACTAGATTTTTGTATTCGCCACGCAGTTCTTGAATTTCTTGATCCAAAACTAGATTTTTGTATTCGCGACCAAATTCTTGATTTGCTTGATCCAAAACTAGATTTTTGTATTCGCGACCAAATTCTTGATTTCCTTGATCCAAAACTAGATTTTTGTATTCGCGACAAAATTCATGATTTTCTTGATCCAAAACTACATTTTTGTATTCGCCACGCAGTTCTTGATTTGCTTGATCTAAAACAAGATTTTTGTATTCGCGACCAAATTCTTGATTTTCTTGATCCAAAACTAGATTTTTGTATTCGCGACCAAATTCTTGATTTGCTTGATCCAAAACTAGATTTTTGTATTCGCGACCAAATTCTTGATTTCCTTGATCCAAAACTAGATTTTTGTATTCGCGACCAAATTCTTGATTTGCTTGAACCAAAACTAGATTTTTGTATTCGCGACCAAATTCTTCATTTTCTTGATCCAAAACTAGATTTTTGTATTCGCCACGCAGTTCTTGACATTCTTGATCCAAAACTAGATTTTTGTATTCGCGACCAAATTCTTGATTTTCTTGATCCAAAACTAGATTGTTGTATTCGCGACCAAATTCTTCATTTTCTTGATCCAAAACTAGATTTTTGTATTCGCCACGCAGTTCTTGACTTTCTTGATGCAAAACTAGATTTTTGTATTCGCGACCAAATTCTTGATTTGCTTGATCCAAAACTAGATTGTTGTATTCGCGACCAAATTCTTCATTTTCTTGATCCAAAACTAGATTTTTGTATTCGCCACGCAGTTCTTGACTTTCTTGATCCAAAACTAGATTTTTGTATTCGCGACCAAATTCTTCATTTTCTTGATCCAAAACTAGATTTTTGTATTCGCCACGCAGTTCTTGACTTTCTTGAACCAAAACTAGATTTTTGTATTCGCGACCAAATTCTTGATTTTCTTGATCCAAAACTAGATTTTTGTATTCGCGACCAAATTCCTGATTTTCTTGATCCAAAACTAGATTTTTGTATTCGCGACCAAATTCTTGATTTGCTTGAACCAAAACTAGATTTTTGTATTCGCGACCAAATTCTTGATTTTCTGGATCCAAAACTAGATTTTTGTATTCGCGACCAAATTCTTGATTTTCTTGATCCAACACTAGATTTTTGTATTCGCCACGCAGTTCATGATTTCCTTGATCCGAAACTAGATTTTTGTATTCGCGACCAGATTCTTGATTTTCTTGATCCAAAACTAGATTTTTGTATTCGCGACCAAATTCTTGATTTTCTTGATCCAAAACTAGTTTTTTGTTTTCGCGACCAAATGCTTGATTTCCTTGATCCAAAACTAGATTTTTGTATTCGCCACGCAGTTCTTGATTTTCATGATCCAAAACTAGATTTTTGTATTCGCGACCAAATTCTTCATTTTCTTGATCCAAAACTAGATTTTTGTATTCGCCACGCAGTTCTTGACTTTCTTGATCCAAAATTAGATTTTTGTATTCGCGACCAAATTCTTGATTTTCTTGATCCAAAACTACATTTTTGTATTCGCCACGCAGTTCTTGATTTTCTTGATCCAAAACTAGATTTTTGTTTTCGCGACCAAATGCTTGATTTTCTTGATCCAAAACTAGTTTTTTGTTTTCGCGACCAAATGCTTGATTTTCTTGATCCAAAACTAGATTTTTGTATTCGCCACGCAGTTCTTGAATTTCTTGATCCAAAACTAGATTTTTGTATTCGCGACCAAATTTTTGATTTGCTTGATCCAAAACTAGATTTTTGTATTCGCGACCAAATTCTTGATTTCCTTGATCCAAAACTAGATTTTTGTATTCGCGACAAAATTCTTGATTTTCTTGATCCAGAACTACATTTTTGTATTCGCCACGCAGTTCTTGATTTGCTTGATCTAAAACTAGATTTTTGTATTCGCGACCAAATTCTTGATTTTCTTGATCCAAAACTAGATTTTTGTATTCGCGACCAAATTCTTGATTTTCTTGATCCAAAACTAGATTTTTGTATTCGCGACCAAATTCTTGATTTCCTTGATCCAAAACTAGATTTTGGTATTCGCGACCAAATTCTTGATTTTCTTGATCCAAAACTAGATTTTTGTATTCGCGACCAAATTCTTCATTTTCTTGATCCAAAACTAGTTTTTTGTTTTCGCGACCAAATGCTTGATTTCTTTGATCCAAAACTAGATTTTTGTATTCGCCACGCAGTTCTTGATTTTCTTGATCCAAAACTAGATTTTTGTATTCGCGACCAAATTCTTGATTTTCTTGATCCAAAACTACATTTTTGTTTTCGCCACGCAGTTCTTGATTTTCTTGATCCAAAACTAGATTTTTGTATTCGCCACGCAGTTCTTGATTTTCTTGATCCAAAACTAGTTTTTTGTTTTCGCGACCAAATGCTTGATTTTCTTGATCCAAAACTAGATTTTTGTATTCGCCACGCAGTTCTTGAATTTCTTGATCCAAAACTAGATTTTTGTATTCGCCACGCAGTTCTTGATTTTCTTGATCCAAAACTAGATTTTTGTATTCGCGACCAAATTCTTGATTTTCTTGATCCAAAACTAGATTTTTGTATTCGCGACCAAATTCTTGATTTTCTTGATCCAAAACTAGATTTTTGTATTCGGGACCAAATTCTTGATTTTCTTGATCCAAAACTAGATTTTTGTATTCGCGAGCAAATTCTTTATTTTCTTGATCCAAAACTAGATTTTTGTATTCGCCACGCAGTACTTGACTTTCTTGATCCAAAACTAGATTTTTGTATTCGCCACGCAGTTCTTGAATTTCTTGATCCAAAACTAGATTTTTGTATTCGCGACCAAATTCTTGATTTGCTTGATCCAAAACTAGATTTTTGTATTCGCGACCAAATTCTTGATTTCCTTGATCCAAAACTAGATTTTTGTATTCGCGACAAAATTCATGATTTTCTTGATCCAAAACTACATTTTTGTATTCGCCACGCAGTTCTTGATTTGCTTGATCTAAAACTAGATTTTTGTATTCGCGACCAAATTCTTGATTTTCTTGATCCAAAACTAGATTTTTGTATTCGCGACCAAATTCTTGATTTGCTTGATCCAAAACTAGATTTTTGTATTCGCGACCAAATTCTTGATTTCCTTGATCCAAAACTAGATTTTTGTATTCGCGACCAAATTCTTGATTTCCTTGATCCAAAACTAGATTTTTGTATTCGCGACCAAATTCTTGATTTGCTTGAACCAAAACTAGATTTTTGTATTCGCGACCAAATTCTTCATTTTCTTGATCCAAAACTAGATTTTTGTATTCGCCACGCAGTTCTTGACTTTCTTGATCCAAAACTAGATTTTTGTATTCGCGACCAAATTCTTGATTTTCTTGATCCAAAACTAGATTGTTGTATTCGCGACCAAATTCTTCATTTTCTTGATCCAAAACTAGATTTTTGTATTCGCCACGCAGTTCTTGACTTTCTTGATCCAAAACTAGATTTTTGTATTCGCGACCAACTTCTTGATTTTCTTGATCCAAAACTAGATTTTTGTATTCGCGACCAAATTCTTCATTTTCTTGATCCAAAACTAGATTTTTGTATTCGCCACGCAGTTCTTGACTTTCTTGAACCAAAACTAGATTTTTGTATTCGCGACCAAATTCTTGATTTTCTTGATCCAAAACTAGATTTTTGTATTCGCGACCAAATTCTTGATTTTCTTGATCCAAAACTAGATTTTTGTATTCGCGACCAAATTCTTGATTTGCTTGAACCAAAACTAGATTTTTGTATTCGCGACCAAATTCTTGATTTTCTGGATCCAAAACTAGATTTTTGTATTCGCGACCAAATTCTTGATTTTCTTGATCCAACACTAGATTTTTGTATTCGCCACGCAGTTCATGATTTCCTTGATCCAAAACTAGATTTTTGTATTCGCGACCAGATTCTTGATTTTCTTGATCCAAAACTAGATTTTTGTATTCGCGACCATATTCTTGATTTTCTTGATCCAAAACTACATTTTTGTATTCGCGACCAAATTCTTGATTTTCTTGATCCAAAACTAGTTTTTTGTTTTCGCGACCAAATGCTTGATTTCCTTGATCCAAAACTAGATTTTTGTATTCGCCACGCAGTTCTTGATTTTCATGATCCAAAACTAGATTTTTGTATTCGCGACCAAATTCTTCATTTTCTTGATCCAAAACTAGATTTTTGTATTCGCCACGCAGTTCTTGACTTTCTTGATCCAAAACTAGATTTTTGTATTCGCGACCAAATTCTTGATTTTCTTGATCCAAAACTACATTTTTGTATTCGCCACGCAGTTCTTGATTTTCTTGATCCAAAACTAGATTTTTGTATTCGCCACGCAGTTCTTGATTTTCTTGATCCAAAACTAGTTTTTTGTTTTCGCGACCAAATGCTTGATTTTCTTGATCCAAAACTAGATTTTTGTATTCGCCACGCAGTTCTTGAATTTCTTGATCCAAAACTAGATTTTTGTATTCGCGACCAAATTCTTCATTTTCTTGATCCAAAACTAGATTTTTGTATTCGCCACGAAGTTCTTGACTTTCTTGATCCAAAACTAGATTTTTGTATTCGCGACCAAATTCTTGATTTTCTTGATCCAAAACTAGATTTTTGTATTCGCGACCAAATTCTTGATTTTCTTGATCCAAAACTATATTTTTGTATTCGCGACCAAATTCTTGATTTTCTTGATCCAAAACTACATTTTTGTATTCGCCACGCAGTTCTTGATTTGCTTGATCTAAAACTAGATTTTTGTATTCGCGACCAAATTCTTGATTTTCTTGATCCAAAACTAGATTTTTGTATTCGCGACCAAATTCTTGATTTTCTTGATCCAAAACTAGATTTTTGTATTCGCGACCAAATTCTTCATTTTCTTGATCCAAAACTAGATTTTTGTATTCGCGACCAAATTCTTCATTTTCTTGATCCAAAACTAGATTTTTGTATTCGCGACCAAATTCTTCATTTTCTTGATCCAAAACTAGATTTTTGTATTCGCCACGCAGTTCTTGAATTTCTTGATCCAAAACTAGATTTTTGTATTCGCGACCAAATTCTTGATTTGCTTGATCCAAAACTAGATTTTTGTATTCGCGACCAAATTCTTGATTTCCTTGATCCAAAACTAGATTTTTGAATTCGCGACAAAATTCATGATTTTCTTGATCCAAAACTAGATTTTTGTATTCGCGACCAAATTCTTGATTTGCTTGAACCAAAACTAGATTTTTGTATTCGCGACCAAATTCTTGATTTTCTGGATCCAAAACTAGATTTTTGTATTCGCGACCAAATTCTTGATTTTCTTGATCCAACACTAGATTTTTGTATTCGCCACGCAGTTCATGATTTCCTTGATCCAAAACTAGATTTTTGTATTCGCGACCAGATTCTTGATTTTCTTGATCCAAAACTAGATTTTTGTATTCGCGACCATATTCTTGATTTTCTTGATCCAAAACTACATTTTTGTATTCGCGACCAAATTCTTGATTTTCTTGATCCAAAACTAGTTTTTTGTTTTCGCGACCAAATGCTTGATTTCCTTGATCCAAAACTAGATTTTTGTATTCGCCACGCAGTTCTTGATTTTCATGATCCAAAACTAGATTTTTGTATTCGCGACCAAATTCTTCATTTTCTTGATCCAAAACTAGATTTTTGTATTCGCCACGCAGTTCTTGACTTTCTTGATCCAAAACTAGATTTTTGTATTCGCGACCAAATTCTTGATTTTCTTGATCCAAAACTACATTTTTGTATTCGCCACGCAGTTCTTGATTTTCTTGATCCAAAACTAGATTTTTGTATTCGCCACGCAGTTCTTGATTTTCTTGATCCAAAACTAGTTTTTTGTTTTCGCGACCAAATGCTTGATTTTCTTGATCCAAAACTAGATTTTTGTATTCGCCACGCAGTTCTTGAATTTCTTGATCCAAAACTAGATTTTTGTATTCGCGACCAAATTCTTCATTTTCTTGATCCAAAACTAGATTTTTGTATTCGCCACGAAGTTCTTGACTTTCTTGATCCAAAACTAGATTTTTGTATTCGCGACCAAATTCTTGATTTTCTTGATCCAAAACTAGATTTTTGTATTCGCGACCAAATTCTTGATTTTCTTGATCCAAAACTATATTTTTGTATTCGCGACCAAATTCTTGATTTTCTTGATCCAAAACTACATTTTTGTATTCGCCACGCAGTTCTTGATTTGCTTGATCTAAAACTAGATTTTTGTATTCGCGACCAAATTCTTGATTTTCTTGATCCAAAACTAGATTTTTGTATTCGCGACCAAATTCTTGATTTTCTTGATCCAAAACTAGATTTTTGTATTCGGGACCAAATTCTTGATTTTCTTGATCCAAAACTAGATTTTTGTATTCGCGACCAAATTCTTCATTTTCTTGATCCAAAACTAGATTTTTGTATTCGCGACCAAATTCTTCATTTTCTTGATCCAAAACTAGATTTTTATATTCGCCACGCAGTTCTTGAATTTCTTGATCCAAAACTAGATTTTTGTATTCGCGACCAAATTCTTGATTTGCTTGATCCAAAACTAGATTTTTGTATTCGCGACCAAATTCTTGATTTCCTTGATCCAAAACTAGATTTTTGAATTCGCGACAAAATTCATGATTTTCTTGATCCAAAACTAGATTTTTGTATTCGCGACCAAATTCTTGATTTGCTTGAACCAAAACTAGATTTTTGTATTCGCGACCAAATTCTTGATTTTCTGGATCCAAAACTAGATTTTTGTATTCGCGACCAAATTCTTGATTTTCTTGATCCAACACTAGATTTTTGTATTCGCCACGCAGTTCATGATTTCCTTGATCCAAAACTAGATTTTTGTATTCGCGACCAGATTCTTGATTTTCTTGATCCAAAACTAGATTTTTGTATTCGCGACCATATTCTTGATTTTCTTGATCCAAAACTACATTTTTGTATTCGCGACCAAATTCTTGATTTTCTTGATCCAAAACTAGTTTTTTGTTTTCGCGACCAAATGCTTGATTTCCTTGATCCAAAACTAGATTTTTGTATTCGCCACGCAGTTCTTGATTTTCATGATCCAAAACTAGATTTTTGTATTCGCGACCAAATTCTTCATTTTCTTGATCCAAAACTAGATTTTTGTATTCGCCACGCAGTTCTTGACTTTCTTGATCCAAAACTAGATTTTTGTATTCGCGACCAAATTCTTGATTTTCTTGATCCAAAACTACATTTTTGTATTCGCCACGCAGTTCTTGATTTTCTTGATCCAAAACTAGATTTTTGTATTCGCCACGCAGTTCTTGATTTTCTTGATCCAAAACTAGTTTTTTGTTTTCGCGACCAAATGCTTGATTTTCTTGATCCAAAACTAGATTTTTGTATTCGCCACGCAGTTCTTGAATTTCTTGATCCAAAACTAGATTTTTGTATTCGCGACCAAATTCTTCATTTTCTTGATCCAAAACTAGATTTTTGTATTCGCCACGAAGTTCTTGACTTTCTTGATCCAAAACTAGATTTTTGTATTCGCGACCAAATTCTTGATTTTCTTGATCCAAAACTAGATTTTTGTATTCGCGACCAAATTCTTGATTTTCTTGATCCAAAACTATATTTTTGTATTCGCGACCAAATTCTTGATTTTCTTGATCCAAAACTACATTTTTGTATTCGCCACGCAGTTCTTGATTTGCTTGATCTAAAACTAGATTTTTGTATTCGCGACCAAATTCTTGATTTTCTTGATCCAAAACTAGATTTTTGTATTCGCGACCAAATTCTTGATTTTCTTGATCCAAAACTAGATTTTTGTATTCGGGACCAAATTCTTGATTTTCTTGATCCAAAACTAGATTTTTGTATTCGCGACCAAATTCTTCATTTTCTTGATCCAAAACTAGATTTTTGTATTCGCGACCAAATTCTTCATTTTCTTGATCCAAAACTAGATTTTTATATTCGCCACGCAGTTCTTGAATTTCTTGATCCAAAACTAGATTTTTGTATTCGCGACCAAATTCTTGATTTGCTTGATCCAAAACTAGATTTTTGTATTCGCGACCAAATTCTTGATTTCCTTGATCCAAAACTAGATTTTTGAATTCGCGACAAAATTCATGATTTTCTTGATCCAAAACTAGATTTTTGTATTCGCGACCAAATTCTTGATTTGCTTGAACCAAAACTAGATTTTTGTATTCGCGACCAAATTCTTGATTTTCTGGATCCAAAACTAGATTTTTGTATTCGCGACCAAATTCTTGATTTTCTTGATCCAACACTAGATTTTTGTATTCGCCACGCAGTTCATGATTTCCTTGATCCAAAACTAGATTTTTGTATTCGCGACCAGATTCTTGATTTTCTTGATCCAAAACTAGATTTTTGTATTCGCGACCATATTCTTGATTTTCTTGATCCAAAACTACATTTTTGTATTCGCGACCAAATTCTTGATTTTCTTGATCCAAAACTAGTTTTTTGTTTTCGCGACCAAATGCTTGATTTCCTTGATCCAAAACTAGATTTTTGTATTCGCCACGCAGTTCTTGATTTTCATGATCCAAAACTAGATTTTTGTATTCGCGACCAAATTCTTCATTTTCTTGATCCAAAACTAGATTTTTGTATTCGCCACGCAGTTCTTGATTTTCTTGATCCAAAACTAGATTTTTGTATTCGCCACGCAGTTCTTGATTTTCTTGATCCAAAACTAGATTTTTGTATTCGCGACCAAATTCTTGATTTTCTTGATCCAAAACTACATTTTTGTATTCGCCACGCAGTTCTTGATTTTCTTGATCCAAAACTAGATTTTTGTATTCGCGACCAAATTCTTCATTTTCTTGATCCAAAACTAGATTTTTGTATTCGCGACCAAATTCTTCATTTTCTTGATCCAAAACTAGATTTTTGTATTCGCCACGCAGTTCTTGACTTTCTTGATCCAAAACTAGATTTTTGTATTCGCGACCAAATTCTTGATTTTCTTGATCCAAAACTAGATTTTTGTATTCGCGACCAAATTCTTGATTTTCTTGATCCAAAACTAGATTTTTGTATTCGGGACCAAATTCTTGATTTTCTTGATCCAAAACTAGATTTTTGTATTCGCGACCAAATTCTTCATTTTCTTGATCCAAAACTAGATTTTTGTATTCGCGACCAAATTCTTCATTTTCTTGATCCAAAACTAGATTTTTGTATTCGCCACGCAGTTCTTGAATTTCTTGATCCAAAACTAGATTTTTGTATTCGCGACCAAATTCTTGATTTGCTTGATCCAAAACTAGATTTTTGTATTCGCGACCAAATTCTTGATTTCCTTGATCCAAAACTAGATTTTTGTATTCGCGACAAAATTCATGATTTTCTTGATCCAAAACTACATTTTTGTATTCGCCACGCAGTTCTTGATTTGCTTGATCTAAAACTAGATTTTTATATTCGCGACCAAATTCTTGATTTTCTTGATCCAAAACTAGATTTTTGTATTCGCGACCAAATTCTTTATTTGCTTGATCCAAAACTAGATTTTTGTATTCGCGACCAAATTCTTGATTTGCTTGAACCAAAACTAGATTTTTGTATTCGCGACCAAATTCTTGATTTTCTGGATCCAAAACTAGATTTTTGTATTCGCGACCAAATTCTTGATTTTCTTGATCCAACACTAGATTTTTGTATTCGCCACGCAGTTCATGATTTCCTTGATCCAAAACTAGATTTTTGTATTCGCGACCAGATTCTTGATTTTCTTGATCCAAAACTAGAGTTTTGTATTCGCGACCATATTCTTGATTTTCTTGATCCAAAACTAAATTTTTGTATTCGCGACCAAATTCTTGATTTTCTTGATCCAAAACTAGTTTTTTGTTTTCGCGACCAAATGCTTGATTTCCTTGATCCAAAACTAGATTTTTGTATTCGCCACGCAGTTCTTGATTTTCATGATCCAAAACTAGATTTTTGTATTCGCGACCAAATTCTTCATTTTCTTGATCCAAAACTAGATTTTTGTATTCGCCACGCAGTTCTTGATTTTCTTGATCCAAAACTAGATTTTTGTATTCGCCACGCAGTTCTTGATTTTCTTGATCCAAAACTAGATTTTTGTATTCGCGACCAAATTCTTGATTTTCTTGATCCAAAACTACATTTTTGTATTCGCCACGCAGTTCTTGATTTTCTTGATCCAAAACTAGATTTTTGTATTCGCGACCAAATTCTTCATTTTCTTGATCCAAAACTAGATTTTTGTATTCGCGACCAAATTCTTGATTTTCTTGATCCAAAACTAGATTTTTGTATTCGCCACGCAGTTCTTGATTTTCTTGATCCAAAACTAGTTTTTTGTTTTCGCGACCAAATGCTTGATTTTCTTGATCCAAAACTAGATTTTTGTATTCGCCACGCAGTTCTTGAATTTCTTGATCCAAAACTAGATTTTTGTATTCGCGACCAAATTCTTCATTTTCTTGATCCAAAACTAGATTTTTGTATTCGCCACGAAGTTCTTGACTTTCTTGATCCAAAACTAGATTTTTGTATTCGCGACCAAATTCTTGATTTTCTTGATCCAAAACTAGATTTTTGTATTCGCGACCAAATTCTTGATTTTCTTGATCCAATACTATATTTTTGTATTCGCGACCAAATTCTTGATTTTCTTGATCCAAAACTACATTTTTGTATTCGCCACGCAGTTCTTGATTTGCTTGATCTAAAACTAGATTTTTGTATTCGCGACCAAATTCTTGATTTTCTTGATCCAAAACTAGATTTTTGTATTCGCGACCAAATTCTTGATTTTCTTGATCCAAAACTAGATTTTTGTATTCGGGACCAAATTCTTGATTTTCTTGATCCAAAACTAGATTTTTGTATTCGCGACCAAATTCTTCATTTTCTTGATCCAAAACTAGATTTTTGTATTCGCGACCAAATTCTTCATTTTCTTGATCCAAAACTAGATTTTTGTATTCGCCACGCAGTTCTTGAATTTCTTGATCCAAAACTAGATTTTTGTATTCGCGACCAAATTCTTGATTTGCTTGATCCAAAACTAGATTTTTGTATTCGCGACCAAATTCTTGATTTCCTTGATCCAAAACTAGATTTTTGAATTCGCGACAAAATTCATGATTTTCTTGATCCAAAACTAGATTTTTGTATTCGCGACCAAATTCTTGATTTGCTTGAACCAAAACTAGATTTTTGTATTCGCGACCAAATTCTTGATTTTCTGGATCCAAAACTAGATTTTTGTATTCGCGACCAAATTCTTGATTTTCTTGATCCAACACTAGATTTTTGTATTCGCCACGCAGTTCATGATTTCCTTGATCCAAAACTAGATTTTTGTATTCGCGACCAGATTCTTGATTTTCTTGATCCAAAACTAGATTTTTGTATTCGCGACCATATTCTTGATTTGCTTGATCCAAAACTACATTTTTGTATTCGCGACCAAATTCTTGATTTTCTTGATCCAAAACTAGTTTTTTGTTTTCGCGACCAAATGCTTGATTTCCTTGATCCAAAACTAGATTTTTGTATTCGCCACGCAGTTCTTGATTTTCATGATCCAAAACTAGATTTTTGTATTCGCGACCAAATTCTTCATTTTCTTGATCCAAAACTAGATTTTTGTATTCGCCACGCAGTTCTTGACTTTCTTGATCCAAAACTAGATTTTTGTATTCGCGACCAAATTCTTGATTTTCTTGATCCAAAACTAGATTTTTGTATTCGCCACGCAGTTCTTGATTTTCTTGATCCAAAACTAGTTTTTTGTTTTCGCGACCAAATGCTTGATTTTCTTGATCCAAAACTAGATTTTTGTATTCGCCACGCAGTTCTTGAATTTCTTGATCCAAAACTAGATTTTTGTATTCGCGACCAAATTCTTCATTTTCTTGATCCAAAACTAGATTTTTGTATTCGCCACGAAGTTCTTGACTTTCTTGATCCAAAACTAGATTTTTGTATTCGCGACCAAATTCTTGATTTTCTTGATCCAAAACTAGATTTTTGTATTCGCGACCAAATTCTTGATTTTCTTGATCCAAAACTATATTTTTGTATTCGCGACCAAATTCTTGATTTTCTTGATCCAAAACTACATTTTTGTATTCGCCACGCAGTTCTTGATTTGCTTGATCTAAAACTAGATTTTTGTATTCGCGACCAAATTCTTGATTTTCTTGATCCAAAACTAGATTTTTGTATTCGCGACCAAATTCTTGATTTTCTTGATCCAAAACTAGATTTTTGTATTCGGGACCAAATTCTTGATTTTCTTGATCCAAAACTAGATTTTTGTATTCGCGACCAAATTCTTCATTTTCTTGATCCAAAACTAGATTTTTGTATTCGCGACCAAATTCTTCATTTTCTTGATCCAAAACTAGATTTTTGTATTCGCCACGCAGTTCTTGAATTTCTTGATCCAAAACTAGATTTTTGTATTCGCGACCAAATTCTTGATTTGCTTGATCCAAAACTAGATTTTTGTATTCGCGACCAAATTCTTGATTTGCTTGAACCAAAACTAGATTTTTGTATTCGCGACCAAATTCTTGATTTTCTGGATCCAAAACTAGATTTTTGTATTCGCGACCAAATTCTTGATTTTCTTGATCCAACACTAGATTTTTGTATTCGCCACGCAGTTCATGATTTCCTTGATCCAAAACTAGATTTTTGTATTCGCGACCAGATTCTTGATTTTCTTGATCCAAAACTAGATTTTTGTATTCGCGACCATATTCTTGATTTTCTTGATCCAAAACTACATTTTTGTATTCGCGACCAAATTCTTGATTTTCTTGATCCAAAACTAGTTTTTTGTTTTCGCGACCAAATGCTTGATTTCCTTGATCCAAAACTAGATTTTTGTATTCGCCACGCAGTTCTTGATTTTCATGATCCAAAACTAGATTTTTGTATTCGCGACCAAATTCTTCATTTTCTTGATCCAAAACTAGATTTTTGTATTCGCCACGCAGTTCTTGATTTTCTTGATCCAAAACTAGATTTTTGTATTCGCCACGCAGTTCTTGATTTTCTTGATCCAAAACTAGATTTTTGTATTCGCGACCAAATTCTTGATTTTCTTGATCCAAAACTACATTTTTGTATTCGCCACGCAGTTCTTGATTTTCTTGATCCAAAACTAGATTTTTGTATTCGCGACCAAATTCTTCATTTTCTTGATCCAAAACTAGATTTTTGTATTCGCGACCAAATTCTTCATTTTCTTGATCCAAAACTAGATTTTTGTATTCGCCACGCAGTTCTTGACTTTCTTGATCCAAAACTAGATTTTTGTATTCGCGACCAACTTCTTGATTTTCTTGATCCAAAACTAGATTTTTGTATTCGCGACCAAATTCTTGATTTTCTTGATCCAAAACTAGATTTTTGTATTCGCGACCAAATTCTTGATTTTCTTGATCCAAAACTAGATTTTTGTATTCGCGACCAAATTCTTCATTTTCTTGATCCAAAACTAGATTTTTGTATTCGCGACCAAATTCTTCATTTTCTTGATCCAAAACTAGATTTTTGTATTCGCCACGCAGTTCTTGAATTTCTTGATCCAAAACTAGATTTTTGTATTCGCGACCAAATTCTTCATTTTCTTGATCCAAAACTAGATTTTTGTATTCGCCACGAAGTTCTTGACTTTCTTGATCCAAAACTAGATTTTTGTATTCGCGACCAAATTCTTGATTTTCTTGATCCAAAACTAGATTTTTGTATTCGCGACCAAATTCTTGATTTTCTTGATCCAAAACTATATTTTTGTATTCGCGACCAAATTCTTGATTTTCTTGATCCAAAACTACATTTTTGTATTCGCCACGCAGTTCTTGATTTGCTTGATCTAAAACTAGATTTTTGTATTCGCGACCAAATTCTTGATTTTCTTGATCCAAAACTAGATTTTTGTATTCGCGACCAAATTCTTGATTTTCTTGATCCAAAACTAGATTTTTGTATTCGGGACCAAATTCTTGATTTTCTTGATCCAAAACTAGATTTTTGTATTCGCGACCAAATTCTTCATTTTCTTGATCCAAAACTAGATTTTTGTATTCGCGACCAAATTCTTCATTTTCTTGATCCAAAACTAGATTTTTGTATTCGCCACGCAGTTCTTGAATTTCTTGATCCAAAACTAGATTTTTGTATTCGCGACCAAATTCTTGATTTGCTTGATCCAAAACTAGATTTTTGTATTCGCGACCAAATTCTTGATTTCCTTGATCCAAAACTAGATTTTTGAATTCGCGACAAAATTCATGATTTTCTTGATCCAAAACTAGATTTTTGTATTCGCGACCAAATTCTTGATTTGCTTGAACCAAAACTAGATTTTTGTATTCGCGACCAAATTCTTGATTTTCTGGATCCAAAACTAGATTTTTGTATTCGCGACCAAATTCTTGATTTTCTTGATCCAACACTAGATTTTTGTATTCGCCACGCAGTTCATGATTTCCTTGATCCAAAACTAGATTTTTGTATTCGCGACCAGATTCTTGATTTTCTTGATCCAAAACTAGATTTTTGTATTCGCGACCATATTCTTGATTTTCTTGATCCAAAACTACATTTTTGTATTCGCGACCAAATTCTTGATTTTCTTGATCCAAAACTAGTTTTTTGTTTTCGCGACCAAATGCTTGATTTCCTTGATCCAAAACTAGATTTTTGTATTCGCCACGCAGTTCTTGATTTTCATGATCCAAAACTAGATTTTTGTATTCGCGACCAAATTCTTTATTTTCTTGATCCAAAACTAGATTTTTGTATTCGCCACGCAGTTCTTGATTTTCTTGATCCAAAACTAGATTTTTGTATTCGCCACGCAGTTCTTGATTTTCTTGATCCAAAACTAGATTTTTGTATTCGCGACCAAATTCTTGATTTTCTTGATCCAAAACTACATTTTTGTATTCGCCACGCAGTTCTTGATTTTCTTGATCCAAAACTAGATTTTTGTATTCGCGACCAAATTCTTCATTTTCTTGATCCAAAACTAGATTTTTGTATTCGCGACCAAATTCTTCATTTTCTTGATCCAAAACTAGATTTTTGTATTCGCCACGCAGTTCTTGACTTTCTTGATCCAAAACTAGATTTTTGTATTCGCGACCAAATTCTTGATTTTCTTGATCCAAAACTAGATTTTTGTATTCGCGACCAAATTCTTGATTTTCTTGATCCAAAACTAGATTTTTGTATTCGGGACCAAATTCTTGATTTTCTTGATCCAAAACTAGATTTTTGTATTCGCGACCAAATTCTTCATTTTCTTGATCCAAAACTAGATTTTTGTATTCGCGACCAAATTCTTCATTTTCTTGATCCAAAACTAGATTTTTGTATTCGCCACGCAGTTCTTGAATTTCTTGATCCAAAACTAGATTTTTGTATTCGCGACCAAATTCTTGATTTGCTTGATCCAAAACTAGATTTTTGTATTCGCGACCAAATTCTTGATTTCCTTGATCCAAAACTAGATTTTTGTATTCGCGACAAAATTCATGATTTTCTTGATCCAAAACTACATTTTTGTATTCGCCACGCAGTTCTTGATTTGCTTGATCTAAAACTAGATTTTTATATTCGCGACCAAATTCTTGATTTTCTTGATCCAAAACTAGATTTTTGTATTCGCGACCAAATTCTTTATTTGCTTGATCCAAAACTAGATTTTTGTATTCGCGACCAAATTCTTGATTTGCTTGAACCAAAACTAGATTTTTGTATTCGCGACCAAATTCTTGATTTTCTGGATCCAAAACTAGATTTTTGTATTCGCGACCAAATTCTTGATTTTCTTGATCCAACACTAGATTTTTGTATTCGCCACGCAGTTCATGATTTCCTTGATCCAAAACTAGATTTTTGTATTCGCGACCAGATTCTTGATTTTCTTGATCCAAAACTAGATTTTTGTATTCGCGACCATATTCTTGATTTTCTTGATCCAAAACTACATTTTTGTATTCGCGACCAAATTCTTGATTTTCTTGATCCAAAACTAGTTTTTTGTTTTCGCGACCAAATGCTTGATTTCCTTGATCCAAAACTAGATTTTTGTATTCGCCACGCAGTTCTTGATTTTCATGATCCAAAACTAGATTTTTGTATTCGCGACCAAATTCTTCATTTTCTTGATCCAAAACTAGATTTTTGTATTCGCCACGCAGTTCTTGATTTTCTTGATCCAAAACTAGATTTTTGTATTCGCCACGCAGTTCTTGATTTTCTTGATCCAAAACTAGATTTTTGTATTCGCGACCAAATTCTTGATTTTCTTGATCCAAAACTACATTTTTGTATTCGCCACGCAGTTCTTGATTTTCTTGATCCAAAACTAGATTTTTGTATTCGCGACCAAATTCTTCATTTTCTTGATCCAAAACTAGATTTTTGTATTCGCGACCAAATTCTTCATTTTCTTGATCCAAAACTAGATTTTTGTATTCGCCACGCAGTTCTTGACTTTCTTGATCCAAAACTAGATTTTTGTATTCGCGACCAAATTCTTGATTTTCTTGATCCAAAACTAGATTTTTGTATTCGCGACCAAATTCTTGATTTTCTTGATCCAAAACTAGATTTTTGTATTCGGGACCAAATTCTTGATTTTCTTGATCCAAAACTAGATTTTTGTATTCGCGACCAAATTCTTCATTTTCTTGATCCAAAACTAGATTTTTGTATTCGCGACCAAATTCTTCATTTTCTTGATCCAAAACTAGATTTTTGTATTCGCCACGCAGTTCTTGAATTTCTTGATCCAAAACTAGATTTTTGTATTCGCGACCAAATTCTTGATTTGCTTGATCCAAAACTAGATTTTTGTATTCGCGACCAAATTCTTGATTTCCTTGATCCAAAACTAGATTTTTGTATTCGCGACAAAATTCATGATTTTCTTGATCCAAAACTACATTTTTGTATTCGCCACGCAGTTCTTGATTTGCTTGATCTAAAACTAGATTTTTATATTCGCGACCAAATTCTTGATTTTCTTCATCCAAAACTAGATTTTTGTATTCGCGACCAAATTCTTTATTTGCTTGATCCAAAACTAGATTTTTGTATTCGCGACCAAATTCTTGATTTCCTTGATCCAAAACTAGATTTTGGTATTCGCGACCAAATGCTTGATTTTCTTGATCCAAAACTAGATTTTTGTATTCGCCACGCAGTTCTTGATTTTCTTGATCCAAAACTAGATTTTTGTATTCGCGACCAAATTCTTGATTTTCTTGATCCAAAACTACATTTTTGTATTCGCCACGCAGTTCTTGATTTTCTTGATCCAAAACTAGATTTTTGTATTCGCGACCAAATTCTTCATTTTCTTGATCCAAAACTAGATTTTTGTATTCGCCACGCAGTTCTTGACTTTCTTGATCCAAAACTAGATTTTTGTATTCGCGACCAAATTCTTGATTTCCTTGATCCAAAACTAGATTTTTGTATTCGCGACAAAATTCTTGATTTTCTTGATCCAAAACTACATTTTTGTATTCGCCACGCAGTTCTTGATTTGCTTGATCTAAAACTAGATTTTTGTATTCGCGACCAAATTCTTGATTTTCTTGATCCAAAACTAGATTTTTGTATTCGCGCCCCATTTTTTATTTTCTTGATCCAAAACTAGATTTTTGTATTCGCGACCAAATTCTTGACTTCCTTGATCCAAAACTAGATTTTGGTATTCGCGACCAAATGCTTGATTTTCTTGATACAAAACTAGATTTTTGTACTCGCCACGCAGTTCTTGATTTTCTTGATCCAAAACTAGATTTTTGTATTCGCGACCAAATTCTTGATTTTCTTGATCCAAAACTACATTTTTGTATTCGCCACGCAGTTCTTGATTTTCTTGATCCAAAACTAGATTTTTGTATTCGCCACGCAGTTCTTGATTTTCTTGATCCAAAACTAGTTTTTTGTTTTCGCGACCAAATGCTTGATTTTCTTGATCCAAAACTAGATTTTTGTATTCGCGACCAAATGCTTGAATTTCTTGATCCAAAACTAGATTTTTGTATTCGCGACCAAATTTTTCATTTTCTTGATCCAAAACTAGATTTTTGTATTCGCCACGCAGTTCTTGACTTTCTTGATCCAAAACTAGATTTTTGTATTCGCGACCAAATTCTTGATTTTCTTGATCCAAAACTAGATTTTTGTATTCGCGACCAAATTCTTGATTTTCTTAATCCAAAACTAGATTTTTGTATTCGCGACCAAATTCTTGATTTTCTTGATCCAAAACTACATTTTTGTATTCGCCACGCAGTTCTTGATTTGCTTGATCGAAAACTAGATTTTTGTATTCGCGACCAAATTCTTGATTTTCTTGATCCAAAACTAGATTTTTGTATTCGCGACCAAATTCTTGAATTTCTTGATCCAAAACTAGATTTTTGTATTCGCGACCAAATTCTTGATTTGCTTGATCCAAAACTAGATTTTTGTATTCGCGACCAAATTCTTGATTTCCTTGATCCAAAACTAGATTTTTGTATTCGCGACCAAATTCTTGATTTTCTTGATCCAAAACTACATTTTTGTATTCGTCACGCAGTTCTTGATTTTCTTGATCCAAAACTAGATTTTTGTATTCGCCACGCAGTTCTTGATTTTCTTGATCCAAAACTAGTTTTTTGTTTTCGCGACCAAATGCTTGATTTTCTTGATCCAAAACTAGTTTTTTGTATTCGCGACCAAATTCTTGATTTCCTTGATCCAAAACTAGATTTTGGTATTCGCGACCAAATTCTTGATTTTCTTGATCCAAAACTAGATTTTTGTATTCGCCACGCAGTTCTTGATTTTCTTGATCCAAAACTAGTTTTTTGTTTTCGCGACCAAATGCTTGATTTTCTTGATCCAAAACTAGATTTTTGTATTCGCCACGCAGTTCTTGATTTTCTTTATCCAAAACTAGTTTTTTGTTTTCGCGACCAAATTTTTCATTTTCTTGATCCAAAACTAGATTTTTGTATTCGCCACGCAGTACTTGACTTTCTTGATCCAAAACTAGATTTTTGTATTCGCGACAAAATTCTTGATTTTCTTGATCCAAAACTACATTTTTGTATTCGCCACGCAGTTTTTCATTTGCTTGATCGAAAACTAGATTTTTGTATTCGCGACCAAATTCTTGATTTTCTTGATCCAAAACTAGATTTTTGTATTCGCCACGCAGTTCTTGATTTTCTTGATCCAAAACTAGATTTTTGTATTCGTGACCAAATTCTTGATTTTCTTGATCCAAAACTAGATTTCTGTATTCGCGACCAAATTCTTCATTTTCTTGATCCAAAACTAGATTTTTGTATTCGCCACGCAGTTCTTGATTTTCTTGATCCAAAACTAGATTTCTGTATTCGCGACCAAATTCTTGATTTTCTTGATCCAAAACTAGATTTTTGTATTCGCGACCAAATTCTTGATTTTCTTGATCCAAAACTAGATTTTTGTATTCGCGACCAAATTCTTCATTTTCTTGATCCAAAACTAGATTTTTGTATTCGCCACGCAGTACTTGACTTTCTTGATCCAAAACTAGATTTTTGTATTCGCCACGCAGTTCTTGAATTTCTTGATCCAAAACTAGATTTTTGTATTCGCGACCAAATTCTTGATTTGCTTGATCCAAAACTAGATTTTTGTATTCGCGACCAAATTCTTGATTTCCTTGATCCAAAACTAGATTTTTGTATTCGCGACCAAATTCTTGATTTTCTTGATCCAAAACTACATTTTTGTATTCGCCACGCAGTTTTTCATTTGCTTGATCGAAAACTAGATTTTTGTATTCGCGACCAAATTCTTGATTTTCTTGATCCAAAACTAGATTTTTGTATTCGCCACGCAGTACTTGACTTTCTTGATCCAAAACTAGATTTTTGTATTCGCCACGCAGTTCTTGAATTTCTTGATCCAAAACTAAATTTTTGTATTCGCGACCAAATTCTTGATTTGCTTGATCCAAAACTAGATTTTTGTATTCGCGACCAAATTCTTGATTTCCTTGATCCAAAACTAGATTTTTGTATTCGCGACAAAATTTTTGATTTTCTTGATCCAAAACTACATTTTTGTATTCGCCACGCAGTTTTTCATTTGCTTGATCGAAAACTAGATTTTTGTATTCGCGACCAAATTCTTGATTTTCTTGATCCAAAACAAGATTTTTGTATTCGCGACCAAATTTTTGATTTGCTTGATCCAAAACTAGATTTTTGTATTCGCGACCAAATTCTTAATTTCCTTGATCCAAAACTAGATTTTGGTATTCGCGACCAAATTCTTGATTTTCTTGATCCAAAACTAGATTTTTGTATTCGCCACGCAGTTCTTGATTTTCTTGATCCAAAACTAGTTTTTTGTTTTCGCGACCAAATGCTTGATTTTCTTGATCCAAAACTAGATTTTTGTATTCGCCACGCAGTTCTTGATTTTCTTTATCCAAAACTAGTTTTTTGTTTTCGCGACCAAATTTTTCATTTTCTTGATCCAAAACTAGATTTTTGTATTCGCCACGCAGTACTTGACTTTCTTGATCCAAAACTAGATTTTTGTATTCGCGACAAAATTCTTGATTTTCTTGATCCAAAACTACATTTTTGTATTCGCCACGCAGTTTTTCATTTGTTTGATCGAAAACTAGATTTTTGTATTCGCGACCAAATTCTTGATTTTCTTGATCCAAAACTAGATTTTTGTATTCGCCACGCAGTTCTTGATTTTCTTGATCCAAAACTAGATTTTTGTATTCGGGACCAAATTCTTGATTTTCTTGATCCAAAACTAGATTTCTGTATTCGCGACCAAATTCTTCATTTTCTTGATCCAAAACTAGATTTTTGTATTCGCCACGCAGTTCTTGATTTTCTTGATCCAAAACTAGATTTCTGTATTCGCGACCAAATTCTTGATTTTCTTGATCCAAAACTAGATTTTTGTATTCGCGACCAAATTCTTGATTTTCTTGATCCAAAACTAGATTTTTGTATTCGCGACCAAATTCTTCATTTTCTTGATCCAAAACTAGATTTTTGTATTCGCCACGCAGTACTTGACTTTCTTGATCCAAAACTAGATTTTTGTATTCGCCACGCAGTTCTTGAATTTCTTGATCCAAAACTAGATTTTTGTATTCGCGACCAAATTCTTGATTTGCTTGATCCAAAACTAGATTTTTGTATTCGCGACCAAATTCTTGATTTCCTTGATCCAAAACTAGATTTTTGTATTCGCGACCAAATTCTTGATTTTCTTGATCCAAAACTACATTTTTGTATTCGCCACGCAGTTTTTCATTTGCTTGATCGAAAACTAGATTTTTGTATTCGCGACCAAATTCTTGATTTTCTTGATCCAAAACTAGATTTTTGTATTCGCCACGCAGTACTTGACTTTCTTGATCCAAAACTAGATTTTTGTATTCGCCACGCAGTTCTTGAATTTCTTGATCCAAAACTAAATTTTTGTATTCGCGACCAAATTCTTGATTTGCTTGATCCAAAACTAGATTTTTGTATTCGCGACCAAATTCTTGATTTCCTTGATCCAAAACTAGATTTTTGTATTCGCGACAAAATTTTTGATTTTCTTGATCCAAAACTACATTTTTGTATTCGCCACGCAGTTTTTCATTTGCTTGATCGAAAACTAGATTTTTGTATTCGCGACCAAATTCTTCATTTTCTTGATCCAAAACTATATTTTTGTATTCGCCACGCAGTTCTTGACTTTCTTGATCCAAAACTAGATTTTTGTATTCGCGACAAAATTCTTGATTTTCTTGATCCAAAACTAGATTTTTGTATTCGCGACCAAATTCTTGATTTTCTTGATCCAAAACTAGATTTTTGTATTCGCGACCAAATTCTTGATTTTCTTGATCCAAAACTAGATTTTTGTATTCGTGACCAAATTCTTGATTTTCTTGATCCAAAACTAGATTTTTGTATTCGCCACGCAGTACTTGACTTTCTTGATCCAAAACTAGATTTTTGTATTCGCCACGCAGTTCTTGAATTTCTTGATCCAAAACTAGATTTTTGTATTCGCGACCAAATTCTTGATTTGCTTGATCCAAAACTAGATTTTTGTATTCGCGACCAAATTCTTGATTTCCTTGATCCAAAACTAGATTTTTGTATTCGCGACAAAATTCTTGATTTTCTTGATCCAAAACTACATTTTTGTATTCGCCACGCAGTTCTTGATTTCCTTTATCTAAAACTAGATTTTTGTATTCGCGACCAAATTCTTGATTTTCTTGATCCAAAACTAGATTTTTGTATTCGCGACCAAATTCTTGATTTGCTTGATCCAAAACTAGATTTTTGTATTCGCGACCAAATTCTTGATTTCCTTGATCCAAAACTAGATTTTGGTATTCGCGACCAAATTCTTGATTTTCTTAATCCAAAACTAGATTTTTGTATTCGCGACCAAATTCTTCATTTTCTTGATCCAAAACTAGTTTTTTGTTTTCGCGACCAAATTCTTGATTTTCTTGATCCAAAACTACATTTTTGTATTCGCCACGCAGTTCTTGATTTTCTTGATCCAAAACTAGATTTTTGTATTCGCCACGCAGTTCTTGATTTTCTTGATCCAAAACTAGTTTTTTGTTTTCGCGACCAAATGCTTGATTTTCTTGATCCAAAACTAGATTTTTGTATTCGCCACGCAGTTCTTGAATTTCTTGATCCAAAACTAGATTTTTGTATTCGCGACCAAATTTTTCATTTTCTTGATCCAAAACTAGATTTTTGTATTCGCCACGCAGTACTTGACTTTCTTGATCCAAAACTAGATTTTAGTATTCGCGACAAAATTCTTGATTTTCTTGATCCAAAACTACATTTTTGTATTCGCCACGCAGTTCTTGATTTGCTTGATCGAAAACTAGATTTTTGTATTCGCGACCAAATTCTTGATTTTCTTGATCCAAAACTAGATTTTTGAATTCGCGACCAAATTCTTGATTTTCTTGATCCAAAACTAGATTTTTGTATTCGCCACGCAGTTCTTGATTTTCTTGATCCAAAACTAGATTTTTGTATTCGCCACGCAGTTCTTGATTTTCTTCATCCAAAACTAGATTTTTGTATTCGCGACCAAATTCTTGATTTTCTTGATCCAAAACTAGATATTTGTATTCGCGACCAAATTCTTGATTTTCTTGATCCAAAACTAGATTTTTGTATTCGCGACCAAATTCTTGATTTTCTTGATCCAAAACTAGATTTTTGTATTCGCCACGCAGTACTTGACTTTCTTGATCCAAAACTAGATTTTTGTATTCGCCACGCAGTTCTTGAATTTCTTGATCCAAAACTAGATTTTTGTATTCGCGACCAAATTCTTGATTTTCTTGATCCAAAACTAGATTTTTGTATTCGCGACAAAATTCTTGATTATCTTGATCCAAAACTACATTTTTGTATTCGCCACGCAGTTCTTGATTTGCTTGATCTAAAACTAGATTTTTGTATTCGCGACCAAATTCTTGATTTTCTTGATCCAAAACTAGATTTTTGTATTCGCGACCAAATTCTTGATTTTCTTGATCCAAAACTAGATTTTTGTATTCGCGACCAAATTCTTGATTTCCTTGATCCAAAACTAGATTTTGGTATTCGCGACCAAATGCTTGATTTTCTTGATCCAAAACTACATTTTTGTATTCGCCACGCAGTTCTTGAATTTCTTGATCCAAAACTAGATTTTTGTATTCGCGACCAAATTCTTGATTTGCTTGATCCAAAACTAGATTTTTGTATTCGCGACCAAATTCTTGATTTCCTTGATCCAAAACTAGATTTTTGTATTCGCGACAAAATTCTTGATTTTCTTGATCCAAAACTACATTTTTGTATTCGCCACGCAGTTCTTGATTTGCTTGATCTAAAACTAGATTTTTGTATTCGCGACCAAATTCTTGATTTTCTTGATCCAAAACTAGATTTTTGTATTCGCGACCAAATTCTTGATTTTCTTGATCCAAAACTAGATTTTTGTATTCGCGACCAAATTCTTGATTTCCTTGATCCAAAACTAGATTTTTGTATTCGCGACAAAATTCTTGATTTTCTTGATCCAAAACTACATTTTTGTATTCGCCACGCAGTTCTTGATTTGCTTGATCTAAAACTAGATTTTTGTATTCGCGACCAAATTCTTGATTTTCTTGATCCAAAACTAGATTTTTGTATTCGCCACGCAGTTCTTGATTTTCTTGATCCAAAACTAGATTTTTGTATTCGCCACGCAGTTCTTGATTTTCTTCATCCAAAACTAGATTTTGGTATTCGCGACCAAATTCTTGATTTTCTTGATCCAAAACTAGATTTTTGTATTCGCGACCAAATTCTTCATTTTCTGGATCCAAAACTAGTTTTTTGTTTTCGCGACCAAATGCTTGATTTCTTTGATCCAAAACTAGATTTTTGTATTCGCCACGCAGTTCTTGATTTTCTTGATCCAAAACTAGATTTTTGTATTCGCGACCAAATTCTTGATTTTCTTGATCCAAAACTACATTTTTGTATTCGCCACGCAGTTCTTGATTTTCTTGATCCAAAACTAGTTTTTTGTTTTCGCGACCAAATGCTTGATTTTCTTGATCCAAAACTAGATTTTTGTATTCGCCACGCAGTACTTGACTTTCTTGATCCAAAACTAGATTTTTGTATTCGCGACAAAATTCTTGATTTTCTTGATCCAAAACTACATTTTTGTATTCGCCACGCAGTTCTTGATTTGCTTGATCGAAAACTAGATTTTTGTATTCGCGACCAAATTCTTGATTTTCTTGATCCAAAACTAGATTTTTGTATTCGCGACCAAATTCTTGATTTTCTTGATCCAAAACTACATTTTTGTATTCGCCACGCAGTTCTTGATTTGCTTGATCGAAAACTAGATTTTTGTATTCGCGACCAAATTCTTGATTTTCTTGATCCAAAACTACATTTTTGTATTCGCCACGCAGTTCTTGATTTTCTTGATCCAAAACTAGTTTTTTGTTTTCGCGACCAAATGCTTGATTTTCTTGATCCAAAACTAGATTTTTGTATTCGCCACGCAGTTCTTGAATTTCTTGATCCAAAACTAGATTTTTGTATTCGCGACCAAATTTTTCATTTTCTTGATCCAAAACTAGATTTTTGTATTCGCCACGCAGTACTTGACTTTCTTGATCCAAAACTAGATTTTTGTATTCGCGAAAAAATTCTTGATTTTCTTGATCCAAAACTACATTTTTGTATTCGCCACGCAGTTCTTGATTTGCTTGATCGAAAACTAGATTTTTGTATTCGCGACCAAATTCTTGATTTTCTTGATCCAAAACTAGATTTTTGTATTCGCGACCAAATTCTTGATTTTCTTGATCCAAAACTACATTTTTGTATTCGCCACGCAGTTCTTGATTTGCTTGATCGAAAACTAGATTTTTGTATTCGCGACCAAATTCTTGATTTTCTTGATCCAAAACTACATTTTTGTATTCGCCACGCAGTTCTTGATTTTCTTGATCCAAAACTAGTTTTTTGTTTTCGCGACCAAATGCTTGATTTTCTTGATCCAAAACTAGATTTTTGTATTCGCCACGCAGTTCTTGAATTTCTTGATCCAAAACTAGATTTTTGTATTCGCGACCAAATTTTTCATTTTCTTGATCCAAAACTAGATTTTTGTATTCGCCACGCAGTACTTGACTTTCTTGATCCAAAACTAGATTTTTGTATTCGCGACAAAATTCTTGATTTTCTTGATCCAAAACTACATTTTTGTATTCGCCACGCAGTTCTTGATTTGCTTGATCGAAAACTAGATTTTTGTATTCGCGACCAAATTCTTGATTTTCTTGATCCAAAACTAGATTTTTGTATTCGCGACCAAATTCTTGATTTTCTTGATCCAAAACTAGATTTTTGTATTCGCCACGCAGTTCTTGATTTTCTTGATCCAAAACTAGATTTTTGTATTCGCGACCAAATTCTTCATTTTCTTGATCCAAAACTAGATTTTTGTATTCGCCACGCAGTACTTGACTTTCTTGATCCAAAACTAGATTTTTGTATTCGCCACGCAGTTCTTGAATTTCTTGATACAAAACTAGATTTTTGTATTCGCGACGAAATTCTTGATTTGCTTGATCCAAAACTAGATTTTTGTATTCGCGACCAAATTCTTGATTTTCTTGATCCAAAACTACATTTTTGTATTCGCCACGCAGTTCTTGATTTGCTTGATCTAAAACTAGATTTTTGTATTCGCGACCAAATTCTTGATTTTCTTGATCCAATACTAGATTTTTGTATTCGCGACCAAATTCTTGATTTTCTTGATCCAAAACTAGATTTTTGTATTCGCGACCAAATTCTTGATTTCCTTGATCCAAAACTAGATTTTGGTATTCGCGACCAAATTCTTGATTTTCTTGATCCAAAACTAGATTTTTGTATTCGCGACCAAATTCTTGATTTCCTTGATCCAAAACTAGATTTTTGTATTCGCGACAAAATTCTTGATTTTCTTGATCCAAAACTACATTTTTGTATTCGCCACGCAGTTCTTGATTTGCTTGATCTAAAACTAGATTTTGGTATTCGCGACCAAATTCTTGATTTTTTTGATCCAAAACTAGATTTTTGTATTCGCGACCAAATTCTTGATTTGCTTGATCCAAAACTAGATTTTTGTATTCGCGACCAAATTCTTGATTTCCTTGATCCAAAACTAGATTTTTGTATTCGCCACGCAGTTCTTGATTTTCTTGATCCAAAACTAGATTTTTGTATTCGCGACCAAATTCTTCATTTTCTTGATCCAAAACTAGTTTTTTGTTTTCGCGACCAAATGCTTGATTTCTTTGATCCAAAACTAGATTTTTGTATTCGCCACGCAGTTCTTGAATTTCTTGATCCAAAACTAGATTTTTGTATTCGCGACCAAATTCTTGATTTGCTTGATCCAAAACTAGATTTTTGTATTCGCCACGCCAGTACTTGACTTTCTTGATCCAAAACTACATTTTTGTATTCGCGACAAAATTCTTGATTTTCTTGATCCCAAACTACATTTTTGTATTCGCCACGCAGTTTTTCATTTGCTTGATCGAAAACTAGATTTTTGTATTCGCGACCAAATTCTTGATTTTCTTGATCCAAAACTAGATTTTTGTATTCGCCACGCAGTTCTTGATTTTCTTGATCCAAAACTAGATTTTTGTATTCGCGACCAAATTCTTGATTTTCTTGATCCAAAACTAGATTTTTGCATTCGCCACGCAGTTCTTGAATTTCTTGATCCATAACTAGATTTTTGTTTTCGCCACGCAGTTCTTGATTTTCTTGATCCAAAACTAGTTTTTTGTTTTCGCGACCAAATTTTTCATTTTCTTGATCCAAAACTAGATTTTTGTATTCGCCACGCCAGTAGTTGACTTTCTTGATCCAAAACTACATTTTTGTATTCGCGACAAAATTCTTGATTTTCTTGATCCAAAACTACATTTTTGTATTCGCCACGCAGTTTTTCATTTGCTTGATCGAAAACTAGATTTTTGTATTCGCGACCAAATTCTTGATTTTCTTGATCCAAAACTAGATTTTTGTATTCGCCACGCAGTTCTTGATTTTCTTGATACAAACTAGATTTTTGTATTCGCGACCAAATTCTTCATTTTCTTGATCCAAAACTAGATTTTTGTATTCGCCACGCAGTTCTTGAATTTCTTGATCTAAAACTAGATTTTTGTATTCGCGACCAAATTCTTGATTTTCTTGATTCAAAACTAGATTTTTGTATTCGCGTCCAAATTCTTGATTTTCTTGATCCAAAACTAGATTTTTGTATTCGGGACCAAATTCTTGATTTTCTTGATCCAAAACTAGATTTTTGTATTCGCGACCAAATTCTTGATTTCCTTGATCCAAAACTAGATTTTTGTATTCGCGACAAAATTCTTGATTTTCCTGATCCAAAACTACATTTTTGTATTTGCCACGCAGTTCTTGATTTGCTTGATCTAAAACTAGATTTTTGTATTCGCGACCAAATTCTTGATTTGCTTGATCCAAAAGTAGATTTTTGTATTCGCGACCAAATTCTTGATTTCTTTGATCCAAAACTAGATTTTTGTATTCGCGACAAAATTCTTGATTTTCTTGATCCAAAACTACATTTTTGTATTCGCCACGCAGTTCTTGATTTGCTTGATCTAAAACTAGATTTTTGTATTCGCGACCAAATTCTTGATTTTCTTGATCCAAAACTAGATTTTTGTATTCGCGACCAAATTCTTGATTTTCTTGATCCAAAACTAGATTTTTGTATTCCCGACCAAATTCTTGATTTTCTTGATCCAAAACTAGATTTTTGTATTCGCCACGCAGTTCTTGATTTGCTTGATCTAAAACTAGATTTTTGTATTCGTGACCAAATTCTTGATTTTCTTGATCCAATACTAGATTTTTGTATTCGCGACCAAATTCTTGATTTCCTTGATCCAAAACTAGATTTTTGTATTCGCGACAAAATTCTTGATTTTCTTGATCCAAAACTACATTTTTGTATTCGCCACGCAGTTCTTGATTTGCTTGATCTAAAACTAGATTTTTGTATTCGCGACCAAATTCTTGATTTTCTTGATCCAAAACTAGATTTTTGTATTCGCGACCAAATTCTTGATTTTCTTGATCCAAAACTAGATTTTTGTATTCGCGACCAAATTCTTGATTTCCTTGATCCAAAACTAGATTTTGGTATTCGCGACCAAATTCTTGATTTTCTTGATCCAAAACTAGATTTTTGTATTCGCGACCAAATTCTTCATTTTCTGGATCCAAAACTAGTTTTTTGTTTTCGCGACCAAATGCTTGATTTCTTTGATCCAAAACTAGATTTTTGTATTCGCCACGCAGTTCTTGATTTTCTTGATCCAAAACTAGATTTTTGTATTCGCGACCAAATTCTTGATTTTCTTGATCCAAAACTACATTTTTGTATTCGCCACGCAGTTCTTGATTTTCTTGATCCAAAACTAGTTTTTTGTTTTCGCGACCAAATGCTTGATTTTCTTGATCCAAAACTAGATTTTTGTATTCGCCACGCAGTACTTGACTTTCTTGATCCAAAACTAGATTTTTGTATTCGCGACAAAATTCTTGATTTTCTTGATCCAAAACTACATTTTTGTATTCGCCACGCAGTTCTTGATTTGCTTGATCGAAAACTAGATTTTTGTATTCGCGACCAAATTCTTGATTTTCTTGATCCAAAACTAGATTTTTGTATTCGCGACCAAATTCTTGATTTTCTTGATCCAAAACTACATTTTTGTATTCGCCACGCAGTTCTTGATTTGCTTGATCGAAAACTAGATTTTTGTATTCGCGACCAAATTCTTGATTTTCTTGATCCAAAACTACATTTTTGTATTCGCCACGCAGTTCTTGATTTTCTTGATCCAAAACTAGTTTTTTGTTTTCGCGACCAAATGCTTGATTTTCTTGATCCAAAACTAGATTTTTGTATTCGCCACGCAGTTCTTGAATTTCTTGATCCAAAACTAGATTTTTGTATTCGCGACCAAATTTTTCATTTTCTTGATCCAAAACTAGATTTTTGTATTCGCCACGCAGTACTTGACTTTCTTGATCCAAAACTAGATTTTTGTATTCGCGACAAAATTCTTGATTTTCTTGATCCAAAACTACATTTTTGTATTCGCCACGCAGTTCTTGATTTGCTTGATCGAAAACTAGATTTTTGTATTCGCGACCAAATTCTTGATTTTCTTGATCCAAAACTAGATTTTTGTATTCGCGACCAAATTCTTGATTTTCTTGATCCAAAACTAGATTTTTGTATTCGCCACGCATTTCTTGATTTTCTTGATCCAAAACTAGATTTTTGTATTCGCGACCAAATTCTTCATTTTCTTGATCCAAAACTAGATTTTTGTATTCGCCACGCAGTACTTGACTTTCTTGATCCAAAACTAGATTTTTGTATTCGCCACGCAGTTCTTGAATTTCTTGATACAAAACTAGATTTTTGTATTCGCGACGAAATTCTTGATTTGCTTGATCCAAAACTAGATTTTTGTATTCGCGACAAAATTCTTGATTTTCTTGATCCAAAACTACATTTTTGTATTCGCCACGCAGTTCTTGATTTGCTTGATCTAAAACTAGATTTTTGTATTCGCGACCAAATTCTTGATTTTCTTGATCCAATACTAGATTTTTGTATTCGCGACCAAATACTTGATTTTCTTGATCCAAAACTAGATTTTTGTATTCGCGACCAAATTCTTGATTTCCTTGATCCAAAACTAGATTTTGGTATTCGCGACCAAATTCTTGATTTTCTTGATCCAAAACTAGATTTTTGTATTCGCGACCAAATTCTTGATTTCCTTGATCCAAAACTAGATTTTTGTATTCGCGACAAAATTCTTGATTTTCTTGATCCAAAACTACATTTTTGTATTCGCCACGCAGTTCTTGATTTGCTTGATCTAAAACTAGATTTTGGTATTCGCGACCAAATTCTTGATTTTCTTGATCCAAAACTAGATTTTTGTATTCGCGACCAAATTCTTGATTTGCTTGATCCAAAACTAGATTTTTGTATTCGCGACCAAATTCTTGATTTCCTTGATCCAAAACTAGATTTTTGTATTCGCCACGCAGTTCTTGATTTTCTTGATCCAAAACTAGATTTTTGTATTCGCGACCAAATTCTTCATTTTCTTGATCCAAAACTAGTTTTTTGTTTTCGCGACCAAATGCTTGATTTCTTTGATCCAAAACTAGATTTTTGTATTCGCCACGCAGTTCTTGAATTTCTTGATCCAAAACTAGATTTTTGTATTCGCGACCAAATTCTTGATTTGCTTGATCCAAAACTAGATTTTTGTATTCGCCACGCCAGTACTTGACTTTCTTGATCCAAAACTACATTTTTGTATTCGCGACAAAATTCTTGATTTTCTTGATCCCAAACTACATTTTTGTATTCGCCACGCAGTTTTTCATTTGCTTGATCGAAAACTAGATTTTTGTATTCGCGACCAAATTCTTGATTTTCTTGATCCAAAACTAGATTTTTGTATTCGCCACGCAGTTCTTGATTTTCTTTATCCAAAACTAGATTTTTGTATTCGCGACCAAATTCTTGATTTTCTTGATCCAAAACTAGATTTTTGCATTCGCCACGCAGTTCTTGAATTTCTTGATCCATAACTAGATTTTTGTTTTCGCCACGCAGTTCTTGATTTTCTTGATCCAAAACTAGTTTTTTGTTTTCGCGACCAAATTTTTCATTTTCTTGATCCAAAACTAGATTTTTGTATTCGCCACGCCAGTACTTGACTTTCTTGATCCAAAACTACATTTTTGTATTCGCGACAAAATTCTTGATTTTCTTGATCCAAAACTACATTTTTGTATTCGCCACGCAGTTTTTCATTTGCTTGATCGAAAACTAGATTTTTGTATTCGCGACCAAATTCTTGATTTTCTTGATCCAAAACTAGATTTTTGTATTCGCCACGCAGTTCTTGATTTTCTTGATACAAACTAGATTTTTGTATTCACGACCAAATTCTTCATTTTCTTGATCCAAAACTAGATTTTTGTATTCGCCACGCAGTTCTTGAATTTCTTGATCTAAAACTAGATTTTTGTATTCGCGACCAAATTCTTGATTTTCTTGATTCAAAACTAGATTTTTGTATTCGCGTCCAAATTCTTGATTTTCTTGATCCAAAACTAGATTTTTGTATTCGGGACCAAATTCTTGATTTTCTTGATCCAAAACTAGATTTTTGTATTCGCGACCAAATTCTTGATTTCCTTGATCCAAAACTAGATTTTTGTATTCGCGACAAAATTCTTGATTTTCCTGATCCAAAACTACATTTTTGTATTTGCCACGCAGTTCTAGATTTGCTTGATCTAAAACTAGATTTTTGTATTCGCGACCAAATTCTTGATTTGCTTGATCCAAAAGTAGATTTTTGTATTCGCGACCAAATTCTTGATTTCTTTGATCCAAAACTAGATTTTTGTATTCGCGACAAAATTCTTGATTTTCTTGATCCAAAACTACATTTTTGTATTCGCCACGCAGTTCTTGATTTGCTTGATCTAAAACTAGATTTTTGTATTCGCGACCAAATTCTTGATTTTCTTGATCCAAAACTAGATTTTTGTATTCGCGACCAAATTCTTGATTTTCTTGATCCAAAACTAGATTTTTGTATTCCCGACCAAATTCTTGATTTTCTTGATCCAAAACTAGATTTTTGTATTCGCGACCAAATTCTTGATTTCCTTGATCCAAAACTAGATTTTGGTATTCGCGACCAAATTCTTGATTTTCTTGATCCAAAACTAGATTTTTGTATTCGCGACCAAATTCTTCATTTTCTGGATCCAAAACTAGTTTTTTGTTTTCGCGACCAAATGCTTGATTTCTTTGATCCAAAACTAGATTTTTGTATTCGCCACGCAGTTCTTGATTTTCTTGATCCAAAACTAGATTTTTGTATTCGCGACCAAATTCTTGATTTTCTTGATCCAAAACTACATTTTTGTATTCGCCACGCAGTTCTTGATTTTCTTGATCCAAAACTAGTTTTTTGTTTTCGCGACCAAATGCTTGATTTTCTTGATCCAAAACTAGATTTTTGTATTCGCCACGCAGTACTTGACTTTCTTGATCCAAAACTAGATTTTTGTATTCGCGACAAAATTCTTGATTTTCTTGATCCAAAACTACATTTTTGTATTCGCCACGCAGTTCTTGATTTGCTTGATCGAAAACTAGATTTTTGTATTCGCGACCAAATTCTTGATTTTCTTGATCCAAAACTAGATTTTTGTATTCGCGACCAAATTCTTGATTTTCTTGATCCAAAACTACATTTTTGTATTCGCCACGCAGTTCTTGATTTGCTTGATCGAAAACTAGATTTTTGTATTCGCGACCAAATTCTTGATTTTCTTGATCCAAAACTACATTTTTGTATTCGCCACGCAGTTCTTGATTTTCTTGATCCAAAACTAGTTTTTTGTTTTCGCGACCAAATGCTTGATTTTCTTGATCCAAAACTAGATTTTTGTATTCGCCACGCAGTTCTTGAATTTCTTGATCCAAAACTAGATTTTTGTATTCGCGACCAAATTTTTCATTTTCTTGATCCAAAACTAGATTTTTGTATTCGCCACGCAGTACTTGACTTTCTTGATCCAAAACTAGATTTTTGTATTCGCGACAAAATTCTTGATTTTCTTGATCCAAAACTACATTTTTGTATTCGCCACGCAGTTCTTGATTTGCTTGATCGAAAACTAGATTTTTGTATTCGCGACCAAATTCTTGATTTTCTTGATCCAAAACTAGATTTTTGTATTCGCGACCAAATTCTTGATTTTCTTGATCCAAAACTAGATTTTTGTATTCGCCACGCAGTTCTTGATTTTCTTGATCCAAAACTAGATTTTTGTATTCGCGACCAAATTCTTCATTTTCTTGATCCAAAACTAGATTTTTGTATTCGCCACGCAGTACTTGACTTTCTTGATCCAAAACTAGATTTTTGTATTCGCCACGCAGTTCTTGAATTTCTTGATACAAAACTAGATTTTTGTATTCGCGACGAAATTCTTGATTTGCTTGATCCAAAACTAGATTTTTGTATTCGCGACAAAATTCTTGATTTTCTTGATCCAAAACTACATTTTTGTATTCGCCACGCAGTTCTTGATTTGCTTGATCTAAAACTAGATTTTTGTATTCGCGACCAAATTCTTGATTTTCTTGATCCAATACTAGATTTTTGTATTCGCGACCAAATTCTTGATTTTCTTGATCCAAAACTAGATTTTTGTATTCGCGACCAAATTCTTGATTTCCTTGATCCAAAACTAGATTTTGGTATTCGCGACCAAATTCTTGATTTTCTTGATCCAAAACTAGATTTTTGTATTCGCGACCAAATTCTTGATTTCCTTGATCCAAAACTAGATTTTTGTATTCGCGACAAAATTCTTGATTTTCTTGATCCAAAACTACATTTTTGTATTCGCCACGCAGTTCTTGATTTGCTTGATCTAAAACTAGATTTTGGTATTCGCGACCAAATTCTTGATTTTCTTGATCCAAAACTAGATTTTTGTATTCGCGACCAAATTCTTGATTTGCTTGATCCAAAACTAGATTTTTGTATTCGCGACCAAATTCTTGATTTCCTTGATCCAAAACTAGATTTTTGTATTCGCCACGCAGTTCTTGATTTTCTTGATCCAAAACTAGATTTTTGTATTCGCGACCAAATTCTTCATTTTCTTGATCCAAAACTAGTTTTTTGTTTTCGCGACCAAATGCTTGATTTCTTTGATCCAAAACTAGATTTTTGTATTCGCCACGCAGTTCTTGAATTTCTTGATCCAAAACTAGATTTTTGTATTCGCGACCAAATTCTTGATTTGCTTGATCCAAAACTAGATTTTTGTATTCGCCACGCCAGTACTTGACTTTCTTGATCCAAAACTACATTTTTGTATTCGCGACAAAATTCTTGATTTTCTTGATCCCAAACTACATTTTTGTATTCGCCACGCAGTTTTTCATTTGCTTGATCGAAAACTAGATTTTTGTATTCGCGACCAAATTCTTGATTTTCTTGATCCAAAACTAGATTTTTGTATTCGCCACGCAGTTCTTGATTTTCTTGATCCAAAACTAGATTTTTGTATTCGCGACCAAATTCTTGATTTTCTTGATCCAAAACTAGATTTTTGCATTCGCCACGCAGTTCTTGAATTTCTTGATCCATAACTAGATTTTTGTTTTCGCCACGCAGTTCTTGATTTTCTTGATCCAAAACTAGTTTTTTGTTTTCGCGACCAAATTTTTCATTTTCTTGATCCAAAACTAGATTTTTGTATTCGCCACGCCAGTACTTGACTTTCTTGATCCAAAACTACATTTTTGTATTCGCGACAAAATTCTTGATTTTCTTGATCCAAAACTACATTTTTGTATTCGCCACGCAGTTTTTCATTTGCTTGATCGAAAACTAGATTTTTGTATTCGCGACCAAATTCTTGATTTTCTTGATCCAAAACTAGATTTTTGTATTCGCCACGCAGTTCTTGATTTTCTTGATACAAACTAGATTTTTGTATTCGCGACCAAATTCTTCATTTTCTTGATCCAAAACTAGATTTTTGTATTCGCCACGCAGTTCTTGAATTTCTTGATCTAAAACTAGATTTTTGTATTCGCGACCAAATTCTTGATTTTCTTGATTCAAAACTAGATTTTTGTATTCGCGTCCAAATTCTTGATTTTCTTGATCCAAAACTAGATTTTTGTATTCGGGACCAAATTCTTGATTTTCTTGATCCAAAACTAGATTTTTGTATTCGCGACCAAATTCTTGATTTCCTTGATCCAAAACTAGATTTTTGTATTCGCGACAAAATTCTTGATTTTCCTGATCCAAAACTACATTTTTGTATTTGCCACGCAGTTCTAGATTTGCTTGATCTAAAACTAGATTTTTGTATTCGCGACCAAATTCTTGATTTGCTTGATCCAAAAGTAGATTTTTGTATTCGCGACCAAATTCTTGATTTCTTTGATCCAAAACTAGATTTTTGTATTCGCGACAAAATTCTTGATTTTCTTGATCCAAAACTACATTTTTGTATTCGCCACGCAGTTCTTGATTTGCTTGATCTAAAACTAGATTTTTGTATTCGCGACCAAATTCTTGATTTTCTTGATCCAAAACTAGATTTTTGTATTCGCGACCAAATTCTTGATTTTCTTGATCCAAAACTAGATTTTTGTATTCCCGACCAAATTCTTGATTTTCTTGATCCAAAACTAGATTTTTGTATTCGCGACCAAATTCTTGATTTCCTTGATCCAAAACTAGATTTTGGTATTCGCGACCAAATTCTTGATTTTCTTGATCCAAAACTAGATTTTTGTATTCGCGACCAAATTCTTCATTTTCTTGATCCAAAACTAGTTTTTTGTTTTCGCGACCAAATGCTTGATTTCTTTGATCCAAAACTAGATTTTTGTATTCGTGACCAAATTCTTGATTTTCTTGATCCAAAACTAGATTTTTGTATTCGCGACCAAATTCTTCATTTTCTTGATCCAAAACTACATTTTTGTATTCGCCACGCAGTTCTTGAATTTCTTGATCCAAAACTAGATTTTTGTATTCGCCACGCAGTTCTTGATTTTCTTGATCCAAAACTAGTTTTTTGTTTTCGCGACCAAATTTTTCATTTTCTTGATCCAAAACTAGATTTTTGTATTCGCCACGCCAGTACTTGACTTTCTTGATCCAAAACTACATTTTTGTATTCGCGACAAAATTCTTGATTTTCTTCATCCAAAACTACATTTTTGTATTCGCCACGCAGTTTTTCATTTGCTTGATCGAAAACTAGATTTTTGTATTCGCGACCAAATTCTTGATTTTCTTGATCCAAAACTAGATTTTTGTATTCGCGACCAAATTCTTCATTTTCTTGATCCAAAACTAGATTTTTGTATTCGCCACGCAGTTCTTGACTTTCTTGATCCAAAACTAGATTTTTGTATTCGCGACCAAATTCTTGATTTTCTTGATCCAAAACTAGATTTTTGTATTCGCGACCAAATTCTTGATTTTCTTGATCCAAAACTAGATTTTTGTATTCGCCACGCAGTTCTTGAATTTCTTGATCCAAAACTAGATTTTTGTATTCGCGACCAAATTCTTGATTTTCTTGATCCAAAACTAGATTTTTGTATTCGCGACCAAATTCTTGATTTTCTTGATCCAAAACTAGATTTTTGTATTCGGGACCAAATTCTTGATTTTCTTGATCCAAAACTAGATTTTGGTATTCGCGACCAAATTCTTGACTTTCTTGATCCAAAACTAGATTTTTGTATTCGCGACCAAATTCTTGATTTTCTTGATCCAAAACTAGATTTTTGTATTCGCCACGCATTTCTTGATTTGCTTGATCCAAAACTAGATTTTTGTATTCGCGACCAAATTCTTCATTTTCTTGATCCAAAACTAGATTTTTGTATTCGCCACGCAGTTCTTGACTTTCTTGATCCAAAACTAGATTTTTGTATTCGCGACCAAATTCTTGATTTTCTTGATCCAAAACTAGATTTTTGTATTCGCGACCAAATTCTTGATTTTCTTGATCCAAAACTAGATTTTTGTATTCGCGACCAAATTCTTGATTTTCTTGATCCAAAACTAGATTTTTGTATTCGCGACCAAATTCTTGATTTCCTTGATCCAAAACTAGATTTTTGTATTCGCCACGCAGTTCTTGATTTTCTTGATCCAAAACTAGATTTTGGTATTCGCGACCAAATTCTTGATTTTCTTGATCCAAAACTAGATTTTTGTATTCGCGACCAAATTCTTCATTTTCTTGATCCAAAACTAGTTTTTTGTTTTCGCGACCAAATGCTTGATTTCTTTGATCCAAAACTAGATTTTTGTATTCGCGACCAAATTCTTGATTTTCTTGATCCAAAACTAGATTTTTGTATTCGCGACCAAATTCTTGATTTTCTTGATCCAAAACTAGATTTTTTAATTCGCCACACAGTTCTTGAATTTCTTGATCCAAAACTAGATTTTTGTATTCGCGACCAAATTCTTGATTTTCTTGATTCAAAACTAGATTTTTGTATTCGCGACCAAATTCTTGATTTTCTTGATCCAAAACTAGATTTTTGTATTCGGGACCAAATTCTTGATTTTCTTGATCCAAAACTAGATTTTTGTATTCGCGACCAAATTCTTGATTTCCGTGATCCAAAACTAGATTTTTGTATTCGCGACAAAATTCTTGATTTTCCTGATCCAAAACTACATTTTTGTATTCGCCACACAGTTCTTGATTTGCTTGATCTAAAACTAGATTTTTGTATTCGCGACCAAATTCTTGATTTTCTTGATCCAAAACTAGATTTTTGTATTCCCGACCAAATTCTTGATTTTCTTGATCCAAAACTAGATTTTTGTATTCGCGACCAAATTCTTGATTTCCTTGATCCAAAACTAGATTTTGGTATTCGCGACCAAATTCTTGATTTTCTTGATCCAAAACTAGATTTTTGTATTCGCGACCAAATTCTTCATTTTCTTGATCCAAAACTAGTTTTTTGTTTTCGCGACCAAATGCTTGATTTCTTTGATCCAAAACTAGATTTTTGTATTCGTGACCAAATTCTTGATTTTCTTGATCCAAAACTAGATTTTTGTATTCGCGACCAAATTCTTCATTTTCTTGATCCAAAACTACATTTTTGTATTCGCCACGCAGTACTTGACTTTCTTGATCCAAAACTAGATTTTTGTATTCGCCACGCAGTTCTTGAATTTCTTGATCCAAAACTAGATTTTTGTATTCGCGACCAAATTCTTGATTTGCTTGATCCAAAACTAGATTTTTGTATTCGCCACGCCAGTACTTGACTTTCTTGATCCAAAACTACATTTTTGTATTCGCGACAAAATTCTTGATTTTCTTGATCCAAAACTACATTTTTGTATTCGCCACGCAGTTTTTCATTTGCTTGATCGAAAACTAGATTTTTGTATTCGCGACCAAATTCTTGATTTTCTTGATCCAAAACTAGATTTTTGTATTCGCCACGCAGTTCTTGATTTTCTTGATCCAAAACTAGATTTTTGTATACGCGACCAAATTCTTCATTTTCTTGATCCAAAACTAGATTTTTGTATTCGCCACGCAGTTCTTGACTTTCTTGAACCAAAACTAGATTTTTGTATTCGCGACCAAATTCTTGATTTTCTTGATCCAAAACTAGATTTTTGTATTCGCGACCAAATTCTTGATTTTCTTGATCCAAAACTAGATTTTGGTATTCGCGACCAAATTCTTGACTTTCTTGATCCAAAACTAGATTTTTGTATTCGGGACCAAATTCTTGATTTTCTTGATCCAAAACTAGATTTTTGTATTCGCCACGCAGTTCTTGATTTGCTTGATCCAAAACTAGATTTTTGTATTCGTGACCAAATTCTTCATTTTCTTGATCCAAAACTAGATTTTTGTATTCGCCACGAAGTTCTTGACTTTCTTGATCCAAAACTAGATTTTTGTATTCGCGACCAAATTCTTGATTTTCTTGATCCAAAACTAGATTTTTGTATTCGCGACCAAATTCTTGATTTTCTTGATCCAAAACTAGATTTTTGTATTCGCGACCAAATTCTTGATTTTCTTGATCCAAAACTAGATTTTTGTATTCGCGACCAAATTCTTGATTTCCTTGATCCAAAACTAGATTTTTGTATTCGCCACGCAGTTCTTGATTTTCTTGATCCAAAACTAGATTTTTGTATTCGCGACCAAATTCTTCATTTTCTTGATCCAAAACTAGATTTTTGTATTCGCCACGCAGTTCTTGACTTTCTTGATCCAAAACTAGATTTTTGTATTCGCGACCAAATTCTTGATTTTCTTGATCCAAAACTAGATTTTTGTATTCGCGACCAAATTCTTGATTTTCTTGATCCAAAACTAGATTTTTGTATTCGCGACCAAATTCTTGATTTTCTTGATCCAAAACTAGATTTTTGTATTCGCCACGCAGTTCTTGAATTTCTTGATCCAAAACTAGATTTTTGTATTCGCGACCAAATTCTTGATTTGCTTGATCTAAAACTAGATTTTTGTATTCGCGACCAAATTCTTGATTTTCTTGATCCAAAACTAGATTTTTGTATTCACGACCAAATTCTTGATTTTCTTGATCCAAAACTAGATTTTTGTATTCGCGACCAAATTCTTGATTTCCTTGATCCAAAACTAGATTTTGGTATTCGCGACCAAATTCTTGATTTGCTTGATCCAAAACTAGATTTTTGTATTCGCGACCAAATTCTTTATTTTCTTGATCCAAAACTAGTTTTTTGTATTCGCCACGCAGTTCTTGACTTTCTTGATCCAAAACTAGATTTTTGTATTCGCGACCAAATTCTTGATTTTCTTGATCCAAAACTAGATTTTTGTATTCGCGACCAAATTCTTGATTTTCTTGATCCAAAACTAGATTTTTGTATTCGCGACCAAATTCTTGATTTTCTTGATTCAAAACTAGATTTTTGTATTCGCGACCAAATTCTTGATTTTCTTGATCCAAAACTAGATTTTTGTATTCGCGACAAAATTCTTGATTTTCCTGATCCAAAACTACATTTTTGTATTCGCCACGCAGTTCTTGATTTGCTTGATCTAAAACTAGATTTTTGTATTCGCGACCAAATTCTTGATTTTCTTGATCCAAAACTAGATTTTTGTATTCACGACCAAATTCTTGATTTTCTTGATCCAAAACTAGATTTTTGTATTCGGGACCAAATTCTTGATTTTCTTGATCCAAAACTAGATTTTTGTATTCGCGACCAAATTCTTCATTTTCTTGATCCAAAACTAGATTTTTGTATTCGCCACGCAGTACTTGACTTTCTTGATCCAAAACTAGATTTTTGTATTCGCCACGCAGTTCTTGAATTTCTTGATCCAAAACTAGATTTTTGTATTCGCGACCAAATTCTTGATTTGCTTGATCCAAAACTAGATTTTTGTATTCGCCACGCCAGTACTTGACTTTCTTGATCCAAAACTACATTTTTGTATTCGCGACAAAATTCTTGATTTTCTTGATCCAAAACTACATTTTTGTATTCGCCACGCAGTTTTTCATTTGCTTGATCGAAAACTAGATTTTTGTATTCGCGACCAAATTCTTGATTTTCTTGATCCAAAACTAGATTTTTGTATTCGCGACCAAATTCTTGATTTTCTTGATCCAAAACTACATTTTTTTATTCGCGACCAAATTCTTGATTTTCTTGATCCAAAACTAGATTTTTGTATTCGCCACGCAGTTCTTGAATTTCTTGATCCAAAACTAGATTTTTGTATTCGCGACCAAATTCTTGATTTTCTTGATCCAAAACTAGATTTTTGTATTCGCGACCAAATTCTTGATTTTCTTGATCCAAAACTAGATTTTTGTATTCGGGACCAAATTCTTGATTTTCTTGATCCAAAACTAGATTTTTGTATTCGCGACCAAATTCTTGATTTCCTTGATCCAAAACTAGATTTTTGTATTCGCGACAAAATTCTTGATTTTCCTGATCCAAAACTACATTTTTGTATTCGCCACGCAGTTCTTGATTTGCTTAATCTAAAACTAGATTTTTGTATTCGCGACCAAATTCTTGATTTTCTTGATCCAAAACTAGATTTTTGTATTCACGACCAAATTCTTGATTTTCTTGATCCAAAACTAGATTTTTGTATTCGCGACCAAATTCTTGATTTCCTTGATCCAAAACTAGATTTTGGTATTCGCGACCAAATTCTTGTTTTTCTTGATCCAAAACTAGATTTTTGTATTCGCGACCAAATTCTTCATTTTCTTGATCCAAAACTAGATTTTTGTATTCGCGACCAAATTTTTAATTTTCTTGATCCAAAACTAGATTTTTGTATTCGCCACGCAGTTCTTGAATTTCTTGATCCAAAACTAGATTTTTGTATTCGCGACCAAATTCTTGATTTTCTTGATCCAAAACTAGATTTTTGTATTCGCGACCAAATTCTTGATTTGCTTGATCCAAAACTAGATTTTTGTATTCGCCACGCCAGTACTTGACTTTCTTGATCCAAAACTACATTTTTGTATTCGCGACAAAATTCTTGATTTTCTTGATCCAAAACTACATTTTTGTATTCGCCACGCAGTTTTTCATTTGCTTGATCGAAAACTAGATTTTTGTATTCGCGACCAAATTCTTGATTTTCTTGATCCAAAACTACATTTTTGTATTCGCCACGCAGTTCTTGAATTTCTTGATCCAAAACTAGATTTTTGTATTCGCCACGCAGTTCTTGATTTTCTTGATCCAAAACTAGATTTTTGTATTCGCCACCAAATTCTTCATTTTCTTGATCCAAAACTAGATTTTTGTATTCGCCACGCAGTTCTTGAATTTCTTGATCCAAAACTAGATTTTTGTATTCGCCACGCAGTTCTTGATTTTCTTGATCCAAAACTAGTTTTTTGTTTTCGCGACCAAATTTTTCATTTTCTTGATCCAAAACTAGATTTTTGTATTCGCCACGCCAGTACTTGACTTTCTTGATCCAAAACTACATTTTTGTATTCGCGACAAAATTCTTGATTTTCTTGATCCAAAACTACATTTTTGTATTCGCCACGCAGTTTTTCATTTGCTTGATCGAAAACTAGATTTTTGTATTCGCGACCAAATTCTTGATTTTCTTGATCCAAAACTAGATTTTTTTATTCGCCACGCAGTTCTTGATTTTCTTGATCCAAAACTAGATTTTTGTATTCGCGACCAAATTCTTGATTTTCTTGATCCAAAACTAGATTTTTGTATTCGCGACCAAATTCTTGATTTTCTTGATCCAAAACTAGATTTTTGTATTCGCGACCAAATTCTTGATTTCCTTGATACAAAACTAGATTTTGGTATTCGCGACCAAATTCTTGATTTTCTTGATCCAAAACTAGATTTTGGTATTCGCGACCAAATTCTTGATTTTCTTGATCCAAAACTAGATTTTTGTATTCGCGACCAAATTCTTCATTTTCTTGATCCAAAACTAGATTTTTGTATTCGCCACGCAGTTCTTGAATTTCTTGATCCAAAACTAGATTTTTGTATTCGCCACGCAGTTCTTGAATTTCTTGATCCAAAACTAGATTTTTGTATTCGCGACCAAATTCTTGATTTTCTTGATCCAAAACTAGATTTTTGTATTCGCGACCAAATTCTTGATTTTCTTGATCCAAAACTAGATTTTTGTATTCGGGACCAAATTCTTGATTTTCTTGATCCAAAACTAGATTTTGGTATTCGCGACCAAATTCTTGACTTTCTTAATCCAAAACTAGATTTTTGTATTCGCGACCAAATTCTTGATTTTCTTGATCCAAAACTAGATTTTTGTATTCGCCACGCAGTTCTTGATTTTCTTGATCCAAAACTAGATTTTTTTATTCGCGACCAAATTCTTCATTTTCTTGATCCAAAACTAGATTTTTGTATTCGCCACGCAGTACTTGACTTTCTTGATCCAAAACTAGATTTTTGTATTCGCCACGCAGTTCTTGATTTGCTTGATCCAAAACTAGATTTTTGTATTCGCGACCAAATTCTTCATTTTCTTGATCCAAAACTAGATTTTTGTATTCGCGACCAAATTCTTCATTTTCTTGATCCAAAACTAGATTTTTGTATTCGCCACGCAGTTCTTGACTTTCTTGATCCAAAACTAGATTTTTGTATTCGCGACCAAATTCTTGATTTTCTTGATCCAAAACTAGATTTTTGTATTCGCGACCAAATTCTTGATTTTCTTGATCCAAAACTAGATTTTTGTATTCGCCACGCAGTTCTTGAATTTCTTGATCCAAAACTACATTTTTGTATTCGCGACCAAATTCTTGATTTTCTTGATCCAAAACTAGATTTTTGTATTCGCGACCAAATTCTTGATTTTCTTGATCCAAAACTAGATTTTTGTATTCGGGACCAAATTCTTGATTTTCTTGATCCAAAACAAGATTTTTGTATTCGCGACCAAATTCTTGATTTCCTTGATCCAAAACTAGATTTTTGTATTCGCGACAAAATTCTTGATTTTCCTGATCCAAAACTACATTTTTGTATTCGCCACGCAGTTCTTGATTTGCTTAATCTAAAACTAGATTTTTGTATTCGCGACCAAATTCTTGATTTTCTTGATCCAAAACTAGATTTTTGTATTCACGACCAAATTCTTGATTTGCTTGATCCAAAACTAGATTTTTGTATTCGCGACCAAATTCTTGATTTCCTTGATACAAAACTAGATTTTGGTATTCGCGACCAAATTCTTGATTTTCTTGATCCAAAACTAGATTTTGGTATTCGCGACCAAATTCTTGATTTTCTTGATCCAAAACTAGATTTTTGTATTCGCGACCAAATTCTTCATTTTCTTGATCCAAAACTAGATTTTTGTATTCGCGACCAAATTTTTGATTTTCTTGATCCAAAACTAGATTTTTGTATTCGCCACGCAGTTCTTGAATTTCTTGATCCAAAACTAGATTTTTGTATTCGCCACGCAGTTCTTGAATTTCTTGATCCAAAACTAGATTTTTGTATTCGCGACCAAATTCTTGATTTTCTTGATCCAAAACTAGATTTTTGTATTCGCGACCAAATTCTTGATTTTCTTGATCCAAAACTAGATTTTTGTATTCGCCACGCAGTTCTTGATTTTCTTGATCCAAAACTAGATTATTGTATTCGCGACCAAATTCTTGATTTTCTTGATCCAAAACTACATTTTTGTATTCGCCACGCAGTTCTTGAATTTCTTGATCCAAAACTAGATTTTTGTATTCGCCACGCAGTTCTTGATTTTCTTGATCCAAAACTAGATTTTTGTATTCGCCACCAAATTCTTCATTTTCTTGATCCAAAACTAGATTTTTGTATTCGCCACGCAGTTCTTGAATTTCTTGATCCAAAACTAGATTTTTGTATTCGCCACGCAGTTCTTGATTTTCTTGATCCAAAACTAGTTTTTTGTTTTCGCGACCAAATTTTTCATTTTCTTGATCCAAAACTAGATTTTTGTATTCGCCACGCCAGTACTTGACTTTCTTGATCCAAAACTACATTTTTGTATTCGCGACAAAATTCTTGATTTTCTTGATCCAAAACTACATTTTTGTATTCGCCACGCAGTTTTTCATTTGCTTGATCGAAAACTAGATTTTTGTATTCGCGACCAAATTCTTCATTTTCTTGATCCAAAACTAGATTTTTGTATTCGCCACGCAGTTCTTGAATTTCTTGATCCAAAACTAGATTTTTGTATTCGCCACGCAGTTCTTGAATTTCTTGATCCAAAACTAGATTTTTGTATTCGCGACCAAATTCTTGATTTTCTTGATCCAAAACTAGATTTTTGTATTCGCGACCAAATTCTTGATTTTCTTGATCCAAAACTAGATTTTTGTATTCGGGACCAAATTCTTGATTTTCTTGATCCAAAACTAGATTTTGGTATTCGCGACCAAATTCTTGACTTTCTTAATCCAAAACTAGATTTTTGTATTCGCGACCAAATTCTTGATTTTCTTGATCCAAAACTAGATTTTTGTATTCGCCACGCAGTTCTTGATTTTCTTGATCCAAAACTAGATTTTTTTATTCGCGACCAAATTCTTCATTTTCTTGATCCAAAACTAGATTTTTGTATTCGCCACGCAGTACTTGACTTTCTTGATCCAAAACTAGATTTTTGTATTCGCCACGCAGTTCTTGATTTGCTTGATCCAAAACTAGATTTTTGTATTCGCGACCAAATTCTTCATTTTCTTGATCCAAAACTAGATTTTTGTATTCGCGACCAAATTCTTCATTTTCTTGATCCAAAACTAGATTTTTGTATTCGCCACGCAGTTCTTGACTTTCTTGATCCAAAACTAGATTTTTGTATTCGCGACCAAATTCTTGATTTTCTTGATCCAAAACTAGATTTTTGTATTCGCGACCAAATTCTTGATTTTCTTGATCCAAAACTAGATTTTTGTATTCGCCACGCAGTTCTTGAATTTCTTGATCCAAAACTACATTTTTGTATTCGCGACCAAATTCTTGATTTTCTTGATCCAAAACTAGATTTTTGTATTCGCGACCAAATTCTTGATTTTCTTGATCCAAAACTAGATTTTTGTATTCGGGACCAAATTCTTGATTTTCTTGATCCAAAACAAGATTTTTGTATTCGCGACCAAATTCTTGATTTCCTTGATCCAAAACTAGATTTTTGTATTCGCGACAAAATTCTTGATTTTCCTGATCCAAAACTACATTTTTGTATTCGCCACGCAGTTCTTGATTTGCTTAATCTAAAACTAGATTTTTGTATTCGCGACCAAATTCTTGATTTTCTTGATCCAAAACTAGATTTTTGTATTCACGACCAAATTCTTGATTTGCTTGATCCAAAACTAGATTTTTGTATTCGCGACCAAATTCTTGATTTCCTTGATACAAAACTAGATTTTGGTATTCGCGACCAAATTCTTGATTTTCTTGATCCAAAACTAGATTTTGGTATTCGCGACCAAATTCTTGATTTTCTTGATCCAAAACTAGATTTTTGTATTCGCGACCAAATTCTTCATTTTCTTGATCCAAAACTAGATTTTTGTATTCGCGACCAAATTTTTGATTTTCTTGATCCAAAACTAGATTTTTGTATTCGCCACGCAGTTCTTGAATTTCTTGATCCAAAACTAGATTTTTGTATTCGCCACGCAGTTCTTGAATTTCTTGATCCAAAACTAGATTTTTGTATTCGCGACCAAATTCTTGATTTTCTTGATCCAAAACTAGATTTTTGTATTCGCGACCAAATTCTTGATTTTCTTGATCCAAAACTAGATTTTTGTATTCGCCACGCAGTTCTTGATTTTCTTGATCCAAAACTAGATTATTGTATTCGCGACCAAATTCTTGATTTTCTTGATCCAAAACTACATTTTTGTATTCGCCACGCAGTTCTTGAATTTCTTGATCCAAAACTAGATTTTTGTATTCGCCACGCAGTTCTTGATTTTCTTGATCCAAAACTAGATTTTTGTATTCGCCACCAAATTCTTCATTTTCTTGATCCAAAACTAGATTTTTGTATTCGCCACGCAGTTCTTGAATTTCTTGATCCAAAACTAGATTTTTGTATTCGCCACGCAGTTCTTGATTTTCTTGATCCAAAACTAGTTTTTTGTTTTCGCGACCAAATTTTTCATTTTCTTGATCCAAAACTAGATTTTTGTATTCGCCACGCCAGTACTTGACTTTCTTGATCCAAAACTACATTTTTGTATTCGCGACAAAATTCTTGATTTTCTTGATCCAAAACTACATTTTTGTATTCGCCACGCAGTTTTTCATTTGCTTGATCGAAAACTAGATTTTTGTATTCGCGACCAAATTCTTGATTTTCTTGATCCAAAACTAGATTTTTTTATTCGCCACGCAGTTCTTGATTTTCTTGATCCAAAACTAGATTTTTGTATTCGCGACCAAATTCTTCATTTTCTTGATCCAAAACTAGATTTTTGTATTCGCCACGCAGTTCTTGACTTTCTTGATCCAAAACTAGATTTTTGTATTCGCGACCAAATTCTTGATTTTCTTGATCCAAAACTAGATTTTTGTATTCGCGACCAAATTCTTGATTTTCTTGATCCAAAACTAGATTTTTGTATTCGCGACCAAATTCTTGATTTCCTTGATACAAAACTAGATTTTGGTATTCGCGACCAAATTCTTGATTTTCTTGATCCAAAACTAGATTTTGGTATTCGCGACCAAATTCTTGATTTTCTTGATCCAAAACTAGATTTTTGTATTCGCGACCAAATTCTTCATTTTCTTGATCCAAAACTAGATTTTTGTATTCGCCACGCAGTTCTTGAATTTCTTGATCCAAAACTAGATTTTTGTATTCGCCACGCAGTTCTTGAATTTCTTGATCCAAAACTAGATTTTTGTATTCGCGACCAAATTCTTGATTTTCTTGATCCAAAACTAGATTTTTGTATTCGCGACCAAATTCTTGATTTTCTTGATCCAAAACTAGATTTTTGTATTCGGGACCAAATTCTTGATTTTCTTGATCCAAAACTAGATTTTGGTATTCGCGACCAAATTCTTGACTTTCTTAATCCAAAACTAGATTTTTGTATTCGCGACCAAATTCTTGATTTTCTTGATCCAAAACTAGATTTTTGTATTCGCCACGCAGTTCTTGATTTTCTTGATCCAAAACTAGATTTTTTTATTCGCGACCAAATTCTTCATTTTCTTGATCCAAAACTAGATTTTTGTATTCGCCACGCAGTACTTGACTTTCTTGATCCAAAACTAGATTTTTGTATTCGCCACGCAGTTCTTGATTTGCTTGATCCAAAACTAGATTTTTGTATTCGCGACCAAATTCTTCATTTTCTTGATCCAAAACTAGATTTTTGTATTCGCGACCAAATTCTTCATTTTCTTGATCCAAAACTAGATTTTTGTATTCGCCACGCAGTTCTTGACTTTCTTGATCCAAAACTAGATTTTTGTATTCGCGACCAAATTCTTGATTTTCTTGATCCAAAACTAGATTTTTGTATTCGCGACCAAATTCTTGATTTTCTTGATCCAAAACTAGATTTTTGTATTCGCCACGCAGTTCTTGAATTTCTTGATCCAAAACTACATTTTTGTATTCGCGACCAAATTCTTGATTTTCTTGATCCAAAACTAAATTTTTGTATTCGCGACCAAATTCTTGATTTTCTTGATCCAAAACTAGATTTTTGTATTCGGGACCAAATTCTTGATTTTCTTGATCCAAAACAAGATTTTTGTATTCGCGACCAAATTCTTGATTTCCTTGATCCAAAACTAGATTTTTGTATTCGCGACAAAATTCTTGATTTTCCTGATCCAAAACTACATTTTTGTATTCGCCACGCAGTTCTTGATTTGCTTAATCTAAAACTAGATTTTTGTATTCGCGACCAAATTCTTGATTTTCTTGATCCAAAACTAGATTTTTGTATTCACGACCAAATTCTTGATTTGCTTGATCCAAAACTAGATTTTTGTATTCGCGACCAAATTCTTGATTTCCTTGATACAAAACTAGATTTTGGTATTCGCGACCAAATTCTTGATTTTCTTGATCCAAAACTAGATTTTGGTATTCGCGACCAAATTCTTGATTTTCTTGATCCAAAACTAGATTTTTGTATTCGCGACCAAATTCTTCATTTTCTTGATCCAAAACTAGATTTTTGTATTCGCGACCAAATTTTTGATTTTCTTGATCCAAAACTAGATTTTTGTATTCGCCACGCAGTTGTTGAATTTCTTGATCCAAAACTAGATTTTTGTATTCGCCACGCAGTTCTTGAATTTCTTGATCCAAAACTAGATTTTTGTATTCGCGACCAAATTCTTGATTTTCTTGATCCAAAACTAGATTTTTGTATTCGCGACCAAATTCTTGATTTTCTTGATCCAAAACTAGATTTTTGTATTCGCCACGCAGTTCTTGATTTTCTTGATCCAAAACTAGATTATTGTATTCGCGACCAAATTCTTGATTTTCTTGATCCAAAACTACATTTTTGTATTCGCCACGCAGTTCTTGAATTTCTTGATCCAAAACTAGATTTTTGTATTCGCCACGCAGTTCTTGATTTTCTTGATCCAAAACTAGATTTTTGTATTCGCGACCAAATTCTTCATTTTCTTGATCCAAAACTAGATTTTTGTATTCGCCACGCAGTTCTTGAATTTCTTGATCCAAAACTAGATTTTTGTATTCGCCACGCAGTTCTTGATTTTCTTGATCCAAAACTAGTTTTTTGTTTTCGCGACCAAATTTTTCATTTTCTTGATCCAAAACTAGATTTTTGTATTCGCCACGCCAGTACTTGACTTTCTTGATCCAAAACTACATTTTTGTATTCGCGACAAAATTCTTGATTTTCTTGATCCAAAACTACATTTTTGTATTCGCCACGCAGTTTTTCATTTGCTTGATCGAAAACTAGATTTTTGTATTCGCGACCAAATTCTTGATTTTCTTGATCCAAAACTAGATTTTTTTATTCGCCACGCAGTTCTTGATTTTCTTGATCCAAAACTAGATTTTTGTATTCGCGACCAAATTCTTCATTTTCTTGATCCAAAACTAGATTTTTGTATTCGCCACGCAGTTCTTGACTTTCTTGATCCAAAACTAGATTTTTGTATTCGCGACCAAATTCTTGATTTTCTTGATCCAAAACTAGATTTTTGTATTCGCGACCAAATTCTTGATTTTCTTGATCCAAAACTAGATTTTTGTATTCGCGACCAAATTCTTGATTTCCTTGATACAAAACTAGATTTTGGTATTCGCGACCAAATTCTTGATTTTCTTGATCCAAAACTAGATTTTGGTATTCGCGACCAAATTCTTGATTTTCTTGATCCAAAACTAGATTTTTGTATTCGCGACCAAATTCTTCATTTTCTTGATCCAAAACTAGATTTTTGTATTCGCCACGCAGTTCTTGAATTTCTTGATCCAAAACTAGATTTTTGTATTCGCCACGCAGTTCTTGAATTTCTTGATCCAAAACTAGATTTTTGTATTCGCGACCAAATTCTTGATTTTCTTGATCCAAAACTAGATTTTTGTATTCGCGACCAAATTCTTGATTTTCTTGATCCAAAACTAGATTTTTGTATTCGGGACCAAATTCTTGATTTTCTTGATCCAAAACTAGATTTTGGTATTCGCGACCAAATTCTTGACTTTCTTAATCCAAAACTAGATTTTTGTATTCGCGACCAAATTCTTGATTTTCTTGATCCAAAACTAGATTTTTGTATTCGCCACGCAGTTCTTGATTTTCTTGATCCAAAACTAGATTTTTTTATTCGCGACCAAATTCTTCATTTTCTTGATCCAAAACTAGATTTTTGTATTCGCCACGCAGTACTTGACTTTCTTGATCCAAAACTAGATTTTTGTATTCGCCACGCAGTTCTTGATTTGCTTGATCCAAAACTAGATTTTTGTATTCGCGACCAAATTCTTCATTTTCTTGATCCAAAACTAGATTTTTGTATTCGCGACCAAATTCTTGATTTTCTTGAACCAAAACTAGATTTTTGTATTCGCGACCAAATTCTTCATTTTCTTGATCCAAAACTAGATTTTTGTATTCGCGACCAAATTCTTCATTTTCTTGATCCAAAACTAGTTTTTTGTTTTCGTGACCAAATTCTTGATTTTCTTGATCCAAAACTAGATTTTTGTATTCGCGACCAAATTCTTCATTTTCTTGATCCAAAGCTAGATTTTTGTATTCGCCACGCAGTACTTGACTTTCTTGATCCAAAACTAGATTTTTGTATTCGCCACGCAGTTCTTGAATTTCTTGATCCAAAACTAGATTTTTGTATTCGCGACCAAATTCTTGATTTGCTTGATCCAAAACTAGATTTTTTTATTCGCCACGCCAGTACTTGACTTTCTTGATCCAAAACTACATTTTTGTATTCGCGACAAAATTCTTGATTTTCTTGATCCAAAACTACATTTTTGTATTCGCCACGCAGTTTTTCATTTGCTTGATCGAAAACTAGATTTTTGTATTCGCGACCAAATTCTTGATTTTCTTGATCCAAAACTAGATTTTTGTATTCGCCACGCAGTTCTTGATTTTCTTGATCCAAAACTAGATTTTTGTATTCGCGACCAAATTCTTCATTTTCTTGATCCAAAACTAGATTTTTGTATTCGCCACGCAGTTCTTGACTTTCTTGATCCAAAACTAGATTTTTGTATTCGCGACCAAATTCTTGATTTTCTTGATCCAAAACTAGATTTTTGTATTCGCCACGCAGTTCTTGAATTTCTTGATCCAAAACTAGATTTTTGTATTCGCGACCAAATTCTTGATTTTCTTGATCCAAAACTAGATTTTTGTATTCGCGACCAAATTCTTGATTTTCTTGATCCAAAACTAGATTTTTGTATTCGGGACCAAATTCTTGATTTTCTTGATCCAAAACTAGATTTTTGTATTCGCGACCAAATTCTTGATTTCCTTGATCCAAAACTAGATTTTTGTATTCGCGACAAAATTCTTGATTTTCCTGATCCAAAACTACATTTTTGTATTCGCCACGCAGTTCTTGATTTGCTTAATCTAAAACTAGATTTTTGTATTCGCGACCAAATTCTTGATTTTCTTGATCCAAAACTAGATTTTTGTATTCCCGACCAAATTCTTGATTTTCTTGATCCAAAACTAGATTTTTGTATTCGCGACCAAATTCTTCATTTTCTTGATCCAAAACTAGATTTTTGTATTCGCCACGCAGTTCTTGAATTTCTTGATCCAAAACTAGATTTTTGTATTCGCCACGCAGTTCTTGAATTTCTTGATCCAAAACTAGATTTTTGTATTCGCGACCAAATTCTTGATTTTCTTGATCCAAAACTAGATTTTTGTATTCGCGACCAAATTCTTGATTTTCTTGATCCAAAACTAGATTTTTGTATTCGGGACCAAATTCTTGATTTTCTTGATCCAAAACTAGATTTTGGTATTCGCGACCAAATTCTTGACTTTCTTAATCCAAAACTAGATTTTTGTATTCGCGACCAAATTCTTGATTTTCTTGATCCAAAACTAGATTTTTGTATTCGCCACGCAGTTCTTGATTTTCTTGATCCAAAACTAGATTTTTTTATTCGCGACCAAATTCTTCATTTTCTTGATCCAAAACTAGATTTTTGTATTCGCCACGCAGTACTTGACTTTCTTGATCCAAAACTAGATTTTTGTATTCGCCACGCAGTTCTTGATTTGCTTGATCCAAAACTAGATTTTTGTATTCGCGACCAAATTCTTCATTTTCTTGATCCAAAACTAGATTTTTGTATTCGCGACCAAATTCTTGATTTTCTTGAACCAAAACTAGATTTTTGTATTCGCGACCAAATTCTTCATTTTCTTGATCCAAAACTAGATTTTTGTATTCGCGACCAAATTCTTCATTTTCTTGATCCAAAACTAGTTTTTTGTTTTCGTGACCAAATTCTTGATTTTCTTGATCCAAAACTAGATTTTTGTATTCGCGACCAAATTCTTCATTTTCTTGATCCAAAGCTAGATTTTTGTATTCGCCACGCAGTACTTGACTTTCTTGATCCAAAACTAGATTTTTGTATTCGCCACGCAGTTCTTGAATTTCTTGATCCAAAACTAGATTTTTGTATTCGCGACCAAATTCTTGATTTGCTTGATCCAAAACTAGATTTTTTTATTCGCCACGCCAGTACTTGACTTTCTTGATCCAAAACTACATTTTTGTATTCGCGACAAAATTCTTGATTTTCTTGATCCAAAACTACATTTTTGTATTCGCCACGCAGTTTTTCATTTGCTTGATCGAAAACTAGATTTTTGTATTCGCGACCAAATTCTTGATTTTCTTGATCCAAAACTAGATTTTTGTATTCGCCACGCAGTTCTTGATTTTCTTGATCCAAAACTAGATTTTTGTATTCGCGACCAAATTCTTCATTTTCTTGATCCAAAACTAGATTTTTGTATTCGCCACGCAGTTCTTGACTTTCTTGATCCAAAACTAGATTTTTGTATTCGCGACCAAATTCTTGATTTTCTTGATCCAAAACTAGATTTTTGTATTCGCCACGCAGTTCTTGAATTTCTTGATCCAAAACTAGATTTTTGTATTCGCGACCAAATTCTTGATTTTCTTGATCCAAAACTAGATTTTTGTATTCGCGACCAAATTCTTGATTTTCTTGATCCAAAACTAGATTTTTGTATTCGGGACCAAATTCTTGATTTTCTTGATCCAAAACTAGATTTTTGTATTCGCGACCAAATTCTTGATTTCCTTGATCCAAAACTAGATTTTTGTATTCGCGACAAAATTCTTGATTTTCCTGATCCAAAACTACATTTTTGTATTCGCCACGCAGTTCTTGATTTGCTTAATCTAAAACTAGATTTTTGTATTCGCGACCAAATTCTTGATTTTCTTGATCCAAAACTAGATTTTTGTATTCCCGACCAAATTCTTGATTTTCTTGATCCAAAACTAGATTTTTGTATTCGCCACGCAGTACTTGACTTTCTTGATCCAAAACTAGATTTTTGTATTCGCCACGCAGTTCTTGAATTTCTTGATCCAAAACTAGATTTTTGTATTCGCGACCAAATTCTTGATTTGCTTGATCCAAAACTAGATTTTTGTATTCGCCACGCAGTTCTTGATTTGCTTGATCGAAAACTAGATTTTTGTATTCGCGACCAAATTCTTGATTTTCTTGATCCAAAACTAGATTTTTGTATTCGCGACCAAATTCTTGATTTTCTTGATCCAAAACTAGATTTTTGTATTCGCCACGCAGTTCTTGATTTTCTTGATCCAAAACTAGATTTTTGTATTCGCGACCAAATTCTTCATTTTCTTGATCCAAAACTAGATTTTTGTATTCGCCACGCAGTTCTTGACTTTCTTGATCCAAAACTACATTTTTGTATTCGCCACGCAGTTCTTGATTTGCTTGATCTAAAACTAGATTTTTGTATTCGCGACCAAATTCTTGATTTTCTTGATCCAAAACTAGATTTTTGTATTCGCGACCAAATTCTTGATTTTCTTGATCCAAAACTACATTTTTGTATTCGCCACGCAGTTCTTGATTTGCTTGATCTAAAACTAGATTTTTGTATTCGCGACCAACTTCTTGATTTTTTTGATCCAAAACTAGATTTTTGTATTCGCGACCAAATTCTTGATTTTCTTGATCCAAAACTAGATTTTTGTATTCGCGACCAAATTCTTGATTTTCTTGATCCAAAACTAGATTTTTGTATTCGCGACCAAATTCTTCATTTTCTTGATCCAAAACTACATTTTTGTATTCGCCACGCAGTACTTGACTTTCTTGATCCAAAACTAGATTTTTGTATTCGCCACGCAGTTCTTGAATTATTTGATCCAAAACTAGATTTTTGTATTCGCGACCAAATTCTTGATTTGCTTGATCCAAAACTAGATTTTTGTATTCGCCACGCAGTTCTTGATTTGCTTGATCGAAAACTAGATTTTTGTATTCGCGACCAAATTCTTGATTTTCTTGATCCAAAACTAGATTTTTGTATTCGCGACCAAATTCTTGACTTCCTTGATCCAAAACTAGATTTTGGTATTCGCGACCAATTTCTTGATTTTCTTGATCCAAAACTAGATTTTTGTATTCGCGACCAAATTCTTCATTTTCTTGATCCAAAACTAGTTTTTTGTTTTCGCGACCAAATGCTTGATTTCTTTGATCCAAAACTAGATTTTTGTATTCGCCACGCAGTTCTTGATTTTCTTGATCCAAAACTAGATTTTTGTATTCGCGACCAAATTCTTGATTTTCTTGATCCAAAACTACATTTTTGTATTCGCCACGCAGTTCTTGATTTTCTTGATCCAAAACTAGATTTTTGTATTCGCGACCAAATTCTTGATTTTCTTGATCCAAAACTAGATTTTTGTATTCGCCACGCAGTTCTTGAATTTCTTGATCCAAAACTAGATTTTTGTATTCGCCACGCAGTTCTTGATTTTCTTGATCCAAAACTAGTTTTTTGTTTTCGCGACCAAATTTTTCATTTTCTTGATCCAAAACTAGATTTTTGTATTCGCCACGCCAGTACTTGACTTTCTTGATCCAAAACTACATTTTTGTATTCGCGACCAAATTCTTGATTTTCTTGATCCAAAACTACATTTTTGTATTCGCCCCGCAGTTCTTGATTTTCTTGATCCAAAACTAGATTTTTGTATTCGCGACCAAATTCTTCATTTTCTTGATGCAAAACTAGATTTTTGTATTCGCCACGCAGTTCTTGACTTTCTTGATCCAAAACTAGATTTTTGTATTCGCGACCAAATTGTTGATTTTCTTGATCCAAAACTAGATTTTTGTATTCGCGACCAAATTCTTGATTTTCTTGATCCAAAACTAGATTTTTGTATTCGCGACCAAATTCTTGATTTTCTTGATCCAAAACTAGATTTTTGTATTCGCGACCAAATTCTTGATTTTCTTGATCCAAAACTAGATTTTTGTATTCGCGACCAAATTCTTCATTTTCTTGATCCAAAACTACATTTTTGTATTCGCCACGCAGTACTTGACTTTCTTGATCCAAAACTAGATTTTTGTATTCGCCACGCAGTTCTTGAATTATTTGATCCAAAACTAGATTTTTGTATTCGCGACCAAATTCTTGATTTGCTTGATCCAAAACTAGATTTTTGTATTCGCCACGCAGTTCTTGATTTGCTTGATCGAAAACTAGATTTTTGTATTCGCGACCAAATTCTTGATTTTCTTGATCCAAAACTAGATTTTTGTATTCGCGACCAAATTCTTGACTTCCTTGATCCAAAACTAGATTTTGGTATTCGCGACCAATTTCTTGATTTTCTTGATCCAAAACTAGATTTTTGTATTCGCGACCAAATTCTTCATTTTCTTGATCCAAAACTAGTTTTTTGTTTTCGCGACCAAATGCTTGATTTCTTTGATCCAAAACTAGATTTTTGTATTCGCCACGCAGTTCTTGATTTTCTTGATCCAAAACTAGATTTTTGTATTCGCGACCAAATTCTTGATTTTCTTGATCCAAAACTACATTTTTGTATTCGCCACGCAGTTCTTGATTTTCTTGATCCAAAACTAGATTTTTGTATTCGCGACCAAATTCTTGATTTTCTTGATCCAAAACTAGATTTTTGTATTCGCCACGCAGTTCTTGAATTTCTTGATCCAAAACTAGATTTTTGTATTCGCCACGCAGTTCTTGATTTTCTTGATCCAAAACTAGTTTTTTGTTTTCGCGACCAAATTTTTCATTTTCTTGATCCAAAACTAGATTTTTGTATTCGCCACGCCAGTACTTGACTTTCTTGATCCAAAACTACATTTTTGTATTCGCGACCAAATTCTTGATTTTCTTGATCCAAAACTACATTTTTGTATTCGCCCCGCAGTTCTTGATTTTCTTGATCCAAAACTAGATTTTTGTATTCGCGACCAAATTCTTCATTTTCTTGATGCAAAACTAGATTTTTGTATTCGCCACGCAGTTCTTGACTTTCTTGATCCAAAACTAGATTTTTGTATTCGCGACCAAATTCTTGATTTTCTTGATCCAAAACTAGATTTTTGTATTCGCGACCAAATTCTTGATTTTCTTGATCCAAAACTAGATTTTTGTATTCGCGACCAAATTCTTGATTTTCTTGATCCAAAACTAGATTTTTGTATTCGCCACGCAGTTCTTGAATTTCTTGATCCAAAACTAGATTTTTGTATTCGCGACCAAATTCTTGATTTTCTTGATCCAAAACTAGATTTTTGTATTCGCGACCAAATTCTTGATTTTCTTGATCCAAAACTAGATTTTTGTATTCGGGACCAAATTCTTGATTTTCTTGATCCAAAACTAGATTTTGGTATTCGCGACCAAATTCTTGACTTTCTTGATCCAAAACTAGATTTTTGTATTCGCGACCAAATTCTTGATTTTCTTGATCCAAAACTAGATTTTTGTATTCGCCACGCAGTTCTTGATTTTCTTGATCCAAAACTAGATTTTTTTATTCGCGACCAAATTCTTCATTTTCTTGATCCAAAACTAGATTTTTGTATTCGTGACCAAATTCTTGATTTTTTCTTGATCCAAAACTAGATTTTTGTATTCGCGACCAAATTCTTCATTTTCTTGATCCAAAACTAGATTTTTGTATTCGCCACGCAGTACTTGACTTTCTTGATCCAAAACTAGATTTTTGTATTCGCCACGCAGTTCTTGAATTTCTTGATCCAAAACTAGATTTTTGTATTCGCGACCAAATTCTTGATTTGCTTGATCCAAAACTAGATTTTTGTATTCGCCACGCAGTTCTTGATTTGCTTGATCGAAAACTAGATTTTTGTATTCGCGACCAAATTCTTGATTTTCTTGATCCAAAACTAGATTTTTGTATTCGCGACCAAATTCTTGATTTTCTTGATCCAAAACTAGATTTTTGTATTCGCCACGCAGTTCTTGATTTTCTTGATCCAAAACTAGATTTTTGTATTCGCGACCAAATTCTTCATTTTCTTGATCCAAAACTAGATTTTTGTATTCGCCACGCAGTTCTTGACTTTCTTGATCCAAAATTACATTTTTGTATTCGCGACCAAATTCTTGATTTTCTTGATCCAAAACTAGATTTTTGTATTCGCGACAAAATTCTTGATTTTCTTGATCCAAAACTAGATTTTTGTATTCGCGACAAAATTCTTGATTTTCTTGATCCAAAACTACATTTTTGTATTCGCCACGCAGTTCTTGATTTGCTTGATCTAAAACTAGATTTTTGTATTCGCGACCAAATTCTTGATTTTTTTGATCCAAAACTAGATTTTTGTATTCGCGACCAAATTCTTGATTTTCTTGATCCAAAACTAGATTTTTGTATTCGCGACCAAATTCTTGATTTTCTTGATCCAAAACTACATTTTTGTATTCGCCACGCAGTTCTTGATTTTCTTGATCCAAAACTAGATTTTTGTATTCGCGACCAAATTCTTGATTTTCTTGATCCAAAACTAGATTTTTGTATTCGCCACGCAGTTCTTGAATTTCTTGATCCAAAACTAGATTTTTGTATTCGCCACGCAGTTCTTGATTTTCTTGATCCAAAACTAGTTTTTTGTTTTCGCGACCAAATTTTTCATTTTCTTGATCCAAAACTAGATTTTTGTATTCGCCACGCCAGTACTTGACTTTCTTGATCCAAAACTACATTTTTGTATTCGCGACCAAATTCTTGATTTTCTTGATCCAAAACTACATTTTTGTATTCGCCCCGCAGTTCTTGATTTTCTTGATCCAAAACTAGATTTTTGTATTCGCGACCAAATTCTTCATTTTCTTGATGCAAAACTAGATTTTTGTATTCGCCACGCAGTTCTTGACTTTCTTGATCCAAAACTAGATTTTTGTATTCGCGACCAAATTCTTGATTTTCTTGATCCAAAACTAGATTTTTGTATTCGCGACCAAATTCTTGATTTTCTTGATCCAAAACTAGATTTTTGTATTCGCGACCAAATTCTTGATTTTCTTGTTACAAAACTAGATTTTTGTATTCGCCACGCAGTTCTTGAATTTCTTGATCCAAAACTAGATTTTTGTATTCGCGACCAAATTCTTGATTTTCTTGATCCAAAACTAGATTTTTGTATTCGCGACCAAATTCTTGATTTTCTTGATCCAAAACTAGATTTTTGTATTCGGGACCAAATTCTTGATTTTCTTGATCCAAAACTAGATTTTGGTATTCGCGACCAAATTCTTGACTTTCTTGATCCAAAACTAGATTTTTGTATTCGCGACCAAATTCTTGATTTTCTTGATCCAAAACTAGATTTTTGTATTCGCCACGCAGTTCTTGATTTTCTTGATCCAAAACTAGATTTTTTTATTCGCGACCAAATTCTTCATTTTCTTGATCCAAAACTAGATTTTTGTATTCGTGACCAAATTCTTGATTTTTTCTTGATCCAAAACTAGATTTTTGTATTCGCGACCAAATTCTTCATTTTCTTGATCCAAAACTAGATTTTTGTATTCGCCACGCAGTACTTGACTTTCTTGATCCAAAACTAGATTTTTGTATTCGCCACGCAGTTCTTGAATTTCTTGATCCAAAACTAGATTTTTGTATTCGCGACCAAATTCTTGATTTGCTTGATCCAAAACTAGATTTTTGTATTCGCCACGCAGTTCTTGATTTGCTTGATCGAAAACTAGATTTTTGTATTCGCGACCAAATTCTTGATTTTCTTGATCCAAAACTAGATTTTTGTATTCGCGACCAAATTCTTGATTTTCTTGATCCAAAACTAGATTTTTGTATTCGCCACGCAGTTCTTGATTTTCTTGATCCAAAACTAGATTTTTGTATTCGCGACCAAATTCTTGATTTGCTTGATCCAAAACTAGATTTTTGTATTCGCCACGCAGTTCTTGATTTGCTTGATCGAAAACTAGATTTTTGTATTCGCGACCAAATTCTTGATTTTCTTGATCCAAAACTAGATTTTTGTATTCGCGACCAAATTCTTGATTTTCTTGATCCAAAACTAGATTTTTGTATTCGCCACGCAGTTCTTGATTTTCTTGATCCAAAACTAGATTTTTGTATTCGCGACCAAATTCTTCATTTTCTTGATCCAAAACTAGATTTTTGTATTCGCCACGCAGTTCTTGACTTTCTTGATCCAAAACTACATTTTTGTATTCGCGACCAAATTCTTGATTTTCTTGATCCAAAACTAGATTTTTTTATTCACGACCAAATTCTTGATTTTCTTGATCCAAAACTAGATTTTTGTATTCGCCACGCAGTTCTTGATTTTCTTGATCCAAAACTAGATTTTTTTATTCGCGACCAAATTCTTCATTTTCTTGATCCAAAACTAGATTTTTGTATTCGCCACGCAGTTCTTGACTTTCTTGATCCAAAACTAGATTTTTGTATTCGCCACGCAGTTCTTGACTTTCTTGATCCAAAACTAGATTTTTGTATTCGCGACCAAATTCTTGATTTTTTTGATCCAAAACTAGATTTTTGTATTCGCGACCAAATTCTTGATTTTCTTGATCCAAAACTAGATTTTTGTATTCGCGACCAAATTCTTCATTTTCTTGATCCAAAACTAGATTTTTGTATTCGCGACCAAATTCTTCATTTTCTTGATCCAAAACTAGATTTTTGTATTCGCGACCAAATTCTTCATTTTCTTGATCCAAAACTAGATTTTTGTATTCGCCACGCAGTACTTGACTTTCTTGATCCAAAACTAGATTTTTGTATTCGCCACGCAGTTCTTGAATTTCTTGATCCAAAACTAGATTTTTGTATTCGCCACGCAGTTCTTGACTTTCTTGATCCAAAACTAGATTTTTGTATTCGCCACGCAGTTCTTGACTTTCTTGATCCAAAACTAGATTTTTGTATTCGCGACCAAATTCTTGATTTGCTTGATCCAAAACTAGATTTTTGTATTCGCGACCAAATTCTTGATTTCCTTGATCCAAAACTAGATTTTGGTATTCGCGACCAAATTCTTGATTTTCTTGATCCAAAACTAGATTTTTGTATTCGCGACCAAATTCTTCATTTTCTTGATCCAAAACTAGTTTTTTGTTTTCGCGACCAAATGCTTGATTTCTTTGATCCAAAACTAGATTTTTGTATTCGCCACGCAGTTCTTGATTTTCTTGATCCAAAACTAGATTTTTGTATTCGCGACCAAATTCTTGATTTTCTTGATCCAAAACTACATTTTTGCATTCGCCACGCAGTTCTTGATTTTCTTGATCCAAAACTAGATTTTTGTATTCGCCACGCAGTTCTTGATTTTCTTGATCCAAAACTAGATTTTTGTATTCGCGACCAAATTCTTGATTTTCTTGATCCAAAACTAGATTTTTGTATTCGCCACGCAGTTCTTGAATTTCTTGATCCAAAACTAGATTTTTGTATTCGCCACGCAGTTCTTGATTTTCTTGATCCAAAACTAGTTTTTTGTTTTCGCGACCAAATTTTTCATTTTCTTGATCCAAAACTAGATTTTTGTATTCGCCACGCCAGTACTTGACTTTCTTGATCCAAAACTACATTTTTGTATTCGCGACAAAATTCTTGATTTTCTTGATCCAAAACTACATTTTTGTATTCGCCGCGCAGTTTTTCATTTGCTTGATCGAAAACTAGATTTTTGTATTCGCGACCAAATTCTTGATTTTCTTGATCCAAAACTAGATTTTTGTATTCGCCACGCAGTTCTTGATTTTCTTGATCCAAAACTAGATTTTTGTATTCGCGACCAAATTCTTCATTTTCTTGATCCAAAACTAGATTTTTGTATTCGCCACGCAGTTCTTGACTTTCTTGATCCAAAACTAGATTTTTGTATTCGCGACCAAATTCTTGATTTTCTTGATCCAAAACTAGATTTTTGTATTCGCGACCAAATTCTTGATTTTCTTGATCCAAAACTAGATTTTTGTATTCGCCACGCAGTTCTTGAATTTCTTGATCCAAAACTACATTTTTGTATTCGCGACCAAATTCTTGATTTTCTTGATCCAAAACTAGATTTTTGTATTCGCGACCAAATTCTTGATTTTCTTGATCCAAAACTAGATTTTTGTATTCGGGACCAAATTCTTGATTTTCTTGATCCAAAACTAGATTTTTGTATTCGCCACGCAGTTCTTGATTTTCTTGATCCAAAACTAGATTTTTGTATTCGCGACCAAATTCTTCATTTTCTTGATCCAAAACTAGATTTTTGTATTCGCCACGCAGTTCTTGACTTTCTTGATCCAAAACTACATTTTTGTATTCGCCACGCAGTTCTTGATTTTCTTGATCCAAAACTAGTTTTTTGTTTTCGCGACCAAATTTTTCATTTTCTTGATCCAAAACTAGATTTTTGTATTCGCCACGCCAGTACTTGACTTTCTTGATCCAAAACTACATTTTTGTATTCGCGACAAAATTCTTGATTTTCTTGATCCAAAACTACATTTTTGTATTCGCCACGCAGTTTTTCATTTGCTTGATCGAAAACTAGATTTTTGTATTCGCGACCAAATTCTTGATTTTCTTGATCCAAAACTAGATTTTTTTATTCGCCACGCAGTTCTTGATTTTCTTGATCCAAAACTAGATTTTTGTATTCGCGACCAAATTCTTCATTTTCTTGATCCAAAACTAGATTTTTGTATTCGCGACCAAATTCTTGATTTTCTTGATCCAAAACTAGATTTTTGTATTCGCGACCAAATTCTTGATTTCCTTGATACAAAACTAGATTTTGGTATTCGCGACCAAATTCTTGATTTTCTTGATCCAAAACTAGATTTTGGTATTCGCGACCAAATTCTTGATTTTCTTGATCCAAAACTAGATTTTTGTATTCGCGACCAAATTCTTCATTTGCTTGATCGAAAACTAGATTTTTGTATTCGCGACCAAATTCTTGATTTTCTTGATCCAAAACTAGATTTTTTTATTCGCCACGCAGTTCTTGATTTTCTTGATCCAAAACTAGATTTTTGTATTCGCGACCAAATTCTTCATTTTCTTGATCCAAAACTAGATTTTTGTATTCGCCACGCAGTTCTTGACTTTCTTGATCCAAAACTAGATTTTTGTATTCGCGACCAAATTCTTGATTTTCTTGATCCAAAACTAGATTTTTGTATTCGCGACCAAATTCTTGATTTTCTTGATCCAAAACTAGATTTTTGTATTCGCGACCAAATTCTTGATTTCCTTGATACAAAACTAGATTTTGGTATTCGCGACCAAATTCTTGATTTTCTTGATCCAAAACTAGATTTTGGTATTCGCGACCAAATTCTTGATTTTCTTGATCCAAAACTAGATTTTTGTATTCGCGACCAAATTCTTCATTTTCTTGATCCAAAACTAGATTTTTGTATTCGCGACCAAATTTTTGATTTTCTTGATCCAAAACTAGATTTTTGTATTCGCCACGCAGTTCTTGAATTTCTTGATCCAAAACTAGATTTTTGTATTCGCCACGCAGTTCTTGAATTTCTTGATCCAAAACTAGATTTTTGTATTCGCCACGCAGTTCATGATTTCCTTGATCCAAAACTAGATTTTTGTATTCGCGACCAAATTCTTGATTTTCTTGATCCAAAACTAGATTTTTGTATTCGCGACCAAATTCTTGATTTTCTTGATCCAAAACTAGATTTTTGTATTCGCGACCAAATTCTTGATTTTCTTGATCCAAAACTAGATTTTTGTATTCGGGACCAAATTCTTGATTTTCTTGATCCAAAACTAGATTTTGGTATTCGCGACCAAATTCTTGACTTTCTTAATCCAAAACTAGATTTTTGTATTCGCGACCAAATTCTTGATTTTCTTGATCCAAAACTAGATTTTTGTATTCGCCACGCAGTTCTTGATTTTCTTGATCCAAAACTAGATTTTTTTATTCGCGACCAAATTCTTCATTTTCTTGATCCAAAACTAGATTTTTGTATTCGCCACGCAGTACTTGACTTTCTTGATCCAAAACTAGATTTTTGTATTCGCCACGCAGTTCTTGATTTGCTTGATCCAAAACTAGATTTTTGTATTCGCGACCAAATTTTTCATTTTCTTGATCCAAAACTAGATTTTTGTATTCGCGACCAAATTCTTGATTTTCTTGAACCAAAACTAGATTTTTGTATTCGCGACCAAATTCTTCATTTTCTTGATCCAAAACTAGATTTTTGTATTCGCGACCAAATTCTTCATTTTCTTGATCCAAAACTAGTTTTTTGTTTTCGTGACCAAATTCTTGATTTTCTTGATCCAAAACTAGATTTTTGTATTCGCGACCAAATTCTTCATTTTCTTGATCCAAAGCTAGATTTTTGTATTCGCCACGCAGTACTTGACTTTCTTGATCCAAAACTACATTTTTGTATTCGCCACGCAGTTCTTGAATTTCTTGATCCAAAACTAGATTTTTGTATTCGCGACCAAATTCTTGATTTGCTTGATCCAAAACTAGATTTTTTTATTCGCCACGCCAGTACTTGACTTTCTTGATCCAAAACTACATTTTTGTATTCGCGACAAAATTCTTGATTTTCTTGATCCAAAACTACATTTTTGTATTCGCCACGCAGTTTTTCATTTGCTTGATCGAAAACTAGATTTTTGTATTCGCGACCAAATTCTTGATTTTCTTGATCCAAAACTAGATTTTTGTATTCGCCACGCAGTTCTTGATTTTCTTGATCCAAAACTAGATTTTTGTATTCGCGACCAAATTCTTCATTTTCTTGATCCAAAACTAGATTTTTGTATTCGCCACGCAGTTCTTGACTTTCTTGATCCAAAACTAGATTTTTGTATTCGCGACCAAATTCTTGATTTTCTTGATCCAAAACTAGATTTTTGTATTCGCGACCAAATTCTTGATTTTCTTGATCCAAAACTAGATTTTTGTATTCGCCACGCAGTTCTTGAATTTCTTGATCCAAAACTAGATTTTTGTATTCGCGACCAAATTCTTGATTTTCTTGATCCAAAACTAGATTTTTGTATTCGCGACCAAATTCTTGATTTTCTTGATCCAAAACTAGATTTTTGTATTCGGGACCAAATTCTTGATTTTCTTGATCCAAAACTAGATTTTTGTATTCGCGACCAAATTCTTGATTTCCTTGATCCAAAACTAGATTTTTGTATTCGCGACAAAATTCTTGATTTTCCTGATCCAAAACTACATTTTTGTATTCGCCACGCAGTTCTTGATTTGCTTGATCCAAAACTAGATTTTTGTATTCGCGACAAAATTCTTGATTTTCTTGATCCAAAACTAGATTTTTGTATTCGCGACCAAATTCTTGATTTTCTTGATCCAAAACTAGATTTTTGTATTCGCGACCAAATTCTTGATTTTCTTGATCCAAAACTAGATTTTTGTATTCGGGACCAAATTCTTGATTTTCTTGATCCAAAACTAGATTTTGGTATTCGCGACCAAATTCTTGATTTTCTTGATCCAAAACTAGATTTTTGTATTCGCGACCAAATTCTTGATTTTCTTGATCCAAAACTAGATTTTTGTATTCGCCACGCAGTTCTTGATTTTCTTGATCCAAAACTAGATTTTTGTATTCGCGACCAAATTCTTCATTTTCTTGATCCAAAACTAGATTTTTGTATTCGCCACGCAGTTCTTGATTTGCTTGATCCAAAACTAGATTTTTGTATTCGCGACCAAATTTTTCATTTTCTTGATCCAAAACTAGATTTTTGTATTCGCGACCAAATTCTTGATTTTCTTGAACCAAAACTAGATTTTTGTATTCGCGACCAAATTCTTCATTTTCTTGATCCAAAACTAGATTTTTGTATTCGCGACCAAATTCTTCATTTTCTTGATCCAAAACTAGTTTTTTGTTTTCGTGACCAAATTCTTGATTTTCTTGATCCAAAACTAGATTTTTGTATTCGCGACCAAATTCTTCATTTTCTTGATCCAAAGCTAGATTTTTGTATTCGCCACGCAGTACTTGACTTTCTTGATCCAAAACTAGATTTTTGTATTCGCCACGCAGTTCTTGAATTTCTTGATCCAAAACTAGATTTTTGTATTCGCGACCAAATTCTTGATTTGCTTGATCCAAAACTAGATTTTTTTATTCGCCACGCCAGTACTTGACTTTCTTGATCCAAAACTACATTTTTGTATTCGCGACAAAATTCTTGATTTTCTTGATCCAAAACTACATTTTTGTATTCGCCACGCAGTTTTTCATTTGCTTGATCGAAAACTAGATTTTTGTATTCGCGACCAAATTCTTGATTTTCTTGATCCAAAACTAGATTTTTGTATTCGCCACGCAGTTCTTGATTTTCTTGATCCAAAACTAGATTTTTGTATTCGCGACCAAATTCTTCATTTTCTTGATCCAAAACTAGATTTTTGTATTCGCCACGCAGTTCTTGACTTTCTTGATCCAAAACTAGATTTTTGTATTCGCGACCAAATTCTTGATTTTCTTGATCCAAAACTAGATTTTTGTATTCGCGACCAAATTCTTGATTTTCTTGATCCAAAACTAGATTTTTGTATTCGCCACGCAGTTCTTGAATTTCTTGATCCAAAACTAGATTTTTGTATTCGCGACCAAATTCTTGATTTTCTTGATCCAAAACTAGATTTTTGTATTCGCGACCAAATTCTTGATTTTCTTGATCCAAAACTAGATTTTTGTATTCGCGACCAAATTCTTGATTTCCTTGATCCAAAACTAGATTTTTGTATTCGCGACAAAATTCTTGATTTTCCTGATCCAAAACTACATTTTTGTATTCGCCACGCAGTTCTTGATTTGCTTAATCTAAAACTAGATTTTTGTATTCGCGACCAAATTCTTGATTTTCTTGATCCAAAACTAGATTTTTGTATTCCCGACCAAATTCTTGATTTTCTTGATCCAAAACTAGATTTTTGTATTCGCCACGCAGTACTTGACTTTCTTGATCCAAAACTAGATTTTTGTATTCGCCACGCAGTTCTTGAATTTCTTGATCCAAAACTAGATTTTTGTATTCGCGACCAAATTCTTGATTTGCTTGATCCAAAACTAGATTTTTGTATTCGCCACGCAGTTCTTGATTTGCTTGATCGAAAACTAGATTTTTGTATTCGCGACCAAATTCTTGATTTTCTTGATCCAAAACTAGATTTTTGTATTCGCGACCAAATTCTTGATTTTCTTGATCCAAAACTAGATTTTTGTATTCGCCACGCAGTTCTTGATTTTCTTGATCCAAAACTAGATTTTTGTATTCGCGACCAAATTCTTCATTTTCTTGATCCAAAACTAGATTTTTGTATTCGCCACGCAGTTCTTGACTTTCTTGATCCAAAACTACATTTTTGTATTCGCCACGCAGTTCTTGATTTGCTTGATCTAAAACTAGATTTTTGTATTCGCGACCAAATTCTTGATTTTCTTGATCCAAAACTAGATTTTTGTATTCGCGACCAAATTCTTGATTTTCTTGATCCAAAACTAGATTTTTGTATTCGCGACCAAATTCTTCATTTTCTTGATCCAAAACTACATTTTTGTATTCGCCACGCAGTACTTGACTTTCTTGATCCAAAACTAGATTTTTGTATTCGCCACGCAGTTCTTGAATTATTTGATCCAAAACTAGATTTTTGTATTCGCGACCAAATTCTTGATTTGCTTGATCCAAAACTAGATTTTTGTATTCGCCACGCAGTTCTTGATTTGCTTGATCGAAAACTAGATTTTTGTATTCGCGACCAAATTCTTGATTTTCTTGATCCAAAACTAGATTTTTGTATTCGCGACCAAATTCTTGATTTCCTTGATCCAAAACTAGATTTTGGTATTCGCGACCAATTTCTTGATTTTCTTGATCCAAAACTAGATTTTTGTATTCGCGACCAAATTCTTCATTTTCTTGATCCAAAACTAGTTTTTTGTTTTCGCGACCAAATGCTTGATTTCTTTGATCCAAAACTAGATTTTTGTATTCGCCACGCAGTTCTTGATTTTCTTGATCCAAAACTAGATTTTTGTATTCGCGACCAAATTCTTGATTTTCTTGATCCAAAACTACATTTTTGTATTCGCCACGCAGTTCTTGATTTTCTTGATCCAAAACTAGATTTTTGTATTCGCGACCAAATTCTTGATTTTCTTGATCCAAAACTAGATTTTTGTATTCGCCACGCAGTTCTTGAATTTCTTGATCCAAAACTAGATTTTTGTATTCGCCACGCAGTTCTTGATTTTCTTGATCCAAAACTAGTTTTTTGTTTTCGCGACCAAATTTTTCATTTTCTTGATCCAAAACTAGATTTTTGTATTCGCCACGCCAGTACTTGACTTTCTTGATCCAAAACTACATTTTTGTATTCGCGACCAAATTCTTGATTTTCTTGATCCAAAACTACATTTTTGTATTCGCCCCGCAGTTCTTGATTTTCTTGATCCAAAACTAGATTTTTGTATTCGCGACCAAATTCTTCATTTTCTTGATGCAAAACTAGATTTTTGTATTCGCCACGCAGTTCTTGACTTTCTTGATCCAAAACTAGATTTTTGTATTCGCGACCAAATTCTTGATTTTCTTGATCCAAAACTAGATTTTTGTATTCGCGACCAAATTCTTGATTTTCTTGATCCAAAACTAGATTTTTGTATTCGCGACCAAATTCTTGATTTTCTTGATCCAAAACTAGATTTTTGTATTCGCGACCAAATTCTTGATTTTCTTGATCCAAAACTAGATTTTTGTATTCGCCACGCAGTTCTTGAATTTCTTGATCCAAAACTAGATTTTTGTATTCGCGACCAAATTCTTGATTTTCTTGATCCAAAACTAGATTTTTGTATTCGCGACCAAATTCTTGATTTTCTTGATCCAAAACTAGATTTTTGTATTCGGGACCAAATTCTTGATTTTCTTGATCCAAAACTAGATTTTGGTATTCGCGACCAAATTCTTGACTTTCTTGATCCAAAACTAGATTTTTGTATTCGCGACCAAATTCTTGATTTTCTTGATCCAAAACTAGATTTTTGTATTCGCCACGCAGTTCTTGATTTTCTTGATCCAAAACTAGATTTTTTTATTCGCGACCAAATTCTTCATTTTCTTGATCCAAAACTAGATTTTTGTATTCGTGACCAAATTCTTGATTTTTTCTTGATCCAAAACTAGATTTTTGTATTCGCGACCAAATTCTTCATTTTCTTGATCCAAAACTAGATTTTTGTATTCGCCACGCAGTACTTGACTTTCTTGATCCAAAACTAGATTTTTGTATTCGCCACGCAGTTCTTGAATTTCTTGATCCAAAACTAGATTTTTGTATTCGCGACCAAATTCTTGATTTGCTTGATCCAAAACTAGATTTTTGTATTCGCCACGCAGTTCTTGATTTGCTTGATCGAAAACTAGATTTTTGTATTCGCGACCAAATTCTTGATTTTCTTGATCCAAAACTAGATTTTTGTATTCGCGACCAAATTCTTGATTTTCTTGATCCAAAACTAGATTTTTGTATTCGCGACCAAATTCTTGATTTTCTTGATCCAAAACTAGATTTTTGTATTCGCCACGCAGTTCTTGATTTTCTTGATCCAAAACTAGATTTTTGTATTCGCGACCAAATTCTTCATTTTCTTGATCCAAAACTAGATTTTTGTATTCGCCACGCAGTTCTTGACTTTCTTGATCCAAAACTACATTTTTGTATTCGCGACCAAATTCTTGATTTTCTTGATCCAAAACTAGATTTTTGTATTCGCGACAAAATTCTTGATTTTCTTGATCCAAAACTAGATTTTTGTATTCGCGACAAAATTCTTGATTTTCTTGATCCAAAACTACATTTTTGTATTCGCCACGCAGTTCTTGATTTGCTTGATCCAAAACTAGATTTTTGTATTCGCGACCAAATTCTTCATTTTCTTGATCCAAAACTAGATTTTTGTATTCGCGACCAAATTCTTCATTTTCTTGATCCAAAACTAGATTTTTGTATTCGCGACCAAATTCTTCATTTTCTTGATCCAAAACTAGATTTTTGTATTCGCCACGCAGTACTTGACTTTCTTGATCCAAAACTAGATTTTTGTATTCGCCACGCAGTTCTTGAATTTCTTGATCCAAAACTAGATTTTTGTATTCGCCACGCAGTTCTTGACTTTCTTGATCCAAAACTAGATTTTTGTATTCGCCACGCAGTTCTTGACTTTCTTGATCCAAAACTAGATTTTTGTATTCGCGACCAAATTCTTGATTTGCTTGATCCAAAACTAGATTTTTGTATTCGCGACCAAATTCTTGATTTCCTTGATCCAAAACTAGATTTTGGTATTCGCGACCAAATTCTTGATTTTCTTGATCCAAAACTAGATTTTTGTATTCGCGACCAAATTCTTCATTTTCTTGATCCAAAACTAGTTTTTTGTTTTCGCGACCAAATGCTTGATTTCTTTGATCCAAAACTAGATTTTTGTATTCGCCACGCAGTTCTTGATTTTCTTGATCCAAAACTAGATTTTTGTATTCGCGACCAAATTCTTGATTTTCTTGATCCAAAACTACATTTTTGTATTCGCCACGCAGTTCTTGATTTTCTTGATCCAAAACTAGATTTTTGTATTCGCCACGCAGTTCTTGATTTTCTTGATCCAAAACTAGATTTTTGTATTCGCGACCAAATTCTTGATTTTCTTGATCCAAAACTAGATTTTTGTATTCGCCACGCAGTTCTTGAATTTCTTGATCCAAAACTAGATTTTTGTATTCGCCACGCAGTTCTTGATTTTCTTGATCCAAAACTAGTTTTTTGTTTTCGCGACCAAATTTTTCATTTTCTTGATCCAAAACTAGATTTTTGTATTCGCCACGCCAGTACTTGACTTTCTTGATCCAAAACTACATTTTTGTATTCGCGACAAAATTCTTGATTTTCTTGATCCAAAACTACATTTTTGTATTCGCCGCGCAGTTTTTCATTTGCTTGATCGAAAACTAGATTTTTGTATTCGCGACCAAATTCTTGATTTTCTTGATCCAAAACTAGATTTTTGTATTCGCGACCAAATTCTTGATTTTCTTGATCCAAAACTAGATTTTTGTATTCGCGACCAAATTCTTGATTTTCTTGATCCAAAACTAGATTTTTGTATTCGTGACCAAATTCTTGATTTTCTTGAACCAAAACTAGATTTTTGTATTCGCGACCAAATTCTTCATTTTCTTGATCCAAAACTAGATTTTTGTATTCGCCACGCAGTACTTGACTTTCTTGATCCAAAACTAGATTTTTGTATTCGCCACGCAGTTCTTGAATTTCTTGATCCAAAACTAGATTTTTGTATTCGCGACCAAATTCTTGATTTGCTTGATCCAAAACTAGATTTTTGTATTCGCCACGCAGTTCTTGATTTGCTTGATCGAAAACTAGATTTTTGTATTCGCGACCAAATTCTTGATTTTCTTGATCCAAAACTAGATTTTTGTATTCGCGACCAAATTCTTGATTTTCTTGATCCAAAACAAGATTTTTGTATTCGCCACGCAGTTCTTGATTTTCTTGATCCAAAACTAGATTTTTGTATTCGTGACCAAATTCTTCATTTTCTTGATCCAAAACTAGATTTTTGTATTCGCCACGCAGTTCTTGAATTTCTTGATCCAAAACTAGATTTTTGTATTCGCGACCAAATTCTTGATTTTCTTGATCCAAAACTAGATTTTTGTATTCGCGACCAAATTCTTGATTTTCTTGATCCAAAACTAGATTTTTGTATTCGGGACCAAATTCTTGATTTTCTTGATCCAAAACTAGATTTTGGTATTCGCGACCAAATTCTTGACTTTCTTGATCCAAAACTAGATTTTTGTATTCGCGACCAAATTCTTGATTTTCTTGATCCAAAACTAGATTTTTCTATTCGCCACGCAGTTCTTGATTTTCTTGATCCAAAACTAGATTTTTTTATTCGCGACCAAATTCTTCATTTTCTTGATCCAAAACTAGATTTTTGTATTCGTGACCAAATTCTTGATTTTTTCTTGATCCAAAACTAGATTTTTGTATTCGCGACCAAATTCTTCATTTTCTTGATCCAAAACTAGATTTTTGTATTCGCCACGCCGTACTTGACTTTCTTGATCCAAAACTAGATTTTTGTATTCGCCACGCAGTTCTTGAATTTCTTGATCCAAAACTAGATTTTTGTATTCGCGACCAAATTCTTGATTTGCTTGATCCAAAACTAGATTTTTGTATTCGCCACGCAGTTCTTGATTTGCTTGATCGAAAACTAGATTTTTGTATTCGCGACCAAATTCTTGATTTTCTTGATCCAAAACTAGATTTTTGTATTCGCGACCAAATTCTTGATTTTCTTGATCCAAAACTAGATTTTTGTATTCGCCACGCAGTTCTTGATTTTCTTGATCCAAAACTAGATTTTTGTATTCGCGACCAAATTCTTCATTTTCTTGATCCAAAACTAGATTTTTGTATTCGCCACGCAGTTCTTGACTTTCTTGATCCAAAACTACATTTTTGTATTCGCGACCAAATTCTTGATTTTCTTGATCCAAAACTAGATTTTTGTATTCGCGACAAAATTCTTGATTTTCTTGATCCAAAACTACATTTTTGTATTCGCCACGCAGTTCTTGATTTGCTTGATCTAAAACTAGATTTTTGTATTCGCGACCAAATTCTTGATTTTCTTGATCCAAAACTAGATTTTTGTATTCGCGACCAAATTCTTCATTTTCTTGATCCAAAACTAGATTTTTGTATTCGCGACCAAATTCTTCATTTTCTTGATCCAAAACTAGATTTTTGTATTCGCCACGCAGTACTTGACTTTCTTGATCCAAAACTAGATTTTTGTATTCGCCACGCAGTTCTTGAATTTCTTGATCCAAAACTAGATTTTTGTATTCGCCACGCAGTTCTTGACTTTCTTGATCCAAAACTAGATTTTTGTATTCGCCACGCAGTTCTTGACTTTCTTGATCCAAAACTAGATTTTTGTATTCGCGACCAAATTCTTGATTTTCTTGATCCAAAACTAGATTTTTGTATTCGCGACCAAATTCTTGATTTCCTTGATCCAAAACTAGATTTTGGTATTCGCGACCAAATTCTTGATTTTCTTGATCCAAAACTAGATTTTTGTATTCGCGACCAAATTCTTCATTTTCTTGATCCAAAACTAGTTTTTTGTTTTCGCGACCAAATGCTTGATTTCTTTGATCCAAAACTAGATTTTTGTATTCGCCACGCAGTTCTTGATTTTCTTGATCCAAAACTAGATTTTTGTATTCGCGACCAAATTCTTGATTTTCTTGATCCAAAACTACATTTTTGTATTCGCCACGCAGTTCTTGATTTTCTTGATCCAAAACTAGATTTTTGTATTCGCCACGCAGTTCTTGATTTTCTTGATCCAAAACTAGATTTTTGTATTCGCGACCAAATTCTTGATTTTCTTGATCCAAAACTAGATTTTTGTATTCGCCACGCAGTTCTTGAATTTCTTGATCCAAAACTAGATTTTTGTATTCGCCACGCAGTTCTTGATTTTCTTGATCCAAAACTAGTTTTTTGTTTTCGCGACCAAATTTTTCATTTTCTTGATCCAAAACTAGATTTTTGTATTCGCCACGCCAGTACTTGATTTTCTTGATCCAAAACTACATTTTTGTATTCGCCGCGCAGTTTTTCATTTGCTTGATCGAAAACTAGATTTTTGTATTCGCGACCAAATTCTTGATTTTCTTGATCCAAAACTAGATTTTTGTATTCGCCACGCAGTTCTTGATTTTCTTGATCCAAAACTAGATTTTTGTATTCGCGACCAAATTCTTCATTTTCTTGATCCAAAACTAGATTTTTGTATTCGCCACGCAATTCTTGACTTTCTTGATCCAAAACTAGATTTTTGTATTCGCGACCAAATTCTTGATTTTCTTGATCCAAAACTAGATTTTTGTATTCGCGACCAAATTCTTGATTTTCTTGATCCAAAACTAGATTTTTGTATTCGCGACCAAATTCTTGATTTTCTTGATCCAAAACTAGATTTTTGTATTCGGGACCAAATTCATGATTTTCTTGAACCAAAACTAGATTTTTGTATTCGCGACCAAATTCTTCATTTTCTTGATCCAAAACTAGATTTTTGTATTCGCCACGCAGTACTTGACTTTCTTGATCCAAAACTAGATTTTTGTATTCGCCACGCAGTTCTTGAATTTCTTGATCCAAAACTAGATTTTTGTATTCGCGACCAAATTCTTGATTTGCTTGATCCAAAACTAGATTTTTGTATTCGCCACGCAGTTCTTGATTTGCTTGATCGAAAACTAGATTTTTGTATTCGCGACCAAATTCTTGATTTTCTTGATCCAAAACTAGATTTTTGTATTCGCGACCAAATTCTTGATTTTCTTGATCCAAAACAAGATTTTTGTATTCGCCACGCAATTCTTGATTTTCTTGATCCAAAACTAGATTTTTGTATTCGCCACGCAGTACTTGACTTTCTTGATCCAAAACTAGATTTTTGTATTCGCCACGCAGTTCTTGAATTTCTTGATCCAAAACTAGATTTTTGTATTCGCGACCAAATTCTTGATTTGCTTGATCCAAAACTAGATTTTTGTATTCGCCACGCAGTTCTTGATTTGCTTGATCGAAAACTAGATTTTTGTATTCGCGACCAAATTCTTGATTTTGCTTGATCCAAAACTAGATTTTTGTATTCGCGACCAAATTCTTGATTTCCTTGATCCAAAACTAGATTTTGGTATTCGCGACCAAATTCTTGATTTTCTTGATCCAAAACTAGATTTTTGTATTCGCGACCAAATTCTTCATTTTCTTGATCCAAAACTAGTTTTTTGTTTTCGCGACCAAATGCTTGATTTCTTTGATCCAAAACTAGATTTTTGTATTCGCCACGCAGTTCTTGATTTTCTTGATCCAAAACTAGATTTTTGTATTCGCGACCAAATTCTTGATTTTCTTGATCCAAAACTACATTTTTGTATTCGCCACGCAGTTCTTGATTTTCTTGATCCAAAACTAGATTTTTGTATTCGCCACGCAGTTCTCGATTTTCTTGATCCAAAACTAGATTTTTGTATTCGCCACGCAGTTCTTGAATTTCTTGATCCAAAACTAGATTTTTGTATTCGCCACGCAGTTCTTGATTTTCTTGATCCAAAACTAGTTTTTTGTTTTCGCGACCAAATTTTTCATTTTCTTGATCCAAAACTAGATTTTTGTATTCGCCACGCCAGTACTTGACTTTCTTGATCCAAAACTACATTTTTGTATTCGCGACAAAATTCTTGATTTTCTTGATCCAAAACTACATTTTTGTATTCGCCGCGCAGTTTTTCATTTGCTTGATCGAAAACTAGATTTTTGTATTCGCGACCAAATTCTTGATTTTCTTGATCCAAAACTAGATTTTTGTATTCGCCACGCAGTTCTTGATTTTCTTGATCCAAAACTAGATTTTTTTATTCGCGACCAAATTCTTCATTTTCTTGATCCAAAACTAGATTTTTGTATTCGCCACGCAGTTCTTGACTTTCTTGATCCAAAACTAGATTTTTGTATTCGCCACGCAGTTCTTGACTTTCTTAATCCAAAACTAGATTTTTGTATTCGCGACCAAATTCTTGATTTTCTTGATCCAAAACTAGATTTTTGTATTCGCGACCAAATTCTTGATTTTCTTGATCCAAAACTAGATTTTTGTATTCGCGACCAAATTCTTGATTTTCTTGATCCAAAACTAGATTTTTGTATTCGGGACCAAATTCTTGATTTTCTTGATCCAAAACTAGATTTTTGTATTCGCCACGCAGTTCTTGATTTTCTTGATCCAAAACTAGATTTTTGTATTCGCCACGCCAGTACTTGACTTTCTTGATCCAAAACTACATTTTTTTATTCGCGACAAAATTCTTGATTTTCTTGATCCAAAACTACATTTTTGTATTCGCCGCGCAGTTTTTCATTTGCTTGATCGAAAACTAGATTTTTGTATTCACGACCAAATTCTTGATTTTCTTGATCCAAAACTAGATTTTTGTATTCGCCACGCAGTTCTTGATTTTCTTGATCCAAAACTAGATTTTTTTATTCGCGACCAAATTCTTCATTTTCTTGATCCAAAACTAGATTTTTGTATTCGCCACGCAGTTCTTGACTTTCTTGATCCAAAACTAGATTTTTGTATTCGCCACGCAGTTCTTGACTTTCTTGATCCAAAACTAGATTTTTGTATTCGCCACGCAGTTCTTGACTTTCTTGATCCAAAACTAGATTTTTGTATTCGCGACCAAATTCTTGATTTTCTTGATCCAAAACTAGATTTTTGTATTCGCGACCAAATTCTTGATTTTCTTGATCCAAAACTAGATTTTTGTATTCGCGACCAAATTCTTGATTTTCTTGATCCAAAACTAGATTTTTGTATTCGCGACAAAATTCTTGATTTTCTTGATCCAAAACTACATTTTTGTATTCGCCACGCAGTTCTTGATTTGCTTGATCTAAAACTAGATTTTTGTATTCGCGACCAAATTCTTGATTTTCTTGATCCAAAACTAGATTTTTGTATTCGCGACCAAATTCTTCATTTTCTTGATCCAAAACTAGTTTTTTGTTTTCGCGACCAAATGCTTGATTTCTTTGATCCAAAACTAGATTTTTGTATTCGCCACGCAGTTCTTGATTTTCTTGATCCAAAACTAGATTTTTGTATTCGCGACCAAATTCTTGATTTTCTTGATCCAAAACTACATTTTTGTATTCGCCACGCAGTTCTTGATTTTCTTGATCCAAAACTAGATTTTTGTATTCGCCACGCAGTTCTTGATTTTCTTGATCCAAAACTAGATTTTTGTATTCGCGACCAAATTCTTGATTTTCTTGATCCAAAACTAGATTTTTGTATTCGCCACGCAGTTCTTGAATTTCTTGATCCAAAACTAGATTTTTGTATTCGCCACGCAGTTCTTGATTTTCTTGATCCAAAACTAGTTTTTTGTTTTCGCGACCAAATTTTTCATTTTCTTGATCCAAAACTAGATTTTTGTATTCGCCACGCCAGTACTTGACTTTCTTGATCCAAAACTACATTTTTGTATTCGCGACAAAATTCTTGATTTTCTTGATCCAAAACTACATTTTTGTATTCGCCGCGCAGTTTTTCATTTGCTTGATCGAAAACTAGATTTTTGTATTCGCGACCAAATTCTTGATTTGCTTGATCCAAAACTAGATTTTTGTATTCGCCACGCAGTTCTTGATTTTCTTGATCCAAAACTAGATTTTTGTATTCGCGACCAAATTCTTGATTTTCTTGATCCAAAACTAGATTTTTGTATTCGCCACGCAGTTCTTGACTTTCTTGATCCAAAACTAGATTTTTGTATTCGCCACGCAATTCTTGATTTTCTTGATCCAAAACTAGATTTTTGTATTCGCGACCAAATTCTTGATTTTCTTGATCCAAAACTAGATTTTTGTATTCGCGACCAAATTCTTGATTTTCTTGATCCAAAACTAGATTTTTGTATTCGGGACCAAATTCTTGATTTTCTTGATCCAAAACTAGATTTTTGTATTCGCCACGCAGTTCTTGATTTTCTTGATCCAAAACTAGATTTTTGTATTCGCCACGCCAGTACTTGACTTTCTTGATCCAAAACTACATTTTTTTATTCGCGACAAAATTCTTGATTTTCTTGATCCAAAACTACATTTTTGTATTCGCCGCGCAGTTTTTCATTTGCTTGATCGAAAACTAGATTTTTTTATTCACGACCAAATTCTTGATTTTCTTGATCCAAAACTAGATTTTTGTATTCGCCACGCAGTTCTTGATTTTCTTGATCCAAAACTAGATTTTTTTATTCGCGACCAAATTCTTCATTTTCTTGATCCAAAACTAGATTTTTGTATTCGCCACGCAGTTCTTGACTTTCTTGATCCAAAACTAGATTTTTGTATTCGCCACGCAGTTCTTGACTTTCTTTATCCAAAACTAGATTTTTGTATTCGCGACCAAATTCTTGATTTTCTTGATCCAAAACTAGATTTTTGTATTCGCGACCAAATTCTTGATTTTCTTGATCCAAAACTAGATTTTTGTATTCGCGACCAAATTCTTGATTTTCTTGATCCAAAACTAGATTTTTGTATTCGCGACAAAATTCTTGATTTTCTTGATCCAAAACTACATTTTTGTATTCGCCACGCAGTTCTTGATTTGCTTGATCTAAAACTAGATTTTTGTATTCGCGACCAAATTCTTGATTTTCTTGATCCAAAACTAGATTTTTGTATTCGCGACCAAATTCTTCATTTTCTTGATCCAAAACTAGTTTTTTGTTTTCGCGACCAAATGCTTGATTTCTTTGATCCAAAACTAGATTTTTGTATTCGCCACGCAGTTCTTGATTTTCTTGATCCAAAACTAGATTTTTGTATTCGCGACCAAATTCTTGATTTTCTTGATCCAAAACTACATTTTTGTATTCGCCACGCAGTTCTTGATTTTCTTGATCCAAAACTAGATTTTTGTATTCGCCACGCAGTTCTTGATTTTCTTGATCCAAAACTAGATTTTTGTATTCGCGACCAAATTCTTGATTTTCTTGATCCAAAACTAGATTTTTGTATTCGCCACGCAGTTCTTGAATTTCTTGATCCAAAACTAGATTTTTGTATTCGCCACGCAGTTCTTGATTTTCTTGATCCAAAACTAGTTTTTTGTTTTCGCGACCAAATTTTTCATTTTCTTGATCCAAAACTAGATTTTTGTATTCGCCACGCCAGTACTTGACTTTCTTGATCCAAAACTACATTTTTGTATTCGCGACAAAATTCTTGATTTTCTTGATCCAAAACTACATTTTTGTATTCGCCGCGCAGTTTTTCATTTGCTTGATCGAAAACTAGATTTTTGTATTCGCGACCAAATTCTTGATTTGCTTGATCCAAAACTAGATTTTTGTATTCGCCACGCAGTTCTTGATTTTCTTGATCCAAAACTAGATTTTTGTATTCGCGACCAAATTCTTGATTTTCTTGATCCAAAACTAGATTTTTGTATTCGCCACGCAGTTCTTGACTTTCTTGATCCAAAACTAGATTTTTGTATTCGCCACGCAGTTCTTGACTTTCTTGATCCAAAACTAGATTTTTGTATTCGCGACCAAATTCTTGATTTTCTTGATCCAAAACTAGATTTTTGTATTCGCGACCAAATTCTTGATTTTCTTGATCCAAAACTAGATTTTTGTATTCGCGACCAAATTCTTGATTTTCTTGATCCAAAACTAGATTTTTGTATTCGCGACAAAATTCTTGATTTTCTTGATCCAAAACTACATTTTTGTATTCGCCACGCAGTTCTTGATTTGCTTGATCTAAAACTAGATTTTTGTATTCGCGACCAAATTCTTGATTTTCTTGATCCAAAACTAGTTTTTTGTTTTCGCGACCAAATGCTTGATTTCTTTGATCCAAAACTAGATTTTTGTATTCGCCACGCAGTTCTTGAATTTCTTGATCCAAAACTAGATTTTTGTATTCGCGACCAAATTCTTGATTTGCTTGATCCAAAACTAGATTTTTGTATTCGCCACGCAGTTCTTGATTTGCTTGATCGAAAACTAGATTTTTGTATTCGCGACCAAATTCTTGATTTTCTTGATCCAAAACTAGATTTTTGTATTCGCGACCAAATTCTTGATTTCCTTGATCCAAAACTAGATTTTGGTATTCGCGACCAAATTCTTGATTTTCTTGATCCAAAACTAGATTTTTGTATTCGCGACCAAATTCTTCATTTTCTTGATCCAAAACTAGTTTTTTGTTTTCGCGACCAAATGCTTGATTTCTTTGATCCAAAACTAGATTTTTGTATTCGCCACGCAGTTCTTGATTTTCTTGATCCAAAACTAGATTTTTGTATTCGCGACCAAATTCTTGATTTTCTTGATCCAAAACTACATTTTTGTATTCGCCACGCAGTTCTTGATTTTCTTGATCCAAAACTAGATTTTTGTATTCGCCACGCCAGTACTTGACTTTCTTGATCCAAAACTACATTTTTGTATTCGCGACAAAATTCTTGATTTTCTTGATCCAAAACTACATTTTTGTATTCGCCGCGCAGTTTTTCATTTGCTTGATCGAAAACTAGATTTTTGTATTCGCGACCAAATTCTTGATTTTCTTGATCCAAAACTAGATTTTTGTATTCGCCACGCAGTTCTTGATTTTCTTGATCCAAAACTAGATTTTTTTATTCGCGACCAAATTCTTCATTTTCTTGATCCAAAACTAGATTTTTGTATTCGCCACGCAGTTCTTGACTTTCTTGATCCAAAACTAGATTTTTGTATTCGCCACGCAGTTCTTGACTTTCTTGATCCAAAACTAGATTTTTGTATTCGCGACCAAATTCTTGATTTTCTTGATCCAAAACTAGATTTTTGTATTCGCCACGCAGTTCTTGATTTTCTTGATCCAAAACTAGATTTTTGTATTCGCCACGCCAGTACTTGATTTTCTTGATCCAAAACTACATTTTTGTATTCGCCACGCAGTTCTTGATTTTCTTGATCCAAAACTAGATTTTTGTATTCGCCACGCAGTTTTTGAATTTCTTGATCCAAAACTAGATTTTTGTATTCGCGACCAAATTCTTGATTTGCTTGATCCAAAACTAGATTTTTGTATTCGCCACGCAGTTCTTGATTTGCTTGATCGAAAACTAGATTTTTGTATTCGCGACCAAATTCTTGATTTTCTTGATCCAAAACTAGATTTTTGTATTCGCGACCAAATTCTTGATTTCCTTGATCCAAAACTAGATTTTGGTATTCGCGACCAAATTCTTGATTTTCTTGATCCAAAACTAGATTTTTGTATTCGCGACCAAATTCTTCATTTTCTTGATCAAAAACTAGTTTTTTGTTTTCGCGACCAAATGCTTGATTTCTTTGATCCAAAACTAGATTTTTGTATTCGCCACGCAGTTCTTGATTTTCTTGATCCAAAACTAGATTTTTTTATTCGCGACCAAATTCTTCATTTTCTTGATCCAAAACTAGATTTTTGTATTCGCCACGCAGTTCTTGACTTTCTTGATCCAAAACTAGATTTTTGTATTCGCCACGCAGTTCTTGACTTTCTTGATCCAAAACTAGATTTTTGTATTCGCGACCAAATTCTTGATTTTCTTGATCCAAAACTAGATTTTTGTATTCGCCACGCAGTTCTTGATTTTCTTGATCCAAAACTAGATTTTTGTATTCGCCACGCCAGTACTTGATTTTCTTGATCCAAAACTACATTTTTGTATTCGCCACGCAGTTCTTGATTTTCTTGATCCAAAACTAGATTTTTGTATTCGCCACGCAGTTCTTGAATTTCTTGATCCAAAACTAGATTTTTGTATTCGCGACCAAATTCTTGATTTGCTTGATCCAAAACTAGATTTTTGTATTCGCCACGCAGTTCTTGATTTGCTTGATCGAAAACTAGATTTTTGTATTCGCGACCAAATTCTTGATTTTCTTGATCCAAAACTAGATTTTTGTATTCGCGACCAAATTCTTGATTTCCTTGATCCAAAACTAGATTTTGGTATTCGCGACCAAATTCTTGATTTTCTTGATCCAAAACTAGATTTTTGTATTCACGACCAAATTCTTCATTTTCTTGATCAAAAACTAGTTTTTTGTTTTCGCGACCAAATGCTTGATTTCTTTGATCCAAAACTAGATTTTTGTATTCGCCACGCAGTTCTTGATTTTCTTGATCCAAAACTAGATTTTTGTATTCGCGACCAAGTTCTTGATTTTCTTGATCCAAAACTAGATTTTTGTATTCGCCACGCAGTTCTTGATTTTCTTGATCCAAAACTAGATTTTTGTATTCGCGACCAAATTCTTGATTTTCTTGATCCAAAACTAGATTTTTGTATTCGCCACGCAGTTCTTGAATTTCTTGATCCAAAACTAGATTTTTGTATTCGCCACGCAGTTCTTGATTTTCTTGATCCAAAACTAGTTTTTTGTTTTCGCGACCAAATTTTTCATTTTCTTGATCCAAAACTAGATTTTTGTATTCGCCACGCCAGTACTTGACTTTCTTGATCCAAAACTACATTTTTGTATTCGCGACAAAATTCTTGATTTTCTTGATCCAAAACTACATTTTTGTATTCGCCGCGCAGTTTTTCATTTGCTTGATCGAAAAATAGATTTTTGTATTCGCGACCAAATTCTTGATTTTCTTGATCCAAAACTAGATTTTTGTATTCGCCACGCAGTTCTTGATTTTCTTGATCCAAAACTAGATTTTTTTATTCGCGACCAAATTCTTCATTTTCTTGATCCAAAACTAGATTTTTGTATTCGCCACGCAGTTCTTGACTTTCTTGATCCAAAACTAGATTTTTGTATTCGCCACGCAGTTCTTGACTTTCTTGATCCAAAACTAGATTTTTGTATTCGCGACCAAATTCTTGATTTTCTTGATCCAAAACTAGATTTTTGTATTCGCGACCAAATTCTTGATTTTCTTGATCCAAAACTAGATTTTTGTATTCGCGACCAAATTCTTGATTTTCTTGATCCAAAACTAGATTTTTGTATTCGGGACCAAATTCTTGATTTTCTTGATCCAAAACTAGATTTTTGTATTCGCCACGCAGTTCTTGATTTTCTTGATCCAAAACTAGATTTTTGTATTCGCCACGCCAGTACTTGATTTTCTTGATCCAAAACTACATTTTTGTATTCGCCACGCAGTTCTTGATTTTCTTGATCCAAAACTAGATTTTTGTATTCGCCACGCAGTTCTTGATTTTCTTGATCCAAAACTAGATTTTTGTATTCGCGACCAAATTCTTGATTTTCTTGATCCAAAACTAGATTTTTGTATTCGCCACGCAGTTCTTGATTTTCTTGATCCAAAACTAGATTTTTGTATTCGCGACCAAATTCTTCAATTTCTTGATCCAAAACTAGATTTTTGTATTCGCCACGCAGTTCTTAACTTTCTTGATCCAAAACTAGATTTTTGTATTCGCCACGCAGTTCTTGACTTTCTTGATCCAATACTAGATTTTTGTATTCGCGACCAAATTCTTGATTTTCTTGATCCAAAACTAGATTTTTGTATTCGCGACCAAATTCTTGATTTTCTTGATCCAAAACTAGATTTTTGTATTCGCGACCAAATTTTTGATTTTCTTGATCCAAAACTAGATTTTTGTATTAGGGACCAAATTCTTGATTTTCTTGATCCAAAACTACATTTTTGTATTCGCGACCAAATTCTTCATTCTCTTGATCCAAAACTAGATTTTTGTATTCGCCACGCAGTACTTGACTTTCTTGATCCAAAACTAGATTTTTGTATTCGCCACGCAGTTCTTGAATTTCTTGATCCAAAACTAGATTTTTGTATTCGCGACCAAATTCTTGATTTGCTTGATCCAAAACTATATTTTTGTATTCGCCACGCAGTTCTTGATTTGCTTGATCGAAAACTAGATTTTTGTATTCGCGACCAAATTCTTGATTTTTTTGATCCAAAACTAGATTTTTGTATTCGCGACCAAATTCTTGATTTTCTTGATCCAAAACTAGATTTTTGTATTCGCCACGCAGTTCTTGATTTTCTTGATCCAAAACTAGATTTTTGTATTCGCGACCAAATTCTTCATTTTCTTGATCCAAAACTAGATTTTTGTATTCGCCACGCAGTTCTTGACTTTCTTGATCCAAAACTAGATTTTTGTATTCGCGACCAAATTCTTGATTTTCTTGATCCAAAACTAGATTTTTGTATTCGCGACCAAATTCTTGATTTTCTTGATCCAAAACTAGATTTTTGTATTCGCGACCAAATTCTTGATTTTCTTGATCCAAAACTAGATTTTTGTATTCGCGACCAAATTCTTCATTTTCTTGATCCAAAACTAGATTTTTGTATTCGCCACGCAGTACTTGACTTTCTTGATCCAAAACTAGATTTTTGTATTCGCCACGCAGTTCTTGAATTTCTTGATCCAAAACTAGATTTTTGTATTCGCGACCAAATTCTTGATTTTCTTGATCCAAAACTAGATTTTTGTATTCGCGACCAAATTCTTGATTTCCTAGATCCAAAACTAGATTTTTGTATTCGCGACAAAATTCTTGATTTTTCTTGATCCAAAACTACATTTTTGTATTCGCCACGCAGTTCTTGATTTGCTTGATCTAAAACTAGATTTTTGTATTCGCGACCAAATTCTTGATTTTCTTGATCCAAAACTAGATTTTTGTATTCGCCACGCAGTTCTTGATTTTCTTGATCCAAAACTAGATTTTTGTATTCGCCACGCAGTTCTTGATTTTCTTGATCCAAAACTAGATTTTTGTATTCGCCACGCAGTTCTTGACTTTCTTTATCCAAAACTAGATTTTTGTATTCGCGACCAAATCCTTGATTTTCTTGATCCAAAACTAGATTTTTGTATTCGCGACCAAATTCTTGATTTTCTTGATCCAAAACTAGATTTTTGTATTCGCGACCAAATTCTTCATTTTCTTGATCCAAAACTAGATTTTTGTATTCGCCACGCAGTACTTGACTTTCTTGATCCAAAACTAGATTTTTGTATTCGCCACGCAGTTCTTGACTTTCTTGATCCAAAACTAGATTTTTGTATTCGCGACCAAATTCTTGATTTTCTTGATCCAAAACTAGATTTTTGTATTCGCGACCAAATTCTTGATTTTCTTGATCCAAAACTAGATTTTTGTATTCGCGACCAAATTCTTCATTTTCTTGATCCAAAACTAGATTTTTGTATTCGCCACGCAGTACTTGACTTTCTTGATCCAAAACTAGATTTTTGTATTCGCCACGCAGTTCTTGAATTTCTTGATCCAAAACTAGATTTTTGTATTCGCGACCAAATTCTTGATTTGCTTGATCCAAAACTAGATTTTTGTATTCGCCACGCAGTTCTTGATTTGCTTGATCGAAAACTAGATTTTTGTATTCGCGACCAAATTCTTGATTTTCTTGATCCAAAACTAGATTTTTGTATTCGCGACCAAATTCTTGATTTTCTTGATCCAAAACTAGATTTTTGTATTCGCCACGCAGTTCTTGATTTTCTTGATCCAAAACTAGATTTTTGTATTCGCGACCAAATTCTTCATTTTCTTGATCCAAAACTAGATTTTTGTATTCGCCACGCAGTTCTTGACTTTCTTGATCCAAAACTAGATTTTTGTATTCGCGACCAAATTCTTGATTTTCTTGATCCAAAACTAGATTTTTGTATTCGCGACCAAATTCTTGATTTTCTTGATCCAAAACTAGATTTTTGTATTCGCGACCAAATTCTTGATTTTCTTGACCCAAAACTAGATTTTTGTATTCGCCACGCAGTACTTGACTTTCTTGATCCAAAACTAGATTTTTGTATTCGCCACGCAGTTCTTGAATTTCTTGATCCAAAACTAGATTTTTGTATTCGCGACCAAATTCTTGATTTGCTTGATCCAAAACTAGATTTTTGTATTCGCGACCAAATTCTTGATTTCCTAGATCCAAAACTAGATTTTTGTATTCGCGACAAAATTCTTGATTTTCTTGATCCAAAACTACATTTTTGTATTCGCCACGCAGTTCTTGATTTGCTTGATCTAAAACTAGATTTTTGTATTCGCGACCAAATTCTTGATTTTCTTGATCCAAAACTAGATTTTTGTATTCGCGACCAAATTCTTGATTTGCTTGATCCAAAACTAGATTTTTGTATTCGCGACCAAATTCTTGATTTCCTTGATCCAAAACTAGATTTTGGTATTCGCGACCAAATTCTTGATTTTCTTGATCCAAAACTAGATTTTTGTATTCGCGACCAAATTCTTCATTTTCTTGATCCAAAACTAGTTTTTTGTTTTCGCGACCAAATGCTTGATTTCTTTGATCCGAAACTAGATTTTTGTATTCGCCACGCAGTTCTTGATTTTCTTGATCCAAAACTAGATTTTTGTATTCGCCACGCCAGTACTTGATTTTCTTGATCCAAAACTACATTTTTGTATTCGCCACGCAGTTCTTGATTTTCTTGATCCAAAACTAGATTTTTGTATTCGCCACGCAGTTCTTGATTTTCTTGATCCAAAACTAGTTTTTTGTTTTCGCGACCAAATGCTTGATTTTCTTGATCCAAAACTAGATTTTTGTATTCGCCACGCAGTTCTTGAATTTCTTGATCCAAAACTAGATTTTTGTATTCGCGACCAAATTTTTCATTTTCTTGATCCAAAACTAGATTTTTGTATTCGCGACCAAATTCTTGATTTTCTTGATCCAAAACTAGATTTTTGTATTCGCGACAAAATTCTTGATTTTCTTGTTCCAAAACTACATTTTTGTATTCGCCACGCAGTTCTTGATTTGCTTGATCGAAAACTAGATTTTTGTATTCGCGACCAAATTCTTGATTTTCTTGATCCAAAACTAGATTTTTGTATTCGCGACCAAATTCTTGATTTTCTTGATCCAAAACTAGATTTTTGTATTCGCCACGCAGTTCTTGATTTTCTTGATCCAAAACTAGATTTTTGTATTCGCCACGCAGTTCTTGATTTTCTTGATCCAAAACTAGATTTTTGTATTCGCGACCAAATTCTTCATTTTCTTGATCCAAAACTAGATTTTTGTATTCGCCACGCAGTTCTTGACTTTCTTGATCCAAAACTAGATTTTTGTATTCGGGACCAAATTCTTGATTTTCTTGATCCAAAACTAGATTTTTGTATTCGCGACCAAATTCTTGATTTTCTTGATCCAAAACTAGATTTTTGTATTCGCGACCAAATTCTTGATTTTCTTGATCCAAAACTAGATTTTTGTATTCGTGACCAAATTCTTGATTTTCTTGATCCAAAACTAGATTTTTGTATTCGCGACCAAATTCTTGATTTTCTTGATCCAAAACTAGATTTTTGTATTCGCGACCAAATTCTTCATTTTCTTGATCCAAAACTAGATTTTTGTATTCGCCACGCAGTACTTGAATTTCTTGATCCAAAACTAGATTTTTGTATTCGCCACGCAGTACTTGAATTTCTTGATCCAAAACTAGATTTTTGTATTCGCCACGTAGTTCTTGACTTTCTTGATCCAAAACTAGATTTTTGTATTCGCGACCAAATTCTTGATTTCCTTGATCCAAAACTATATTTTTGTATTCGCGACCAAATTCTTGATTTTCTTGATCCAAAACTAGATTTTTGTATTCGCGACCAAATTCTTGATTTTCTTGATCCAAAACTAGATTTTTGTATTCGCGACCAAATTCTTCATTTTCTTGATCCAAAACTAGTTTTTTGTTTTCGCGACCAAATGCTTGATTTCCTTGATCCAAAACTAGATTTTTGTATTCGCCACGCAGTTCTTGATTTTCTTGATCCAAAACTAGATTTTTGTATTTGCGACCAAATTCTTCATTTTCTTGATCCAAAACTAGATTTTTGTATTCGCCACGCAGTTCTTGACTTTCTTGATCCAAAACTAGATTTTTGTATTCGCGACCAAATTCTTGATTTTCTTGATCCAAAACTAGATTTTTGTATTCGCGACCAAATTCTTGATTTTCTTGATCCAAAACTAGATTTTTGTATTCGCGACCAAATTCTTGATTTTCTTGATCCAAAACTAGATTTTTGTATTCGCGACCAAATTCTTGATTTTCTTGATCCAAAACTAGATTTTTGTATTCGCGACCAAATTCTTGATTTTCTTGATCCAAAACTAGATTTTTGTATTCGCCACGCAGTTCTTGACTTTCTTGATTCAAAACTAGATTTTTGTATTCGCGACCAAATTCTTGATTTTCTTGATCCAAAACTAGATTTTTGTATTCGCGACCAAATTCTTGATTTTCTTGATCCAAAACTAGATTTTTGTATTCGCGACCAAATTCTTCATTTTCTTGATCCAAAACTAGTTTTTTGTTTTCGCGACCAAATGCTTGATTTCCTTGATCCAAAACTAGATTTTTGTATTCGCCACGCAGTTCTTGATTTTCTTGATCCAAAACTAGATTTTTGTATTCGCGACCAAATTCTTCATTTTCTTGATCCAAAACTAGATTTTTGTATTCGCCACGCAGTTCTTGACTTTCTTGATCCAAAACTAGATTTTTGTATTCGCGACCCACTTCTTGATTTTCTTGATCCAACACTAGATTTTTGTATTCGCGACCAAATTCTTGATTTTCTTGATCCAAAACTAGATTTTTGTATTCGCGACCAAATTCTTGATTTTCTTGATCCAAAACTAGATTTTTGTATTCGCGACCAAATTCTTGATTTGCTTGAACCAAAACTAGATTTTTGTATTCGCGACCAAATTCTTGATTTTCTTGATCCAAAACTAGATTTTTGTATTCGCGACCAAATTCTTGATTTTCTTGATCCAAAACTACATTTTTGTATTCGCCACGCAGTTCTTGATTTTCTTGATCCAAAACTAGATTTTTGTATTCGCCACGCAGTTCTTGATTTTCTTGATCCAAAACTAGTTTTTTGTTTTCGCGACCAAATGCTTGATTTTCTTGATCCAAAACTAGTTTTTTGTTTTCGCGACCAAATGCTTGATTTTCTTGATCCAAAACTAGATTTTTGTATTCGCCACGCAGTTCTTGAATTTCTTGATCCAAAACTAGATTTTTGTATTCGCGACCAAATTTTTCATTTTCTTGATCCAAAACTAGATTTTTGTATTCGCCACGCAGTACTTGACTTTCTTGATCCAAAACTAGATTTTTGTATTCGCGACAAAATTATTGATTTTCTTGATCCAAAACTACATTTTTGTATTCGCCACGCAGTTCTTGATTTGGTTCATCGAAAACTAGATTTTTGTATTCGCGACCAAATTCTTGATTTTCTTGATCCAAAACTAGATTTTTGTATTCGCGACCAAATTCTTGATTTTCTTGATCCAAAACTAGATTTTTGTATTCGCGACCAAATTCTTCATTTTCTTGATGCAAAACTAGTTTTTTGTTTTCGCGACCAAATGCTTGATTTCCTTGATCCAAAACTAGATTTTTGTATTGGACACGCAGTTCTTGATTTTCTTGATCCAAAACTAGATTTTTGTATTCGCGACCAAATTCTTGATTTGCTTGATCGAAAACTATATTTTTGTATTCGCCACGCAGTTCTTGACTTTCTTGATCCAAAACTAGATTTTTGTATTCGCGACCAAATTCTTGATTTTCTTGATCCAAAACTAGATTTTTGTATTCGCGACCAAATTCTTGATTTTCTTGATCCAAAACTAGATTTTTGTATTCGCGACCAAATTCTTCATTTTCTTGATCCAAAACTAGTTTTTTGTTTTCGCGACCAAATGCTTGATTTCCTTGATCCAAAACAGATTTTTGTATTCGCCACGCAGTTCTTGATTTTTTTGATCCAAAACTAGATTTTTGTATTCGCGACCAAATTCTTCATTTTCTTGATCCAAAACTAGATTTTTGTATTCGCCACGCAGTTCTTGATTTTCTTGATCCAAAACTAGATTTTTGTATTCGCGACCCACTTCTTGATTTTCTTGATCCAAAACTAGATTTTTGTATTCGCGACCAAATTCTTGATTTTCTTGATCCAAAACTAGATTTTTGTATTCGCGACCAAATTCTTGATTTTCTTGATCCAAAACTAGATTTTTGTATTCGCGACCAAATTCTTGATTTGCTTGAACCAAAACTAGATTTTTGTATTCGCGACCAAATTCTTGATTTTCTTGATCCAAAACTAGATTTTTGTATTCGCGACCAAATTCTTGATTTTCTTGATCCAAAACTAGATTTTTGTATTCGCGACCAAATTTTTCATTTTCTTGATCCAAAACTAGAATTTTGTATTCGCCACGCAGTACTTGACTTTCTTGATCCAAAACTAGATTTTTGTATTCGTGACCAAATTCTTGATTTTCTTGATCCAAAACTACATTTTTGTATTCGCCACGCAGTTCTTGATTTGCTTGATCGAAAACTAGTTTTTTGTATTCGCGACCAAATTCTTGATTTTCTTGATCCAAAACTAGATTTTTGTATTCGCGACCAAATTCTTGATTTTCTTGATCCAAAACTAGATTTTTGTATTCGCGACCAAATTCTTCATTTTCTTGATGCAAAACTAGTTTTTTGTTTTCGCGACCAAATGCTTGATTTCCTTGATCCAAAACTAGATTTTTGTATTGGACACGCAGTTCTTGATTTTTTTGATCCAAAACTAGATTTTTGTATTCGCGACCAAATTCTTCATTTTCTTGATCCAAAACTAGATTTTTGTATTCGCCACGCAGTTCTTGACTTTCTTGATCCAAAACTAGATTTTTGTATTCGCGACCAAATTCTTGATTTTCTTGATCCAAAACTAGATTTTTGTATTCGCGACCAAATTCTTGATTTTCTTGATCCAAAACTAGATTTTTGTATTCGCGACCAAATTCTTGATTTTCTTGATCCAAAACTAGATTTTTGTATTCGCGACCAAATTCTTGATTTTCTTGATCCAAAACTAGATTTTTGTATTCGCGACCAAATTCTTGATTTTCTTGATCCAAAACTAGATTTTTGTATTCGCCACGCAGTTCTTGACTTTCTTGATTCAAAACTAGATTTTTGTATTCGCGACCAAATTCTTGATTTTCTTGATCCAAAACTAGATTTTTGTATTCGCGACCAAATTCTTGATTTTCTTGATCCAAAACTAGATTTTTGTATTCGCGACCAAATTCTTCATTTTCTTGATCCAAAACTAGTTTTTTGTTTTCGCGACCAAATGCTTGATTTCCTTGATCCAAAACTAGATTTTTGTATTCGCCACGCAGTTCTTGATTTTCTTGATCCAAAACTAGATTTTTGTATTCGCGACCAAATTCTTCATTTTCTTGATCCAAAACTAGATTTTTGTATTCGCCACGCAGTTCTTGACTTTCTTGATCCAAAACTAGATTTTTGTATTCGCGACCCACTTCTTGATTTTCTTGATCCAACACTAGATTTTTGTATTCGCGACCAAATTCTTGATTTTCTTGATCCAAAACTAGATTTTTGTATTCGCGACCAAATTCTTGATTTTCTTGATCCAAAACTAGATTTTTGTATTCGCGACCAAATTCTTGATTTGCTTGAACCAAAACTAGATTTTTGTATTCGCGACCAAATTCTTGATTTTCTTGATCCAAAACTAGATTTTTGTATTCGCGACCAAATTCTTGATTTTCTTGATCCAAAACTACATTTTTGTATTCGCCACGCAGTTCTTGATTTTCTTGATCCAAAACTAGATTTTTGTATTCGCCACGCAGTTCTTGATTTTCTTGATCCAAAACTAGTTTTTTGTTTTCGCGACCAAATGCTTGATTTTCTTGATCCAAAACTAGTTTTTTGTTTTCGCGACCAAATGCTTGATTTTCTTGATCCAAAACTAGATTTTTGTATTCGCCACGCAGTTCTTGAATTTCTTGATCCAAAACTAGATTTTTGTATTCGCGACCAAATTTTTCATTTTCTTGATCCAAAACTAGATTTTTGTATTCGCCACGCAGTACTTGACTTTCTTGATCCAAAACTAGATTTTTGTATTCGCGACAAAATTATTGATTTTCTTGATCCAAAACTACATTTTTGTATTCGCCACGCAGTTCTTGATTTGGTTCATCGAAAACTAGATTTTTGTATTCGCGACCAAATTCTTGATTTTCTTGATCCAAAACTAGATTTTTGTATTCGCGACCAAATTCTTGATTTTCTTGATCCAAAACTAGATTTTTGTATTCGCGACCAAATTCTTCATTTTCTTGATGCAAAACTAGTTTTTTGTTTTCGCGACCAAATGCTTGATTTCCTTGATCCAAAACTAGATTTTTGTATTGGACACGCAGTTCTTGATTTTCTTGATCCAAAACTAGATTTTTGTATTCGCGACCAAATTCTTGATTTGCTTGATCGAAAACTATATTTTTGTATTCGCCACGCAGTTCTTGACTTTCTTGATCCAAAACTAGATTTTTGTATTCGCGACCAAATTCTTGATTTTCTTGATCCAAAACTAGATTTTTGTATTCGCGACCAAATTCTTGATTTTCTTGATCCAAAACTAGATTTTTGTATTCGCGACCAAATTCTTCATTTTCTTGATCCAAAACTAGTTTTTTGTTTTCGCGACCAAATGCTTGATTTCCTTGATCCAAAACAGATTTTTGTATTCGCCACGCAGTTCTTGATTTTTTTGATCCAAAACTAGATTTTTGTATTCGCGACCAAATTCTTCATTTTCTTGATCCAAAACTAGATTTTTGTATTCGCCACGCAGTTCTTGATTTTCTTGATCCAAAACTAGATTTTTGTATTCGCGACCCACTTCTTGATTTTCTTGATCCAAAACTAGATTTTTGTATTCGCGACCAAATTCTTGATTTTCTTGATCCAAAACTAGATTTTTGTATTCGCGACCAAATTCTTGATTTTCTTGATCCAAAACTAGATTTTTGTATTCGCGACCAAATTCTTGATTTGCTTGAACCAAAACTAGATTTTTGTATTCGCGACCAAATTCTTGATTTTCTTGATCCAAAACTAGATTTTTGTATTCGCGACCAAATTCTTGATTTTCTTGATCCAAAACTAGATTTTTGTATTCGCGACCAAATTTTTCATTTTCTTGATCCAAAACTAGAATTTTGTATTCGCCACGCAGTACTTGACTTTCTTGATCCAAAACTAGATTTTTGTATTCGTGACCAAATTCTTGATTTTCTTGATCCAAAACTACATTTTTGTATTCGCCACGCAGTTCTTGATTTGCTTGATCGAAAACTAGTTTTTTGTATTCGCGACCAAATTCTTGATTTTCTTGATCCAAAACTAGATTTTTGTATTCGCGACCAAATTCTTGATTTTCTTGATCCAAAACTAGATTTTTGTATTCGCGACCAAATTCTTCATTTTCTTGATGCAAAACTAGTTTTTTGTTTTCGCGACCAAATGCTTGATTTCCTTGATCCAAAACTAGATTTTTGTATTGGACACGCAGTTCTTGATTTTTTTGATCCAAAACTAGATTTTTGTATTCGCGACCAAATTCTTCATTTTCTTGATCCAAAACTAGATTTTTGTATTCGCCACGCAGTTCTTGACTTTCTTGATCCAAAACTAGATTTTTGTATTCGCGACCCACTTCTTGATTTTCTTGATCCAACACTAGATTTTTGTATTCGCGACCAAATTCTTGATTTTCTTGATCCAAAACTAGATTTTTGTATTCGCGACCAAATTCTTGATTTTCTTGATCCAAAACTAGATTTTTGTATTCGCGACCAAATTCTTGATTTGCTTGAACCAAAACTAGATTTTTGTATTCGCGACCAAATTCTTGATTTTCTTGATCCAAAACTAGATTTTTGTATTCGCGACCAAATTCTTGATTTTCTTGATCCAAAACTACATTTTTGTATTCGCCACGCAGTTCTTGATTTTCTTGATCCAAAACTAGATTTTTGTATTCGCCACGCAGTTCTTGATTTTCTTGATCCAAAACTAGTTTTTTGTTTTCGCGACCAAATGCTTGATTTTCTTGATCCAAAACTAGTTTTTTGTTTTCGCGACCAAATGCTTGATTTTCTTGATCCAAAACTAGATTTTTGTATTCGCCACGCAGTTCTTGAATTTCTTGATCCAAAACTAGATTTTTGTATTCGCGACCAAATTTTTCATTTTCTTGATCCAAAACTAGATTTTTGTATTCGCCACGCAGTACTTGACTTTCTTGATCCAAAACTAGATTTTTGTATTCGCGACAAAATTATTGATTTTCTTGATCCAAAACTACATTTTTGTATTCGCCACGCAGTTCTTGATTTGCTTGATCGAAAACTAGATTTTTGTATTCGCGACCAAATTCTTGATTTTCTTGATCCAAAACTAGATTTTTGTATTCGCGACCAAATTCTTGATTTTCTTGATCCAAAACTAGATTTTTGTATTCGCGACCAAATTCTTCATTTTCTTGATGCAAAACTAGTTTTTTGTTTTCGCGACCAAATGCTTGATTTCCTTGATCCAAAACTAGATTTTTGTATTGGACACGCAGTTCTTGATTTTCTTGATCCAAAACTAGATTTTTGTATTCGCGACCAAATTCTTGATTTGCTTGATCGAAAACTATATTTTTGTATTCGCCACGCAGTTCTTGACTTTCTTGATCCAAAACTAGATTTTTGTATTCGCGACCAAATTCTTGATTTTCTTGATCCAAAACTAGATTTTTGTATTCGCGACCAAATTCTTGATTTTCTTGATCCAAAACTAGATTTTTGTATTCGCGACCAAATTCTTGATTTTCTTGATCCAAAACTACATTTTTGTATTCGCCACGCAGTTCTTGATTTTCTTGATCCAAAACTAGTTTTTTGTATTCGCGACCAAATTCTTCATTTTCTTGATCCAAAACTAGTTTTTTGTTTTCGCGACCAAATGCTTGATTTCCTTGATCCAAAACAGATTTTTGTATTCGCCACGCAGTTCTTGATTTTTTTGATCCAAAACTAGATTTTTGTATTCGCGACCAAATTCTTCATTTTCTTGATCCAAAACTAGATTTTTGTATTCGCCACGCAGTTCTTGATTTTCTTGATCCAAAACTAGATTTTTGTATTCGCGACCCACTTCTTGATTTTCTTGATCCAAAACTAGATTTTTGTATTCGCGACCAAATTCTTGATTTTCTTGATCCAAAACTAGATTTTTGTATTCGCGACCAAATTCTTGATTTTCTTGATCCAAAACTAGATTTTTGTATTCGCGACCAAATTCTTGATTTGCTTGAACCAAAACTAGATTTTTGTATTCGCGACCAAATTCTTGATTTTCTTGATCCAAAACTAGATTTTTGTATTCGCGACCAAATTCTTGATTTTCTTGATCCAAAACTAGATTTTTGTATTCGCGACCAAATTTTTCATTTTCTTGATCCAAAACTAGAATTTTGTATTCGCCACGCAGTACTTGACTTTCTTGATCCAAAACTAGATTTTTGTATTCGTGACCAAATTCTTGATTTTCTTGATCCAAAACTACATTTTTGTATTCGCCACGCAGTTCTTGATTTGCTTGATCGAAAACTAGTTTTTTGTATTCGCGACCAAATTCTTGATTTTCTTGATCCAAAACTAGATTTTTGTATTCGCGACCAAATTCTTGATTTTCTTGATCCAAAACTAGATTTTTGTATTCGCGACCAAATTCTTCATTTTCTTGATCCAAAACTAGTTTTTTGTTTTCGCGACCAAATGCTTGATTTCCTTGATCCAAAACTAGATTTTTGTATTGGACACGCAGTTCTTGATTTTCTTGATCCAAAACTAGATTTTTGTATTCGCGACCAAATTCTTCATTTTCTTGATCCAAAACTAGATTTTTGTATTCGCCACGCAGTTCTTGAATTTCTTGATCCAAAACTAGATTTTTGTATTCGCGACCAAATTCTTCATTTTCTTGATCCAAAACTAGATTTTTGTATTCGCCACGCAGTACTTGACTTTCTTGATCCAAAACTAGATTTTTGTATTCGCGACAAAATTATTGATTTTCTTGATCCAAAACTACATTTTTGTATTCGCCACGCAGTTCTTGATTTGCTTGATCGAAAACTAGATTTTTGTATTCGCGACCAAATTCTTGATTTTCTTGATCGAAAACTAGATTTTTGTATTCGCGACCAAATTCTTGATTTTCTTGATCCAAAACTAGATTTTTGTATTCGCGACCAAATTCTTGATTTTCTTGATCCAAAACTAGATTTTTGTATTCGCGACCAAATTCTTGATTTGCTTGAACCAAAACTAGATTTTTGCATTCGCGACCAAATTCTTGATTTTCTTGATCCAAAACTAGATTTTTGTATTCGCGACCAAATTCTTGATTTTCTTGATCCAAAACTACATTTTTGTATTCGTCACGCAGTTCTTGATTTTCTTGATCCAAAACTAGATTTTTGTATTCGCCACGCAGTTCTTGATTTTTTTGATCCAAAACTAGATTTTTGTATTCGCGACCAAATTCTTGATTTTCTTGATCCAAAACTAGATTTTTGTATTCGCGACCAAATTCTTGATTTTCTTGATCCAAAACTAGATTTTTGTATTCGCGACCAAATTCTTGATTTTCTTGATCCAAAACTAGATTTTTGTATTCGCGACCAAATTCTTGATTTTCTTGATCCAAAACTAGATTTTTGTATTCGCGACCAAATTCTTGATTTTCTTGATCCAAAACTAGATTTTTGTATTCGCCACGCAGTTCTTGACTTTCTTGATTCAAAACTAGATTTTTGTATTCGCGACCAAATTCTTGATTTTCTTGATCCAAAACTAGATTTTTGTATTCGCGACCAAATTCTTGATTTTCTTGATCCAAAACTAGATTTTTGTATTCGCGACCAAATTCTTCATTTTCTTGATCCAAAACTAGTTTTTTGTTTTCGCGACCAAATGCTTGATTTCCTTGATCCAAAACTAGATTTTTGTATTCGCCACGCAGTTCTTGATTTTCTTGATCCAAAACTAGATTTTTGTATTCGCGACCAAATTCTTCATTTTCTTGATCCAAAACTAGATTTTTGTATTCGCCACGCAGTTCTTGACTTTCTTGATCCAAAACTAGATTTTTGTATTCGCGACCCACTTCTTGATTTTCTTGATCCAACACTAGATTTTTGTATTCGCGACCAAATTCTTGATTTTCTTGATCCAAAACTAGATTTTTGTATTCGCGACCAAATTCTTGATTTTCTTGATCCAAAACTAGATTTTTGTATTCGCGACCAAATTCTTGATTTGCTTGAACCAAAACTAGATTTTTGTATTCGCGACCAAATTCTTGATTTTCTTGATCCAAAACTAGATTTTTGTATTCGCGACCAAATTCTTGATTTTCTTGATCCAAAACTACATTTTTGTATTCGCCACGCAGTTCTTGATTTTCTTGATCCAAAACTAGATTTTTGTATTCGCCACGCAGTTCTTGATTTTCTTGATCCAAAACTAGTTTTTTGTTTTCGCGACCAAATGCTTGATTTTCTTGATCCAAAACTAGTTTTTTGTTTTCGCGACCAAATGCTTGATTTTCTTGATCCAAAACTAGATTTTTGTATTCGCCACGCAGTTCTTGAATTTCTTGATCCAAAACAAGATTTTTGTATTCGCGACCAAATTTTTCATTTTCTTGATCCAAAACTAGATTTTTGTATTCGCCACGCAGTACTTGACTTTCTTGATCCAAAACTAGATTTTTGTATTCGCGACAAAATTATTGATTTTCTTGATCCAAAACTACATTTTTGTATTCGCCACGCAGTTCTTGATTTGCTTCATCGAAAACTAGATTTTTGTATTCGCGACCAAATTCTTGATTTTCTTGATCCAAAACTAGATTTTTGTATTCGCGACCAAATTCTTGATTTTCTTGATCCAAAACTAGATTTTTGTATTCGCGACCAAATTCTTCATTTTCTTGATGCAAAACTAGTTTTTTGTTTTCGCGACCAAATGCTTGATTTCCTTGATCCAAAACTAGATTTTTGTATTGGACACGCAGTTCTTGATTTTCTTGATCCAAAACTAGATTTTTGTATTCGCGACCAAATTCTTGATTTGCTTGATCGAAAACTATATTTTTGTATTCGCCACGCAGTTCTTGACTTTCTTGATCCAAAACTAGATTTTTGTATTCGCGACCAAATTCTTGATTTTCTTGATCCAAAACTAGATTTTTGTATTCGCGACCAAATTCTTGATTTTCTTGATCCAAAACTAGATTTTTGTATTCGCGACCAAATTCTTCATTTTCTTGATCCAAAACTAGTTTTTTGTTTTCGCGACCAAATGCTTGATTTCCTTGATCCAAAACAGATTTTTGTATTCGCCACGCAGTTCTTGATTTTTTTGATCCAAAACTAGATTTTTGTATTCGCGACCAAATTCTTCATTTTCTTGATCCAAAACTAGATTTTTGTATTCGCCACGCAGTTCTTGATTTTCTTGATCCAAAACTAGATTTTTGTATTCGCGACCCACTTCTTGATTTTCTTGATCCAAAACTAGATTTTTGTATTCGCGACCAAATTCTTGATTTTCTTGATCCAAAACTAGATTTTTGTATTCGCGACCAAATTCTTGATTTTCTTGATCCAAAACTAGATTTTTGTATTCGCGACCAAATTCTTGATTTGCTTGAACCAAAACTAGATTTTTGTATTCGCGACCAAATTCTTGATTTTCTTGATCCAAAACTAGATTTTTGTATTCGCGACCAAATTCTTGATTTTCTTGATCCAAAACTAGATTTTTGTATTCGCGACCAAATTTTTCATTTTCTTGATCCAAAACTAGAATTTTGTATTCGCCACGCAGTACTTGACTTTCTTGATCCAAAACTAGATTTTTGTATTCGTGACCAAATTCTTGATTTTCTTGATCCAAAACTACATTTTTGTATTCGCCACGCAGTTCTTGATTTGCTTGATCGAAAACTAGTTTTTTGTATTCGCGACCAAATTCTTGATTTTCTTGATCCAAAACTAGATTTTTGTATTCGCGACCAAATTCTTGATTTTCTTGATCCAAAACTAGATTTTTGTATTCGCGACCAAATTCTTCATTTTCTTGATGCAAAACTAGTTTTTTGTTTTCGCGACCAAATGCTTGATTTCCTTGATCCAAAACTAGATTTTTGTATTGGACACGCAGTTCTTGATTTTCTTGATCCAAAACTAGATTTTTGTATTCGCGACCAAATTCTTCATTTTCTTGATCCAAAACTAGATTTTTGTATTCGCCACGCAGTTCTTGACTTTCTTGATCCAAAACTAGATTTTTGTATTCGCGACCCACTTCTTGATTTTCTTGATCCAACACTAGATTTTTGTATTCGCGACCAAATTCTTGATTTTCTTGATCCAAAACTAGATTTTTGTATTCGCGACCAAATTCTTGATTTTCTTGATCCAAAACTAGATTTTTGTATTCGCGACCAAATTCTTGATTTGCTTGAACCAAAACTAGATTTTTGTATTCGCGACCAAATTCTTGATTTTCTTGATCCAAAACTAGATTTTTGTATTCGCGACCAAATTCTTGATTTTCTTGATCCAAAACTACATTTTTGTATTCGCCACGCAGTTCTTGATTTTCTTGATCCAAAACTAGATTTTTGTATTCGCCACGCAGTTCTTGATTTTCTTGATCCAAAACTAGTTTTTTCTTTTCGCGACCAAATGCTTGATTTTCTTGATCCAAACCTAGTTTTTTGTTTTCGCGACCAAATGCTTGATTTTCTTGATCCAAAACTAGATTTTTGTATTCGCCACGCAGTTCTTGAATTTCTTGATCCAAAACTAGATTTTTGTATTCGCGACCAAATTTTTCATTTTCTTGATCCAAAACTAGATTTTTGTATTCGCCACGCAGTACTTGACTTTCTTGATCCAAAACTAGATTTTTGTATTCGCGACAAAATTATTGATTTTCTTGATCCAAAACTACATTTTTGTATTCGCCACGCAGTTCTTGATTTGCTTGATCGAAAACTAGATTTTTGTATTCGCGACCAAATTCTTGATTTTCTTGATCCAAAACTAGATTTTTGTATTCGCGACCAAATTCTTGATTTTCTTGATCCAAAACTAGATTTTTGTATTCGCGACCAAATTCTTCATTTTCTTGATGCAAAACTAGTTTTTTGTTTTCGCGACCAAATGCTTGATTTCCTTGATCCAAAACTAGATTTTTGTATTGGACACGCAGTTCTTGATTTTCTTGATCCAAAACTAGATTTTTGTATTCGCGACCAAATTCTTGATTTGCTTGATCGAAAACTATATTTTTGTATTCGCCACGCAGTTCTTGACTTTCTTGATCCAAAACTAGATTTTTGTATTCGCGACCAAATTCTTGATTTTCTTGATCCAAAACTAGATTTTTGTATTCGCGACCAAATTCTTGATTTTCTTGATCCAAAACTAGATTTTTGTATTCGCGACCAAATTCTTGATTTTCTTGATCCAAAACTACATTTTTGTATTCGCCACGCAGTTCTTGATTTTCTTGATCCAAAACTAGTTTTTTGTATTCGCGACCAAATTCTTCATTTTCTTGATCCAAAACTAGTTTTTTGTTTTCGCGACCAAATGCTTGATTTCCTTGATCCAAAACAGATTTTTGTATTCGCCACGCAGTTCTTGATTTTTTTGATCCAAAACTAGATTTTTGTATTCGCGACCAAATTCTTCATTTTCTTGATCCAAAACTAGATTTTTGTATTCGCCACGCAGTTCTTGATTTTCTTGATCCAAAACTAGATTTTTGTATTCGCGACCCACTTCTTGATTTTCTTGATCCAAAACTAGATTTTTGTATTCGCGACCAAATTCTTGATTTTCTTGATCCAAAACTAGATTTTTGTATTCGCGACCAAATTCTTGATTTTCTTGATCCAAAACTAGATTTTTGTATTCGCGACCAAATTCTTGATTTGCTTGAACCAAAACTAGATTTTTGTATTCGCGACCAAATTCTTGATTTTCTTGATCCAAAACTAGATTATTGTATTCGCGACCAAATTCTTGATTTTCTTGATCCAAAACTAGATTTTTGTATTCGCGACCAAATTCTTGATTTTCTTGATCCAAAACTACATTTTTGTATTCGCCACGCAGTTCTTGATTTGCTTGATCGAAAACTAGTTTTTTGTATTCGCGACCAAATTCTTGATTTTCTTGATCCAAAACTAGATTTTTGTATTCGCGACCAAATTCTTGATTTTCTTGATCCAAAACTAGATTTTTGTATTCGCGACCAAATTCTTCATTTTCTTGATCCAAAACTAGTTTTTTGTTTTCGCGACCAAATGCTTGATTTCCTTGATCCAAAACTAGATTTTTGTATTGGACACGCAGTTCTTGATTTTCTTGATCCAAAACTAGATTTTTGTATTCGCGACCAAATTCTTCATTTTCTTGATCCAAAACTAGATTTTTGTATTCGCCACGCAGTTCTTGAATTTCTTGATCCAAAACTAGATTTTTGTATTCGCGACCAAATTCTTCATTTTCTTGATCCAAAACTAGATTTTTGTATTCGCCACGCAGTACTTGACTTTCTTGATCCAAAACTAGATTTTTGTATTCGCGACAAAATTATTGATTTTCTTGATCCAAAACTACATTTTTGTATTCGCCACGCAGTTCTTGATTTGCTTGATCGAAAACTAGATTTTTGTATTCGCGACCAAATTCTTGATTTTCTTGATCGAAAACTAGATTTTTGTATTCGCGACCAAATTCTTGATTTTCTTGATCCAAAACTAGATTTTTGTATTCGCGACCAAATTCTTGATTTTCTTGAACCAAAACTAGATTTTTGTATTCGCGACCAAATTCTTGATTTGCTTGAACCAAAACTAGATTTTTGCATTCGCGACCAAATTCTTGATTTTCTTGATCCAAAACTAGATTTTTGTATTCGCGACCAAATTCTTGATTTTCTTGATCCAAAACTACATTTTTGTATTCGTCACGCAGTTCTTGATTTTCTTGATCCAAAACTAGATTTTTGTATTCGCCACGCAGTTCTTGATTTTCTTGATCCAAAACTAGTTTTTTGTTTTCGCGACCAAATGCTTGATTTTCTTGATCCAAAACTAGTTTTTTGTTTTCGCGACCAAATGCTTGATTTTCTTGATCCAAAACTAGATTTTTGTATTCGCCACGCAGTTCTTGACTTTCTTGATCCAAAACTAGATTTTTGTATTCGCGACAAAATTATTCATTTTCTTGATCCAAAACTACATTTTTGTATTCGCCACGCAGTTCTTGATTTGCTTGATCGAAAACTAGATTTTTGTATTCGCGACCAAATTCTTGATTTTCTTGATCCAAAACTAGATTTTTGTATTCGCGACCACATTCTTGATTTTCTTGATGCAAAACTAGATTTTTGTATTCGCGACCAAATTCTTGATTTTCTTGATCCAAAACTAGATTTTTGTATTCGCGACCAAATTCTTGATTTTCTTGATCCAAAACTAGATTTTTGTATTCGCGACCAAATTCTTGATTTTCTTGATCCAAAACTAGATTTTTGTATTCGCGACCAAATTCTTGATTTTCTTGATCCAAAACTAGATTTTTGTATTCGCGACCAAATTCTTCATTTTCTTGATCCAAAACTAGTTTTTTGTTTTCGCGACCAAATGCTTGATTTCCTTGATCCAAAACAGATTTTTGTATTCGCCACGCAGTTCTTGATTTTCTTGATCCAAAACTAGATTTTTGTATTCGCGACCAAATTCTTCATTTTCTTGATCCAAAACTAGATTTTTGTATTCGCGACCAACTTCTTGATTTTCTTGATCCAAAACTAGATTTTTGTATTCGCGACCAAATTCTTGATTTTCTTGATCCAAAACTAGATTTTTGTATTCGCGACCAAATTCTTGATTTTCTTGATCCAAAACTACATTTTTGTATTCGCCACGCAGTTCTTGATTTGCTTGATCGAAAACTAGTTTTTTGTATTCGCGACCAAATTCTTGATTTTCTTGATCCAAAACTAGATTTTTGTATTCGCGACCAAATTCTTGATTTTCTTGATCCAAAACTACATTTTTGTATTCGCCACGCAGTTCTTGATTTGCTTGATCGAAAACTAGTTTTTTGTATTCGCGACCAAATTCTTGATTTTCTTGATCCAAAACTAGATTTTTGTATTCGCGACCAAATTCTTGATTTTCTTGATCCAAAACTAGATTTTTGTATTCGCGACCAAATTCTTCATTTTCTTGATCCAAAACTAGTTTTTTGTTTTCGCGACCAAATGCTTGATTTCCTTGATCCAAAACTAGATTTTTGTATTGGACACGCAGTTCTTGATTTTCTTGATCCAAAACTAGATTTTTGTATTCGCGACCAAATTCTTCATTTTCTTGATCCAAAACTAGATTTTTGTATTCGCCACGCAGTTCTTGAATTTCTTGATCCAAAACTAGATTTTTGTATTCGCGACCAAATTCTTCATTTTCTTGATCCAAAACTAGATTTTTGTATTCGCCACGCAGTACTTGACTTTCTTGATCCAAAACTAGATTTTTGTATTCGCGACAAAATTATTGATTTTCTTGATCCAAAACTACATTTTTGTATTCGCCACGCAGTTCTTGATTTGCTTGATCGAAAACTAGATTTTTGTATTCGCGACCAAATTCTTGATTTTCTTGATCGAAAACTAGATTTTTGTATTCGCGACCAAATTCTTGATTTTCTTGATCCAAAACTAGATTTTTGTATTCGCGACCAAATTCTTGATTTTCTTGATCCAAAACTAGATTTTTGTATTCGCGACCAAATTCTTGATTTGCTTGAACCAAAACTAGATTTTTGTATTCGCGACCAAATTCTTGATTTTCTTGATCCAAAACTAGATTTTTGTATTCGCGACCAAATTCTTGATTTTCTTGATCCAAAACTACATTTTTGTATTCGCCACGCAGTTCTTGATTTTCTTGATCCAAAACTAGATTTTTGTATTCGCCACGCAGTTCTTGATTTTCTTGATCCAAAACTAGTTTTTTGTTTTCGCGACCAAATGCTTGATTTTCTTGATCCAAAACTAGTTTTTTGTTTTCGCGACCAAATGCTTGATTTTCTTGATCCAAAACTAGATTTTTGTATTCGCCACGCAGTTCTTGAATTTCTTGATCCAAAACTAGATTTTTGTATTCGCGACCAAATTTTTCATTTTCTTGATCCAAAACTAGATTTTTGTATTCGCCACGCAGTTCTTGACTTTCTTGATCCAAAACTAGATTTTTGTATTCGCGACAAAATTATTCATTTTCTTGATCCAAAACTACATTTTTGTATTCGCCACGCAGTTCTTGATTTGCTTGATCGAAAACTAGATTTTTGTATTCGCGACCAAATTCTTGATTTTCTTGATCCAAAACTAGATTTTTGTATTCGCGACCACATTCTTGATTTTCTTGATGCAAAACTAGATTTTTGTATTCGCGACCAAATTCTTGATTTTCTTGATCCAAAACTAGATTTTTGTATTCGCGACCAAATTCTTGATTTTCTTGATCCAAAACTAGATTTTTGTATTCGCGACCAAATTCTTGATTTTCTTGATCCAAAACTAGATTTTTGTATTCGCGACCAAATTCTTGATTTTCTTGATCCAAAACTAGATTTTTGTATTCGCGACCAAATTCTTCATTTTCTTGATCCAAAACTAGTTTTTTGTTTTCGCGACCAAATACTTGATTTCCTTGATCCAAAACAGATTTTTGTATTCGCCACGCAGTTCTTGATTTTCTTGATCCAAAACTAGATTTTTGTATTCGCGACCAAATTCTTCATTTTCTTGATCCAAAACTAGATTTTTGTATTCGCCACGCAGTTCTTGACTTTCTTGATCCAAAACTAGATTTTTGTATTCGCGACCAACTTCTTGATTTTCTTGATCCAAAACTAGATTTTTGTATTCGCGACCAAATTCTTGATTTTCTTGATCCAAAACTAGATTTTTGTATTCGCGACCAAATTCTTGATTTTCTTGATCCAAAACTAGATTTTTGTATTCGCGACCAAATTCTTGATTTGCTTGAACCAAAACTAGATTTTTGTATTCGCGACCAAATTCTTGATTTTCTTGATCCAAAACTAGATTTTTGTATTCGCGACCAAATTCTTGATTTTCTTGATCCAAAACTACATTTTTGTATTCGCCACGCAGTTCTTGATTTTCTTGATCCAAAACTAGATTTTTGTATTCGCCACGCAGTTCTTGATTTTCTTGATCCAAAACTAGTTTTTTGTTTTCGCGACCAAATGCTTGATTTTCTTGATCCAAAACTAGTTTTTTGTTTTCGCGACCAAATGCTTGATTTTCTTGATCCAAAACTAGATTTTTGTATTCGCCACGCAGTTCTTGAATTTCTTGATCCAAAACTAGATTTTTGTATTCGCGACCAAATTCTTGATTTTCTTGATCCAAAACTAGATTTTTGTATTCGCGACCAAATTCTTGATTTTCTTGATCCAAAACTAGATTTTTGTATTCGCGACCAAATTCTTCATTTTCTTGATCCAAAACTAGTTTTTTGTTTTCGCGACCAAATGCTTGATTTCCTTGATCCAAAACAGATTTTTGTATTCGCCACGCAGTTCTTGATTTTTTTGATCCAAAACTAGATTTTTGTATTCGCGACCAAATTCTTCATTTTCTTGATCCAAAACTAGATTTTTGTATTCGCCACGCAGTTCTTGATTTTCTTGATCCAAAACTAGATTTTTGTATTCGCGACCCACTTCTTGATTTTCTTGATCCAAAACTAGATTTTTGTATTCGCGACCAAATTCTTGATTTTCTTGATCCAAAACTAGATTTTTGTATTCGCGACCAAATTCTTGATTTTCTTGATCCAAAACTAGATTTTTGTATTCGCGACCAAATTCTTGATTTGCTTGAACCAAAACTAGATTTTTGTATTCGCGACCAAATTCTTGATTTTCTTGATCCAAAACTAGATTTTTGTATTCGCGACCAAATTCTTGATTTTCTTGATCCAAAACTAGATTTTTGTATTCGCGACCAAATTTTTCATTTTCTTGATCCAAAACTAGAATTTTGTATTCGCCACGCAGTACTTGACTTTCTTGATCCAAAACTAGATTTTTGTATTCGTGACCAAATTCTTGATTTTCTTGATCCAAAACTACATTTTTGTATTCGCCACGCAGTTCTTGATTTGCTTGATCGAAAACTAGTTTTTTGTATTCGCGACCAAATTCTTGATTTTCTTGATCCAAAACTAGATTTTTGTATTCGCGACCAAATTCTTGATTTTCTTGATCCAAAACTAGATTTTTGTATTCGCGACCAAATTCTTCATTTTCTTGATCCAAAACTAGTTTTTTGTTTTCGCGACCAAATGCTTGATTTCCTTGATCCAAAACTAGATTTTTGTATTGGACACGCAGTTCTTGATTTTCTTGATCCAAAACTAGATTTTTGTATTCGCGACCAAATTCTTCATTTTCTTGATCCAAAACTAGATTTTTGTATTCGCCACGCAGTTCTTGAATTTCTTGATCCAAAACTAGATTTTTGTATTCGCGACCAAATTCTTCATTTTCTTGATCCAAAACTAGATTTTTGTATTCGCCACGCAGTACTTGACTTTCTTGATCCAAAACTAGATTTTTGTATTCGCGACAAAATTATTGATTTTCTTGATCCAAAACTACATTTTTGTATTCGCCACGCAGTTCTTGATTTGCTTGATCGAAAACTAGATTTTTGTATTCGCGACCAAATTCTTGATTTTCTTGATCGAAAACTAGATTTTTGTATTCGCGACCAAATTCTTGATTTTCTTGATCCAAAACTAGATTTTTGTATTCGCGACCAAATTCTTGATTTTCTTGATCCAAAACTAGATTTTTGTATTCGCGACCAAATTCTTGATTTGCTTGAACCAAAACTAGATTTTTGTATTCGCGACCAAATTCTTGATTTTCTTGATCCAAAACTACATTTTTGTATTCGCCACGCAGTTCTTGATTTTCTTGATCCAAAACTAGATTTTTGTATTCGCCACGCAGTTCTTGATTTTCTTGATCCAAAACTAGTTTTTTGTTTTCGCGACCAAATGCTTGATTTTCTTGATCCAAAACTAGTTTTTTGTTTTCGCGACCAAATGCTTGATTTTCTTGATCCAAAACTAGATTTTTGTATTCGCCACGCAGTTCTTGAATTTCTTGATCCAAAACTAGATTTTTGTATTCGCGACCAAATTTTTCATTTTCTTGATCCAAAACTAGATTTTTGTATTCGCCACGCAGTTCTTGACTTTCTTGATCCAAAACTAGATTTTTGTATTCGCGACAAAATTATTCATTTTCTTGATCCAAAACTACATTTTTGTATTCGCCACGCAGTTCTTGATTTGCTTGATCGAAAACTAGATTTTTGTATTCGCGACCAAATTCTTGATTTTCTTGATCCAAAACTAGATTTTTGTATTCGCGACCACATTCTTGATTTTCTTGATGCAAAACTAGATTTTTGTATTCGCGACCAAATTCTTGATTTTCTTGATCCAAAACTAGATTTTTGTATTCGCGACCAAATTCTTGATTTTCTTGATCCAAAACTAGATTTTTGTATTCGCGACCAAATTCTTGATTTTCTTGATCCAAAACTAGATTTTTGTATTCGCGACCAAATTCTTGATTTTCTTGATCCAAAACTAGATTTTTGTATTCGCGACCAAATTCTTCATTTTCTTGATCCAAAACTAGTTTTTTGTTTTCGCGACCAAATGCTTGATTTCCTTGATCCAAAACAGATTTTTGTATTCGCCACGCAGTTCTTGATTTTCTTGATCCAAAACTAGATTTTTGTATTCGCGACCAAATTCTTCATTTTCTTGATCCAAAACTAGATTTTTGTATTCGCCACGCAGTTCTTGACTTTCTTGATCCAAAACTAGATTTTTGTATTCGCGACCAACTTCTTGATTTTCTTGATCCAAAACTAGATTTTTGTATTCGCGACCAAATTCTTGATTTTCTTGATCCAAAACTAGATTTTTGTATTCGCGACCAAATTCTTGATTTTCTTGATCCGAAACTAGATTTTTGTATTCGCGACCAAATTCTTGATTTGCTTGAACCAAAACTAGATTTTTGTATTCGCGACCAAATTCTTGATTTTCTTGATCCAAAACTAGATTTTTGTATTCGCGACCAAATTCTTGATTTTCTTGATCCAAAACTACATTTTTGTATTCGCCACGCAGTTCTTGATTTTCTTGATCCAAAACTAGATTTTTGTATTCGCCACGCAGTTCTTGATTTTCTTGATCCAAAACTAGTTTTTTGTTTTCGCGACCAAATGCTTGATTTTCTTGATCCAAAACTAGTTTTTTGTTTTCGCGACCAAATGCTTGATTTTCTTGATCCAAAACTAGATTTTTGTATTCGCCACGCAGTTCTTGAATTTCTTGATCCAAAACTAGATTTTTGTATTCGCGACCAAATTTTTCATTTTCTTGATCCAAAACTAGATTTTTGTATTCGCCACGCAGTACTTGACTTTCTTGATCCAAAACTAGATTTTTGTATTCGCGACAAAATTATTGATTTTCTTGATCCAAAACTACATTTTTGTATTCGCCACGCAGTTCTTGATTTGCTTGATCGAAAACTAGATTTTTGTATTCGCGACCAAATTCTTGATTTTCTTGATCCAAAACTAGATTTTTGTATTCGCGACCAAATTCTTGATTTTCTTGATCCAAAACTAGATTTTTGTATTCGCCACGCAGTTCTTGATTTTCTTGATCCAAAACTAGATTTTTGTATTCGCGACCAAATTCTTGATTTGTTTGAACCAAAACTAGATTTTTGTATTCGCGACCAAATTCTTCATTTTCTTGATCCAAAACTAGATTTTTGTATTCGCCACGCAGTTCTTGATTTTCTTGATCCAAAACTAGATTTTTGTATTCGCGACCCACTTCTTGATTTTCTTGATCCAAAACTAGATTTTTGTATTCGCGACCAAATTCTTGATTTTCTTGATCCAAAACTAGATTTTTGTATTCGCGACCAAATTCTTGATTTTCTTGATCCAAAACTAGATTTTTGTATTCGCGACCAAATTCTTGATTTGCTTGAACCAAAACTAGATTTTTGTATTCGCGACCAAATTCTTGATTTTCTTGATCCAAAACTAGATTTTTGTATTCGCGACCAAATTCTTGATTTTCTTGATCCAAAACTAGATTTTTGTATTCGCGACCAAATTTTTCATTTTCTTGATCCAAAACTAGAATTTTGTATTCGCCACGCAGTACTTGACTTTCTTGATCCAAAACTAGATTTTTGTATTCGTGACCAAATTCTTGATTTTCTTGATCCAAAACTACATTTTTGTATTCGCCACGCAGTTCTTGATTTGCTTGATCGAAAACTAGTTTTTTGTATTCGCGACCAAATTCTTGATTTTCTTGATCCAAAACTAGATTTTTGTATTCGCGACCAAATTCTTGATTTTCTTGATCCAAAACTAGATTTTTGTATTCGCGACCAAATTCTTCATTTTCTTGATCCAAAACTAGTTTTTTGTTTTCGCGACCAAATGCTTGATTTCCTTGATCCAAAACTAGATTTTTGTATTGGACACGCAGTTCTTGATTTTCTTGATCCAAAACTAGATTTTTGTATTCGCGACCAAATTCTTCATTTTCTTGATCCAAAACTAGATTTTTGTATTCGCCACGCAGTTCTTGAATTTCTTGATCCAAAACTAGATTTTTGTATTCGCGACCAAATTCTTCATTTTCTTGATCCAAAACTAGATTTTTGTATTCGCCACGCAGTACTTGACTTTCTTGATCCAAAACTAGATTTTTGTATTCGCGACAAAATTATTGATTTTCTTGATCCAAAACTACATTTTTGTATTCGCCACGCAGTTCTTGATTTGCTTGATCGAAAACTAGATTTTTGTATTCGCGACCAAATTCTTGATTTTCTTGATCGAAAACTAGATTTTTGTATTCGCGACCAAATTCTTGATTTTCTTGATCCAAAACTAGATTTTTGTATTCGCGACCAAATTCTTGATTTTCTTGATCCAAAACTAGATTTTTGTATTCGCGACCAAATTCTTGATTTGCTTGAACCAAAACTAGATTTTTGTATTCGCGACCAAATTCTTGATTTTCTTGATCCAAAACTACATTTTTGTATTCGCCACGCAGTTCTTGATTTTCTTGATCCAAAACTAGATTTTTGTATTCGCCACGCAGTTCTTGATTTTCTTGATCCAAAACTAGTTTTTTGTTTTCGCGACCAAATGCTTGATTTTCTTGATCCAAAACTAGTTTTTTGTTTTCGCGACCAAATGCTTGATTTTCTTGATCCAAAACTAGATTTTTGTATTCGCCACGCAGTTCTTGAATTTCTTGATCCAAAACTAGATTTTTGTATTCGCGACCAAATTTTTCATTTTCTTGATCCAAAACTAGATTTTTGTATTCGCCACGCAGTTCTTGACTTTCTTGATCCAAAACTAGATTTTTGTATTCGCGACAAAATTATTCATTTTCTTGATCCAAAACTACATTTTTGTATTCGCCACGCAGTTCTTGATTTGCTTGATCGAAAACTAGATTTTTGTATTCGCGACCAAATTCTTGATTTTCTTGATCCAAAACTAGATTTTTGTATTCGCGACCACATTCTTGATTTTCTTGATGCAAAACTAGATTTTTGTATTCGCGACCAAATTCTTGATTTTCTTGATCCAAAACTAGATTTTTGTATTCGCGACCAAATTCTTGATTTTCTTGATCCAAAACTAGATTTTTGTATTCGCGACCAAATTCTTGATTTTCTTGATCCAAAACTAGATTTTTGTATTCGCGACCAAATTCTTGATTTTCTTGATCCAAAACTAGATTTTTGTATTCGCGACCAAATTCTTCATTTTCTTGATCCAAAACTAGTTTTTTGTTTTCGCGACCAAATGCTTGATTTCCTTGATCCAAAACAGATTTTTGTATTCGCCACGCAGTTCTTGATTTTCTTGATCCAAAACTAGATTTTTGTATTCGCGACCAAATTCTTCATTTTCTTGATCCAAAACTAGATTTTTGTATTCGCCACGCAGTTCTTGACTTTCTTGATCCAAAACTAGATTTTTGTATTCGCGACCAACTTCTTGATTTTCTTGATCCAAAACTAGATTTTTGTATTCGCGACCAAATTCTTGATTTTCTTGATCCAAAACTAGATTTTTGTATTCGCGACCAAATTCTTGATTTTCTTGATCCGAAACTAGATTTTTGTATTCGCGACCAAATTCTTGATTTGCTTGAACCCAAACTAGATTTTTGTATTCGCGACCAAATTCTTGATTTTCTTGATCCAAAACTAGATTTTTGTATTCGCGACCAAATTCTTGATTTTCTTGATCCAAAACTACATTTTTGTATTCGCCACGCAGTTCTTGATTTTCTTGATCCAAAACTAGATTTTTGTATTCGCCACGCAGTTCTTGATTTTCTTGATCCAAAACTAGTTTTTTGTTTTCGCGACCAAATGCTTGATTTTCTTGATCCAAAACTAGTTTTTTGTTTTCGCGACCAAATGCTTGATTTTCTTGATCCAAAACTAGATTTTTGTATTCGCCACGCAGTTCTTGAATTTCTTGATCCAAAACTAGATTTTTGTATTCGCGACCAAATTTTTCATTTTCTTGATCCAAAACTAGATTTTTGTATTCGCCACGCAGTACTTGACTTTCTTGATCCAAAACTAGATTTTTGTATTCGCGACAAAATTATTGATTTTCTTGATCCAAAACTACATTTTTGTATTCGCCACGCAGTTCTTGATTTGCTTGATCGAAAACTAGATTTTTGTATTCGCGACCAAATTCTTGATTTTCTTGATCCAAAACTAGATTTTTGTATTCGCGACCAAATTCTTGATTTTCTTGATCCAAAACTAGATTTTTGTATTCGCCACGCAGTTCTTGATTTTCTTGATCCAAAACTAGATTTTTGTATTCGCGACCAAATTCTTGATTTGTTTGAACCAAAACTAGATTTTTGTATTCGCGACCAAATTCTTGATTTTCTTGATCCAAAACTAGATTTTTGTATTCGCGACCAAATTCTTGATTTTCTTGATCCAAAACTAGATTTTTGTATTCGCCACGCAGTTCTTCATTTTCTTGATCCAAAACTAGATTTTTGTATTCGCGACCAAATTCTTGATTTTCTTGATCCAAAACTAGATTTTTGTATTCGCGACCAAATTCTTGATTTTCTTGATCCAAAACTAGATTTTTGTATTCGCGACCAAATTCTTGATTTTCTTGATCCAAAACTACATTTTTGTATTCGCCAAGCAGTTCTTGATTTTCTTGATCCAAAACTAGATTTTTGTATTCGCCACGCAGTTCTTGATTTTCTTGATCCAAAACTAGTTTTTTGTTTTCGCGACCAAATGCTTGATTTTCTTGATCCAAAACTAGTTTTTTGTTTTCGCGACCAAATGCTTGATTTTCTTGATCCAAAACTAGATTTTTGTATTCGCCACGCAGTTCTTGAATTTCTTGATCCAAAACTAGATTTTTGTATTCGCGACCAAATTTTTCATTTTCTTGATCCAAAACTAGATTTTTGTATTCGCCACGCAGTACTTGACTTTCTTGATCCAAAACTAGATTTTTGTATTCGCGACAAAATTATTGATTTTCTTGATCCAAAACTACATTTTTGTATTCGCCACGCAGTTCTTGATTTGCTTGATCGAAAACTAGATTTTTGTATTCGCGATCAAATTCTTGATTTTCTTGATCCAAAACTAGATTTTTGTATTCGCGACCAAATTCTTGATTTTCTTGATCCAAAACTAGATTTTTGTATTCGCCACGCAGTTCTTGATTTTCTTGATCCAAAACTAGATTTTTGTATTCGCGACCAAATTCTTGATTTTCTTGATCGAAAACTAGATTTTTGTATTCGCGACCAAATTCTTGATTTTCTTGATCGAAAACTAGATTTTTGTATTCGCGACCAAATTCTTGATTTTCTTGATCCAAAACTAGATTTTTGTATTCGCGACCAAATTCTTGATTTTCTTGATCCAAAACTAGATTTTTGTATTCGCGACCAAATTCTTGATTTGCTTGAACCAAAACTAGATTTTTGTATTCGCGACCAAATTCTTGATTTTCTTGATCCAAAACTAGATTTTTGTATTCGCCACGCAGTTCATGATTTCCTTGATCCAAAACTAGATTTTTGTATTCGCGACCAAATTCTTGATTTTCTTGATCCAAAACTAGATTTTTGTATTCGCGACCAAATTCTTGATTTTCTTGATCCAAAACTAGATTTTTGTATTCGCGACCAAATTCTTGATTTTCTTGATCCAAAACTAGATTTTTGTATTCGCGACCAAATTCTTGATTTTCTTGATCCAAAACTAGATTTTTGTATTCGCGACCAAATTCTTCATTTTCTTGATCCAAAACAATTTTTTTGTTTTCGCGACCAAATGCTTGATTTCCTTGATCCAAAACTAGATTTTTGTATTCGCCACGCAGTTCTTGATTTTCTTGATCCAAAACTAGATTTTTGTATTCGCGACCAAATTCTTCATTTTCTTGATCCAAAACTAGATTTTTGTATTCGCCACGCAGTTCTTGACTTTCTTGATCCAAAACTAGATTTTTGTATTCGCGACCAACTTCTTGATTTTCTTGATCCAAAACTAGATTTTTGTATTCGCGACCAAATTCTTGATTTTCTTGATCCAAAACTAGATTTTTGTATTCGCGACCAAATTCTTGATTTTCTTGATCCAAAACTAGATTTTTGTATTCGCGACCAAATTCTTGATTTGCTTGAACCAAAACTAGATTTTTGTATTCGCGACCAAATTCTTGATTTTCTTGATCCAAAACTAGATTTTTGTATTCGCGACCAAATTCTTGATTTTCTTGATCCAAAACTACATATTTGTATTCGCCACGCAGTTCTTGATTTTCTTGATCCAAAACTAGATTTTTGTATTCGCCACGCAGTTCTTGATTTTCTTGATCCAAAACTAGTTTTTTGTTTTCGCGACCAAATGCTTGATTTTCTTGATCCAAAACTAGTTTTTTGTTTTCGCGACCAAATGCTTGATTTTCTTGATCCAAAACTAGATTTTTGTATTCGCCACGCAGTTCTTGATTTTCTTGATCCAAAACTAGATTTTTGTATTCGCGACCAAATTCTTCATTTTCTTGATCCAAAACTAGATTTTTGTATTCGCCACGCAGTTCTTGACTTTCTTGATCCAAAACTAGATTTTTGTATTCGCGACCAACTTCTTGATTTTCTTGATCCAAAACTAGATTTTTGTATTCGCGACCAAATTCTTGATTTTCTTGATCCAAAACTAGATTTTTGTATTCGCGACCAAATTCTTGATTTTCTTGATCCAAAACTAGATTTTTGTATTCGCGACCAAATTCTTGATTTGCTTGAACCAAAACTAGATTTTTGTATTCGCGACCAAATTCTTGATTTTCTTGATCCAAAACTAGATTTTTGTATTCGCGACCAAATTCTTGATTTTCTTGATCCAAAACTACATATTTGTATTCGCCACGCAGTTCTTGATTTTCTTGATCCAAAACTAGATTTTTGTATTCGCCACGCAGTTCTTGATTTTCTTGATCCAAAACTAGTTTTTTGTTTTCGCGACCAAATGCTTGATTTTCTTGATCCAAAACTAGTTTTTTGTTTTCGCGACCAAATGCTTGATTTTCTTGATCCAAAACTAGATTTTTGTATTCGCCACGCAGTTCTTGATTTTCTTGATCCAAAACTAGATTTTTGTATTCGCGACCAAATTCTTCATTTTCTTGATCCAAAACTAGATTTTTGTATTCGCCACGCAGTTCTTGACTTTCTTGATCCAAAACTAGATTTTTGTATTCGCGACCAACTTCTTGATTTTCTTGATCCAAAACTAGATTTTTGTATTCGCGACCAAATTCTTGATTTTCTTGATCCAAAACTAGATTTTTGTATTCGCGACCAAATTCTTGATTTTCTTGATCCAAAACTAGATTTTTGTATTCGCGACCAAATTCTTGATTTGCTTGAACCAAAACTAGATTTTTGTATTCGCGACCAAATTCTTGATTTTCTTGATCCAAAACTAGATTTTTGTATTCGCGACCAAATTCTTGATTTTCTTGATCCAAAACTACATTTTTGTATTCGCCACGCAGTTCTTGATTTTCTTGATCCAAAACTAGATTTTTGTATTCGCCACGCAGTTCTTGATTTTCTTGATCCAAAACTAGTTTTTTGTTTTCGCGACCAAATGCTTGATTTTCTTGATCCAAAACTAGTTTTTTGTTTTCGCGACCAAATGCTTGATTTTCTTGATCCAAAACTAGATTTTTGTATTCGCCACGCAGTTCTTGAATTTCTTGATCCAAAACTAGATTTTTGTATTCGCGACCAAATTTTTCATTTTCTTGATCCAAAACTAGATTTTTGTATTCGCCACGCAGTTCTTGACTTTCTTGATCCAAAACTAGATTTTTGTATTCGCGACAAAATTATTCATTTTCTTGATCCAAAACTACATTTTTGTATTCGCCACGCAGTTCTTGATTTGCTTGATCGAAAACTAGATTTTTGTATTCGCGACCAAATTCTTGATTTTCTTGATCCAAAACTAGATTTTTGTATTCGCGACCACATTCTTGATTTTCTTGATGCAAAACTAGATTTTTGTATTCGCGACCAAATTCTTCATTTTCTTGATCCAAAACTAGATTTTTGTATTCGCGACCAAATTCTTGATTTTCTTGATCCAAAACTAGATTTTTGTATTCGCGACCAAATTCTTGATTTTCTTGATCCAAAACTAGATTTTTGTATTCGCGACCAAATTCTTGATTTTCTTGATCCAAAACTAGATTTTTGTATTCGCGACCAAATTCTTCATTTTCTTGATCCAAAACTAGTTTTTTGTTTTCGCGACCAAATGCTTGATTTCCTTGATCCAAAACAGATTTTTGTATTCGCCACGCAGTTCTTGATTTTCTTGATCCAAAACTAGATTTTTGTATTCGCGACCAAATTCTTCATTTTCTTGATCCAAAACTAGATTTTTGTATTCGCCACGCAGTTCTTGACTTTCTTGATCCAAAACTAGATTTTTGTATTCGCGACCAACTTCTTGATTTTCTTGATCCAAAACTAGATTTTTGTATTCGCGACCAAATTCTTGATTTTCTTGATCCAAAACTAGATTTTTGTATTCGCGACCAAATTCTTGATTTTCTTGATCCAAAACTAGATTTTTGTATTCGCGACCAAATTCTTGATTTGCTTGAACCAAAACTAGATTTTTGTATTCGCGACCAAATTCTTGATTTTCTTGATCCAAAACTAGATTTTTGTATTCGCGACCAAATTCTTGATTTTCTTGATCCAAAACTACATTTTTGTATTCGCCACGCAGTTCTTGATTTTCTTGATCCAAAACTAGATTTTTGTATTCGCCACGCAGTTCTTGATTTTCTTGATCCAAAACTAGTTTTTTGTTTTCGCGACCAAATGCTTGATTTTCTTGATCCAAAACTAGTTTTTTGTTTTCGCGACCAAATGCTTGATTTTCTTGATCCAAAACTAGATTTTTGTATTCGCCACGCAGTTCTTGAATTTCTTGATCCAAAACTAGATTTTTGTATTCGCGACCAAATTTTTCATTTTCTTGATCCAAAACTAGATTTTTGTATTCGCGACAAAATTATTGATTTTCTTGATCCAAAACTACATTTTTGTATTCGCCACGCAGTTCTTGATTTGCTTGATCGAAAACTAGATTTTTGTATTCGCGACCAAATTCTTGATTTTCTTGATCCAAAACTAGATTTTTGTATTCGCGACCAAATTCTTGATTTTCTTGATCCAAAACTAGATTTTTGTATTCGCCACGCAGTTCTTGATTTTCTTGATCCAAAACTAGATTTTTGTATTCGCGACCAAATTCTTGATTTGCTTGAACCAAAACTAGATTTTTGTATTCGCGACCAAATTCTTGATTTTCTTGATCCAAAACTACATTTTTGTATTCGCCACGCAGTTCTTGATTTTCTTGATCCAAAACTAGATTTTTGTATTCGCCACGCAGTTCTTGATTTTCTTGATCCAAAACTAGTTTTTTATTTTCGCGACCAAATGCTTGATTTTCTTGATCCAAAACTAGATTTTTGTATTCGCCACGCAGTTCTTGAATTTCTTGATCCAAAACTAGATTTTTGTATTCGCGACCAAATTTTTCATTTTCTTGATCCAAAACTAGATTTTTGTATTCGCCACGCAGTACTTGACTTTCTTGATCCAAAACTAGATTTTTGTATTCGCGACAAAATTATTGATTTTCTTGATCCAAAACTACATTTTTGTATTCGCCACGCAGTTCTTGATTTGCTTGATCGAAAACTAGATTTTTGTATTCGCGACCAAATTCTTGATTTTCTTGATCCAAAACTAGATTTTTGTAGTCGCCACGCAGTTCTTGACTTTCTTGATCCAAAACTAGATTTTTGTATTCGCGACCAAACTCTTGATTTTCTTGATCCAAAACTAGATTTTTGTATTCGCGACCAAATTCTTGATTTTCTTGATCCAAAACTAGATTTTTGTATTCGCGACCAAATTCTTGATTTTCTTGATCCAAAACTAGATTTTTGTATTCGCGACCAAATTTTTCATTTTCTTGATCCAAAACTAGAATTTTGTATTCGCCACGCAGTACTTGACTTTCTTGATCCAAAACTAGATTTTTGTATTCGTGACCAAATTCTTGATTTTCTTGATCCAAAACTACATTTTTGTATTCGCCACGCAGTTCTTGATTTGCTTGATCGAAAACTAGATTTTTGTATTCGCGACCAAATTCTTGATTTTCTTGATCCAAAACTAGATTTTTGTATTCGCGACCAAATTCTTGATTTTCTTGATCCAAAACTAGATTTTTGTATTCGCGACCAAATTCTTGATTTTCTTGATCCAAAACTAGATTTTTGTATTCGCCACGCAGTTCTTGATTTTCTTGATCCAAAACTAGATTTTTGTATTCGCGACCAAATTCTTGATTTTCTTGATCCAAAACTAGATTTTTGTATTCGCGACCAAATTCTTGATTTTCTTGATCCAAAACTAGATTTTTGTATTCGCGACCAAATTCTTGATTTTCTTGATCCAAAACTAGATTTTTGTATTCGCCACGCAGTTCTTCATTTTCTTGATCCAAAACTAGATTTTTGTATTCGCGACCAAATTCTTGATTTTCTTGATCCAAAACTAGATTTTTGTATTCGCGACTAAATTCTTGATTTTGTTGATCCAAAACTAGATTTTTGTATTCGCCACGCAGTTCTTGACTTTCTTGATCCAAAACTAGATTTTTGTATTCGCGACCAAATTCTTGATTTTCTTGATCCAAAACTAGATTTTTGTATTCGCGACCAAATTCTTGATTTTCTTGATCCAAAACTAGATTTTTGTATTCGCGACCAAATTCTTGATTTTCTTGATCCAAAACTAGATTTTTGTATTCGCGACCAAATTCTTCATTTTCTTGATCCAAAACTAGTTTTTTGTTTTCGCGACCAAATGCTTGATTTCCTTGATCCAAAACTAGATTTTTGTATTCGCCACGCAGTTCTTGATTTTCTTGATCCAAAACTAGATTTTTGTATTCGCGACCAAATTCTTCATTTTCTTGATCCAAAACTAGATTTTTGTATTCGCCACGCAGTTCTTGACTTTCTTGATCCAAAACTAGATTTTTGTATTCGCGACCAACTTCTTGATTTTCTTGATCCAAAACTAGATTTTTGTATTCGCGACCAAATTCTTGATTTTCTTGATCCAAAACTAGATTTTTGTATTCGCGACAAAATTCTTGATTTTCTTGATCCAAAACTAGATTTTTGTATTCGCGACCAAATTCTTGATTTGCTTGAACCAAAACTAGATTTTTGTATTCGCGACCAAATTCTTGATTTTCTTGATCCAAAACTAGATTTTTGTATTCGCGACCAAATTCTTGATTTTCTTGATCCAAAACTACATTTTTGTATTCGCCACGCAGTTCTTGATTTTCTTGATCCAAAACTAGATTTTTGTATTCGCCACGCAGTTCTTGATTTTCTTGATCCAAAACTAGTTTTTTGTTTTCGCGACCAAATGCTTGATTTTCTTGATCCAAAACTAGTTTTTTGTTTTCGCGACCAAATTCTTGAATTTCTTGATCCAAAACTAGATTTTTGTATTCGCCACGCAGTTCTTGACTTTCTTGATCCAAAACTAGATTTTTGTATTCGCGACCAACTTCTTGATTTTCTTGATCCAAAACTAGATTTTTGTATTCGCGACCAAATTCTTGATTTTCTTGATCCAAAACTAGATTTTTGTATTCGCGACAAAATTCTTGATTTTCTTGATCCAAAACTAGATTTTTGTATTCGCGACCAAATTCTTGATTTTCTTGATGCAAAACTAGATTTTTGTATTCGCGACCAAATTCTTGATTTTCTTGATCCAAAACTAGATTTTTGTATTCGCGACCAAATTCTTGATTTTCTTGATCCAAAACTAGATTTTTGTATTCGCGACCAAATTCTTGATTTTCTTGATCCAAAACTAGATTTTTGTATTCGCGACCAAATTCTTGATTTTCTTGATCCAAAACTAGATTTTTGTATTCGCGACCAAATTCTTCATTTTCTTGATCCAAAACTAGATTTTTGTATTCGCCACGCAGTTCTTGACTTTCTTGATCCAAAACTAGATTTTTGTATTCGCGACCAACTTCTTGATTTTCTTGATCCAAAACTAGATTTTTGTATTCGCGACCAAATTCTTGATTTTCTTGATCCAAAACTAGATTTTTGTATTCGCGACAAAATTCTTGATTTTCTTGATCCAAAACTAGATTTTTGTATTCGCGACCAAATTCTTGATTTTCTTGATGCAAAACTAGATTTTTGTATTCGCGACCAAATTCTTGATTTTCTTGATCCAAAACTAGATTTTTGTATTCGCGACCAAATTCTTGATTTTCTTGATCCAAAACTAGATTTTTGTATTCGCGACCAAATTCTTGATTTTCTTGATCCAAAACTAGATTTTTGTATTCGCGACCAAATTCTTGATTTTCTTGATCCAAAACTAGATTTTTGTATTCGCGACCAAATTCTTCATTTTCTTGATCCAAAACTAGTTTTTTGTTTTCGCGACCAAATGCTTGATTTCCTTGATCCAAAACAGATTTTTGTATTCGCCACGCAGTTCTTGATTTTCTTGATCCAAAACTAGATTTTTGTATTCGCGACCAAATTCTTCATTTTCTTGATCCAAAACTAGATTTTTGTATTCGCCACGCAGTTCTTGACTTCCTTGATCCAAAACTAGATTTTTGTATTCGCGACCAAATTCTTGATTTTCTTGATCCAAAACTAGATTTTTGTATTCGCGACCAAATTCTTGATTTGCTTGAACCAAAACTAGATTTTTGTATTCGCGACCAAATTTTTCATTTTCTTGATCCAAAACTAGAATTTTGTATTCGCCACGCAGTACTTGACTTTCTTGATCCAAAACTAGATTTTTGTATTCGTGACCAAATTCTTGATTTTCTTGATCCAAAACTACATTTTTGTATTCGCCACGCAGTTCTTGATTTGCTTGATCGAAAACTAGATTTTTGTATTCGCGACCAAATTCTTGATTTTCTTGATCCAAAACTAGATTTTTGTATTCGCGACCAAATTCTTGATTTTCTTGATCCAAAACTAGATTTTTGTATTCGCGACCAAATTCTTGATTTTCTTGATCCAAAACTAGATTTTTGTATTCGCCACGCAGTTCTTGATTTTCTTGATCCAAAACTAGATTTTTGTATTCGCGACCAAATTCTTGATTTTCTTGATCCAAAACTAGATTTTTGTATTCGCGACCAAATTCTTGATTTTCTTGATCCAAAACTAGATTTTTGTATTCGCGACCAAATTCTTGATTTTCTTGATCCAAAACTAGATTTTTGTATTCGCCACGCAGTTCTTCATTTTCTTGATCCAAAACTAGATTTTTGTATTCGCGACCAAATTCTTGATTTTCTTGATCCAAAACTAGATTTTTGTATTCGCGACTAAATTCTTGATTTTCTTGATCCAAAACTAGATTTTTGTATTCGCCACGCAGTTCTTGACTTTCTTGATCCAAAACTAGATTTTTGTATTCGCGACCAAATTCTTGATTTTCTTGATCCAAAACTAGATTTTTGTATTCGCGACCAAATTCTTGATTTTCTTGATCCAAAACTAGATTTTTGTATTCGCGACCAAATTCTTGATTTTCTTGATCCAAAACTAGATTTTTGTATTCGCGACCAAATTCTTCATTTTCTTGATCCAAAACTAGTTTTTTGTTTTCGCGACCAAATGCTTGATTTCCTTGATCCAAAACTAGATTTTTGTATTCGCCACGCAGTTCTTGATTTTCTTGATCCAAAACTAGATTTTTGTATTCGCGACCAAATTCTTCATTTTCTTGATCCAAAACTAGATTTTTGTATTCGCCACGCAGTTCTTGACTTTCTTGATCCAAAACTAGATTTTTGTATTCGCGACCAACTTCTTGATTTTCTTGATCCAAAACTAGATTTTTGTATTCGCGACCAAATTCTTGATTTTCTTGATCCAAAACTAGATTTTTGTATTCGCGACAAAATTCTTGATTTTCTTGATCCAAAACTAGATTTTTGTATTCGCGACCAAATTCTTGATTTGCTTGAACCAAAACTAGATTTTTGTATTCGCGACCAAATTCTTGATTTTCTTGATCCAAAACTAGATTTTTGTATTCGCGACCAAATTCTTGATTTTCTTGATCCAAAACTACATTTTTGTATTCGCCACGCAGTTCTTGATTTTCTTGATCCAAAACTAGATTTTTGTATTCGCCACGCAGTTCTTGATTTTCTTGATCCAAAACTAGTTTTTTGTTTTCGCGACCAAATGCTTGATTTTCTTGATCCAAAACTAGTTTTTTGTTTTCGCGACCAAATGCTTGATTTTCTTGATCCAAAACTAGATTTTTGTATTCGCCACGCAGTTCTTTAATTTCTTGATCCAAAACTAGATTTTTGTATTCGCGACCAAATTTTTCATTTTCTTGATCCAAAACTAGATTTTTGTATTCGCCACGCAGTACTTGACTTTCTTGATCCAAAGCTAGATTTTTGTATTCGCGACAAAATTATTGATTTTCTTGATCCAAAACTACATTTTTGTATTCGCCACGCAGTTCTTGATTTGCTTGATCGAAAACTAGATTTTTGTATTCGCGACCAAATTCTTGATTTTCTTGATCCAAAACTAGATTTTTGTATTCGCGACCAAATTCTTGATTTTCTTGATGCAAAACTAGATTTTTGTATTCGCGACCAAATTCTTGATTTTCTTGATCCAAAACTAGATTTTTGTATTCGCGACCAAATTCTTGATTTTCTTGATCCAAAACTAGATTTTTGTATTCGCGACCAAATTCTTGATTTTCTTGATCCAAAACTAGATTTTTGTATTCGCGACCAAATTCTTGATTTTCTTGATCCAAAACTAGATTTTTGTATTCGCGACCAAATTCTTCATTTTCTTGATCCAAAACTAGTTTTTTGTTTTCGCGACCAAATGCTTGATTTCCTTGATCCAAAACAGATTTTTGTATTCGCCACGCAGTTCTTGATTTTCTTGATCCAAAACTAGATTTTTGTATTCGCGACCAAATTCTTCATTTTCTTGATCCAAAACTAGATTTTTGTATTCGCCACGCAGTTCTTGACTTTCTTGATCCAAAACTAGATTTTTGTATTCGCGACCAAATTCTTGATTTTCTTGATCCAAAACTAGATTTTTGTATTCGCGACCAAATTCTTGATTTGCTTGAACCAAAACTAGATTTTTGTATTCGCGACCAAATTCTTGATTTTCTTGATCCAAAACTAGATTTTTGTATTCGCGACCAAATTCTTGATTTTCTTGATCCAAAACTACATTTTTGTATTCGCCACGCAGTTCTTGATTTTCTTGATCCAAAACTAGATTTTTGTATTCGCCACGCAGTTCTTGATTTTCTTGATCCAAAACTAGTTTTTTGTTTTCGCGACCAAATGCTTGATTTTCTTGATCCAAAACTAGTTTTTTGTTTTCGCGACCAAATGCTTGATTTTCTTGATCCAAAACTAGATTTTTGTATTCGCCACGCAGTTCTTGAATTTCTTGATCCAAAACTAGATTTTTGTATTCGCGACCAAATTTTTCATTTTCTTGATCCAAAACTAGATTTTTGTATTCGCCACGTAGTACTTGACTTTCTTGATCCAAAACTAGATTTTTGTATTCGCGACAAAATTATTGATTTTCTTGATCCAAAACTACATTTTTGTATTCGCCACGCAGTTCTTGATTTGCTTGATCGAAAACTAGATTTTTGTATTCGCGACCAAATTCTTGATTTTCTTGATCCAAAACTAGATTTTTGTATTCGCGACCAAATTTTTCATTTTCTTGATCCAAAACTAGATTTTTGTATTCGCCACGCAGTACTTGACTTTCTTGATCCAAAACTAGATTTTTGTATTCGTGACAAAATTCTTGATTTTTCTTGATCCAAAACTACGTTTTTGTATTCGCCACGCAGTTCTTGATTTGCTTGATCGAAAACTAGATTTTTGTATTCGCGACCAAATTCTTGATTTTCTTGATCCAAAACTAGATTTTTGTATTCGCGACCAAATTCTTGATTTTCTTGATCCAAAACTAGATTTTTGTATTCGCCACGCAGTTCTTGATTTTCTTGATCCAAAACTAGATTTTTGTATTCGCGACCAAATTCTTGATTTTCTTGATCCAAAACTACATTTTTGTATTCGCGACCAAATTCTTGATTTTCTTGATCCAAAACTAGATTGTTGTATTCGCGACCAAATTCTTGATTTTCTTGATCCAAAACTAGATTTTTGTATTCGCGACCAAATTCTTGATTTTCTTGATCCAAAACTAGATTTTTGTATTCGCGACGCAGTTCTTCATTTTCTTGATCCAAAACTAGATTTTTGTATTCGCGACCAAATTCTTGATTTTCTTGATCCAAAACTAGATTTTTGTATTCGCGACCAAATTCTTGACTTTCTTGATCCAAAACTAGATTTTTGTATTCGCGACCAAATTCTTGATTTTCTTGATCCAAAACTAGATTTTTGTATTCGCCACGCAGTTCTTGATTTTCTTGATCCAAAACTAGATTTTTGTATTCGCGACCAAATTCTTAATTTTCTTGATCCAAAACTAGATTTTTGTATTCGGGACCAAATTCTTGATTTTCTTGATCCAAAACTAGATTTTTGTATTCGCGACCAAATTCTTCATTTTCTTGATCCAAAACTAGTTTTTTGTTTTCGCGACCAAATGCTTGATTTCCTTGATCCAAAACTAGATTTTTGTATTCGCCACGCAGTTCTTGATTTTCTTGATCCAAAACTAGATTTTTGTATTCGCCACGCAGTTCTTGACTTTCTTGATCCAAAACTAGATTTTTGTATTCGCGACCAAATTCTTGATTTTCTTGATCCAAAACTAGATTTTTGTATTCGCGACCAAATTCTTGATTTTCTTGATCCAAAACTAGATTTTTGTATTCGCGACCAAATTCTTCATTTTCTTGATCCAAAACTAGATTTTTGTATTCGCGACCAAATTCTTCATTTTCTTGATCCAAAACTAGATTTTTGTATTCGCGACCAAATTCTTGATTTTCTTGATCCAAAACTAGATTTTTGTATTCGCCACGCAGTTCATGATTTCCTTGATCCAAAACTAGATTTTTGTATTCGCGACCAAATTCTTGATTTTCTTGATCCAAAACTAGATTTTTGTATTCGCCACGCAGTTCTTGATTTTCTTGATCCAAAACTAGTTTTTTGTTTTCGCGACCAAATGCTTGATTTTCTTGATCCAAAACTAGTTTTTTGTTTTCGCGACCAAATGCTTGATTTTCTTGATCCAAAACTAGATTTTTGTATTCGCCACGCAGTTCTTGAATTTCTTGATCCAAAACTAGATTTTTGTATTCGCGACCAAATTTTTCATTTTCTTGATCCAAAACTAGATTTTTGTATTCGCCACGTAGTACTTGACTTTCTTGATCCAAAACTAGATTTTTGTATTCGCGACAAAATTATTGATTTTCTTGATCCAAAACTACATTTTTGTATTCGCCACGCAGTTCTTGATTTGCTTGATCGAAAACTAGATTTTTGTATTCGCGACCAAATTCTTGATTTTCTTGATCCAAAACTAGATTTTTGTATTCGCGACCAAATTTTTCATTTTCTTGATCCAAAACTAGATTTTTGTATTCGCCACGCAGTACTTGACTTTCTTGATCCAAAACTAGATTTTTGTATTCGTGACAAAATTCTTGATTTTTCTTGATCCAAAACTACGTTTTTGTATTCGCCACGCAGTTCTTGATTTGCTTGATCGAAAACTAGATTTTTGTATTCGCGACCAAATTCTTGATTTTCTTGATCCAAAACTAGATTTTTGTATTCGCGACCAAATTCTTGATTTTTTTGATCCAAAACTAGATTTTTGTATTCGCCACGCAGTTCTTGATTTTCTTGATCCAAAACTAGATTTTTGTATTCGCGACCAAATTCTTGATTTTCTTGATCCAAAACTACATTTTTGTATTCGCGACCAAATTCTTGATTTTCTTGATCCAAAACTAGATTGTTGTATTCGCGACCAAATTCTTGATTTTCTTGATCCAAAACTAGATTTTTGTATTCGCGACCAAATTCTTGATTTTCTTGATCCAAAACTAGATTTTTGTATTCGCCACGCAGTTCTTCATTTTCTTGATCCAAAACTAGATTTTTGTATTCGCGACCAAATTCTTGATTTTTTTGATCCAAAACTAGATTTTTGTATTCGCCACGCAGTTCTTGATTTTCTTGATCCAAAACTAGATTTTTGTATTCGCCACGCAGTTCTTGATTTTCTTGATCCAAAACTAGATTTTTGTATTCGCGACCAAATTCTTGATTTTCTTGATCCAAAACTAGATTTTTGTATTCGGGACCAAATTCTTGATTTTCTTGATCCAAAACTAGATTTTTGTATTCGCGACCAAATTCTTCATTTTCTTGATCCAAAACTAGTTTTTTGTTTTCGCGACCAAATGCTTGATTTCCTTGATCCAAAACTAGATTTTTGTATTCGCCACGCAGTTCTTGATTTTCTTGATCCAAAACTAGATTTTTGTATTCGCCACGCAGTTCTTGACTTTCTTGATCCAAAACTAGATTTTTGTATTCGCGACCAAATTCTTGATTTTCTTGATCCAAAACTAGATTTTTGTATTCGCGACCAAATTCTTGATTTTCTTGATCCAAAACTAGATTTTTGTATTCGCGACCAAATTCTTCATTTTCTTGATCCAAAACTAGATTTTTGTATTCGCGACCAAATTCTTCATTTTCTTGATCCAAAACTAGATTTTTGTATTCGCGACCAAATTCTTGATTTTCTTGATCCAAAACTAGATTTTTGTATTCGCCACGCAGTTCATGATTTCCTTGATCCAAAACTAGATTTTTGTATTCGCGACCAAATTCTTGATTTTCTTGATCCAAAACTAGATTTTTGTATTCGCGACCAAATTCTTGATTTTCTTGATCCAAAACTAGATTTTTGTATTCGCCACGCAGTTCTTGATTTTCTTGATCCAAAACTAGATTTTTGTATTCGCGACCAAATTCTTGATTTTCTTGATCCAAAACTAGATTTTTGTATTCGCGACCAAATTCTTGATTTTCTTGATCCAAAACTAGATTTTTGTATTCGCGACCAAATTCTTGATTTTCTTGATCCAAAACTAGTTTTTTGTTTTGGCGACCTAATTCTTGATTTTCTTGATCCAAAACTAGATTTTTGTATTCGCGACCAAATTCTTGATTTTCTTGATCCAAAACTAGATTTTTGTATTCGCGACCAAATTCTTCATTTTCTTGATCCAAAACTAGTTTTTTGTTTTCGCGACCAAATTCTTGATTTCCTTGATCCAAAACTAGATTTTTGTATTCGCCACGCAGTTCTTGATTTTCTTGATCCAAAACTAGATTTTTGTATTCGCGACCAAATTCTTGATTTCCTTGATCCAAAACTAGATTTTGGTATTCGCGACCAAATTCTTGATTTTCTTGATCCAAAACTAGATTTTTGTATTCGCGACCAAATTCTTCATTTTCTTGATCCAAAACTAGATTTTTGTATTCGCGACCAAATTCTTGATTTCCTTGATCCAAAACTAGATTTTTGTATTCGCGACCAAATTCTTGATTTTCTTGATCCAAAACTAGATTTTTGTATTCGCCACGCAGTTCTTGATTTTCTTGATCCAAAACTAGATTTTTGTATTCGCGACCAAATTCTTGATTTTCTTGATCCAAAACTAGATTTTTGTATTCGCGACCAAATTCTTGATTTTCTTGATCCAAAACTAGTTTTTTGTTTTGGCGACCTAATTCTTGATTTTCTTGATCCAAAACTAGATTTTTGTATTCGCGACCAAATTCTTGATTTTCTTGATCCAAAACTAGATTTTTGTATTCGCGACCAAATTCTTCATTTTCTTGATCCAAAACTAGTTTTTTGTTTTCGCGACCATATTCTTGATTTCCTTGATCCAAAACTAGATTTTTGTATTCGCCACGCAGTTCTTGATTTTCTTGATCCAAAACTAGATTTTTGTATTCGCGACCAAATTCTTGATTTCCTTGATCCAAAACTAGATTTTGGTATTCGCGACCAAATTCTTGATTTTCTTGATCCAAAACTAGATTTTTGTATTCGCGACCAAATTCTTCATTTTCTTGATCCAAAACTAGATTTTTGTATTCGCGACCAAATTCTTGATTTTCTTGATCCAAAACTAGATTTTTGTATTCGCGACCAAATTCTTGATTTTCTTGATCCAAAACTAGATTTTTGTATTCGCCACGCAGTTCTTGATTTTCTTGATCCAAAACTAGATTTTTGTATTCGCGACCAAATTCTTGATTTTCTTGATCCAAAACTAGATTTTTGTATTCGCGACCAAATTCTTGATTTTCTTGATCCAAAACTAGATTTTTCTATTCGCGACCAAATTCTTGATTTTCTTGATCCAAAACTAGTTTTTTGTTTTGGCGACCTAATTCTTGATTTTCTTGATCCAAAACTAGATTTTTGTATTCGCGACCAAATTCTTGATTTTCTTGATCCAAAACTAGATTTTTGTATTCGCGACCAAATTCTTCATTTTCTTGATCCAAAACTAGTTTTTTGTTTTCGCGACCAAATTCTTGATTTCCTTGATCCAAAACTAGATTTTTGTATTCGCCACGCAGTTCTTGACTTTCTTGATCCAAAACTAGATTTTTGTATTCGCGACCAAATTCTTGATTTTCTTGATCCAAAACTAGATTTTTGTATTCGCGACCAAATTCTTCATTTTCTTGATCCAAAACTAGTTTTTTGTTTTCGCGACCAAATGCTTGATTTCCTTGATCCAAAACTAGATTTTTGTATTCGCCACGCAGTTCTTGATTTTCTTGATCCAAAACTAGTTTTTTGTTTTGGCGACCAAATTCTTGATTTTCTTGATCCAAAACTAGATTTTTGTATTCGCGACCAAATTCTTGATTTTTTTGATCCAAAACTAGATTTTTGTATTCGCGACCAAATTCTTGATTTTCTTGATCCAAAACTAGATTTTTGTATTCGCGACCAAATTCTTGATTTTCTTGATCCAAAACTAGATTTTTGTATTCGCCACGCAGTTCATGATTTCCTTGATCCAAAACTAGATTTTTGTATTCGCGACCAAATTCTTGATTTTCTTGATCCAAAACTAGATTTTTGTATTCGCGACCAAATTCTTGATTTTCTTGATCCAAAATAGATTTTTGTATTCGCCACGCAGTTCTTGATTTTCTTGATCCAAAACTAGATTTTTGTATTCGCGACCAAATTCTTGATTTTCTTGATCCAAAACTAGATTTTTGTATTCGCGACCAAATTCTTGATTTTCTTGATCCAAAACTAGATTTTTCTATTCGCCACGCAGTTCTTGATTTTCTTGATCCAAAACTAGATTTTTGTATTCGCGACCAAATTCTTGATTTTCTTGATCCAAAACTAGATTTTTGTATTCGCGACCAAATTCTTGATTTCCTTGATCCAAAACTAGATTTTTGTATTCGCCACGCAGTTCTTGATTTTCTTGATCCAAAACTAGATTTTTGTATTCGCGACCAAATTCTTGATTTTCTTGATCCAAAACTAGATTTTTGTATTCGCCACGCAGTTCTTGATTTTCTTGATCCAAAACTAGATTTTTGTATTCGCGACCAAATTCTTCATTTTCTTGATCCAAAACTAGATTTTTGTATTCGCGACCAAATTCTTGACTTTCTTGATCCAAAACTAGATTTTTGTATTCGCGACCAAATTCTTGATTTTCTTGATCCAAAACTAGATTTTTGTATTCGCGAACAAATTCTTGATTTTCTTGATCCAAAACTAGATTTTTGTATTCGCGACCAAATTCTTGATTTGCTTGAACCAAAACTAGATTTTTGTATTCGCGACCAAATTCTTGATTTTCTTGATCCAAAACTAGATTTTTGTATTCGCGACTAAATTCTTGATTTTCTTGATCCAAAACTAGTTTTTTGTTTTGGCGACCTAATTCTTGATTTTCTTGATCCAAAACAAGATTTTTGTATTCGCGACCAAATTCTTGATTTTCTTGATCCAAAACTAGATTTTTGTATTCGCGACCAAATTCTTCATTTTCTTGATCCAAAACTAGTTTTTTGTTTTCGCGACCAAATGCTTGATTTCCTTGATCCAAAACTAGATTTTTGTATTCGCCACGCAGTTCTTGATTTTCTTGATCCAAAACTAGATTTTTGTATTCGCGACCAAATTCTTCATTTTCTTGATCCAAAACTAGATTTTTGTATTCGCCACGCAGTTCTTGACTTTCTTGATCCAAAACTAGATTTTTGTATTCGCGACCAAATTCTTGATTTTCTTGATCCAAAACTAGATTTTTGTATTCGCGACCAAATTCTTGATTTTCTTGATCCAAAACTAGATTTTTGTATTCGCGACCAAATTCTTCATTTTCTTGATCCAAAACTAGATTTTTGTATTCGCCACGCAGTTCTTGACTTTCTTGATCCAAAACTAGATTTTTGTATTCGCGACCAAATTCTTGATTTTCTTGATCCAAAACTAGATTTTTGTATTCGCGACCAAATTCTTCATTTTCTTGATCCAAAACTAGATTTTTGTATTCGCCACGCAGTTCTTGACTTTCTTGATCCAAAACTAGATTTTTGTATTCGCGACCAAATTCTTGATTTTCTTGATCCAAAACTAGATTTTTGTATTCGCGACCAAATTCTTGATTTTCTTGATCCAAAACTAGATTTTTGTATTCGCGACCAAATTCTTGATTTGCTTGAACCAAAACTAGATTTTTGTATTCGCGACCAAATTCTTGATTTTCTTGATCCAAAACTAGATTTTTGTATTCGCGACTAAATTCTTGATTTTCTTGATCCAAAACTAGTTTTTTGTTTTGGCGACCTAATTCTTGATTTTCTTGATCCAAAACAAGATTTTTGTATTCGCGACCAAATTCTTGATTTTCTTGATCCAAAACTAGATTTTTGTATTCGCCACGCAGTTCATGATTTCCTTGATCCAAAACTAGATTTTTGTATTCGCGACCAAATTCTTGATTTTCTTGATCCAAAACTAGATTTTTGTATTCGCGACCAAATTCTTGATTTTCTTGATCCAAAACTAGATTTTTGTATTCGCGACCAAATTCTTGATTTTCTTGATCCAAAACTAGTTTTTTGTTTTCGCGACCAAATGCTTGACTTCCTTGATCCAAAACTAGATTTTTGTATTCGCCACGCAGTTCTTGATTTTCATGATCCAAAACTAGAATTTTGTATTCGCGACCAAATTCTTCATTTTCTTGATCCAAAACTAGATTTTTGTTTTCGCCACGCAGTTCTTGACTTTCTTGATCCAAAACTAGATTTTTGTATTCGCGACCAAATTCTTGATTTTCTTGATCCAAAACTAGATTTTTGTATTCGCGACCAAATTCTTGATTTTCTTGATCCAAAACTAGATTTTTCTATTCGCGACCAAATTCTTGATTTTCTTGATCCAAAACTAGATTTTTGTATTCGCGACCAAATTCTTGATTTTCTTGATCCAAAACTAGATTTTTGTATTCGCGACCAAATTCTTGATTTTCTTGATCCAAAACTAGATTTTTGTATTCGCGACCAAATTCTTGATTTTCTTGATCCAAAACTAGATTTTTGTATTCGCGACCAAATTCTTGATTTTCTTGATCCAAAACTAGATTTTTGTATTCGCCACGCAGTTCTTGATTTTCTTGATCCAAAACTAGATTTTTGTATTCGCGACCAAATTCTTGATTTTCTTGATCCAAAACTAGATTTTTGTATTCGCGACCAAATTCTTGATTTTCTTGATCCAAAACTAGATTTTTCTATTCGCGACCAAATTCTTGATTTTCTTGATCCAAAACTAGTTTTTTGTTTTGGCGACCTAATTCTTGATTTTCTTGATCCAAAACTAGATTTTTGTATTCGCGACCAAATTCTTGATTTTCTTGATCCAAAACTAGATTTTTGTATTCGCGACCAAATTCTTCATTTTCTTGATCCAAAACTAGTTTTTTGTTTTCGCGACCAAATTCTTGATTTCCTTGATCCAAAACTAGATTTTTGTATTCGCCACGCAGTTCTTGACTTTCTTGATCCAAAACTAGATTTTTGTATTCGCGACCAAATTCTTGATTTTCTTGATCCAAAACTAGATTTTTGTATTCGCGACCAAATTCTTCATTTTCTTGATCCAAAACTAGTTTTTTGTTTTCGCGACCAAATGCTTGATTTCCTTGATCCAAAACTAGATTTTTGTATTCGCCACGCAGTTCTTCATTTTCTTGATCCAAAACTAGTTTTTTGTTTTGGCGACCAAATTCTTGATTTTCTTGATCCAAAACTAGATTTTTGTATTCGCGACCAAATTCTTGATTTTTTTGATCCAAAACTAGATTTTTGTATTCGCGACCAAATTCTTGATTTTCTTGATCCAAAACTAGATTTTTGTATTCGCGACCAAATTCTTGATTTTCTTGATCCAAAACTAGATTTTTGTATTCGCCACGCAGTTCATGATTTCCTTGATCCAAAACTAGATTTTTGTATTCGCGACCAAATTCTTGATTTTCTTGATCCAAAACTAGATTTTTGTATTCGCGACCAAATTCTTGATTTTCTTGATCCAAAATAGATTTTTGTATTCGCCACGCAGTTCTTGATTTTCTTGATCCAAAACTAGATTTTTGTATTCGCGACCAAATTCTTGATTTTCTTGATCCAAAACTAGATTTTTGTATTCGCGACCAAATTCTTGATTTTCTTGATCCAAAACTAGATTTTTCTATTCGCCACGCAGTTCTTGATTTTCTTGATCCAAAACTAGATTTTTGTATTCGCGACCAAATTCTTGATTTTCTTGATCCAAAACTAGATTTTTGTATTCGCGACCAAATTCTTGATTTCCTTGATCCAAAACTAGATTTTTGTATTCGCCACGCAGTTCTTGATTTTCTTGATCCAAAACTAGATTTTTGTATTCGCGACCAAATTCTTGATTTTCTTGATCCAAAACTAGATTTTTGTATTCGCCACGCAGTTCTTGATTTTCTTGATCCAAAACTAGATTTTTGTATTCGCGACCAAATTCTTCATTTTCTTGATCCAAAACTAGATTTTTGTATTCGCGACCAAATTCTTGACTTTCTTGATCCAAAACTAGATTTTTGTATTCGCGACCAAATTCTTGATTTTCTTGATCCAAAACTAGATTTTTGTATTCGCGACCAAATTCTTGATTTTCTTGATCCAAAACTAGATTTTTGTATTCGCGACCAAATTCTTGATTTGCTTGAACCAAAACTAGATTTTTGTATTCGCGACCAAATTCTTGATTTTCTTGATCCAAAACTAGATTTTTGTATTCGCGACTAAATTCTTGATTTTCTTGATCCAAAACTAGTTTTTTGTTTTGGCGACCTAATTCTTGATTTTCTTGATCCAAAACTAGATTTTTGTATTCGCGACCAAATTCTTCATTTTCTTGATCCAAAACTAGATTTTTGTATTCGCGACCAAATTCTTCATTTTCTTGATCCAAAACTAGTTTTTTGTTTTCGCGACCAAATGCTTGATTTCCTTGATCCAAAACTAGATTTTTGTATTCGCCACGCAGTTCTTGATTTTCTTGATCCAAAACTAGATTTTTGTATTCGCGACCAAATTCTTCATTTTCTTGATCCAAAACTAGATTTTTGTATTCGCCACGCAGTTCTTGACTTTCTTGATCCAAAACTAGATTTTTGTATTCGCGACCAAATTCTTGATTTTCTTGATCCAAAACTAGATTTTTGTATTCGCGACCAAATTCTTGATTTTCTTGATCCAAAACTAGATTTTTGTATTCGCGACCAAATTCTTCATTTTCTTGATCCAAAACTAGATTTTTGTATTCGCCACGCAGTTCTTGACTTTCTTGATCCAAAACTAGATTTTTGTATTCGCGACCAAATTCTTGATTTTCTTGATCCAAAACTAGATTTTTGTATTCGCGACCAAATTCTTCATTTTCTTGATCCAAAACTAGATTTTTGTATTCGCCACGCAGTTCTTGACTTTCTTGATCCAAAACTAGATTTTTGTATTCGCGACCAAATTCTTGATTTTCTTGATCCAAAACTAGATTTTTGTATTCGCGACCAAATTCTTGATTTTCTTGATCCAAAACTAGATTTTTGTATTCGCGACCAAATTCTTGATTTGCTTGAACCAAAACTAGATTTTTGTATTCGCGACCAAATTCTTGATTTTCTTGATCCAAAACTAGATTTTTGTATTCGCGACTAAATTCTTGATTTTCTTGATCCAAAACTAGTTTTTTGTTTTGGCGACCTAATTCTTGATTTTCTTGATCCAAAACAAGATTTTTGTATTCGCGACCAAATTCTTGATTTTCTTGATCCAAAACTAGATTTTTGTATTCGCCACGCAGTTCATGATTTCCTTGATCCAAAACTAGATTTTTGTATTCGCGACCAAATTCTTGATTTTCTTGATCCAAAACTAGATTTTTGTATTCGCGACCAAATTCTTGATTTTCTTGATCCAAAACTAGATTTTTGTATTCGCGACCAAATTCTTGATTTTCTTGATCCAAAACTAGTTTTTTGTTTTCGCGACCAAATGCTTGACTTCCTTGATCCAAAACTAGATTTTTGTATTCGCCACGCAGTTCTTGATTTTCATGATCCAAAACTAGAATTTTGTATTCGCGACCAAATTCTTCATTTTCTTGATCCAAAACTAGATTTTTGTTTTCGCCACGCAGTTCTTGACTTTCTTGATCCAAAACTAGATTTTTGTATTCGCGACCAAATTCTTGATTTTCTTGATCCAAAACTAGATTTTTGTATTCGCGACCAAATTCTTGATTTTCTTGATCCAAAACTAGATTTTTCTATTCGCGACCAAATTCTTGATTTTCTTGATCCAAAACTAGATTTTTGTATTCGCGACCAAATTCTTGATTTTCTTGATCCAAAACTAGATTTTTGTATTCGCGACCAAATTCTTGATTTTCTTGATCCAAAACTAGATTTTTGTATTCGCCACGCAGTTCTTGACCCAAAACTAGATTTTTGTATTCGCGATCAAATTCTTGATTTTCTTGATCCAAAACTAGATTTTTGTATTCGCGACCAAATTCTTGATTTTTTTGATCCAAAACTAGATTTTTGTATTCGCGACCAAATTCTTGATTTTCTTGATCCAAAACTAGATTTTTGTATTCGCCACGCAGTTCTTGATTTTCTTGATCCAAAACTAGATTTTTGTATTCGCCACGCAGTTCTTGACTTTCTTGATCCAAAACTAGATTTTTGTATTCGCGATCAAATTCTTGATTTTCTTGATCCAAAACTAGATTTTTGTATTCGCGACCAAATTCTTGATTTTCTTGATCCAAAACTAGATTTTTGTATTAGCGACCAAATTCTTGATTTTCTTGATCCAAAACTAGATTTTTGTATTCGCGACCAAATTCTTGATTTTCTTGATCCAAAACTAGATTTTTGTATTCGCCACGCAGTTCTTGATTTTCTTGATCCAAAACTAGATTTTTGTATTCGCGACCAAATTCTTGATTTTCTTGATCCAAAACTAGATTTTTGTATTCGCGACCAAATTCTTGATTTTCTTGATCCAAAACTAGTTTTTTGTTTTCGCGACCAAATGCTTGACTTCCTTGATCCAAAACTAGATTTTTGTATTCGCCACGCAGTTCTTGATTTTCATGATCCAAAACTAGAATTTTGTATTCGCGACCAAATTCTTCATTTTTTTGATCCAAAACTAGATTTTTGTTTTCGCCACGCAGTTCTTGACTTTCTTGATCCAAAACTAGATTTTTGTATTCGCGACCAAATTCTTGATTTTCTTGATCCAAAACTAGATTTTTGTAGTCGCCACGCAGTTCTTGATTTTCTTGATCCAAAACTAGATTTTTGTATTCGCGACCAAACTCTTGATTTTCTTGATCCAAAACTAGATTTTTGTATTCGCGACCAAATTCTTGATTTTCTTGATCCAAAACTAGATTTTTGTATTCGCGACCAAATTCTTGATTTTCTTGATCCAAAACTAGATTTTTCTATTCGCGACCAAATTCTTGATTTTCTTGATCCAAAACTAGATTTTTGTATTCGCGACCAAATTCTTGATTTTCTTGATCCAAAACTAGTTTTTTGTTTTGGCGACCTAATTCTTGATTTTCTTGATCCAAAACTAGATTTTTGTATTCGCGACCAAATTCTTGATTTTCTTGATCCAAAACTAGATTTTTGTATTCGCGACCAAATTCTTCATTTTCTTGATCCAAAACTAGTTTTTTGTTTTCGCGACCAAATGCTTGATTTCCTTGATCCAAAACTAGATTTTTGTATTCGCCACGCAGTTCTTGATTTTCTTGATCCAAAACTAGATTTTTGTATTCGCGACCAAATTCTTGATTTTCTTGATCCAAAACTAGATTTTTGTAGTCGCCACGCAGTTCTTGACTTTCTTGATCCAAAACTAGATTTTTGTATTCGCGACCAAATTCTTGATTTTCTTGATCCAAAACTAGATTTTTGTATTCGCGACCAAATTCTTGATTTTTTTGATCCAAAACTAGATTTTTGTATTCGCGACCAAATTCTTGATTTTCTTGATCCAAAACTAGATTTTTGTATTCGCCACGCAGTTCTTGATTTTCTTGATCCAAAACTAGATTTTTGTATTCGCCACGCAGTTCTTGACTTTCTTGATCCAAAACTAGATTTTTGTATTCGCGATCAAATTCTTGATTTTCTTGATCCAAAACTAGATTTTTGTATTCGCGACCAAATTCTTGATTTTCTTGATCCAAAACTAGATTTTTCTATTCGCGACCAAATTCTTGATTTTCTTGATCCAAAACTAGATTTTTCTATTCGCGACCAAATTCTTGATTTTCTTGATCCAAAACTAGATTTTTGTATTAGCGACCAAATTCTTGATTTTCTTGATCCAAAACTAGATTTTTGTATTCGCGACCAAATTCTTGATTTTCTTGATCCAAAACTAGATTTTTGTATTCGCCACGCAGTTCTTGATTTTCTTGATCCAAAACTAGATTTTTGTATTCGCGACCAAATTCTTGATTTTCTTGATCCAAAACTAGATTTTTGTATTCGCGACCAAATTCTTGATTTTCTTGATCCAAAACTAGTTTTTTGTTTTCGCGACCAAATGCTTGACTTCCTTGATCCAAAACTAGATTTTTGTATTCGCCACGCAGTTCTTGATTTTCATGATCCAAAACTAGAATTTTGTATTCGCGACCAAATTCTTCATTTTCTTGATCCAAAACTAGATTTTTGTTTTCGCCACGCAGTTCTTGACTTTCTTGATCCAAAACTAGATTTTTGTATTCGCGACCAAGTTCTTGATTTTCTTGATCCAAAACTAGATTTTTGTAGTCGCCACGCAGTTCTTGACTTTCTTGATCCAAAACTAGATTTTTGTATTCGCGACCAAACTCTTGATTTTCTTGATCCAAAACTAGATTTTTGTATTCGCGACCAAATTCTTGATTTTCTTGATCCAAAACTAGATTTTTGTATTCGCGACCAAATTCTTGATTTTCTTGATCCAAAACTAGATTTTTGTATTCGCGACCAAATTCTTGATTTTTTTGATCCAAAACTAGATTTTTGTATTCGCGACCAAATTCTTGATTTTCTTGATCCAAAACTAGATTTTTGTATTCGCCACGCAGTTCTTGATTTTCTTGATCCAAAACTAGATTTTTGTATTCGCCACGCAGTTCTTGACTTTCTTGATCCAAAACTAGATTTTTGTATTCGCGATCAAATTCTTGATTTTCTTGATCCAAAACTAGATTTTTGTATTCGCGACCAAATTCTTGATTTTCTTGATCCAAAACTAGATTTTTCTATTCGCGACCAAATTCTTGATTTTCTTGATCCAAAACTAGATTTTTCTATTCGCGACCAAATTCTTGATTTTCTTGATCCAAAACTAGATTTTTGTATTAGCGACCAAATTCTTGATTTTCTTGATCCAAAACTAGATTTTTGTATTCGCGACCAAATTCTTGATTTTCTTGATCCAAAACTAGATTTTTGTATTCGCCACGCAGTTCTTGATTTTCTTGATCCAAAACTAGATTTTTGTATTCGCGACCAAATTCTTGATTTTCTTGATCCAAAACTAGATTTTTGTATTCGCGACCAAATTCTTGATTTTCTTGATCCAAAACTAGATTTTTGTATTCGCCACGCAGTTCTTGACTTTCTTGATCCAAAACTAGATTTTTGTATTCGCGATCAAATTCTTGATTTTCTTGATCCAAAACTAGATTTTTGTATTCGCGACCAAATTCTTGATTTTCTTGATCCAAAACTAGTTTTTTGTTTTCGCGACCAAATGCTTGACTTCCTTGATCCAAAACTAGATTTTTGTATTCGCCACGCAGTTCTTGATTTTCATGATCCAAAACTAGAATTTTGTATTCGCGACCAAATTCTTCATTTTCTTGATCCAAAACTAGATTTTTGTTTTCGCCACGCAGTTCTTGACTTTCTTGATCCAAAACTAGATTTTTGTATTCGCGACCAAGTTCTTGATTTTCTTGATCCAAAACTAGATTTTTGTAGTCGCCACGCAGTTCTTGACTTTCTTGATCCAAAACTAGATTTTTGTATTCGCGACCAAACTCTTGATTTTCTTGATCCAAAACTAGATTTTTGTATTCGCGACCAAATTCTTGATTTTTTTGATCCAAAACTAGATTTTTGTATTCGCGACCAAATTCTTGATTTTCTTGATCCAAAACTAGATTTTTGTATTCGCCACGCAGTTCTTGATTTTCTTGATCCAAAACTAGATTTTTGTATTCGCCACGCAGTTCTTGACTTTCTTGATCCAAAACTAGATTTTTGTATTCGCGATCAAATTCTTGATTTTCTTGATCCAAAACTAGATTTTTGTATTCGCGACCAAATTCTTGATTTTCTTGATCCAAAACTAGATTTTTCTATTCGCGACCAAATTCTTGATTTTCTTGATCCAAAACTAGATTTTTCTATTCGCGACCAAATTCTTGATTTTCTTGATCCAAAACTAGATTTTTGTATTAGCGACCAAATTCTTGATTTTCTTGATCCAAAACTAGATTTTTGTATTCGCGACCAAATTCTTGATTTTCTTGATCCAAAACTAGATTTTTGTATTCGCCACGCAGTTCTTGATTTTCTTGATCCAAAACTAGATTTTTGTATTCGCGACCAAATTCTTGATTTTCTTGATCCAAAACTAGATTTTTGTATTCGCGACCAAATTCTTGATTTTCTTGATCCAAAACTAGATTTTTGTATTCGCCACGCAGTTCTTGTCTTTCTTGATCCAAAACTAGATTTTTGTATTCGCGATCAAATTCTTGATTTTCTTGATCCAAAACTAGATTTTTGTATTCGCGACCAAATTCTTGATTTTTTTGATCCAAAACTAGATTTTTGTATTCGCCACGCAGTTCTTGATTTTCATGATCCAAAACTAGAATTTTGTATTCGCGACCAAATTCTTCATTTTCTTGATCCAAAACTAGATTTTTGTATTCGCCACGCAGTTCTTGATTTTCTTGATCCAAAACTAGATTTTTGTATTCGCGACCAAATTCTTGATTTTCTTGATCCAAAACTAGATTTTTGTATTCGCGACCAAATTCTTGATTTTCTTGATCCAAAACTAGTTTTTTGTTTTCGCGACCAAATGCTTGACTTCCTTGATCCAAAACTAGATTTTTGTATTCGCCACGCAGTTCTTGATTTTCATGATCCAAAACTAGAATTTTGTATTCGCGACCAAATTCTTCATTTTCTTGATCCAAAACTAGATTTTTGTATTCGCGACCAAATTCTTGATTTTCTTGATCCAAAACTAGATTTTTGTAGTCGCCACGCAGTTCTTGACTTTCTTGATCCAAAACTAGATTTTTGTATTCGCGACCAAACTCTTGATTTTCTTGATCCAAAACTAGATTTTTGTATTCGCGACCAAATTCTTGATTTTCTTGATCCAAAACTAGATTTTTGTATTCGCGACCAAATTCTTGATTTTCTTGATCCAAAACTAGATTTTTCTATTCGCGACCAAATTCTTGATTTTCTTGATCCAAAACTAGATTTTTGTATTCGCGACCAAATTCTTGATTTTCTTGATCCAAAACTAGTTTTTTGTTTTGGCGACCTAATTCTTGATTTTCTTGATCCAAAACTAGATTTTTGTATTCGCGACCAAATTCTTGATTTTCTTGATCCAAAACTAGATTTTTGTATTCGCGACCAAATTCTTCATTTTCTTGATCCAAAACTAGTTTTTTGTTTTCGCGACCAAATGCTTGATTTCCTTGATCCAAAACTAGATTTTTGTATTCGCCACGCAGTTCTTGATTTTCTTGATCCAAAACTAGATTTTTGTATTCGCGACCAAATTCTTGATTTTCTTGATCCAAAACTAGATTTTTGTAGTCGCCACGCAGTTCTTGACTTTCTTGATCCAAAACTAGATTTTTGTATTCGCGACCAAATTCTTGATTTTCTTGATCCAAAACTAGATTTTTGTATTCGCGACCAAATTCTTGATTTTTTTGATCCAAAACTAGATTTTTGTATTCGCGACCAAATTCTTGATTTTCTTGATCCAAAACTAGATTTTTGTATTCGCCACGCAGTTCTTGATTTTCTTGATCCAAAACTAGATTTTTGTATTCGCCACGCAGTTCTTGACTTTCTTGATCCAAAACTAGATTTTTGTATTCGCGATCAAATTCTTGATTTTCTTGATCCAAAACTAGATTTTTGTATTCGCGACCAAATTCTTGATTTTCTTGATCCAAAACTAGATTTTTCTATTCGCGACCAAATTCTTGATTTTCTTGATCCAAAACTAGATTTTTCTATTCGCGACCAAATTCTTGATTTTCTTGATCCAAAACTAGATTTTTGTATTAGCGACCAAATTCTTGATTTTCTTGATCCAAAACTAGATTTTTGTATTCGCGACCAAATTCTTGATTTTCTTGATCCAAAACTAGATTTTTGTATTCGCCACGCAGTTCTTGATTTTCTTGATCCAAAACTAGATTTTTGTATTCGCGACCAAATTCTTGATTTTCTTGATCCAAAACTAGATTTTTGTATTCGCGACCAAATTCTTGATTTTCTTGATCCAAAACTAGTTTTTTGTTTTCGCGACCAAATGCTTGACTTCCTTGATCCAAAACTAGATTTTTGTATTCGCCACGCAGTTCTTGATTTTCATGATCCAAAACTAGAATTTTGTATTCGCGACCAAATTCTTCATTTTCTTGATCCAAAACTAGATTTTTGTTTTCGCCACGCAGTTCTTGACTTTCTTGATCCAAAACTAGATTTTTGTATTCGCGACCAAGTTCTTGATTTTCTTGATCCAAAACTAGATTTTTGTAGTCGCCACGCAGTTCTTGACTTTCTTGATCCAAAACTAGATTTTTGTATTCGCGACCAAACTCTTGATTTTCTTGATCCAAAACTAGATTTTTGTATTCGCGACCAAATTCTTGATTTTCTTGATCCAAAACTAGATTTTTGTATTCGCCACGCAGTTCTTGATTTTCTTGATCCAAAACTAGATTTTTGTATTCGCGACCAAATTCTTGATTTTCTTGATCCAAAACTAGATTTTTGTATTCGCGACCAAATTCTTGATTTTCTTGATCCAAAACTAGTTTTTTGTTTTCGCGACCAAATGCTTGACTTCCTTGATCCAAAACTAGATTTTTGTATTCGCCACGCAGTTCTTGATTTTCATGATCCAAAACTAGAATTTTGTATTCGCGACCAAATTCTTCATTTTCTTGATCCAAAACTAGATTTTTGTTTTCGCCACGCAGTTCTTGACTTTCTTGATCCAAAACTAGATTTTTGTATTCGCGACCAAATTCTTGATTTTCTTGATCCAAAACTAGATTTTTGTAGTCGCCACGCAGTTCTTGACTTTCTTGATCCAAAACTAGATTTTTGTATTCGCGACCAAACTCTTGATTTTCTTGATCCAAAACTAGATTTTTGTATTCGCGACCAAATTCTTGATTTTCTTGATCCAAAACTAGATTTTTGTATTCGCGACCAAATTCTTGATTTTCTTGATCCAAAACTAGATTTTTGTATTCGCGACCAAATTCTTGATTTTTTTGATCCAAAACTAGATTTTTGTATTCGCGACCAAATTCTTGATTTTCTTGATCCAAAACTAGATTTTTGTATTCGCCACGCAGTTCTTGATTTTCTTGATCCAAAACTAGATTTTTGTATTCGCCACGCAGTTCTTGACTTTCTTGATCCAAAACTAGATTTTTGTATTCGCGATCAAATTCTTGATTTTCTTGATCCAAAACTAGATTTTTGTATTCGCGACCAAATTCTTGATTTTCTTGATCCAAAACTAGATTTTTCTATTCGCGACCAAATTCTTGATTTTCTTGATCCAAAACTAGATTTTTCTATTCGCGACCAAATTCTTGATTTTCTTGATCCAAAACTAGATTTTTGTATTAGCGACCAAATTCTTGATTTTCTTGATCCAAAACTAGATTTTTGTATTCGCGACCAAATTCTTGATTTTCTTGATCCAAAACTAGATTTTTGTATTCGCCACGCAGTTCTTGATTTTCTTGATCCAAAACTAGATTTTTGTATTCGCGACCAAATTCTTGATTTTCTTGATCCAAAACTAGATTTTTGTATTCGCGACCAAATTCTTCATTTTCTTGATCCAAAACTTGATTTTTGTATTCGCGACCAAATTCTTGATTTTCTTGATCCAAAACTAGATTTTTGTATTCGGGACCAAATTCTTGATTTTCTTGATCCAAAACTAGATTTTTGTATTCGCGACCAAATTCTTCATTTTCTTGATCCAAAACTAGATTTTTGTATTCGCGACGCAGTACTTGACTTTCTTGATCCAAAACTAGATTTTTGTATTCGCGACCAAATTCTTGATTTTCTTGATCCAAAACTAGATTTTTGTATTCGCCACGCAGTTCTTGACTTTCTTGATCCAAAACTAGATTTTTGTATTCGCCACGCAGTTCTTGACTTTCTTGATCCAAAACTAGATTTTTGTATTCGCGATCAAATTCTTGATTTTCTTGATCCAAAACTAGATTTTTGTATTCGCGACCAAATTCTTGATTTTCTTGATCCAAAACTAGATTTTTCTATTCGCGACCAAATTCTTGATTTTCTTGATCCAAAACTAGATTTTTCTATTCGCGACCAAATTCTTGATTTTCTTGATCCAAAACTAGATTTTTGTATTAGCGACCAAATTCTTGATTTTCTTGATCCAAAACTAGATTTTTGTATTCGCGACCAAATTCTTGATTTTCTTGATCCAAAACTAGATTTTTGTATTCGCCACGCAGTTCTTGATTTTCTTGATCCAAAACTAGATTTTTGTATTCGCGACCAAATTCTTGATTTTCTTGATCCAAAACTAGATTTTTGTATTCGCGACCAAATTCTTCATTTTCTTGATCCAAAACTTGATTTTTGTATTCGCGACCAAATTCTTGATTTTCTTGATCCAAAACTAGATTTTTGTATTCGGGACCAAATTCTTGATTTTCTTGATCCAAAACTAGATTTTTGTATTCGCGACCAAATTCTTCATTTTCTTGATCCAAAACTAGATTTTTGTATTCGCCACGCAGTACTTGACTTTCTTGATCCAAAACTAGATTTTTGTATTCGCGACAAAATTCTTGATTTTCTGGATCCAAAACTACATTTTTGTATTCGCCACGCAGTTCTTGATTTGCTTGATCGAAAACTAGATTTTTGTATTCGCCACGTAGTTTTGACTTGCTTGATCCAAAACTAGATTTTTGTATTCGCCACGCAGTTCATGATTTCCTTGATCCAAAACTAGATTTTTGTATTCGCGACCAAATTCTTGATTTTCTGGATCCAAAACTAGTTTTTTGTTTTCGCGACCAAATTCTTGATTTTCTCGATCCAAAACTAGATTTTTATATTCGCCACGCAGTTCTTGATTTTCTTGATCCAAAACTAGATTTTTGAATTCGCGACAAAATTCTTGATTTTCTTGATCCAAAACTTGATTTTTGTATTCGCGACCAAATTCTTGATTTTCTTGATCCAAAACTAGATTTTTGTATTCGCGACCAAATTCTTGATTTTCTTGATCCAAAACTAGATTTTTGTATTCGCGACCAAATTCTTGATTTGCTTGAACCAAAACTAGATTTTTGTATTCGGGACCAAATTCTTGATTTTCTTGATCCAAAACTAGATTTTTGTATTCGCGACCAAATTCTTCATTTTCTTGATCCAAAACTAGATTTTTGTATTCGCCACGCAGTACTTGACTTTCTTGATCCAAAACTAGATTTTTGTATTCGCGACCAAATTCTTGATTTTCTTGATCCAAAACTAGATTTTTGTATTCGCCACGCAGTTCTTGACTTTCTTGATCCAAAACTAGATTTTTGTATTCGCCACGCAGTTCTTGACTTTCTTGATCCAAAACTAGATTTTTGTATTCGCGATCAAATTCTTGATTTTCTTGATCCAAAACTAGATTTTTGTATTCGCGACCAAATTCTTGATTTTCTTGATCCAAAACTAGATTTTTCTATTCGCGACCAAATTCTTGATTTTCTTGATCCAAAACTAGATTTTTCTATTCGCGACCAAATTCTTGATTTTCTTGATCCAAAACTAGATTTTTGTATTAGCGACCAAATTCTTGATTTTCTTGATCCAAAACTAGATTTTTGTATTCGCGACCAAATTCTTGATTTTCTTGATCCAAAACTAGATTTTTGTATTCGCCACGCAGTTCTTGATTTTCTTGATCCAAAACTAGATTTTTGTATTCGCGACCAAATTCTTGATTTTCTTGATCCAAAACTAGATTTTTGTATTCGCGACCAAATTCTTCATTTTCTTGATCCAAAACTTGATTTTTGTATTCGCGACCAAATTCTTGATTTTCTTGATCCAAAACTAGATTTTTGTATTCGGGACCAAATTCTTGATTTTCTTGATCCAAAACTAGATTTTTGTATTCGCGACCAAATTCTTCATTTTCTTGATCCAAAACTAGATTTTTGTATTCGCCACGCAATACTTGACTTTCTTGATCCAAAACTAGATTTTTGTATTCGCGACAAAATTCTTGATTTTCTGGATCCAAAACTACATTTTTGTATTCGCCACGCAGTTCTTGATTTGCTTGATCGAAAACTAGATTTTTGTATTCGCCACGTAGTTCTTGACTTGCTTGATCCAAAACTAGATTTTTGTATTCGCCACGCAGTTCATGATTTCCTTGATCCAAAACTAGATTTTTGTATTCGCGACCAAATTCTTGATTTTCTGGATCCAAAACTAGTTTTTTGTTTTCGCGACCAAATTCTTGATTTTCTCGATCCAAAACTAGATTTTTATATTCGCCACGCAGTTCTTGATTTTCTTGATCCAAAACTAGATTTTTGAATTCGCGACAAAATTCTTGATTTTCTTGATCCAAAACTTGATTTTTGTATTCGCGACCAAATTCTTGATTTTCTTGATCCAAAACTAGATTTTTGTATTCGCGACCAAATTCTTGATTTTCTTGATCCAAAACTAGATTTTTGTATTCGCGACCAAATTCTTGATTTGCTTGAACCAAAACTAGATTTTTGTATTCGCGACCAAATTCTTGATTTTCTTGATCCAAAACTAGATTTTTGTATTCGCGACTAAATTCTTGATTTTCTTGATCCAAAACTAGTTTTTTGTTTTGGCGACCTAATTCTTGATTTTCTTGATCCAAAACAAGATTTTTGTATTCGCGACCAAATTCTTGATTTTCTTGATCCAAAACTAGATTTTTGTATTCGCCACGCAGTTCATGATTTCCTTGATCCAAAACTAGATTTTTGTATTCGCGACCAAATTCTTGATTTTCTTGATCCAAAACTAGATTTTTGTATTCGCGACAAAATTCTTGATTTTCTTGATCCAAAACTAGATTTTTGTATTCGCGACCAAATTCTTGATTTTCTTGATCCAAAACTAGTTTTTTGTTTTCGCGACCAAATGCTTGACTTCCTTGATCCAAAACTAGATTTTTGTATTCGCCACGCAGTTCTTGATTTTCATGATCCAAAACTAGAATTTTGTATTCGCGACCAAATTCTTCATTTTCTTGATCCAAAACTAGATTTTTGTTTTCGCCACGCAGTTCTTGACTTTCTTGATCCAAAACTAGATTTTTGTATTCGCGACCAAATTCTTGATTTTCTTGATCCAAAACTAGATTTTTGTATTCGCGACTAAATTCTTGATTTTCTTGATCCAAAACTAGTTTTTTGTTTTGGCGACCTAATTCTTGATTTTCTTGATCCAAAACAAGATTTTTGTATTCGCGACCAAATTCTTGATTTTCTTGATCCAAAACTAGATTTTTGTATTCGCCACGCAGTTCATGATTTCCTTGATCCAAAACTAGATTTTTGTATTCGCGACCAAATTCTTGATTTTCTTGATCCAAAACTAGATTTTTGTATTCGCGACCAAATTCTTGATTTTCTTGATCCAAAACTAGATTTTTGTATTCGCGACCAAATTCTTGATTTTCTTGATCCAAAACTAGTTTTTTGTTTTCGCGACCAAATGCTTGACTTCCTTGATCCAAAACTAGATTTTTGTATTCGCCACGCAGTTCTTGATTTTCATGATCCAAAACTAGAATTTTGTATTCGCGACCAAATTCTTGATTTTCTTGATCCAAAACTAGATTTTTGTAGTCGCCACGCAGTTCTTGACTTTCTTGATCCAAAACTAGATTTTTGTATTCGCGACCAAACTCTTGATTTTCTTGATCCAAAACTAGATTTTTGTATTCGCGACCAAATTCTTGATTTTCTTGATCCAAAACTAGATTTTTGTATTCGCGACCAAATTCTTGATTTTCTTGATCCAAAACTAGATTTTTGTATTCGCGACCAAATTCTTGATTTTCTTGATCCAAAACTAGATTTTTGTATTCGCGACCAAATTCTTCATTTTCTTGATCCAAAACTAGTTTTTTGTTTTCGCGACCAAATGCTTGATTTCCTTGATCCAAAACTAGATTTTTGTATTCGCCACGCAGTTCTTGATTTTCTTGATCCAAAACTAGATTTTTGTATTCGCGACCAAATTCTTGATTTTCTTGATCCAAAACTAGATTTTTGTAGTCGCCACGCAGTTCTTGACTTTCTTGATCCAAAACTAGATTTTTGTATTCGCGACCAAATTCTTGATTTTCTTGATCCAAAACTAGATTTTTGTATTCGCGACCAAATTCTTGATTTTTTTGATCCAAAACTAGATTTTTGTATTCGCGACCAAATTCTTGATTTTCTTGATCCAAAACTAGATTTTTGTATTCGCCACGCAGTTCTTGATTTTCTTGATCCAAAACTAGATTTTTGTATTCGCAACGCAGTTCTTGACTTTCTTGATCCAAAACTAGATTTTTGTATTCGCGATCAAATTCTTGATTTTCTTGATCCAAAACTAGATTTTTGTATTCGCGACCAAATTCTTGATTTTCTTGATCCAAAACTAGATTTTTCTATTCGCGACCAAATTCTTGATTTTCTTGATCCAAAACTAGATTTTTCTATTCGCGACCAAATTCTTGATTTTCTTGATCCAAAACTAGATTTTTGTATTAGCGACCAAATTCTTGATTTTCTTGATCCAAAACTAGATTTTTGTATTCGCGACCAAATTCTTGATTTTCTTGATCCAAAACTAGATTTTTGTATTCGCCACGCAGTTCTTGATTTTCTTGATCCAAAACTAGATTTTTGTATTCGCGACCAAATTCTTGATTTTCTTGATCCAAAACTAGATTTTTGTATTCGCGACCAAATTCTTGATTTTCTTGATCCAAAACTAGTTTTTTGTTTTCGCGACCAAATGCTTGACTTCCTTGATCCAAAACTAGATTTTTGTATTCGCCACGCAGTTCTTGATTTTCATGATCCAAAACTAGAATTTTGTATTCGCGACCAAATTCTTCATTTTCTTGATCCAAAACTAGATTTTTGTTTTCGCCACGCAGTTCTTGACTTTCTTGATCCAAAACTAGATTTTTGTATTCGCGACCAAATTCTTGATTTTCTTGATCCAAAACTAGATTTTTGTATTCGCGACCAAATTCTTGATTTTCTTGATCCAAAACTAGATTTTTGTATTCGCGACCAAATTCTTGATTTTCTTGATCCAAAACTAGATTTTTGTATTCGCGACCAAATTCTTGATTTTCTTGATCCAAAACTAGATTTTTGTATTCGCGACCAAATTCTTGATTTTCTTGATCCAAAACTAGATTTTTCTATTCGCGACCAAATTCTTGATTTTCTTGATCCAAAACTAGATTTTTGTATTCGCGACCAAATTCTTGATTTTCTTGATCCAAAACTAGTTTTTTGTTTTGGCGACCTAATTCTTGATTTTCTTGATCCAAAACTAGATTTTTGTATTCGCGACCAAATTCTTGATTTTCTTGATCCAAAACTAGATTTTTGTATTCGCGACCAAATTCTTCATTTTCTTGATCCAAAACTAGTTTTTTGTTTTCGCGACCAAATGCTTGATTTCCTTGATCCAAAACTAGATTTTTGTATTCGCCACGCAGTTCTTGATTTTCTTGATCCAAAACTAGATTTTTGTATTCGCGACCAAATTCTTGATTTTCTTGATCCAAAACTAGATTTTTGTAGTCGCCACGCAGTTCTTGACTTTCTTGATCCAAAACTAGATTTTTGTATTCGCGACCAAATTCTTGATTTTCTTGATCCAAAACTAGATTTTTCTATTCGCGACCAAATTCTTGATTTTCTTGATCCAAAACTAGATTTTTGTATTAGCGACCAAATTCTTGATTTTCTTGATCCAAAACTAGATTTTTGTATTCGCGACCAAATTCTTGATTTTCTTGATCCAAAACTAGATTTTTGTATTCGCGACCAAATTCTTGATTTTCTTGATCCAAAACTAGATTTTTCTATTCGCGACCAAATTCTTGATTTTCTTGATCCAAAACTAGATTTTTGTATTCGCGACCAAATTCTTGATTTTCTTGATCCAAAACTAGTTTTTTGTTTTGGCGACCTAATTCTTGATTTTCTTGATCCAAAACTAGATTTTTGTATTCGCGACCAAATTCTTGATTTTCTTGATCCAAAACTAGATTTTTGTATTCGCGACCAAATTCTTCATTTTCTTGATCCAAAACTAGTTTTTTGTTTTCGCGACCAAATGCTTGATTTCCTTGATCCAAAACTAGATTTTTGTATTCGCCACGCAGTTCTTGATTTTCTTGATCCAAAACTAGATTTTTGTATTCGCGACCAAATTCTTGATTTTCTTGATCCAAAACTAGATTTTTGTAGTCGCCACGCAGTTCTTGACTTTCTTGATCCAAAACTAGATTTTTGTATTCGCGACCAAATTCTTGATTTTCTTGATCCAAAACTAGATTTTTGTATTCGCGACCAAATTCTTGATTTTTTTGATCCAAAACTAGATTTTTGTATTCGCGACCAAATTCTTGATTTTCTTGATCCAAAACTAGATTTTTTGTATTCGCCACGCAGTTCTTGATTTTCTTGATCCAAAACTAGATTTTTGTATTCGCCACGCAGTTCTTGACTTTCTTGATCCAAAACTAGATTTTTTTATTCGCGATCAAATTCTTGATTTTCTTGATCCAAAACTAGATTTTTGTATTCGCGACCAAATTCTTGATTTTCTTGATCCAAAACTAGATTTTTCTATTCGCGACCAAATTCTTGATTTTCTTGATCCAAAACTAGATTTTTCTATTCGCGACCAAATTCTTGATTTTCTTGATCCAAAACTAGATTTTTGTATTAGCGACCAAATTCTTGATTTTCTTGATCCAAAACTAGATTTTTGTATTCGCGACCAAATTCTTGATTTTCTTGATCCAAAACTAGATTTTTGTATTCGCCACGCAGTTCTTGATTTTCTTGATCCAAAACTAGATTTTTGTATTCGCGACCAAATTCTTGATTTTCTTGATCCAAAACTAGATTTTTGTATTCGCGACCAAATTCTTCATTTTCTTGATCCAAAAGTTGATTTTTGTATTCGCGACCAAATTCTTGATTTTCTTGATCCAAAACTAGATTTTTGTATTCGGGACCAAATTCTTGATTTTCTTGATCCAAAACTAGATTTTTGTATTCGCGACCAAATTCTTGATTTTCTTGATCCAAAACTAGATTTTTGTATTCGCCACGCAGTACTTGACTTTCTTGATCCAAAACTAGATTTTTGTATTCGCGACAAAATTCTTGATTTTCTGGATCCAAAACTACATTTTTGTATTCGCCACGCAGTTCTTGATTTGCTTGATCGAAAACTAGATTTTTGTATTCGCCACGTAGTTCTTGACTTGCTTGATCCAAAACTAGATTTTTGTATTCGCCACGCAGTTCATGATTTCCTTGATCCAAAACTAGATTTTTGTATTCGCGACCAAATTCTTGATTTTCTGGATCCAAAACTAGTTTTTTGTTTTCGCGACCAAATTCTTGATTTTCTCGATCCAAAACTAGATTTTTATATTCGCCACGCAGTTCTTGATTTTCTTGATCCAAAACTAGATTTTTGAATTCGCGACCAAATTCTTGATTTTCTTGATCCAAAACTTGATTTTTGTATTCGCGACCAAATTCTTGATTTTCTTGATCCAAAACTAGATTTTTGTATTCGCGACCAAATTCTTGATTTTCTTGATCCAAAACTAGATTTTTGTATTCGCGACCAAATTCTTGATTTTCTTGATCCAAAACTAGATTTTTGTATTCGCGACCAAATTCTTGATTTTCTTGATCCAAAACTAGATTTTTGTATTCGCGACCAAATTCTTGATTTTCTTGATCCAAAACTAGATTTTTGTATTCGCGACCAAATTCTTGATTTTCTTGATCCAAAACTAGATTTTTGTATTCGCGACCAAATTCTTCATTTTCTTGATCCAAAACTAGTTTTTTGTTTTCGCGACCAAATTCTTGATTTCCTTGATCCAAAACTAGATTTTTGTATTCGCCACGCAGTTCTTGCTTTTCTTGATCCAAAACTAGATTTTTGTATTCGCGACCAAATTCTTCATTTTCTTGATCCAAAACTAGATTTTTGTATTCGCCACGCAGTTCTTGACTTTCTTGATCCAAAACTAGATTTTTGTATTCGCCACGCAGTTCTTGATTTTCTTGATCCAAAACTAGATTTTTGTATTCGCGACCAAATTCTTGATTTTCTTGATCCAAAACTAGATTTTTGTATTCGCGACCAAATTCTTCATTTTCTTGATCCAAAACCAGATTTTTGTGTTCGGAACCGAATTCTTGATTTTCTTGATCCAAAACTAGATTGTTGAATTCGCGACCCAATTCTTGATTTTCTTGATTCAACACTAGTTTTTTGTATTCCCGACCAAATTCTTGATTTTCTTGATCCAAAACTAGATTTTTGTGTTCGCGACCAAAGTCTTTATTTTCTTGATCCAAAACTAGTATTTTGTTTTCGCGACCCAATTCTTGATTTTCTTGATTCAACACTAGTTTTTTGTATTCCCGACAAAATTCTTGATTTTCTTGATCCAAAACTAGTATTTTGTTTTCGCGACCAAATTCTTGATTTTCTTGATCCAAAACTAGATTTTTATGTTCACGACCGAATTCTTGATTTTCTTGATCCAAAACTAGTATTTTGTTTTCGCGACCCAATTCTTGATTTTCTTGATTCAACACTAGTTTTTTGTATTCCCGACCAAATTCTTGATTTTCTTGATCCAAAACTAGATTTTTGTGTTCGCGACCAAATTCTTGATTTTCTTGATCCAAAACTAGCATTTTGTTTTCGCGACCAAATTCTTTATTTTCTTGATCCAAAATTAGATTGTTGAATTCGCGACCCAATTCTTGATTTTCTTGATTCAACACCAGTTTTTTGTATTCCCGACCAAATTCTTGATTTTCTTGATCCAAAACTAAATTTTGTATTCGCGACCAAATTCTTGATTTTCTTGATCCAAAACTAGATTTTTGTATTCGCGAACAAATTCTTGATTTTCTTGATGCAAAACTATATTTTTGTATTCGCGACCCAATTCTTGATTTTCTTGATCCAAAACTTGTTTTTTGTGTTCGCCACGCAGTTCATGATTCTCTTGATCCCAAACTAGATTTTTGTATTCGCGACCCAATTCTTGATTTTCTAGATCCGAAACTAGATTTTTGTATTCGCAACCAAATTCTTGATTTTCTTGATCCAAAACTAGATTTTTGTGTTCACGACCGAATTCTTGATTTTCTTGATCCAAAACTAGATTTTTGTGTTCGCGACCCAATTCTTGATTTTCTTGATCCAAAACTAGTATTTTGTTTTCGCGACCAAATTCTTTATTTTCTTGATCCAAAACTATATTTTTGTTTTCGCGACCAAATTCTTGATTTTCTTGATCCAAAACTAGATTTTTGTGTTCGCGACCAAATTCTTGATTTTCTTGATCCAAAACTAGCATTTTGTTTTCGCGTCCAAATTCTTTATTTTCTTGATCCAAAACTATATTTTTGTTTTCGCGACCCAATTCTTGATTTTGTTGATCCAAAACTAGTATTTTGTTTTCGCGACCCAATTCTTGATTTTCTTGATCCAAAACTAGATTTTTCTATTCGCGACCAAATTCTTGATTTTCTTGATCCAAAACTAGATTTTTGTATTCGCGACCAAATTCTTGATTTTTTTGATCCAAAACTAGATTTTTGTCTTCGCGATAAAATTCTTGATTTTCTTAATGTAAAACTAGATTTTTGTCTTCGCGACCAAATTCTTGATTTTCTTGATCCAAAACTAGTTTTTTATATTCGGGACCCAATTCTTGATTTTCTTGATCCAAAACTAGATTTTTGTGTTCGGGACCGAATTCTTGATTTTCTTGATCCAAAACTAGATTTTTTTGTTCGCGACCAAATTCTTGAGTTTCTTGATCCAAAACTAGATTTTTGTGTTCGCGACCAAATTCTTGATTTTCTTGATCCAAAACTAGATTGTTGAATTCGTGACCCAATTCTTGATTTTCTTGATGCAACACTAGTTTTTTGTAATCCCGACCAAATTCTTGATTTTCTTGATGCAAAACTAGATTTTTGTGTTCGCGACCAAATTCTTGATTTTCTTGATCCAAAACTTGATTTTTCTATTCGCGACCAAATTCTTAATTTTCATGATCCAAAATTAGATTTTTGTTTTCGAGACCCAATTCTTGATTTTCTTGATCCAAAACTAGTATTTTGTTTTCGCGACCCAATTCTTGATTTTCTTGATCCAAAACTAGATTTTTCTATTCGCGACCAAATTCTTGATTTTCTTGATCCAAAACTAGTATTTTGCTTTCGCGACCAAATTCTTTATTTTCTTGATCCAAAACTATATTTTTGTTTTCGCGACCCAATTCTTGATTTTCTTGATCCAAAACTAGTATTTTGTTTTCGCGACCAAATTATTGATTTTCTTGATCCAAAACTAGATTTTTCTACTCGCGACCAAATTCTTGATTTTCTTGATCCAAAAGTAGATTTTTATGTTCACGACCGAATTCTTGATTTTCTTGATCCAAAACTAGATTTTTGTGTTCGGGACCGAATTCATGATTTTCTTGATCCAAAACTAGATTGTTGAATTCGCGACCCAATTCTTGATTTTCTTGATTCAACACTAGTTTTTTGTATTCCCGACCAAATTCTTGATTTTCTTGATCCAAAACTAGATTTTTGTATTCGCGACCAAAGTCTTTATTTTCTTGATCCAAAACTAGTATTTTGTTTTCGCGACCAAATTCTTTATTTTCTTGATCCAAAAACTAGTATTTTGTTTTCGCGACCCAATTCTTGATTTTCTTGATTCAACACTAGTTTTTTGTATTCCCGACCAAATTCTTGATTTTCTTGATCCAAAACTAGATTTTTGTGTTCGCGACCAAATTCTTGATTTTCTTGATCCAAAACTAGCATTTTGTTTTCGCGACCAAATTCTTTATTTTCTTGATCCAAAATTAGATTGTTGAATTCGCGACCCAATTCTTGATTTTCTTGATTCAACACCAGTTTTTTGTATTCCCGACCAAATTCTTGATTTTCTTGATCCAAAACTATATTTTGTATTCGCGACCAAATTCTTGATTTTCTTGATCCAAAACTAGATTTTTGTATTCGCGAACAAATTCTTGATTTTCTTGATGCAAAACTATATTTTTCTATTCGTGACCCAATTCTTGATTTTCTTGATCCAAAACTTGTTTTTTGTGTTCGCCACGCAGTTCATGATTCTCTTGATCCCAAACTAGATTTTTGTATTCGCGACCCAATTCTTGATTTTCTAGATCCGAAACTAGATTTTTGTATTCGCCACCAAATTCTTGATTTTCTTGATCCAAAACTAGATTTTTGTGTTCACGACCGAATTCTTGATTTTCTTGATCCAAAACTAGATTTTTGTGTTCGCGACCAAATTCTTGATTTTCTTGATCCAAAACTAGTATTTTGTTTTCGCGACCAAATTCTTTATTTTCTTGATCCAAAACTATATTTTTGTTTTCGCGACCAAATTCTTGATTTTCTTGATCCAAAACTAGATTTTTGTGTTCGCGACCAAATTCTTGATTTTCTTGATCCAAAACTAGCATTTTGTTTTCGCGTCCAAATTCTTTATTTTCTTGATCCAAAACTATATTTTTGTTTTCGCGACCCAATTCTTGATTTTGTTGATCCAAAACTAGTATTTTGTTTTCGCGACCCAATTCTTGATTTTCTTGATCCAAAACTAGATTTTTCTATTCGCGACCAAATTCTTGATTTTCTTGATCCAAAACTAGATTTTTGTATTCGCGACCAAATTCTTGATTTTTTTGATCCAAAACTAGATTTTTGTCTTCGCGAGAAAATTCTTGATTTTCTTAATGTAAAACTAGATTTTTGTCTTCGCGACCAAATTCTTGATTTTCTTGATCCAAAACTAGTTTTTTATATTCGGGACCCAATTCTTGATTTTCTTGATCCAAAACTAGATTTTTGTGTTCGGGACCGAATTCTTGATTTTCTTGATCCAAAACTAGATTTTTTTGTTCGCGACCAAATTCTTGAGTTTCTTGATCCAAAACTAGATTTTTGTGTTCGCGACCAAATTCTTGATTTTCTTGATCCAAAACTAGATTGTTGAATTCGTGACCCAATTCTTGATTTTCTTGATGCAACACTAGTTTTTTGTAATCCCGACCAAATTCTTGATTTTCTTGATGCAAAACTAGATTTTTGTGTTCGCGACCAAATTCTTGATTTTCTTGATCCAAAACTTGATTTTTCTATTCGCGACCAAATTCTTAATTTTCATGATCCAAAACTAGATTTTTGTTTTCGAGACCCAATTCTTGATTTTCTTGATCCAAAACAAGTATTTTGTTTTCGCGACCCAATTCTTGATTTTCTTGATCCAAAACTAGATTTTTCTATTCGCGACCAAATTCTTGATTTTCTTGATCCAAAACTAGATTTTTGTGTTCGCGACCGAATTCTTGATTTTCTTGATCCAAAACTAGATTTTTGTGTTCGGGACCGAATTCTTGATTTTCTTGATCCAAAACTAGATTGTTGAATTCGCGACCCAATTCTTGATTTTCTTATTCCAAAACTAGATTTTTGTCTTCGCGACCAAATTCTTGATTTTCTTGATCCAAAACTAGATTTTTGTCTTCGCGACCAAATGCTTGATTTTCTTGATCCAAAACTAGTATTTTGTTTTCGCGACCCAATTCTTGATTTTCTTGATTGAAAACTAGATTTTTGTGTTCGCGACCAAATTCTTAATTTTTATTGATCCAAAACTAGTTTGTTGAATTCGCGACCCAATTCTTGATTTTCTTGATGCAACACTAGTTTTTTGTAATCGCGACCAAATTCTTGATTTTCTTGATACAAAACTAGATTTTTGTATTCGCGATCAAAAATCTTGATTTTCTTGATCCCAAACTAGATTTCTTTGTTCGCGACCAAATTCTTGAGTTTCTTGATCCAAAACTAGATTTTTGTGTTCGCGACCAAATTCTTTACTTTCTTGATCCAAAACTAGATTTTTGTTTTCGGGACCCAATTCTTGATTTTCTTGATCCAAAACTAGTATTTTGTTTTCGCGACCCAATTCTTGATTTTCTTGATCCAAAACTAGATTTTTCTATTCGCGACCAAATTCTTGATTTTCTTGATCCAAAACTAGATTTTTGTGTTCGCGACCAAATTCTTGATTTTCTTGATCCAAAACTAGTATTTTGTTTTCGCGACCAAATTCTTTATTTTCTTGATCCAAAACTATATTTTTGTTTTCGCGACCAAATTCTTGATTTTCTTGATCCAAAACTAGATTTTTGTGTTCGCGACCAAATTCTTGATTTTCTTGATCCAAAACTAGTATTTTGCTTTCGCGACCAAGTTCTTTATTTTCTTGATCCAAAACTATATTTTTGTTTTCGCGACCCAATTCTTGATTTTCTTGATCCAAAACTAGTATTTTGTTTTCGCGACCAAATTTTTGATTTTCTTGATCCAAAACTAGATTTTTCTACTCGCGACCAAATTCTTGATTTTCTTGATCCAAAAGTAGATTTTTATGTTCACGACCGAATTCTTGATTTTCTTGATCCAAAACTAGATTTTTGTGTTCGGGACCGAATTCATGATTTTCTTGATCCAAAACTAGATTGTTGAATTCGCGACCCAATTCTTGATTTTCTTGATTCAACACTAGTTTTTTGTATTCCCGACCAAATTCTTGATTTTCTTGATCCAAAACTAGATTTTTGTATTCGCGACCAAAGTCTTTATTTTCTTGATCCAAAACTAGTATTTTGTTTTCGCGACCAAATTCTTTATTTTCTTGATCCAAAAACTAGTATTTTGTTTTCGCGACCCAATTCTTGATTTTCTTGATTCAACACTAGTTTTTTGTATTCCCGACCAAATTCTTGATTTTCTTGATCCAAAACTAGATTTTTGTGTTCGGGACCGAATTCTTGATTTTCTTGATCCAAAATTAGATTGTTGAATTCGCGACCAAATTCTTTATTTTCTTGATCGAAAACTATATTTTTGTTTTCGCGACCAAATTCTTGATTTTCTTGATCCAAAACTAGATTTTTGTGTTCGCGACCAAATTCTTGATTTTCTTGATCCAAAACTAGCATTTTGTTTTCGCGTCCAAATTCTTTATTTTCTTGATCCAAAACTATATTTTTGTTTTCGCGACCCAATTCTTGATTTTGTTGATCCAAAACTAGTATTTTGTTTTCGCGACCCAATTCTTGATTTTCTTGATCCAAAACTAGATTTTTCTATTCGCGACCAAATTCTTGATTTTCTTGATCCAAAACTAGATTTTTGTATTCGCGACCAAATTCTTGATTTTTTTGATCCAAAACTAGATTTTTGTCTTCGCGATAAAATTCTTGATTTTCTTGATGTAAAACTAGATTTTTGTCTTCGCGACCAAATTCTTGATTTTCTTGATCCAAAACTAGTTTTTTATATTCGGGACCCAATTCTTGATTTTCTTGATCCAAAACTAGATTTTTGTGTTCGGGACCGAATTCTTGATTTTCTTGATGCAACACTAGTTTTTTGTAATCCCGACCAAATTCTTGATTTTCTTGATCCAAAACTTGATTTTTTTGTTCGCGACCAAATTTTTGAGTTTCTTGATCCAAAACTAGATTTTTGTGTTCGCGACCAAATTCTTGATTTTCTTGATCCAAAACTAGATTGTTGAATTCGTGACCCAATTCTTGATTTTCTTGATGCAACACTAGTTTTTTGTAATCCCGACCAAATTCTTGATTTTCTTGATGCAAAACTAGATTTTTGTGTTCGCGACCAAATTCTTGATTTTCTTGATCCAAAACTTGATTTTTCTATTCGCGACCAAATTCTTAATTTTCATGATCCAAAATTAGATTTTTGTTTTCGAGACCCAATTCTTGATTTTCTTGATCCAAAACTAGTATTTTGTTTTCGCGACCCAATTCTTGATTTTCTTGATCCAAAACTAGATTTTTCTATTCGCGACCAAATTCTTGATTTTCTTGATCCAAAACTAGTATTTTGCTTTCGCGACCAAATTCTTTATTTTCTTGATCCAAAACTATATTTTTGTTTTCGCGACCCAATTCTTGATTTTCTTGATCCAAAACTAGTATTTTGTTTTCGCGACCAAATTTTTGATTTTCTTGATCCAAAACTAGATTTTTCTACTCGCGACCAAATTCTTGATTTTCTTGATCCAAAAGTAGATTTTTATGTTCACGACCGAATTCTTGATTTTCTTGATCCAAAACTAGATTTTTGTGTTCGGGACCGAATTCATGATTTTCTTGATCCAAAACTAGATTGTTGAATTCGCGACCCAATTCTTGATTTTCTTGATTCAACACTAGTTTTTTGTATTCCCGACCAAATTCTTGATTTTCTTGATCCAAAACTAGATTTTTGTATTCGCGACCAAAGTCTTTATTTTCTTGATCCAAAACTAGTATTTTGTTTTCGCGACCAAATTCTTTATTTTCTTGATCCAAAAACTAGTATTTTGTTTTCGCGACCCAATTCTTGATTTTCTTGATTCAACACTAGTTTTTTGTATTCCCGACCAAATTCTTGATTTTCTTGATCCAAAACTAGATTTTTGTGTTCGCGACCAAATTCTTGATTTTCTTGATCCAAAACTAGCATTTTGTTTTCGCGACCAAATTCTTTATTTTCTTGATCCAAAATTAGATTGTTGAATTCGCGACCCAATTCTTGATTTTCTTGATTCAACACCAGTTTTTTGTATTCCCGACCAAATTCTTGATTTTCTTGATCCAAAACTATATTTTGTATTCGCGACCAAATTCTTGATTTTCTTGATCCAAAACTAGATTTTTGTATTCGCGAACAAATTCTTGATTTTCTTGATGCAAAACTATATTTTTGTATTCGTGACCCAATTCTTGATTTTCTTGATCCAAAACTTGTTTTTTGTGTTCGCCACGCAGTTCATGATTCTCTTGATCCCAAACTAGATTTTTGTATTCGCGACCCAATTCTTGATTTTCTAGATCCGAAACTAGATTTTTGTATTCGCAACCAAATTCTTGATTTTCTTGATCCAAAACTAGATTTTTGTGTTCACGACCGAATTCTTGATTTTCTTGATCCAAAACTAGATTTTTGTGTTCGCGACCAAATTCTTGATTTTCTTGATCCAAAACTAGTATTTTGTTTTCGCGACCAAATTCTTTATTTTCTTGATCCAAAACTATATTTTTGTTTTCGCGACCAAATTCTTGATTTTCTTGATCCAAAACTAGATTTTTGTGTTCGCGACCAAATTCTTGATTTTCTTGATCCAAAACTAGCATTATGTTTTCGCGTCCAAATTCTTTATTTTCTTGATCCAAAACTATATTTTTGTTTTCGCGACCCAATTCTTGATTTTGTTGATCCAAAACTAGTATTTTGTTTTCGCGACCCAATTCTTGATTTTCTTGATCCAAAACTAGATTTTTCTATTCGCGACCAAATTCTTGATTTTCTTGATCCAAAACTAGATTTTTGTATTCGCGACCAAATTCTTGATTTTTTTGATCCAAAACTAGATTTTTGTCTTCGCGAGAAAATTCTTGATTTTCTTAATGTAAAACTAGATTTTTGTCTTCGCGACCAAATTCTTGATTTTCTTGATCCAAAACTAGTTTTTTATATTCGGGACCCAATTCTTGATTTTCTTGATCCAAAACTAGATTTTTGTGTTCGGGACCGAATTCTTGATTTTCTTGATCCAAAACTAGATTTTTTTGTTCGCGACCAAATTCTTGAGTTTCTTGATCCAAAACTAGATTTTTGTGTTCGCGACCAAATTCTTGATTTTCTTGATCCAAAACTAGATTGTTGAATTCGTGACCCAATTCTTGATTTTCTTGATGCAACACTAGTTTTTTGTAATCCCGACCAAATTCTTGATTTTCTTGATGCAAAACTAGATTTTTGTGTTCGCGACCAAATTCTTGATTTTCTTGATCCAAAACTTGATTTTTCTATTCGCGACCAAATTCTTAATTTTCATGATCCAAAACTAGATTTTTGTTTTCGAGACCCAATTCTTGATTTTCTTGATCCAAAACAAGTATTTTGTTTTCGCGACCCAATTCTTGATTTTCTTATTCCAAAACTAGATTTTTGTCTTCGCGACCAAATTCTTGATTTTCTTGATCCAAAACTAGATTTTTGTCTTCGCGACCAAATGCTTGATTTTCTTGATCCAAAACTAGTATTTTGTTTTCGCGACCCAATTCTTGATTTTCTTGATTGAAAACTAGATTTTTGTGTTCGCGACCAAATTCTTAATTTTTATTGATCCAAAACTAGTTTGTTGAATTCGCGACCCAATTCTTGATTTTCTTGATGCAACACTAGTTTTTTGTAATCGCGACCAAATTCTTGATTTTCTTGATACAAAACTAGATTTTTGTATTCGCGATCAAAAATCTTGATTTTCTTGATCCCAAACTAGATTTCTTTGTTCGCGACCAAATTCTTGAGTTTCTTGATCCAAAACTAGATTTTTGTGTTCGCGACCAAATTCTTTACTTTCTTGATCCAAAACTAGATTTTTGTTTTCGGGACCCAATTCTTGATTTTCTTGATCCAAAACTAGATTTTTCTATTCGCGACCAAATTCTTGATTTTCTTGATCCAAAACTAGATTTTTGTGTTCGCGACCAAATTCTTGATTTTCTTGATCCAAAACTAGTATTTTGTTTTCGCGACCAAATTCTTTATTTTCTTGATCCAAAACTATATTTTTGTTTTCGCGACCAAATTCTTGATTTTCTTGATCCAAAACTAGATTTTTGTGTTCGCGACCAAATTCTTGATTTTCTTGATCCAAAACTAGTATTTTGCTTTCGCGACCAAGTTCTTTATTTTCTTGATCCAAAACTATATTTTTGTTTTCGCGACCCAATTCTTGATTTTCTTGATCCAAAACTAGTATTTTGTTTTCGCGACCAAATTTTTGATTTTCTTGATCCAAAACTAGATTTTTCTACTCGCGACCAAATTCTTGATTTTCTTGATCCAAAAGTAGATTTTTATGTTCACGACCGAATTCTTGATTTTCTTGATCCAAAACTAGATTTTTCTACTCGCGACCAAATTCTTGATTTTCTTGATCCAAAAGTAGATTTTTATGTTCACGACCGAATTCTTGATTTTCTTGATCCAAAACTAGATTTTTGTGTTCGGGACCGAATTCATGATTTTCTTGATCCAAAACTAGATTGTTGAATTCGCGACCCAATTCTTGATTTTCTTGATTCAACACTAGTTTTTTGTATTCCCGACCAAATTCTTGATTTTCTTGATCCAAAACTAGATTTTTGTATTCGCGACCAAAGTCTTTATTTTCTTGATCCAAAACTAGTATTTTGTTTTCGCGACCAAATTCTTTATTTTCTTGATCCAAAAACTAGTATTTTGTTTTCGCGACCCAATTCTTGATTTTCTTGATTCAACACTAGTTTTTTGTATTCCCGACCAAATTCTTGATTTTCTTGATCCAAAACTAGATTTTTGTGTTCGGGACCGAATTCTTGATTTTCTTGATCCAAAATTAGATTGTTGAATTCGCGACCAAATTCTTTATTTTCTTGATCGAAAACTATATTTTTGTTTTCGCGACCAAATTCTTGATTTTCTTGATCCAAAACTAGATTTTTGTGTTCGCGACCAAATTCTTGATTTTCTTGATCCAAAACTAGCATTTTGTTTTCGCGTCCAAATTCTTTATTTTCTTGATCCAAAACTATATTTTTGTTTTCGCGACCCAATTCTTGATTTTGTTGATCCAAAACTAGTATTTTGTTTTCGCGACCCAATTCTTGATTTTCTTGATCCAAAACTAGATTTTTCTATTCGCGACAAAATTCTTGATTTTCTTGATCCAAAACTAGATTTTTGTATTCGCGACCAAATTCTTGATTTTTTTGATCCAAAACTAGATTTTTGTCTTCGCGATAAAATTCTTGATTTTCTTGATGTAAAACTAGATTTTTGTCTTCGCGACCAAATTCTTGATTTTCTTGATCCAAAACTAGTTTTTTATATTCGGGACCCAATTCTTGATTTTCTTGATCCAAAACTAGATTTTTGTGTTCGGGACCGAATTCTTGATTTTCTTGATCCAAAACTAGATTTTTTTGTTCGCGACCAAATTCTTGAGTTTCCTGATCCAAAACTAGATTTTTGTGTTCGCGACCAAATTCTTGATTTTCTTGATCCAAAACTAGATTGTTGAATTCGTGACCCAATTCTTGATTTTCTTGATGCAACACTAGTTTTTTGTAATCCCGACCAAATTCTTGATTTTCTTGATGCAAAACTAGATTTTTGTGTTCGCGACCAAATTCTTGATTTTCTTGATCCAAAACTTGATTTTTCTATTCGCGACCAAATTCTTAATTTTCATGATCCAAAACTAGATTTTTGTTTTCGAGACCCAATTCTTGATTTTCTTGATCCAAAACAAGTATTTTGTTTTCGCGACCCAATTCTTGATTTTCTTGATCCAAAACTAGATTTTTCTATTCGCGACCAAATTCTTGATTTTCTTGATCCAAAACTAGATTTTTGTGTTCGCGACCGAATTCTTGATTTTCTTGATCCAAAACTAGATTTTTGTGTTCGGGACCGAATTCTTGATTTTCTTGATCCAAAACTAGATTGTTGAATTCGCGACCCAATTCTTGATTTTCTTATTCCAAAACTAGATTTTTGTCTTCGCGACCAAATTCTTGATTTTCTTGATCCAAAACTAGATTTTTGTCTTCGCGACCAAATGCTTGATTTTCTTGATCCAAAACTAGTATTTTGTTTTCGCGACCCAATTCTTGATTTTCTTGATTGAAAACTAGATTTTTGTGTTCGCGACCAAATTCTTAATTTTTATTGATCCAAAACTAGTTTGTTGAATTCGCGACCCAATTCTTGATTTTCTTGATGCAACACTAGTTTTTTGTAATCGCGACCAAATTCTTGATTTTCTTGATACAAAACTAGATTTTTGTATTCGCGATCAAAAATCTTGATTTTCTTGATCCCAAACTAGATTTCTTTGTTCGCGACCAAATTCTTGAGTTTCTTGATCCAAAACTAGATTTTTGTGTTCGCGACCAAATTCTTTACTTTCTTGATCCAAAACTAGATTTTTGTTTTCGGGACCCAATTCTTGATTTTCTTGATCCAAAACTAGTATTTTGTTTTCGCGACCCAATTCTTGATTTTCTTGATCCAAAACTAGATTTTTCTATTCGCGACCAAATTCTTGATTTTCTTGATCCAAAACTAGATTTTTGTGTTCGCGACCAAATTCTTGATTTTCTTGATCCAAAACTAGTATTTTGTTTTCGCGACCAAATTCTTTATTTTCTTGATCCAAAACTATATTTTTGTTTTCGCGACCAAATTCTTGATTTTCTTGATCCAAAACTAGATTTTTGTGTTCGCGACCAAATTCTTGATTTTCTTGATCCAAAACTAGTATTTTGCTTTCGCGACCAAGTTCTTTATTTTCTTGATCCAAAACTATATTTTTGTTTTCGCGACCCAATTCTTGATTTTCTTGATCCAAAACTAGTATTTTGTTTTCGCGACCAAATTTTTGATTTTCTTGATCCAAAACTAGATTTTTCTACTCGCGACCAAATTCTTGATTTTCTTGATCCAAAAGTAGATTTTTATGTTCACGACCGAATTCTTGATTTTCTTGATCCAAAACTAGATTTTTCTACTCGCGACCAAATTCTTGATTTTCTTGATCCAAAAGTAGATTTTTATGTTCACGACCGAATTCTTGATTTTCTTGATCCAAAACTAGATTTTTGTGTTCGGGACCGAATTCATGATTTTCTTGATCCAAAACTAGATTGTTGAATTCGCGACCCAATTCTTGATTTTCTTGATTCAACACTAGTTTTTTGTATTCCCGACCAAATTCTTGATTTTCTTGATCCAAAACTAGATTTTTGTATTCGCGACCAAAGTCTTTATTTTCTTGATCCAAAACTAGTATTTTGTTTTCGCGACCAAATTCTTTATTTTCTTGATCCAAAAACTAGTATTTTGTTTTCGCGACCCAATTCTTGATTTTCTTGATTCAACACTAGTTTTTTGTATTCCCGACCAAATTCTTGATTTTCTTGATCCAAAACTAGATTTTTGTGTTCGGGACCGAATTCTTGATTTTCTTGATCCAAAATTAGATTGTTGAATTCGCGACCAAATTCTTTATTTTCTTGATCGAAAACTATATTTTTGTTTTCGCGACCAAATTCTTGATTTTCTTGATCCAAAACTAGATTTTTGTGTTCGCGACCAAATTCTTGATTTTCTTGATCCAAAACTAGCATTTTGTTTTCGCGTCCAAATTCTTTATTTTCTTGATCCAAAACTATATTTTTGTTTTCGCGACCCAATTCTTGATTTTGTTGATCCAAAACTAGTATTTTGTTTTCGCGACCCAATTCTTGATTTTCTTGATCCAAAACTAGATTTTTCTATTCGCGACCAAATTCTTGATTTTCTTGATCCAAAACTAGATTTTTGTATTCGCGACCAAATTCTTGATTTTTTTGATCCAAAACTAGATTTTTGTCTTCGCGATAAAATTCTTGATTTTCTTGATGTAAAACTAGATTTTTGTCTTCGCGACCAAATTCTTGATTTTCTTGATCCAAAACTAGTTTTTTATATTCGGGACCCAATTCTTGATTTTCTTGATCCAAAACTAGATTTTTGTGTTCGGGACCGAATTCTTGATTTTCTTGATCCAAAACTAGATTTTTTTGTTCGCGACCAAATTCTTGAGTTTCCTGATCCAAAACTAGATTTTTGTGTTCGCGACCAAATTCTTGATTTTCTTGATCCAAAACTAGATTGTTGAATTCGTGACCCAATTCTTGATTTTCTTGATGCAACACTAGTTTTTTGTAATCCCGACCAAATTCTTGATTTTCTTGATGCAAAACTAGATTTTTGTGTTCGCGACCAAATTCTTGATTTTCTTGATCCAAAACTTGATTTTTCTATTCGCGACCAAATTCTTAATTTTCATGATCCAAAACTAGATTTTTGTTTTCGAGACCCAATTCTTGATTTTCTTGATCCAAAACTAGTATTTTGTTTTCGCGACCCAATTCTTGATTTTCTTGATCCAAAACTAGATTTTTCTATTAGCGACCAAATTCTTGATTTTCTTGATCCAAAACTAGATTTTTGTGTTCGCGACCGAATTCTTGATTTTCTTGATCCAAAACTAGATTTTTGTGTTCGGGACCGAATTCTTGATTTTCTTGATCCAAAACTAGATTGTTGAATTCGCGACCCAATTCTTGATTTTCTTATTCCAAAACTAGATTTTTGTCTTCGCGACCAAATTCTTGATTTTCTTGATCCAAAACTAGATTTTTGTTTTCGCGACCAAATGCTTGATTTTCTTGATCCAAAACTAGTATTTTGTTTTCGCGACCCAATTCTTGATTTTCTTGATTGAAAACTAGATTTTTGTGTTCGCGACCAAATTCTTAATTTTTCTTGATCCAAAACTAGTTTGTTGAATTCGCGACCCAATTCTTGATTTTCTTGATGCAACACTAGTTTTTTGTAATCGCGACCAAATTCTTGATTTTCTTGATACAAAACTAGATTTTTGTATTCGCGATCAAAAATCTTGATTTTCTTGATCCCAAACTAGATTTCTTTGTTCGCGACCAAATTCTTGAGTTTCTTGATCCAAAACTAGATTTTTGTGTTCGCGACCAAATTCTTTACATTCTTGATCCAAAACTAGATTTTTGTTTTCGAGACCCAATTCTTGATTTTCTTGATCCAAAACTAGTATTTTGTTTTCGCGACCCAATTCTTGATTTTCTTGATCCAAAACTAGATTTTTCTATTCGCGACCAAATTCTTGATTTTCTTGATCCAAAACTAGTATTTTGCTTTCGCGACCAAATTCTTTATTTTCTTGATCCAAAACTATATTTTTGTTTTCGCGACCCAATTCTTGATTTTCTTGATCCAAAACTAGTATTTTGTTTTCGCGACCAAATTTTTGATTTTCTTGATCCAAAACTAGATTTTTCTACTCGCGACCAAATTCTTGATTTTCTTGATCCAAAAGTAGATTTTTATGTTCACGACCGAATTCTTGATTTTCTTGATCCAAAACTAGATTTTTGTGTTCGGGACCGAATTCATGATTTTCTTGATCCAAAACTAGATTGTTGAATTCGCGACCCAATTCTTGATTTTCTTGATTCAACACTAGTTTTTTGTATTCCCGACCAAATTCTTGATTTTCTTGATCCAAAACTAGATTTTTGTATTCGCGACCAAAGTCTTTATTTTCTTGATCCAAAACTAGTATTTTGTTTTCGCGACCAAATTCTTTATTTTCTTGATCCAAAAACTAGTATTTTGTTTTCGCGACCCAATTCTTGATTTTCTTGATTCAACACTAGTTTTTTGTATTCCCGACCAAATTCTTGATTTTCTTGATCCAAAACTAGATTTTTGTGTTCGCGACCAAATTCTTGATTTTCTTGATCCAAAACTAGCATTTTGTTTTCGCGACCAAATTCTTTATTTTCTTGATCCAAAATTAGATTGTTGAATTCGCGACCCAATTCTTGATTTTCTTGATTCAACACCAGTTTTTTGTATTCCCGACCAAATTCTTGATTTTCTTGATCCAAAACTAAATTTTGTATTCGCGACCAAATTCTTGATTTTCTTGATCCAAAACTAGATTTTTGTATTCGCGAACAAATTCTTGATTTTCTTGATGCAAAACTATATTTTTGTATTCGCGACCCAATTCTTGATTTTCTTGATCCAAAACTTGTTTTTTGTGTTCGCCACGCAGTTCATGATTCTCTTGATCCCAAACTAGATTTTTGTATTCGCGACCCAATTCTTGATTTTCTAGATCCGAAACTAGATTTTTGTATTCGCAACCAAATTCTTGATTTTCTTGATCCAAAACTAGATTTTTGTGTTCACGACCGAATTCTTGATTTTCTTGATCCAAAACTAGATTTTTGTGTTCGCGACCGAATTCTTGATTTTCTTGATCCAAAACTAGTATTTTGTTTTCGCGACCAAATTCTTTATTTTCTTGATCCAAAACTATATTTTTGTTTTCGCGACCAAATTCTTGATTTTCTTGATCCAAAACTAGATTTTTGTGTTCGCGACCAAATTCCTGATTTTCTTGATCCAAAACTAGCATTTTGTTTTCGCGTCCAAATTCTTTATTTTCTTGATCCAAAACTATATTTTTGTTTTCGCGACCCAATTCTTGATTTTGTTGATCCAAAACTAGTATTTTGTTTTCGCGACCCAATTCTTGATTTTCTTGATCCAAAACTAGATTTTTCTATTCGCGACCAAATTCTTGATTTTCTTGATCCAAAACTAGATTTTTGTATTCGCGACCAAATTCTTGATTTTTTTGATCCAAAACTAGATTTTTGTCTTCGCGATAAAATTCTTGATTTTCTTAATGTAAAACTAGATTTTTGTCTTCGCGACCAAATTCTTGATTTTCTTGATCCAAAACTAGTTTTTTATATTCGGGACCCAATTCTTGATTTTCTTGATCCAAAACTAGATTTTTGTGTTCGGGACCGAATTCTTGATTTTCTTGATCCAAAACTAGATTTTTTTGTTCGCGACCAAATTCTTGAGTTTCTTGATCCAAAACTAGATTTTTGTGTTCGCGACCAAATTCTTGATTTTCTTGATCCAAAACTAGATTGTTGAATTCGTGACCCAATTCTTGATTTTCTTGATGCAACACTAGTTTTTTGTAATCCCGACCAAATTCTTGATTTTCTTGATGCAAAACTAGATTTTTGTGTTCGCGACCAAATTCTTGATTTTCTTGATCCAAAACTTGATTTTTCTATTCGCGACCAAATTCTTAATTTTCATGATCCAAAACTAGATTTTTGTTTTCGAGACCCAATTCTTGATTTTCTTGATCCAAAACAAGTATTTTGTTTTCGCGACCCAATTCTTGATTTTCTTGATCCAAAACTAGATTTTTCTATTCGCGACCAAATTCTTGATTTTCTTGATCCAAAACTAGATTTTTGTGTTCGCGACCGAATTCTTGATTTTCTTGATCCAAAACTAGATTTTTGTGTTCGGGACCGAATTCTTGATTTTCTTGATCCAAAACTAGATTGTTGAATTCGCGACCCAATTCTTGATTTTCTTATTCCAAAACTAGATTTTTGTCTTCGCGACCAAATTCTTGATTTTCTTGATCCAAAACTAGATTTTTGTCTTCGCGACCAAATGCTTGATTTTCTTGATCCAAAACTAGTATTTTGTTTTCGCGACCCAATTCTTGATTTTCTTGATTGAAAACTAGATTTTTGTGTTCGCGACCAAATTCTTAATTTTTCTTGATCCAAAACTAGTTTGTTGAATTCGCGACCCAATTGTTGATTTTCTTGATGCAACACTAGTTTTTTGTAATCGCGACCAAATTCTTGATTTTCTTGATACAAAACTAGATTTTTGTATTCGCGATCAAAAATCTTGATTTTCTTGATCCCAAACTAGATTTCTTTGTTCGCGACCAAATTCTTGAGTTTCTTGATCCAAAACTAGATTTTTCTGTTCGCGACCAAATTCTTTACTTTCTTGATCCAAAACTAGATTTTTGTTTTCGGGACCCAATTCTTGATTTTCTTGATCCAAAACTAGTATTTTGTTTTCGCGACCCAATTCTTGATTTTCTTGATCCAAAACTAGATTTTTCTATTCGCGACCAAATTCTTGATTTTCTTGATCCAAAACTAGATTTTTGTGTTCGCGACCAAATTCTTGATTTTCTTGAGCCAAAACTAGTATTTTGTTTTCGCGACCAAATTCTTTATTTTCTTGATCCAAAACTATATTTTTGTTTTCGCGACCAAATTCTTGATTTTCTTGATCCAAAACTAGATTTTTGTGTTCGCCACGCAGTTCTTGAATTTCTTGATCCAAAACTAGATTTTTGTATTCGCGACCAAATTCTTGATTTTCTTGATCCAAAACTAGATTTTTGTATTCGCGACCAAATTCTTGATTTTCTTGATCCAAAACTAGATTTTTGTATTCGGGACCAAATTCTTGATTTTCTTGATCCAAAACTAGATTTTGGTATTCGCGACCAAATTCTTGACTTTCTTGATCCAAAACTAGATTTTTGTATTCGCGACCAAATTCTTGATTTTCTTGATCCAAAACTAGATTTTTGTATTCGCCACGCATTTCTTGATTTGCTTGATCCAAAACTAGATTTTTGTATTCGCGACCAAATTCTTCATTTTCTTGATCCAAAACTAGATTTTTGTATTCGCCACGCAGTTCTTGACTTTCTTGATCCAAAACTAGATTTTTGTATTCGCGACCAAATTCTTGATTTTCTTGATCCAAAACTAGATTTTTGTATTCGCGACCAAATTCTTGATTTTCTTGATCCAAAACTAGATTTTTGTATTCGCGACAAAATTCTTGATTTCCTTGATCCAAAACTAGATTTTTGTATTCGCCACGCAGTTCTTGATTTTCTTGATCCAAAACTAGATTTTGGTATTCGCGACCAAATTCTTGATTTTCTTGATCCAAAACTAGTATTTTGTTTTCGCGACCAAATTCTTTATTTTCTTGATCCAAAACTATATTTTTGTTTTCGCGACCAAATTCTTGATTTTCTTGATCCAAAACTAGATTTTTGTGTTCGCGACCAAATTCTTGATTTTCTTGATCCAAAACTAGCATTTTGTTTTCGCGTCCAAATTCTTTATTTTCTTGATCCAAAACTATATTTTTGTTTTCGCGACCCAATTCTTGATTTTGTTGATCCAAAACTAGTATTTTGTTTTCGCGACCCAATTCTTGATTTTCTTGATCCAAAACTAGATTTTTCTATTCGCGACCAAATTCTTGATTTTCTTGATCCAAAACTAGATTTTTGTATTCGCGACCAAATTCTTGATTTTTTTGATCCAAAACTAGATTTTTGTCTTCGCGATAAAATTCTTGATTTTCTTAATGTAAAACTAGATTTTTGTCTTCGCGACCAAATTCTTGATTTTCTTGATCCAAAACTAGTTTTTTATATTCGGGACCCAATTCTTGATTTTCTTGATCCAAAACTAGATTTTTGTGTTCGGGACCGAATTCTTGATTTTCTTGATCCAAAACTAGATTTTTTTGTTCGCGACCAAATTCTTGAGTTTCTTGATCCAAAACTAGATTTTTGTGTTCGCGACCAAATTCTTGATTTTCTTGATCCAAAACTAGATTGTTGAATTCGTGACCCAATTCTTGATTTTCTTGATGCAACACTAGTTTTTTGTAATCCCGACCAAATTCTTGATTTTCTTGATGCAAAACTAGATTTTTGTGTTCGCGACCAAATTCTTGATTTTCTTGATCCAAAACTAGTATTTTGTTTTCGCGACCAAATTCTTTATTTTCTTGATCCAAAACTATATTTTTGTTTTCGCGACCAAATTCTTGATTTTCTTGATCCAAAACTAGATTTTTGTGTTCGCGACCAAATTCTTGATTTTCTTGATCCAAAACTAGCATTTTGTTTTCGCGTCCAAATTTTTTATTTTCTTGATCCAAAACTATATTTTTGTTTTCGCGACCCAATTCTTGATTTTGTTGATCCAAAACTAGTATTTTGTTTTCGCGACCCAATTCTTGATTTTCTTGATCCAAAACTAGATTTTTCTATTCGCGACCAAATTCTTGATTTTCTTGATCCAAAACTAGATTTTTGTATTCGCGACCAAATTCTTGATTTTCTTGATCCAAAACTAGTTTTTTATATTCGGGACCCAATTCTTGATTTTCTTGATCCAAAACTAGATTTTTGTGTTCGGGACCGAATTCTTGATTTTCTTGATCCAAAACTAGATTTTTTTGTTCGCGACCAAATTCTTGAGTTTCTTGATCCAAAACTAGATTTTTGTGTTCGCGACCAAATTCTTGATTTTCTTGATCCAAAACTAGATTGTTGAATTCGTGACCCAATTCTTGATTTTCTTGATGCAACACTAGTTTTTTGTAATCCCGACCAAATTCTTGATTTTCTTGATGCAAAACTAGATTTTTGTGTTCGCGACCAAATTCTTGATTTTCTTGATCCAAAACTTGATTTTTCTATTCGCGACCAAATTCTTAATTTTCATGATCCAAAACTAGATTTTTGTTTTCGAGACCCAATTCTTGATTTTCTTGATCCAAAACAAGTATTTTGTTTTCGCGACCCAATTCTTGATTTTCTTGATCCAAAACTAGATTTTTCTATTCGCGACCAAATTCTTGATTTTCTTGATCCAAAACTAGATTTTTGTGTTCGCGACCGAATTCTTGATTTTCTTGATCCAAAACTAGATTTTTGTGTTCGGGACCGAATTCTTGATTTTCTTGATCCAAAACTAGTATTTTGTTTTCGCGACCAAATTCTTTATTTTCTTGATCCAAAACTATATTTTTGTTTTCGCGACCAAATTCTTGATTTTCTTGATCCAAAACTAGATTTTTGTGTTCGCGACCAAATTCCTGATTTTCTTGATCCAAAACTAGCATTTTGTTTTCGCGTCCAAATTCTTTATTTTCTTGATCCAAAACTATATTTTTGTTTTCGCGACCCAATTCTTGATTTTGTTGATCCAAAACTAGTATTTTGTTTTCGCGACCCAATTCTTGATTTTCTTGATCCAAAACTAGATTTTTCTATTCGCGACCAAATTCTTGATTTTCTTGATCCAAAACTAGATTTTTGTATTCGCGACCAAATTCTTGATTTTTTTGATCCAAAACTAGATTTTTGTCTTCGCGATAAAATTCTTGATTTTCTTAATGTAAAACTAGATTTTTGTCTTCGCGACCAAATTCTTGATTTTCTTGATCCAAAACTAGTTTTTTATATTCGGGACCCAATTCTTGATTTTCTTGATCCAAAACTAGATTTTTGTGTTCGGGACCGAATTCTTGATTTTCTTGATCCAAAACTAGATTTTTTTGTTCGCGACCAAATTCTTGAGTTTCTTGATCCAAAACTAGATTTTTGTGTTCGCGACCAAATTCTTGATTTTCTTGATCCAAAACTAGATTGTTGAATTCGTGACCCAATTCTTGATTTTCTTGATGCAACACTAGTTTTTTGTAATCCCGACCAAATTCTTGATTTTCTTGATGCAAAACTAGATTTTTGTGTTCGCGACCAAATTCTTGATTTTCTTGATCCAAAACTTGATTTTTCTATTCGCGACCAAATTCTTAATTTTCATGATCCAAAACTAGATTTTTGTTTTCGAGACCCAATTCTTGATTTTCTTGATCCAAAACAAGTATTTTGTTTTCGCGACCCAATTCTTGATTTTCTTGATCCAAAACTAGATTTTTCTATTCGCGACCAAATTCTTGATTTTCTTGATCCAAAACTAGATTTTTGTGTTCGCGACCGAATTCTTGATTTTCTTGATCCAAAACTAGATTTTTGTGTTCGGGACCGAATTCTTGATTTTCTTGATCCAAAACTAGATTGTTGAATTCGCGACCCAATTCTTGATTTTCTTATTCCAAAACTAGATTTTTGTCTTCGCGACCAAATTCTTGATTTTCTTGATCCAAAACTAGATTTTTGTCTTCGCGACCAAATGCTTGATTTTCTTGATCCAAAACTAGTATTTTGTTTTCGCGACCCAATTCTTGATTTTCTTGATTGAAAACTAGATTTTTGTGTTCGCGACCAAATTCTTAATTTTTCTTGATCCAAAACTAGTTTGTTGAATTCGCGACCCAATTGTTGATTTTCTTGATGCAACACTAGTTTTTTGTAATCGCGACCAAATTCTTGATTTTCTTGATACAAAACTAGATTTTTGTATTCGCGATCAAAAATCTTGATTTTCTTGATCCCAAACTAGATTTCTTTGTTCGCGACCAAATTCTTGAGTTTCTTGATCCAAAACTAGATTTTTGTGTTCGCGACCAAATTCTTTACTTTCTTGATCCAAAACTAGATTTTTGTTTTCGGGACCCAATTCTTGATTTTCTTGATCCAAAACTAGTATTTTGTTTTCGCGACCCAATTCTTGATTTTCTTGATCCAAAACTAGATTTTTCTATTCGCGACCAAATTCTTGATTTTCTTGATCCAAAACTAGATTTTTGTGTTCGCGACCAAATTCTTGATTTTCTTGAGCCAAAACTAGTATTTTGTTTTCGCGACCAAATTCTTTATTTTCTTGATCCAAAACTATATTTTTGTTTTCGCGACCAAATTCTTGATTTTCTTGATCCAAAACTAGATTTTTGTGTTCGCCACGCAGTTCTTGAATTTCTTGATCCAAAACTAGATTTTTGTATTCGCGACCAAATTCTTGATTTTCTTGATCCAAAACTAGATTTTTGTATTCGCGACCAAATTCTTGATTTTCTTGATCCAAAACTAGATTTTTGTATTCGGGACCAAATTCTTGATTTTCTTGATCCAAAACTAGATTTTGGTATTCGCGACCAAATTCTTGACTTTCTTGATCCAAAACTAGATTTTTGTATTCGCGACCAAATTCTTGATTTTCTTGATCCAAAACTAGATTTTTGTATTCGCCACGCATTTCTTGATTTGCTTGATCCAAAACTAGATTTTTGTATTCGCGACCAAATTCTTCATTTTCTTGATCCAAAACTAGATTTTTGTATTCGCCACGCAGTTCTTGACTTTCTTGATCCAAAACTAGATTTTTGTATTCGCGACCAAATTCTTGATTTTCTTGATCCAAAACTAGATTTTTGTATTCGCGACCAAATTCTTGATTTTCTTGATCCAAAACTAGATTTTTGTATTCGCGACCAAATTCTTGATTTTCTTGATCCAAAACTAGATTTTTGTATTCGCGACCAAATTCTTGATTTCCTTGATCCAAAACTAGATTTTTGTATTCGCCACGCAGTTCTTGATTTTCTTGATCCAAAACTAGATTTTGGTATTCGCGACCAAATTCTTGATTTTCTTGATCCAAAACTAGTATTTTGTTTTCGCGACCAAATTCTTTATTTTCTTGATCCAAAACTATATTTTTGTTTTCGCGACCAAATTCTTGATTTTCTTGATCCAAAACTAGATTTTTGTGTTCGCGACCAAATTCTTGATTTTCTTGATCCAAAACTAGCATTTTGTTTTCGCGTCCAAATTCTTTATTTTCTTGATCCAAAACTATATTTTTGTTTTCGCGACCCAATTCTTGATTTTGTTGATCCAAAACTAGTATTTTGTTTTCGCGACCCAATTCTTGATTTTCTTGATCCAAAACTAGATTTTTCTATTCGCGACCAAATTCTTGATTTTCTTGATCCAAAACTAGATTTTTGTATTCGCGACCAAATTCTTGATTTTTTTGATCCAAAACTAGATTTTTGTCTTCGCGATAAAATTCTTGATTTTCTTAATGTAAAACTAGATTTTTGTCTTCGCGACCAAATTCTTGATTTTCTTGATCCAAAACTAGTTTTTTATATTCGGGACCCAATTCTTGATTTTCTTGATCCAAAACTAGATTTTTGTGTTCGGGACCGAATTCTTGATTTTCTTGATCCAAAACTAGATTTTTTTGTTCGCGACCAAATTCTTGAGTTTCTTGATCCAAAACTAGATTTTTGTGTTCGCGACCCAATTCTTGATTTTCTTGATCCAAAACTAGATTGTTGAATTCGTGACCCAATTCTTGATTTTCTTGATGCAACACTAGTTTTTTGTAATCCCGACCAAATTCTTGATTTTCTTGATGCAAAACTAGATTTTTGTGTTCGCGACCAAATTCTTGATTTTCTTGATCCAAAACTAGTATTTTGTTTTCGCGACCAAATTCTTTATTTTCTTGATCCAAAACTATATTTTTGTTTTCGCGACCAAATTCTTGATTTTCTTGATCCAAAACTAGATTTTTGTGTTCGCGACCAAATTCTTGATTTTCTTGATCCAAAACTAGCATTTTGTTTTCGCGTCCAAATTTTTTATTTTCTTGATCCAAAACTATATTTTTGTTTTCGCCACCCAATTCTTGATTTTGTTGATCCAAAACTAGTATTTTGTTTTCGCGACCCAATTCTTGATTTTCTTGATCCAAAACTAGATTTTTCTATTCGCGACCAAATTCTTGATTTTCTTGATCCAAAACTAGATTTTTGTATTCGCGACCAAATTCTTGATTTTTTTGATCCAAAACTAGATTTTTGTCTTCGCGATAAAATTCTTGATTTTCTTAATGTAAAACTAGATTTTTGTCTTCGCGACCAAATTCTTGATTTTCTTGATCCAAAACTAGTTTTTTATATTCGGGACCCAATTCTTGATTTTCTTGATCCAAAACTAGATTTTTGTGTTCGGGACCGAATTCTTGATTTTCTTGATCCAAAACTAGATTTTTTTGTTCGCGACCAAATTCTTGAGTTTCTTGATCCAAAACTAGATTTTTGTGTTCGCGACCAAATTCTTGATTTTCTTGATCCAAAACTAGATTGTTGAATTCGTGACCCAATTCTTGATTTTCTTGATGCAACACTAGTTTTTTGTAATCCCGACCAAATTCTTGATTTTCTTGATGCAAAACTAGATTTTTGTGTTCGCGACCAAATTCTTGATTTTCTTGATCCAAAACTTGATTTTTCTATTCGCGACCAAATTCTTAATTTTCATGATCCAAAACTAGATTTTTGTTTTCGAGACCCAATTCTTGATTTTCTTGATCCAAAACAAGTATTTTGTTTTCGCGACCCAATTCTTGATTTTCTTGATCCAAAACTAGATTTTTCTATTCGCGACCAAATTCTTGATTTTCTTGATCCAAAACTAGATTTTTGTGTTCGCGACCGAATTCTTGATTTTCTTGATCCAAAACTAGATTTTTGTGTTCGGGACCGAATTCTTGATTTTCTTGATCCAAAACTAGATTGTTGAATTCGCGACCCAATTCTTGATTTTCTTATTCCAAAACTAGATTTTTGTCTTCGCGACCAAATTCTTGATTTTCTTGATCCAAAACTAGATTTTTGTCTTCGCGACCAAATGCTTGATTTTCTTGATCCAAAACTAGTATTTTGTTTTCGCGACCCAATTCTTGATTTTCTTGATTGAAAACTAGATTTTTGTGTTCGCGACCAAATTCTTAATTTTTCTTGATCCAAAACTAGTTTGTTGAATTCGCGACCCAATTGTTGATTTTCTTGATGCAACACTAGTTTTTTGTAATCGCGACCAAATTCTTGATTTTCTTGATACAAAACTAGATTTTTGTATTCGCGATCAAAAATCTTGATTTTCTTGATCCCAAACTAGATTTCTTTGTTCGCGACCAAATTCTTGAGTTTCTTGATCCAAAACTAGATTTTTGTGTTCGCGACCAAATTCTTTACTTTCTTGATCCAAAACTAGATTTTTGTTTTCGGGACCCAATTCTTGATTTTCTTGATCCAAAACTAGTATTTTGTTTTCGCGACCCAATTCTTGATTTTCTTGATCCAAAACTAGATTTTTCTATTCGCGACCAAATTCTTGATTTTCTTGATCCAAAACTAGATTTTTGTGTTCGCGACCAAATTCTTGATTTTCTTGAGCCAAAACTAGTATTTTGTTTTCGCGACCAAATTCTTTATTTTCTTGATCCAAAACTATATTTTTGTTTTCGCGACCAAATTCTTGATTTTCTTGATCCAAAACTAGATTTTTGTGTTCGCCACGCAGTTCTTGAATTTCTTGATCCAAAACTAGATTTTTGTATTCGCGACCAAATTCTTGATTTTCTTGATCCAAAACTAGATTTTTGTATTCGCGACCAAATTCTTGATTTTCTTGATCCAAAACTAGATTTTTGTATTCGGGACCAAATTCTTGATTTTCTTGATCCAAAACTAGATTTTGGTATTCGCGACCAAATTCTTGACTTTCTTGATCCAAAACTAGATTTTTGTATTCGCGACCAAATTCTTGATTTTCTTGATCCAAAACTAGATTTTTGTATTCGCCACGCATTTCTTGATTTGCTTGATCCAAAACTAGATTTTTGTATTCGCGACCAAATTCTTCATTTTCTTGATCCAAAACTAGATTTTTGTATTCGCCACGCAGTTCTTGACTTTCTTGATCCAAAACTAGATTTTTGTATTCGCGACCAAATTCTTGATTTTCTTGATCCAAAACTAGATTTTTGTATTCGCGACCAAATTCTTGATTTTCTTGATCCAAAACTAGATTTTTGTATTCGCGACCAAATTCTTGATTTTCTTGATCCAAAACTAGATTTTTGTATTCGCGACCAAATTCTTGATTTCCTTGATCCAAAACTAGATTTTTGTATTCGCCACGCAGTTCTTGATTTTCTTGATCCAAAACTAGATTTTGGTATTCGCGACCAAATTCTTGATTTTCTTGATCCAAAACTAGTATTTTGTTTTCGCGACCAAATTCTTTATTTTCTTGATCCAAAACTATATTTTTGTTTTCGCGACCAAATTCTTGATTTTCTTGATCCAAAACTAGATTTTTGTGTTCGCGACCAAATTCTTGATTTTCTTGATCCAAAACTAGCATTTTGTTTTCGCGTCCAAATTCTTTATTTTCTTGATCCAAAACTATATTTTTGTTTTCGCGACCCAATTCTTGATTTTGTTGATCCAAAACTAGTATTTTGTTTTCGCGACCCAATTCTTGATTTTCTTGATCCAAAACTAGATTTTTCTATTCGCGACCAAATTCTTGATTTTCTTGATCCAAAACTAGATTTTTGTATTCGCGACCAAATTCTTGATTTTTTTGATCCAAAACTAGATTTTTGTCTTCGCGATAAAATTCTTGATTTTCTTAATGTAAAACTAGATTTTTGTCTTCGCGACCAAATTCTTGATTTTCTTGATCCAAAACTAGTTTTTTATATTCGGGACCCAATTCTTGATTTTCTTGATCCAAAACTAGATTTTTGTGTTCGGGACCGAATTCTTGATTTTCTTGATCCAAAACTAGATTTTTTTGTTCGCGACCAAATTCTTGAGTTTCTTGATCCAAAACTAGATTTTTGTGTTCGCGACCAAATTCTTGATTTTCTTGATCCAAAACTAGATTGTTGAATTCGTGACCCAATTCTTGATTTTCTTGATGCAACACTAGTTTTTTGTAATCCCGACCAAATTCTTGATTTTCTTGATGCAAAACTAGATTTTTGTGTTCGCGACCAAATTCTTGATTTTCTTGATCCAAAACTAGTATTTTGTTTTCGCGACCAAATTCTTTATTTTCTTGATCCAAAACTATATTTTTGTTTTCGCGACCAAATTCTTGATTTTCTTGATCCAAAACTAGATTTTTGTGTTCGCGACCAAATTCTTGATTTTCTTGATCCAAAACTAGCATTTTGTTTTCGCGTCCAAATTTTTTATTTTCTTGATCCAAAACTATATTTTTGTTTTCGCGACCCAATTCTTGATTTTGTTGATCCAAAACTAGTATTTTGTTTTCGCGACCCAATTCTTGATTTTCTTGATCCAAAACTAGATTTTTCTATTCGCGACCAAATTCTTGATTTTCTTGATCCAAAACTAGATTTTTGTATTCGCGACCAAATTCTTGATTTTTTTGATCCAAAACTAGATTTTTGTCTTCGCGATAAAATTCTTGATTTTCTTAATGTAAAACTAGATTTTTGTCTTCGCGACCAAATTCTTGATTTTCTTGATCCAAAACTAGTTTTTTATATTCGGGACCCAATTCTTGATTTTCTTGATCCAAAACTAGATTTTTGTGTTCGGGACCGAATTCTTGATTTTCTTGATCCAAAACTAGATTTTTTTGTTCGCGACCAAATTCTTGAGTTTCTTGATCCAAAACTAGATTTTTGTGTTCGCGACCAAATTCTTGATTTTCTTGATCCAAAACTAGATTGTTGAATTCGTGACCCAATTCTTGATTTTCTTGATGCAACACTAGTTTTTTGTAATCCCGACCAAATTCTTGATTTTCTTGATGCAAAACTAGATTTTTGTGTTCGCGACCAAATTCTTGATTTTCTTGATCCAAAACTTGATTTTTCTATTCGCGACCAAATTCTTAATTTTCATGATCCAAAACTAGATTTTTGTTTTCGAGACCCAATTCTTGATTTTCTTGATCCAAAACAAGTATTTTGTTTTCGCGACCCAATTCTTGATTTTCTTGATCCAAAACTAGATTTTTCTATTCGCGACCAAATTCTTGATTTTCTTGATCCAAAACTAGATTTTTGTGTTCGCGACCGAATTCTTGATTTTCTTGATCCAAAACTAGATTTTTGTGTTCGGGACCGAATTCTTGATTTTCTTGATCCAAAACTAGATTGTTGAATTCGCGACCCAATTCTTGATTTTCTTATTCCAAAACTAGATTTTTGTCTTCGCGACCAAATTCTTGATTTTCTTGATCCAAAACTAGATTTTTGTCTTCGCGACCAAATGCTTGATTTTCTTGATCCAAAACTAGTATTTTGTTTTCGCGACCCAATTCTTGATTTTCTTGATTGAAAACTAGATTTTTGTGTTCGCGACCAAATTCTTAATTTTTCTTGATCCAAAACTAGTTTGTTGAATTCGCGACCCAATTGTTGATTTTCTTGATGCAACACTAGTTTTTTGTAATCGCGACCAAATTCTTGATTTTCTTGATACAAAACTAGATTTTTGTATTCGCGATCAAAAATCTTGATTTTCTTGATCCCAAACTAGATTTCTTTGTTCGCGACCAAATTCTTGAGTTTCTTGATCCAAAACTAGATTTTTGTGTTCGCGACCAAATTCTTTACTTTCTTGATCCAAAACTAGATTTTTGTTTTCGGGACCCAATTCTTGATTTTCTTGATCCAAAACTAGTATTTTGTTTTCGCGACCCAATTCTTGATTTTCTTGATCCAAAACTAGATTTTTCTATTCGCGACCAAATTCTTGATTTTCTTGATCCAAAACTAGATTTTTGTGTTCGCGACCAAATTCTTGATTTTCTTGAGCCAAAACTAGTATTTTGTTTTCGCGACCAAATTCTTTATTTTCTTGATCCAAAACTATATTTTTGTTTTCGCGACCAAATTCTTGATTTTCTTGATCCAAAACTAGATTTTTGTGTTCGCGACCAAATTCTTGATTTTCTTGATCCAAAACTAGTATTTTGCTTTCGCGACCAAATTCTTTATTTTCTTGATCCAAAACTATATTTTTGTTTTCGCGACCCAATTCTTGATTTTCTTGATCCAAAACTAGTATTTTGTTTTCGCGACCAAATTTTTGATTTTCTTGATCCAAAACTAGATTTTTCTACTCGCGACCAAATTCTTGATTTTCTTGATCCAAAAGTAGATTTTTATGTTCACGACCGAATTCTTGATTTTCTTGATCCAAAACTAGATTGTTGAATTCGCGACCCAATTCTTGATTTTCTTGATTCAACACTAGTTTTTTGTATTCCCGACCAAATTCTTGATTTTCTTGATCCAAAACTAGATTTTTGTATTCGCGACCAAAGTCTTTATTTTCTTGATCCAAAACTAGTATTTTGTTTTCGCGACCAAATTCTTTATTTTCTTGATCCAAAAACTAGTATTTTGTTTTCGCGACCCAATTCTTGATTTTCTTGATTCAACACTAGTTTTTTGTATTCCCGACCAAATTCTTGATTTTCTTGATCCAAAACTAGATTTTTGTGTTCGGGACCGAATTCTTGATTTTCTTGATCCAAAATTAGATTGTTGAATTCGCGACCAAATTCTTTATTTTCTTGATCGAAAACTATATTTTTGTTTTCGCGACCAAATTCTTGATTTTCTTGATCCAAAACTAGATTTTTGTGTTCGCGACCAAATTCTTGATTTTCTTGATCCAAAACTAGCATTTTGTTTTCGCGTCCAAATTCTTTATTTTCTTGATCCAAAACTATATTTTTGTTTTCGCGACCCAATTCTTGATTTTGTTGATCCAAAACTAGTATTTTGTTTTCGCGACCCAATTCTTGATTTTCTTGATCCAAAACTAGATTTTTCTATTCGCGACCAAATTCTTGATTTTCTTGATCCAAAACTAGATTTTTGTATTCGCGACCAAATTCTTGATTTTTTTGATCCAAAACTAGATTTTTGTCTTCGCGATAAAATTCTTGATTTTCTTGATGTAAAACTAGATTTTTGTCTTCGCGACCAAATTCTTGATTTTCTTGATCCAAAACTAGTTTTTTATATTCGGGACCCAATTCTTGATTTTCTTGATCCAAAACTAGATTTTTGTGTTCGGGACCGAATTCTTGATTTTCATGATCCAAAACTAGATTTTTTTGTTCGCGACCCAATTCTTGAGTTTCTTGATCCAAAACTAGATTTTTGTGTTCGCGACCAAATTCTTGATTTTCTTGATCCAAAACTAGATTGTTGAATTCGTGACCCAATTCTTGATTTTCTTGATGCAACACTAGTTTTTTGTAATCCCGACCAAATTCTTGATTTTCTTGATGCAAAACTAGATTTTTGTGTTCGCGACCAAATTCTTGATTTTCTTGATCCAAAACTTGATTTTTCTATTCGCGACCAAATTCTTAATTTTCATGATCCAAAACTAGATTTTTGTTTTCGAGACCCAATTCTTGATTTTCTTGATCCAAAACTAGTATTTTGTTTTCGCGACCCAATTCTTGATTTTCTTGATCCAAAACTAGATTTTTCTATTAGCGACCAAATTCTTGATTTTCTTGATCCAAAACTAGATTTTTGTGTTCGCGACCGAATTCTTGATTTTCTTGATCCAAAACTAGATTTTTGTGTTCGGGACCGAATTCTTGATTTTCTTGATCCAAAACTAGATTGTTGAATTCGCGACCCAATTCTTGATTTTCTTATTCCAAAACTAGATTTTTGTCTTCGCGACCAAATTCTTGATTTTCTTGATCCAAAACTAGATTTTTGTCTTCGCGACCAAATGCTTGATTTTCTTGATCCAAAACTAGTATTTTGTTTTCGCGACCCAATTCTTGATTTTCTTGATTGAAAACTAGATTTTTGTGTTCGCGACCAAATTCTTAATTTTTCTTGATCCAAAACTAGTTTGTTGAATTCGCGACCCAATTGTTGATTTTCTTGATGCAACACTAGTTTTTTGTAATCGCGACCAAATTCTTGATTTTCTTGATACAAAACTAGATTTTTGTATTCGCGATCAAAAATCTTGATTTTCTTGATCCCAAACTAGATTTCTTTGTTCGCGACCAAATTCTTGAGTTTCTTGATCCAAAACTAGATTTTTGTGTTCGCGACCAAATTCTTTACTTTCTTGATCCAAAACTAGATTTTTGTTTTCGAGACCCAATTCTTGATTTTCTTGATCCAAAACTAGTATTTTGTTTTCGCGACCCAATTCTTGATTTTCTTGATCCAAAACTAGATTTTTCTATTCGCGACCAAATTCTGTATTTTCTTGATCCAAAACTAGTATTTTGTTTTCGCGACCCAATTCTTGATTTTCTTGATAGAAAACTAGATTTTTGTGTTCGCGACCAAATTCTTGATTTTCTTGATCCAAAACTATATTGTTGAATTCGCGACCAAATTCTTGATTTTCTTGATGCAACACTAGTTTTTTGTAATCCCGACCACATTCTTGATTTTCTTGATGCAAAACTAGATTTTTGTGTTCGCGACCAAATTCTTGATTTTCTTGATCCAAAACTTGATTTTTGTTTTCGGGACCCAATTCTTGATTTTCTTGATCCAAAACTAGTATTTTGTTTTCGCGACCCAATTCTTGATTTTCTTATTCCAAAACTAGATTTTTGTCTTCGCGACCAAATTCTTGATTTTCTTGATCCAAAACTAGTATTTTGTTTTCGCGACCCAATTCTTGATTTTCTTATTCCAAAACTAGATTTTTGTCTTCGCGACCAAATTCTTGATTTTCTTGATCCAAAACTAGATTTTTGTCTTCGCGACCAAATGCTTGATTTTCTTGATCCAAAACTAGTATTTTGTTTTCGCGACCCAATTCTTGATTTTTTTGATTGAAAACTAGATTTTTGTGTTCGCGACCAAATTCTTAATTTTCTTGATCCAAAACTAGTTTGTTGAATTCGCGACCCAATTCTTGATTTTCTTGATGCAACACTAGTTTTTTGTAATCGCGACCAAATTCTTGATTTTCTTGATACAAAACTAGATTTTTGTATTCGCGATCAAAAATCTTGATTTTCTTGATCCCAAACTAGATTTCTTTGTTCGCGACCAAATTCTTGAGTTTCTTGATCCAAAACTAGATTTTTGTGTTCGCGACCAAATTCTTTACTTTCTTGATCCAAAACTAGATTTTTGTTTTCGAGACCCAATTCTTGATTTTCTTGATCCAAAACTAGTATTTTGTTTTCGCGACCCAATTCTTGATTTTCTTGATCCAAAACTAGATTTTTCTATTCGCGACCAAATTCTGTATTTTCTTGATCCAAAACTAGTATTTTGTTTTCGCGACCCAATTCTTGATTTTCTTGATAGAAAACTAGATTTTTGTGTTCGCGACCAAATTCTTGATTTTCTTGATCCAAAACTATATTGTTGAATTCGCGACCCAATTCTTGATTTTCTTGATGCAACACTAGTTTTTTGTAATCCCGACCAAATTCTTGATTTTCTTGATGCAAAACTAGATTTTTGTGTTCGCGACCGAATTCTTGATTTTCTTGATCCAAAACTAGATTTTTGTGTTCGGGACCGAATTCTTAATTTTCATGATCCAAAACTAGATTTTTGTTTTCGGGACCCAATTCTTGATTTTCTTGATCCAAAACTAGTATTTTGTTTTCGCGACCCAATTCTTGATTTTCTTATTCCAAAACTAGATTTTTGTCTTCGCGACCAAATTCTTGATTTTCTTGATCCAAAACTAGATTTTTGTCTTCGCGACCAAATGCTTGATTTTCTTGATCCAAAACTAGTATTTTGTTTTCGCGACCCAATTCTTGATTTTCTTGATTGAAAACTAGATTTTTGTGTTCGCGACCAAATTCTTAATTTTTCTTGATCCAAAACTAGTTTGTTGAATTCGCGACCCAATTGTTGATTTTCTTGATGCAACACTAGTTTTTTGTAATCGCGACCAAATTCTTGATTTTCTTGATACAAAACTAGATTTTTGTATTCGCGATCAAAAATCTTGATTTTCTTGATCCCAAACTAGATTTCTTTGTTCGCGACCAAATTCTTGAGTTTCTTGATCCAAAACTAGATTTTTGTGTTCGCGACCAAATTCTTTACTTTCTTGATCCAAAACTAGATTTTTGTTTTCGGGACCCAATTCTTGATTTTCTTGATCCAAAACTAGTATTTTGTTTTCGCGACCCAATTCTTGATTTTCTTGATCCAAAACTAGATTTTTCTATTCGCGACCAAATTCTTGATTTTCTTGATCCAAAACTAGATTTTTGTGTTCGCGACCAAATTCTTGATTTTCTTGAGCCAAAACTAGTATTTTGTTTTCGCGACCAAATTCTTTATTTTCTTGATCCAAAACTATATTTTTGTTTTCGCGACCAAATTCTTGATTTTCTTGATCCAAAACTAGATTTTTGTGTTCGCGACCAAATTCTTGATTTTCTTGATCCAAAACTAGTATTTTGCTTTCGCGACCAAATTCTTTATTTTCTTGATCCAAAACTATATTTTTGTTTTCGCGACCCAATTCTTGATTTTCTTGATCCAAAACTAGTATTTTGTTTTCGCGACCAAATTTTTGATTTTCTTGATCCAAAACTAGATTTTTCTACTCGCGACCAAATTCTTGATTTTCTTGATCCAAAAGTAGATTTTTATGTTCACGACCGAATTCTTGATTTTCTTGATCCAAAACTAGATTGTTGAATTCGCGACCCAATTCTTGATTTTCTTGATTCAACACTAGTTTTTTGTATTCCCGACCAAATTCTTGATTTTCTTGATCCAAAACTAGATTTTTGTATTCGCGACCAAAGTCTTTATTTTCTTGATCCAAAACTAGTATTTTGTTTTCGCGACCAAATTCTTTATTTTCTTGATCCAAAAACTAGTATTTTGTTTTCGCGACCCAATTCTTGATTTTCTTGATTCAACACTAGTTTTTTGTATTCCCGACCAAATTCTTGATTTTCTTGATCCAAAACTAGATTTTTGTGTTCGGGACCGAATTCTTGATTTTCTTGATCCAAAATTAGATTGTTGAATTCGCGACCAAATTCTTTATTTTCTTGATCGAAAACTATATTTTTGTTTTCGCGACCAAATTCTTGATTTTCTTGATCCAAAACTAGATTTTTGTGTTCGCGACCAAATTCTTGATTTTCTTGATCCAAAACTAGCATTTTGTTTTCGCGTCCAAATTCTTTATTTTCTTGATCCAAAACTATATTTTTGTTTTCGCGACCCAATTCTTGATTTTGTTGATCCAAAACTAGTATTTTGTTTTCGCGACCCAATTCTTGATTTTCTTGATCCAAAACTAGATTTTTCTATTCGCGACCAAATTCTTGATTTTCTTGATCCAAAACTAGATTTTTGTATTCGCGACCAAATTCTTGATTTTTTTGATCCAAAACTAGATTTTTGTCTTCGCGATAAAATTCTTGATTTTCTTGATGTAAAACTAGATTTTTGTCTTCGCGACCAAATTCTTGATTTTCTTGATCCAAAACTAGTTTTTTATATTCGGGACCCAATTCTTGATTTTCTTGATCCAAAACTAGATTTTTGTGTTCGGGACCGAATTCTTGATTTTCATGATCCAAAACTAGATTTTTTTGTTCGCGACCCAATTCTTGAGTTTCTTGATCCAAAACTAGATTTTTGTGTTCGCGACCAAATTCTTGATTTTCTTGATCCAAAACTAGATTGTTGAATTCGTGACCCAATTCTTGATTTTCTTGATGCAACACTAGTTTTTTGTAATCCCGACCAAATTCTTGATTTTCTTGATGCAAAACTAGATTTTTGTGTTCGCGACCAAATTCTTGATTTTCTTGATCCAAAACTTGATTTTTCTATTCGCGACCAAATTCTTAATTTTCATGATCCAAAACTAGATTTTTGTTTTCGAGACCCAATTCTTGATTTTCTTGATCCAAAACTAGTATTTTGTTTTCGCGACCCAATTCTTGATTTTCTTGATCCAAAACTAGATTTTTCTATTAGCGACCAAATTCTTGATTTTCTTGATCCAAAACTAGATTTTTGTGTTCGCGACCGAATTCTTGATTTTCTTGATCCAAAACTAGATTTTTGTGTTCGGGACCGAATTCTTGATTTTCTTGATCCAAAACTAGATTGTTGAATTCGCGACCCAATTCTTGATTTTCTTATTCCAAAACTAGATTTTTGTCTTCGCGACCAAATTCTTGATTTTCTTGATCCAAAACTAGATTTTTGTCTTCGCGACCAAATGCTTGATTTTCTTGATCCAAAATTAGTATTTTGTTTTCGCGACCCAATTCTTGATTTTCTTGATTGAAAACTAGATTTTTGTGTTCGCGACCAAATTCTTAATTTTTCTTGATCCAAAACTAGTTTGTTGAATTCGCGACCCAATTGTTGATTTTCTTGATGCAACACTAGTTTTTTGTAATCGCGACCAAATTCTTGATTTTCTTGATACAAAACTAGATTTTTGTATTCGCGATCAAAAATCTTGATTTTCTTGATCCCAAACTAGATTTCTTTGTTCGCGACCAAATTCTTGAGTTTCTTGATCCAAAACTAGATTTTTGTGTTCGCGACCAAATTCTTTACTTTCTTGATCCAAAACTAGATTTTTGTTTTCGAGACCCAATTCTTGATTTTCTTGATCCAAAACTAGTATTTTGTTTTCGCGACCCAATTCTTGATTTTCTTGATCCAAAACTAGATTTTTCTATTCGCGACCAAATTCTGTATTTTCTTGATCCAAAACTAGTATTTTGTTTTCGCGACCCAATTCTTGATTTTCTTGATAGAAAACTAGATTTTTGTGTTCGCGACCAAATTCTTGATTTTCTTGATCCAAAACTATATTGTTGAATTCGCGACCAAATTCTTGATTTTCTTGATGCAACACTAGTTTTTTGTAATCCCGACCACATTCTTGATTTTCTTGATGCAAAACTAGATTTTTGTGTTCGCGACCAAATTCTTGATTTTCTTGATCCAAAACTTGATTTTTGTTTTCGGGACCCAATTCTTGATTTTCTTGATCCAAAACTAGTATTTTGTTTTCGCGACCCAATTCTTGATTTTCTTATTCCAAAACTAGATTTTTGTCTTCGCGACCAAATTCTTGATTTTCTTGATCCAAAACTAGTATTTTGTTTTCGCGACCCAATTCTTGATTTTCTTATTCCAAAACTAGATTTTTGTCTTCGCGACCAAATTCTTGATTTTCTTGATCCAAAACTAGATTTTTGTCTTCGCGACCAAATGCTTGATTTTCTTGATCCAAAACTAGTATTTTGTTTTCGCGACCCAATTCTTGATTTTTTTGATTGAAAACTAGATTTTTGTGTTCGCGACCAAATTCTTAATTTTCTTGATCCAAAACTAGTTTGTTGAATTCGCGACCCAATTCTTGATTTTCTTGATGCAACACTAGTTTTTTGTAATCGCGACCAAATTCTTGATTTTCTTGATACAAAACTAGATTTTTGTATTCGCGATCAAAAATCTTGATTTTCTTGATCCCAAACTAGATTTCTTTGTTCGCGACCAAATTCTTGAGTTTCTTGATCCAAAACTAGATTTTTGTGTTCGCGACCAAATTCTTTACTTTCTTGATCCAAAACTAGATTTTTGTTTTCGAGACCCAATTCTTGATTTTCTTGATCCAAAACTAGTATTTTGTTTTCGCGACCCAATTCTTGATTTTCTTGATCCAAAACTAGATTTTTCTATTCGCGACCAAATTCTGTATTTTCTTGATCCAAAACTAGTATTTTGTTTTCGCGACCCAATTCTTGATTTTCTTGATAGAAAACTAGATTTTTGTGTTCGCGACCAAATTCTTGATTTTCTTGATCCAAAACTATATTGTTGAATTCGCGACCCAATTCTTGATTTTCTTGATGCAACACTAGTTTTTTGTAATCCCGACCAAATTCTTGATTTTCTTGATGCAAAACTAGATTTTTGTGTTCGCGACCGAATTCTTGATTTTCTTGATCCAAAACTAGATTTTTGTGTTCGGGACCGAATTCTTAATTTTCATGATCCAAAACTAGATTTTTGTTTTCGGGACCCAATTCTTGATTTTCTTGATCCAAAACTAGTATTTTGTTTTCGCGACCCAATTCTTGATTTTCTTATTCCAAAACTAGATTTTTGTCTTCGCGACCAAATTCTTGATTTTCTTGATCCAAAACTAGATTTTTGTCTTCGCGACCAAATGCTTGATTTTCTTGATCCAAAACTAGTATTTTGTTTTCGCGACCCAATTCTTGATTTTCTTGATTGAAAACTAGATTTTTGTGTTCGCGACCAAATTCTTAATTTTCTTGATCCAAAACTAGTTTGTTGAATTCGCGACCCAATTCTTGATTTTCTTGATGCAACACTAGTTTTTTGTAATCGCGACCAAATTCTTGATTTTCTTGATACAAAACTAGATTTTTGTATTCGCGATCAAAAATCTTGATTTTCTTGATCCCAAACTAGATTTCTTTGTTCGCGACCAAATTCTTGAGTTTCTTGATCCAAAACTAGATTTTTGTGTTCGCGACCAAATTCTTTACTTTCTTGATCCAAAACTAGATTTTTGTTTTCGAGACCCAATTCTTGATTTTCTTGATCCAAAACTAGTATTTTGTTTTCGCGACCCAATTCTTGATTTTCTTGATAGAAAACTAGATTTTTTGTGTTCGCGACCAAATTCTTGATTTTCTTGATCCAAAACTATATTGTTGAATTCGCGACCCAATTCTTGATTTTTTTGATGCAACACTAGTTTTTTGTAATCCCGACCAAATTCTTGATTTTCTTGATTCAAAACTAGATTTTTGTGTTCGCGACCGAATTCTTAATTTTCTTGATCCAAAACTAGATTTTTGTGTTCGGGACCGAATTCTTGATTTTCTTGATCCAAAACTAGATTGTTGAATTCGCGACCCAATTCTTGATTTTCTTGATTCAACACTAGTTTTTTGTATTCCCGACCAAATTCTTGATTTTCTTGATCCAAAACTAGATTTTTCTGTTCGCGACCAAATTCTTGATTTTTTTGATAAAAAATTTGATTTTTCTATTCGCGACCAAATTCTTTATTTTCTTGATCCAAAACTATATTTTTGTTTTCGCGACCCAATTCTTGATTTTCTTGATCTAAAACTAGTATGTTGTTTTCGCGATCAAATTCTTTATTTTCTTGATCCAAAACTATATTTTTGTTTTCGCGACCCAATTCTTGATTTTCTTAATCCAAAACTAGCATTTTGTTTTCGCGACCCAATCCTTGATTTTCTTGATCCAAAACTAGATTTTTCTATTCGCGACCCAATTCTTGATTTTTTTCTTGATCCAAAACTAGATTTTTGTGTTCGGGACCGAATTGTTGATTTTCTTGATGCAACACTAGTTTTTTGTAATCCCGACCAAATTCTTGATTTTCTTGATGCAAAACTAGATTTTTGTGTTCGCGACCAAATTCTTGATTTTCTTGATCCAAAACTTGATTTTTCTCTTCGCGACGAAATTCTTAATTTTCATGATCCAAAACTAGATTTTTGTTTTCGGGACCCAATTCTTGATTTTCTTGATCCAAAAATAGTATTTTGTTTTCGCGACCCAATTCTTGATTTTCTTGATCCAAAACTAGATTTTTCTATTCGCGACCAAATTCTTGATTTTCTTGATCCAAAACTAGATTTTTGTGTTCGCGACCGAATTCTTGATTTTCTTGATCCAAAACTAGATTTTTGTGTTCGGGACCGAATTCTTGATTTTCTTGATGCAAAACTAGATTTTTGTGTTCGCGACCCAATTCTTGATTTTCTTGATCCAAAACTTGATTTTTCTATTCGCGACCAAATTCTTAATTTTCATGATCCAAAACTAGATTTTTGTTTTCGGGACCCAATTCTTGATTTTCTTGATCCAAAACTAGTATTTTGTTTTCGCGACCCAATTCTTGATTTTCTTGATCCAAAATTAGATTTTTCTATTCGCGACCCAATTCTTGATTTTCTTAATCCAAAACTAGTATTTTGTTTTCGCGACCCAATTCTTGATTTTCTTGATCCAAAACTAAATTTTTCTATTCGCGACCCAATTCTTGATTTTTTGATCCAAAAGTAGATTTTTGTGTTCGGGACCGAATTCTTGATTTTCTTGATGCAACACTAGTTTTTTGTAATCCCGACCAAATTCTTGATTTTCTTGATGCAAAACTAGATTTTTGTGTTCGCGACCAAATTCTTGATTTTCTTGATCCAAAACTTGATTTTTCTATTCGCGACCAAATTCTTAATTTTCATGATCCAAAACTAGATTTTTGTTTTCGGGACCCAATTCTTGATTTTCTTGATCCAAAACTAGTATTTTGTTTTCGCGACCCAATTCTTGATTTTCTTGATCCAAAACTAGATTTTTCTATTCGCGACCAAATTCATGATTTTCTTGATCCAAAACTAGATTTTTGTGTTCGCGACCGAATTCTTGATTTTCTTGATCCAAAACTAGATTTTTGTGTTCGGGACCGAATTCTTGATTTTCTTGATGCAAAACTAGATTTTTGTGTTCGCGACCAAATTCTTGATTTTCTTGATCCAAAACTTGATTTTTCTATTCGCGACCAAATTCTTAATTTTCATGATCCAAAACTAGATTTTTGTTTTCGGGACCCAATTCTTGATTTTCTTGATCCAAATCTAGTATTTTGTTTTTGCGACCCAATTCTTGATTTTCTTGATCCAAAACTAGATTTTTCTATTCGCGACCAAATTCTTGATTTTCTTGATCCAAAACTAGATTTTTGTGTTCGCGACCGAATTCTTGATTTTCTTGATCCAAAACTAGATTTTTGTGTTCGGGACCGAATTCTTGATTTTCTTGATGCAAAACTAGATTTTTGTGTTCGCGACCCAATTCTTGATTTTCTTGATCCAAAACTTGATTTTTCTATTCGCGACCAAATTCTTAATTTTCATGATCCAAAACTAGATTTTTGTTTTCGGGACCCAATTCTTGATTTTCTTGATCCAAAACTAGTATTTTGTTTTCGCGACCCAATTCTTGATTTTCTTGATCCAAAATTAGATTTTTCTATTCGCGACCCAATTCTTGATTTTCTTAATCCAAAACTAGTATTTTGTTTTCGCGACCCAATTCTTGATTTTCTTGATCCAAAACTAAATTTTTCTATTCGCGACCCAATTCTTGATTTTTTGATCCAAAAGTAGATTTTTGTGTTCGGGACCGAATTCTTGATTTTCTTGATGCAACACTAGTTTTTTGTAATCCCGACCAAATTCTTGATTTTCTTGATGCAAAACTAGATTTTTGTGTTCGCGACCAAATTCTTGATTTTCTTGATCCAAAACTTGATTTTTCTATTCGCGACCAAATTCTTAATTTTCATGATCCAAAACTAGATTTTTGTTTTCGGGACCCAATTCTTGATTTTCTTGATCCAAAACTAGTATTTTGTTTTCGCGACCCAATTCTTGATTTTCTTGATCCAAAACTAGATTTTTCTATTCGCGACCAAATTCATGATTTTCTTGATCCAAAACTAGATTTTTGTGTTCGCGACCGAATTCTTGATTTTCTTGATCCAAAACTAGATTTTTGTGTTCGGGACCGAATTCTTGATTTTCTTGATGCAAAACTAGATTTTTGTGTTCGCGACCAAATTCTTGATTTTCTTGATCCAAAACTTGATTTTTCTATTCGCGACCAAATTCTTAATTTTCATGATCCAAAACTAGATTTTTGTTTTCGGGACCCAATTCTTGATTTTCTTGATCCAAATCTAGTATTTTGTTTTTGCGACCCAATTCTTGATTTTCTTGATCCAAAACTAGATTTTTCTATTCGCGACCCAATTCTTGATTTTCTTGATCCAAAACTAGATTTTTGTGTTCGCGACCGAATTCATTATTTTCTTGATCCAAAACTAGATTTTTTTTGTTCGGGACCGAATTCTTGATTTTCTTGATGCAAAACTAGATTTTTGTGTTCGCGACCCAATTCTTGATTTTCTTGACCCAAAACTTGATTTTTCTATTCGCGACCCAATTCTTAATTTTCATGATCCAAAACTAAATTTTTGTTTTCGGGACCCAATTCTTGATTTTCTTGATCCAAAACTAGATTTTTCTATTCGCGACCAAATTCTTGATTTTCTTGATCCAAAACTAGATTTTTGTGTTCGCGACCGAATTCTTGATTTTCTTGATCCAAAACTAGATTTTTGTGTTCGGGACCGAATTCTTAATTTTCATGATCCAAAACTAGATTTTTGCTTTCGGGACCCAATTCTTGATTTTCTTGATCCAAAACTAGTATTTTGTTTTCGCGACCCAATTCTTGATTTTCTTGATCCAAAACTAGATTTTTCTATTCGCGACCAAATTCTTGATTTTCTTGATCCAAAACTAGATTTTTGTGTTCGCGACCGAATTCTTGATTTTCTTGATCCAAAACTAGATTTTTGTGTTCGGGACCGAATTCTTGATTTTCTTGATGCAAAACTAGATTTTTGTGTTCGCGACCCAATTCTTGATTTTCTTGATCCAAAACTTGATTTTTCTATTCGCGACCAAATTCTTAATTTTCATGATCCAAAACTAGATTTTTGTTTTCGGGACCCAATTCTTGATTTTCTTGATCCAAAACTAGTATTTTGTTTTCGCGACCCAATTCTTGATTTTCTTGATCCAAAATTTGATTTTTCTATTCGCGACCCAATTCTTGATTTTCTTAATCCAAAACTAGTATTTTGTTTTCGCGACCCAATTCTTGATTTTCTTGATCCAAAACTAAATTTTTCTATTCGCGACCCAATTCTTGATTTTTTGATCCAAAAGTAGATTTTTGTGTTCGGGACCGAATTCTTGATTTTCTTGATGCAACACTAGTTTTTTGTAATCCCGACCAAATTCTTGATTTTCTTGATGCAAAACTAGATTTTTGTATTCGCGACCAAATTCTTAATTTTCTTGATCCAAAACTTGATTTTTCTATTCGCGACCAAATTCTTAATTTTCATGATCCAAAACTAGATTTTTGTTTTCGGGACCCAATTCTTGATTTTCTTGATCCAAAACTAGTATTTTGTTTTCGCGACCCAATTCTTGATTTTCTTGATCCAAAACTAGATTTTTCTATTCGCGACCAAATTCTTGATTTTCTTGATCCAAAACTAGATTTTTGTGTTCGCGACCGAATTCTTGATTTTCTTGATCCAAAACTAGATTTTTGTGTTCGGGACCGAATTCTTGATTTTCTTGATGCAAAACTAGATTTTTGTGTTCGCGACCAAATTCTTGATTTTCTTGATCCAAAACTTGATTTTTCTATTCGCGACCAAATTCTTAATTTTCATGATCCAAAACTAGATTTTTGTTTTCGGGACCCAATTCTTGATTTTCTTGATCCAAAACTAGTATTTTGTTTTCGCGACCCAATTCTTGATTTTCTTGATCCAAAACTAGATTTTTCTATTCGCGACCAAATTCTTGATTTTCTTGATCCAAAACTAGATTTTTGTGTTCGCGACCGAATTCTTGATTTTCTTGATCCAAAACTAGATTTTTGTGTTCGGGACCGAATTCTTGATTTTCTTGATCCAAAACTAGATTATTGAATTCGCGACCCAATTCTTGATTTTCTTGATTCAACACTAGTTTTTTGTATTCCCGACCAAATTCTTGATTTTTTTGATCCAAAACTAGATTTTTGTGTTCGCGACCAAATTCTTGATTTTCTTGATCTAAAACTAGTATTTTTTTTTCGCGACCAAATTCTTTATTTTCTTGATCCAAAACTATATTTTTGTTTTCACGACCCAATTCTTGATTTTCTTGATCCAAAACTAGTATTTTGTTTTCGCGACCCAATTCTTGATTTTCTTGATCCAAAACTAAATTTTTCTATTCGCGACCCAATTCTTGATTTTTTGATCCAAAAGTAGATTTTTGTGTTCGGGACCGAATTCTTGATTTTCTTGATGCAACACTAGTTTTTTGTAATCCCGACCAAATTCTTGATTTTCTTGATGCAAAACTAGATTTTTGTGTTCGCGACCAAATTCTTGATTTTCTTGATCCAAAACTTGATTTTTCTATTCGCGACCAAATTCTTAATTTTCTTGATCCAAAACTAGATTTTTGTTTTCGGGACCCAATTCTTGATTTTCTTGATCCAAAACTAGTATTTTGTTTTTGCGACCCAATTCTTGATTTTCTTGATCCAAAACTAGATTTTTCTATTCGCGACCAAATTCTTGATTTTCTTGATCCAAAACTAGATTTTTGTGTTCGCGACCGAATTCTTTATTTTCTTGATCCAAAACTAGATTTTTGTGTTCGGGACCGAATTCTTGATTTTCTTGATGCAAAACTAGATTTTTGTGTTCGCGACCCAATTCTTGATTTTCTTGATCCAAAACTTGATTTTTCTATTCGCGACCCAATTCTTAATTTTCATGATCCAAAACTAAATTTTTGTTTTCGGGACCCAATTCTTGATTTTCTTGATCCAAAACTAGATTTTTCTATTCGCGACCAAATTCTTGATTTTCTTGATGCAAAACTAGATTTTTGTGTTCGCGACCGAATTCTTGATTTTCTTGATCCAAAACTAGATTTTTGTGTTCGGGACCGAATTCTTAATTTTCATGATCCAAAACTAGATTTTTGCTTTCGGGACCCAATTCTTGATTTTCTTGATCCAAAATTAGTATTTTGTTTTCGCGACCCAATTCTTGATTTTCTTGATCCAAAACTAGATTTTTCTATTCGCGACCAAATTCTTGATTTTCTTGATCCAAAACTAGATTTTTGTGTTCGCGACCGAATTCTTGATTTTCTTGATCCAAAACTAGATTTTTGTGTTCGGGACCGAATTCTTGATTTTCTTGATGCAAAACTAGATTTTTGTGTTCGCGACCCAATTCTTGATTTTCTTGATCCAAAACTTGATTTTTCTATTCGCGACCAAATTCTTAATTTTCATGATCCAAAACTAGATTTTTGTTTTCGGGACCCAATTCTTGATTTTCTTGATCCAAAACTAGTATTTTGTTTTCGCGACCCAATTCTTGATTTTCTTGATCCAAAATTAGATTTTTCTATTCGCGACCCAATTCTTGATTTTCTTAATCCAAAACTAGTATTTTGTTTTCGCGACCCAATTATTGATTTTCTTGATCCAAAACTAAATTTTTCTATTCGCGACCCAATTCTTGATTTTTTGATCCAAAAGTAGATTTTTGTGTTCTGGACCGAATTCTTGATTTTCTTGATGCAACACTAGTTTTTTGTAATCCCGACCAAATTCTTGATTTTCTTGATGCAAAACTAGATTTTTGTGTTCGCGACCAAATTCTTGATTTTCTTGATCCAAAACTTGATTTTTCTATTCGCGACCAAATTCTTAATTTTCATGATCCAAAACTAGATTTTTGTTTTCGGGACCCAATTCTTGATTTTCTTGATCCAAAACTAGTATTTTGTTTTTGCGACCCAATTCTTGATTTTCTTGATCCAAAACTAGATTTTTCTATTCGCGACCAAATTCTTGATTTTCTTGATCCAAAACTAGATTTTTGTGTTCGCGACCGAATTCTTTATTTTCTTGATCCAAAACTAGATTTTTGTGTTCGGGACCGAATTCTTGATTTTCTTGATGCAAAACTAGATTTTTGTGTTCGCGACCCAATTCTTGATTTTCTTGATCCAAAACTTGATTTTTCTATTCGCGACCCAATTCTTAATTTTCATGATCCAAAACTAAATTTTTGTTTTCGGGACCCAATTCTTGATTTTCTTGATCCAAAACTAGATTTTTCTATTCGCGACCAAATTCTTGATTTTCTTGATGCAAAACTAGATTTTTGTGTTCGCGACCGAATTCTTGATTTTCTTGATCCAAAACTAGATTTTTGTGTTCGGGACCGAATTCTTAATTTTCATGATCCAAAACTAGATTTTTGCTTTCGGGACCCAATTCTTGATTTTCTTGATCCAAAATTAGTATTTTGTTTTCGCGACCCAATTCTTGATTTTCTTGATCCAAAACTAGATTTTTCTATTCGCGACCAAATTCTTGATTTTCTTGATCCAAAACTAGATTTTTGTGTTCGCGACCGAATTCTTGATTTTCTTGATCCAAAACTAGATTTTTGTGTTCGGGACCGAATTCTTGATTTTCTTGATGCAAAACTAGATTTTTGTGTTCGCGACCCAATTCTTGATTTTCTTGATCCAAAACTTGATTTTTCTATTCGCGACCAAATTCTTAATTTTCATGATCCAAAACTAGATTTTTGTTTTCGGGACCCAATTCTTGATTTTCTTGATCCAAAACTAGTATTTTGTTTTCGCGACCCAATTCTTGATTTTCTTGATCCAAAATTAGATTTTTCTATTCGCGACCCAATTCTTGATTTTCTTAATCCAAAACTAGTATTTTGTTTTCGCGACCCAATTCTTGATTTTCTTGATCCAAAACTAAATTTTTCTATTCGCGACCCAATTCTTGATTTTTTGATCCAAAAGTAGATTTTTGTGTTCTGGACCGAATTCTTGATTTTCTTGATGCAACACTAGTTTTTTGTAATCCCGACCAAATTCTTGATTTTCTTGATGCAAAACTAGATTTTTGTGTTCGCGACCAAATTCTTGATTTTCTTGATCCAAAACTTGATTTTTCTATTCGCGACCAAATTCTTAATTTTCATGATCCAAAACTAGATTTTTGTTTTCGGGACCCAATTCTTGATTTTCTTGATCCAAAACTAGTATTTTGTTTTCGCGACCCAATTCTTGATTTTCTTGATCCAAAACTAGATTTTTCTATTCGCGACCAAATTCATGATTTTCTTGATCCAAAACTAGATTTTTGTGTTCGCGACCGAATTCTTGATTTTCTTGATCCAAAACTAGATTTTTGTGTTCGGGACCGAATTCTTGATTTTCTTGATGCAAAACTAGATTTTTGTGTTCGCGACCAAATTCTTGATTTTCTTGATCCAAAACTTGATTTTTCTATTCGCGACCAAATTCTTAATTTTCATGATCCAAAACTAGATTTTTGTTTTCGGGACCCAATTCTTGATTTTCTTGATCCAAAACTAGTATTTTGTTTTCGCGACCCAATTCTTGATTTTCTTGATCCAAAACTAGATTTTTCTATTCGCGACCAAATTCTTGATTTTCTTGATCCAAAACTAGATTTTTGTGTTCGCGACCGAATTCTTGATTTTCTTGATCCAAAACTATATTTTTGTGTTCGGGACCGAATTCTTGATTTTCTTGATGCAAAACTAGATTTTTGTGTTCGCGACCCAATTCTTGATTTTCTTGATCCAAAACTTGATTTTTCTATTCGCGACCAAATTCTTAATTTTCATGATCCAAAACTAGATTTTTGTTTTCGGGACCCAATTCTTGATTTTCTTGATCCAAAACTAGTATTTTGTTTTCGCGACCCAATTCTTGATTTTATTGATCCAAAATTAGATTTTTCTATTCGCGACCCAATTCTTGATTTTCTTAATCCAAAACTAGTATTTTGTTTTCGCGACCCAATTCTTGATTTTTTCTTGATCCAAAACTAAATTTTTCTATTCGCGACCCAATTCTTGATTTTTTGATCCAAAAGTAGATTTTTGTGTTCGGGACCGAATTCTTGATTTTCTTGATGCAACACTAGTTTTTTGTAATCCCGACCAAATTCTTGATTTTCTTGATGCAAAACTAGATTTTTGTATTCGCGACCAAATTCTTGATTTTCTTGATCCAAAACTTGATTTTTCTATTCGCAACCAAATTCTTAATTTTCATGATCCAAAACTAGATTTTTGTTTTCGGGACCCAATTCTTGATTTTCTTGATCCAAAACTAGTATTTTGTTTTCGCGACCCAATTCTTGATTTTCTTGATCCAAAACTAGATTTTTCTATTCGCGACCAAATTCTTGATTTTCTTGATCCAAAACTAGATTTTTGCGTTCGCGACCGAATTCTTGATTTTCTTGATCCAAAACTAGATTTTTGTGTTCGGGACCGAATTTTTGATTTTCTTGATCCAAAACTAGATTGTTGAATTCGCGACCCAATTCTTGATTTTCTTGATTCAACACTAGTTTTTTGTATTCCCGACCCAATTCTTGATTTTCTTGATCCAAAACTAGATTTTTGTGTTCGCGACCAAAGTCTTTTTTTTCTTGATCCAAAACTAGTATTTTGTTTTCGCGACCAAATTCTTTATTTTCTTGATCCAAAACTAGTATTTTGTTTTCGCGACCCAATTCTTGATTTTCTTGATTCAACACTAGTTTTTTGTATTCCCGACCAAATTCTTGATTTTCTTGATCCAAAACTAGTATTTTGTTTTCGCGACCAAATTTTTGATTTTCTTGATCCAAAACTAGATTTTTCTACTCGCGACCAAATTCTTGATTTTCTTGATCCAAAACTAGATTTTTATGTTCACGACCGAATTCTTGATTTTCTTGATCCAAAACTAGATTTTTGTGTTCGGGACCGAATTCTTGATTTTCTTGATCCAAAACTAGATTGTTGAATTCGCGACCCAATTCTTGATTTTCTTGATTCAACATAGTTTTTTGTCTTCCCGACCAAATTCTTGATTTTCTTTATCCAAAACTAGATTTTTGTCTTCGCGACCAAATGTTTGATTTTTTTGATCCAAAACTAGATTTTTGTGTTCGCGACCAAATTCTTTATTTTCTTGATCCAAAACTATATTTTTGTTTTCGCGACCCAATTCTTGATTTTCTTGATCCAAAACTAGTATTTTGTTTTCGCGACCCAATTCTTGATTTTCTTCATCCAAAACAAGATTTTTCTATTCGCGACCAAATTCTTGATTTTCTTGATCCAAAACTAAATTTTTGTGTTCGCGACCAAATTCTTGATTTTCTTGATTCAAAACTAGTTTTTTGTGTTCGCGACCAAATTCTTGATTTTCTTGATCCAAAACTATATTTTTGTTTTCGCGACCCAATTCTTGATTTTCTTGATCCAAAACTAGTATTTTGTTTTCGCGACCCAATTCTTGATTTTCTTCATCCAAAACAAGATTTTTCTATTCGCGACCAAATTCTTGATTTTCTTGATCCAAAACTAAATTTTTGTGTTCGCGACCAAATTCTTGATTTTCTTGATTCAAAACTAGATTTTTGTGTTCGCGACCAAATTCTTGATTTTCTTGAAACACTAGTTTTTTGTAATCCCGACCAAATTCTTGATTTTCTTGATCGAAAAATAGATTTTTGTGTTCGCGACCAAATTCTTTATTTTCTTGATGAAACACTAGTTTTTTTGTATTCCCGACTAAATTCTTGATTTTCTTGATCCAAAACTAGATTTTTCTATTCGCGACCAAATTCTTGATTTTCTTGATCCAAAACTAGATTTTTGTGTTCGCGACCGAATTCTTTATTTTCTTGATCCAAAACTAGATTTTTGTGTTCGGGACCGAATTCTTGATTTTCTTGATGCAAAACTAGATTTTTGTTTTCACGACCCAATTCTTGATTTTCTTGATCCAAAACTAGTATTTTGTTTTCGCGACCCAATTCTTGATTTTCTTGATCCAAAACTAAATTTTTCTATTCGCGACCCAATTCTTGATTTTTTGATCCAAAAGTAGATTTTTGTGTTCGGGACCGAATTCTTGATTTTCTTGATGCAACACTAGTTTTTTGTAATCCCGACCAAATTCTTGATTTTCTTGATGCAAAACTAGATTTTTGTGTTCGCGACCAAATTCTTGATTTTCTTGATCCAAAACTTGATTTTTCTATTCGCGACCAAATTCTTAATTTTCATGATCCAAAACTAGATTTTTGTTTTCGGGACCCAATTCTTGATTTTCTTGATTCAAAACTAGTATTTTGTTTTCGCGACCCAATTCTTGATTTTCTTGATCCAAAACTAGATTTTTCTATTCGCGACCAAATTCTTGATTTTCTTGATCCAAAACTAGATTTTTGTGTTCGCGACCGAATTCTTGATTTTCTTGATCCAAAACTAGATTTTTGTGTTCGGGACCGAATTCTTGATTTTCTTGATACAAAACTAGATTTTTGTGTTCGCGACCAAATTCTTGATTTTCTTGATCCAAAACTTGATTTTTCTATTCGCGACCAAATTCTTAATTTTCATGATCCAAAACTAGATTTTTGTTTTCGGGACCCAATTCTTCATTTTCTTGATCCAAAACTAGTATTTTGTTTTTGCGACCCAATTCTTGATTTTCTTGATCCAAAACTAGATTTTTCTATTCGCGACCAAATTCTTGATTTTCTTGATCCAAAACTAGATTTTTGTGTTCGCGACCGAATTCTTTATTTTCTTGATCCAAAACTAGATTTTTGTGTTCAGGACCGAATTCTTGATTTTCTTGATGCAAAACTAGATTTTTGTGTTCGCGACCCAATTCTTGATTTTCTTGATCCAAAACTTGATTTTTCTATTCGTGACCCAATTCTTAATTTTCACGATCCAAAACTAAATTTTTGTTTTCGGGACCCAATTCTTGATTTTCTTGATCCAAAACTAGATTTTTCTATTCGCGACCAAATTCTTGATTTTCTTGATCCAAAACTAGATTTTTGTGTTCGCGACCGAATTCTTGATTTTCTTGATCCAAAACTAGATTTTTGTGTTCGGGACCGAATTCTTAATTTTCATGATCCAAAACTAGATTTTTGTTTTTGGGACCCAATTCTTGATTTTCTTGATCCAAAACTAGTATTTTGTTTTCGCGACCCAATTCTTGATTTTCTTGATCCAAAACTAGATTTTTCTATTCGCGACCCAATTCTTTATTTTCTTGATCCAAAACTAGATTTTTGTGTTCGCGACCGAATTCTTGATTTTCTTGATCCAAAACTAGATTTTTGTGTTCGGAACCGAATTCTTGATTTTCTTAATCCAAAACTAGATTGTTGAATTCGCGACCCAATTCTTGATTTTCTTGATTCAACACTAGTTTTTTGTATTCCCGACCAAATTCTTGATTTTTTTGATCCAAAACTAGATTTTTGTGTTCGCGACCAAATTCTTGATTTTCTTGATCTAAAACTAGTATTTTTTTTTCGCGACCAAATTCTTTATTTTCTTGATCCAAAACTATATTTTTGTTTTCACGACCCAATTCTTGATTTTCTTGATCCAAAACTAGTATTTTGTTTTCGCGACCCAATTCTTGATTTTCTTGATCCAAAACTAAATTTTTCTATTCGCGACCCAATTCGTGATTTTTTGATCCAAAAGTAGATTTTTGTGTTCGGGACCGAATTCTTGATTTTCTTGATGCAACACTAGTTTTTTGTAATCCCGACCGAATTCTTGATTTTCTTGATGCAAAACTAGATTTTTGTGTTCGCGACCAAATTCTTGATTTTCTTGATCCAAAACTTGATTTTTCTATTCACGACCAAATTCTTAATTTTCATGATCCAAAACTAGATTTTTGTTTTCGGGACCCAATTCTTGATTTTCTTGATCCAAAACTAGTATTTTGTTTTCGCGACCCAATTCTTGATTTTCTTGATCCAAAACTAGATTTTTCTATTCGCGACCAAATTCTTGATTTTCTTGATCCAAAACTAGATTTTTGTGTTCGCGACCGAATTCTTGATTTTCTTGATCCAAAACTAGATTTTTGTGTTCGGGACCGAATTCTTGATTTTCTTGATGCAAAACTAGATTTTTGTGTTCGCGACCCAATTCTTGATTTTCTTGATCCAAAACTTGATTTTTCTATTCGCGACCAAATTCTTAATTTTCATGATCCAAAACTAGATTTTTGTTTTCGGGACCCAATTCTTGATTTTCTTGATCCAAAACTAGTATTTTGTTTTCGCGACCCAATTCTTGATTTTCTTGATCCAAAATTAGATTTTTCTATTCGCGACCCAATTCTTGATTTTCTTAATCCAAAACTAGTATTTTGTTTTCGCGACCCAATTCTTGATTTTCTTGATCCAAAACTAAATTTTTCTATTCGCGACCCAATTCTTGATTTTTTGATCCAAAAGTAGATTTGTGTGTTCGGGACCGAATTCTTGATTTTCTTGATGCAACACTAGTTTTTTGTAATCCCGACCAAATTCTTGATTTTCTTGATGCAAAACTAGATTTTTGTGTTCGCGACCAAATTCTTGATTTTCTTGATCCAAAACTTGATTTTTCTATTCGCCACCAAATTCTTAATTTTCATGATCCAAAACTAGATTTTTGTTTTCGGGACCCAATTCTTGATTTTCTTGATCCAAAACTAGTATTTTGTTTTCGCGACCCAATTCTTGATTTTCTTGATCCAAAACTAGATTTTTCTATTCGCGACCAAATTCTTGATTTTCTTGATCCAAAACTAGATTTTTGCGTTCGCGACCGAATTCTTGATTTTCTTGATCCAAAACTAGATTTTTGTGTTCGGGACCGAATTCTTGATTTTCTTGATGCAAAACCAGATTTTTGTGTTCGCGACCAAATTCTTGATTTTCTTGATCCAAAACTTGATTTTTCTATTCGCGACCAAATTCTTAATTTTCATGATCCAAAAGTAGATTTTTATGTTCACGACCGAATTCTTGATTTTCTTGATCCAAAACTAGATTTTTGTGTTCGGGACCGAATTTTTGATTTTCTTGATCCAAAACTAGATTGTTGAATTCGCGACCCAATTCTTGATTTTCTTGATTCAACACTAGTTTTTTGTATTCCCGACCGAATTCTTGATTTTCTTGATCCAAAACTAGATTTTTGTGTTCGCGACCAAAGTCTTTTTTTTCTTGATCCAAAACTAGTATTTTGTTTTCGCGACCAAATTCTTTATTTTCTTTATCCAAAACTAGTATTTTGTTTTCGCGACCCAATTCTTGATTTTCTTGATTCAACACTAGTTTTTTGTATTCCCGACCAAATTCTTGATTTTCTTGATCCAAAACTAGTATTTTGTTTTCGCGACCAAATTTTTGATTTTCTTGATCCAAAACTAGATTTTTCTACTCGCGACCAAATTCTTGATTTTCTTGATCCAAAACTAGATTTTTATGTTCACGACCGAATTCTTGATTTTCTTGATCCAAAACTAGATTTTTGTGTTCGGGACCGAATTCTTGATTTTCTTGATCCAAAACTAGATTGTTGAATTCGCGACCCAATTCTTGATTTTCTTGATTCAACACTAGTTTTTTGTCTTCCCGACCAAATTCTTGATTTTCTTTATCCAAAACTAGATTTTTGTCTTCGCGACCAAATGTTTGATTTTTTTGATCCAAAACTAGATTTTTGTGTTCGCGACCAAATTCTTTATTTTCTTGATCCAAAACTATATTTTTGTTTTCGCGACCCAATTCTTGATTTTCTTGATCCAAAACTAGTATTTTGTTTTCGCGACCCAATTCTTGATTTTCTTCATCCAAAACAAGATTTTTCTATTCGCGACCAAATTCTTGATTTTCTTGATCCAAAACTAAATTTTTGTGTTCGCGACCAAATTCTTGATTTTCTTGATTCAAAACTAGTTTTTTGTGTTCGCGACCAAATTCTTGATTTTCTTGAAACACTAGTTTTTTGTAATCCCGACCAAATTCTTGATTTTCTTGATCGAAAAATAGATTTTTGTGTTCGCGACCAAATTCTTTATTTTCTTGATGAAACACTAGTTTTTTGTATTCCCGACTAAATTCTTGATTTTCTTGATCCAAAACTAGATTTTTCTATTCGCGACCAAATTCTTGATTTTCTTGATCCAAAACTAGATTTTTGTGTTCGCGACCGAATTCTTTATTTTCTTGATCCAAAACTAGATTTTTGTGTTCGGGACCGAATTCTTGATTTTCTTGATGCAAAACTAGATTTTTGTTTTCACGACCCAATTCTTGATTTTCTTGATCCAAAACTAGTATTTTGTTTTCGCGACCCAATTCTTGATTTTCTTGATCCAAAACTAAATTTTTCTATTCGCGACCCAATTCTTGATTTTTTGATCCAAAAGTAGATTTTTGTGTTCGGGACCGAATTCTTGATTTTCTTGATGCAACACTAGTTTTTTGTAATCCCGACCAAATTCTTGATTTTCTTGATGCAAAACTAGATTTTTGTGTTCGCGACCAAATTCTTGATTTTCTTGATCCAAAACTTGATTTTTCTATTCGCGACCAAATTCTTAATTTTCATGATCCAAAACTAGATTTTTGTTTTCGGGACCCAATTCTTGATTTTCTTGATTCAAAACTAGTATTTTGTTTTCGCGACCCAATTCTTGATTTTCTTGATCCAAAACTAGATTTTTCTATTCGCGACCAAATTCTTGATTTTCTTGATCCAAAACTAGATTTTTGTGTTCGCGACCGAATTCTTGATTTTCTTGATCCAAAACTAGATTTTTGTGTTCGGGACCGAATTCTTGATTTTCTTGATGCAAAACCAGATTTTTGTGTTCGCGACCAAATTCTTGATTTTCTTGATCCAAAACTTGATTTTTCTATTCGCGACCAAATTCTTAATTTTCATGATCCAAAACTAGATTTTTGTTTTCGGGACCCAATTCTTGATTTTCTTGATCCAAAACTAGTATTTTGTTTTTGCGACCCAATTCTTGATTTTCTTGATCCAAAACTAGATTTTTCTATTCGCGACCAAATTCTTGATTTTCTTGATCCAAAACTAGATTTTTGTGTTCGCGACCGAATTCTTGATTTTCTTGATCCAAAACTAGATTTTTGTGTTCAGGACCGAATTCTTGATTTTCTTGATGCAAAACTAGATTTTTGTGTTCGCGACCCAATTCTTGATTTTCTTGATCCAAAACTTGATTTTTCTATTCGCGACCCAATTCTTAATTTTCATGATCCAAAACTAAATTTTTGTTTTCGGGACCCAATTCTTGATTTTCTTGATCCAAAACTAGATTTTTCTATTCGCGACCAAATTCTTGATTTTCTTGATCCAAAACTAGATTTTTGTGTTCGCGACCGAATTCTTGATTTTCTTGATCCAAAACTAGATTTTTGTGTTCGGGACCGAATTCTTAATTTTCATGATCCAAAACTAGATTTTTGTTTTTGGGACCCAATTCTTGATTTTCTTGATCCAAAACTAGTATTTTGTTTTCGCGACCCAATTCTTGATTTTCTTGATCCAAAACTAGATTTTTCTATTCGCGACCAAATTCTTGATTTTCTTGATCCAAAACTAGATTTTTGTGTTCGCGACCGAATTCTTGATTTTCTTGATCCAAAACTAGATTTTTGTGTTCGGAACCGAATTCTTGATTTTCTTGATCCAAAACTAGATTGTTGAATTCGCGACCCAATTCTTGATTTTCTTGATTCAACACTAGTTTTTTGTATTCCCGACCAATTTCTTGATTTTTTTGATCCAAAACTAGATTTTTGTGTTCGCGACCAAATTCTTGATTTTCTTGATCTAAAACTAGTATTTTTTTTTCGCGACCAAATTTTTTATTTTCTTGATCCAAAACTATATTTTTGTTTTCACGACCCAATTCTTTATTTTCTTGATCCAAAACTAGTATTTTGTTTTCGCGACCCAATTCTTGATTTTCTTGATCCAAAACTAAATTTTTCTATTCGCGACCCAATTCGTGATTTTTTGATCCAAAAGTAGATTTTTGTGTTCGGGACCGAATTCTTGATTTTCTTGATGCAACACTAGTTTTTTGTAATCCCGACCAAATTCTTGATTTTCTTGATGCAAAACTAGATTTTTGTGTTCGCGACCAAATTCTTGATTTTCTTGATCCAAAACTTGATTTTTCTATTCGCGACCAAATTCTTAATTTTCATGATCCAAAAGTAGATTTTTATGTTCACAACCGAATTCTTGATTTTCTTGATCCAAAACTAGATTTTTGTGTTCGGGACCGAATTCTTGATTTTCTTGATCCAAAACTAGATTGTTGAATTCGCGACCCAATTCTTGATTTTCTTGATTCAACACTAGTTTTTTGTATTCCCGACCGAATTCTTGATTTTCTTGATCCAAAACTAGATTTTTGTGTTCGCGACCAAAGTCTTTATTTTCTTGATCCAAAACTAGTATTTTGTTTTCGCGACCAAATTCTTTATTTTCTTGATCCAAAACTAGTATTTTGTTTTCGCGACCCAATTCTTGATTTTCTTGATTCAACACTAGTTTTTTGTATTCCCGACCAAATTCTTGATTTTCTTGATCCAAAACTAGTTTTTTGTTTTCGCGACCAAATTTTTGATTTTCTTGATCCAAAACTAGATTTTTCTACTCGCGACCAAATTCTTGATTTTCTTGATCCAAAACTAGATTTTTATGTTCACGACCGAATTCTTGATTTTCTTGATCCAAAACTAGATTTTTGTGTTCGGGACCGAATTCTTGATTTTCTTGATCCAAAACTAGATTGTTGAATTCGCGACCCAATTCTTGATTTTCTTGATTCAACACTAGTTTTTTGTCTTCCCGACCAAATTCTTGATTTTCTTTATCCAAAACTAGATTTTTGTCTTCGCGACCAAATGTTTCATTTTTTTGATCCAAAACTAGATTTTTGTGTTCGCGACCAAATTCTTTATTTTCTTGATCCAAAACTTGATTTTTCTATTCGCGACCAAATTCTTAATTTTCATGATCCAAAACTAGATTTTTGTTTTCGGGACCCAATTCTTGATTTTCTTGATCCAAAACTAGTATTTTGTTTTCGCGACCCAATTCTTGATTTTCTTGATCCAAAACTAGATTTTTCTATTCGCGACCAAATTCTTGATTTTCTTGATCCAAAACTAGATTTTTGTGTTCGCGACCGAATTCTTGATTTTCTTGATCCAAAACTAGATTTTTGTGTTCGGCACCGAATTCTTGATTTTCTTGATGCAAAACTAGATTTTTGTGTTCGCGACCCAATTCTTGATTTTCTTGATCCAAAACTTGATTTTTCTATTCGCGACCAAATTCTTAATTTTCATGATCCAAAACTAGATTTTTGTTTTCGGGACCCAATTCTTGATTTTCTTCATCCAAAACTAGATTTTTGTGTTCGGGACCGAATTCTTGATTTTCTTGATGCAAAACCAGATTTTTGTGTTCGCGACCAAATTCTTGATTTTCTTGATCCAAAACTTGATTTTTCTATTCGCGACCAAATTCTTAATTTTCATGATCCAAAAGTAGATTTTTATGTTCACGACCGAATTCTTGTTTTTCTTGATCCAAAACTAGATTTTTGTGTTCGGGACCGAATTCTTGATTTTCTTGATCCAAAACTAGATTGTTGAATTCGCGACCCAATTCTAGATTTTCTTGATTCAACACTAGTTTTTTGTATTCCCGACCGAATTCTTGATTTTCTTGATCCAAAACTAGATTTTTGTGTTCGCGACCAAAGTCTTTATTTTCTTGATCCAAAACTAGTATTTTGTTTTCGCGACCAAATTCTTTATTTTCTTGATCCAAAACTAGTATTTTGTTTTCGCGACCCAATTCTTGATTTTCTTGATTCAACACTAGTTTTTTGTATTCCCGACCAAATTCTTGATTTTCTTGATCCAAAACTAGTATTTTGTTTTCGCGACCAAATTTTTGATTTTCTTGATCCAAAACTAGATTTTTCTACTCGCGACCAAATTCTTGATTTTCTTGATCCAAAACTAGATTTTTATGTTCACGACCGAATTCTTGATTTTCTTGATCCAAAACTAGATTTTTGTGTTCGGGACCGAATTCTTGATTTTCTTGATCCAAAACTAGATTGTTGAATTCGCGACCCAATTCTTGATTTTCTTGATTCAACACTAGTTTTTTGTCTTCCCGACCAAATTCTTGATTTTCTTTATCCAAAACTAGATTTTTGTCTTCGCGACCAAATGTTTGATTTTTTTGATCCAAAACTAGATTTTTGTGTTCGCGACCAAATTCTTTATTTTCTTGATCCAAAACTATATTTTTGTTTTCGCGACCCAATTCTTGATTTTCTTGATCCAAAACTAGTATTTTGTTTTCGCGACCCAATTCTTGATTTTCTTCATCCAAAACCAGATTTTTCTATTCGCGACCAAATTCTTGATTTTCTTGATCCAAAACTAGATTTTTGTGTTCGCGACCGAATTCTTGATTTTCTTGATCCAAAACTAGATTTTTGTGTTCGGGACCGAATTCTTGATTTTCTTGATCCAAAACTAGATTGTTGAATTCGCGACCCAATTCTTGATTTTCTTGATTCAACACTAGTTTTTTGTATTCCCGACCAAATGCTTGATTTTTTTGATCCAAAACTAGATTTTTGTGTTCGCGACCAAATTCATGATTTTCTTGATCTAAAACTAGTATTTTGTTTTCGCGACCAAATTCTTTATTTTCTTGATCCAAAACTATATTTTTGTTTTCACGACCCAATTCTTGATTTTCTTGATCCAAAACTAGTATTTTGTTTTCGCGACCCAATTCTTGATTTTCTTGATCCAAAACTAAATTTTTCTATTCGCGACCCAATTCTTGATTTTTTGATCCAAAAGTAGATTTTTGTGTTCGGGACCGAATTCTTGATTTTCTTGATGCAACACTAGTTTTTTGTAATCCCGACCAAATTCTTGATTTTCTTGATGCAAAACTAGATTTTTGTGTTCGCGACCAAATTCTTGATTTTCTTGATCCAAAACTTGATTTTTCTATTCGCGACCAAATTCTTAATTTTCATGATCCAAAACTAGATTTTTGTTTTCGGGACCCAATTCTTGATTTTCTTGATCCAAAACTAGTATTTTGTTTTCGCGACCCAATTCTTGATTTTCTTGATCCAAAACTAGATTTTTCTATTCGCGACCAAATTCTTGATTTTCTTGATCCAAAACTAGATTTTTGTGTTCGCGACCGAATTCTTGATTTTCTTGATCCAAAACTAGATTTTTGTGTTCGGGACCGAATTCTTGATTTTCTTGATGCAAAACTAGATTTTTGTGTTCGCGACCAAATTCTTGATTTTCTTGATCCAAAACTTGATTTTTCTATTCGCGACCAAATTCTTAATTTTCATGATCCAAAACTAGATTTTTGTTTTCGGGACCCAATTCTTGATTTTCTTGATCCAAAACTAGTATTTTGTTTTCGCGACCCAATTCTTGATTTTCTTGATCCAAAACTAGATTTTTCTATTCGCGACCCAATTCTTGATTTTCTTGATCCAAAACTAGATGTTTGTGTTCGCGACCGAATTCTTGATTTTCTTGATCCAAAACTAGATTTTTATATTTCCGACCAAATTCTTGATTTTCTTGATCCAAAACTAGATTTTTCTGTTCGCGACCAAATTCTTGATTTTTTTGATCCAAAATTTGATTTTTCTATTTGCGACCAAATTCTTTATTTTCTTGATCCAAAACTAGATTTTTGTGTTCGCGACCAAATTCTTGATTTTCTTGATCCAAAACTTGATTTTTCTATTCGCGACCAAATTCTTAATTTTCATGATCCAAAACTAGATTTTTGTTTTCGGGACCCAATTCTTGATTTTCTTGATCCAAAACTAGTATTTTGTTTTCGCGACCCAATTCTTGATTTTCTTGATCCAAAACTAGATTTTTCTATTCGCGACCAAATTCTTGATTTTCTTGATCCAAAACTAGATTTTTGTGTTCGCGACCCAATTCTTGATTTTCTTGATCCAAAACTTGATTTTTCTATTCGCGACCAAATTCTTAATTTTCATGATCCAAAACTAGATTTTTGTTTTCGGGACCCAATTCTTGATTTTCTTGATCCAAAACTAGTATTTTGTTTTCGCGACCCAATTCTTGATTTTCTTGATCCAAAACTAGATTTTTCTATTCGCGACCCAATTCTTGATTTTCTTGATCCAAAACTAGATATTTGTGTTCGCGACCGAATTCTTGATTTTCTTGATCCAAAACTAGATTTTTGTATTTCCGACCAAATTCTTGATTTTCTTGATCCAAAACTAGATTTTTCTGTTCGCGACCAAATTCTTGATTTTTTTGATCCAAAATTTGATTTTTCTATTTGCGACCAAATTCTTTATTTTCTTGATCCAAAACTATATTTTTGTTTTCGCGACCCAATTCTTGATTTTCTTGATCTAAAACTAGTATGTTGTATTCCCGACCAAATGCTTGATTTTTTTGATCCAAAACTAGATTTTTGTGTTCGCGACCAAATTCATGATTTTCTTGATCTAAAACTAGTATTTTGTTTTCGCGACCAAATTCTTTATTTTCTTGATCCAAAACTATATTTTTGTTTTCACGACCCAATTCTTGATTTTCTTGATCCAAAACTAAATTTTTCTATTCGCGACCCAATTCTTGATTTTTTGATCCAAAAGTAGATTTTTGTGTTCGGGACCGAATTCTTGATTTTCTTGATGCAACACTAGTTTTTTGTAATCCCGACCAAATTCTTGATTTTCTTGATGCAAAACTAGATTTTTGTGTTCGCGACCAAATTCTTGATTTTCTTGATCCAAAACTTGATTTTTCTATTCGCGACCAAATTCTTAATTTTCATGATCCAAAACTAGATTTTTGTTTTCGGGACCCAATTCTTGATTTTCTTGATCCAAAACTAGTATTTTGTTTTCGCGACCCAATTCTTGATTTTCTTGATCCAAAACTAGATTTTTCTATTCGCGACCAAATTCTTCATTTTCTTGATCCAAAACTAGATTTTTGTGTTCGCGACCGAATTCTTGATTTTCTTGATGCAAAACTAGATTTTTGTGTTCGCGACCAAATTCTTGATTTTCTTGATCCAAAACTTGATTTTTCTATTCGCGACCAAATTCTTAATTTTCATGATCCAAAACTAGATTTTTGTTTTCGGGACCCAATTCTTGATTTTTTTTGATCCAAAACTAGTATTTTGTTTTTGCGACCCAATTCTTGATTTTCTTGATCCAAAACTAGATTTTTCTATTCGCGACCAAATTCTTGATTTTCTTGATCCAAAACTAGATTTTTGTGTTCGCGACCGAATTCTTGATTTTCTTGATCCAAAACTAGATTTTTGTGTTCGGGACCGAATTCTTGATTTTCTTGATGCAAAACTAGATTTTTGTGTTCGGGACCGAATTCTTGATTTTCTTGATGCAAAACTAGATTTTTGTGTTCGCGACCCAATTCTTGATTTTCTTGATCCAAAACTTGATTTTTCTATTCGCGACCAAATTCTTAATTTTCATGATCCAAAACTAGATTTTTGTTTTCGGGACCCAATTCTTAATTTTCTTGATCCAAAACTAGTATTTTGTTTTCGCGACCCAATTCTTGATTTTCTTGATCCAAAACTAGATTTTTCTATTCGCGACCCAATTCTTGATTTTCTTAATCCAAAACTAGTATTTTGTTTTCGCGACCCAATTCTTGATTTTCTTGATCCAAAACTAAATTTTTCTATTCGCGACCCAATTCTTGATTTTTTGATCCAAAAGTAGATTTTTGTGTTCGGGACCGAATTCTTGATTTTCTTGATGCAACACTAGTTTTTTGTAATCCCGACCAAATTCTTGATTTTCTTGATGCAAAACTAGATTTTTGTGTTCGCGACCAAATTCTTGATTTTCTTGATCCAAAACTTGATTTTTCTATTCGCGACCAAATTCTTAATTTTCATGATCCAAAACTAGATTTTTGTTTTCGGGACCCAATTCTTGATTTTCTTGATCCAAAACTAGTATTTTGTTTTCGCGACCCAATTCTTGATTTTCTTGATCCAAAACTAGTATTTTGTTTTCGCGACCCAATTCTTGATTTTCTTGATCCAAAACTAGATTTTTCTATTCGCGACCAAATTCTTGATTTTCTTGATCCAAAACTAGATTTTTGTGTTCGCGACCGAATTCTTGATTTTCTTGATCCAAAACTAGATTTTTGTGTTCGGGACCGAACTCTTGATTTTCTTGATGCAAAACTAGATTTTTGTGTTCGCGACCAAATTCTTGATTTTCTTGATCCAAAACTTGATTTTTCTATTCGCGACCAAATTGTTAATTTTCATGATCCAAAACTAGATTTTTGTTTTCGGGACCCAATTCTTGATTTTCTTGATCCAAAACTAGTATTTTGTTTTCGCGACCCAATTCTTGATTTTCTTGATCCAAAACTAGTATTTTGTTTTCGCGACCCAATTCTTGATTTTCTTGATCCAAAACTAGATTTTTCTATTCGCGACCAAATTCTTGATTTTCTTGATCCAAAACAAGATTTTTGTGTTCGCGACCGAATTCTTGATTTTCTTGATCCAAAACTAGTATTTTGTTTTCGCGACCCAATTCTTGATTTTCTTGATCCAAAACTAGATTTTTCTATTCGCGACCAAATTCTTGATTTTCTTGATCCAAAACTAGATTTTTGTGTTCGCGACCGAATTCTTGATTTTCTTGATGCAAAACTAGATTTTTGTGTTCGCGACCGAATTCTTGATTTTCTTGATCCAAAACTTGATTTTTCTATTCGCGACCAAATTCTTAATTTTCATGATCCAAAACTAGATTTTTGTTTTCGGGACCCAATTCTTGATTTTCTTGATCCAAAACTAGTATTTTGTTTTTGCAACCCAATTCTTGATTTTCTTGATCCAAAACTAGATTTTTCTATTCGCGACCAAATTCTTGATTTTCTTGATCCAAAACTAGATTTTTGTGTTCGCGACCGAATTCTTGATTTTCTTGATCCAAAACTAGATTTTTGCGTTCGGGACCGAATTCTTGATTTTCTTGATGCAAAACTAGATTTTTGTGTTCGGGACCGAATTCTTGATTTTCTTGATGCAAAACTAGATTTTTGTGTTCGCGACCCAATTCTGGATTTTCTTGATCCAAAACTTGATTTTTCTATTCACGACCAAATTCTTAATTTTCATGATCCAAAACTAGATTTTTGTTTTGGGACCCAATTCTTGATTTTCTTGATCCAAAACTAGTATTTTGTTTTCGCGACCCAATTCTTGATTTTCTTGATCCAAAACTAGATTTTTCTATTCGCGACCCAATTCTTGATTTTCTTAATCCAAAACTAGTATTTTGTTTTCGCGACCCAATTCTTGATTTTCTTGATCCAAAACTACATTTATCTATTCGCGACCCAATTCTTGATTTTTTGATCCAAAAGTAGATTTTTGTGTTCGGGACCGAATTCTTGATTTTCTTGATGCAACACTAGTTTTTTGTAATCCCGACCAAATTCTTGATTTTCTTGATGCAAAACTAGATTTTTGTGTTCGCGACCAAATTCTTGATTTTCTTGATCCAAAACTTGATTTTTCTATTCGCGACCAAATTCTTAATTTTCATGATCCAAAACTAGATTTTTGATTTCGGGACCCAATTCTTGATTTTCTTGATCCAAAACTAGTATTTTGTTTTCGCGACCCAATTCTTGATTTTCTTGATCCAAAACTAGTATTTTGTTTTCGCGACCCAATTCTTGATTTTCTTGATCCAAAACTAGATTTTTCTATTCGCGACCAAATTCTTGATTTTCTTGATCCAAAACAAGATTTTTGTGTTCGCGACCGAATTCTTGATTTTCTTGATCCAAAACTAGTATTTTGTTTTCGCGACCCAATTCTTGATTTTCTTGATCCAAAACTAGATTTTTCTATTCGCGACCCAATTCTTGATTTTCTTGATCCAAAACTAGATTTTTGTGTTCGCGACCGAATTCTTGATTTTCTTGATGCAAAACTAGATTTTTGTGTTCGCGACCAAATTCTTGATTTTCTTGATCCAAAACTTGATTTTTCTATTCGCGACCCAATTCTTAATTTTCATGATCCAAAACTAGATTTTTGTTTTCGGGACCCAATTCTTGATTTTCTTGATCCAAAACTAGTATTTTGTTTTTGCGACCCAATTCTTGATTTTCTTGATCCAAAACTAGATTTTTCTATTCGCGACCAAATTCTTGATTTTCTTGATCCAAAACTAGATTTTTGTGTTCGCGACCGAATTCTTGATTTTCTTGATCCAAAACTAGATTTTTGTGTTCGGGACCGAATTCTTGATTTTCTTGATGCAAAACTAGATTTTTGTGTTCGCGACCAAATTCTTGATTTTCTTGATGCAAAACTAGATTTTTGTGTTCGCGGCCAAATTCTTGATTTTCTTGATCCAAAACTTGATTTTTCTATTCGCGACCAAATTCTTAATTTTCATGATCCAAAACTAGATTTTTGTTTTCGGGACCCAATTCTTGATTTTCTTGTTCCAAAACTAGTATTTTGTTTTCGCGACCCAATTCTTGATTTTCTTGATCCAAAACTAGTATTTTGTTTTCGCGACCCAATTCTTGATTTTCTTGATCCAAAACTAGATTTTTCAATTCGCGACCAAATTCTTGATTTTCTTGATCCAAAACTAGATTTTTGTGTTCGCGACCGAATTCTTGATTTTCTTGATCCAAAACTAGATTTTTGTGTTCGGGACCGAATTCTTGATTTTCTTGATGCAAAACTAGATTTTTGTGTTCGCGACCAAATTCTTGATTTTCTTGATCCAAAACTAGTATTTTGTTTTCGCGACCCAATTCTTGATTTTCTTGATCCAAAACTAGATTTTTCTATTCGCGACCAAATTCTTGATTTTCTTGATCCAAAACTAGATTTTTGTGTTCGCGACCGAATTCTTGATTTTCTTGATCCAAAACTAGATTTTTGTGTTCGGGACCGAATTCTTGATTTTCTTGATGCAAAACTAGATTTTTGTGTTCGCGACCCAATTCTTGATTTTCTTGATCCAAAACTTGATTTTTCTATTCGCGACCAAATTGTTAATTTTCATGATCCAAAACTAGATTTTTGTTTTCGGGACCCAATTCTTGATTTTCTTGATCCAAAACTAGTATTTTGTTTTCGCGACCCAATTCTTGATTTTCTTGATCCAAAACTAGTATTTTGTTTTCGCGACCCAATTCTTGATTTTCTTGATCCAAAACTAGATTTTTCTATTCGCGACCAAATTCTTGATTTTCTTGATCCAAAACAAGATTTTTGTGTTCGCGACCGAATTCTTGATTTTCTTGATCCAAAACTAGTATTTTGTTTTCGCGACCCAATTCTTGATTTTCTTGATCCAAAACTAGATTTTTCTATTCGCGACCAAATTCTTGATTTTCTTGATCCAAAACTAGATTTTTGTGTTCGCGACCGAATTCTTGATTTTCTTGATGCAAAACTAGATTTTTGTGTTCGCGACCGAATTCTTGATTTTCTTGATCCAAAACTTGATTTTTCTATTCGCGACCAAATTCTTAATTTTCATGATCCAAAACTAGATTTTTGTTTTCGGGACCCAATTCTTGATTTTCTTGATCCAAAACTAGTATTTTGTTTTTGCAACCCAATTCTTGATTTTCTTGATCCAAAACTAGATTTTTCTATTCGCGACCAAATTCTTGATTTTCTTGATCCAAAACTAGATTTTTGTGTTCGCGACCGAATTCTTGATTTTCTTGATCCAAAACTAGATTTTTGCGTTCGGGACCGAATTCTTGATTTTCTTGATGCAAAACTAGATTTTTGTGTTCGGGACCGAATTCTTGATTTTCTTGATGCAAAACTAGATTTTTGTGTTCGCGACCCAATTCTGGATTTTCTTGATCCAAAACTTGATTTTTCTATTCACGACCAAATTCTTAATTTTCATGATCCAAAACTAGATTTTTGTTTTGGGACCCAATTCTTGATTTTCTTGATCCAAAACTAGTATTTTGTTTTCGCGACCCAATTCTTGATTTTCTTGATCCAAAACTAGATTTTTCTATTCGCGACCCAATTCTTGATTTTCTTAATCCAAAACTAGTATTTTGTTTTCGCGACCCAATTCTTGATTTTCTTGATCCAAAACTAAATTTATCTATTCGCGACCCAATTCTTGATTTTTTGATCCAAAAGTAGATTTTTGTGTTCGGGACCGAATTCTTGATTTTCTTGATGCAACACTAGTTTTTTGTAATCCCGACCAAATTCTTGATTTTCTTGATGCAAAACTAGATTTTTGTGTTCGCGACCAAATTCTTGATTTTCTTGATCCAAAACTTGATTTTTCTATTCGCGACCAAATTCTTAATTTTCATGATCCAAAACTAGATTTTTGTTTTCGGGACCCAATTCTTGATTTTCTTGATCCAAAACTAGTATTTTGTTTTCGCGACCCAATTCTTGATTTTCTTGATCCAAAACTAGTATTTTGTTTTCGCGACCCAATTCTTGATTTTCTTGATCCAAAACTAGATTTTTCTATTCGCGACCAAATTCTTGATTTTCTTGATCCAAAACAAGATTTTTGTGTTCGCGACCGAATTCTTGATTTTCTTGATCCAAAACTAGTATTTTGTTTTCGCGACCCAATTCTTGATTTTCTTGATCCAAAACTAGATTTTTCTATTCGCGACCAAATTCTTGATTTTCTTGATCCAAAACTAGATTTTTGTGTTCGCGACCGAATTCTTGATTTTCTTGATGCAAAACTAGATTTTTGTGTTCGCGACCAAATTCTTGATTTTCTTGATCCAAAACTTGATTTTTCTATTCGCGACCCAATTCTTAATTTTCATGATCCAAAACTAGATTTTTGTTTTCGGGACCCAATTCTTGATTTTCTTGATCCAAAACTAGTATTTTGTTTTTGCGACCCAATTCTTGATTTTCTTGATCCAAAACTAGATTTTTGTGTTCGCGACCGAATTCTTGATTTTCTTGATCCAAAACTAGATTTTTGTGTTCGGGACCGAATTCTTGATTTTCTTGATGCAAAACTAGATTTTTGTGTTCGCGACCGAATTCTTGATTTTCTTGATGCAAAACTAGATTTTTGTGTTCGCGGCCAAATTCTTGATTTTCTTGATCCAAAACTTGATTTTTCTATTCGCGACCAAATTCTTAATTTTCATGATCCAAAACTAGATTTTTGTTTTCGGGACCCAATTCTTGATTTTCTTGTTCCAAAACTAGTATTTTGTTTTCGCGACCCAATTCTTGATTTTCTTGATCCAAAACTAGTATTTTGTTTTCGCGACCCAATTCTTGATTTTCTTGATCCAAAACTAGATTTTTCTATTCGCGACCAAATTCTTGATTTTCTTGATCCAAAACTAGATTTTTGTGTTCGCGACCGAATTCTTGATTTTCTTGATCCAAAACTAGATTTTTGTGTTCGGGACCGAATTCTTGATTTTCTTGATGCAAAACTAGATTTTTGTGTTCGCGACCAAATTCTTGATTTTCTTGATCCAAAACTTGATTTTTCTATTCGCGACCAAATTCTTAATTTTCATGATCCAAAACTAGATTTTTGTTTTCGGGACCCAATTCTTGATTTTCTTGATCCAAAACTAGTATTTTGTTTTCGCGACCCAATTCTTGATTTTCTTGATCCAAAACTAGATTTTTCTATTCGCGACCAAATTCTTGATTTTCTTGATCCAAAACAAGATTTTTGTGTTCGCGACCGAATTCTTGATTTTCTTGATCCAAAACTAGTATTTTGTTTTCGCGACCCAATTCTTGATTTTCTTGATCCAAAACTAGATTTTTCTATTCGCGACCAAATTCTTGATTTTCTTGATCCAAAACTAGATTTTTGTGTTCGCGACCGAATTCTTGATTTTCTTGATGCAAAACTAGATTTTTGTGTTCGCGACCGAATTCTTGATTTTCTTGATCCAAAACTTGATTTTTCTATTCGCGACCAAATTCTTAATTTTCATGATCCAAAACTAGATTTTTGTTTTCGGGACCCAATTCTTGATTTTCTTGATCCAAAACTAGTATTTTGTTTTGGCGACCCAATTCTTGATTTTCTTGATCCAAAACTAGATTTTTCTATTCGCGACCAAATTCTTGATTTTCTTGATCCAAAACTAGATTTTTGTGTTCGCGACCGAATTCTTGATTTTCTTGATCCAAAACTAGATTTTTGTGTTCGGGACCGAATTCTTGATTTTCTTGATGCAAAACTAGATTTTTGTGTTCGCGACCAAATTCTTGATTTTCTTGATCCAAAACTTGATTTTTCTATTCGCGACCCAATTCTTAATTTTCATGATCCAAAACTAAATTTTTGTTTTCGGGACCCAATTCTTGATTTTCTTGATCCAAAACTAGATTTTTCTATTCGCGACCAAATTCTTCATTTTCTTGATCCAAAACTAGATTTTTGTGTTCGCGACCAAATTCTTGATTTTCTTGATCCAAAACTAGATTTTTGTGTTCGGGACCGAATTCTTGATTTTCTTGATGCAAAACTAGATTTTTGTGTTCGGGACCGAATTCTTGATTTTCTTGATGCAAAACTAGATTTTTGTGTTCGCGACCGAATTTTTGATTTTCTTGATCCAAAACTTGATTTTTCTATTCGCGACCGAATTCTTAATTTTCATGATCCAAAACTAGATTTTTGTTTTCGGGACCCAATTCTTGATTTTCTTGATCCAAAACTAGTATTTTGTTTTCGCGACCCAATTCTAGATTTTTTTGATCCAAAACTAGATTTTTTATTCGCGACCAAATTCTTAATTTTCATGATCCAAAACTAGATTTTTGTTTTCGGGACCCAATTCTTGATTTTCTTGATCCAAAACTAGTATTTTGTTTTCGCGACCCAATTCTTGATTTTCTTGATCCAAAACTAGTATTTTGTTTTCGCGACCCAATTCTTGATTTTCTTGATCCAAAACTAGATTTTTCTATTCGCGACCAAATTCTTGATTTTCTTGATCCAAAACAAGATTTTTGTGTTCGCGACCGAATTCTTGATTTTCTTGATCCAAAACTAGTATTTTGTTTTCGCGACCCAATTCTTGATTTTCTTGATCCAAAACTAGATTTTTCTATTCGCGACCAAATTCTTGATTTTCTTGATCCAAAACTAGATTTTTGTGTTCGCGACCGAATTCTTGATTTTCTTGATGCAAAACTAGATTTTTGTGTTCGGGACCGAATTCTTGATTTTCTTGATCCAAAACTTGATTTTTCTATTCGCGACCCAATTCTTAATTTTCATGATCCAAAACTAGATTTTTGTTTTCGGGACCCAATTCTTGATTTTCTTGATCCAAAACTAGTATTTTGTTTTTGCGACCCAATTCTTGATTTTCTTGATCCAAAACTAGATTTTTCTATTCGCGACCAAATTCTTGATTTTCTTGATCCAAAACTAGATTTTTGTGTTCGCGACCGAATTCTTGATTTTCTTGATCCAAAACTAGATTTTTGTGTTCGGGACCGAATTCTTGATTTTCTTGATGCAAAACTAGATTTTTGTGTTCGCGACCAAATTCTTGATTTTCTTGATGCAAAACTAGATTTTTGTGTTCGCGGCCAAATTCTTGATTTTCTTGATCCAAAACTTGATTTTTCTATTCGCGACCAAATTCTTAATTTTCATGATCCAAAACTAGATTTTTGTTTTCGGGACCCAATTCTTGATTTTCTTGATCCAAAACTAGTATTTTGTTTTCGCGACCCAATTCTTGATTTTCTTGATCCAAAACTAGATTTTTATATTCGCGACCCAATTCTTGATTTTCTTAATCCAAAACTAGTATTTTGTTTTCGCGACCCAATTTTTGATTTTCTTGATCCAAATCTAAATTTTTCTATTCGCGACCCAATTCTTGATTTTTTGATCCAAAAGTAGATTTTTGTGTTCGGGACCGAATTCTTGATTTTCTTGATGCAACACTAGTTTTTTGTAATCCCGACCAAATTCTTGATTTTCTTGATGCAAAACTAGATTTTTGTGTTCGCGACCAAATTCTTGATTTTCTTGATCCAAAACTTGATTTTTCTATTCGCGACCAAATTCTTAATTTTCATGATCCAAAACTAGATTTTTGTTTTCGGGACCCAATTCTTGATTTTCTTGATCCAAAACTAGTATTTTGTTTTCGCGAACCAATTCTTGATTTTCTTGATCCAAAACTAGTATTTTGTTTTCGCGACCCAATTCTTGATTTTCTTGATCCAAAACTAGATTTTTCTATTCGCGACCAAATTCTTGATTTTCTTGATTCAAAACTAGATTTTTGTGTTCGCGACCGAATTCTTGATTTTCTTGATCCAAAACTAGATTTTTGTGTTCGGGACCGAATTCTTGATTTTCTTGATGCAAAACTAGATTTTTGTGTTCGCGACCAAATTCTTGATTTTCTTGATCCAAAACTTGATTTTTCTATTCGCGACCAAATTCTTGATTTTCTTGATCCAAAACTAGTATTTTATTTTTGCGACCCAATTCTTGATTTTCTTGATCCAAAACTAGATTTTTCTATTCGCGACCAAATTCTTGATTTTCTTGATCCAAAACTAGATTTTTGTGTTCGCGACCGAATTCTTGATTTTCTTGATCCAAAACTAGATTTTTGTGTTCGGGACCGAATTCTTGATTTTCTTGATGCAAAACTAGATTTTTGTGTTCGCGACCCAATTCTTGATTTTCTTGATCCAAAACTTGATTTTTCTATTCGCGACCAAATTGTTAATTTTCATGATCCAAAACTAGATTTTTGTTTTCGGGACCCAATTCTTGATTTTCTTGATCCAAAACTAGTATTTTGTTTTCGCGACCCAATTCTTGATTTTCTTGATCCAAAACTAGTATTTTGTTTTCGCGACCCAATTCTTGATTTTCTTGATCCAAAACTAGATTTTTGTTTTCGGGACCCAATTCTTGATTTTCTTGATCCAAAACTAGTATTTTATTTTTGCGACCCAATTCTTGATTTTCTTGATCCAAAACTAGATTTTTCTATTCGCGACCAAATTCTTGATTTTCTTGATCCAAAACTAGATTTTTGTGTTCGCGACCGAATTCTTGATTTTCTTGATCCAAAACTAGATTTTTGTGTTCGGGACCGAATTCTTGATTTTCTTGATGCAAAACTAGATTTTTGTGTTCGCGACCAAATTCTTGATTTTCTTGATCCAAAACTTGATTTTTCTATTCGCGACCAAATTGTTAATTTTCATGATCCAAAACTAGATTTTTCTTTTCGGGACCCAATTCTTGATTTTCTTGATCCAAAACTAGTATTTTGTTTTCGCGACCCAATTCTTGATTTTCTTGATCCAAAACTAGTATTTTGTTTTCGCGACCCAATTCTTGATTTTCTTGATCCAAAACTAGATTTTTCTATTCGCGACCAAATTCTTGATTTTCTTGATCCAAAACAAGATTTTTGTGTTCGCGACCGAATTCTTGATTTTCTTGATCCAAAACTAGTATTTTGTTTTCGCGACCCAATTCTTGATTTTCTTGATCCAAAACTAGATTTTTCTATTCGCGACCAAATTCTTGATTTTCTTGATCCAAAACTAGATTTTTGTGTTCGCGACCGAATTCTTGATTTTCTTGATGCAAAACTAGATTTTTGTGTTCGCGACCGAATTCTTGATTTTCTTGATCCAAAACTTGATTTTTCTATTCGCGACCCAATTCTTAATTTTCATGATCCAAAACTAGATTTTTGTTTTCGGGACCCAATTCTTGATTTTCTTGATCCAAAACTAGTATTTTGTTTTTGCGACCCAATTCTTGATTTTCTTGATCCAAAACTAGATTTTTCTATTCGCGACCAAATTCTTGATTTTCTTGATCCAAAACTAGATTTTTGTGTTCGCGACCGAATTCTTGATTTTCTTGATCCAAAACTAGATTTTTGTGTTCGGGACCGAATTCTTGATTTTCTTGATGCAAAACTAGATTTTTGTGTTCGCGACCAAATTCTTGATTTTCTTGATGCAAAACTAGATTTTTGTGTTCGCGGCCAAATTCTTGATTTTCTTGATCCAAAACTTGATTTTTCTATTCGCGACCAAATTCTTAATTTTCATGATCCAAAACTAGATTTTTGTTTTCGGGACCCAATTCTTGATTTTCTTGATCCAAAACTAGTATTTTGTTTTCGCGACCCAATTCTTGATTTTCTTGATCCAAAACTAGATTTTTATTTTCGCGACCCAATTCTTGATTTTCTTAATCCAAAACTAGTATTTTGTTTTCGCGACCCAATTTTTGATTTTCTTGATCCAAATCTAAATTTTTCTATTCGCGACCCAATTCTTGATTTTTTGATCCAAAAGTAGATTTTTGTGTTCGGGACCGAATTCTTGATTTTCTTGATGCAACACTAGTTTTTTGTAATCCCGACCAAATTCTTGATTTTCTTGATGCAAAACTAGATTTTTGTGTTCGCGACCAAATTCTTGATTTTCTTGATCCAAAACTTGATTTTTCTATTCGCGACCAAATTCTTAATTTTCATGATCCAAAACTAGATTTTTGTTTTCGGGACCCAATTCTTGATTTTCTTGATCCAAAACTAGTATTTTGTTTTCGCGAACCAATTCTTGATTTTCTTGATCCAAAACTAGTATTTTGTTTTCGCGACCCAATTCTTGATTTTCTTGATCCAAAACTAGATTTTTCTATTCGCGACCAAATTCTTGATTTTCTTGATTCAAAACTAGATTTTTGTGTTCGCGACCGAATTCTTGATTTTCTTGATCCAAAACTAGATTTTTGTGTTCGGGACCGAATTCTTGATTTTCTTGATGCAAAACTAGATTTTTGTGTTCGCGACCAAATTCTTGATTTTCTTGATCCAAAACTAGATTTTTGTGTTCGCGACCAAATTCTTGATTTTCTTGATCCAAAACTAGTATTTTATTTTTGCGACCCAATTCTTGATTTTCTTGATCCAAAACTAGATTTTTCTATTCGCGACCAAATTCTTGATTTTCTTGATCCAAAACTAGATTTTTGTGTTCGCGACCGAATTCTTGATTTTCTTGATCCAAAACTAGATTTTTGTGTTCGGGACCGAATTCTTGATTTTCTTGATGCAAAACTAGATTTTTGTGTTCGCGACCCAATTCTTGATTTTCTTGATCCAAAACTTGATTTTTCTATTCGCGACCAAATTGTTAATTTTCATGATCCAAAACTAGATTTTTGTTTTCGGGACCCAATTCTTGATTTTCTTGATCCAAAACTAGTATTTTGTTTTCGCGACCCAATTCTTGATTTTCTTGATCCAAAACTAGTATTTTGTTTTCGCGACCCAATTCTTGATTTTCTTGATCCAAAACTAGATTTTTGTTTTCGGGACCCAATTCTTGATTTTCTTGATCCAAAACTAGTATTTTATTTTTGCGACCCAATTCTTGATTTTCTTGATCCAAAACTAGATTTTTCTATTCGCGACCAAATTCTTGATTTTCTTGATCCAAAACTAGATTTTTGTGTTCGCGACCGAATTCTTGATTTTCTTGATCCAAAACTAGATTTTTGTGTTCGGGACCGAATTCTTGATTTTCTTGATGCAAAACTAGATTTTTGTGTTCGCGACCAAATTCTTGATTTTCTTGATCCAAAACTTGATTTTTCTATTCGCGACCAAATTGTTAATTTTCATGATCCAAAACTAGATTTTTGTTTTCGGGACCCAATTCTTGATTTTCTTGATCCAAAACTAGTATTTTGTTTTCGCGACCCAATTCTTGATTTTCTTGATCCAAAACTAGTATTTTGTTTTCGCGACCCAATTCTTGATTTTCTTGATCCAAAACTAGATTTTTCTATTCGCGACCAAATTCTTGATTTTCTTGATCCAAAACAAGATTTTTGTGTTCGCGACCGAATTCTTGATTTTCTTGATCCAAAACTAGTATTTTGTTTTCGCGACCCAATTCTTGATTTTCTTGATCCAAAACTAGATTTTTCTATTCGCGACCAAATTCTTGATTTTCTTGATCCAAAACTAGATTTTTGTGTTCGCGACCGAATTCTTGATTTTCTTGATGCAAAACTAGATTTTTGTGTTCGCGACCGAATTCTTGATTTTCTTGATCCAAAACTTGATTTTTCTATTCGCGACCAAATTCTTAATTTTCATGATCCAAAACTAGATTTTTGTTTTCGGGACCCAATTCTTGATTTTCTTGATCCAAAACTAGTATTTTGTTTTTGCGACCCAATTCTTGATTTTCTTGATCCAAAACTAGATTTTTCTATTCGCGACCAAATTCTTGATTTTCTTGATCCAAAACTAGATTTTTGTGTTCGCGACCGAATTCTTGATTTTCTTGATCCAAAACTAGTATTTTGTTTTCGCGACCCAATTCTTGATTTTCTTGATCCAAAACTAGTATTTTGTTTTCGCGACCCAATTCTTGATTTTCTTGATCCAAAACTAGATTTTTCTATTCGCGACCAAATTCTTGATTTTCTTGATCCAAAACAAGATTTTTGTGTTCGCGACCGAATTCTTGATTTTCTTGATCCAAAACTAGTATTTTGTTTTCGCGACCCAATTCTTTATTTTCTTGATCCAAAACTAGATTTTTCTATTCGCGACCAAATTCTTGATTTTCTTGATCCAAAACTAGATTTTTGTGTTCGCGACCGAATTCTTGATTTTCTTGATGCAAAACTAGATTTTTGTGTTCGCGACCAAATTCTTGATTTTCTTGATCCAAAACTTGATTTTTCTATTCGCGACCCAATTCTTAATTTTCATGATCCAAAACTAGATTTTTGTTTTCGGGACCCAATTCTTGATTTTCTTGATCCAAAACTAGTATTTTATTTTTGCGACCCAATTCTTGATTTTCTTGATCCAAAACTAGATTTTTCTATTCGCGACCAAATTCTTGATTTTCTTGATCCAAAACTAGATTTTTGTGTTCGCGACCGAATTCTTGATTTTCTTGATCCAAAACTAGATTTTTGTGTTCGGGACCGAATTCTTGATTTTCTTGATGCAAAACTAGATTTTTGTGTTCGCGACCCAATTCTTGATTTTCTTGATGCAAAACTAGATTTTTGTGTTCGCGGCCAAATTCTTGATTTTCTTGATCCAAAACTTGATTTTTCTATTCGCGACCAAATTCTTAATTTTCATGATCCAAAACTAGATTTTTGTTTTCGGGACCCAATTCTTGATTTTCTTGATCCAAAACTAGTATTTTGTTTTCGCGACCCAATTCTTGATTTTCTTGATCCAAAACTAGATTTTTCTATTCGCGACCCAATTCTTGATTTTCTTAATCCAAAACTAGTATTTTGTTTTCGCGACCAAATTCTTGATTTTCTTGATCCAAAACTAAATTTTTCTATTCGCGACCCAATTCTTGATTTTTTGATCCAAAAGTAGATTTTTGTGTTCGGGACCGAATTCTTGATTTTCTTGATGCAACACTAGTTTTTTGTAATCCCGACCAAATTCTTGATTTTCTTGATGCAAAACTAGATTTTTGTGTTCGCGACCAAATTCTTGATTTTCTTGATCCAAAACTTGATTTTTCTATTCGCGACCAAATTCTTAATTTTCATGATCCAAAACTAGATTTTTGTTTTCGGGACCCAATTCTTGATTTTCTTGATCCAAAACTAGTATTTTGTTTTCGCGACCCAATTCTTGATTTTCTTGATCCAAAACTAGTATTTTGTTTTCGCGACCCAATTCTTGATTTTCTTGATCCAAAACTAGATTTTTCTATTCGCGACCAAATTCTTGATTTTCTTGATTCAAAACTAGATTTTTGTGTTCGCGACCGAATTCTTGATTTTCTTGATCCAAAACTAGATTTTTGTGTTCGGGACCGAATTCTTGATTTTCTTGATGCAAAACTAGATTTTTGTGTTCGCGACCAAATTCTTGATTTTCTTGATCCAAAACTTGATTTTTCTATTCGCGACCAAATTCTTAATTTTCATGATCCAAAACTAGATTTTTGTTTTCGGGACCCAATTCTTGATTTTCTTGATCCAAAACTAGTATTTTGTTTTCGCGACCCAATTCTTGATTTTCTTGATCCAAAACTAGTATTTTGTTTTCGCGACCCAATTCTTGATTTTCTTGATCCAAAACTAGATTTTTCTATTCGCGACCAAATTCTTGATTTTCTTGATCCAAAACAAGATTTTTGTGTTCGCGACCGAATTCTTGATTTTCTTGATCCAAAACTAGTATTTTGTTTTCGCGACCCAATTCTTGATTTTATTGATCCAAAACTAGATTTTTCTATTCGCGACCAAATTCTTGATTTTCTTGATCCAAAACTAGATTTTTGTGTTCGCGACCGAATTCTTGATTTTCTTGATGCAAAACTAGATTTTTGTGTTCGCGACCGAATTCTTGATTTTCTTGATCCAAAACTTGATTTTTCTATTCGCGACCAAATTCTTAATTTTCATGATCCAAAACTAGATTTTTGTTTTCGGGACCCAATTCTTGATTTTCTTGATCCAAAACTAGTATTTTGTTTTTGCGACCCAATTCTTGATTTTCTTGATCCAAAACTAGATTTTTCTATTCGCGACCAAATTCATGAATTTCTTGATCCAAAACTAGATTTTTGTGTTCGGGACCGAATTCTTGATTTTCTTGATGCAAAACTAGATTTTTGTGTTCGGGACCGAATTCTTGATTTTCTTGATGCAAAACTAGATTTTTGTGTTCGCGACCCAATTCTTGATTTTCTTGATCCAAAACTTGATTTTTCTATTCACGACCAAATTCTTAATTTTCATTATCCAAAACTAGATTTTTGTTTTGGGACCCAATTCTTGATTTTCTTGATCCAAAACTAGTATTTTGTTTTCGCGACCCAATTCTTGATTTTCTTGATCCAAAACTAGATTTTTGTGTTCGCGACCGAATTCTTGTTTTTCTTGATCCAAAACTAGATTTTTGTGTTCGGGACCGAATTCTTGATTTTCTTGATGCAAAACTAGATTTTTGTGTTCGCGACCAAATTCTTGATTTTCTTGATCCAAAACTTGATTTTTCTATTCGCGACCAAATTCTTAATTTTCATGATCCAAAACTAGATTTTTGTTTTCGGGACCCAATTCTTGATTTTCTTGATCCAAAACTAGTATTTTGTTTTCGCGACCCAATTCTTGATTTTCTTGATCCAAAACTAGTATTTTGTTTTCGCGACCCAATTCTTGATTTTCTTGATCCAAAACTAGATTTTTCTATTCGCGACCAAATTCTTGATTTTCTTGATTCAAAACTAGATTTTTGTGTTCGCGACCGAATTCTTGATTTTCTTGATCCAAAACTAGATTTTTGTGTTCGGGACCGAATTCTTGATTTTCTTGATGCAAAACTAGATTTTTGTGTTCGCGACCAAATTCTTGATTTTCTTGATCCAAAACTTGATTTTTCTATTCGCGACCAAATTCTTAATTTTCATGATCCAAAACTAGATTTTTGTTTTCGGGACCCAATTCTTGATTTTCTTGATCCAAAACTAGTATTTTGTTTTCGCGACCCAATTCTTGATTTTCTTGATCCAAAACTAGTATTTTGTTTTCGCGACCCAATTCTTGATTTTCTTGATTCAAAACTAGATTTTTCTATTCGCGACCAAATTCTTGATTTTCTTGATCCAAAACAAGATTTTTGTGTTCGCGACCGAATTCTTGATTTTCTTGTTTCAAAACTAGTATTTTGTTTTCGCGACCCAATTCTTGATTTTATTGATCCAAAACTAGATTTTTCTATTCGCGACCAAATTCTTGATTTTCTTGATCCAAAACTAGATTTTTGTGTTCGCGACCGAATTCTTGATTTTCTTGATGCAAAACTAGATTTTTGTGTTCGCGACCGAATTCTTGATTTTCTTGATCCAAAACTTGATTTTTCTATTCGCGACCAAATTCTTAATTTTCATGATCCAAAACTAGATTTTTGTTTTCGGGACCCAATTCTTGATTTTCTTGATCCAAAACTAGTATTTTGTTTTTGCGACCCAATTCTTGATTTTCTTGATCCAAAACTAGATTTTTCTATTCGCGACCAAATTCATGAATTTCTTGATCCAAAACTAGATTTTTGTGTTCGGGACCGAATTCTTGATTTTCTTGATGCAAAACTAGATTTTTGTGTTCGGGACCGAATTCTTGATTTTCTTGATGCAAAACTAGATTTTTGTGTTCGCGACCCAATTCTTGATTTTCTTGATCCAAAACTTGATTTTTCTATTCACGACCAAATTCTTAATTTTCATTATCCAAAACTAGATTTTTGTTTTGGGACCCAATTCTTGATTTTCTTGATCCAAAACTAGTATTTTGTTTTCGCGACCCAATTCTTGATTTTCTTGATCCAAAACTAGATTTTTGTGTTCGCGACCGAATTCTTGTTTTTCTTGATCCAAAACTAGATTTTTGTGTTCGGGACCGAATTCTTGATTTTCTTGATGCAAAACTAGATTTTTGTGTTCGCGACCAAATTCTTGATTTTCTTGATCCAAAACTTGATTTTTCTATTCGCGACCAAATTCTTAATTTTCATGATCCAAAACTAGATTTTTGTTTTCGGGACCCAATTCTTGATTTTCTTGATCCAAAACTAGTATTTTGTTTTCGCGACCCAATTCTTGATTTTCTTGATCCAAAACTAGATTTTTCTATTCGCGACCCAATTCTTGATTTTCTTAATCCAAAACTAGTATTTTGTTTTCGCGACCCAATTCTTGATTTTCTTGATCCAAAACTAAATTTTTCTATTCGCGACCCAATTCTTGATTTTTTGATCCAAAAGTAGATTTTTGTGTTCGGGACCGAATTCTTGATTTTCTTGATGCAACACTAGTTTTTTGTAATCCCGACCAAATTCTTGATTTTCTTGATGCAAAACTAGATTTTTGTGTTCGCGACCAAATTCTTGATTTTCTTGATCCAAAACTTGATTTTTCTATTCGCGACCAAATTCTTAATTTTCATGATCCAAAACTAGATTTTTGTTTTCGGGACCCAATTCTTGATTTTCTTGATCCAAAACTAGTATTTTGTTTTCGCGACCCAATTCTTGATTTTCTTGATCCAAAACTAGTATTTTGTTTTCGCGACCCAATTCTTGATTTTCTTGATCCAAAACTAGATTTTTCTATTCGCGACCAAATTCTTGATTTTCTTGATTCAAAACTAGATTTTTGTGTTCGCGACCGAATTCTTGATTTTCTTGATCCAAAACTAGATTTTTGTGTTCGGGACCGAATTCTTGATTTTCTTGATGCAAAACTAGATTTTTGTGTTCGCGACCGAATTCTTGATTTTCTTGATCCAAAACTTGATTTTTCTATTCGCGACCAAATTCTTAATTTTCTTGATCCAAAACTAGATTTTTCTATTCGCGACCAAATTCTTGATTTTCTTGATCCAAAACTAGATTTTTGTGTTCGCGACCGAATTCTTGATTTTCTTGATCCAAAACTAGATTTTTGTGTTCGGGACCGAATTCTTGATTTTCTTGATGCAAAACTAGATTTTTGTGTTCGCGACCGAATTCTTGATTTTCTTGATCCAAAACAAGATTTTTGTGTTCGCGACCGAATTCTTGGTTTTCTTGATCCAAAACTAGTATTTTGTTTTCGCGACCCAATTCTTGATTTTCTTGATCCAAAACTAGATTTTTCTATTCGCGACCAAATTCTTGATTTCTTGATCCAAAACTAGATTTTTGTGTTCGGGACCGAATTCTTGATTTTCTTGATGCAAAACTAGATTTTTGTGTTCGCGACCCAATTCTTGATTTTCTTGATCCAAAACTAGTATTTTCTATTCGCGACCAAATTCTTGATTTTCTTGATCCAAAACTAGATTTTTGTGTTCGGGACCGAATTCTTGATTTTCTTGATGCAAAACTAGATTTTTGTGTTCGCGACCAAATTCTTGATTTTCTTGATCCAAAACTTGATTTTTCTATTCGCGACCAAATTCTTAATTTTCATGATCCAAAACTAGATTTTTGTTTTCGGGACCCAATTCTTGATTTTCTTGATCCAAAACTAGTATTTTGTTTTCGCGACCCAATTCTTGATTTTCTTGATCCAAAACTAGTATTTTGTTTTCGCGACCCAATTCTTGATTTTCTTGATCCAAAACTAGATTTTTCTATTCGCGACCAAATTCTTGATTTTCTTGATCCAAAACTAGATTTTTGTGTTCGCGACCGAATTCTTGATTTTCTTGATGCAAAACTAGATTTTTGTGTTCGCGACCAAATTCTTGATTTTCTTGATCCAAAACTTGATTTTTCTATTCGCGACCAAATTCTTAATTTTCATGATCCAAAACTAGATTTTTGTTTTCGGGACCCAATTCTTGATTTTCTTGATCCAAAACTAGTATTTTGTTTTCGCGACCCAATTCTTGATTTTCTTGATCCAAAACTAGTATTTTGTTTTCGCGACCCAATTCTTGATTTTCTTGATTCAAAACTAGATTTTTCTATTCGCGACCAAATTCTTGATTTTCTTGATCCAAAACAAGATTTTTGTGTTCGCGACCGAATTCTTGATTTTCTTGTTTCAAAACTAGTATTTTGTTTTCGCGACCCAATTCTTGATTTTATTGATCCAAAACTAGATTTTTCTATTCGCGACCAAATTCTTGATTTTCTTGATCCAAAACTAGATTTTTGTGTTCGCGACCGAATTCTTGATTTTCTTGATGCAAAACTAGATTTTTGTGTTCGCGACCGAATTCTTGATTTTCTTGATCCAAAACTTGATTTTTCTATTCGCGACCAAATTCTTAATTTTCATGATCCAAAACTAGATTTTTGTTTTCGGGACCCAATTCTTGATTTTCTTGATCCAAAACTAGTATTTTGTTTTTGCGACCCAATTCTTGATTTTCTTGATCCAAAACTAGATTTTTCTATTCGCGACCAAATTCATGAATTTCTTGATCCAAAACTAGATTTTTGTGTTCGGGACCGAATTCTTGATTTTCTTGATGCAAAACTAGATTTTTGTGTTCGGGACCGAATTCTTGATTTTCTTGATGCAAAACTAGATTTTTGTGTTCGCGACCCAATTCTTGATTTTCTTGATCCAAAACTTGATTTTTCTATTCACGACCAAATTCTTAATTTTCATTATCCAAAACTAGATTTTTGTTTTGGGACCCAATTCTTGATTTTCTTGATCCAAAACTAGTATTTTGTTTTCGCGACCCAATTCTTGATTTTCTTGATCCAAAACTAGATTTTTGTGTTCGCGACCGAATTCTTGTTTTTCTTGATCCAAAACTAGATTTTTGTGTTCGGGACCGAATTCTTGATTTTCTTGATGCAAAACTAGATTTTTGTGTTCGCGACCAAATTCTTGATTTTCTTGATCCAAAACTTGATTTTTCTATTCGCGACCAAATTCTTAATTTTCATGATCCAAAACTAGATTTTTGTTTTCGGGACCCAATTCTTGATTTTCTTGATCCAAAACTAGTATTTTGTTTTCGCGACCCAATTCTTGATTTTCTTGATCCAAAACTAGATTTTTCTATTCGCGACCCAATTCTTGATTTTCTTAATCCAAAACTAGTATTTTGTTTTCGCGACCCAATTCTTGATTTTCTTGATCCAAAACTAAATTTTTCTATTCGCGACCCAATTCTTGATTTTTTGATCCAAAAGTAGATTTTTGTGTTCGGGACCGAATTCTTGATTTTCTTGATGCAACACTAGTTTTTTGTAATCCCGACCAAATTCTTGATTTTCTTGATGCAAAACTAGATTTTTGTGTTCGCGACCAAATTCTTGATTTTCTTGATCCAAAACTTGATTTTTCTATTCGCGACCAAATTCTTAATTTTCATGATCCAAAACTAGATTTTTGTTTTCGGGACCCAATTCTTGATTTTCTTGATCCAAAACTAGTATTTTGTTTTCGCGACCCAATTCTTGATTTTCTTGATCCAAAACTAGTATTTTGTTTTCGCGACCCAATTCTTGATTTTCTTGATCCAAAACTAGATTTTTCTATTCGCGACCAAATTCTTGATTTTCTTGATTCAAAACTAGATTTTTGTGTTCGCGACCGAATTCTTGATTTTCTTGATCCAAAACTAGATTTTTGTGTTCGGGACCGAATTCTTGATTTTCTTGATGCAAAACTAGATTTTTGTGTTCGCGACCGAATTCTTGATTTTCTTGATCCAAAACTTGATTTTTCTATTCGCGACCAAATTCTTAATTTTCTTGATCCAAAACTAGATTTTTCTATTCGCGACCAAATTCTTGATTTTCTTGATCCAAAACTAGATTTTTGTGTTCGCGACCGAATTCTTGATTTTCTTGATCCAAAACTAGATTTTTGTGTTCGGGACCGAATTCTTGATTTTCTTGATGCAAAACTAGATTTTTGTGTTCGCGACCGAATTCTTGATTTTCTTGATCCAAAACAAGATTTTTGTGTTCGCGACCGAATTCTTGGTTTTCTTGATCCAAAACTAGTATTTTGTTTTCGCGACCCAATTCTTGATTTTCTTGATCCAAAACTAGATTTTTCTATTCGCGACCAAATTCTTGATTTTCTTGATCCAAAACTAGATTTTTGTGTTCGGGACCGAATTCTTGATTTTCTTGATGCAAAACTAGATTTTTGTGTTCGCGACCCAATTCTTGATTTTCTTGATCCAAAACTAGTATTTTCTATTCGCGACCAAATTCTTGATTTTCTTGATCCAAAACTAGATTTTTGTGTTCGGGACCGAATTCTTGATTTTCTTGATGCAAAACTAGATTTTTGTGTTCGCGACCAAATTCTTGATTTTCTTGATCCAAAACTTGATTTTTCTATTCGCGACCAAATTCTTAATTTTCATGATCCAAAACTAGATTTTTGTTTTCGGGACCCAATTCTTGATTTTCTTGATCCAAAACTAGTATTTTGTTTTCGCGACCCAATTCTTGATTTTCTTGATCCAAAACTAGTATTTTGTTTTCGCGACCCAATTCTTGATTTTCTTGATCCAAAACTAGATTTTTCTATTCGCGACCAAATTCTTGATTTTCTTGATCCAAAACTAGATTTTTGTGTTCGCGACCGAATTCTTGATTTTCTTGATGCAAAACTAGATTTTTGTGTTCGCGACCAAATTCTTGATTTTCTTGATCCAAAACTTGATTTTTCTATTCGCGACCAAATTCTTAATTTTCATGATCCAAAACTAGATTTTTGTTTTCGGGACCCAATTCTTGATTTTCTTGATCCAAAACTAGTATTTTGTTTTCGCGACCCAATTCTTGATTTTCTTGATCCAAAACTAGATTTTTCTATTCGCGACCAAATTCTTGATTTTCTTGATCCAAAACTAGATTTTTGTGTTCGCGACCGAATTCTTGATTTTCTTGATCGAAAACTAGATTTTTGTGTTCGCGACCGAATTCTTGATTTTCTTGATCCAAAACTAGATTTTTGTGTTCGGAACCGAATTCTTGATTTTCTTGATCCAAAACTAGATTGTTGAATTCGCGACCCAATTCTTGATTTTCTTGATCCAAAACTAGTATTTTGTGTTCGCGACCGAATTCTTGATTTTCTTGATCCAAAACTAGATTTTTGTGTTCGGGACCGAATTCTTAATTTTCATGATCCAAAACTAGATTTTTGCTTTCGGGACCCAATTCTTGATTTTCTTGATCCAAAATTAGTATTTTGTTTTCGCGACCCAATTCTTGATTTTCTTGATCCAAAACTAGATTTTTCTATTCGCGACCAAATTCTTGATTTTCTTGATCCAAAACTAGATTTTTGTGTTCGCGACCGAATTCTTGATTTTCTTGATCCAAAACTAGATTTTTGTGTTCGGGACCGAATTCTTGATTTTCTTGATGCAAAACTAGATTTTTGTGTTCGCGACCAAATTCTTGATTTTCTTGATCCAAAACTTGATTTTTCTATTCGCGACCAAATTCTTAATTTTCATGATCCAAAACTAGATTTTTGTTTTCGGGACCCAATTCTTGATTTTCTTGATCCAAAACTAGTATTTTGTTTTCGCGACCCAATTCTTGATTTTCTTGATCCAAAACTAGATTTTTCTATTCGCGACCCAATTCTTGATTTTCTTAATCCAAAACTAGTATTTTGTTTTCGCGACCCAATTCTTGATTTTCTTGATCCAAAACTAAATTTTTCTATTCGCGACCCAATTCTTGATTTTTTGATCCAAAAGTAGATTTTTGTGTTCGGGACCGAATTCTTGATTTTCTTGATGCAACACTAGTTTTTTGTAATCCCGACCAAATTCTTGATTTTCTTGATGCAAAACTAGATTTTTGTGTTCGCGACCAAATTCTTGATTTTCTTGATCCAAAACTTGATTTTTCTATTCGCGACCAAATTCTTAATTTTCATGATCCAAAACTAGATTTTTGTTTTCGGGACCCAATTCTTGATTTTCTTGATCCAAAACTAGTATTTTGTTTTCGCGACCCAATTCTTGATTTTCTTGATCCAAAACTAGATTTTTCTATTCGCGACCAAATTCTTGATTTTCTTGATCCAAAACTAGATTTTTGTGTTCGCGACCGAATTCTTGATTTTCTTGATCCAAAACTAGATTTTTGTGTTCGCGACCGAATTCTTGATTTTCTTGATGCAAAACTAGATTTTTGTGTTCGCGACCGAATTCTTGATTTTCTTGATCCAAAACTTGATTTTTCTATTCGCGACCGAATTCTTAATTTTCATGATCCAAAACTAGATTTTTGTTTTCGGGACCCAATTCTTGATTTTCTTGATCCAAAACTAGTATTTTGTTTTCGCGACCCAATTCTTGATTTTCTTGATCCAAAACTAGATTTTTCTATTCGCGACCCAATTCTTGATTTTCTTAATCCAAAACTAGTATTTTGTTTTCGCGACCCAATTCTTGATTTTCTTGATCCAAAACTAAATTTTTCTATTCGCGACCCAATTCTTGATTTTTTGATCCAAAAGTAGATTTTTGTGTTCGGGACCGAATTCTTGATTTTCTTGATGCAACACTAGTTTTTTGTAATCCCGACCAAATTCTTGATTTTCTTGATGCAAAACTAGATTTTTGTGTTCGCGACCAAATTCTTGATTTTCTTGATCCAAAACTTGATTTTTCTGTTCGCGACCAAATTCTTAATTTTCATGATCCAAAACTAGATTTTTGTTTTCGGGACCCAATTCTTGATTTTCTTGATCCAAAACTAGTATTTTGTTTTCGCGACCCAATTCTTGATTTTCTTGATCCAAAACTAGATTTTTCTATTCGCGACCAAATTCTTGATTTTCTTGATCCAAAACTAGATTTTTTTGTTCGCGACCGAATTCTTGATTTTCTTGATCCAAAACTAGATTTTTGTGTTCGGGACCGAATTCTTGATTTTCTTGATCCAAAACTAGATTGTTGAATTCGCGACCCAATTCTTGATTTTCTTGATTCAACACTAGTTTTTTGTATTCCCGACCAAATTCTTGATTTTTTTGATCCAAAACTAGATTTTTGTGTTCGCGACCAAATTCTTGATTTTCTTGATCTAAAACTAGTATTTTGTTTTCGCGACCAAATTCTTTATTTTCTTGATCCAAAACTATATTTTTGTTTTCACGACCCAATTCTTGATTTTCTTGATCCAAAACTAGTATTTTGTTTTCGCGACCCAATTCTTGATTTTCTTGATCCAAAACTAAATTTTTCTATTCGCGACCCAATTCTTGATTTTTTGATCCAAAAGTAGATTTTTCTGTTCGCGACCAAATTCTTGATTTTCTTGATGCAACACTAGTTTTTTGTAATCCCGACCAAATTCTTGATTTTCTTGATGCAAAACTAGATTTTTGTGTTCGCGACCAAATTCTTGATTTTCTTGATCCAAAACTAGATTTTTGTTTTCGGGACCCAATTCTTGATTTTCTTGATCCAAAACTAGTATTTTGTTTTCGCGACCCAATTCTTTATTTTCTTGATCCAAAACTAGATTTTTCTATTCGCGACCAAATTCTTGATTTTCTTGATCCAAAACTAGATTTTTCTATTCGCGACCAAATTCTTGATTTTCTTGATCCAAAACTAGATTTTTCTATTCGCGACCAAATTCTTGATTTTCTTGATCGAAAACTAGATTTTTGTGTTCGCGACCGAATTCTTGATTTTCTTGATCCAAAACTAGATTTTTGTGTTCGGAACCGAATTCTTGATTTTCTTGATCCAAAACTAGATTGTTGAATTCGCGACCCAATTCTTGATTTTCTTGATTCAACACTAGTTTTTTGTATTCCCGACCAAATTCTTGATTTTCTTGATCCAAAACTAGATTTTTGTGTTCGCGACCAAATTCTTGATTTTCTTGATCTAAAACTAGATTTTTCTATTCGCGACCCAATTCTTAATTTTCATGATCCAAAACTAAATTTTTGTGTTCGGGACCGAATTCTTGATTTTGTTGATGCAAAACTAGATTTTTGTGTTCGCGACCAAATTCTTGATTTTCTTGATCCAAAACTTGATTTTTCTATTCGCGACCCAATTCTTAATTTTCATGATCCAAAACTAAATTTTTGTTTTCGGGACCCAATTCTTGATTTTCTTGATCCAAAACTAGATTTTTCTATTCGCGACCAAATTCTTCATTTTCTTGATCCAAAACTAGATTTTTGTGTTCGCGACCAAATTCTTGATTTTCTTGATCCAAAACTAGATTTTTGTGTTCGGGACCGAATTCTTGATTTTCTTGATGCAAAACTAGATTTTTGTGTTCGGGACCGAATTCTTGATTTTCTTGATGCAAAACTAGATTTTTGTGTTCGCGACCGAATTTTTGATTTTCTTGATCCAAAACTTGATTTTTCTATTCGCGACCGAATTCTTAATTTTCATGATCCAAAACTAGATTTTTGTTTTCGGGACCCAATTCTTGATTTTCTTGATCCAAAACTAGTATTTTGTTTTCGCGACCCAATTCTAGATTTTTTTGATCCAAAACTAGATTTTTCTATTCGCGACCAAATTCTTGATTTTCTTGATCCAAAACTAGATTTTTGTGTTCGCGACCGAATTCTTGATTTTCTTGATCCAAAACTAGATTTTTGTGTTCGGGACCGAATTCTTGATTTTCTTGATGCAAAACAAGATTTTTGTGTTCGCGACCAAATTCTTGATTTTCTTGATCCAAAACTTGATTTTTCTATTCGCGACCAAATTCTTAATTTTCATGATCCAAAACTAGATTTTTGTTTTCGGGACCCAATTCTTGATTTTCTTGATCCAAAACTAGTATTTTGTTTTCGCGACCCAATTCTTGATTTTCTTGATCCAAAACTAGATTTTTCTATTCGCGACCCAATTCTTGATTTTCTTAATCCAAAACTAGTATTTTGTTTTCGCGACCCAATTCTTGATTTTCTTGATCCAAAACTAGATTTTTGTTTTCGGGACCCAATTCTTGATTTTCTTGATCCAAAACTAGTATTTTGTTTTCGCGACCCAATTCTTGATTTTCTTGATCCAAAACTAGATTTTTCTATTCGCGACCAAATTCTTGATTTTCTTGATCCAAAACTAGATTTTTGTGTTCGCGACCGAATTCTTGATTTTCTTGATGCAAAACTAGATTTTTGTGTTCGCGACCAAATTCTTGATTTTCTTGATCCAAAACTTGATTTTTCTATTCGCGACCCAATTCTTAATTTTCATGATCCAAAACTAGATTTTTGTTTTCGGGACCCAATTCTTGATTTTCTTGATCCAAAACTAGTATTTTGTTTTCGCGACCCAATTCTTGATTTTCTTGATCCAAAACTAGATTTTTCTATTCGCGACCAAATTCTTGATTTTCTTGATCCAAAACTAGATTTTTGTGTTCGCGACCGAATTCTTGATTTTCTTGATGCAAAACTAGATTTTTGTGTTCGCGACCGAATTCTTGATTTTCTTGATCCAAAACTTGATTTTTCTATTCGCGACCAAATTCTTAATTTTCATGATCCAAAACTAGATTTTTGTTTTCGGGACCCAATTCTTGATTTTCTTGATCCAAAACTAGTATTTTGTTTTTGCGACCCAATTCTTGATTTTCTTGATCCAAAACTAGATTTTTCTATTCGCGACCAAATTCATGAATTTCTTGATCCAAAACTAGATTTTTGTGTTCGGGACCGAATTCTTGATTTTCTTGATGCAAAACTAGATTTTTGTGTTCGGGACCGAATTCTTGATTTTCTTGATGCAAAACTAGATTTTTGTGTTCGCGACCCAATTCTTGATTTTCTTGATCCAAAACTTGATTTTTCTATTCACGACCAAATTCTTAATTTTCATTATCCAAAACTAGATTTTTGTTTTGGGACCCAATTCTTGATTTTCTTGATCCAAAACTAGTATTTTGTTTTCGCGACCCAATTCTTGATTTTCTTGATCCAAAACTAGATTTTTGTGTTCGCGACCGAATTCTTGTTTTTCTTGATCCAAAACTAGATTTTTGTGTTCGGGACCGAATTCTTGATTTTCTTGATGCAAAACTAGATTTTTGTGTTCGCGACCAAATTCTTGATTTTCTTGATCCAAAACTTGATTTTTCTATTCGCGACCAAATTCTTAATTTTCATGATCCAAAACTAGATTTTTGTTTTCGGGACCCAATTCTTGATTTTCTTGATCCAAAACTAGTATTTTGTTTTCGCGACCCAATTCTTGATTTTCTTGATCCAAAACTAGATTTTTCTATTCGCGACCCAATTCTTGATTTTCTTAATCCAAAACTAGTATTTTGTTTTCGCGACCCAATTCTTGATTTTCTTGATCCAAAACTAAATTTTTCTATTCGCGACCCAATTCTTGATTTTTTGATCCAAAAGTAGATTTTTGTGTTCGGGACCGAATTCTTGATTTTCTTGATGCAACACTAGTTTTTTGTAATCCCGACCAAATTCTAGATTTTCTTGATGCAAAACTAGATTTTTGTGTTCGCGACCAAATTCTTGATTTTCTTGATCCAAAACTTGATTTTTCTATTCGCGACCAAATTCTTAATTTTCATGATCCAAAACTAGATTTTTGTTTTCGGGACCCAATTCTTGATTTTCTTGATCCAAAACTAGTATTTTGTTTTCGCGACCCAATTCTTGATTTTCTTGATCAAAAACTAGTATTTTGTTTTCGCGACCCAATTCTTGATTTTCTTGATCCAAAACTAGATTTTTCTATTCGCAACCAAATTCTTGATTTTCTTGATTCAAAACTAGATTTTTGTGTTCGCGACCGAATTCTTGATTTTCTTGATCCAAAACTAGATTTTTGTGTTCGCGACCGAATTCTTGATTTTCTTGATGCAAAACTAGATTTTTGTGTTCGCGACCGAATTCTTGATTTTCTTGATGCAAAACTAGATTTTTGTGTTCGCGACCAAATTCTTGATTTTCTTGATCCAAAACTTGATTTTTCTATTCGCGACCAAATTCTTAATTTTCATGATCCAAAACTAGATTTTTGTTTTCGGGACCCAATTCTTGATTTTCTTGATCCAAAACTAGTATTTTGTTTTCGCGACCCAATTCTTGATTTTCTTGATCCAAAACTAGATTTTTCTATTCGCGACCCAATTCTTGATTTTCTTAATCCAAAACTAGTATTTTGTTTTCGCGACCCAATTCTTGATTTTCTTGATCCAAAACTAAATTTTTCTATTCGCGACCCAATTCTTGATTTTTTGATCCAAAAGTAGATTTTTGTGTTCGGGACCGAATTCTTGATTTTCTTGATGCAACACTAGTTTTTTGTAATCCCGACCAAATTCTTGATTTTCTTGATGCAAAACTAGATTTTTGTGTTCGCGACCAAATTCTTGATTTTCTTGATCCAAAACTTGATTTTTCTATTCGCGACCAAATTCTTAATTTTCATGATCCAAAACTAGATTTTTGTTTTCGGGACCCAATTCTTGATTTTCTTGATCCAAAACTAGTATTTTGTTTTCGCGACCCAATTCTTGATTTTCTTGATCCAAAACTAGATTTTTCTATTCGCGACCAAATTCTTGATTTTCTTGATCCAAAACTAGATTTTTGTGTTCGCGACCGAATTCTTGATTTTCTTGATCGAAAACTAGATTTTTGTGTTCGCGACCGAATTCTTGATTTTCTTGATCCAAAACTAGATTTTTGTGTTCGGAACCGAATTCTTGATTTTCTTGATCCAAAACTAGATTGTTGAATTCGCGACCCAATTCTTGATTTTCTTGATTCAACACTAGTTTTTTGTATTCCCGACCAAATTCTTGATTTTCTTGATCCAAAACTAGATTTTTCTATTCGCGACCAAATTCTTGATTTTCTTGATCCAAAACTTGATTTTTCTATTCGCGACCCAATTCTTAATTTTCATGATCCAAAACTAAATTTTTGTTTTCGGGACCCAATTCTTGATTTTCTTGATCCAAAACTAGATTTTTCTATTCGCGACCAAATTCTTCATTTTCTTGATCCAAAACTAGATTTTTGTGTTCGCGACCAAATTCTTGATTTTCTTGATCCAAAACTAGATTTTTGTGTTCGGGACCGAATTCTTGATTTTCTTGATGCAAAACTAGATTTTTGTGTTCGGGACCGAATTCTTGATTTTCTTGATGCAAAACTAGATTTTTGTGTTCGCGACCGAATTTTTGATTTTCTTGATCCAAAACTTGATTTTTCTATTCGCGACCGAATTCTTAATTTTCATGATCCAAAACTAGATTTTTGTTTTCGGGACCCAATTCTTGATTTTCTTGATCCAAAACTAGTATTTTGTTTTCGCGACCCAATTCTAGATTTTTTTGATCCAAAACTAGATTTTTCTATTCGCGACCAAATTCTTGATTTTCTTGATCCAAAACTAGATTTTTGTGTTCGCGACCGAATTCTTGATTTTCTTGATCCAAAACTAGATTTTTGTGTTCGGGACCGAATTCTTGATTTTCTTGATGCAAAACTAGATTTTTGTGTTCGCGACCAAATTCTTGATTTTCTTGATCCAAAACTTGATTTTTCTATTCGCGACCAAATTCTTAATTTTCATGATCCAAAAGTAGATTTTTGTTTTCGGGACCCAATTCTTGATTTTCTTGATCCAAAACTAGTATTTTGTTTTCGCGACCCAATTCTTGATTTTCTTGATCCAAAACTAGTATTTTGTTTTCGCGACCCAATTCTTGATTTTCTTGATCCAAAACTAGATTTTTCTATTCGCGACCAAATACTTGATTTTCTTGATCCAAAACTAGATTTTTGTTTTCGGGACCCAATTCTTGATTTTCTTGATCCAAAACTAGTATTTTGTTTTCGCGACCCAATTCTTGATTTTCTTGATCCAAAACTAGATTTTTCTATTCGCGACCAAATTCTTGATTTTCTTGATCCAAAACTAGATTTTTGTGTTCGCGACCGAATTCTTGATTTTCTTGATGCAAAACTAGATTTTTGTGTTCGCGACCAAATTCTTGATTTTCTTGATCCAAAACTTGATTTTTCTATTCGCGACCCAATTCTTAATTTTCATGATCCAAAACTAGATTTTTGTTTTCGGGACCCAATTCTTGATTTTCTTGATCCAAAACTAGTATTTTGTTTTGGCGACCCAATTCTTGATTTTCTTGATCCAAAACTAGATTTTTCTATTCGCGACCAAATTCTTGATTTTCTTGATCCAAAACTAGATTTTTGTGTTCGCGACCGAATTCTTGATTTTCTTGATCCAAAACTAGATTTTTGTGTTCGGGACCGAATTCTTGATTTTCTTGATGCAAAACTAGATTTTTGTGTTCGCGACCAAATTCTTGATTTTCTTGATGCAAAACTAGATTTTTGTGTTCGCGACCAAATTCTTGATTTTCTTGATCCAAAACTTGATTTTTCTATTCGCGACCAAATTCTTAATTTTCATGATCCAAAACTAGATTTTTGTTTTCGGGACCCAATTCTTGATTTTCTTGATCCAAAACTAGTATTTTGTTTTCGCGACCCAATTCTTGATTTTCTTGATCAAAAACTAGTATTTTGTTTTCGCGACCCAATTCTTGATTTTCTTGATCCAAAACTAGATTTTTGTGTTCGCGACCGAATTCTTGATTTTCTTGATGCAAAACTAGATTTTTGTGTTCGCGACCAAATTCTTGATTTTCTTGATCCAAAACTTGATTTTTCTATTCGCGACCCAATTCTTAATTTTCATGATCCAAAACTAGATTTTTGTTTTCGGGACCCAATTCTTGATTTTCTTGATCCAAAACTAGTATTTTGTTTTGGCGACCCAATTCTTGATTTTCTTGATCCAAAACTAGATTTTTCTATTCGCGACCAAATTCTTCATTTTCTTGATCCAAAACTAGATTTTTGTGTTCGCGACCAAATTCTTGATTTTCTTGATCCAAAACTAGATTTTTGTGTTCGGGACCGAATTCTTGATTTTCTTGATGCAAAACTAGATTTTTGTGTTCGGGACCGAATTCTTGATTTTCTTGATGCAAAACTAGATTTTTGTGTTCGCGACCGAATTTTTGATTTTCTTGATCCAAAACTTGATTTTTCTATTCGCGACCGAATTCTTAATTTTCATGATCCAAAACTAGATTTTTGTTTTCGGGACCCAATTCTTGATTTTCTTGATCCAAAACTAGTATTTTGTTTTCGCGACCCAATTCTAGATTTTTTTGATCCAAAACTAGATTTTTCTATTCGCGACCAAATTCTTGATTTTCTTGATCCAAAACTAGATTTTTGTGTTCGCGACCGAATTCTTGATTTTCTTGATCCAAAACTAGATTTTTGTGTTCGGGACCGAATTCTTGATTTTCTTGATGCAAAACTAGATTTTTGTGTTCGCGACCAAATTCTTGATTTTCTTGATCCAAAACTTGATTTTTCTATTCGCGACCAAATTCTTAATTTTCATGATCCAAAAGTAGATTTTTGTTTTCGGGACCCAATTCTTGATTTTCTTGATCCAAAACTAGTATTTTGTTTTCGCGACCCAATTCTTGATTTTCTTGATCCAAAACTAGTATTTTGTTTTCGCGACCCAATTCTTGATTTTCTTGATCCAAAACTAGATTTTTCTATTCGCGACCAAATACTTGATTTTCTTGATCCAAAACTAGATTTTTGTTTTCGGGACCCAATTCTTGATTTTCTTGATCCAAAACTAGTATTTTGTTTTCGCGACCCAATTCTTGATTTTCTTGATCCAAAACTAGATTTTTCTATTCGCGACCAAATTCTTGATTTTCTTGATCCAAAACTAGATTTTTGTGTTCGCGACCGAATTCTTGATTTTCTTGATGCAAAACTAGATTTTTGTGTTCGCGACCAAATTCTTGATTTTCTTGATCCAAAACTTGATTTTTCTATTCGCGACCCAATTCTTAATTTTCATGATCCAAAACTAGATTTTTGTTTTCGGGACCCAATTCTTGATTTTCTTGATCCAAAACTAGTATTTTGTTTTGGCGACCCAATTCTTGATTTTCTTGATCCAAAACTAGATTTTTCTATTCGCGACCAAATTCTTGATTTTCTTGATCCAAAACTAGATTTTTGTGTTCGCGACCGAATTCTTGATTTTCTTGATCCAAAACTAGATTTTTGTGTTCGGGACCGAATTCTTGATTTTCTTGATGCAAAACTAGATTTTTGTGTTCGCGACCAAATTCTTGATTTTCTTGATGCAAAACTAGATTTTTGTGTTCGCGACCAAATTCTTGATTTTCTTGATCCAAAACTTGATTTTTCTATTCGCGACCAAATTCTTAATTTTCATGATTCAAAACTAGATTTTTGTTTTCGGGACCCAATTCTTGATTTTCTTGATCCAAAACTAGTATTTTGTTTTCGCGACCCAATTCTTGATTTTCTTGATCCAAAACTAGATTTTTCTATTCGCGACCCAATTCTTGATTTTCTTAATCCAAAACTAGTATTTTGTTTTCGCGACCCAATTCTTGATTTTCTTGATCCAAAACTAAATTTTTCTATTCGCGACCCAATTCTTGATTTTTTGATCCAAAAGTAGATTTTTGTGTTCGGGACCGAATTCTTGATTTTCTTGATGCAACACTAGTTTTTTGTAATCCCGACCAAATTCTAGATTTTCTTGATGCAAAACTAGATTTTTGTGTTCGCGACCAAATTCTTGATTTTCTTGATCCAAAACTTGATTTTTCTATTCGCGACCAAATTCTTAATTTTCATGATCCAAAACTAGATTTTTGTTTTCGGGACCCAATTCTTGATTTTCTTGATCCAAAACTAGTATTTTGTTTTCGCGACCCAATTCTTGATTTTCTTGATCAAAAACTAGTATTTTGTTTTCGCGACCCAATTCTTGATTTTCTTGATCCAAAACTAGATTTTTCTATTCGCAACCAAATTCTTGATTTTCTTGATTCAAAACTAGATTTTTGTGTTCGCGACCGAATTCTTGATTTTCTTGATCCAAAACTAGATTTTTGTGTTCGCGACCGAATTCTTGATTTTCTTGATGCAAAACTAGATTTTTGTGTTCGCGACCAAATTCTTGATTTTCTTGATGCAAAACTAGATTTTTGTGTTCGCGACCAAATTCTTGATTTTCTTGATCCAAAACTTGATTTTTCTATTCGCGACCAAATTCTTAATTTTCATGATCCAAAACTAGATTTTTGTTTTCGGGACCCAATTCTTGATTTTCTTGATCCAAAACTAGTATTTTGTTTTCGCGACCCAATTCTTGATTTTCTTGATCCAAAACTAGATTTTTCTATTCGCGACCCAATTCTTGATTTTCTTAATCCAAAACTAGTATTTTGTTTTCGCGACCCAATTCTTGATTTTCTTGATCCAAAACTAAATTTTTCTATTCGCGACCCAATTCTTGATTTTTTGATCCAAAAGTAGATTTTTGTGTTCGGGACCGAATTCTTGATTTTCTTGATGCAACACTAGTTTTTTGTAATCCCGACCAAATTCTTGATTTTCTTGATGCAAAACTAGATTTTTGTGTTCGCGACCAAATTCTTGATTTTCTTGATCCAAAACTTGATTTTTCTATTCGCGACCAAATTCTTAATTTTCATGATCCAAAACTAGATTTTTGTTTTCGGGACCCAATTCTTGATTTTCTTCATCCAAAACTAGTATTTTGTTTTCGCGACCCAATTCTTGATTTTCTTGATCCAAAACTAGATTTTTCTATTCGCGACCAAATTCTTGATTTTCTTGATCCAAAACTAGATTTTTGTGTTCGCGACCGAATTCTTGATTTTCTTGATCCAAAACTAGATTTTTGTGTTCGCGACCGAATTCTTGATTTTCTTGATGCAAAACTAGATTTTTGTGTTCGCGACCGAATTCTTGATTTTCTTGATCCAAAACTTGATTTTTCTATTCGCGACCAAATTCTTAATTTTCATGATCCAAAACTAGATTTTTGTTTTCGGGACCCAATTCTTGATTTTCTTGATCCAAAACTAGTATTTTGTTTTCGCGACCCAATTCTTGATTTTCTTGATCAAAAACTAGTATTTTGTTTTCGCGACCCAATTCTTGATTTTCTTGATCCAAAACTAGATTTTTCTATTCGCAACCAAATTCTTGATTTTCTTGATTCAAAACTAGATTTTTGTGTTCGCGACCGAATTCTTGATTTTCTTGATCCAAAACTAGATTTTTGTGTTCGCGACCGAATTCTTGATTTTCTTGATGCAAAACTAGATTTTTGTGTTCGCGACCAAATTCTTGATTTTCTTGATGCAAAACTAGATTTTTGTGTTCGCGACCAAATTCTTGATTTTCTTGATCCAAAACTTGATTTTTCTATTCGCGACCAAATTCTTAATTTTCATGATCCAAAACTAGATTTTTGTTTTCGGGACCCAATTCTTGATTTTCTTGATCCAAAACTAGTATTTTGTTTTCGCGACCCAATTCTTGATTTTCTTGATCCAAAACTAGATTTTTCTATTCGCGACCCAATTCTTGATTTTCTTAATCCAAAACTAGTATTTTGTTTTCGCGACCCAATTCTTGATTTTCTTGATCCAAAACTAAATTTTTCTATTCGCGACCCAATTCTTGATTTTTTGATCCAAAAGTAGATTTTTGTGTTCGGGACCGAATTCTTGATTTTCTTGATGCAACACTAGTTTTTTGTAATCCCGACCAAATTCTTGATTTTCTTGATGCAAAACTAGATTTTTGTGTTCGCGACCAAATTCTTGATTTTCTTGATCCAAAACTTGATTTTTCTATTCGCGACCCAATTCTTAATTTTCATGATCCAAAACTAGATTTTTGTTTTCGGGACCCAATTCTTGATTTTCTTGATCCAAAACTAGTATTTTGTTTTCGCGACCCAATTCTTGATTTTCTTGATCCAAAACTAGATTTTTCTATTCGCGACCAAATTCTTGATTTTCTTGATCCAAAACTAGATTTTTGTGTTCGCGACCGAATTCTTGATTTTCTTGATCCAAAACTAGATTTTTGTGTTCGCGACCGAATTCTTGATTTTCTTGATGCAAAACTAGATTTTTGTGTTCGCGACCGAATTCTTGATTTTCTTGATCCAAAACTTGATTTTTCTATTCGCGACCGAATTCTTAATTTTCATGATCCAAAACTAGATTTTTGTTTTCGGGACCCAATTCTTGATTTTCTTGATCCAAAACTAGTATTTTGTTTTCGCGACCCAATTCTTGATTTTCTTGATCCAAAACTAGATTTTTCTATTCGCGACCAAATTCTTGATTTTCTTGATCCAAAACTAGATTTTTGTGTTCGCGACCGAATTCTTGATTTTCTTGATCCAAAACTAGATTTTTGTGTTCGGGACCGAATTCTTGATTTTCTTGATCCAAAACTAGATTGTTGAATTCGCGACCCAATTCTTGATTTTCTTGATTCAACACTAGTTTTTTGTATTCCCGACCAAATTCTTGATTTTTTTGATCCAAAACTAGATTTTTGTGTTCGCGACCAAATTCTTGATTTTCTTGATCTAAAACTAGTATTTTGTTTTCGCGACCAAATTCTTTATTTTCTTGATCCAAAACTATATTTTTGTTTTCACGACCCAATTCTTGATTTTCTTGATCCAAAACTAGTATTTTGTTTTCGCGACCCAATTCTTGATTTTCTTGATCCAAAACTAAATTTTTCTATTCGCGACCCAATTCTTGATTTTTTGATCCAAAAGTAGATTTTTCTGTTCGCGACCAAATTCTTGATTTTCTTGATGCAACACTAGTTTTTTGTAATCCCGACCAAATTCTTGATTTTCTTGATGCAAAACTAGATTTTTGTGTTCGCGACCAAATTCTTGATTTTCTTGATCCAAAACTTGATTTTTCTATTCGCGACCAAATTCTTAATTTTCATGATCCAAAACTAGATTTTTGTTTTCGGGACCCAATTCTTGATTTTCTTGATCCAAAACTAGTATTTTGTTTTCGCGACCCAATTCTTTATTTTCTTGATCCAAAACTAGATTTTTCTATTCGCGACCAAATTCTTCATTTTCTTGATCCAAAACTAGATTTTTGTGTTCGCGACCGAATTCTTGATTTTCTTGATCGAAAACTAGATTTTTGTGTTCGCGACCGAATTCTTGATTTTCTTGATCCAAAACTAGATTTTTGTGTTCGGAACCGAATTCTTGATTTTCTTGATCCAAAACTAGATTGTTGAATTCGCGACCCAATTCTTGATTTTCTTGATTCAACACTAGTTTTTTGTATTCCCGACCAAATTCTTGATTTTCTTGATCCAAAACTAGATTTTTGTGTTCGCGACCAAATTCTTGATTTTCTTGATCTAAAACTAGATTTTTCTATTCGCGACCCAATTCTTAATTTTCATGATCGAAAACTAAATTTTTGTGTTCGGGACCGAATTCTTGATTTTGTTGATGCAAAACTAGATTTTTGTGTTCGCGACCAAATTCTTGATTTTCTTGATCCAAAACTTGATTTTTCTATTCGCGACCCAATTCTTAATTTTCATGATCCAAAACTAAATTTTTGTTTTCGGGACCCAATTCTTGATTTTCTTGATCCAAAACTAGATTTTTGTGTTCGGGACCGAATTCTTGATTTTCTTGATGCAAAACTAGATTTTTGTGTTCGGGACCGAATTCTTGATTTTCTTGATGCAAAACTAGATTTTTGTGTTCGCGACCGAATTTTTGATTTTCTTGATCCAAAACTTGATTTTTCTATTCGCGACCGAATTCTTAATTTTCATGATCCAAAACTAGATTTTTGTTTTCGGGACCCAATTCTTGATTTTCTTGATCCAAAACTAGTATTTTGTTTTCGCGACCCAATTCTAGATTTTTTTGATCCAAAACTAGATTTTTCTATTCGCGACCAAATTCTTGATTTTCTTGATCCAAAACTAGATTTTTGTGTTCGCGACCGAATTCTTGATTTTCTTGATCCAAAACTAGATTTTTGTGTTCGGGACCGAATTCTTGATTTTCTTGATGCAAAACTAGATTTTTGTGTTCGCGACCAAATTCTTGATTTTCTTGATCCAAAACTTGATTTTTCTATTCGCGACCAAATTCTTAATTTTCATGATCCAAAACTAGATTTTTGTTTTCGGGACCCAATTCTTGATTTTCTTGATCCAAAACTAGTATTTTGTTTTCGCGACCCAATTCTTGATTTCCTTGATCCAAAACTAGATTTTTCTATTCGCGACCAAATTCTTGATTTTCTTGATCCAAAACTAGATTTTTGTGTTCGCGACCGAATTCTTGATTTTATTGATCCAAAACTAGATTTTTGTGTTCGGGACCGAATTCTTGATCCAAAATTAGATTTTTGTGTTCGCGACCGAATTCTTGATTTTCTTGATCCAAAACTAGATTTTTGTGTTCGGGACCGAATTCTTGATTTTCTTGATGCAAAACTAGATTTTTGTGTTCGCGACCAAATTCTTGATTTTCTTGATCCAAAACTTGATTTTTCTATTCGCGACCCAATTCTTAATTTTCATGATCCAAAACTAAATTTTTGTTTTCGGGACCTAATTTTTGATTTTCTTGATCCAAAACTAGTATTTTGTTTTCGCGACCCAATTCTTGATTTTCTTGATCCAAAACTAGATTTTTCTATTCGCGACCAAATTCTTGATTTTCTTGATCCAAAACAAGATTTTTCTATTCGCGACCAAATTCTTGATTTTCTTGATGCAAAACTAGATTTTTGTGTTCGGGACTGAATTCTTGATTTTCTTGATGCAAAACTAGATTTTTGTGTTCGCGACCAAATTCTTGATTTTCTTGATCCAAAACTTGATTTTTCTATTCGCGACCAAATTCTTAATTTTCATGATCCAAAACTAGATTTTTGTTTTCGGGACCCAATTCTTGATTTTCTTGATCCAAAACTAGTATTTTGTTTTCGCGACCCAATTCTTGATTTCCTTGATCCAAAACTAGATTTTTCTATTCGCGACCAAATTCTTGATTTTCTTGATCCAAAACTAGATTTTTGTGTTCGCGACCGAATTCTTGATCCAAAATTAGATTTTTGTGTTCGCGACCGAATTCTTGATTTTCTTGATCCAAAACTAGATTTTTGTGTTCGGGACCGAATTCTTGATTTTCTTGATGCAAAACTAGATTTTTGTGTTCGCGACCAAATTCTTGATTTTCTTGATCCAAAACTTGATTTTTCTATTCGCGACCCAATTCTTAATTTTCATGATCCAAAACTAAATTTTTGTTTTCGGGACCTAATTTTTGATTTTCTTGATCCAAAACTAGTATTTTGTTTTCGCGACCCAATTCTTGATTTTCTTGATCCAAAACTAGATTTTTCTATTCGCGACCAAATTCTTGATTTTCTTGATCCAAAACAAGATTTTTGTGTTCGGGACCGAATTCTTGATTTTCTTGATGCAAAACTAGATTTTTGTGTTCGCGACCAAATTCTTGATTTTCTTGATCCAAAACTTGATTTTTCTATTCGCGACCAAATTCTTAATTTTCATGATCCAAAACTAGATTTTTGTTTTCGGGACCCAATTCTTGATTTTCTTGATCCAAAACTAGTATTTTGTTTTCGCGACCCAATTCTTGATTTCCTTGATCCAAAACTAGATTTTTCTATTCGCGACCAAATTCTTGATTTTCTTGATCCAAAACTAGATTTTTGTGTTCGCGACCGAATTCTTGATTTTATTGATCCAAAACTAGATTTTTGTGTTCGGGACCGAATTCTTGATCCAAAATTAGATTTTTGTGTTCGCGACCGAATTCTTGATTTTCTTGATCCAAAACTAGATTTTTGTGTTCGGGACCGAATTCTTGATTTTCATGATGCAAAACTAGATTTTTGTGTTCGCGACCTAATTTTTGATTTTCTTGATCCAAAACTTGATTTTTCTATTCACGACCATATTCTTAATTTTCATGATCCAAAACTAGATTTTTGTTTTCGGGACCCAATTCTTGATTTTCTTGATCCAAAACTAGTATTTTGTTTTCGCGACCCAATTCTTGATTTTCTTGATCCAAAACTAGATTTTTCTATTCGCGACCAAATTCTTGATTTTCTTGATCCAAAACAAGATTTTTCTATTCGCGACCAAATTCTTGATTTTCTTGATGCAAAACTAGATTTTTGTGTTCGGGACTGAATTCTTGATTTTCTTGATGCAAAACTAGATTTTTGTGTTCGCGACCAAATTCTTGATTTTCTTGATCCAAAACTTGATTTTTCTATTCGCGACCGAATTCTTCATTTTCAAGATCCAAAACTAGATTTTTGTTTTCGGGACCCAATTCTTGATTTTCTTGATCCAAAACTTGTATTTTGTTTTCGCGACCCAATTCTTGATTTTCCTGATCCAAAACTAAATTTTTCTATTCGCGACCCAATTCTTGATTTTTTGATCCAAAAGTAGATTTTTGTGTTCGGGACCGAATTCTTGATTTTCTTGATGCAACACTAGTTTTTTGTAATCCCGACCAAATTCTTGATTTTCTTGATGCAAAACTAGATTTTTGTGTTCGCGACCAAATTCTTGATTTTCTTGATCCAAAACTTGATTTTTCTATTCGCGACCAAATTCTTAATTTTCATGATCCAAAACTAGATTTTTGTTTTCGGGACCCAATTCTTGATTTTCTTGATCCAAAACTAGTATTTTGTTTTCGCGACCCAATTCTTGATTTTCTTGATCCAAAACTAGATTTTTCTATTCGCGACCAAATTCTTGATTTTCTTGATCCAAAACTAGATTTTTGTGTTCGCGACCGAATTCTTGATATTCTTGATCCAAAACTAGATTTTTGTGTTCGGGACCGAATTCTTGATTTTGTTGATGCAAAACTAGATTTTTGTGTTCGCGACCGAATTCTTGATTTTCTTGATCCAAAACTAGAATTTTGTGTTCGCGACCGAATTCTTGATTTTCTTGATCCAAAACTAGATTTTTGTGTTCGGGACCGAATTCTTGATTTTGTTGATGCAAAACTAGATTTTTGTGTTCGCGACCGAATTCTTGATTTTCTTGATCCAAAACTTGATTTTTCTATTCGCGACCAAATTCTTAATTTTCATGATCCAAAACTAGATTTTTGTTTTCGGGACCCAATTCTTGATTTTCTTGATCCAAAACTAGTATTTTGTTTTCGCGACCCAATTCTTGATTTTCTTGATCCAAAACTAGATTTTTCTATTCGCGACCCAATTCTTGATTTTCTTGATCCAAAACTAGATTTTTGTGTTCGCGACCGAATTCTTGATTTTATTGATCCAAAACTAGATTTTTGTGTTCGGGACCGAATTCTTGATTTTCTTGATCCAAAACTAGATTTTTGTGTTCGCGACCGAATTCTTGATTTTCTTGATCCAAAACTAGATTTTTGTGTTCGGGACCGAATTCTTGATTTTCATGATGCAAAACTAGATTTTTGTGTTCGCGACCTAATTTTTGATTTTCTTGATCCAAAACTTGATTTTTCTATTCACGACCATATTCTTAATTTTCATGATCCAAAACTAGATTTTTGTTTTCGGGACCCAATTCTTGATTTTCTTGATCCAAAACTAGTATTTTGTTTTCGCGACCCAATTCTTGATTTTCTTGATCCAAAACTAGATTTTTCTATTCGCGACCAAATTCTTGATTTTCTTGATCCAAAACTAGATTTTTGTGTTCGCGACCGAATTCTTGATTTTATTGATCCAAAACTAGATTTTTGTGTTCGGGACCGAATTCTTGATCCAAAATTAGATTTTTGTGTTCGCGACCGAATTCTTGATTTTCTTGATCCAAAACTAGATTTTTGTGTTCGGGACCGAATTCTTGATTTTCTTGATGCAAAACTAGATTTTTGTGTTCGCGACCAAATTCTTGATTTTCTTGATCCAAAACTTGATTTTTCTATTCGCGACCCAATTCTTAATTTTCATGATCCAAAACTAAATTTTTGTTTTCGGGACCTAATTTTTGATTTTCTTGATCCAAAACTAGTATTTTGTTTTCGCGACCCAATTCTTGATTTTCTTGATCCAAAACTAGATTTTTCTATTCGCGACCAAATTCTTGATTTTCTTGATCCAAAACAAGATTTTTCTATTCGCGACCAAATTCTTGATTTTCTTGATGCAAAACTAGATTTTTGTGTTCGGGACTGAATTCTTGATTTTCTTGATGCAAAACTAGATTTTTGTGTTCGCGACCAAATTCTTGATTTTCTTGATCCAAAACTTGATTTTTCTATTCGCGACCAAATTCTTAATTTTCATGATCCAAAACTAGATTTTTGTTTTCGGGACCCAATTCTTGATTTTCTTGATCCAAAACTAGTATTTTGTTTTCGCGACCCAATTCTTGATTTCCTTGATCCAAAACTAGATTTTTCTATTCGCGACCAAATTCTTGATTTTCTTGATCCAAAACTAGATTTTTGTGTTCGCGACCGAATTCTTGATCCAAAATTAGATTTTTGTGTTCGCGACCGAATTCTTGATTTTCTTGATCCAAAACTAGATTTTTGTGTTCGGGACCGAATTCTTGATTTTCTTGATGCAAAACTAGATTTTTGTGTTCGCGACCAAATTCTTGATTTTCTTGATCCAAAACTTGATTTTTCTATTCGCGACCCAATTCTTAATTTTCATGATCCAAAACTAAATTTTTGTTTTCGGGACCTAATTTTTGATTTTCTTGATCCAAAACTAGTATTTTGTTTTCGCGACCCAATTCTTGATTTTCTTGATCCAAAACTAGATTTTTCTATTCGCGACCAAATTCTTGATTTTCTTGATCCAAAACAAGATTTTTGTGTTCGGGACCGAATTCTTGATTTTCTTGATGCAAAACTAGATTTTTGTGTTCGCGACCAAATTCTTGATTTTCTTGATCCAAAACTTGATTTTTCTATTCGCGACCAAATTCTTAATTTTCATGATCCAAAACTAGATTTTTGTTTTCGGGACCCAATTCTTGATTTTCTTGATCCAAAACTAGTATTTTGTTTTCGCGACCCAATTCTTGATTTCCTTGATCCAAAACTAGATTTTTCTATTCGCGACCAAATTCTTGATTTTCTTGATCCAAAACTAGATTTTTGTGTTCGCGACCGAATTCTTGATTTTATTGATCCAAAACTAGATTTTTGTGTTCGGGACCGAATTCTTGATCCAAAATTAGATTTTTGTGTTCGCGACCGAATTCTTGATTTTCTTGATCCAAAACTAGATTTTTGTGTTCGGGACCGAATTCTTGATTTTCATGATGCAAAACTAGATTTTTGTGTTCGCGACCTAATTTTTGATTTTCTTGATCCAAAACTTGATTTTTCTATTCACGACCATATTCTTAATTTTCATGATCCAAAACTAGATTTTTGTTTTCGGGACCCAATTCTTGATTTTCTTGATCCAAAACTAGTATTTTGTTTTCGCGACCCAATTCTTGATTTTCTTGATCCAAAACTAGATTTTTCTATTCGCGACCAAATTCTTGATTTTCTTGATCCAAAACAAGATTTTTCTATTCGCGACCAAATTCTTGATTTTCTTGATGCAAAACTAGATTTTTGTGTTCGGGACTGAATTCTTGATTTTCTTGATGCAAAACTAGATTTTTGTGTTCGCGACCAAATTCTTGATTTTCTTGATCCAAAACTTGATTTTTCTATTCGCGACCGAATTCTTCATTTTCAAGATCCAAAACTAGATTTTTGTTTTCGGGACCCAATTCTTGATTTTCTTGATCCAAAACTTGTATTTTGTTTTCGCGACCCAATTCTTGATTTTCCTGATCCAAAACTAAATTTTTCTATTCGCGACCCAATTCTTGATTTTTTGATCCAAAAGTAGATTTTTGTGTTCGGGACCGAATTCTTGATTTTCTTGATGCAACACTAGTTTTTTGTAATCCCGACCAAATTCTTGATTTTCTTGATGCAAAACTAGATTTTTGTGTTCGCGACCAAATTCTTGATTTTCTTGATCCAAAACTTGATTTTTCTATTCGCGACCAAATTCTTAATTTTCATGATCCAAAACTAGATTTTTGTTTTCGGGACCCAATTCTTGATTTTCTTGATCCAAAACTAGTATTTTGTTTTCGCGACCCAATTCTTGATTTTCTTGATCCAAAACTAGATTTTTCTATTCGCGACCAAATTCTTGATTTTCTTGATCCAAAACTAGATTTTTGTGTTCGCGACCGAATTCTTGATATTCTTGATCCAAAACTAGATTTTTGTGTTCGGGACCGAATTCTTGATTTTGTTGATGCAAAACTAGATTTTTGTGTTCGCGACCGAATTCTTGATTTTCTTGATCCAAAACTAGAATTTTGTGTTCGCGACCGAATTCTTGATTTTCTTGATCCAAAACTAGATTTTTGTGTTCGGGACCGAATTCTTGATTTTGTTGATGCAAAACTAGATTTTTGTGTTCGCGACCGAATTCTTGATTTTCTTGATCCAAAACTTGATTTTTCTATTCGCGACCAAATTCTTAATTTTCATGATCCAAAACTAGATTTTTGTTTTCGGGACCCAATTCTTGATTTTCTTGATCCAAAACTAGTATTTTGTTTTCGCGACCCAATTCTTGATTTTCTTGATCCAAAACTAGATTTTTCTATTCGCGACCCAATTCTTGATTTTCTTGATCCAAAACTAGATTTTTGTGTTCGCGACCGAATTCTTGATTTTATTGATCCAAAACTAGATTTTTGTGTTCGGGACCGAATTCTTGATTTTCTTGATCCAAAACTAGATTTTTGTGTTCGCGACCGAATTCTTGATTTTCTTGATCCAAAACTAGATTTTTGTGTTCGGGACCGAATTCTTGATTTTCATGATGCAAAACTAGATTTTTGTGTTCGCGACCTAATTTTTGATTTTCTTGATCCAAAACTTGATTTTTCTATTCACGACCATATTCTTAATTTTCATGATCCAAAACTAGATTTTTGTTTTCGGGACCCAATTCTTGATTTTCTTGATCCAAAACTAGTATTTTGTTTTCGCGACCCAATTCTTGATTTTCTTGATCCAAAACTAGATTTTTCTATTCGCGACCAAATTCTTGATTTTCTTCATCCAAAACAAGATTTTTCTATTCGCGACCAAATTCTTGATTTTCTTGATGCAAAACTAGATTTTTGTGTTCGGGACTGAATTCTTGATTTTCTTGATGCAAAACTAGATTTTTGTGTTCGCGACCAAATTCTTGATTTTCTTGATCCAAAACTTGATTTTTCTATTCGCGACCGAATTCTTCATTTTCAAGATCCAAAACTAGATTTTTGTTTTCGGGACCCAATTCTTGATTTTCTTGATCCAAAACTTGTATTTTGTTTTCGCGACCCAATTCTTGATTTTCCTGATCCAAAACTAAATTTTTCTATTCGCGACCCAATTCTTGATTTTTTGATCCAAAAGTAGATTTTTGTGTTCGGGACCGAATTCTTGATTTTGTTGATGCAAAACTAGATTTTTGTGTTCGCGACCGAATTCTTGATTTTCTTGATCCAAAACTTGATTTTTCTATTCGCGACCAAATTCTTAATTTTCATGATCCAAAACTAGATTTTTGTTTTCGGGACCCAATTCTTGATTTTCTTGATCCAAAACTAGTATTTTGTTTTCGCGACCCAATTCTTGATTTTCTTGATCCAAAACTAGATTTTTCTATTCGCGACCAAATTCTTGATTTTCTTGATCCAAAACTAGATTTTTGTGTTCGCGACCGAATTCTTGATTTTATTGATCCAAAACTAGATTTTTGTGTTCGGGACCGAATTCTTGATTTTCTTGATCCAAAACTAGATTTTTGTGTTCGCGACCGAATTCTTGATTTTCTTGATCCAAAACTAGATTTTTGTGTTCGGGACCGAATTCTTGATTTTCATGATGCAAAACTAGATTTTTGTGTTCGCGACCTAATTTTTGATTTTCTTGATCCAAAACTTGATTTTTCTATTCACGACCATATTCTTAATTTTCATGATCCAAAACTAGATTTTTGTTTTCGGGACCCAATTCTTGATTTTCTTGATCCAAAACTAGTATTTTGTTTTCGCGACCCAATTCTTGATTTTCTTGATCCAAAACTAGATTTTTCTATTCGCGACCAAATTCTTGATTTTCTTGATCCAAAACAAGATTTTTCTATTCGCGACCAAATTCTTGATTTTCTTGATGCAAAACTAGATTTTTGTGTTCGGGACTGAATTCTTGATTTTCTTGATGCAAAACTAGATTTTTGTGTTCGCGACCAAATTCTTGATTTTCTTGATCCAAAACTTGATTTTTCTATTCGCGACCGAATTCTTCATTTTCAAGATCCAAAACTAGATTTTTGTTTTCGGGACCCAATTCTTGATTTTCTTGATCCAAAACTAGTATTTTGTTTTCGCGACCCAATTCTTGATTTTCTTGATCCAAAACTAGATTTTTCTATTCGCGACCAAATTCTTGATTTTCTTGATCCAAAACTAGATTTTTGTGTTCGCGACCGAATTCTTGATTTTATTGATCCAAAACTAGATTTTTGTGTTCGGGACCGAATTCTTGATTTTCTTGATCCAAAACTAGATTTTTGTGTTCGCGACCGAATTCTTGATTTTCTTGATCCAAAACTAGATTTTTGTGTTCGGGACCGAATTCTTGATTTTCATGATGCAAAACTAGATTTTTGTGTTCGCGACCAAATTCTTGATTTTCTTGATCCAAAACTTGATTTTTCTATTCGCGACCCAATTCTTAATTTTCATGATCCAAAACTAAATTTTTGTTTTCGGGACCCAATTCTTGATTTTCTTGATCCAAAACTAGTATTTTGTTTTCGCGACCCAATTCTTGATTTTCTTGATCCAAAACTAGATTTTTCTATTCGCGACCAAATTCTTGATTTTCTTGATCCAAAACAAGATTTTTCTATTCGCGACCAAATTCTTGATTTTCTTGATGCAAAACTAGATTTTTGTGTTCGGGACTGAATTCTTGATTTTCTTGATGCAAAACTAGATTTTTGTGTTCGCGACCAAATTCTTGATTTTCTTGATCCAAAACTTGATTTTTCTATTCGCGACCGAATTCTTCATTTTCAAGATCCAAAACTAGATTTTTGTTTTCGGGACCCAATTCTTGATTTTCTTGATCCAAAACTTGTATTTTGTTTTCGCGACCCAATTCTTGATTTTCCTGATCCAAAACTAAATTTTTCTATTCGCGACCCAATTCTTGATTTTTTGATCCAAAAGTAGATTTTTGTGTTCGGGACCGAATTCTTGATTTTCTTGATGCAACACTAGTTTTTTGTAATCCCGACCAAATTCTTGATTTTCTTGATGCAAAACTAGATTTTTGTGTTCGCGACCAAATTCTTGATTTTCTTGATCCAAAACTTGATTTTTCTATTCGCGACCAAATTCTTAATTTTCATGATCCAAAACTAGATTTTTGTTTTCGGGACCCAATTCTTGATTTTCTTGATCCAAAACTAGTATTTTGTTTTCGCGACCCAATTCTTGATTTTCTTGATCCAAAACTAGATTTTTCTATTCGCGACCAAATTCTTGATTTTCTTGATCCAAAACTAGATTTTTGTGTTCGCGACCGAATTCTTGATATTCTTGATCCAAAACTAGATTTTTGTGTTCGGGACCGAATTCTTGATTTTGTTGATGCAAAACTAGATTTTTGTGTTCGCGACCGAATTCTTGATTTTCTTGATCCAAAACTAGAATTTTGTGTTCGCGACCGAATTCTTGATTTTCTTGATCCAAAACTAGATTTTTGTGTTCGGGACCGAATTCTTGATTTTGTTGATGCAAAACTAGATTTTTGTGTTCGCGACCGAATTCTTGATTTTCTTGATCCAAAACTTGATTTTTCTATTCGCGACCAAATTCTTAATTTTCATGATCCAAAACTAGATTTTTGTTTTCGGGACCCAATTCTTGATTTTCTTGATCCAAAACTAGTATTTTGTTTTCGCGACCCAATTCTTGATTTTCTTGATCCAAAACTAGATTTTTCTATTCGCGACCAAATTCTTGATTTTCTTGATCCAAAACTAGATTTTTGTGTTCGCGACCGAATTCTTGATTTTATTGATCCAAAACTAGATTTTTGTGTTCGGGACCGAATTCTTGATTTTCTTGATCCAAAACTAGATTTTTGTGTTCGCGACCGAATTCTTGATTTTCTTGATCCAAAACTAGATTTTTGTGTTCGGGACCGAATTCTTGATTTTCATGATGCAAAACTAGATTTTTGTGTTCGCGACCTAATTTTTGATTTTCTTGATCCAAAACTTGATTTTTCTATTCACGACCATATTCTTAATTTTCATGATCCAAAACTAGATTTTTGTTTTCGGGACCCAATTCTTGATTTTCTTGATCCAAAACTAGTATTTTGTTTTCGCGACCCAATTCTTGATTTTCTTGATCCAAAACTAGATTTTTCTATTCGCGACCAAATTCTTGATTTTCTTGATCCAAAACTAGATTTTTGTGTTCGCGACCGAATTCTTGATTTTCTTGATCCAAAACTAGATTTTTGTGTTCGGGACCGAATTCTTGATTTTCTTGATCCAAAACTAGATTTTTGTGTTCGCGACCCAATTCTTGATTTTCTTGATCCAAAACTTGATTTTTGTGTTCGCGACCGAATTCTTGATTTTATTGATCCAAAACTAGATTTTTGTGTTCGGGACCGAATTCTTGATTTTCTTGATCCAAAACTAGATTTTTGTGTTCGCGACCGAATTCTTGATTTTCTTGATCCAAAACTAGATTTTTGTGTTCGGGACCGAATTCTTAATTTTCTTGATCCAAAACTAGATTTTTGTGTTCGGGACCGAATTCTTGATTTTCTTGATGCAACACTAGTTTTTTGTAATCCCGACCGAATTCTTGATTTTCTTGATGCAAAACTAGATTTTTGTGTTCGCGACCAAATTCTTTATTTTCTTGATCCAAAACTTGATTTTTCTATTCGCGACCAAATTCTTAATTTTCATGATCCAAAACTAGATTTTTGTTTTCGGGACCCAATTCTTGATTTTCTTGATCCAAAACTTGTATTTTGTTTTCGCGACCCAATTCTTGATTTTCTTGATCCAAAACTAGATTTTTCTATTCGCGACCAAATTCTTGATTTTCTTGATCCAAAACTAGATTTTTGTGTTCGCGACCGAATTCTTGATATTCTTGATCCAAAACTAGATTTTTGTGTTCGGGACCGAATTCTTGATTTTGTTGATGCAAAACTAGATTTTTGTGTTCGCGACCGAATTCTTGATTTTCTTGATCCAAAACTAGAATTTTGTGTTCGCGACCGAATTCTTGATTTTCTTGATCCAAAACTAGATTTTTGTGTTCGGGACCGAATTCTTGATTTTGTTGATGCAAAACTAGATTTTTGTGTTCGCGACCAAATTCTTGATTTTCTTGATCCAAAACTTGATTTTTCTATTCGCGACCCAATTCTTAATTTTCATGATCCAAAACTAGATTTTTGTTTTCGGGACCCAATTCTTGATTTTCTTGATCCAAAACTAGTATTTTGTTTTCGCGACCCAATTCTTGATTTTCTTGATCCAAAACTAGATTTTTCTATTCGCGACCAAATTCTTGATTTTCTTGATCCAAAACTAGATTTTTGTGTTCGCGACCGAATTCTTGATTTTATTGATCCAAAACTAGATTTTTGTGTTCGGGACCGAATTCTTGATTTTCTTGATCCAAAACTAGATTTTTGTGTTCGCGACCGAATTCTTGATTTTCTTGATCCAAAACTAGATTTTTGTGTTCGGGACCGAATTCTTGATTTTCTTGATGCAAAACTATATTTTTGTGTTCGCGACCTAATTTTTGACTTTCTTGATCCAAAACTTGATTTTTCTATTCGCGACCATATTCTTAATTTTCATGATCCAAAACTAGATTTTTGTTTTCGGGACCCAATTCTTGATTTTCTTGATCCAAAACTAGTATTTTGTTTTCGCGACCCAATTCTTGATTTTCTTGATCCAAAACTAGATTTTTCTATTCGCGACCAAATTCTTGATTTTCTTGATCCAAAACTAGATTTTTGTGTTCGCGACCGAATTCTTGATTTTCTTGATCCAAAACTAGATTTTTGTGTTCGGGACCGAATTCTTGATTTTCTTGATCCAAAACTAGATTTTTGTGTTCGCGACCCAATTCTTGATTTTCTTGATCCAAAACTTGATTTTTGTGTTCGCGACCGAATTCTTGATTTTATTGATCCAAAACTAGATTTTTGTGTTCGGGACCGAATTCTTGATTTTCTTGATCCAAAACTAGATTTTTGTGTTCGCGACCGAATTCTTGATTTTCTTGATCCAAAACTTGATTTTTCTATTCGCGACCCAATTCTTAATTTTCATGATCCAAAACGAGATTTTTGTTTTCGGGACCCAATTCTTGATTTTCTTGATCCAAAACTAGTATTTTGTTTTCGCGACCCAATTCATGATTTTTCTTGATCCAAAACTAGATTTTTCTATTCGCGACCAAATTCTTGATTTTCTTGATCCAAAACTAGATTTTTGTGTTCGCGACCGAATTCTTGATTTTATTGATCCAAAACTAGATTTTTGTGTTCGGGACCGAATTCTTGATTTTCTTGATCCAAAACTAGATTTTTGTGTTCGCGACCGAATTCTTGATTTTCTTGATCCAAAACTAGATTTTTGTGTTCGGGACCGAATTCTTGATTTTGTTGATGCAAAACTAGATTTTTGTGTTCGCGACCAAATTCTTGATTTTCTTGATCCAAAACTTGATTTTTCTATTCGCGACCCAATTCTTAATTTTCATGATCCAAAACTAGATTTTTGTTTTCGGGACCCAATTCTTGATTTTCTTGATCCAAAACTAGTATTTTGTTTTCGCGACCCAATTCTTGATTTTCTTGATCCAAAACTAGATTTTTCTATTCGCGACCAAATTTTTGATTTTCTTGATCCAAAACTAAATTTTTTTTTTCGCGACCGAATTCTTGATTTTCTTGATCCAAAACTAGATTTTTGTGTTCGGGACCGAATTCTTGATTTTCTTGATCCAAAACTAGATTTTTGTGTTCGCGACCGAATTCTTGATTTTCTAGATCCAAAACTAGATTTTTGTGTTCGGGACCGAATTCTTGATTTTCTTGATGCAAAACTAGATTTTTGTGTTCGCGACCTAATTCTTGATTTTCTTGATCCAAAACTTGATTTTTCTATTCGCGACCAAATTCTTAATTTTCATGATCCAAAACTAGATTTTTGTTTTCGGGACCCAATTCTTGATTTTCTTGATCCAAAACTAGTATTTTGTTTTCGCGACCCAATTCTTGATTTTCTTGATCCAAAACTAGATTTTTCTATTCGCGACCAAATTTTTGATTTTCTTGATCCAAAACTAGATTTTTGTGTTCGCGACCGAATTCTTGATTTTCTTGATCCAAAACTAGATTTTTGTGTTCGGGACCGAATTCTTGATTTTCTTGATCCAAAACTAGATTTTTGTGTTCGCGACCGAATTCTTGATTTTCTTGATCCAAAACTAGATTTTTGTGTTCGGGACCGAATTCTTGATTTTCTAGATGCAAAACTAGATTTTTGTGTTCGCGACCCAATTCTTGATTTTCTTGATCCAAAACTTGATTTTTCTATTCGCGACCAAATTCTTAATTTTCATGATCCAAAACTAGATTTTTGTTTTCGGGACCCAATTCTTGATTTTCTTGATCCAAAACTAGTATTTTTTTTTCGCGACCCAATTCTTGATTTTCTTGATCCAAAACTAGATTTTTCTCTTCGCGACCAAATTCTTGATTTTCTTGATCCAAAACTAGATTTTTGTGTTCGCGACCGAATTCTTGATTTTCTTGATCCAAAACTAGATTTTTGTGTTCGGGACCGAATTCTTGATTTTCTTGATCCAAAACTAGATTTTTGTGTTCGGGACCGAATTCTTGATTTTCTTGATGCAAAACTAGATTTTTGTGTTCGCGACCTAATTCTTGATTTTCTTGATCCAAAACTTAATTTTTCTATTCGCGACCAAATTCTTCATTTTCATGATCCAAAACTAGATTTTTGTTTTCGGGACCCAATTCTTGATTTTCTTGATCCAAAACTAGTATTTTGTTTTCGCGACCCAATTCTTGATTTTCTTGATCCAAAACTAGATTTTTCTATTCGCGACCAAATTTTTGATTTTCTTGATCCAAAACTAGATTTTTGTGTTCGCGACCGAATTCTTGATTTTCTTGATCCAAAACTAGATTTTTGTGTTCGGGACCGAATTCTTGATTTTGTTGATGCAAAACTAGATTTTTGTGTTCGCGACCAAATTCTTGATTTTCTTGATCCAAAACTTGATTTTTCTATTCGCGACCAAATTCTTGATTTTCATGATCCAAAACTAGTATTTTGTTTTCGCGACCCAATTCTTGATTTTCTTGATACAAAACTAGATTTTTCTATTCGCGACCAAATTTTTTATTTTCTTGATCCAAAACTAGATTTTTGTGTTCGCGACCGAATTCTTGATTTTCTTGATCCAAAACTAGATTTTTGTGTTCGGGACCGAATTCTTGATTTTGTTGATGCAAAACTAGATTTTTGTGTTCGCGACCGAATTCTTGATTTTCTTGATCCAAAACTAGAATTTTGTGTTCGCGACCGAATTCTTGATTTTCTTGATCCAAAACTAGATTTTTGTGTTCGGGACCGAATTCTTGATTTTGTTGATGCAAAACTAGATTTTTGTGTTCGCGACCAAATTCTTGATTTTCTTGATCCAAAACTTGATTTTTCTATTCGCGACCAAATTCTTAATTTTCATGATCCAAAACTAGATTTTTGTTTTCGGGACCCAATTCTTGATTTTCTTGATCCAAAACTAGTATTTTGTTTTCGCGACCCAATTCTTGATTTTCTTGATCCAAAACTAGATTTTTCTATTCGCGACCAAATTCTTGATTTTCTTGATCCAAAACTAGATTTTTGTGTTCGCGACCGAATTCTTGATTTTATTGATCCAAAACTAGATTTTTGTGTTCGGGACCGAATTCTTGATTTTCTTGATCCAAAACTAGATTTTTGTGTTCGCGACCGAATTCTTGATTTTCTTGATGCAAAACTAGATTTTTGTGTTCGCGACCTAATTTTTGATTTTCTTGATCCAAAACTTGATTTTTCTATTCGCGACCAAATTCTTAATTTTCATGATCCAAAACTAGATTTTTGTTTTCGGGACCCAATTCTTGATTTTCTTGATCCAAAACTAGTATTTTGTTTTCGCGACCCAATTCTTGATTTTCTTGATCCAAAACTAGATTTTTCTATTCGCGACCAAATTCTTGATTTTCTTGATCCAAAACTAGATTTTTGTGTTCGCGACCGAATTCTTGATTTTCTTGATCCAAAACTAGATTTTTGTGTTCGGGACCGAATTCTTGATTTTCTTGATCCAAAACTAGATTTTTGTGTTCGGGACCGAATTCTTGATTTTCTTGATGCAAAACTAGATTTTTGTGTTCGCGACCTAATTCTTGATTTTCTTGATCCAAAACTTAATTTTTCTATTCGCGACCAAATTCTTCATTTTCATGATCCAAAACTAGATTTTTGTTTTCGGGACCCAATTCTTGATTTTCTTGATCCAAAACTAGTATTTTGTTTTCGTGACCCAATTATTGATTTTCTTGATCCAAAACTAGATTTTTCTATTCGCGACCAAATTTTTGATTTTCTTGATCCAAAACTAGATTTTTGTGTTCGCGACCGAATTCTTGATTTTCTTGATCCAAAACTAGATTTTTGTGTTCGGGACCGAATTCTTGATTTTGTTGATGCAAAACTAGATTTTTGTGTTCGCGACCAAATTCTTGATTTTCTTGATCCAAAACTTGATTTTTCTATTCGCGACCAAATTCTTGATTTTCATGATCCAAAACTAGATTTTTGTTTTCGGGACCCAATTCTTGATTTTCTTGATCCAAAACTAGTATTTTGTTTTCGCGACCCAATTCTTGATTTTCTTGATACAAAACTAGATTTTTCTATTCGCGACCAAATTTTTTATTTTCTTGATCCAAAACTAGATTTTTGTGTTCGCGACCGAATTCTTGATTTTCTTGATCCAAAACTAGATTTTTGTGTTCGGGACCGAATTCTTGATTTTGTTGATGCAAAACTAGATTTTTGTGTTCGCGACCGAATTCTTGATTTTCTTGATCCAAAACTAGAATTTTGTGTTCGCGACCGAATTCTTGATTTTCTTGATCCAAAACTAGATTTTTGTGTTCGGGACCGAATTCTTGATTTTGTTGATGCAAAACTAGATTTTTGTGTTCGCGACCTAATTCTTGATTTTCTTGATCCAAAACTTGATTTTTCTATTCGCGACCAAATTCTTGATTTTCTTGATCCAAAACTAGTATTTTGTTTTCGCGACCCAATTCTTGATTTTCTTGATCCAAAACTAGATTTTTCTATTCGCGACCAAATTCTTGATTTTCTTGATCCAAAACTAGATTTTTGTGTTCGCGACCGAATTCTTGATTTTATTGATCCAAAACTAGATTTTTGTGTTCGGGACCGAATTCTTGATTTTCTTGATCCAAAACTAGATTTTTGTGTTCGCGACCGAATTCTTGATTTTCTTGATCCAAAACTAGATTTTTGTGTTCGGGACCGAATTCTTGATTTTCTTGATGCAAAACTAGATTTTTGTGTTCGCGACCTAATTTTTGATTTTCTTAATCCAAAACTTGATTTTTCTATTCGCGACCAAATTCTTAATTTTCATGATCCAAAACTAGATTTTTGTTTTCGGGACCCAATTCTTGATTTTCTTGATCCAAAACTAGTATTTTGTTTTCGCGACCCAATTCTTGATTTTCTTGATCCAAAACTAGATTTTTCTATTCGCGACCAAATTCTTGATTTTCTTGATCCAAAACTAGATTTTTGTGTTCGCGACCGAATTCTTGATTTTCTTGATCCAAAACTAGATTTTTGTGTTCGGGACCGAATTCTTGATTTTCTTGATCCAAAACTAGATTTTTGTGTTCGCGACCCAATTCTTGATTTTCTTGATCCAAAACTAGATTTTTGTGTTCGCGACCTAATTCTTGATTTTCTTGATCCAAAACTTAATTTTTCTATTCGCGACCAAATTCTTAATTTTCATGATCCAAAACTAGATTTTTGTTTTCGGGACCCAATTCTTGATTTTCTTGATCCAAAACTAGTATTTTGTTTTCGCGACCCAATTCTTGATTTTCTTGATCCAAAACTAGATTTTTCTATTCGCGACCAAATTCTTGATTTTCTTGATCCAAAACTAGATTTTTGTGTTCGCGACCGAATTCTTGATTTTCTTGATCCAAAACTAGATTTTTGTGTTCGCGACCGAATTCTTGATTTTCTTGATCCAAAACTAGATTTTTGTGTTCGGGACCGAATTCTTGATTTTCTAGATCCAAAACTAGATTTTTGTGTTCGGGACCGAATTCTTGATTTTCTTGATGCAAAACTAGATTTTTGTGCTCGCGACCTAATTCTTGATTTTCTTGATCCAAAACTTGATTTTTCTATTCGCGACCAAATTCTTAATTTTCATGATCCAAAACTAGATTTTTGTTTTCGGGACCCAATTCTTGATTTTCTTGATCCAAAACTAGTATTTTGTTTTCGCGACCCAATTCTTGATTTTCTTGATCCAAAACTAGATTTTTCTATTCGCGACCAAATTTTTGATTTTCTTGATCCAAAACTAGATTTTTGTGTTCGCGACCGAATTCTTGATTTTCTTGATCCAAAACTAGATTTTTGTGTTCGGGACCGAATTCTTGATTTTCTTGATCCAAAACTAGATTTTTGTGTTCGCGACCGAATTCTTGATTTTCTTGATCCAAAACTAGATTTTTGTGTTCGGGACCGAATTCTTGATTTTCTTGATGCAAAACTAGATTTTTGTGTTCGCGACCCAATTCTTGATTTTCTTGATCCAAAACTTGATTTTTCTATTCGCGACCAAATTCTTAATTTTCATGATCCAAAACTAGATTTTTGTTTTCGGGACCCAATTCTTGATTTTCTTGATCCAAAACTAGTATTTTTTTTTTGCGACCCAATTCTTGATTTTCTTGATCCAAAACTAGATTTTTCTATTCGCGACCAAATTCTTGATTTTCTTGATCCAAAACTAGATTTTTGTGTTCGCGACCGAATTCTTGATTTTCTTGATCCAAAACTAGATTTTTGTGTTCGGGACCGAATTCTTGATTTTCTTGATCCAAAACTAGATTTTTGTGTTCGGGACCGAATTCTTGATTTTCTTGATGCAAAACTAGATTTTTGTGTTCGCGACCTAATTCTTGATTTTCTTGATCCAAAACTTAATTTTTCTATTCGCGACCAAATTCTTCATTTTCATGATCCAAAACTAGATTTTTGTTTTCGGGACCCAATTCTTGATTTTCTTGATCCAAAACTAGTATTTTGTTTTCGCGACCCAATTCTTGATTTTCTTGATCCAAAACTAGATTTTTCTATTCGCGACCAAATTTTTGATTTTCTTGATCCAAAACTAGATTTTTGTGTTCGCGACCGAATTCTTGATTTTCTTGATCCAAAACTAGATTTTTGTGTTCGGGACCGAATTCTTGATTTTGTTGATGCAAAACTAGATTTTTGTGTTCGCGACCAAATTCTTGATTTTCTTGATCCAAAACTTGATTTTTCTATTCGCGACCAAATTCTTCATTTTCATGATCCAAAACTAGATTTTTGTTTTCGGGACCCAATTCTTGATTTTCTTGATCCAAAACTAGTATTTTGTTTTCGCGACCCAATTCTTGATTTTCTTGATCCAAAACTAGATTTTTCTATTCGCGACCAAATTTTTTATTTTCTTGATCCAAAACTAGATTTTTGTGTTCGCGACCGAATTCTTGATTTTCTTGATCCAAAACTAGATTTTTGTGTTCGGGACCGAATTCTTGATTTTCTTGATGCAAAACTAGATTTTTGTGTTCGCGACCCAATTCTTGATTTTCTTGATCCAAAACTTGATTTTTCTATTCGCGACCAAATTCTTGATTTTCTTGATCCAAAACTAGATTTTTGTTTTCGGGACCCAATTCTTGATTTTCTTGATCCAAAACTAGTATTTTGTTTTCGCGACCCAATTCATGATTTTTCTTGATCCAAAACTAGATTTTTCTATTCGCGACCAAATTCTTGATTTTCTTGATCCAAAACTAGATTTTTGTGTTCGCGACCGAATTCTTGATTTTATTGATCCAAAACTAGATTTTTGTGTTCGGGACCGAATTCTTGATTTTCTTGATCCAAAACTAGATTTTTGTGTTCGCGACCGAATTCTTGATTTTCTTGATCCAAAACTAGATTTTTGTGTTCGGGACCGAATTCTTGATTTTCTTGATGCAAAACTAGATTTTTGTGTTCGCGACCTAATTCTTGATTTTCTTGATCCAAAACTTGATTTTTCTATTCGCGACCAAATTCTTAATTTTCATGATCCAAAACTAGATTTTTGTTTTCGGGACCCAATTCTTGATTTTCTTGATCCAAAACTAGTATTTTGTTTTCGCGACCCAATTCTTGATTTTCTTGATCCAAAACTAGATTTTTCTATTCGCGACCAAATTTTTGATTTTCTTGATCCAAAACTAGATTTTTGTGTTCGCGACCGAATTCTTGATTTTCTTGATTCAAAACTAGATTTTTGTGTTCGGGACCGAATTCTTGATTTTCTTGATCCAAAACTAGATTTTTGTGTTCGCGACCGAATTCTTGATTTTCTAGATCCAAAACTAGATTTTTGTGTTCGGGACCGAATTCTTGATTTTCTTGATGCAAAACTAGATTTTTGTGCTCGCGACCTAATTCTTGATTTTCTTGATCCAAAACTTGATTTTTCTATTCGCGACCAAATTCTTAATTTTCATGATCCAAAACTAGATTTTTGTTTTCGGGACCCAATTCTTGATTTTCTTGATCCAAAACTAGTATTTTGTTTTCGCGACCCAATTCTTGATTTTCTTGATCCAAAACTAGATTTTTCTATTCGCGACCAAATTTTTGATTTTCTTGATCCAAAACTAGATTTTTGTGTTCGCGACCGAATTCTTGATTTTCTTGATCCAAAACTAGATTTTTGTGTTCGGGACCGAATTCTTGATTTTCTTGATCCAAAACTAGATTTTTGTGTTCGCGACCGAATTCTTGATTTTCTTGATCCAAAACTAGATTTTTGTGTTCGGGACCGAATTCTTGATTTTCTTGATGCAAAACTAGATTTTTGTGTTCGCGACCCAATTCTTGATTTTCTTGATCCAAAACTTGATTTTTCTATTCGCGACCAAATTCTTAATTTTCATGATCCAAAACTAGATTTTTGTTTTCGGGACCCAATTCTTGATTTTCTTGATCCAAAACTAGTATTTTTTTTTTGCGACCCAATTCTTGATTTTCTTGATCCAAAACTAGATTTTTCTATTCGCGACCAAATTCTTGATTTTCTTGATCCAAAACTAGATTTTTGTGTTCGCGACCGAATTCTTGATTTTCTTGATCCAAAACTAGATTTTTGTGTTCGGGACCGAATTCTTGATTTTCTTGATCCAAAACTAGATTTTTGTGTTCGGGACCGAATTCTTGATTTTCTTGATGCAAAACTAGATTTTTGTGTTCGCGACCTAATTCTTGATTTTCTTGATCCAAAACTTAATTTTTCTATTCGCGACCAAATTCTTCATTTTCATGATCCAAAACTAGATTTTTGTTTTCGGGACCCAATTCTTGATTTTCTTGATCCAAAACTAGTATTTTGTTTTCGCGACCCAATTCTTGATTTTCTTGATCCAAAACTAGATTTTTCTATTCGCGACCAAATTTTTGATTTTCTTGATCCAAAACTAGATTTTTGTGTTCGCGACCGAATTCTTGATTTTCTTGATCCAAAACTAGATTTTTGTGTTCGGGACCGAATTCTTGATTTTGTTGATGCAAAACTAGATTTTTGTGTTCGCGACCAAATTCTTGATTTTCTTGATCCAAAACTTGATTTTTCTATTCGCGACCAAATTCTTCATTTTCATGATCCAAAACTAGATTTTTGTTTTCGGGACCCAATTCTTGATTTTCTTGATCCAAAACTAGTATTTTGTTTTCGCGACCCAATTCTTGATTTTCTTGATCCAAAACTAGATTTTTCTATTCGCGACCAAATTTTTTATTTTCTTGATCCAAAACTAGATTTTTGTGTTCGCGACCGAATTCTTGATTTTCTTGATCCAAAACTAGATTTTTGTGTTCGGGACCGAATTCTTGATTTTCTTGATGCAAAACTAGATTTTTGTGTTCGCGACCCAATTCTTGATTTTCTTGATCCAAAACTTGATTTTTCTATTCGCGACCAAATTCTTGATTTTCTTGATCCAAAACTAGATTTTTGTGTTCGCGACCGAATTCTTGATTTTCTTGATCCAAAACTAGATTTTTGTGTTCGGGACCGAATTCTTGATTTTCTTGATCCAAAACTAGATTTTTGTGTTCGCGACCCAATTCTTGATTTTCTTGATCCAAAACTAGATTTTTGTGTTCGCGACCTAATTCTTGATTTTCTTGATCCAAAACTTAATTTTTCTATTCGCGACCAAATTCTTAATTTTCATGATCCAAAACTAGATTTTTGTTTTCGGGACCCAATTCTTGATTTTCTTGATCCAAAACTAGTATTTTGTTTTCGCGACCCAATTCTTGATTTTCTTGATCCAAAACTAGATTTTTGTGTTCGCGACCGAATTCTTGATTTTCTTGATCCAAAACTAGATTTTTGTGTTCGGGACCGAATTCTTGATTTTCTTGATCCAAAACTAGATTTTTGTGTTCGGGACCGAATTCTTGATTTTCTTGATGCAAAACTAGATTTTTATGTTCGCGCCCTAATTCTTGATTTTCTTGATCCAAAACTTAATTTTTCTATTCGCGACCAAATTCTTCATTTTCATGATCCAAAACTAGATTTTTGTTTTCGGGACCCAATTCTTGATTTTCTTGATCCAAAACTAGTATTTTGTTTTCGTGACCCAATTCTTGATTTTCTTGATCCAAAACTAGATTTTTCTATTCGCGACCAAATTCTTGATTTTCTTGATCCAAAACTAGATTTTTGTGTTCGCGACCGAATTCTTGATTTTCTTGATCCAAAACTAGATTTTTGTGTTCGGGACCGAATTCTTGATTTTGTTGATGCAAAACTAGATTTTTGTGTTCGCGACCAAATTCTTGATTTTCTTGATCCAAAACTTGATTTTTCTATTCGCGACCAAATTCTTGATTTTCATGATCCAAAACTAGATTTTTGTTTTCGGGACCCAATTCTTGATTTTCTTGATCCAAAACTAGTATTTTGTTTTCGCGACCCAATTCTTGATTTTCTTGATACAAAACTAGATTTTTCTATTCGCGACCAAATTTTTTATTTTCTTGATCCAAAACTAGATTTTTGTGTTCGCGACCGAATTCTTGATTTTCTTGATCCAAAACTAGATTTTTGTGTTCGGGACCGAATTCTTGATTTTGTTGATGCAAAACTAGATTTTTGTGTTCGCGACCGAATTCTTGATTTTCTTGATCCAAAACTAGAATTTTGTGTTCGCGACCGAATTCTTGATTTTCTTGATCCAAAACTAGATTTTTGTGTTCGGGACCGAATTCTTGATTTTGTTGATGCAAAACTAGATTTTTGTGTTCGCGACCTAATTCTTGATTTTCTTGATCCAAAACTTGATTTTTCTATTCGCGACCAAATTCTTAATTTTCATGATCCAAAACTAGATTTTTGTTTTCGGGACCCAATTCTTGATTTTCTTGATCCAAAACTAGTATTTTGTTTTCGCGACCCAATTCTTGATTTTCTTGATCCAAAACTAGATTTTTCTATTCGCGACCAAATTCTTGATTTTCTTGATCCAAAACTAGATTTTTGTGTTCGCGACCGAATTCTTGATTTTATTGATCCAAAACTAGATTTTTGTGTTCGGGACCGAATTCTTGATTTTCTTGATCCAAAACTAGATTTTTGTGTTCGCGACCGAATTCCTGATTTTCTTGATCCAAAACTAGATTTTTGTGTTCGGGACCGAATTCTTGATTTTCTTGATGCAAAACTAGAATTTTGTGTTCGCGACCGAATTCTTGATTTTCTTGATCCAAAACTAGATTTTTGTGTTCGGGACCGAATTCTTGATTTTGTTGATGCAAAACTAGATTTTTGTGTTCGCGACCTATTTTTTGATTTTCTTGATCCAAAACTTGATTTTTCTATTCGCGACCAAATTCTTAATTTTCATGATCCAAAACTAGATTTTTGTTTTCGGGACCCAATTCTTGATTTTCTTGATCCAAAACTAGTATTTTGTTTTCGCGACCCAATTCTTGATTTTCTTGATCCAAAACTAGATTTTTCTATTCGCGACCAAATTCTTGATTTTCTTGATCCAAAACTAGATTTTTGTGTTCGCGACCTAATTCTTGATTTTCTTGATCCAAAACTTAATTTTTGTGTTCGGGACCGAATTCTTGATTTTCTTGATCCAAAACTAGATTTTTGTTTTCGGGACCCAATTCTTGATTTTCTTGATCCAAAACTAGTATTTTGTTTTCGCGACCCAATTCTTGATTTTCTTGATCCAAAACTAGATTTTTCTATTCGCGACCAAATTCTTGATTTTCTTGATCCAAAACTAGATTTTTGTGTTCGCGACCGAATTCTTGATTTTCTTGATCCAAAACTAGATTTTTGTGTTCGGGACCGAATTCTTGATTTTCTTGATCCAAAACTAGATTTTTGTGTTCGCGACCCAATTCTTGATTTTCTTGATCCAAAACTAGATTTTTGTGTTCGCGACCCAATTCTTGATTTTCTTGATCCAAAACTAGATTTTTGTGTTCGCGACCTAATTCTTGATTTTCTTGATCCAAAACTTAATTTTTCTATTCGCGACCAAATTCTTAATTTTCATGATCCAAAACTAGATTTTTGTTTTCGGGACCCAATTCTTGATTTTCTTGATCCAAAACTAGTATTTTGTTTTCGCGACCCAATTCATGATTTTTCTTGATCCAAAACTAGATTTTTCTATTCGCGACCAAATTCTTGATTTTCTTGATCCAAAACTAGATTTTTGTGTTCGCGACCGAATTCTTGATTTTATTGATCCAAAACTAGATTTTTGTGTTCGGGACCGAATTCTTGATTTTCTTGATCCAAAACTAGAATTTTGTGTTCGCGACCGAATTCTTGATTTTCTTGATCCAAAACTAGATTTTTGTGTTCGGGACCGAATTCTTGATTTTGTTGATGCAAAACTAGATTTTTGTGTTCGCGACCTAATTCTTGATTTTCTTGATCCAAAACTTGATTTTTCTATTCGCGACCAAATTCTTAATTTTCATGATCCAAAACTAGATTTTTGTTTTCGGGACCCAATTCTTGATTTTCTTGATCCAAAACTAGTATTTTGTTTTCGCGACCCAATTCATGATTTTTCTTGATCCAAAACTAGATTTTTCTATTCGCGACCAAATTCTTGATTTTCTTGATCCAAAACTAGATTTTTGTGTTCGCGACCGAATTCTTGATTTTATTGATCCAAAACTAGATTTTTGTGTTCGGGACCGAATTCTTGATTTTCTTGATCCAAAACTAGATTTTTGTGTTCGCGACCGAATTCTTGATTTTCTTGATCCAAAACTAGATTTTTGTGTTCGGGACCGAATTCTTGATTTTCTTGATGCAAAACTAGATTTTTGTGTTCGCGACCTAATTCTTGATTTTCTTGATCCAAAACTTGATTTTTCTATTCGCGACCAAATTCTTAATTTTCATGATCCAAAACTAGATTTTTGTTTTCGGGACCCAATTCTTGATTTTCTTGATCCAAAACTAGTATTTTGTTTTCGCGACCCAATTCTTGATTTTCTTGATCCAAAACTAGATTTTTCTATTCGCGACCAAATTTTTGATTTTCTTGATCCAAAACTAGATTTTTGTGTTCGCGACCGAATTCTTGATTTTCTTGATTCAAAACTAGATTTTTGTGTTCGGGACCGAATTCTTGATTTTCTTGATCCAAAACTAGATTTTTTTGTTCGCGTCCGAATTCTTGATTTTCTAGATCCAAAACTAGATTTTTGTGTTCGGGACCGAATTCTTGATTTTCTTGATGCAAAACTAGATTTTTGTGTTCGCGACCTAATTCTTGATTTTCTTGATCCAAAACTTGATTTTTCTATTCGCGACCAAATTCTTAATTTTCATGATCCAAAACTAGATTTTTGTTTTCGGGACCCAATTCTTGATTTTCTTGATCCAAAACTAGTATTTTGTTTTCGCGACCCAATTCTTGATTTTCTTGATCCAAAACTAGATTTTTCTATTCGCGACCAAATTTTTGATTTTCTTGATCCAAAACTAGATTTTTGTGTTCGCGACCGAATTCTTGATTTTCTTGATCCAAAACTAGATTTTTGTGTTCGGGACCGAATTCTTGATTTTCTTGATCCAAAACTAGATTTTTGTGTTCGCGACCGAATTCTTGATTTTCTTGATCCAAAACTAGATTTTTGTGTTCGGGACCGAATTCTTGATTTTCTTGATGCAAAACTAGATTTTTGTGTTCGCGACCCAATTCTTGATTTTCTTGATCCAAAACTTGATTTTTCTATTCGCGACCAAATTCTTAATTTTCATGATCCAAAACTAGATTTTTGTTTTCGGGACCCAATTCTTGATTTTCTTGATCCAAAACTAGTATTTTTTTTTCGCGACCCAATTCTTGATTTTCTTGATCCAAAACTAGATTTTTCTATTCGCGACCAAATTCTTGATTTTCTTGATCCAAAACTAGATTTTTGTGTTCGCGACCGAATTCTTGATTTTCTTGATCCAAAACTAGATTTTTGTGTTCGGGACCGAATTCTTGATTTTCTTGATCCAAAAGTAGATTTTTGTGTTCGGGACCGAATTCTTGATTTTCTTGATGCAAAACTAGATTTTTGTGTTCGCGACCTAATTCTTGATTTTCTTGATCCAAAACTTAATTTTTCTATTCGCGACCAAATTCTTCATTTTCATGATCCAAAACTAGATTTTTGTTTTCGGGACCCAATTCTTGATTTTCTTGATCCAAAACTAGTATTTTGTTTTCGCGACCCAATTCTTGATTTTCTTGATCCAAAACTAGTATTTTGTTTTCGCGACCCAATTCTTGATTTTCTTGATCCAAAACTAGATTTTTCTATTCGCGACCAAATTTTTGATTTTCTTGATCCAAAACTAGATTTTTGTGTCGCGACCGAATTCTTGATTTTCTTGATTCAAAACTAGATTTTTGTGTTCGGGACCGAATTCTTGATTTTCTTGATCCAAAACTAGAATTTTGTGTTCGCGACCGAATTCTTGATTTTCTTGATCCAAAACTAGATTTTTGTGTTCGGGACCGAATTCTTGATTTTGTTGATGCAAAACTAGATTTTTGTGTTCGCGACCTAATTCTTGATTTTCTTGATCCAAAACTTGATTTTTCTATTCGCGACCAAATTCTTAATTTTCATGATCCAAAACTAGATTTTTGTTTTCGGGACCCAATTCTTGATTTTCTTGATCCAAAACTAGTATTTTGTTTTCGCGACCCAATTCATGATTTTTCTTGATCCAAAACTAGATTTTTCTATTCGCGACCAAATTCTTGATTTTCTTGATCCAAAACTAGATTTTTGTGTTCGCGACCGAATTCTTGATTTTATTGATCCAAAACTAGATTTTTGTGTTCGGGACCGAATTCTTGATTTTCTTGATCCAAAACTAGATTTTTGTGTTCGCGACCGAATTCTTGATTTTCTTGATCCAAAACTAGATTTTTGTGTTCGGGACCGAATTCTTGATTTTCTTGATGCAAAACTAGATTTTTGTGTTCGCGACCTAATTCTTGATTTTCTTGATCCAAAACTTGATTTTTCTATTCGCGACCAAATTCTTAATTTTCATGATCCAAAACTAGATTTTTGTTTTCGGGACCCAATTCTTGATTTTCTTGATCCAAAACTAGTATTTTGTTTTCGCGACCCAATTCTTGATTTTCTTGATCCAAAACTAGATTTTTCTATTCGCGACCAAATTTTTGATTTTCTTGATCCAAAACTAGATTTTTGTGTTCGCGACCGAATTCTTGATTTTCTTGATTCAAAACTAGATTTTTGTGTTCGGGACCGAATTCTTGATTTTCTTGATCCAAAACTAGATTTTTGTGTTCGCGACCGAATTCTTGATTTTCTAGATCCAAAACTAGATTTTTGTGTTCGGGACCGAATTCTTGATTTTCTTGATGCAAAACTAGATTTTTGTGTTCGCGACCTAATTCTTGATTTTCTTGATCCAAAACTTGATTTTTCTATTCGCGACCAAATTCTTAATTTTCATGATCCAAAACTAGATTTTTGTTTTCGGGACCCAATTCTTGATTTTCTTGATCCAAAACTAGTATTTTGTTTTCGCGACCCAATTCTTGATTTTCTTGATCCAAAACTAGATTTTTCTATTCGCGACCAAATTTTTGATTTTCTTGATCCAAAACTAGATTTTTGTGTTCGCGACCGAATTCTTGATTTTCTTGATCCAAAACTAGATTTTTGTGTTCGGGACCGAATTCTTGATTTTCTTGATCCAAAACTAGATTTTTGTGTTCGCGACCGAATTCTTGATTTTCTTGATCCAAAACTAGATTTTTGTGTTCGGGACCGAATTCTTGATTTTCTTGATGCAAAACTAGATTTTTGTGTTCGCGACCCAATTCTTGATTTTCTTGATCCAAAACTTGATTTTTCTATTCGCGACCAAATTCTTAATTTTCATGATCCAAAACTAGATTTTTGTTTTCGGGACCCAATTCTTGATTTTCTTGATCCAAAACTAGTATTTTTTTTTCGCGACCCAATTCTTGATTTTCTTGATCCAAAACTAGATTTTTCTATTCGCGACCATATTCTTGATTTTCTTGATCCAAAACTAGATTTTTGTGTTCGCGACCGAATTCTTGATTTTCTTGATCCAAAACTAGATTTTTGTGTTCGGGACCGAATTCTTGATTTTCTTGATCCAAAAGTAGATTTTTGTGTTCGGGACCGAATTCTTGATTTTCTTGATGCAAAACTAGATTTTTGTGTTCGCGACCTAATTCTTGATTTTCTTGATCCAAAACTTAATTTTTCTATTCGCGACCAAATTCTTCATTTTCATGATCCAAAACTAGATTTTTGTTTTCGGGACCCAATTCTTGATTTTCTTGATCCAAAACTAGTATTTTGTTTTCGCGACCCAATTCTTGATTTTCTTGATCCAAAACTAGATTTTTCTATTCGCGACCAAATTTTTGATTTTCTTGATCCAAAACTAGATTTTTGTGTTCGCGACCGAATTCTTGATTTTCTTGATCCAAAACTAGATTTTTGTGTTCGGGACCGAATTCTTGATTTTGTTGATGCAAAACTAGATTTTTGTGTTCGCGACCCAATTCTTGATTTTCTTGATCCAAAACTTGATTTTTCTATTCGCGACCAAATTCTTGATTTTCATGATCCAAAACTAGATTTTTGTTTTCGGGACCCAATTCTTGATTTTCTTGATCCAAAACTAGTATTTTGTTTTCGCGACCCAATTCTTGATTTTCTTGATCCAAAACTAGATTTTTCTATTCGCGACCAAATTTTTTATTTTCTTGATCCAAAACTAGATTTTTGTGTTCGCGACCGAATTCTTGATTTTCTTGATCCAAAACTAGATTTTTGTGTTCGGGACCGAATTCTTGATTTTCTTGATGCAAAACTAGATTTTTGTGTTCGCGACCCAATTCTTGATTTTCTTGATCCAAAACTTGATTTTTCTATTCGCGACCAAATTCTTAATTTTCATGATCCAAAACTAGATTTTTGTTTTCGGGACCCAATTCTTGATTTTCTTGATCCAAAACTAGTATTTTGTTTTCGCGACCCAATTCTTGATTTTCTTGATCCAAAACTAGATTTTTCTATTCGCGACCAAATTCTTGATTTTCTTGATCCAAAACTAGATTTTTGTGTTCGCGACTGAATTCTTGATTTTCTTGATCCAAAACTAGATTTTTGTGTTCGGGACCGAATTCTTGATTTTCTTGATCCAAAACTAGATTTTTGTGTTCGCGACCGAATTCTTGATTTTCTTGATGCAAAACTAGATTTTTGTGTTCGCGACCTAATTCTTGATTTTCTTGATCCAAAACTTGATTTTTCTATTCGCGACCAAATTCTTCATTTTCATGATCCAAAACTAGATTTTTGTTTTCGGGACCCAATTCTTGATTTTTTTGATCCAAAACTAGTATTTTGTTTTCGCGACCCAATTCTTGATTTTCTTGATCCAAAACTAGATTTTTGTGTTCGGGACCGAATTCTTGATTTTGTTGATGCAAAACTAGATTTTTGTGTTCGCGACCTAATTCTTGATTTTCTTGATCCAAAACTTGATTTTTCTATTCGCGACCAAATTCTTAATTTTCATGATCCAAAACTAGATTTTTGTTTTCGGGACCCAATTCTTGATTTTCTTGATCCAAAACTAGTATTTTGTTTTCGCGACCCAATTCTTGATTTTCTTGATCCAAAACTAGATTTTTCTATTCGCGACCAAATTCTTGATTTTCTTGATCCAAAACTAGATTTTTGTGTTCGCGACCGAATTCTTGATTTTATTGATCCAAAACTAGATTTTTGTGTTCGGGACCGAATTCTTGATTTTCTTGATCCAAAACTAGATTTTTGTGTTCGCGACCGAATTCCTGATTTTCTTGATCCAAAACTAGATTTTTGTGTTCGGGACCGAATTCTTGATTTTCTTGATGCAAAACTAGATTTTTGTGTTCGCGACCTAATTTTTGATTTTCTTGATCCAAAACTTGATTTTTCTATTCGCGACCAAATTCTTAATTTTCATGATCCAAAACTAGATTTTTTTGTTTTCGGGACCCAATTCTTGATTTTCTTGATCCAAAACTAGTATTTTGTTTTCGCGACCCAATTCGTGATTTTCTTGATCCAAAACTAGATTTTTCTATTCGCGACCAAATTCTTGATTTTCTTGATCCAAAACTAGATTTTTGTGTTCGGGACCGAATTCTTGATTTTCTTGATCCAAAACTAGATTTTTGTGTTCGCGACCCAATTCTTGATTTTCTTGATCCAAAACTAGATTTTTGTGTTCGCGACCTAATTCTTGATTTTCTTGATCCAAAACTTAATTTTTCTATTCGCGACCAAATTCTTAATTTTCATGATCCAAAACTAGATTTTTGTTTTCGGGACCCAATTCTTGATTTTCTTGATCCAAAACTAGTATTTTGTTTTCGCGACCCAATTCTTGATTTTCTTGATCCAAAACTAGATTTTTCTATTCGCGACCAAATTCTTGATTTTCTTGATCCAAAACTAGATTTTTGTGTTCGCGACCGAATTCTTGATTTTCTTGATCCAAAACTAGATTTTTGTGTTCGCGACCGAATTCTTGATTTTCTTGATCCAAAACTAGATTTTTGTGTTCGGGACCGAATTCTTGATTTTCTTGATCCAAAACTAAATTTTTGTGTTCGCGACCCAATTCTTGATTTTCTTGATCCAAAACTAGATTTTTGTGTTCGCGACCTAATTCTTGATTTTCTTGATCCAAAACTTAATTTTTCTATTCGCGACCAAATTCTTAATTTTCATGATCCAAAACTAGATTTTTGTTTTCGGGACCCAATTCTTGATTTTCTTGATCCAAAACTAGTATTTTGTTTTCGCGACCCAATTCATGATTTTTCTTGATCCAAAACTAGATTTTTCTATTCGCGACCAAATTCTTGATTTTCTTGATCCAAAACTAGATTTTTGTGTTCGCGACCGAATTCTTGATTTTATTGATCCAAAACTAGATTTTTGTGTTCGGGACCGAATTCTTGATTTTCTTGATCCAAAACTAGAATTTTGTGTTCGCGACCGAATTCTTGATTTTCTTGATCCAAAACTAGATTTTTGTGTTCGGGACCGAATTCTTGATTTTGTTGATGCAAAACTAGATTTTTGTGTTCGCGACCTAATTCTTGATTTTCTTGATCCAAAACTTGATTTTTCTATTCGCGACCAAATTCTTAATTTTCATGATCCAAAACTAGATTTTTGTTTTCGGGACCCAATTCTTGATTTTCTTGATCCAAAACTAGTATTTTGTTTTCGCGACCCAATTCATGATTTTTCTTGATCCAAAACTAGATTTTTCTATTCGCGACCAAATTCTTGATTTTCTTGATCCAAAACTAGATTTTTGTGTTCGCGACCGAATTCTTGATTTTATTGATCCAAAACTAGATTTTTGTGTTCGCGACCGAATTCTTGATTTTCTTGATCCAAAACTAGATTTTTGTGTTCGGGACCGAATTCTTGATTTTGTTGATGCAAAACTAGATTTTTGTGTTCGCGACCAAATTCTTGATTTTCTTGATCCAAAACTTGATTTTTCTATTCGCGACCAAATTCTTCATTTTCATGATCCAAAACTAGATTTTTGTTTTCGGGACCCAATTCTTGATTTTCTTGATCCAAAACTAGTATTTTGTTTTCGCGACCCAATTCTTGATTTTCTTGATCCAAAACTAGATTTTTCTATTCGCGACCAAATTTTTTATTTTCTTGATCCAAAACTAGATTTTTGTGTTCGCGACCGAATTCTTGATTTTCTTGATCCAAAACTAGATTTTTGTGTTCGGGACCGAATTCTTGATTTTCTTGATGCAAAACTAGATTTTTGTGTTCGCGACCCAATTCTTGATTTTCTTGATCCAAAACTTGATTTTTCTATTCGCGACCAAATTCTTGATTTTCTTGATCCAAAACTAGATTTTTGTGTTCGCGACCGAATTCTTGATTTTCTTGATCCAAAACTAGATTTTTGTGTTCGGGACCGAATTCTTGATTTTCTTGATCCAAAACTAGATTTTTGTGTTCGCGACCCAATTCTTGATTTTCTTGATCCAAAACTAGATTTTTGTGTTCGCGACCTAATTCTTGATTTTCTTGATCCAAAACTTAATTTTTCTATTCGCGACCAAATTCTTAATTTTCATGATCCAAAACTAGATTTTTGTTTTCGGGACCCAATTCTTGATTTTCTTGATCCAAAACTAGTATTTTGTTTTCGCGACCCAATTCTTGATTTTCTTGATCCAAAACTAGATTTTTGTGTTCGCGACCGAATTCTTGATTTTCTTGATCCAAAACTAGATTTTTGTGTTCGGGACCGAATTCTTGATTTTCTTGATCCAAAACTAGATTTTTGTGTTCGGGACCGAATTCTTGATTTTCTTGATGCAAAACTAGATTTTTGTGTTCGCGCCCTAATTCTTGATTTTCTTGATCCAAAACTTAATTTTTCTATTCGCGACCAAATTCTTCATTTTCATGATCCAAAACTAGATTTTTGTTTTCGGGACCCAATTCTTGATTTTCTTGATCCAAAACTAGTATTTTGTTTTCGTGACCCAATTCTTGATTTTCTTGATCCAAAACTAGATTTTTCTATTCGCGACCAAATTCTTGATTTTCTTGATCCAAAACTAGATTTTTGTGTTCGCGACCGAATTCTTGATTTTCTTGATCCAAAACTAGATTTTTGTGTTCGGGACCGAATTCTTGATTTTGTTGATGCAAAACTAGATTTTTGTGTTCGCGACCAAATTCTTGATTTTCTTGATCCAAAACTTGATTTTTCTATTCGCGACCAAATTCTTGATTTTCATGATCCAAAACTAGATTTTTGTTTTCGGGACCCAATTCTTGATTTTCTTGATCCAAAACTAGTATTTTGTTTTCGCGACCCAATTCTTGATTTTCTTGATACAAAACTAGATTTTTCTATTCGCGACCAAATTTTTTATTTTCTTGATCCAAAACTAGATTTTTGTGTTCGCGACCGAATTCTTGATTTTCTTGATCCAAAACTAGATTTTTGTGTTCGGGACCGAATTCTTGATTTTGTTGATGCAAAACTAGATTTTTGTGTTCGCGACCGAATTCTTGATTTTCTTGATCCAAAACTAGAATTTTGTGTTCGCGACCGAATTCTTGATTTTCTTGATCCAAAACTAGATTTTTGTGTTCGGGACCGAATTCTTGATTTTGTTGATGCAAAACTAGATTTTTGTGTTCGCGACCTAATTCTTGATTTTCTTGATCCAAAACTTGATTTTTCTATTCGCGACCAAATTCTTAATTTTCATGATCCAAAACTAGATTTTTGTTTTCGGGACCCAATTCTTGATTTTCTTGATCCAAAACTAGTATTTTGTTTTCGCGACCCAATTCTTGATTTTCTTGATCCAAAACTAGATTTTTCTATTCGCGACCAAATTCTTGATTTTCTTGATCCAAAACTAGATTTTTGTGTTCGCGACCGAATTCTTGATTTTATTGATCCAAAACTAGATTTTTGTGTTCGGGACCGAATTCTTGATTTTCTTGATCCAAAACTAGATTTTTGTGTTCGCGACCGAATTCCTGATTTTCTTGATCCAAAACTAGATTTTTGTGTTCGGGACCGAATTCTTGATTTTCTTGATGCAAAACTAGAATTTTGTGTTCGCGACCGAATTCTTGATTTTCTTGATCCAAAACTAGATTTTTGTGTTCGGGACCGAATTCTTGATTTTGTTGATGCAAAACTAGATTTTTGTGTTCGCGACCTATTTTTTGATTTTCTTGATCCAAAACTTGATTTTTCTATTCGCGACCAAATTCTTAATTTTCATGATCCAAAACTTGATTTTTCTATTCGCGACCAAATTCTTAATTTTCATGATCCAAAACTAGATTTTTGTTTTCGGGACCCAATTCTTGATTTTCTTGATCCAAAACTAGTATTTTGTTTTCGCGACCCAATTCTTGATTTTCTTGATCCAAAACTAGATTTTTCTATTCGCGACCAAATTCTTGATTTTCTTGATCCAAAACTAGATTTTTGTGTTCGCGACCGAATTCTTGATTTTCTTGATCCAAAACTAGATTTTTGTGTTCGGGACCGAATTCTTGATTTTCTTGATCCAAAACTAGATTTTTGTGTTCGCAACCCAATTCTTGATTTTCTTGATCCAAAACTAGATTTTTGTGTTCGCGACCTAATTCTTGATTTTCTTGATCCAAAACTTAATTTTTCTATTCGCGACCAAATTCTTAATTTTCATGATCCAAAACTAGATTTTTGTTTTCGGGACCCAATTCTTGATTTTCTTGATCCAAAACTAGTATTTTGTTTTCGCGACCCAATTCTTGATTTTCTTGATCCAAAACTAGATTTTTCTATTCGCGACCAAATTCTTGATTTTCTTGATCCAAAACTAGATTTTTGTGTTCGCGACCGAATTCTTGATTTTCTTGATCCAAAACTAGATTTTTGTGTTCGGGACCGAATTCTTGATTTTCTTGATCCAAAACTAGATTTTTGTGTTCGCGACCCAATTCTTGATTTTCTTGATCCAAAACTAGATTTTTGTGTTCGCGACCCAATTCTTGATTTTCTTGATCCAAAACTAGATTTTTGTGTTCGCGACCTAATTCTTGATTTTCTTGATCCAAAACTTAATTTTTCTATTCGCGACCAAATTCTTAATTTTCATGATCCAAAACTAGATTTTTGTTTTCGGGACCCAATTCTTGATTTTCTTGATCCAAAACTAGTATTTTGTTTTCGCGACCCAATTCATGATTTTTCTTGATCCAAAACTAGATTTTTCTATTCGCGACCAAATTCTTGATTTTCTTGATCCAAAACTAGATTTTTGTGTTCGCGACCGAATTCTTGATTTTATTGATCCAAAACTAGATTTTTGTGTTCGGGACCGAATTCTTGATTTTCTTGATCCAAAACTAGAATTTTGTGTTCGCGACCGAATTCTTGATTTTCTTGATCCAAAACTAGATTTTTGTGTTCGGGACCGAATTCTTGATTTTGTTGATGCAAAACTAGATTTTTGTGTTCGCGACCTAATTCTTGATTTTCTTGATCCAAAACTTGATTTTTCTATTCGCGACCAAATTCTTAATTTTCATGATCCAAAACTAGATTTTTGTTTTCGGGACCCAATTCTTGATTTTCTTGATCCAAAACTAGTATTTTGTTTTCGCGACCCAATTCATGATTTTTCTTGATCCAAAACTAGATTTTTCTATTCGCGACCAAATTCTTGATTTTCTTGATCCAAAACTAGATTTTTGTGTTCGCGACCGAATTCTTGATTTTATTGATCCAAAACTAGATTTTTGTGTTCGGGACCGAATTCTTGATTTTCTTGATCCAAAACTAGATTTTTGTGTTCGCGACCGAATTCTTGATTTTCTTGATCCAAAACTAGATTTTTGTGTTCGGGACCGAATTCTTGATTTTCTTGATGCAAAACTAGATTTTTGTGTTCGCGACCTAATTCTTGATTTTCTTGATCCAAAACTTGATTTTTCTATTCGCGACCAAATTCTTAATTTTCATGATCCAAAACTAGATTTTTGTTTTCGGGACCCAATTCTTGATTTTCTTGATCCAAAACTAGTATTTTGTTTTCGCGACCCAATTCTTGATTTTCTTGATCCAAAACTAGATTTTTCTATTCGCGACCAAATTTTTGATTTTCTTGATCCAAAACTAGATTTTTGTGTTCGCGACCGAATTCTTGATTTTCTTGATTCAAAACTAGATTTTTGTGTTCGGGACCGAATTCTTGATTTTCTTGATCCAAAACTAGATTTTTGTGTTCGCGTCCGAATTCTTGATTTTCTAGATCCAAAACTAGATTTTTGTGTTCGGGACCGAATTCTTGATTTTCTTGATGCAAAACTAGATTTTTGTGTTCGCGACCTAATTCTTGATTTTCTTGATCCAAAACTTGATTTTTCTATTCGCGACCAAATTCTTAATTTTCATGATCCAAAACTAGATTTTTGTTTTCGGGACCCAATTCTTGATTTTCTTGATCCAAAACTAGTATTTTGTTTTCGCGACCCAATTCTTGATTTTCTTGATCCAAAACTAGATTTTTCTATTCGCGACCAAATTTTTGATTTTCTTGATCCAAAACTAGATTTTTGTGTTCGCGACCGAATTCTTGATTTTCTTGATCCAAAACTAGATTTTTGTGTTCGGGACCGAATTCTTGATTTTCTTGATCCAAAACTAGATTTTTGTGTTCGCGACCGAATTCTTGATTTTCTTGATCCAAAACTAGATTTTTGTGTTCGGGACCGAATTCTTGATTTTCTTGATGCAAAACTAGATTTTTGTGTTCGCGACCCAATTCTTGATTTTCTTGATCCAAAACTTGATTTTTCTATTCGCGACCAAATTCTTAATTTTCATGATCCAAAACTAGATTTTTGTTTTCGGGACCCAATTCTTGATTTTCTTGATCCAAAACTAGTATTTTTTTTTCGCGACCCAATTCTTGATTTTCTTGATCCAAAACTAGATTTTTCTATTCGCGACCAAATTCTTGATTTTCTTGATCCAAAACTAGATTTTTGTGTTCGCGACCGAATTCTTGATTTTCTTGATCCAAAACTAGATTTTTGTGTTCGGGACCGAATTCTTGATTTTCTTGATCCAAAAGTAGATTTTTGTGTTCGGGACCGAATTCTTGATTTTCTTGATGCAAAACTAGATTTTTGTGTTCGCGACCTAATTCTTGATTTTCTTGATCCAAAACTTAATTTTTCTATTCGCGACCAAATTCTTCATTTTCATGATCCAAAACTAGATTTTTGTTTTCGGGACCCAATTCTTGATTTTCTTGATCCAAAACTAGTATTTTGTTTTCGCGACCCAATTCTTGATTTTCTTGATCCAAAACTAGTATTTTGTTTTCGCGACCCAATTCTTGATTTTCTTGATCCAAAACTAGATTTTTCTATTCGCGACCAAATTTTTGATTTTCTTGATCCAAAACTAGATTTTTGTGTCGCGACCGAATTCTTGATTTTCTTGATTCAAAACTAGATTTTTGTGTTCGGGACCGAATTCTTGATTTTCTTGATCCAAAACTAGAATTTTGTGTTCGCGACCGAATTCTTGATTTTCTTGATCCAAAACTAGATTTTTGTGTTCGGGACCGAATTCTTGATTTTGTTGATGCAAAACTAGATTTTTGTGTTCGCGACCTAATTCTTGATTTTCTTGATCCAAAACTTGATTTTTCTATTCGCGACCAAATTCTTAATTTTCATGATCCAAAACTAGATTTTTGTTTTCGGGACCCAATTCTTGATTTTCTTGATCCAAAACTAGTATTTTGTTTTCGCGACCCAATTCATGATTTTTCTTGATCCAAAACTAGATTTTTCTATTCGCGACCAAATTCTTGATTTTCTTGATCCAAAACTAGATTTTTGTGTTCGCGACCGAATTCTTGATTTTATTGATCCAAAACTAGATTTTTGTGTTCGGGACCGAATTCTTGATTTTCTTGATCCAAAACTAGATTTTTGTGTTCGCGACCGAATTCTTGATTTTCTTGATCCAAAACTAGATTTTTGTGTTCGGGACCGAATTCTTGATTTTCTTGATGCAAAACTAGATTTTTGTGTTCGCGACCTAATTCTTGATTTTCTTGATCCAAAACTTGATTTTTCTATTCGCGACCAAATTCTTAATTTTCATGATCCAAAACTAGATTTTTGTTTTCGGGACCCAATTCTTGATTTTCTTGATCCAAAACTAGTATTTTGTTTTCGCGACCCAATTCTTGATTTTCTTGATCCAAAACTAGATTTTTCTATTCGCGACCAAATTTTTGATTTTCTTGATCCAAAACTAGATTTTTGTGTTCGCGACCGAATTCTTGATTTTCTTGATTCAAAACTAGATTTTTGTGTTCGGGACCGAATTCTTGATTTTCTTGATCCAAAACTAGATTTTTGTGTTCGCGACCGAATTCTTGATTTTCTAGATCCAAAACTAGATTTTTGTGTTCGGGACCGAATTCTTGATTTTCTTGATGCAAAACTAGATTTTTGTGTTCGCGACCTAATTCTTGATTTTCTTGATCCAAAACTTGATTTTTCTATTCGCGACCAAATTCTTAATTTTCATGATCCAAAACTAGATTTTTGTTTTCGGGACCCAATTCTTGATTTTCTTGATCCAAAACTAGTATTTTGTTTTCGCGACCCAATTCTTGATTTTCTTGATCCAAAACTAGATTTTTCTATTCGCGACCAAATTTTTGATTTTCTTGATCCAAAACTAGATTTTTGTGTTCGCGACCGAATTCTTGATTTTCTTGATCCAAAACTAGATTTTTGTGTTCGGGACCGAATTCTTGATTTTCTTGATCCAAAACTAGATTTTTGTGTTCGCGACCGAATTCTTGATTTTCTTGATCCAAAACTAGATTTTTGTGTTCGGGACCGAATTCTTGATTTTCTTGATGCAAAACTAGATTTTTGTGTTCGCGACCCAATTCTTGATTTTCTTGATCCAAAACTTGATTTTTCTATTCGCGACCAAATTCTTAATTTTCATGATCCAAAACTAGATTTTTGTTTTCGGGACCCAATTCTTGATTTTCTTGATCCAAAACTAGTATTTTTTTTTCGCGACCCAATTCTTGATTTTCTTGATCCAAAACTAGATTTTTCTATTCGCGACCATATTCTTGATTTTCTTGATCCAAAACTAGATTTTTGTGTTCGCGACCGAATTCTTGATTTTCTTGATCCAAAACTAGATTTTTGTGTTCGGGACCGAATTCTTGATTTTCTTGATCCAAAAGTAGATTTTTGTGTTCGGGACCGAATTCTTGATTTTCTTGATGCAAAACTAGATTTTTGTGTTCGCGACCTAATTCTTGATTTTCTTGATCCAAAACTTAATTTTTCTATTCGCGACCAAATTCTTCATTTTCATGATCCAAAACTAGATTTTTGTTTTCGGGACCCAATTCTTGATTTTCTTGATCCAAAACTAGTATTTTGTTTTCGCGACCCAATTCTTGATTTTCTTGATCCAAAACTAGATTTTTCTATTCGCGACCAAATTTTTGATTTTCTTGATCCAAAACTAGATTTTTGTGTTCGCGACCGAATTCTTGATTTTCTTGATCCAAAACTAGATTTTTGTGTTCGGGACCGAATTCTTGATTTTGTTGATGCAAAACTAGATTTTTGTGTTCGCGACCCAATTCTTGATTTTCTTGATCCAAAACTTGATTTTTCTATTCGCGACCAAATTCTTGATTTTCATGATCCAAAACTAGATTTTTGTTTTCGGGACCCAATTCTTGATTTTCTTGATCCAAAACTAGTATTTTGTTTTCGCGACCCAATTCTTGATTTTCTTGATCCAAAACTAGATTTTTCTATTCGCGACCAAATTTTTTATTTTCTTGATCCAAAACTAGATTTTTGTGTTCGCGACCGAATTCTTGATTTTCTTGATCCAAAACTAGATTTTTGTGTTCGGGACCGAATTCTTGATTTTCTTGATGCAAAACTAGATTTTTGTGTTCGCGACCCAATTCTTGATTTTCTTGATCCAAAACTTGATTTTTCTATTCGCGACCAAATTCTTAATTTTCATGATCCAAAACTAGATTTTTGTTTTCGGGACCCAATTCTTGATTTTCTTGATCCAAAACTAGTATTTTGTTTTCGCGACCCAATTCTTGATTTTCTTGATCCAAAACTAGATTTTTCTATTCGCGACCAAATTCTTGATTTTCTTGATCCAAAACTAGATTTTTGTGTTCGCGACTGAATTCTTGATTTTCTTGATCCAAAACTAGATTTTTGTGTTCGGGACCGAATTCTTGATTTTCTTGATCCAAAACTAGATTTTTGTGTTCGCGACCGAATTCTTGATTTTCTTGATGCAAAACTAGATTTTTGTGTTCGCGACCTAATTCTTGATTTTCTTGATCCAAAACTTGATTTTTCTATTCGCGACCAAATTCTTCATTTTCATGATCCAAAACTAGATTTTTGTTTTCGGGACCCAATTCTTGATTTTTTTGATCCAAAACTAGTATTTTGTTTTCGCGACCCAATTCTTGATTTTCTTGATCCAAAACTAGATTTTTGTGTTCGGGACCGAATTCTTGATTTTGTTGATGCAAAACTAGATTTTTGTGTTCGCGACCTAATTCTTGATTTTCTTGATCCAAAACTTGATTTTTCTATTCGCGACCAAATTCTTAATTTTCATGATCCAAAACTAGATTTTTGTTTTCGGGACCCAATTCTTGATTTTCTTGATCCAAAACTAGTATTTTGTTTTCGCGACCCAATTCTTGATTTTCTTGATCCAAAACTAGATTTTTCTATTCGCGACCAAATTCTTGATTTTCTTGATCCAAAACTAGATTTTTGTGTTCGCGACCGAATTCTTGATTTTATTGATCCAAAACTAGATTTTTGTGTTCGGGACCGAATTCTTGATTTTCTTGATCCAAAACTAGATTTTTGTGTTCGCGACCGAATTCCTGATTTTCTTGATCCAAAACTAGATTTTTGTGTTCGGGACCGAATTCTTGATTTTCTTGATGCAAAACTAGATTTTTGTGTTCGCGACCTAATTTTTGATTTTCTTGATCCAAAACTTGATTTTTCTATTCGCGACCAAATTCTTAATTTTCATGATCCAAAACTAGATTTTTTTGTTTTCGGGACCCAATTCTTGATTTTCTTGATCCAAAACTAGTATTTTGTTTTCGCGACCCAATTCGTGATTTTCTTGATCCAAAACTAGATTTTTCTATTCGCGACCAAATTCTTGATTTTCTTGATCCAAAACTAGATTTTTGTGTTCGGGACCGAATTCTTGATTTTCTTGATCCAAAACTAGATTTTTGTGTTCGCGACCCAATTCTTGATTTTCTTGATCCAAAACTAGATTTTTGTGTTCGCGACCTAATTCTTGATTTTCTTGATCCAAAACTTAATTTTTCTATTCGCGACCAAATTCTTAATTTTCATGATCCAAAACTAGATTTTTGTTTTCGGGACCCAATTCTTGATTTTCTTGATCCAAAACTAGTATTTTGTTTTCGCGACCCAATTCTTGATTTTCTTGATCCAAAACTAGATTTTTCTATTCGCGACCAAATTCTTGATTTTCTTGATCCAAAACTAGATTTTTGTGTTCGCGACCGAATTCTTGATTTTCTTGATCCAAAACTAGATTTTTGTGTTCGCGACCGAATTCTTGATTTTCTTGATCCAAAACTAGATTTTTGTGTTCGGGACCGAATTCTTGATTTTCTTGATCCAAAACTAAATTTTTGTGTTCGCGACCCAATTCTTGATTTTCTTGATCCAAAACTAGATTTTTGTGTTCGCGACCTAATTCTTGATTTTCTTGATCCAAAACTTAATTTTTCTATTCGCGACCAAATTCTTAATTTTCATGATCCAAAACTAGATTTTTGTTTTCGGGACCCAATTCTTGATTTTCTTGATCCAAAACTAGTATTTTGTTTTCGCGACCCAATTCATGATTTTTCTTGATCCAAAACTAGATTTTTCTATTCGCGACCAAATTCTTGATTTTCTTGATCCAAAACTAGATTTTTGTGTTCGCGACCGAATTCTTGATTTTATTGATCCAAAACTAGATTTTTGTGTTCGGGACCGAATTCTTGATTTTCTTGATCCAAAACTAGAATTTTGTGTTCGCGACCGAATTCTTGATTTTCTTGATCCAAAACTAGATTTTTGTGTTCGGGACCGAATTCTTGATTTTGTTGATGCAAAACTAGATTTTTGTGTTCGCGACCTAATTCTTGATTTTCTTGATCCAAAACTTGATTTTTCTATTCGCGACCAAATTCTTAATTTTCATGATCCAAAACTAGATTTTTGTTTTCGGGACCCAATTCTTGATTTTCTTGATCCAAAACTAGTATTTTGTTTTCGCGACCCAATTCATGATTTTTCTTGATCCAAAACTAGATTTTTCTATTCGCGACCAAATTCTTGATTTTCTTGATCCAAAACTAGATTTTTGTGTTCGCGACCGAATTCTTGATTTTATTGATCCAAAACTAGATTTTTGTGTTCGGGACCGAATTCTTGATTTTCTTGATCCAAAACTAGATTTTTGTGTTCGCGACCGAATTCTTGATTTTCTTGATCCAAAACTAGATTTTTGTGTTCGGGACCGAATTCTTGATTTTCTTGATGCAAAACTAGATTTTTGTGTTCGCGACCTAATTCTTGATTTTCTTGATCCAAAACTTGATTTTTCTATTCGCGACCAAATTCTTAATTTTCATGATCCAAAACTAGATTTTTGTTTTCGGGACCCAATTCTTGATTTTCTTGATCCAAAACTAGTATTTTGTTTTCGCGACCCAATTCTTGATTTTCTTGATCCAAAACTAGATTTTTCTATTCGCGACCAAATTTTTGATTTTCTTGATCCAAAACTAGATTTTTCTGTTCGCGACCGAATTCTTGATTTTCTTGATTCAAAACTAGATTTTTGTGTTCGGGACCGAATTCTTGATTTTCTTGATCCAAAACTAGATTTTTGTGTTCGCGACCGAATTCTTGATTTTCTAGATCCAAAACTAGATTTTTGTGTTCGGGACCGAATTCTTGATTTTCTTGATGCAAAACTAGATTTTTGTGTTCGCGACCTAATTCTTGATTTTCTTGATCCAAAACTTGATTTTTCTATTCGCGACCAAATTCTTAATTTTCATGATCCAAAACTAGATTTTTGTTTTCGGGACCCAATTCTTGATTTTCTTGATCCAAAACTAGTATTTTGTTTTCGCGACCCAATTCTTGATTTTCTTGATCCAAAACTAGATTTTTCTATTCGCGACCAAATTTTTGATTTTCTTGATCCAAAACTAGATTTTTGTGTTCGGGACCGAATTCTTGATTTTCTTGATCCAAAACTAGATTTTTGTGTTCGCGACCGAATTCTTGATTTTCTTGATCCAAAACTAGATTTTTGTGTTCGGGACCGAATTCTTGATTTTCTTGATGCAAAACTAGATTTTTGTGTTCGCGACCCAATTCTTGATTTTCTTGATCCAAAACTTGATTTTTCTATTCGCGACCAAATTCTTAATTTTCATGATCCAAAACTAGATTTTTGTTTTCGGGACCCAATTCTTGATTTTCTTGATCCAAAACTAGTATTTTTTTTTCGCGACCCAATTCTTGATTTTCTTGATCCAAAACTAGATTTTTCTATTCGCGACCAAATTCTTGATTTTCTTGATCCAAAACTAGATTTTTGTGTTCGCGACCGAATTCTTGATTTTCTTGATCCAAAACTAGATTTTTGTGTTCGGGACCGAATTCTTGATTTTCTTGATCCAAAAGTAGATTTTTGTGTTCGGGACCGAATTCTTGATTTTCTTGATGCAAAACTAGATTTTTGTGTTCGCGACCTAATTCTTGATTTTCTTGATCCAAAACTTAATTTTTCTATTCGCGACCAAATTCTTCATTTTCATGATCCAAAACTAGATTTTTGTTTTCGGGACCCAATTCTTGATTTTCTTGATCCAAAACTAGTATTTTGTTTTCGCGACCCAATTCTTGATTTTCTTGATCCAAAACTAGATTTTTCTATTCGCGACCAAATTTTTGATTTTCTTGATCCAAAACTAGATTTTTGTGTTCGCGACCGAATTCTTGATTTTCTTGATCCAAAACTAGATTTTTGTGTTCGGGACCGAATTCTTGATTTTGTTGATGCAAAACTAGATTTTTGTGTTCGCGACCCAATTCTTGATTTTCTTGATCCAAAACTTGATTTTTCTATTCGCGACCAAATTCTTGATTTTCATGATCCAAAACTAGATTTTTGTTTTCGGGACCCAATTCTTGATTTTCTTGATCCAAAACTAGTATTTTGTTTTCGCGACCCAATTCTTGATTTTCTTGATCCAAAACTAGATTTTTCTATTCGCGACCAAATTTTTTATTTTCTTGATCCAAAACTAGATTTTTGTGTTCGCGACCGAATTCTTGATTTTCTTGATCCAAAACTAGATTTTTGTGTTCGGGACCGAATTCTTGATTTTCTTGATGCAAAACTAGATTTTTGTGTTCGCGACCCAATTCTTGATTTTCTTGATCCAAAACTTGATTTTTCTATTCGCGACCAAATTCTTAATTTTCATGATCCAAAACTAGATTTTTGTTTTCGGGACCCAATTCTTGATTTTCTTGATCCAAAACTAGTATTTTGTTTTCGCGACCCAATTCTTGATTTTCTTGATCCAAAACTAGATTTTTCTATTCGCGACCAAATTCTTGATTTTCTTGATCCAAAACTAGATTTTTGTGTTCGCGACTGAATTCTTGATTTTCTTGATCCAAAACTAGATTTTTGTGTTCGGGACCGAATTCTTGATTTTCTTGATCCAAAACTAGATTTTTGTGTTCGCGACCGAATTCTTGATTTTCTTGATGCAAAACTAGATTTTTGTGTTCGCGACCTAATTCTTGATTTTCTTGATCCAAAACTTGATTTTTCTATTCGCGACCAAATTCTTCATTTTCATGATCCAAAACTAGATTTTTGTTTTCGGGACCCAATTCTTGATTTTTTTGATCCAAAACTAGTATTTTGTTTTCGCGACCCAATTCTTGATTTTCTTGATCCAAAACTAGATTTTTCTATTCGCGACCAAATTTTTGATTTTCTTGATCCAAAACTAGATTTTTGTGTTCGCGACCGAATTCTTGATTTTTCTTGATCCAAAACTAGATTTTTGTGTTCGGGACCGAATTCTTGATTTTGTTGATCCAAAACTAGATTTTTGTGTTCGCGACCAAATTCTTGATTTTCTTGATCCAAAACTTGATTTTTCTATTCGCGACCAAATTCTTGATTTTCATGATCCAAAACTAGATTTTTGTTTTCGGGACCCAATTCTTGATTTTCTTGATCCAAAACTAGTATTTTGTTTTCGCAACCCAATTCTTGATTTTCTTGATCCAAAACTAGATTTTTCTATTCGCGACCAAATTCTTGATTTTCTTGATCCAAAACTAGATTTTTGTGTTCGCGACCGAATTCTTGATTTTCTTGATCCAAAACTAGATTTTTGTGTTCGGGACCGAATTCTTGATTTTCTTGATCCAAAACTAGATTTTTGTGTTCGGGACCGAATTCTTGATTTTCTTGATCCAAAACTAGATTTTTGTGTTCGGGACCGAATTCTTGATTTTCTTGATGCAAAACTAGATTTTTGTGTTCGCGACCAAATTCTTGATTTTCATGATCCAAAACTAGATTTTTCTATTCGCGACCAAATTCTTCATTTTCTTGATCCAAAACTAGTATTTTTGTTTTCGCGACCCAATTCTTGATTTTCTTTATCCAAAACTAGATTTTTGTTTTCGCGACCTAATTCTTGATTTTCTTGATCCAAAACTTGATTTTTCTATTCGCGACCAAATTCTTAATTTTCATGATCCAAAACTAGATTTTTGTTTTCGGGACCCAATTCTTGATTTTCTTGATCCAAAACTAGTATTTTGTTTTCGCGACCCAATTCTTGATTTTCTTGATCCAAAACTAGATTTTTCTATTCGCGACCAAATTCTTGATTTTCTTGATCCAAAACTAGATTTTTGTGTTCGCGACTGAATTCTTGATTTTCTTGATCCAAAACTAGATTTTTGTGTTCGGGACCGAATTCTTGATTTTCTTGATCCAAAACTAGATTTTTGTGTTCGCGACCGAATTCTTGATTTTCTTGATGCAAAACTAGATTTTTGTGTTCGCGACCTAATTCTTGATTTTCTTGATCCAAAACTTGATTTTTCTATTCGCGACCAAATTCTTCATTTTCATGATCCAAAACTAGATTTTTGTTTTCGGGACCCAATTCTTGATTTTTTTGATCCAAAACTAGTATTTTGTTTTCGCGACCCAATTCTTGATTTTCTTGATCCAAAACTAGATTTTTCTATTCGCGACCAAATTTTTGATTTTCTTGATCCAAAACTAGATTTTTGTGTTCGCGACCGAATTCTTGATTTTTCTTGATCCAAAACTAGATTTTTGTGTTCGGGACCGAATTCTTGATTTTGTTGATCCAAAACTAGATTTTTGTGTTCGCGACCAAATTCTTGATTTTCTTGATCCAAAACTTGATTTTTCTATTCGCGACCAAATTCTTGATTTTCATGATCCAAAACTAGATTTTTGTTTTCGGGACCCAATTCTTGATTTTCTTGATCCAAAACTAGTATTTTGTTTTCGCAACCCAATTCTTGATTTTCTTGATCCAAAACTAGATTTTTCTATTCGCGACCAAATTCTTGATTTTCTTGATCCAAAACTAGATTTTTGTGTTCGCGACCGAATTCTTGATTTTCTTGATCCAAAACTAGATTTTTGTGTTCGGGACCGAATTCTTGATTTTCTTGATCCAAAACTAGATTTTTGTGTTCGGGACCGAATTCTTGATTTTCTTGATCCAAAACTAGATTTTTGTGTTCGGGACCGAATTCTTGATTTTCTTGATGCAAAACTAGATTTTTGTGTTCGCGACCAAATTCTTGATTTTCATGATCCAAAACTAGATTTTTCTATTCGCGACCAAATTCTTCATTTTCTTGATCCAAAACTAGTATTTTTGTTTTCGCGACCCAATTCTTGATTTTCTTTATCCAAAACTAGATTTTTGTTTTCGCGACCCAATTCTTGATTTTCTTGATCCAAAACTAGATTTTTCTGTTCGCGACCGAATTCTTGATTTTCTTGATCCAAAACTAGATTTTTGTGTTCGGGACCGAATTCTTGATTTTGTTGATGCAAAACTAGATTTTTGTGTTCGGGACCGATTTCTTGATTTTCTTGATCCAAAACTTGATTTTTGTGTTCGCGACCAAATTCTTGATTTTCATGATCCAAAACTAGATTTTTGTTTTCGGGACCCAATTCTTGATTTTCTTGATCCAAAACTAGTATTTTTGTTTCGGGACCCAATTCTTGATTTTCTTGATCCAAAACTAGATTTTTCTATTCGCGACCCAATTTTTTATTTTCTTGATCCAAAACTAGATTTTTGTGTTCGCGACCGAATTTTTTATTTTCTTGATCCAAAACTAGATTTTTGTGTTCGCGACCGAATTCTTGATTTTCTTGATGCAAAACTAGATTTTTGTGTTCGGGACCCAATTCTTGATTTTCTTGATGCAAAACTAGATTTTTCTATTCGCGACCAAATTCTTAATTTTCATGATCCAAAACTAGATTTTTGTTTTCGGGACCCAATTCTTGATTTTCTTGATCCAAAACTAGTATTTTGTTTTCGCGACCCAATTCTTGATTTTCTTGATCCAAAACTAGATTTTTCTATTCGCGACCAAATTCTTGATTTTCTTGATCCAAAACTAGATTTTTGTGTTCGCGACCGAATTCTTGATTTTCTTGATCCAAAACTAGATTTTTGTGTTCGGGACCGAATTCTTGATTTTCTTGATCCAAAACTAGATTTTTGTGTTCGCGACCGAATTCTTGATTTTTTGGATCCCAAACTAGATTTTTGTGTTCGGGACCGAATTCTTGATTTTCTTGATGCAAAACTAGATTTTTGTGTTCGCGACCTAATTCTTGATTTTCTTGATCCAAAACTTAATTTTTCTATTCGCGACCAAATTCTTAATTTTCATGATCCAAAACTAGATTTTTGTTTTCGGGACCCAATTCTTGATTTTTTTGATCCAAAACTAGTATTTTGTTTTCGCGACCCAATTCTTGATTTTCTTGATCCAAAACTAGATTTTTCTATTCGCGACCAAATTTTTGATTTTCTTGATCCAAAACTAGATTTTTGTGTTCGCGACCGAATTCTTGATTTTTCTTGATCCAAAACTAGATTTTTGTGTTCGGGACCGAATTCTTGATTTTGTTGATGCAAAACTAGATTTTTGTGTTCGCGACCAAATTCTTGATTTTCTTGATCCAAAACTTGATTTTTCTATTCGCGACCAAATTCTTGATTTTCATGATCCAAAACTAGATTTTTGTTTTCGGGACCCAATTCTTGATTTTCTTGATCCAAAACTAGTATTTTGTTTTCGCGACCCAATTCTTGATTTTCTTGATCCAAAACTAGATTTTTCTATTCGCGACCAAATTCTTGATTTTCTTGATCCAAAACTAGATTTTTGTGTTCGGGACCGAATTCTTGATTTTCTTGATCCAAAACTAGATTTTTGTTTTCGGGACCGAATTCTTGATTTTCTTGATGCAAAACTAGATTTTTGTGTTCGCGACCTAATTCTTGATTTTCTTGATCCAAAACTTAATTTTTCTATTCGCGACCAAATTCTTCATTTTCATGATCCAAAACTAGATTTTTGTTTTCGGGACCCAATTCTTGATTTTCTTGATCCAAAACTAGTATTTTGTTTTCGCGACCCAATTCTTGATTTTCTTGATCCAAAACTAGATTTTTCTATTCGCGACCAAATTTTTGATTTTCTTGATCCAAAACTAGATTTTTGTGTTCGCGACCGAATTCTTGATTTTCTTGATCCAAAACTAGATTTTTGTGTTCGGGACCGAATTCTTGATTTTGTTGATGCAAAACTAGATTTTTGTGTTCGCGACCGAATTCTTGATTTTCTTGATCCAAAACTTGATTTTTCTATTCGCGACCAAATTCTTGATTTTCATGATCCAAAACTAGATTTTTGTTTTCGGGACCCAATTCTTGATTTTCTTGATCCAAAACTAGTATTTTGTTTTCGCGACCCAATTCTTGATTTTCTTGATCCAAAACTAGATTTTTCTATTCGCGACCAAATTTTTTATTTTCTTGATCCAAAACTAGATTTTTGTGTTCGCGACCGAATTCTTGATTTTCTTGATCCAAAACTAGATTTTTGTGTTCGGGACCGAATTCTTGATTTTCTTGATGCAAAACTAGATTTTTGTGTTCGCGACCCAATTCTTGATTTTCTTGATCCAAAACTTGATTTTTCTATTCGCGACCAAATTCTTAATTTTCATGATCCAAAACTAGATTTTTGTTTTCGGGACCCAATTCTTGATTTTCTTGATCCAAAACTAGTATTTTGTTTTCGCGACCCAATTCTTGATTTTCTTGATCCAAAACTAGATTTTTCTATTCGCGACCAAATTCTTGATTTTCTTGATCCAAAACTAGATTTTTGTGTTCGCGACCGAATTCTTGATTTTCTTGATCCAAAACTAGATTTTTGTGTTCGGGACCGAATTCTTGATTTTCTTGATCCAAAACTAGATTTTTGTGTTCGCGACCGAATTCTTGATTTTTTGGATCCCAAACTAGATTTTTGTGTTCGGGACCGAATTCTTGATTTTCTTGATGCAAAACTAGATTTTTGTGTTCGCGACCTAATTCTTGATTTTCTTGATCCAAAACTTAATTTTTCTATTCGCGACCAAATTCTTAATTTTCATGATCCAAAACTAGATTTTTGTTTTCGGGACCCAATTCTTGATTTTTTTGATCCAAAACTAGTATTTTGTTTTCGCGACCCAATTCTTGATTTTCTTGATCCAAAACTAGATTTTTCTATTCGCGACCAAATTTTTGATTTTCTTGATCCAAAACTAGATTTTTGTGTTCGCGACCGAATTCTTGATTTTTCTTGATCCAAAACTAGATTTTTGTGTTCGGGACCGAATTCTTGATTTTGTTGATGCAAAACTAGATTTTTGTGTTCGCGACCAAATTCTTGATTTTCTTGATCCAAAACTTGATTTTTCTATTCGCGACCAAATTCTTGATTTTCATGATCCAAAACTAGATTTTTGTTTTCGGGACCCAATTCTTGATTTTCTTGATCCAAAACTAGTATTTTGTTTTCGCGACCCAATTCTTGATTTTCTTGATCCAAAACTAGATTTTTGTGTTCGCGACCGAATTCTTGATTTTCTTGATCCAAAACTAGATTTTTGTGTTCGCGACCGAATTCTTGATTTTTCTTGATCCAAAACTAGATTTTTGTGTTCGGGACCGAATTCTTGATTTTGTTGATGCAAAACTAGATTTTTGTGTTCGCGACCCAATTCTTGATTTTCTTGATCCAAAACTAGATTTTTGTGTTCGCGACCTAATTCTTGATTTTCTTGATCCAAAACTAGATTTTTCTATTCGCGACCAAATTTTTGATTTTCTTGATCCAAAACTAGATTTTTGTGTTCGCGACCGAATTCTTGATTTTTCTTGATCCAAAACTAGATTTTTGTGTTCGGGACCGAATTCTTGATTTTGTTGATGCAAAACTAGATTTTTGTGTTCGCGACCAAATTCTTGATTTTCTTGATCCAAAACTTGATTTTTCTATTCGCGACCAAATTCTTGATTTTCATGATCCAAAACTAGATTTTTGTTTTCGGGACCCAATTCTTGATTTTCTTGATCCAAAACTAGTATTTTGTTTTCGCGACCCAATTCTTGATTTTCTTGATCCAAAACTAGATTTTTCTATTCGCGACCAAATTCTTGATTTTCTTGATCCAAAACTAGATTTTTGTGTTCGGGACCGAATTCTTGATTTTCTTGATCCAAAACTAGATTTTTGTTTTCGGGACCGAATTCTTGATTTTCTTGATGCAAAACTAGATTTTTGTGTTCGCGACCTAATTCTTGATTTTCTTGATCCAAAACTTAATTTTTCTATTCGCGACCAAATTCTTCATTTTCATGATCCAAAACTAGATTTTTGTTTTCGGGACCCAATTCTTGATTTTCTTGATCCAAAACTAGTATTTTGTTTTCGCGACCCAATTCTTGATTTTCTTGATCCAAAACTAGATTTTTCTATTCGCGACCAAATTTTTGATTTTCTTGATCCAAAACTAGATTTTTGTGTTCGCGACCGAATTCTTGATTTTCTTGATCCAAAACTAGATTTTTGTGTTCGGGACCGAATTCTTGATTTTGTTGATGCAAAACTAGATTTTTGTGTTCGCGACCGAATTCTTGATTTTCTTGATCCAAAACTTGATTTTTCTATTCGCGACCAAATTCTTGATTTTCATGATCCAAAACTAGATTTTTGTTTTCGGGACCCAATTCTTGATTTTCTTGATCCAAAACTAGTATTTTGTTTTCGCGACCCAATTCTTGATTTTCTTGATCCAAAACTAGATTTTTCTATTCGCGACCAAATTTTTTATTTTCTTGATCCAAAACTAGATTTTTGTGTTCGCGACCGAATTCTTGATTTTCTTGATCCAAAACTAGATTTTTGTGTTCGGGACCGAATTCTTGATTTTCTTGATGCAAAACTAGATTTTTGTGTTCGCGACCCAATTCTTGATTTTCTTGATCCAAAACTTGATTTTTCTATTCGCGACCAAATTCTTAATTTTCATGATCCAAAACTAGATTTTTGTTTTCGGGACCCAATTCTTGATTTTCTTGATCCAAAACTAGTATTTTGTTTTCGCGACCCAATTCTTGATTTTCTTGATCCAAAACTAGATTTTTCTATTCGCGACCAAATTCTTGATTTTCTTGATCCAAAACTAGATTTTTGTGTTCGCGACCGAATTCTTGATTTTCTTGATCCAAAACTAGATTTTTGTGTTCGGGACCGAATTCTTGATTTTCTTGATCCAAAACTAGATTTTTGTGTTCGCGACCGAATTCTTGATTTTTTGGATCCCAAACTAGATTTTTGTGTTCGGGACCGAATTCTTGATTTTCTTGATGCAAAACTAGATTTTTGTGTTCGCGACCTAATTCTTGATTTTCTTGATCCAAAACTTAATTTTTCTATTCGCGACCAAATTCTTAATTTTCATGATCCAAAACTAGATTTTTGTTTTCGGGACCCAATTCTTGATTTTTTTGATCCAAAACTAGTATTTTGTTTTCGCGACCCAATTCTTGATTTTCTTGATCCAAAACTAGATTTTTCTATTCGCGACCAAATTTTTGATTTTCTTGATCCAAAACTAGATTTTTGTGTTCGCGACCGAATTCTTGATTTTTCTTGATCCAAAACTAGATTTTTGTGTTCGGGACCGAATTCTTGATTTTGTTGATGCAAAACTAGATTTTTGTGTTCGCGACCAAATTCTTGATTTTCTTGATCCAAAACTTGATTTTTCTATTCGCGACCAAATTCTTGATTTTCATGATCCAAAACTAGATTTTTGTTTTCGGGACCCAATTCTTGATTTTCTTGATCCAAAACTAGTATTTTGTTTTCGCGACCCAATTCTTGATTTTCTTGATCCAAAACTAGATTTTTGTGTTCGCGACCGAATTCTTGATTTTCTTGATCCAAAACTAGATTTTTGTGTTCGCGACCGAATTCTTGATTTTTCTTGATCCAAAACTAGATTTTTGTGTTCGGGACCGAATTCTTGATTTTGTTGATGCAAAACTAGATTTTTGTGTTCGCGACCCAATTCTTGATTTTCTTGATCCAAAACTAGATTTTTGTGTTCGCGACCTAATTCTTGATTTTCTTGATCCAAAACTAGATTTTTCTATTCGCGACCAAATTTTTGATTTTCTTGATCCAAAACTAGATTTTTGTGTTCGCGACCGAATTCTTGATTTTTCTTGATCCAAAACTAGATTTTTGTGTTCGGGACCGAATTCTTGATTTTGTTGATGCAAAACTAGATTTTTGTGTTCGCGACCAAATTCTTGATTTTCTTGATCCAAAACTTGATTTTTCTATTCGCGACCAAATTCTTGATTTTCATGATCCAAAACTAGATTTTTGTTTTCGGGACCCAATTCTTGATTTTCTTGATCCAAAACTAGTATTTTATTTTCGCGACCCAATTCTTGATTTTCTTGATCCAAAACTAGATTTTTGTGTTCGCGACCGAATTTTTTATTTTCTTGATCCAAAACTAGATTTTTGTGTTCGCGACCGAATTCTTGATTTTCTTGATCCAAAACTAGATTTTTGTGTTCGGGACCGAATTCTTGATTTTCTTGATGCAAAACTAGATTTTTGTGTTCGCGACCCAATTCTTGATTTTCTTGATCCAAAACTTGATTTTTCTATTCGCGACCAAATTCTTAATTTTCATGATCCAAAACTAGATTTTTGTTTTCGCGACCAAATTCTTCATTTTCATGATCCAAAACTAGATTTTTGTTTTCGGGACCCAATTCTTGATTTTCTTGATCCAAAACTAGTATTTTGTTTTCGCGACCCAATTCTTGATTTTCTTGATCCAAAACTAGATTTTTCTATTCGCGACCAAATTTTTGATTTTCTTGATCCAAAACTAGATTTTTGTGTTCGCGACCGAATTCTTGATTTTCTTGATCCAAAACTAGATTTTTGTGTTCGGGACCGAATTCTTGATTTTGTTGATGCAAAACTAGATTTTTGTGTTCGCGACCAAATTCTTGATTTTCTTGATCCAAAACTTAATTTTTCTATTCGCGACCCAATTCTTAATTTTCATGATCCAAAACTAGATTTTTGTTTTCGGGACCCAATTCTTGATTTTCTTGATCCAAAACTAGTATTTTGTTTTTGCGACCCAATTCTTGATTTTCTTGATCCAAAACTAGATTTTTCTATTCGCGACCAAATTCTTGATTTTCTTGATCCAAAACTAGATTTTTGTGTTCGCGACCGAATTCTTGATTTTCTTGATCCAAAACTAGATTTTTGTGTTCGGGACCGAATTCTTGATTTTGTTGATGCAAAACTAGATTTTTGTGTTCGCGACCAAATTCTTGATTTTCTTGATCCAAAACTTGATTTTTCTATTCGCGACCAAATTCTTGATTTTCATGATCCAAAACTAGATTTTTGTTTTCGGGACCCAATTCTTGATTTTCTTGATCCAAAACTAGTATTTTGTTTTCGCGACCCAATTCTTGATTTTCTTGATCCAAAACTAGATTTTTCTATTCGCGACCGAATTTTTTATTTTCTTGATCCAAAACTAGATTTTTGTGTTCGCGACCGAATTCTTGATTTTCTTGATCCAAAACTAGATTTTTGTGTTCGGGACCGAATTCTTGATTTTCTTGATGCAAAACTAGATTTTTGTGTTCGCGACCCAATTCTTGATTTTCTTGATCCAAAACTTGATTTTTCTATTCGCGACCAAATTCTTAATTTTCATGATCCAAAACTAGATTTTTGTTTTCGGGACCCAATTCTTGATTTTCTTGATCCAAAACTAGTATTTTGTTTTCGCGACCCAATTCTTGATTTTCTTGATCCAAAACTAGATTTTTCTATTCGCGACCAAATTCTTGATTTTCTTGATCCAAAACTAGATTTTTGTGTTCGCGACCGAATTCTTGATTTTCTTGATCCAAAACTAGATTTTTGTGTTCGGGACCGAATTCTTGATTTTTCTTGATCCAAAACTAGATTTTTGTGTTCGCGACCGAATTCTTGATTTTTTGGATCCCAAACTAGATTTTTGTGTTCGGGACCGAATTCTTGATTTTCTTGATGCAAAACTAGATTTTTGTGTTCGCGACCTAATTCTTGATTTTCTTGATCCAAAACTTAATTTTTCTATTCGCGACCAAATTCTTAATTTTCATGATCCAAAACTAGATTTTTGTTTTCGGGACCCAATTCTTGATTTTTTTGATCCAAAACTAGTATTTTGTTTTCGCGACCCAATTCTTGATTTTCTTGATCCAAAACTAGATTTTTCTATTCGCGACCAAATTTTTGATTTTCTTGATCCAAAACTAGATTTTTGTGTTCGCGACCGAATTCTTGATTTTTCTTGATCCAAAACTAGATTTTTGTGTTCGGGACCGAATTCTTGATTTTGTTGATGCAAAACTAGATTTTTGTGTTCGCGACCCAATTCTTGATTTTCTTGATCCAAAACTTGATTTTTCTATTCGCGACCAAATTCTTAATTTTCATGATCCAAAACTAGATTTTTGTTTTCGGGACCCAATTCTTGATTTTCTTGATCCAAAACTAGTATTTTGTTTTCGCGACCCAATTCTTGATTTTCTTGATCCAAAACTAGATTTTTCTATTCGCGACCAAATTCTTGATTTTCTTGATCAAAAACTAGATTTTTGTGTTCGGGACCGAATTCTTGATTTTCTTGATGCAAAACAAGATTTTTGTGTTCGCGACCTAATTCTTGATTTTCTTGATCCAAAACTTAATTTTTCTATTCGCGACCAAATTCTTAATTTTCATGATCCAAAACTAGATTTTTGTTTTGGGGACCCAATTCTTGATTTTTTTGATCCAAAACTAGTATTTTGTTTTCGCGACCCAATTCTTGATTTTCTTGATCCAAAACTAGATTTTTGTGTTCGCGACCGAATTCTTGATTTTCTTGATCCAAAACTAGATTTTTGTGTTCGGGACCGAATTCTTGATTTTCTTGATGCAAAACTAGATTTTTGTGTTCGCGACCCAATTCTTGATTTTCTTGATCCAAAACTTGATTTTTCTATTCGCGACCAAATTCTTAATTTTCATGATCCAAAACTAGATTTTTGTTTTCGGGACCCAATTCTTGATTTTCTTGATCCAAAACTAGTATTTTGTTTTCGCGACCCAATTCTTGATTTTCTTGATCCAAAACTAGATTTTTCTATTCGCGACCCAATTCTTGATTTTCTTAATCCAAAACTAGTATTTTGTTTTCGCGACCCAATTCTTGATTTTCTTGATCCAAAACTAAATTTTTCTATTCGCGACCCAATTCTTGATTTTTTGATCCAAAAGTAGATTTTTGTGTTCGGGACCGAATTCTTGATTTTCTTGATGCAACACTAGTTTTTTGTAATCCCGACCAAATTCTTGATTTTCTTGATGCAAAACTAGATTTTTGTGTTCGCGACCAAATTCTTGATTTTCTTGATCCAAAACTTGATTTTTCTATTCGCGACCAAATTCTTAATTTTCATGATCCAAAACTAGATTTTTGTTTTCGGGACCCAATTCTTGATTTTCTTGATCCAAAACTAGTATTTTGTTTTCGCGACCCAATTCTTGATTTTATTGATCCAAAACTAGATTTTTCTATTCGCGACCAAATTCTTGATTTTCTTGATCCAAAACTAGATTTTTGTGTTCACGACCGAATTCTTGATATTCTTGATCCAAAACTAGATTTTTGTGTTCGGGACCGAATTCTTGATTTTCTTGATCCAAAACTAGATTGTTGAATTCGCGACCCAATTCTTGATTTTCTTGATTCAACACTAGTTTTTTGTATTCCCGACCAAATTCTTGATTTTCTTGATCCAAAACTAGATTTTTGTGTTCGCGACCAAATTCTTGATTTTCTTGATCTAAAACTAGTATTTTGTTTTCGCGACCAAATTCTTTATTTTCTTGATCCAAAACTAGATTTTTGTTTTCGCGACCAAATTCTTTATTTTCTTGATCCAAAACTAGTATTTTGTTTTCGCGACCAAATTCTTTATTTTCTTGATCCAAAACTAGATTTTTGTGTTCGCGACCAAATTCTTTATTTTCTTGATCCAAAACTAGTATTTTGTTTTCGCGACCAAATTCTTTATTTTCTTTATCCAAAACTATAATTTTGTTTTCGCGACCCAATTCTTTATTTTCTTGATCGAAAACTTGATTTTTGTGTTCGCGACCCAATTCTTGATTTTCTTGATCCAAAACAAGATTTTTCTATTCGCGACCAAATTTTTGATTTTCTTGATCCAAAACTAGATTTTTGTGTTCGCGACCGAATTCTTGATTTTCTTGATCCAAAACTAGATTTTTGTGTTCGGGACCGAATTCTTGATTTTCTTGATGCAAAACTAGATTTTTGTGTTCGCGACCCAATTCTTGATTTTCTTGATCCAAAACTTGATTTTTCTATTCGCGACCCAATTCTTGATTTTCTTGATTCAACACTAGTTTTTTGTATTCCCGACCAAATTCTTGATTTTCTTGATCCAAAACTAGATTTTTGTGTTCGCGACCAAATTCTTGATTTTCTTGATCTAAAACTAGTATTTTGTTTTCGCGACCAAATTCTTTATTTTCTTGATCCAAAACTAGATTTTTGTGTTCACGACCAAATTCTTTATTTTCTTGATCCAAAACTAGTATTTTGTTTTCGCGACCAAATTCTTTATTTTCTTGATCCAAAACTAGATTTTTGTGTTCGCGACCAAATTCTTTATTTTGTTGATCCAAAACTAGTATTTTGTTTTCGCGACCAAATTCTTTATTTTCTTGATCCAAAACTATAATTTTGTTTTCGCGACCCAATTCTTTATTTTCTTGATCGAAAACTTGATTTTTGTATTCGCGACCCAATTCTTGATTTTCTTGATCCAAAACTAGATTTTTCTATTCGCGACCAAATTTTTGATTTTCTTGATCCAAAACTAGATTTTTGTGTTCGTGACCGAATTCTTGATTTTCTTGATCCAAAACTAGATTTTTGTGTTGGGGACCGAATTCTTGATTTTCTTGATGCAAAACTAGATTTTTGTGTTCGCGACCCAATTCTTGATTTTCTTGATCCAAAACTTGATTTTTCTATTCGCGACCAAATTCTTAATTTTCATGATCCAAAACTAGATTTTTGTTTTCGGGACCCAATTCTTGATTTTCTTGATCCAAAACTAGTATTTTGTTTTCGCGACCCAATTCTTGATTTTCTTGATCCAAAACTAGATTTTTCTATTCGCGACCAAATTCTTGATTTTCTTGATCCAAAACTAGATTTTTGTGTTCGCGACCGAATTCTTGATTTTCTTGATCCAAAACTAGATTTTTGTGTTCGCGACCGAATTCTTGATTTTCTTGATCCAAAACTAGATTTTTGTGTTCGCGACCGAATTCTTGATTTTCTTGATCCAAAACTAGATTTTTGTGTTCGCGGCCGAATTCTTGATTTTCTTGATGCAAAACTAGATTTTTGTGTTCGCGACCGAATTCTTGATTTTCTTGATCCAAAACTTAATTTTTCTATTCGCGACCAAATTCTTAATTTTCATGATCCAAAACTAGATTTTTGTTTTCGGGACCCAATTCTTGATTTTCTTGATCCAAAACTAGTATTTTGTTTTCGCGACCCAATTCTCGATTTTCTTGATCCAAAACTAGATTTTTCTATTCGCGACCCAATTTTTGATTTTCTTGATCCAAAACTAGATTTTTGTGTTCGCGACCGAATTCTTGATTTTCTTGATCCAAAACTAGATTTTTGTGTTCGGGACCGAATTCTTGATTTTCTTGATGCAAAACTAGATTTTTGTGTTCGCGACCAAATTCTTGATTTTCTTGATCCAAAACTTGATTTTTCTATTCGCGACCCAATTCTTAATTTTCATGATCCAAAACTAGATTTTTGTTTTCGGGACCCAATTCTTGATTTTCTTGATCCAAAACTAGTATTTTGTTTTCGCGACCCAATTCTTGATTTTCTTGATCCAAAACTAGATTTTTCTATTCGCGACCCAATTCTTGATTTTCTTAATCCAAAACTAGTATTTTGTTTTCGCGACCCAATTCTTGATTTTCTTGATCCAAAACTAAATTTTTCTATTCGCGACCCAATTCTTGATTTTTTGATCCAAAAGTAGATTTTTGTGTTCGGGACCGAATTCTTGATTTTCTTGATGCAACACTAGTTTTTTGTAATCCCGACCAAATTCTTGATTTTCTTGATGCAAAACTAGATTTTTGTGTTCGCGACCAAATTCTTGATTTTCTTGATCCAAAACTTGATTTTTCTATTCGCGACCAAATTCTTAATTTTCATGATCCAAAACTAGATTTTTGTTTTCGGGACCCAATTCTTGATTTTCTTGATCCAAAACTAGTATTTTGTTTTCGCGACCCAATTCTTGATTTTCTTGATCCAAAACTAGATTTTTCTATTCGCGACCAAATTCTTGATTTTCTTGATCCAAAACTAGATTTTTGTGTTCGCGACCGAATTCTTGATATTCTTGATCCAAAACTAGATTTTTGTGTTCGGGACCGAATTCTTGATTTTCTTGATCCAAAACTAGATTTTTGTGTTCGCGACCGAATTCTTGATTTTCTTGATCCAAAACTTAATTTTTCTATTCGCGACCAAATTCTTAATTTTCATGATCCAAAACTAGATTTTTGTTTTCGGGACCCAATTCTTGATTTTCTTGATCCAAAACTAGTATTTTGTTTTCGCGACCCAATTCTCGATTTTCTTGATCCAAAACTAGATTTTTCTATTCGCGACCAAATTTTTGATTTTCTTGATCCAAAACTAGATTTTTGTGTTCGCGACCGAATTCTTGATTTTCTTGATCCAAAACTAGATTTTTGTGTTCGGGACCGAATTCTTGATTTTCTTGATGCAAAACTAGATTTTTGTGTTCGCGACCAAATTCTTGATTTTCTTGATCCAAAACTTGATTTTTCTATTCGCGACCCAATTCTTAATTTTCATGATCCAAAACTAGATTTTTGTTTTCGGGACCCAATTCTTGATTTTCTTGATCCAAAACTAGTATTTTGTTTTCGCGACCCAATTCTTGATTTTCTTGATCCAAAACTAGATTTTTCTATTCGCGACCCAATTCTTGATTTTCTTAATCCAAAACTAGTATTTTGTTTTCGCGACCCAATTCTTGATTTTCTTGATCCAAAACTAAATTTTTCTATTCGCGACCCAATTCTTGATTTTTTGATCCAAAAGTAGATTTTTGTGTTCGGGACCGAATTCTTGATTTTCTTGATGCAACACTAGTTTTTTGTAATCCCGACCAAATTCTTGATTTTCTTGATGCAAAACTAGATTTTTGTGTTCGCGACCAAATTCTTGATTTTCTTGATCCAAAACTTGATTTTTCTATTCGCGACCAAATTCTTAATTTTCATGATCCAAAACTAGATTTTTGTTTTCGGGACCCAATTCTTGATTTTCTTGATCCAAAACTAGTATTTTGTTTTCGCGACCCAATTCTTGATTTTCTTGATCCAAAACTAGATTTTTCTATTCGCGACCAAATTCTTGATTTTCTTGATCCAAAACTAGATTTTTGTGTTCGCGACCGAATTCTTGATATTCTTGATCCAAAACTAGATTTTTGTGTTCGGGACCGAATTCTTGATTTTCTTGATCCAAAACTAGATTGTTGAATTCGCGACCCAATTCTTGATTTTCTTGATTCAACACTATTTTTTTGTATTCCCGACCAAATTCTTGATTTTCTTGATCCAAAACTAGATTTTTGTGTTCGCGACCAAATTCTTGATTTTCTTGATCTAAAACTAGTATTTTGTTTTCGCGACCAAATTCTTTATTTTCTTGATCCAAAACTAGATTTTTGTGTTCGCGACCAAATTCTTTATTTTCTTGATCCAAAACTAGTATTTTGTTTTCGCGACCAAATTCTTTATTTTCTTGATCCAAAACTAGATTTTTGTGTTCGCGACCAAATTCTTTATTTTGTTGATCCAAAACTAGTATTTTGTTTTCGCGACCAAATTCTTTATTTTCTTGATCCAAAACTATAATTTTGTTTTCGCGACCCAATTCTTTATTTTCTTGATCGAAAACTTGATTTTTGTGTTCGCGACCCAATTCTTGATTTTCTTGATCCAAAACTTGTTTTTTGTGTTCGCCACGCAGTTCATGATTCTCTTGATCCCAAACTATATTTTTGTATTCGCGACCCAATTCTTGATTTTCTAGATCCGAAACTAGATTTTTGTATTCGCAACCAAATTCTTGATTTTCTTGATCCAAAACTAGAGTTTTGTGTTCGTGACCAAATTCTTGATTTTCTTGATCCAAAACTAGTTTTTTGTATTCGGGACCAAATTCTTGATTTTCTTGATCCAAAACTAGATTTTTGTAATCGCGACCCAATTCTTGGTTTTCTTGATCCAAAACTAGATTTTTGTATTCGCGACCAAATTCTTGATTTTCATGATCCAAAACTAGATTTTTGTTTTCGGGACCCAATTCTGGATTTTCTTGATCCAAAACTAGATTTTTTTATTCGCGACCAAATTCTTGATTTTCTTGATCCAAAACTAGATTTTTGTGTTCGCGACCAAATTCTTGATTTTCTTGATGCAAAACTAGATTTTTGTGTTCGCGACCAAATTCTTGATTTTCTTGATGCAAAACTAGATTTTTGTGTTCGCGACCAAATTCTTGATTTTCTTGATCCAAAACTTGATTTTTCTATTCGCGACCAAATTCTTAATTTTCATGATCGAAAACTAGATTTTTGTGTTCGCGACCAAATTCTTGATTTTCTTGATCCAAAACGAGATTTTTGTGTTCGCGACCCAATTGTTGATTTTCTTCATCCAAAACTATATTTTTGTATTCGCGACCCAATTCTTGATTTTCTTGATCCAAAACTAGATTTTTGTATTCGCGACCAGATGCTTGATTTTCTTGATCCAAAACTAGATTTTTGTGTTCGCGACCACATTCTTGATTTTCTTGATCCAAAACCAGATTGTTGAATTCGCGACCCGATTCTTGATTTTCTTGATCCAAAACTAGATTTTTGTGTTCGCGACCAAATTCTTGATTTTCTTGATCCAAAACTAGATTTTTGTTTTCGCGACCAAATTCTTGATTTTCTTGATCGAAAACTAGATTTTTGTGTTCGCGACCAAATTCTTTATTTTCTTTATCCAAAACTAGATTTTTGTTTTCGCGACCCAATTCTTGATTTTCTTGATCCAAAACTAGTTTTTTGGTTTCGCGACCAAATTCTGGATTTTCTTGATCCATAACTAGATTTTTGTAATCGCGACCAAATTCTTGATTTTCTTGATACAAAACTAGATTTTTGTATTCGCGATCAAAAATCTTGATTTTCTTGCTCCCAAACTAGATTTTTTTATTCGCGACCAAATTCTTGATTTTTGGGATCCCAAACTAGATTTTTGTATTCGCGACCAAATTCTTGATTTTCTTGATCCAAAACTAAATTTTTGTATTCGCGACCAAATTCTTGATTTTCTTGATGCAAAACTATATTTTTGTATTCGGGACCCAATTTTTGATTTTCTTGATCCAAAACTTGTTTTTTGTGTTCGCCACGCAGTTCATGATTCTCTTGATCCCAAACTATATTTTTGTATTCGCGACCCAATTCTTGATTTTCTAGATCCGAAACTAGATTTTTGTATTCGCCACCAAATTCTTGATTTTCATGATCCAAAACTAGAGTTTTGTGTTCGTGACCAAATTCTTGATTTTCTTGATCCAAAACTAGTTTTTTGTATTCGGGACCAAATTCTTGATTTTTCTTGATCCAAAACTAGATTTTTGTGTTCGGGACACAATTCTTGATTTTCTTGATCCAAAACTAGATTTTTGTATTCGCGACCCAATTCTTGGTTTTCTTGATCCAAAACTAGATTTTTGTATTCGCGACCAAATTCTTGATTTTCTTGATGCAAAACTATATTTTTGTATTCGGGACCCAATTTTTGATTTTCTTGATCCAAAACTTGTTTTTTGTGTTCGCCACGCAGTTCATGATTCTCTTGATCCCAAACTATATTTTTGTATTCGCGACCCAATTCTTGATTTTCTAGATCCGAAACTAGATTTTTGTGTTCGCGACCGAATTCTTGATTTTCTTGATCCAAAACTAGATTTTTGTGTTCGGGACCGAATTCTTGATTTTCTTGATCCAAAACTAGATTGTTGAATTCGCGACCCAATTCTTGATTTTCTTGATCCAAAACTAGTATTTTGTTTTCGCGACCCAATTCTTGATTTTCTTGATCCAAAACTAGATTTTTCTATTCGCGACCCAATTCTTGATTTTCTTGATCCAAAACTAGTATTTTGTTTTCGCGACCCAATTCTTGATTTTCTTGATCCAAAACTAGATTGTTGAATTCGCGACCCAATTCTATATTTTCTTGATCCAAAACTAGTTTTTTGGTTTCGCGACCAAATTCTTGATTTTCTTGATCCAAAACTAGATTTTTGTAATCGCGACCAAATTCTTGATTTTCTTGATACAAAACTAGATTTTTGTATTCGCGATCAAAAATCTTGATTTTCTTGCTCCCGAACTAGATTTTTTTATTCGCGACCAAATTCTTGATTTTTTGGATCCCAAACTAGATTTTTGTATTCGCGACCAAATTCTTGATTTTCTTGATCCAAAACTAAATTTTTGTATTCGCGACCAAATTCTTGATTTTCTTGATGCAAAACAATATTTTTGTATTCGGGACCCAATTCTTGATTTTCTTGATCCAAAACTTGTTTTTTGTGTTCGCCACGCAGTTCATGATTCTCTTGATCCCAAACTATATTTTTGTATTCGCGACCCAATTCTTGATTTTCTAGATCCGAAACTAGATTTTTGTATTCGCAACCAAATTCTTGATTTTCTTGATCCAAAACTAGAGTTTTGTGTTCGTGACCAAATTCTTGATTTTCTTGATCCAAAACTAGTTTTTTGTTTTCGTGACCAAATTCTTGATTTTCTTGATCCAAAACTAGATTTTTGTGTTCGGGACCCAATTCTTGATTTTCTTGATCCAAAACTAGATTTTTGTATTCGCGACCCAATTCTTGGTTTTCTTGATCCAAAACTAGATTTTTGTATTCGCGACCAAATTCTTGATTTTCATGATCCAAAACTAGATTTTTGTTTTCGGGACCCAACTCTGGATTTTCTTGATCCAAAACTAGATTTTTTTATTCGCGACCAAATTCTTGATTTTCATGATCCAAAACTAGATTTTTGTTTTCGGTACCCAATTCTTGATTTTCTTGATCCAAAACTAGTATTTTGTTTTCGCGACCCAATTCTTGATTTTCTTGATCCAAAACTAGATTTTTCTATTCGCGACCCAATTCTTGATTTTCTTCATCCAAAACTAGTATTTTGTTTTCGCGACCCAATTCTTGATTTTCTTGATCCAAAACTAAATTTTTCTATTCGCGACCCAATTCTTGATTTTTTGATCCAAAAGTAGATTTTTGTGTTCGGGACCGAATTCTTGATTTTCTTGATGCAACACTAGTTTTTTGTAATCCCGACCAAATTCTTGATTTTCTTGATGCAAAACTAGATTTTTGTGTTCGCGACCAAATTCTTGATTTTCTTGATCCAAAACTTGATTTTTCTATTCGCGACCAAATTCTTAATTTTCATGATCCAAAACTAGATTTTTGTTTTCGGGACCCAATTCTTGATTTTCTTGATCCAAAACTAGTATTTTGTTTTCGCGACCCAATTCTTTTTTTTTTCTTGGTCCAAAACTAGATTTTTCTATTCGCGACCAAATTCTTGATTTTCTTGATCCAAAACTAGATTTTTGTGTTCGCGACCGAATTCTTGATATTCTTCATCCAAAACTAGATTTTTGTGTTCGGGACCGAATTCTTGATTTTCTTGATCCAAAACTAGATTGTTGAATTCGCGACCCAATTCTTGATTTTCTTGATTCAACACTAGTTTTTTGTATTCCCGACCAAATTCTTGATTTTCTTGATCCAAAACTAGATTTTTGTGTTCGCGACCAAATTCTTGATTTTCTTGATCTAAAACTAGTATTTTGTTTTCGCGACCAAATTCTTTATTTTCTTGATCCAAAACTAGATTTTTGTGTTCGCGACCAAATTCTTTATTTTCTTGATCCAAAACTAGTATTTTGTTTTCGCGACCAAATTCTTTATTTTCTTGATCCAAAACTAGATTTTTGTGTTCGCGACCAAATTCTTTATTTTCTTGATCCAAAACTAGTATTTTGTTTTCGCGACCAAATTCTTTATTTTCTTGATCCAAAACTATATTTTTGTTTTCGCGACCCAATTCTTTATTTTCTTGATCGAAAACTTGATTTTTGTGTTCGCGACCCAATTCTTGATTTTCTTGATCCAAAACTAGATTTTTCTATTCGCGACCAAATTCTTGATTTTTTTGATCCAAAACTAGATTTTTGTGTTCGCGACCGAATTCTTGATTTTCTTGATCCAAAACTAGATTTTTGTGTTCGGGACCGAATTCTTGATTTTCTTGATCCAAAACTAGATTGTTGAATTCGCGACCCAATTCTTGATTTTTTTGATCCAAAACTAGTATTTTGTTTTCGCGACCCAATTCTTGATTTTCTTGATCCAAAACTAGATTTTTCTATTCGCGACCCAATTCTTGATTTTCTTGATCCAAAACTAGTATTTTGTTTTCGCGACCCAATTCTTGATTTTCTTGATCCAAAACTAGATTGTTGAATTCGCGACCCAATTCTATATTTTCTTGATCCAAAACTAGTTTTTTGGTTTCGCGACCAAATTCTTGATTTTCTTGATCCAAAACTAGATTTTTGTAATCGCGACCAAATTCTTGATTTTCTTGATACAAAACTAGATTTTTGTATTCGCGATCAAAAATCTTGATTTTCTTGCTCCCGAACTAGATTTTTTTATTCGCAACCAAATTCTTGATTTTTTGGATCCCAAACTAGATTTTTGTATTCGCGACCAAATTCTTGATTTTCTTGATCCAAAACTATATTTTTGTATTCGCGACCAAATTCTTGATTTTCTTGATGCAAAACTATATTTTTGTATTCGGGACCCAATTCTTGATTTTCTTGATCCAAAACTTGTTTTTTGTGTTCGCCACGCAGTTCATGATTCTCTTGATCCCAAACTATATTTTTGTATTCGCGACCCAATTCTTGATTTTCTAGATCCGAAACTAGATTTTTGTATTCGCAACCAAATTCTTGATTTTCTTGATCCAAAACTAGAGTTTTGTATTCGCGACCCAATTCTTGGTTTTCTTGATCCAAAACTAGATTTTTGTATTCGCGACCAAATTCTTGATTTTCATGATCCAAAACTAGATTTTTGTTTTCGGGACCCAACTCTGGATTTTCTTGATCCAAAACTAGATTTTTTTATTCGCGACCAAATTCTTGATTTTCATGATCCAAAACTAGATTTTTGTTTTCGGTACCCAATTCTTGATTTTCTTGATCCAAAACTAGTATTTTGTTTTCGCGACCCAATTCTTGATTTTCTTGATCCAAAACGATATTTTTGTATTCGCGACCCAATTCTTGATTTTCTAGATCCGAAACTAGATTTTTGTATTCGCAACCAAATTCTTAATTTTCATGATCCAAAACTAGATTTTTGTTTTCGGGACCCAATTCTTGATTTTCTTGATCCAAAACTAGTATTTTGTTTTCGCGACCCAATTCTCGATTTTCTTGATCCAAAACTAGATTTTTCTATTCGCGACCCAATTTTTGATTTTCTTGATCCAAAACTAGATTTTTGTGTTCGCGACCGAATTCTTGATTTTCTTGATCCAAAACTAGATTTTTGTGTTCGGGACCGAATTCTTGATTTTCTTGATGCAAAACTAGATTTTTGTGTTCGCGACCAAATTCTTGATTTTCTTGATCCAAAACTTGATTTTTCTATTCGCGACCCAATTCTTAATTTTCATGATCCAAAACTAGATTTTTGTTTTCGGGACCCAATTCTTGATTTTCTTGATCCAAAACTAGTATTTTGTTTTCGCGACCCAATTCTTGATTTTCTTGATCCAAAACTAGATTTTTCTATTCGCGACCCAATTCTTGATTTTCTTAATCCAAAACTAGTATTTTGTTTTCGCGACCCAATTCTTGATTTTCTTGATCCAAAACTAAATTTTTCTATTCGCGACCCAATTCTTGATTTTTTGATCCAAAAGTAGATTTTTGTGTTCGGGACCGAATTCTTGATTTTCTTGATGCAACACTAGTTTTTTGTAATCCCGACCAAATTCTTGATTTTCTTGATGCAAAACTAGATTTTTGTGTTCGCGACCAAATTCTTGATTTTCTTGATCCAAAACTTGATTTTTCTATTCGCGACCAAATTCTTAATTTTCATGATCCAAAACTAGATTTTTGTTTTCGGGACCCAATTCTTGATTTTCTTGATCCCAAACTAGTATTTTGTTTTCGCGACCCAATTCTTTTTTTTTTCTTGGTCCAAAACTAGATTTTTCTATTCGCGACCAAATTCTTGATTTTCTTGATCCAAAACTAGATTTTTGTGTTCGCGACCGAATTCTTGATATTCTTCATCCAAAACTAGATTTTTGTGTTCGGGACCGAATTCTTGATTTTCTCGATCCAAAACTAGATTGTTGAATTCGCGACCCAATTCTTGATTTTCTTGATTCAACACTAGTTTTTTGTATTCCCGACCGAATTCTTGATTTTCTTGATCCAAAACTAGATTTTTGTGTTCGCGACCAAATTCTTGATTTTCTTGGTCTAAAACTAGTATTTTGTTTTCGCGACCAAATTCTTTATTTTCTTGATCCAAAACTAGATTTTTGTGTTCGCGACCAAATTCTTTATTTTCTTCATCCAAAACTAGTATTTTGTTTTCGGGACCAAATTCTTTATTTTCTTGATCCAAAACTAGATTTTTGTGTTCGCGACCAAATTCTTTATTTTCTTGATCCAAAACTAGTATTTTGTTTTCGCGACCAAATTCTTTATTTTCTTGATCCAAAACTATATTTTTGTTTTCGCGACCAAATTCTTTATTTTCTTGATCGAAAACTTGTTTTTTGTGTTCGCGACCCAATTCTTGATTTTCTTGATCCAAAACTAGATTTTTGACTTCGCGACCCAATTCTTGATTTTCTTGATGCAACACTAGTTTTTTGTAATCCCGACCAATTCTTGATTTTCTTGATACAAAACTAGATTTTTGTATTCGCGATCAAAAATCTTGATTTTCTTGATCCCAAACTAGATTTTTTTATTCGCGACCAAATTCGTGATTTTGTGGATCCCAAACTAGATTTTTGTGTTCGCGACCAAATTCCTGATTTTCTTGATCCAAAACTAGATTTTTGGGTTCGCGACCAAATTCTTGATTTTCTTGATCCAAAACTAGATTTTTGTGTTCGCGACCGAATTCTTGATATTCTTCATCCAAAACTAGATTTTTGTGTTCGGGACCGAATTCTTGATTTTCTTGATCCAAAACTAGATTGTTGAATTCGCGACCCAATTCTTGATTTTCTTGATTCAACACTAGTTTTTTGTATTCCCGACCAAATTCTTGATTTTCTTGATCCAAAACTAGATTTTTGTGTTCGCGACCAAATTCTTGATTTTCTTGATCTAAAACTAGTATTTTGTTTTCGCGACCAAATTCTTTATTTTCTTGATCCAAAACTAGATTTTTGTGTTCGCGACCAAATTCTTTATTTTCTTGATCCAAAACTAGTATTTTGTTTTCGCGACCAAATTCTTTATTTTCTTGATCCAAAACTAGATTTTTGTGTTCGCGACCAAATTCTTTATTTTCTTGATCCAAAACTAGTATTTTGTTTTCGCGACCAAATTCTTTATTTTCTTGATCCAAAACTAGATTTTTGTGTTCGCGACCAAATTCTTTATTTTCTTGATCCAAAACTAGTATTTTGTTTTCGCGACCAAATTCTTTATTTTCTTGATCCAAAACTATATTTTTGTTTTCGCGACCCAATTCTTTATTTTCTTGATCGAAAACTTGATTTTTGTGTTCGCGACCCAATTCTTGATTTTCTTGATCCAAAACTAGATTTTTGAATTCGCGACCCAATTCTTGATTTTCTTGATGCAACACTAGTTTTTTGTAATCCCGACCAATTCTTGATTTTCTTGATACAAAACTAGATTTTTGTATTCGCGATCAAAAATCTTGATTTTCTTGATCCCAAACTAGATTTTTTTATTCGCGACCAAATTCGTGATTTTGTGGATCCCAAACTAGATTTTTGTGTTCGCGACCAAATTCCTGATTTTCTTGATCCAAAACTAGATTTTTGGGTTCGCGACCAAATTCTTGATTTTCTTGATCCAAAACTAGATTTTTGTGTTCGCGACCAAATTCTTGATTTTCTTGATCCAAAACTAGATTTTTGTGTTCGCGACCCAATTGTTGATTTTCTTCATCCAAAACTATATTTTTGTATTCGCGACCCAATTCTTGATTTTCTTGATCCAAAACTAGATTTTTGTATTCGCGACCAGATGCTTGATTTTCTTGATCCAAAACTAGATTTTTGTGTTCGCGACCACATTCTTGATTTTCTTGATCCAAAACCAGATTGTTGAATTCGCGACCCAATTCTTGATTTTCTTGATCCAAAACTAGATTTTTGTGTTCGCGACCAAATTCTTGATTTTCTTGATCAAAAACTAGATTTTTGTTTTCGCGACCAAATTCTTGATTTTCTTGATCGAAAACTAGATTTTTGTTTTCGCGACCCAATTCTTGATTTTCTTGATCCCAAACTAGTATTTTGTTTTCGCGACCCAATTCTTGATTTTCTTGATCCAAAACTAGATTTTTCTATTCGCGACCAAATTCTTGATTTTCTTGATCCAAAACTAGATTTTTGTGTTCGCGACCGAATTCTTGATATTCTTGATCCAAAACTAGATTTTTGTGTTCGGGACCGAATTCTTGATTTTCTTGATCCAAAACTAGATTGTTGAATTCACGACCCAATTCTTGATTTTCTTGATTCAACACTAGTTTTTTGTATTCCCGACCAAATTCTTGATTTTCTTGATCCAAAACTAGATTTTTGTGTTCGCGACCAAATTCTTGATTTTCTTGATCTAAAACTAGTATTTTGTTTTCGCGACCAAATTCTTTATTTTCTTGATCCAAAACTAGATTTTTGTGTTCGCGACCAAATTCTTTATTTTCTTGATCCAAAACTAGTATTTTGTTTTCGCGACCAAATTCTTTATTTTCTTGATCCAAAACTATATTTTTGTTTTCGCGACCCAATTCTTTATTTTCTTGATCGAAAACTTGATTTTTGTGTTCGCGACCCAATTCTTGATTTTCTTGATCCAAAACTAGATTTTTGAATTCGCGACCCAATTCTTGATTTTCTTGATGCAACACTAGTTTTTTGTAATCCCGACCAATTCTTGATTTTCTTGATACAAAACTAGATTTTTGTATTCGCGATCAAAAATCTTGATTTTCTTGATCCCAAACTAGATTTTTTTATTCGCGACCAAATTCGTGATTTTGTGGATCCCAAACTAGATTTGTGTGTTCGCGACCAAATTCCTGATTTTCTTGATCCAAAACTAGATTTTTGGGTTCGCGACCAAATTCTTGATTTTCTTGATCCAAACTAGATTTTTGTGTTCGCGACCAAATTCTTGATTTTCTTGATCCAAAACTAGATTTTTGTGTTCGCGACCAAATTCTTGATTTTCTTGATCCAAAACGAGATTGTTGTGTTCGCGACCACATTCTTGATTTTCTTGATCCAAAACCAGATTGTTGACTTCGCGACCCAATTCTTGATTTTCTTGATCCAAAACTAGATTTTTGTGTTCGCGACCAAATTCTTGATTTTCTTGATCCAAAACTAGATTTTTGTTTTCGCGACCAAATTCTTGATTTTCTTGATCGAAAACTAGATTTTTGTGTTCGCCACCAAATTCTTTATTTTCTTTATCCAAAACTAGATTTTTGTTTTCGCGACCCAATTCTTGATTTTCTTGATCCCAAACTAGTATTTTGTTTTCGCGACCCAATTCTTGATTTTCTTGATCCAAAACTAGATTGTTGAATTCGCGACCCAATTCTATATTTTCTTGATCCAAAACTAGTTTTTTGGTTTCGCGACCAAATTCTTGATTTTCTTGATCCAAAACTAGATTTTTGTAATCGCGACCAAATTCTTGATTTTCTTGATACAAAACTAGATTTTTGTATTCGCGATCAAAAATCTTGATTTTCTTGCTCCCAAACTAGATTTTTTTATTCGCGACCAAATTCTTGATTTTCTTGATCCAAAACTAAATTTTTGTATTCGCGACCAAATTCTTGATTTTCTTGATGCAAAACTATATTTTGTATTCGGGACCCAATTCTTGATTTTCTTGATCCAAAACTTGTTTTTTGTGTTCGCCACGCAGTTCATGATTCTCTTGATCCCAAACTATATTTTTGTATTCGCGACCCAATTCTTGATTTTCTAGATCCGAAACTAGATTTTTGTATTCGCAACCAAATTCTTGATTTTCTTGATCCAAAACTAGAGTTTTGTGTTCGTGACCAAATTCTTGATTTTCTTGATCCAAAACTAGTTTTTTGTATTCGGGACCAAATTCTTGATTTTCTTGATCAAAAACTAGATTTTTGTGTTCGCGACCAAATTCTTGATTTTCATGATCCAAAACTAGATTTTTGTTTTCGGGACCCAATTCTGGATTTTCTTGATCCAAAACTAGATTTTTTTATTCGCGACCAAATTCTTGATTTTCTTGATCAAAAATTAGATTTTTGTGTTCGCGACCAAATTCTTGATTTTCTTGATGCAAAACTAGATTTTTGTGTTCGCGACCAAATTCTTGATTTTCTTGATCCAAAACTTGATTTTTCTATTCGCGACCAAATTCTTAATTTTCATGATCCAAAACTAGATTTTTGTTTTCGGGACCCAATTCTTGATTTTCTTGATCCAAAACTAGTATTTTGTTTTCGCGACCCAATTCTTGATTTTCTTGATCCAAAACTAGATTTTTCTATTCGCGACCAAATTCTTGATTTTCTTGATCCAAAACTAGATTTTTGTGTTCGCGACCGAATTCTTGATTTTCTTGATCCAAAACTAGATTGTTGAATTCGCGACCCAATTCTTGATTTTCTTGATTCAACACTAGATTTTTGTGTTCGCGACCAAATTCTTGATTTTCTTGATCTAAAACTAGTATTTTGTTTTCGCGACCAAATTCTTTATTTTCTTGATCCAAAAATAGATTTTTGTGTTCGCGACCAAATTCTTTATTTTCTTGATCCAAAACTAGATTTTTGTGTTCGCGACCAAATTCTTTATTTTCTTGATCCAAAAATAGTATTTTGTTTTCGCGACCAAATTCTTTATTTTCTTGATCCAAAACTATATTTTTGTTTTCGCGACCCAATTCTTTATTTTCTTTATCGAAAACTTGATTTTTGTGTTCGCGACCCAATTCTTGATTTTCTTGATCGAAAACTAGATTTTTGTGTTCGCGACCAAATTCTTGATTTTCTTGATCCAAAACTAGATTTTTGTGTTCGCGACCAAATTCTTGATTTTCTTGATCCAAAACTAGATTTTTGTTTTCGCGACCAAATTCTTGATTTTCTTTATCGAAAACTAGATTTTTGTGTTCGCGACCAAATTCTTTATTTTCTTTATCCAAAACTAGATTTTTGTTTTCGCGACCCAATTCTTGATTTTCTTGATCCAAAACTAGTATTTTGTTTTCGCGACCCAATTCTTGATTTTCTTGATCCAAAACTAGATTATTGAATTCGCGACCCAATTCTATATTTTCTTGATCCAAAACTAGTTTTTTGGTTTCGCGACCAAATTCTTGATTTTCTTGATCCAAAACTAGATTTTTGTAATCGCGACCAAATTCTTGATTTTCTTGATACAAAACTAGATTTTTGTATTCGCGATCAAAAATCTTGATTTTCTTGCTCCCGAACTAGATTTTTTTATTCGCGACCAAATTCTTGATTTTTTGGATCCCAAACTAGATTTTTGTATTCGCGACCAAATTCTTGATTTTCTTGATCCAAAACTAAATTTTTGTATTCGCGACCAAATTCTTGATTTTCTTGATGCAAAACTATATTTTTGTATTCGGGACCCAATTCTTGATTTTCTTGATCCAAAACTAGATTTTTGTATTCGCGACCCAATTCTTGGTTTTCTTGATCCAAAACTAGATTTTTGTATTCGCGACCAAATTCTTGATTTTCTTGATCGAAAACTAGATTTTTGTGTTCGCGACCAAATTTTTTATTTTCTTTATCCAAAACTAGATTTTTGTTTTCGCGACCAAATTCTTGATTTTCTTGATGCAAAACTATATTTTTGTATTCGGGACCCAATTCTTGATTTTCTTGATCCAAAACTAGATTTTTGTGTTCGGGACCCAATTCTTGATTTTCTTGATCCAAAGCTAGATTTTTGTATTCGCGACCAAATTCTTGATTTTCATGATCCAAAACTAGATTTTTGTTTTCGGGACCCAATTCTGGATTTTCTTGATCCAAAACTAGATTTTTTTATTCGCGACCAAATTCTTGATTTTCTTGATCCAAAACTAGATTTTTGTGTTCGCGACCAAATTCTTGATTTTCTTGATGCAAAACTAGATTTTTGTGTTCGCGACCAAATTCTTGATTTTCTTGATCCAAAACTAGATTTTTCTATTCGCGACCAAATTCTTCATTTTCTTGATCCAAAACTAGATTTTTGTGTTCGCGACCGAATTCTTGATTTTCTTGATCCAAAACTAGATTTTTGTGTTCGCGACCGAATTCTTGATTTTCTTGATCCAAAACTAGATTGTTGAATTCGCGACCCAATTCTTGATTTTCTTGATTCAACACTAGTTTTTTGTATTCCCGACCAAATTCTTGATTTTTTTGATCCAAAACTAGATTTTTGTGTTCGCGACCAAATTCTTGATTTTCTTGATCTAAAATATTTTGTTTTCGCGACCAAATTCTTTATTTTCTTGATCCAAAAATAGATTTTTGTGTTCGCGACCAAATTCTTTATTTTCTTGATCCAAAACTAGATTTTTGTGTTCGCGACCAAATTCTTTATTTTCTTGATCCAAAAATAGTATTTTGTTTTCGCGACCAAATTCTTTATTTTCTTGATCCAAAACTATATTTTTGTTTTCGCGACCCAATTCTTTATTTTCTTGATCGAAAACTTGATTTTTGTGTTCGCGACCCAATTCTTGATTTTCTTGATTCAAAACTAGATTTTTGTGTTCGCGACCAAATTCTTGATTTTCTTGATCCAAAACTAGATTTTTGTGTTCGCGACCAAATTCTTGATTTTCTTGATCCAAAACTAGATTTTTGTGTTCGCGACCAAATTCTTTATTTTCTTGATCCAAAACTAGATTTTTGTTTTCGAGACCCAATTCTTGATTTTCTTGATCCAAAACTAGATTTTTGTAATCGCGACCAAATTCTTGATTTTCTTGATACAAAACGAGATTTTTGTATTCGCGATCAAAAATCTTGATTTTCTTGCTCCCGAACTAGATTTTTTTATTCGCGACCAAATTCTTCATTTTTTGGATCCCAAACTAGATTTTTGTATTCGCGACCAAATTCTTGATTTTCTTGATCCAAAACTAAATTTTTGTATTCGCGACCAAATTCTTGATTTTCTTGATGCAAAACTATATTTTTGTATTCGGGACCCAATTCTTGATTTTCTTGATCCAAAACTTGTTTTTTGTGTTCGCCACGCAGTTCATGATTCTCTTGATCCCAAACTATATTTTTGTATTCGCGACCCAATTCTTGATTTTCTAGATCCGAAACTAGATTTTTGTATTCGCAACCAAATTCTTGATTTTCTTGATCCAAAACTAGAGTTTTGTGTTCGTGACCAAATTCTTGATTTTCTTGATCCAAAACTAGTTTTTTGTATTCGGGAGCAAATTCTTGATTTTCTTGATCAAAAACTAGATTTTTGTGTTCGCGACCAAATTCTTGATTTTCATGATCCAAAACTAGATTTTTGTTTTCGGGACCCAATTCTGGATTTTCTTGATCCAAAACTAGATTTTTTTATTCGCGACCAAATTCTTGATTTTCTTGATCAAAAATTAGATTTTTGCGTTCGCGACCAAATTCTTGATTTTCTTGATGCAAAACTAGATTTTTGTGTTCGCGACCAAATTCTTGATTTTCTTGATCCAAAACTTGATTTTTCTATTCGCGACCAAATTCTTAATTTTCATGATCCAAAATTAGATTTTTGTTTTCGGGACCCAATTCTTGATTTTCTTGATCCAAAACTAGTATTTTGTTTTCGCGACCCAATTCTTGATTTTCTTGATCCAAAACTAGATTTTTCTATTCGCGACCAAATTCTTGATTTTCTTGATCCAAAACTAGATTTTTGTGTTCGCGACCGAATTCTTGATTTTCTTGATCCAAAACTAGATTATTGAATTCGCGACCCAATTCTTGATTTTCTTGATTCAACACTAGATTTTTGTGTTCGCGACCAAATTCTTGATTTTCTTGATCTAAAACTAGTATTTTGTTTTCGCGACCAAATTCTTTATTTTCTTGATCCAAAAATAGATTTTTGTGTTCGCGACCAAATTCTTGATTTTCTTGATTCAACACTAGATTTTTGTGTTCGCGACCAAATTCTTGATTTTCTTGATCCAAAACTAGATTTTTGTGTTCGCGACCCAATTCTTGATTTTCTAGATCCGAAACTAGATTTTTGTATTCGCAACCAAATTCTTGATTTTCTTGATCCAAAACTAGAGTTTTGTGTTCGTGACCAAATTCTTGATTTTCTTGATCCAAAACTAGTTTTTTGTATTCGGGACCAAATTCTTGATTTTCTTGATCAAAAACTAGATTTTTGTGTTCGCGACCAAATTCTTGATTTTCATGATCCAAAACTAGATTTTTGTTTTCGGGACCCAATTCTGGATTTTCTTGATCCAAAACTAGATTTTTTTATTCGCGACCAAATTCTTGATTTTCTTGATCAAAAATTAGATTTTTGTGTTCGCGACCAAATTCTTGATTTTCTTGATGCAAAACTAGATTTTTGTGTTCGCGACCAAATTCTTGATTTTCTTGATCCAAAACTTGATTTTTCTATTCGCGACCAAATTCTTAATTTTCATGATCCAAAACTAGATTTTTGTTTTCGGGACCCAATTCTTGATTTTCTTGATCCAAAACTAGTATTTTGTTTTCGCGACCCAATTCTTGATTTTCTTGATCCAAAACTAGATTTTTCTATTCGCGACCAAATTCTTGATTTTCTTGATCCAAAACTAGATTTTTGTGTTCGCGACCGAATTCTTGATTTTCTTGATCCAAAACTAGATTATTGAATTCGCGACCCAATTCTTGATTTTCTTGATTCAACACTAGATTTTTGTGTTCGCGACCAAATTCTTGATTTTCTTGATCTAAAACTAGTATTTTGTTTTCGCGACCAAATTCTTTATTTTCTTGATCCAAAAATAGATTTTTGTGTTCGCGACCAAATTCTTTATTTTCTTGATCCAAAACTAGATTTTTGTGTTCGCGACCAAATTCTTTATTTTCTTGATCCAAAAATAGTATTTTGTTTTCGCGACCAAATTCTTTATTTTCTTGATCCAAAACTATATTTTTGTTTTCGCGACCCAATTCTTTATTTTCTTGATCGAAAACTTGATTTTTGTGTTCGCGACCCAATTCTTGATTTTCTTGATCGAAAACTAGATTTTTGTGTTCGCGACCAAATTCTTGATTTTCTTGATCCAAAACTAGATTTTTGTGTTCGCGACCAAATTCTTGATTTTCTTGATCCAAAACTAGATTTTTGTTTTCGCGACCAAATTCTTGATTTTCTTTATCGAAAACTAGATTTTTGTGTTCGCGACCAAATTCTTTATTTTCTTTATCCAAAACTAGATTTTTGTTTTCGCGACCCAATTCTTGATTTTCTTGATCCAAAACTAGTATTTTGTTTTCGCGACCCAATTCTTGATTTTCTTGATCCAAAACTAGATTATTGAATTCGCGACCCAATTCTATATTTTCTTGATCCAAAACTAGTTTTTTGGTTTCGCGACCAAATTCTTGATTTTCTTGATCCAAAACTAGATTTTTGTAATCGCGACCAAATTCTTGATTTTCTTGATACAAAACTAGATTTTTGTATTCGCGATCAAAAATCTTGATTTTCTTGCTCCCGAACTAGATTTTTTTATTCGCGACCAAATTCTTGATTTTTTGGATCCCAAACTAGATTTTTGTATTCGCGACCAAATTCTTGATTTTCTTGATCCAAAACTAAATTTTTGTATTCGCGACCAAATTCTTGATTTTCTTGATGCAAAACTATATTTTTGTATTCGGGACCCAATTTTTGATTTTCTTGATCCAAAACTTGTTTTTTGTGTTCGCCACGCAGTTCATGATTCTCTTGATCCCAAACTATATTTTTGTATTCGCGACCCAATTCTTGATTTTCTAGATCCGAAACTAGATTTTTGTATTCGCAACCAAATTCTTGATTTTCTTGATCCAAAACTAGAGTTTTGTGTTCGTGACCAAATTCTTGATTTTCTTGATCCAAAACTAGTTTTTTGTATTCGGGACCAAATTCTTGATTTTCTTGATCCAAAACTAGATTTTTGTGTTTGGGACCCAATTCTTGATTTTCTTGATCCAAAACTAGATTTTTGTATTCGCGACCCAATTCTTGGTTTTCTTGATCCAAAACTAGATTTTTGTATTCGCGACCAAATTCTTGCTTTTCATGATCCAAAACTAGATTTTTGTTTTCGGGACCCAATTCTGGATTTTCTTGATCCAAAACTAGATTTTTTTATTCGCGACCAAATTCTTGATTTTCTTGATGCAAAACTAGATTTTTGTGTTCGCGACCAAATTCTTAATTTTCATGATCCAAAACTAGATTTTTGTTTTCGGGACCCAATTCTTGATTTTCTTGATCCAAAACTAGTATTTTGTTTTCGCGACCCAATTCTTGATTTTCTTGATCCAAAACTAGATTTTTCTATTCGCGACCAAATTCTTGATTTTCTTGATCCAAAACTAGATTTTTGTGTTCGCGACCGAATTCTTGATTTTCTTGATCCAAAACTAGATTTTTGTGTTCGGGACCGAATTCTTGATTTTCTTGATCCAAAACTAGATTGTTGACTTCGCGACCCAATTTTTGATTTTCTTGATTCAACACTAGTTTTTTGTATTCCCGACCAAATTCTTGATTTTTTTGATCCAAAACTAGATTTTTGTGTTCACGACCAAATTCTTGATTTTCTTGATCTAAAACTAGTATTTTGTTTTCACGACCAAATTCTTTATTTTCTTGATCCAAAAATAGATTTTTGTGTTCGCGACCAAATTCTTTATTTTCTTGATCCAAAACTAGTATTTTGTTTTCGCGACCAAATTCTTTATTTTCTTGATCCAAAACTAGATTTTTGTGTTCGCGACCAAATTCTTTATTTTCTTGATCCAAAACTAGTATTTTGTTTTCGCGACCAAATTCTTTATTTTCTTGATCCAAAACTAGATTTTTGTGTTCGCGACCAAATTCTTTATTTTCTTGATCCAAAAATAGTATTTTGTTTTCGCGACCAAATTCTTGATTTTCTTGATCCAAAACTATATTTTTGTTTTCGCGACCCAATTCTTTATTTTTTTGATCGAAAACTTGATTTTTGTGTTCGCGACCCAATTCTTGATTTTCTTGATCCAAAACTAGATTTTTGTGTTCGCGACCAAATTCTTGATTTTCTTGATCCAAAACTAGATTTTTGTTTTCGCGACCAAATTCTTGATTTTCTTGATCGAAAACTAGATTTTTGTGTTCGCGACCAAATTCTTTATTTTCTTTATCCAAAACTAGATTTTTGTTTTCGGGACCCAATTCTTGATTTTCTTGATCCAAAACTAGTATTTTGTTTTCGCGACCCAATTCTTGATTTTCTTGATCCAAAACTAGATTGTTGAATTCGCGACCAAATTCTTGATTTTCTTGATCCAAAACTAGAGTTTTGTGTTCGTGACCAAATTCTTGATTTTCTTGATCCAAAACTAGTTTTTTGTATTCGGGACCAAATTCTTGATTTTCTTGATCAAAAACTAGATTTTTGTGTTCGCGACCAAATTCTTGATTTTCATGATCCAAAACTAGATTTTTGTTTTCGGGACCCAATTCTGGATTTTCTTGATCCAAAACTAGATTTTTTTATTCGCGACCAAATTCTTGATTTTCTTGATCAAAAATTAGATTTTTGTGTTCGCGACCAAATTCTTGATTTTCTTGATGCAAAACTAGATTTTTGTGTTCGCGACCAAATTCTTGATTTTCTTGATCCAAAACTTGATTTTTCTATTCGCGACCAAATTCTTAATTTTCATGATCCAAAACTAGATTTTTGTTTTCGGGACCCAATTCTTGATTTTCTTGATCCAAAACTAGTATTTTGTTTTCGCGACCCAATTCTTGATTTTCTTGATCCAAAACTAGATTTTTCTATTCGCGACCAAATTCTTGATTTTCTTGATCCAAAACTAGATTTTTGTGTTCGCGACCGAATTCTTGATTTTCTTGATCCAAAACTAGATTATTGAATTCGCGACCCAATTCTTGATTTTCTTGATTCAACACTAGATTTTTGTGTTCGCGACCAAATTCTTGATTTTCTTGATCTAAAACTAGTATTTTGTTTTCGCGACCAAATTCTTTATTTTCTTGATCCAAAAATAGATTTTTGTGTTCGCGACCAAATTCTTTATTTTCTTGATCCAAAACTAGATTTTTGTGTTCGCGACCAAATTCTTTATTTTCTTGATCCAAAAATAGTATTTTGTTTTCGCGACCAAATTCTTTATTTTCTTGATCCAAAACTATATTTTTGTTTTCGCGACCCAATTCTTTATTTTCTTGATCGAAAACTTGATTTTTGTGTTCGCGACCCAATTCTTGATTTTCTTGATCGAAAACTAGATTTTTGTGTTCGCGACCAAATTCTTGATTTTCTTGATCCAAAACTAGATTTTTGTGTTCGCGACCAAATTCTTGATTTTCTTGATCCAAAACTAGATTTTTGTTTTCGCGACCAAATTCTTGATTTTCTTTATCGAAAACTAGATTTTTGTGTTCGCGACCAAATTCTTTATTTTCTTTATCCAAAACTAGATTTTTGTTTTCGCGACCCAATTCTTGATTTTCTTGATCCAAAACTAGTATTTTGTTTTCGCGACCCAATTCTTGATTTTCTTGATCCAAAACTAGATTATTGAATTCGCGACCCAATTCTATATTTTCTTGATCCAAAACTAGTTTTTTGGTTTCGCGACCAAATTCTTGATTTTCTTGATCCAAAACTAGATTTTTGTAATCGCGACCAAATTCTTGATTTTCTTGATACAAAACTAGATTTTTGTATTCGCGATCAAAAATCTTGATTTTCTTGCTCCCGAACTAGATTTTTTTATTCGCGACCAAATTCTTGATTTTTTGGATCCCAAACTAGATTTTTGTATTCGCGACCAAATTCTTGATTTTCTTGATCCAAAACTAAATTTTTGTATTCGCGACCAAATTCTTGATTTTCTTGATGCAAAACTATATTTTTGTATTCGGGACCCAATTTTTGATTTTCTTGATCCAAAACTTGTTTTTTGTGTTCGCCACGCAGTTCATGATTCTCTTGATCCCAAACTATATTTTTGTATTCGCGACCCAATTCTTGATTTTCTAGATCCGAAACTAGATTTTTGTATTCGCAACCAAATTCTTGATTTTCTTGATCCAAAACTAGAGTTTTGTGTTCGTGACCAAATTCTTGATTTTCTTGATCCAAAACTAGTTTTTTGTATTCGGGACCAAATTCTTGATTTTCTTGATCCAAAACTAGATTTTTGTGTTTGGGACCCAATTCTTGATTTTCTTGATCCAAAACTAGATTTTTGTATTCGCGACCCAATTCTTGGTTTTCTTGATCCAAAACTAGATTTTTGTATTCGCGACCAAATTCTTGCTTTTCATGATCCAAAACTAGATTTTTGTTTTCGGGACCCAATTCTGGATTTTCTTGATCCAAAACTAGATTTTTTTATTCGCGACCAAATTCTTGATTTTCTTGATGCAAAACTAGATTTTTGTGTTCGCAACCAAATTCTTAATTTTCATGATCCAAAACTAGATTTTTGTTTTCGGGACCCAATTCTTGATTTTCTTGATCCAAAACTAGTATTTTGTTTTCGCGACCCAATTCTTGATTTTCTTGATCCAAAACTAGATTTTTCTATTCGCGACCAAATTCTTGATTTTCTTGATCCAAAACTAGATTTTTGTGTTCGCGACCGAATTCTTGATTTTCTTGATCCAAAACTAGATTTTTGTGTTCGGGACCGAATTCTTGATTTTCTTGATCCAAAACTAGATTGTTGACTTCGCGACCCAATTTTTGATTTTCTTGATTCAACACTAGTTTTTTGTATTCCCGACCAAATTCTTGATTTTTTTGATCCAAAACTAGATTTTTGTGTTCACGACCAAATTCTTGATTTTCTTGATCTAAAACTAGTATTTTGTTTTCACGACCAAATTCTTTATTTTCTTGATCCAAAAATAGATTTTTGTGTTCGCGACCAAATTCTTTATTTTCTTGATCCAAAACTAGTATTTTGTTTTCGCGACCAAATTCTTTATTTTCTTGATCCAAAACTAGATTTTTGTGTTCGCGACCAAATTCTTTATTTTCTTGATCCAAAACTAGTATTTTGTTTTCGCGACCAAATTCTTTATTTTCTTGATCCAAAACTAGATTTTTGTGTTCGCGACCAAATTCTTTATTTTCTTGATCCAAAAATAGTATTTTGTTTTCGCGACCAAATTCTTGATTTTCTTGATCCAAAACTATATTTTTGTTTTCGCGACCCAATTCTTTATTTTTTTGATCGAAAACTTGATTTTTGTGTTCGCGACCCAATTCTTGATTTTCTTGATCCAAAACTAGATTTTTGTGTTCGCGACCAAATTCTTGATTTTCTTGATCCAAAACTAGATTTTTGTTTTCGCGACCAAATTCTTGATTTTCTTGATCGAAAACTAGATTTTTGTGTTCGCGACCAAATTCTTTATTTTCTTTATCCAAAACTAGATTTTTGTTTTCGGGACCCAATTCTTGATTTTCTTGATCCAAAACTAGTATTTTGTTTTCGCGACCCAATTCTTGATTTTCTTGATCCAAAACTAGATTGTTGAATTCGCGACCCAATTCTATATTTTCTTGATCCAAAACTAGTTTTTTGGTTTCGCGACCAAATTCTTGATTTTCTTGATCCAAAACTAGATTTTTGTAATCGCGACCAAATTCTTGATTTTCTTGATACAAAACTACATTTTTGTATTCGCGATCAAAAATCTTGATTTTCTTGCTCCCGAACTAGATTTTTTTATTCGCGACCAAATTCTTGATTTTTTGGATCCCAAACTAGATTTTTGTATTCGCGACCAAATTCTTGATTTTCTTGATCGAAAACTAGATTTTTGTGTTCGCGACCAAATTTTTTATTTTCTTTATCCAAAACTAGATTTTTGTTTTCGCGACCAAATTCTTGATTTTCTTGATGCAAAACTATATTTTTGTATTCGGGACCCAATTCTTGATTTTCTTGATCCAAAACTAGATTTTTGTGTTCGGGACCCAATTCTTGATTTTCTTGATCCAAAGCTAGATTTTTGTATTCGCGACCCAATTCTTGGTTTTCTTGATCCAGAACTAGATTTTTGTATTCGCGACCAAATTCTTGATTTTCATGATCCAAAACTAGATTTTTGTTTTCGGGACCCAATTCTGGATTTTCTTGATCCAAAACTAGATTTTTTTATTCGCGACCAAATTCTTGATTTTCTTGATCCAAAACTAGATTTTTGTGTTCGCGACCAAATTCTTGATTTTCTTGATGCAAAACTAGATTTTTGTGTTCGCGACCAAATTCTTGATTTTCTTGATCCAAAACTAGATTTTTCTTTTCGCGACCAAATTCTTCATTTTCTTGATCCAAAACTAGATTTTTGTGTTCGCGACCGAATTCTTGATTTTCTTGATCCAAAACTAGATTTTTGTGTTCGCGACCGAATTCTTGATTTTCTTGATCCAAAACTAGATTGTTGAATTCGCGACCCAATTCTTGATTTTCTTGATTCAACACTAGTTTTTTGTATTTCCGACCAAATTCTTGATTTTTTTGATCCAAAACTAGATTTTTGTGTTCGCGACCAAATTCTTGATTTTCTTGATCTAAAACTAGTATTTTGTTTTCGCGACCAAATTCTTTATTTTCTTGATCCAAAAATAGATTTTTGTGTTCGCGACCAAATTCTTTATTTTCTTGATCCAAAACTAGATTTTTGTGTTCGCGACCAAATTCTTTATTTTCTTGATCCAAAAATAGTATTTTGTTTTCGCGACCAAATTCTTTATTTTCTTGATCCAAAACTATATTTTTGTTTTCGCGACCAAATTCTTGATTTTCTTGATGCAAAACTATATTTTTGTATTCGGGACCCAATTCTTGATTTTCTTGATCCAAAACTTGTTTTTTGTGTTCGCGACCAAATTCTTTATTTTCTTGATCCAAAACTAGATTTTTGTTTTCGCGACCCAATTCTTGATTTTCTTGATCCAAAACTAGTATTTTGTTTTCGCGACCCAATTCTTGATTTTCTTGATCCAAAACTAGATTATTGAATTCGCGACCCAATTCTATATTTTCTTGATCCAAAACTAGTTTTTTGGTTTCGCGACCAAATTCTTGATTTTCTTGATCCAAAACTAGATTTTTGTAATCGCGACCAAATTCTTGATTTTCTTGATACAAAACTAGATTTTTGTATTCGCGATCAAAAATCTTGATTTTCTTGCTCCCGAACTAGATTTTTTTATTCGCGACCAAATTCTTCATTTTTTGGATCCCAAACTAGATTTTTGTATTCGCGACCAAATTCTTGATTTTCTTGATCCAAAACTAAATTTTTGTATTCGCGACCAAATTCTTGATTTTCTTGATGCAAAACTATATTTTTGTATTCGGGACCCAATTCTTGATTTTCTAGATCCGAAACTAGATTTTTGTGTTCGTGACCAAATTCTTGATTTTCTTGATCCAAAACTAGTTTTTTGTATTCGGGACCAAATTCTTGATTTTCTTGATCAAAAACTAGATTTTTGTGTTCGCGACCAAATTCTTGATTTTCATGATCCAAAACTAGATTTTTGTTTTCGGGACCCAATTCTGGATTTTCTTGATCCAAAACTAGATTTTTTTATTCGCGACCAAATTCTTGATTTTCTTGATCAAAAATTAGATTTTTGTGTTCTCGACCAAATTCTTGATTTTCTTGATGCAAAACTAGATTTTTGTGTTCGCGACCAAATTCTTGATTTTCTTGATCCAAAACTTGATTTTTCTATTCGCGACCAAATTCTTAATTTTCATGATCCAAAACTAGATTTTTGTTTTCGGGACCCAATTCTTGATTTTCTTGATCCAAAACTAGTATTTTGTTTTCGCGACCCAATTCTTGATTTTCTTGATCCAAAACTAGATTTTTCTATTCGCGACCAAATTCTTGATTTTCTTGATCCAAAACTAGATTTTTGTGTTCGCGACCGAATTCTTGATTTTCTTGATCCAAAACTAGATTGTTGAATTCGCGACCCAATTCTTGATTTTCTTGATTCAACACTAGATTTTTGTGTTCGCGACCAAATTCTTGATTTTCTTGATCTAAAACTAGTATTTTGTTTTCGCGACCAAATTCTTTATTTTCTTGATCCAAAAATAGATTTTTGTGTTCGCGACCAAATTCTTTATTTTCTTGATCCAAAACTAGATTTTTGTGTTCGCGACCAAATTCTTTATTTTCTTGATCCAAAAATAGTATTTTGTTTTCGCGACCAAATTCTTTATTTTCTTGATCCAAAACTATATTTTTGTTTTCGCGACCCAATTCTTTATTTTCTTGATCGAAAACTTGATTTTTGTGTTCGCGACCCAATTCTTGATTTTCTTGATCGAAAACTAGATTTTTGTGTTCGCGACCAAATTCTTGATTTTCTTGATCCAAAACTAGATTTTTGTTTTCGCGACCAAATTCTTGATTTTCTTTATCGAAAACTAGATTTTTGTGTTCGCGACCAAATTCTTTATTTTCTTTATCCAAAACTAGATTTTTGTTTTCGCGACCCAATTCTTGATTTTCTTGATCCAAAACTAGTATTTTGTTTTCGCGACCCAATTCTTGATTTTCTTGATCCAAAACTAGATTATTGAATTCGCGACCCAATTCTATATTTTCTTGATCCAAAACTAGTTTTTTGGTTTCGCGACCAAATTCTTGATTTTCTTGATCCAAAACTAGATTTTTGTAATCGCGACCAAATTCTTGATTTTCTTGATACAAAACTAGATTTTTGTATTCGCGATCAAAAATCTTGATTTTCTTGCTCCCGAACTAGATTTTTTTATTCGCGACCAAATTCTTGATTTTTTGGATCCCAAACTAGATTTTTGTATTCGCGACCAAATTCTTGATTTTCTTGATCCAAAACTAAATTTTTGTATTCGCGACCAAATTCTTGATTTTCTTGATGCAAAACTATATTTTTGTATTCGGGACCCAATTCTTGATTTTCTTGATCCAAAACTTGTTTTTTGTGTTCGCCACGCAGTTCATGATTCTCTTGATCCCAAACTATATTTTTGTATTCGCGACCCAATTCTTGATTTTCTAGATCCGAAACTAGATTTTTGTATTCGCAACCAAATTCTTGATTTTCTTGATCCAAAACTAGAGTTTTGTGTTCGTGACCAAATTCTTGATTTTCTTGATCCAAAACTAGTTTTTTGTATTCGGGACCAAATTCTTGATTTTCTTGATCCAAAACTAGATTTTTGTGTTTGGGACCCAATTCTTGATTTTCTTGATCCAAAACTAGATTTTTGTATTCGCGACCCAATTCTTGGTTTTCTTGATCCAAAACTAGATTTTTGTATTCGCGACCAAATTCTTGCTTTTCATGATCCAAAACTAGATTTTTGTTTTCGGGACCCAATTCTGGATTTTCTTGATCCAAAACTAGATTTTTTTATTCGCGACCAAATTCTTGATTTTCTTGATGCAAAACTAGATTTTTGTGTTCGCGACCAAATTCTTAATTTTCATGATCCAAAACTAGATTTTTGTTTTCGGGACCCAATTCTTGATTTTCTTGATCCAAAACTAGTATTTTGTTTTCGCGACCCAATTCTTGATTTTCTTGATCCAAAACTAGATTTTTGTGTTCGCGACCGAATTCTTGATTTTCTTGATCCAAAACTAGATTTTTGTGTTCGGGACCGAATTCTTGATTTTCTTGATCCAAAACTAGATTTTTGTGTTCGGGACCGAATTCTTGATTTTCTTGATCCAAAACTAGATTGTTGACTTCGCGACCAAATTCTTGATTTTCTTGATCCAAAACTAGTTTTTTGTATTCCCGACCAAATTCTTTATTTTTTTGATCCAAAACTAGATTTTTGTGTTCGCGACCAAATTCTTTATTTTCTTGATCCAAAACTAGTATTTTGTTTTCGCGACCAAATTCTTTATTTTCTTGATCCAAAAATAGATTTTTGTGTTCGCGACCAAATTCTTTATTTTCTTGATCCAAAACTAGTATTTTGTTTTCGCGACCAAATTCTTTATTTTCTTGATCCAAAACTAGATTTTTGTGGTCGCGACCAAATTCTTTATTTTCTTGATCCAAAACTAGTATTTTGTTTTCGCGACCAAATTCTTTATTTTCTTGATCCAAAACTAGATTTTTGTGTTCGCGACCAAATTCTTTATTTTCTTGATCCAAAAATAGTATTTTGTTTTCGCGACCCAATTCTTGATTTTCTTGATCCAAAACTATATTTTTGTTTTCGCGACCAAATTCTTGATTTTCTTGATCCAAAACTTGATTTTTGTGTTCGCGACCAAATTCTTGATTTTCATGATCCAAAACTAGATTTTTGTTTTCGGGACCCAATTCTTGATTTTCTTGATCCAAAACTAGTATTTTGTTTTCGCGACCCAATTCTTGATTTTCTTGATCCAAAACTAGATTTTTCTATTCGCGACCAAATTCTTGATTTTCTTGATCCAAAACTAGATTTTTGTGTTCGCGACCGAATTCTTGATTTTCTTGATCCAAAACTAGATTGTTGAATTCGCGACCCAATTCTTGATTTTCTTGATTCAACACTAGATTTTTGTGTTCGCGACCAAATTCTTGATTTTCTTGATCTAAAACTAGTATTTTGTTTTCGCGACCAAATTCTTTATTTTCTTGATCCAAAAATAGATTTTTGTGTTCGCGACCAAATTCTTTATTTTCTTGATCCAAAACTAGATTTTTGTGTTCGCGACCAAATTCTTTATTTTCTTGATCCAAAAATAGTATTTTGTTTTCGCGACCAAATTCTTTATTTTCTTGATCCAAAACTATATTTTTGTTTTCGCGACCCAATTCTTTATTTTCTTGATCGAAAACTTGATTTTTGTGTTCGCGACCCAATTCTTGATTTTCTTGATCGAAAACTAGATTTTTGTGTTCGCGACCAAATTCTTGATTTTCTTGATCCAAAACTAGATTTTTGTTTTCGCGACCAAATTCTTGATTTTCTTTATCGAAAACTAGATTTTTGTGTTCGCGACCAAATTCTTTATTTTCTTTATCCAAAACTAGATTTTTGTTTTCGCGACCCAATTCTTGATTTTCTTGATCCAAAACTAGTATTTTGTTTTCGCGACCCAATTCTTGATTTTCTTGATCCAAAACTAGATTATTGAATTCGCGACCCAATTCTATATTTTCTTGATCCAAAACTAGTTTTTTGGTTTCGCGACCAAATTCTTGATTTTCTTGATCCAAAACTAGATTTTTGTAATCGCGACCAAATTCTTGATTTTCTTGATACAAAACTAGATTTTTGTATTCGCGATCAAAAATCTTGATTTTCTTGCTCCCGAACTAGATTTTTTTATTCGCGACCAAATTCTTGATTTTTTGGATCCCAAACTAGATTTTTGTATTCGCGACCAAATTCTTGATTTTCTTGATCCAAAACTAAATTTTTGTATTCGCGACCAAATTCTTGATTTTCTTGATGCAAAACTATATTTTTGTATTCGGGACCCAATTCTTGATTTTCTTGATCCAAAACTTGTTTTTTGTGTTCGCCACGCAGTTCATGATTCTCTTGATCCCAAACTATATTTTTGTATTCGCGACCCAATTCTTGATTTTCTAGATCCGAAACTAGATTTTTGTATTCGCAACCAAATTCTTGATTTTCTTGATCCAAAACTAGAGTTTTGTGTTCGTGACCAAATTCTTGATTTTCTTGATCCAAAACTAGTTTTTTGTATTCGGGACCAAATTCTTGATTTTCTTGATCCAAAACTAGATTTTTGTGTTGGGGACCCAATTCTTGATTTTCTTGATCCAAAACTAGATTTTTGTATTCGCGACCCAATTCTTGGTTTTCTTGATCCAAAACTAGATTTTTGTATTCGCGACCAAATTCTTGCTTTTCATGATCCAAAACTAGATTTTTGTTTTCGGGACCCAATTCTGGATTTTCTTGATCCAAAACTAGATTTTTTTATTCGCGACCAAATTCTTGATTTTCTTGATGCAAAACTAGATTTTTGTGTTCGCGACCAAATTCTTAATTTTCATGATCCAAAACTAGATTTTTGTTTTCGGGACCCAATTCTTGATTTTCTTGATCCAAAACTAGTATTTTGTTTTCGCGACCCAATTCTTGATTTTCTTGATCCAAAACTAGATTTTTCTATTCGCGACCCAATTCTTGATTTTCTTGATTCAACACTAGTTTTTTGTATTCCCGACCAAATTCTTGATTTTTTTGATCCAAAACTAGATTTTTGTGTTCACGACCAAATTCTTGATTTTCTTGATCTAAAACTAGTATTTTGTTTTCACGACCAAATTCTTTATTTTCTTGATCCAAAAATAGATTTTTGTGTTCGCGACCAAATTCTTTATTTTCTTGATCCAAAACTAGTATTTTGTTTTCGCGACCAAATTCTTTATTTTCTTGATCCAAAACTAGATTTTTGTGGTCGCGACCAAATTCTTTATTTTCTTGATCCAAAACTAGTATTTTGTTTTCGCGACCAAATTCTTTATTTTCTTGATCCAAAACTAGATTTTTGTGTTCGCGACCAAATTCTTTATTTTCTTGATCCAAAAATAGTATTTTGTTTTCGCGACCAAATTCTTGATTTTCTTGATCCAAAACTATATTTTTGTTTTCGCGACCCAATTCTTTATTTTTTTGATCGAAAACTTGATTTTTGTGTTCGCGACCCAATTCTTGATTTTCTTGATCCAAAACTAGATTTTTGTGTTCGCGACCAAATTCTTGATTTTCTTGATCCAAAACTAGATTTTTGTGTTCGCGACCAAATTCTTGATTTTCTTGATCCAAAACTAGATTTTTGTTTTCGCGACCAAATTCTTGATTTTCTTGATCGAAAACTAGATTTTTGTGTTCGCGACCAAATTCTTTATTTTCTTTATCCAAAACTAGATTTTTGTTTTCGGGACCCAATTCTTGATTTTCTTGATCCAAAACTAGTATTTTGTTTTCGCGACCCAATTCTTGATTTTCTTGATCCAAAACTAGATTGTTGAATTCGCGACCCAATTCTATATTTTCTTGATCCAAAACTAGTTTTTTGGTTTCGCGACCAAATTCTTGATTTTCTTGATCCAAAACTAGATTTTTGTAATCGCGACCAAATTCTTGATTTTCTTGATACAAAACTAGATTTTTGTATTCGCGATCAAAAATCTTGATTTTCTTGCTCCCGAACTAGATTTTTTTATTCGCGACCAAATTCTTGATTTTTTGGATCCCAAACTAGATTTTTGTATTCGCGACCAAATTCTTGATTTTCTTGATCGAAAACTAGATTTTTGTGTTCGCGACCAAATTTTTTATTTTCTTTATCCAAAACTAGATTTTTGTTTTCGCGACGAAATTCTTGATTTTCTTGATGCAAAACTATATTTTTGTATTCGGGACCCAATTCTTGATTTTCTTGATCCAAAACTAGATTTTTGTGTTCGGGACCCAATTCTTGATTTTCTTGATCCAAAGCTAGATTTTTGTATTCGCGACCCAATTCTTGGTTTTCTTGATCCAAAACTAGATTTTTGTATTCGCGACCAAATTCTTGATTTTCATGATCCAAAACTAGATTTTTGTTTTCGGGACCCAATTCTGGATTTTCTTGATCCAAAACTAGATTTTTTTATTCGCGACCAAATTCTTGATTTTCTTGATCCAAAACTAGATTTTTGTGTTCGCGACCAAATTCTTGATTTTCTTGATGCAAAACTAGATTTTTGTGTTCGCGACCAAATTCTTGATTTTCTTGATCCAAAACTAGATTTTTCTATTCGCGACCAAATTCTTCATTTTCTTGATCCAAAACTAGATTTTTGTGTTCGCGACCGAATTCTTGATTTTCTTGATCCAAAACTAGATTTTTGTGTTCGCGACCGAATTCTTGATTTTCTTGATCCAAAACTAGATTGTTGAATTCGCGACCCAATTCTTGATTTTCTTGATTCAACACTAGTTTTTTGTATTCCCGACCAAATTCTTGATTTTTTTGATCCAAAACTAGATTTTTGTGTTCGCGACCAAATTCTTGATTTTCTTGATCTAAAACTAGTATTTTGTTTTCGCGACCAAATTCTTTATTTTCTTGATCCAAAAATAGATTTTTGTGTTCGCGACCAAATTCTTTATTTTCTTGATCCAAAACTAGATTTTTGTGTTCGCGACCAAATTCTTTATTTTCTTGATCCAAAAATAGTATTTTGTTTTCGCGACCAAATTCTTTATCTTCTTGATCCAAAACTATATTTTTGTTTTCGCGACCCAATTCTTTATTTTCTTGATCGAAAACTTGATTTTTGTGTTCGCGACCCAATTCTTGATTTTCTTGATTCAAAACTAGATTTTTGTGTTCGCGACCAAATTCTTGATTTTCTTGATCCAAAACTAGATTTTTGTGTTCGCGACCAAATTCTTGATTTTCTTGATCCAAAACTAGATTTTTGTGTTCGCGACCAAATTCTTTATTTTCTTGATCCAAAACTAGATTTTTGTTTTCGCGACCCAATTCTTGATTTTCTTGATCCAAAACTAGTATTTTGTTTTCGCGACCCAATTCTTGATTTTCTTGATCCAAAACTAGATTGTTGAATTCGCGACCCAATTCTATATTTTCTTGATCCAAAACTAGTTTTTTGGTTTCGCGACCAAATTCTTGATTTTCTTGATCCAAAACTAGATTTTTGTAATCGCGACCAAATTCTTGATTTTCTTGATACAAAACTAGATTTTTGTATTCGCGATCAAAAATCTTGATTTTCTTGCTCCCGAACTAGATTTTTTTATTCGCGACCAAATTCTTGATTTTTTGGATCCCAAACTAGATTTTTGTATTCGCGACCAAATTCTTGATTTTCTTGATCCAAAACTAAATTTTTGTATTCGCGACCAAATTCTTGATTTTCTTGATGCAAAACTATATTTTTGTATTCGGGACCCAATTCTTGATTTTCTTGATCCAAAACTTGTTTTTTGTGTTCGCCACGCAGTTCATGATTCTCTTGATCCCAAACTATATTTTTGTATTCGCGACCCAATTCTTGATTTTCTAGATCCGAAACTAGATTTTTGTATTCGCAACCAAATTCTTGATTTTCTTGATCCAAAACTAGAGTTTTGTGTTCGTGACCAAATTCTTGATTTTCTTGATCCAAAACTAGTTTTTTGTATTCGGGACCAAATTCTTGATTTTCTTGATCCAAAACTAGATTTTTGTGTTCGGGACCCAATTCTTGATTTTCTTGATACAAAACTAGATTTTTGTATTCGCGATCAAAAATCTTGGTTTTCTTGCTCCCGAACTAGATTTTTTTATTCGCGACCAAATTCTTGATTTTTTGGATCCCAAACTAGATTTTTGTATTCGCGACCAAATTCTTGATTTTCTTGATCCAAAACTAAATTTTTGTATTCGCGACCAAATTCTTGATTTTCTTGATGCAAAACTATATTTTTGTATTCGGGACCCAATTCTTGATTTTCTTGATCCAAAACTTGTTTTTTGTGTTCGCCACGCAGTTCATGATTCTCTTGATCCCAAACTATATTTTTGTATTCGCGACCCAATTCTTGATTTTCTAGATCCGAAACTAGATTTTTGTATTCGCAACCAAATTCTTGATTTTCTTGATCCAAAACTAGAGTTTTGTGTTCGTGACCAAATTCTTGATTTTCTTGATCCAAAACTAGTTTTTTGTATTCGGGACCAAATTCTTGATTTTCTTGATCCAAAACTAGATTTTTGTGTTCGGGACCCAATTCTTCATTTTCTTGATCCAAAACTAGATTTTTGTGTTCGCGACCGAATTCTTGATTTTCTTGATCCAAAACTAGATTTTTGTGTTCGCGACCGAATTCTTGATTTTCTTGATCCAAAACTAGATTGTTGAATTCGCGACCCAATTCTTGATTTTCTTGATTCAACACTAGTTTTTTGTATTCCCGACCAAATTCTTGATTTTTTTGATCCAAAACTAGATTTTTGTGTTCGCGACCAAATTCTTGATTTTCTTGATCTAAAACTAGTATTTTGTTTTCGCGACCAAATTCTTTATTTTCTTGATCCAAAAATAGATTTTTGTGTTCGCGACCAAATTCTTTATTTTCTTGATCCAAAACTAGATTTTTGTGTTCGCGACCAAATTCTTTATTTTCTTGATCCAAAAATAGTATTTTGTTTTCGCGACCAAATTCTTTATTTTCTTGATCCAAAACTATATTTTTGTTTTCGCGACCCAATTCTTTATTTTCTTGATCGAAAACTTGATTTTTGTGTTCGCGACCCAATTCTTGATTTTCTTGATGCAAAACTAGATTTTTGTGTTCGCGACCAAATTCTTGATTTTCTTGATCCAAAACTAGATTTTTGTGTTCGCGACCAAATTCTTGATTTTCTTGATCCAAAACTAGATTTTTGTGTTCGCGACCAAATTCTTTATTTTCTTGATCCAAAACTAGATTTTTGTTTTCGCGACCCAATTCTTGATTTTCTTGATCCAAAACTAGTATTTTGTTTTCGCGACCCAATTCTTGATTTTCTTGATCCAAAACTAGATTGTTGAATTCGCGACCCAATTCTATATTTTCTTGATCCAAAACTAGTTTTTTGGTTTCGCGACCAAATTCTTGATTTTCTTGATCCAAAACTAGATTTTTGTAATCGCGACCAAATTCTTGATTTTCTTGATACAAAACTAGATTTTTGTATTTGCGATCAAAAATCTTGATTTTCTTGCTCCCGAACTAGATTTTTTTATTCGCGACCAAATTCTTGATTTTTTGGATCCCAAACTAGATTTTTGTATTCGCGACCAAATTCTTGATTTTCTTGATCCAAAACTAAATTTTTGTATTCGCGACCAAATTCTTGATTTTCTTGATGCAAAACTATATTTTTGTATTCGGGACCCAATTCTTGATTTTCTTGATCCAAAACTTGTTTTTTGTGTTCGCCACGCAGTTCATGATTCTCTTGATCCCAAACTATATTTTTGTATTCGCGACCCAATTCTTGATTTTCTAGATCCGAAACTAGATTTTTGTATTCGCAACCAAATTCTTGATTTTCTTGATCCAAAACTAGAGTTTTGTGTTCGTGACCAAATTCTTGATTTTCTTGATCCAAAACTAGTTTTTTGTATTCGGGACCAAATTCTTGATTTTCTTGATCCAAAACTAGATTTTTGTGTTCGGGACCCAATTCTTGATTTTCTTGATACAAAACTAGATTTTTGTATTCGCGATCAAAAATCTTGATTTTCTTGCTCCCGAACTAGATTTTTTTATTCGCGACCAAATTCTTGATTTTTTGGATCCCAAACTAGATTTTTGTATTCGCGACCAAATTCTTGATTTTCTTGATCCAAAACTAAATTTTTGTATTCGCGACCAAATTCTTGATTTTCTTGATGCAAAACTATATTTTTGTATTCGGGACCCAATTCTTGATTTTCTTGATCCAAAACTTGTTTTTTGTGTTCGCCACGCAGTTCATGATTCTCTTGATCCCAAACTATATTTTTGTATTCGCGACCCAATTCTTGATTTTCTAGATCCGAAACTAGATTTTTGTATTCGCAACCAAATTCTTGATTTTCTTGATCCAAAACTAGAGTTTTGTGTTCGTGACCAAATTCTTGATTTTCTTGATCCAAAACTAGTTTTTTGTATTCGGGACCAAATTCTTGATTTTCTTGATCCAAAACTAGATTTTTGTGTTCGGGACCCAATTCTTCATTTTCTTGATCCAAAACTAGATTTTTGTGTTCGCGACCGAATTCTTGATTTTCTTGATCCAAAACTAGATTTTTGTGTTCGCGACCGAATTCTTGATTTTCTTGATCCAAAACTAGATTGTTGAATTCGCGACCCAATTCTTGATTTTCTTGATTCAACACTAGTTTTTTGTATTCCCGACCAAATTCTTGATTTTTTTGATCCAAAACTAGATTTTTGTGTTCGCGACCAAATTCTTGATTTTCTTGATCTAAAACTAGTATTTTGTTTTCGCGACCAAATTCTTTATTTTCTTGATCCAAAAATAGATTTTTGTGTTCGCGACCAAATTCTTTATTTTCTTGATCCAAAACTAGATTTTTGTGTTCGCGACCAAATTCTTTATTTTCTTGATCCAAAAATAGTATTTTGTTTTCGCGACCAAATTCTTTATCTTCTTGATCCAAAACTATATTTTTGTTTTCGCGACCCAATTCTTTATTTTCTTGATCGAAAACTTGATTTTTGTGTTCGCGACCCAATTCTTGATTTTCTTGATTCAAAACTAGATTTTTGTGTTCGCGACCAAATTCTTGATTTTCTTGATCCAAAACTAGATTTTTGTGTTCGCGACCAAATTCTTGATTTTCTTGATCCAAAACTAGATTTTTGTGTTCGCGACCAAATTCTTTATTTTCTTGATCCAAAACTAGATTTTTGTTTTCGCGACCCAATTCTTGATTTTCTTGATCCAAAACTAGTATTTTGTTTTCGCGACCCAATTCTTGATTTTCTTGATCCAAAACTAGATTGTTGAATTCGCGACCCAATTCTATATTTTCTTGATCCAAAACTAGTTTTTTGGTTTCGCGACCAAATTCTTGATTTTCTTGATCCAAAACTAGATTTTTGTAATCGCGACCAAATTCTTGATTTTCTTGATACAAAACTAGATTTTTGTATTCGCGATCAAAAATCTTGATTTTCTTGCTCCCGAACTAGATTTTTTTATTCGCGACCAAATTCTTGATTTTTTGGATCCCAAACTAGATTTTTGTATTCGCGACCAAATTCTTGATTTTCTTGATCCAAAACTAAATTTTTGTATTCGCGACCAAATTCTTGATTTTCTTGATGCAAAACTATATTTTTGTATTCGGGACCCAATTCTTGATTTTCTTGATCCAAAACTTGTTTTTTGTGTTCGCCACGCAGTTCATGATTCTCTTGATCCCAAACTATATTTTTGTATTCGCGACCCAATTCTTGATTTTCTAGATCCGAAACTAGATTTTTGTATTCGCAACCAAATTCTTGATTTTCTTGATCCAAAACTAGAGTTTTGTGTTCGTGACCAAATTCTTGATTTTCTTGATCCAAAACTAGTTTTTTGTATTCGGGACCAAATTCTTGATTTTCTTGATCCAAAACTAGATTTTTGTGTTCGGGACCCAATTCTTGATTTTCTTGATACAAAACTAGATTTTTGTATTCGCGATCAAAAATCTTGATTTTCTTGCTCCCGAACTAGATTTTTTTATTCGCGACCAAATTCTTGATTTTTTGGATCCCAAACTAGATTTTTGTATTCGCGACCAAATTCTTGATTTTCTTGATCCAAAACTAAATTTTTGTATTCGCGACCAAATTCTTGATTTTCTTGATGCAAAACTATATTTTTGTATTCGGGACCCAATTCTTGATTTTCTTGATCCAAAACTTGTTTTTTGTGTTCGCCACGCAGTTCATGATTCTCTTGATCCCAAACTATATTTTTGTATTCGCGACCCAATTCTTGATTTTCTAGATCCGAAACTAGATTTTTGTATTCGCAACCAAATTCTTGATTTTCTTGATCCAAAACTAGAGTTTTGTGTTCGTGACCAAATTCTTGATTTTCTTGATCCAAAACTAGTTTTTTGTATTCGGGACCAAATTCTTGATTTTCTTGATCCAAAACTAGATTTTTGTGTTCGGGACCCAATTCTTCATTTTCTTGATCCAAAACTAGATTTTTGTGTTCGCGACCGAATTCTTGATTTTCTTGATCCAAAACTAGATTTTTGTGTTCGCGACCGAATTCTTGATTTTCTTGATCCAAAACTAGATTGTTGAATTCGCGACCCAATTCTTGATTTTCTTGATTCAACACTAGTTTTTTGTATTCCCGACCAAATTCTTGATTTTTTTGATCCAAAACTAGATTTTTGTGTTCGCGACCAAATTCTTGATTTTCTTGATCTAAAACTAGTATTTTGTTTTCGCGACCAAATTCTTTATTTTCTTGATCCAAAAATAGATTTTTGTGTTCGCGACCAAATTCTTTATTTTCTTGATCCAAAACTAGATTTTTGTGTTCGCGACCAAATTCTTTATTTTCTTGATCCAAAAATAGTATTTTGTTTTCGCGACCAAATTCTTTATTTTCTTGATCCAAAACTATATTTTTGTTTTCGCGACCCAATTCTTTATTTTCTTGATCGAAAACTTGATTTTTGTGTTCGCGACCCAATTCTTGATTTTCTTGATTCAAAACTAGATTTTTGTGTTCGCGACCAAATTCTTGATTTTCTTGATCCAAAACTAGATTTTTGTGTTCGCGACCAAATTCTTGATTTTCTTGATCCAAAACTAGATTTTTGTGTTCGCGACCAAATTCTTTATTTTCTTGATCCAAAACTAGATTTTTGTTTTCGCGACCCAATTCTTGATTTTCTTGATCCAAAACTAGTATTTTGTTTTCGCGACCCAATTCTTGATTTTCTTGATCCAAAACTAGATTGTTGAATTCGCGACCCAATTCTATATTTTCTTGATCCAAAACTAGTTTTTTGGTTTCGCGACCAAATTCTTGATTTTCTTGATCCAAAACTAGATTTTTGTAATCGCGACCAAATTCTTGATTTTCTTGATACAAAACTAGATTTTTGTATTCGCGATCAAAAATCTTGATTTTCTTGCTCCCGAACTAGATTTTTTTATTCGCGACCAAATTCTTGATTTTTTGGATCCCAAACTAGATTTTTGTATTCGCGACCAAATTCTTGATTTTCTTGATCCAAAACTAAATTTTTGTATTCGCGACCAAATTCTTGATTTTCTTGATGCAAAACTATATTTTTGTATTCGGGACCCAATTCTTGATTTTCTTGATCCAAAACTTGTTTTTTGTGTTCGCCACGCAGTTAATGATTCTCTTGATCCCAAACTATATTTTTGTATTCGCGACCCAATTCTTGATTTTCTAGATCCGAAACTAGATTTTTGTATTCGCAATCAAATTCTTGATTTTCTTGATCCAAAACTAGAGTTTTGTGTTCGTGACCAAATTCTTGATTTTCTTGATCCAAAACTAGTTTTTTGTATTCGGGACCAAATTCTTGATTTTCTTGATCCAAAACTAGATTTTTGTGTTCGGGACCCAATTCTTGATTTTCTTGATACAAAACTAGATTTTTGTATTCGCGATCAAAAATCTTGATTTTCTTGCTCCCGAACTAGATTTTTTTATTCGCGACCAAATTCTTGATTTTTTGGATCCCAAACTAGATTTTTGTATTCGCGACCAAATTCTTGATTTTCTTGATCCAAAACTAAATTTTTGTATTCGCGACCAAATTCTTGATTTTCTTGATGCAAAACTATATTTTTGTATTCGGGACCCAATTCTTGATTTTCTTGATCCAAAACTTGTTTTTTGTGTTCGCCACGCAGTTCATGATTCTCTTGATCCCAAACTATATTTTTGTATTCGCGACCCAATTCTTGATTTTCTAGATCCGAAACTAGATTTTTGTATTCGCAACCAAATTCTTGATTTTCTTGATCCAAAACTAGAGTTTTGTGTTCGTGACCAAATTCTTGATTTTCTTGATCCAAAACTAGTTTTTTGTATTCGGGACCAAATTCTTGATTTTCTTGATCCAAAACTAGATTTTTGTGTTCGGGACCCAATTCTTCATTTTCTTGATCCAAAACTAGATTTTTGTGTTCGCGACCGAATTCTTGATTTTCTTGATCCAAAACTAGATTTTTGTGTTCGCGACCGAATTCTTGATTTTCTTGATCCAAAACTAGATTGTTGAATTCGCGACCCAATTCTTGATTTTCTTGATTCAACACTAGTTTTTTGTATTCCCGACCAAATTCTTGATTTTTTTGATCCAAAACTAGATTTTTGTGTTCGCGACCAAATTCTTGATTTTCTTGATCTAAAACTAGTATTTTGTTTTCGCGACCAAATTCTTTATTTTCTTGATCCAAAAATAGATTTTTGTGTTCGCGACCAAATTCTTTATTTTCTTGATCCAAAACTAGATTTTTGTGTTCGCGACCAAATTCTTTATTTTCTTGATCCAAAAATAGTATTTTGTTTTCGCGACCAAATTCTTTATTTTCTTGATCCAAAACTATATTTTTGTTTTCGCGACCCAATTCTTTATTTTCTTGATCGAAAACTTGATTTTTGTGTTCGCGACCCAATTCTTGATTTTCTTGATTCAAAACTAGATTTTTGTGTTCGCGACCAAATTCTTGATTTTCTTGATCCAAAACTAGATTTTTGTGTTCGCGACCAAATTCTTGATTTTCTTGATCCAAAACTAGATTTTTGTGTTCGCGACCAAATTCTTTATTTTCTTGATCCAAAACTAGATTTTTGTTTTCGCGACCCAATTCTTGATTTTCTTGATCCAAAACTAGTATTTTGTTTTCGCGACCCAATTCTTGATTTTCTTGATCCAAAACTAGATTGTTGAATTCGCGACCCAATTCTATATTTTCTTGATCCAAAACTAGTTTTTTGGTTTCGCGACCAAATTCTTGATTTTCTTGATCCAAAACTAGATTTTTGTAATCGCGACCAAATTCTTGATTTTCTTGATACAAAACTAGATTTTTGTATTCGCGATCAAAAATCTTGATTTTCTTGCTCCCGAACTAGATTTTTTTATTCGCGACCAAATTCTTGATTTTTTGGATCCCCAACTAGATTTTTGTATTCGCGACCAAATTCTTGATTTTCTTGATCCAAAACTAAATTTTTGTATTCGCGACCAAATTCTTGATTTTCTTGATGCAAAACTATATTTTTGTATTCGGGACCCAATTCTTGATTTTCTTGATCCAAAACTTGTTTTTTGTGTTCGCCACGCAGTTCATGATTCTCTTGATCCCAAACTATATTTTTGTATTCGCGACCCAATTCTTGATTTTCTAGATCCGAAACTAGATTTTTGTATTCGCAACCAAATTCTTGATTTTCTTGATCCAAAACTAGAGTTTTGTGTTCGTGACCAAATTCTTGATTTTCTTGATCCAAAACTAGTTTTTTGTATTCGGGACCAAATTCTTGATTTTCTTGATCCAAAACTAGATTTTTGTGTTCGGGACCCAATTCTTGATTTTCTTGATACAAAACTAGATTTTTGTATTCGCGATCAAAAATCTTGATTTTCTTGCTCCCGAACTAGATTTTTTTATTCGCGACCAAATTCTTGATTTTTTGGACCCCGAACTAGATTTTTGTATTCGCGACCAAATTCTTGATTTTCTTGATGCAAAACTAGATTGTTGAATTCGCGACCCAATTCTTGATTTTCTTGATTCAACACTAGTTTTTTGTATTCCCGACCAAATTCTTGATTTTTTTGATCCAAAACTAGATTTTTGTGTTCGCGACCAAATTCTTGATTTTCTTGATCTAAAACTAGTATTTTGTTTTCGCGACCAAATTCTTTATTTTCTTGATCCAAAAATAGATTTTTGTGTTCGCGACCAAATTCTTTATTTTCTTGATCCAAAACTAGATTTTTGTGTTCGCGACCAAATTCTTTATTTTCTTGATCCAAAAATAGTATTTTGTTTTCGCGACCAAATTCTTTATCTTCTTGATCTAAAACTAGTATTTTGTTTTCGCGACCAAATTCTTTATTTTCTTGATCCAAAACTAGATTTTTGTGTTCGCGACCGAATTCTTGATTTTCTTGATCCAAAACTAGATTGTTGAATTCGCGACCCAATTCTTGATTTTCTTGATTCAACACTAGTTTTTTGTATTCCCGACCAAATTCTTGATTTTTTTGATCCAAAACTAGATTTTTGTGTTCGCGACCAAATTCTTGATTTTCTTGATCTAAAACTAGTATTTTGTTTTCGCGACCAAATTCTTTATTTTCTTGATCCAAAAATAGATTTTTGTGTTCGCGACCAAATTCTTTATTTTCTTGATCCAAAACTAGATTTTTGTGTTCGCGACCAAATTCTTTATTTTCTTGATCCAAAAATAGTATTTTGTTTTCGCGACCAAATTCTTTATTTTCTTGATCCAAAACTATATTTTTGTTTTCGCGACCCAATTCTTTATTTTCTTGATCGAAAACTTGATTTTTGTGTTCGCGACCCAATTCTTGATTTTCTTGATTCAAAACTAGATTTTTGTGTTCGCGACCAAATTCTTGATTTTCTTGATCCAAAACTAGATTTTTGTGTTCGCGACCAAATTCTTGATTTTCTTGATCCAAAACTAGATTTTTGTGTTCGCGACCAAATTCTTTATTTTCTTGATCCAAAACTAGATTTTTGTTTTCGCGACCCAATTCTTGATTTTCTTGATCCAAAACTAGTATTTTGTTTTCGCGACCCAATTCTTGATTTTCTTGATCCAAAACTAGATTGTTGAATTCGCGACCCAATTCTATATTTTCTTGATCCAAAACTAGTTTTTTGGTTTCGCGACCAAATTCTTGATTTTCTTGATCCAAAACTAGATTTTTGTAATCGCGACCAAATTCTTGATTTTCTTGATACAAAACTAGATTTTTGTATTCGCGATCAAAAATCTTGATTTTCTTGCTCCCGAACTAGATTTTTTTATTCGCGACCAAATTCTTGATTTTTTGGATCCCAAACTAGATTTTTGTATTCGCGACCAAATTCTTGAGTTTCTTGATCCAAAACTAAATTTTTGTATTCGCGACCAAATTCTTGATTTTCTTGATGCAAAACTATATTTTTGTATTCGGGACCCAATTCTTGATTTTCTTGATCCAAAACTTGTTTTTTGTGTTCGCCACGCAGTTCATGATTCTCTTGATCCCAAACTATATTTTTGTATTCGCGACCCAATTCTTGATTTTCTAGATCCGAAACTAGATTTTTGTATTCGCAACCAAATTCTTGATTTTCTTGATCCAAAACTAGAGTTTTGTGTTCGTGACCAAATTCTTGATTTTCTTGATCCAAAACTAGTTTTTTGTATTCGGGACCAAATTCTTGATTTTCTTGATCCAAAACTAGATTTTTGTGTTCGGGACCCAATTCTTGATTTTCTTGATCCAAAACTAGATTTTTGTATTCGCGACCCAATTCTTGGTTTTCTTGATCCAAAACTAGATTTTTGTATTCGCGACCAAATTCTTGCTTTTCATGATCCAAAACTAGATTTTTGTTTTCGGGACCCAATTCTGGATTTTCTTGATCCAAAACTAGATTTTTTTATTCGCGACCAAATTCTTGATTTTCTTGATCCAAAACTAGATTTTTGTGTTCGCGACCAAATTCTTGATTTTCTTGATGCAAAACTAGATTTTTGTGTTCGCGACCAAATTCTTGATTTTCTTGATCCAAAACTTGATTTTTCTATTCGCGACCAAATTCTTAATTTTCATGATCCAAAACTAGATTTTTGTTTTCGGGACCCAATTCTTGATTTTCTTGATCCAAAACTAGTATTTTGTTTTCGCGACCCAATTCTTGATTTTCTTGATCCAAAACTAGATTTTTCTATTCGCGACCAAATTCTTGATTTTCTTGATCCAAAACTAGATTTTTGTGTTCGCGACCGAATTCTTGATTTTCTTGATCCAAAACTAGATTTTTGTGTTCGGGACCGAATTCTTGATTTTCTTGATCCAAAACTAGATTGTTGAATTCGCGACCCAATTCTTGATTTTCTTGATCCAAAACTAGTTTTTTGTTATCGCGACCAAATTCTTGATTTTCTTGATCCAAAACTAGATTTTTGTAATCGCGACCAAATTCTTTATTTTCTTGATCCAAAACTAGATTTTTGTATTCGCGATCAAAAATCTTGATTTTCTTGCTCCCGAACTAGATTTTTTTATTCGCGACCAAATTCTTGATTTTTTGGATCCCAAACTAGATTTTTGTATTCGCGACCAAATTCTTGATTTTCTTGATCCAAAACTAAATTTTTGTATTCGCGACCAAATTCTTGATTTTCTTGATGCAAAACTATATTTTTGTATTCGGGACCCAATTCTTGATTTTCTTGATCCAAAACTTGTTTTTTGTGTTCGCCACGCAGTTCATGATTCTCTTGATCCCAAACTATATTTTTGTATTCGCGACCCAATTCTTGATTTTCTAGATCCGAAACTAGATTTTTGTATTCGCATCCAAATTCTTGATTTTCTTGATCCAAAACTAGAGTTTTGTGTTCGTGACCAAATTCTTGATTTTCTTGATCCAAAACTAGTTTTTTGTATTCGGGACCCAATTCTTGATTTTCTTGATCCAAAACTAGATTTTTGTGTTCGGGACCCAATTCTTGATTTTCTTGATCCAAAACTAGATTTTTGTATTCGCGACCCAATTCTTGGTTTTCTTGATCCAAAACTAGATTTTTGTATTCGGGACCAAATTCTTGCTTTTCATGATCCAAAACTAGATTTTTGTTTTCGGGACCCAATTCTGGATTTTCTTGATCCAAAACTAGATTTTTTTATTCGCGACCAAATTCTTGATTTTCTTGATCCAAAACTAGATTTTTGTGTTCGCGACCGAATTCTTGATATTCTTGATCCAAAACTAGATTTTTGTGTTCGCGACCGAATTCTTGATTTTCTTGATCCAAAACTAGATTTTTGTGTTCGCGACCAAATTCTTGATTTTCTTGATGCAAAACTAGATTTTTGTGTTCGCGACCAAATTCTTGATTTTCTTGATCCAAAACTTGATTTTTCTATTCGCGACCAAATTCTTAATTTTCATGATCCAAAACTAGATTTTTGTTTTCGGGACCCAATTCTTGATTTTCTTGATCCAAAACTAGTATTTTGTTTTCGCGACCCAATTCTTGATTTTCTTAATCCAAAACTAGATTTTTCTATTCGCGACCAAATTCTTGATTTTCTTGATCCAAAACTAGATTTTTGTGTTCGCGACCGAATTCTTGATTTTCTTGATCCAAAACTAGATTTTTGTGTTCGGGACCGAATTCTTGATTTTCTTGATCCAAAACTAGATTGTTGAATTCGCGACCCAATTCTTGATTTTCTTGATCCAAAACTAGTTTTTTGGTTTCGCGACCAAATTCTTGATTTTCTTGATCCAAAACTAGAGTTTTGTGTTCGTGACCAAATTCTTGATTTTCTTGATCCAAAACTAGTTTTTTGTATTCGGGACCAAATTCTTGATTTTCTTGATCCAAAACTAGATTTTTCTGTTCGGGACCCAATTCTTGATTTTCTTGATCCAAAATTAGATTTTTGTATTCGCGACCCAATTCTTGGTTTTCTTGATCCAAAACTAGATTTTTGTATTCGCGACCAAATTCTTGATTTTCATGATCCAAAACTAGATTTTTGTTTTCGGGTCCCAATTCTGGATTTTCTTGATCCAAAACAAGATTTTTTTATTCGCGACCAAATTCTTTATTTTCTTGATCCAAAACTAGATTTTTGTGTTCGCGACGAAATTCTTGATTTTCTTGATGCAAAACTAGATTTTTGTGTTCGCGACCAAATTCTTGATTTTCTTGATCCAAAACTAGATTTTTCTGTTCGCGACCAAATTCTTGATTTTCTTGATCCAAAACTAGATTTTTGTGTTTGCGACCGAATTCTTGATTTTCTTGATCCATAACTAGATTTTTGTGTTCGGGACCGAATTCTTGATTTTCTTGATCCAAAACTAGATTGTTGAATTCGCGACCCAATTCTTGATTTTCTTGATTCAACACTAGTTTTTTGTATTCCCGACCAAATTCTTGATTTTCTTGATCCAAAACTAGATTTTTGTGTTCGCGACCAAATTCTTTATTTTCTTGATCTAAAACAAGTATTTTGTTTTCGCGACCAAATTCTTTATTTTCTTGATCCAAAAATAGATTTTTGTGTTCGCGACCAAATTCTTTATTTTCTTGATCCAAAACTAGTATTTTGTTTTCGCGACCAAATTCTTTATTTTCTTGATCCAAAACTAGATTTTTGTGTTCGCGACCAAATTCTTTATTTTCTTGATCCAAAAATAGTATTTTGTTTTCGCGACCAAATTCTTTATTTTCTTGATCCAAAACTAGATTGTTGAATTCGCGACCCAATTCTTGATTTTCTTGATCCAAAACTAGTTTTTTGTTATCGCGACCAAATTCTTGATTTTCTTGATCCAAAACTAGATTTTTGTAATCGCGACCAAATTCTTGATTTTCTTGATACAAAACTAGATTTTTGTATTCGCGATCAAAAATCTTGATTTTCTTGCTCCCGAACTAGATTTTTTTATTCGCGACCAAATTCTTGATTTTTTGGATCCCAAACTAGATTTTTGTATTCGCGACCAAATTCTTGATTTTCTTGATCCAAAACTAAATTTTTGTATTCGCGACCAAATTCTTGATTTTCTTGATGCAAAACTATATTTTTGTATTCGGGACCCAATTCTTGATTTTCTTGATCCAAAACTTGTTTTTTGTGTTCGCCACGCAGTTCATGATTCTCTTGATCCCAAACTATATTTTTGTATTCGCGACCCAATATTTGATTTTCTAGATCCGAAACTAGATTTTTGTATTCGCATCCAAATTCTTGATTTTCTTCATCCAAAACTATATTTTTGTGTTCGCGACCCAATTCTTGATTTTCTTGATCGAAAACTTGATTTTTGTATTCGCGACCCAATTCTTGATTTTCTTGATCCAAAACTAGATTTTTGTGTTCGCGACCAAATTCTTTATTTTCTTGATCCAAAACTAGATTTTTGTTTTCGCGACCCAATTCTTGATTTTCTTGATCCAAAACTAGTATTTTGTTTTCGCGACCCAATTCTTGATTTTCTTGATCCAAAACTAGATTATTGAATTCGCGACCCAATTCTATATTTTCTTGATCCAAAACTAGTTTTTTGTTATCGCGACCAAATTCTTGATTTTCTTGATCCAAAACTAGATTTTTGTAATCGCGACCAAATTCTTGATTTTCTTGATACAAAACTAGATTTTTGTATTCGCGATCAAAAATCTTGATTTTCTTGCTCCCGAACTAGATTTTTTTATTCGCGACCAAATTCTTGATTTTTTGGATCCCAAACTAGATTTTTGTATTCGCGACCAAATTCTTGATTTTCTTGATCCAAAACTAAATTTTTGTATTCGCGACCAAATTCTTGATTTTCTTGATGCAAAACTATATTTTTGTATTCGGGACCCAATTCTTGATTTTCTTGATCCAAAACTTGTTTTTTGTGTTCGCCACGCAGTTCATGATTCTCTTGATCCCAAACTATATTTTTGTATTCGCGACCCAATTCTTGATTTTCTAGATCCGAAACTAGATTTTTGTATTCGCAACCAAATTCTTGATTTTCTTGATCCAAAACTAGAGTTTTGTGTTCGTGACCAAATTCTTGATTTTCTTGATCCAAAACTAGTTTTTTGTATTCGGGACCAAATTCTTGATTTTCTTGATCAAAAACTAGATTTTTGTGTTCGCGACCAAATTCTTGATTTTCATGATCCAAAACTAGATTTTTGTTTTCGGGACCCAATTCTGGATTTTCTTGATCCAAAACTAGATTTTTTTATTCGCGACCAAATTCTTGATTTTCTTGATCAAAAATTAGATTTTTGTGTTCGCGACCAAATTCTTGATTTTCTTGATGCAAAACTAGATTTTTGTGTTCGCGACCAAATTCTTGATTTTCTTGATCCAAAACTTGATTTTTCTATTCGCGACCAAATTCTTAATTTTCATGATCCAAAACTAGATTTTTGTTTTCGGGACCCAATTCTTGATTTTCTTGATCCAAAACTAGTATTTTGTTTTCGCGACCCAATTCTTGATTTTCTTGATCCAAAACTAGATTTTTCTATTCGCGACCAAATTCTTGATTTTCTTGATCCAAAACTAGATTTTTGTGTTCGCGACCGAATTCTTGATTTTCTTGATCCAAAACTAGATTGTTGAATTCGCGACCCAATTCTTGATTTTCTTGATTCAACACTAGATTTTTGTGTTCGCGACCAAATTCTTGATTTTCTTGATCTAAAACTAGTATTTTGTTTTCGCGACCAAATTCTTTATTTTCTTGATCCAAAAATAGATTTTTGTGTTCGCGACCAAATTCTTTATTTTCTTGATCCAAAACTAGATTTTTGTGTTCGCGACCAAATTCTTTATTTTCTTGATCCAAAAATATTATTTTGTTTTCGCGACCAAATTCTTTATTTTCTTGATCCAAAACTATATTTTTGTTTTCGCGACCCAATTCTTTATTTTCTTGATCGAAAACTTGATTTTTGTGTTCGCGACCCAATTCTTGATTTTCTTGATCGAAAACTAGATTTTTGTGTTCGCGACCAAATTCTTGATTTTCTTGATCCAAAACTAGATTTTTGTTTTCGCGACCAAATTCTTGATTTTCTTTATCGAAAACTAGATTTTTGTGTTCGCGACCAAATTCTTTATTTTCTTTATCCAAAACTAGATTTTTGTTTTCGCGACCCAATTCTTGATTTTCATGATCCAAAACTAGTATTTTGTTTTCGCGACCCAATTCTTGATTTTCTTGATCCAAAACTAGATTATTGAATTCGCGACCCAATTCTATATTTTCTTGATCCAAAACTAGTTTTTTGGTTTCGCGACCAAATTCTTGATTTTCTTGATCCAAAACTAGATTTTTGTAATCGCGACCAAATTCTTGATTTTCTTGATACAAAACTAGATTTTTGTATTCGCGATCAAAAATCTTGATTTTCTTGCTCCCGAACTAGATTTTTTTATTCGCGACCAAATTCTTGATTTTTTGGATCCCAAACTAGATTTTTGTATTCGCGACCAAATTCTTGATTTTCTTGATCCAAAACTAAATTTTTGTATTCGCGACCAAATTCTTGATTTTCTTGATGCAAAACTATATTTTTGTATTCGGGACCCAATTCTTGATTTTCTTGATCCAAAACTTGTTTTTTGTGTTCGCCACGCAGTTCATGATTCTCTTGATCCCAAACTATATTTTTGTATTCGCGACCCAATTCTTGATTTTCTAGATCCGAAACTAGATTTTTGTATTCGCAACCAAATTCTTGATTTTCTTGATCCAAAACTAGAGTTTTGTGTTCGTGACCAAATTCTTGATTTTCTTGATCCAAAACTAGTTTTTTGTATTCGGGACCAAATTCTTGATTTTCTTGATCCAAAACTAGATTTTTGTGTTGGGGACCCAATTCTTGATTTTCTTGATCCAAAACTAGATTTTTGTATTCGCGACCCAATTCTTGGTTTTCTTGATCCAAAACTAGATTTTTGTATTCGCGACCAAATTCTTGCTTTTCATGATCCAAAACTAGATTTTTGTTTTCGGGACCCAATTCTGGATTTTCTTGATCCAAAACTAGATTTTTTTATTCGCGACCAAATTCTTGATTTTCTTGATGCAAAACTAGATTTTTGTGTTCGCGACCAAATTCTTAATTTTCATGATCCAAAACTAGAATTTTGTTTTCGGGACCCAATTCTTGATTTTCTTGATCCAAAACTAGTATTATGTTTTCGCGACCCAATTCTTGATTTTCTTGATCCAAAACTAGATTTTTGTGTTCACGACCAAATTCTTGATTTTCTTGATCTAAAACTAGTATTTTGTTTTCACGACCAAATTCTTTATTTTCTTGATCCAAAAATAGATTTTTGTGTTCGCGACCAAATTCTTTATTTTCTTGATCCAAAACTAGTATTTTGTTTTCGCGACCAAATTCTTTATTTTCTTGATCCAAAACTAGATTTTTGTGGTCGCGACCAAATTCTTTATTTTCTTGATCCAAAACTAGTATTTTGTTTTCGCGACCAAATTCTTTATTTTCTTGATCCAAAACTAGATTTTTGTGTTCGCGACCAAATTCTTTATTTTCTTGATCCAAAAATAGTATTTTGTTTTCGCGACCAAATTCTTGATTTTCTTGATCCAAAACTATATTTTTGTTTTCGCGACCCAATTCTTTATTTTTTTGATCGAAAACTTGATTTTTGTGTTCGCGACCCAATTCTTGATTTTCTTGATCCAAAACTAGATTTTTGTGTTCGCGACCAAATTCTTGATTTTCTTGATCCAAAACTAGATTTTTGTGTTCGCGACCAAATTCTTGATTTTCTTGATCCAAAACTAGATTTTTGTTTTCGCGACCAAATTCTTGATTTTCTTGATCGAAAACTAGATTTTTGTGTTCGCGACCAAATTCTTTATTTTCTTTATCCAAAACTAGATTTTTGTTTTCGGGACCCAATTCTTGATTTTCTTGATCCAAAACTAGTATTTTGTTTTCGCGACCCAATTCTTGATTTTCTTGATCCAAAACTAGATTGTTGAATTCGCGACCCAATTCTATATTTTCTTGATCCAAAACTAGTTTTTTGGTTTCGCGACCAAATTCTTGATTTTCTTGATCCAAAACTAGATTTTTGTAATCGCGACCAAATTCTTGATTTTCTTGATACAAAACTAGATTTTTGTATTCGCGATCAAAAATCTTGATTTTCTTACTCCCGAACTAGATTTTTTTATTCGCGACCAAATTCTTGATTTTTTGGATCCCAAACTAGATTTTTGTATTCGCGACCAAATTCTTGATTTTCTTGATCCAAAACTAAATTTTTGTATTCGCGACCAAATTCTTGATTTTCTTGATGCAAAACTATATTTTTGTATTCGGGACCCAATTCTTGATTTTCTTGATCCAAAACTTGTTTTTTGTGTTCGCCACGCAGTTCATGATTCTCTTGATCCCAAACTATATTTTTGTATTCGCGACCCAATTCTTGATTTTCTAGATCCGAAACTAGATTTTTGTATTCGCAACCAAATTCTTGATTTTCTTGATCCAAAACTAGAGTTTTGTGTTCGTGACCAAATTCTTGATTTTCTTGATCCAAAACTAGTTTTTTGTATTCGGGACCAAATTCTTGATTTTCTTGATCCAAAACTAGATTTTTGTGTTCGGGACCCAATTCTTGATTTTCTTGATACAAAACTAGATTTTTGTATTCGCGATCAAAAATCTTGATTTTCTTGCTCCCGAACTAGATTTTTTTATTCGCGACCAAATTCTTGATTTTTTGGATCCCAAACTAGATTTTTGTATTCGCGACCAAATTCTTGATTTTCTTGATCCAAAACTAAATTTTTGTATTCGCGACCAAATTCTTGATTTTCTTGATGCAAAACTATATTTTTGTATTCGGGACCCAATTCTTGATTTTCTTGATCCAAAACTTGTTTTTTGTGTTCGCCACGCAGTTCATGATTCTCTTGATCCCAAACTATATTTTTGTATTCACGACCCAATTCTTGATTTTCTAGATCTGAAACTAGATTTTTGTATTCGCAACCAAATTCTTGATTTTCTTGATCCAAAACTAGAGTTTTGTGTTCGTGACCAAATTCTTGATTTTCTTGATCCAAAACTAGTTTTTTGTATTCGGGACCAAATTCTTGATTTTCTTGATCCAAAACTAGATTTTTGTGTTCGGGACCCAATTCTTCATTTTCTTGATCCAAAACTAGATTTTTGTGTTCGCGACCGAATTCTTGATTTTCTTGATCCAAAACTAGATTTTTGTGTTCGCGACCGAATTCTTGATTTTCTTGATCCAAAACTAGATTGTTGAATTCGCGACCCAATTCTTGATTTTCTTGATTCAACACTAGTTTTTTGTATTCCCGACCAAATTCTTGATTTTTTTGATCCAAAACTAGATTTTTGTGTTCGCGACCAAATTCTTGATTTTCTTGATCTAAAACTAGTATTTTGTTTTCGCGACCAAATTCTTTATTTTCTTGATCCAAAAATAGATTTTTGTGTTCGCGACCAAATTCTTTATTTTCTTGATCCAAAACTAGATTTTTGTGTTCGCGACCAAATTCTTTATTTTCTTGATCCAAAAATAGTATTTTGTTTTCGCGACCAAATTCTTTATTTTCTTGATCCAAAACTATATTTTTGTTTTCGCGACCCAATTCTTTATTTTCTTGATCGAAAACTTGATTTTTGTGTTCGCGACCCAATTCTTGATTTTCTTGATTCAAAACTAGATTTTTGTGTTCGCGACCAAATTCTTGATTTTCTTGATCCAAAACTAGATTTTTGTGTTCGCGACGAAATTCTTGATTTTCTTGATCCAAAACTAGATTTTTGTGTTCGCGACCAAATTCTTTATTTTCTTGATCCAAAACTAGATTTTTGTTTTCGCGACCCAATTCTTGATTTTCTTGATCCAAAACTAGTATTTTGTTTTCGCGACCCAATTCTTGATTTTCTTGATCCAAAACTAGTATTTTGTTTTCGCGACCCAATTCTTGATTTTCTTGATCCAAAACTAGATTGTTGAATTCGCGACCCAATTCTATATTTTCTTGATCCAAAACTAGTTTTTTGGTTTCGCGACCAAATTCTTGATTTTCTTGATCCAAAACTAGATTTTTGTAATCGCGACCAAATTCTTGATTTTCTTGATACAAAACTAGATTTTTGTATTCGCGATCAAAAATCTTGATTTTCTTGCTCCCGAACTAGATTTTTTTATTCGCGACAAAATTCTTGATTTTTTGGATCCCAAACTAGATTTTTGTATTCGCGACCAAATTCTTGATTTTCTTGATCCAAAACTAAATTTTTGTATTCGCGACCAAATTCTTGATTTTCTTGATGCAAAACTATATTTTTGTATTCGGGACCCAATTCTTGATTTTCTTGATCCAAAACTTGTTTTTTGTGTTCGCCACGCAGTTCATGATTCTCTTGATCCCAAACTATATTTTTGTATTCGCGACCCAATTCTTGATTTTCTAGATCCGAAACTAGATTTTTGTATTCGCAACCAAATTCTTGATTTTCTTGATCCAAAACTAGAGTTTTGTGTTCGTGACCAAATTCTTGATTTTCTTGATCCAAAACTAGTTTTTTGTATTCGGGACCAAATTCTTGATTTTCTTGATCCAAAACTAGATTTTTGTGTTCGGGACCAAATTCTTGATTTTCTTGATGCAAAACTAGATTTTTGTGTTCGCGACCAAATTCTTGATTTTCTTGATCCAAAACTAGATTTTTCTATTCGCGACCAAATTCTTCATTTTCTTGATCCAAAACTAGATTTTTGTGTTCGCGACCGAATTCTTGATTTTCTTGATCCAAAACTAGATTTTTGTGTTCGCGACCGAATTCTTGATTTTCTTGATCCAAAACTAGATTGTTGAATTCGCGACCCAATTCTTGATTTTCTTGATTCAACACTAGTTTTTTGTATTCCCGACCAAATTCTTGATTTTTTTGATCCAAAACTAGATTTTTGTGTTCGCGACCAAATTCTTGATTTTCTTGATCTAAAACTAGTATTTTGTTTTCGCGACCAAATTCTTTATTTTCTTGATCCAAAAATAGATTTTTGTGTTCGCGACCAAATTCTTTATTTTCTTGATCCAAAACTAGATTTTTGTGTTCGCGACCAAATTCTTTATTTTCTTGATCCAAAAATAGTATTTTGTTTTCGCGACCAAATTCTTTATTTTCTTGATCCAAAACTATATTTTTGTTTTCGCGACCCAATTCTTTATTTTCTTGATCGAAAACTTGATTTTTGTGTTCGCGACCCAATTCTTGATTTTCTTGATTCAAAACTAGATTTTTGTGTTCGCGACCAAATTCTTGATTTTCTTGATCCAAAACTAGATTTTTGTGTTCGCGACCAAATTCTTGATTTTCTTGATCCAAAACTAGATTTTTGTGTTCGCGACCAAATTCTTTATTTTCTTGATCCAAAACTAGATTTTTGTTTTCGCGACCCAATTCTTGATTTTCTTGATCCAAAACTAGTATTTTGTTTTCGCGACCCAATTCTTGATTTTCTTGATCCAAAACTAGATTGTTGAATTCGCGACCCAATTCTATATTTTCTTGATCCAAAACTAGTTTTTTGGTTTCGCGACCAAATTCTTGATTTTCTTGATCCAAAACTAGATTTTTGTAATCGCGACCAAATTCTTGATTTTCTTGATACAAAACTAGATTTTTGTATTCGCGATCAAAAATCTTGATTTTCTTGCTCCCGAACTAGATTTTTTTATTCGCGACCAAATTCTTGATTTTTTGGATCCCAAACTAGATTTTTGTATTCGCGACCAAATTCTTGATTTTCTTGATCCAAAACTAAATTTTTGTATTCGCGACCAAATTCTTGATTTTCTTGATGCAAAACTATATTTTTGTATTCGGGACCCAATTCTTGATTTTCTTGATCCAAAACTTGTTTTTTGTGTTCGCCACGCAGTTCATGATTCTCTTGATCCCAAACTATATTTTTGTATTCGCGACCCAATTCTTAATTTTCTAGATCCGAAACTAGATTTTTGTATTCGCAACCAAATTCTTGATTTTCTTGATCCAAAACTAGAGTTTTGTGTTCGTGACCAAATTCTTGATTTTCTTGATCCAAAACTAGTTTTTTGTATTCGGGACCAAATTCTTGATTTTCTTGATCCAAAACTAGATTTTTGTGTTCGGGACCCAATTCTTGATTTTCTTGATCCAAAACTAGATTTTTGTATTCGCGACCCAATTCTTGGTTTTCTTGATCCAAAACTAGATTTTTGTATTCGCGACCAAATTCTTGCTTTTCATGATCCAAAACTAGATTTTTGTTTTCGGGACCCAATTCTGGATTTTCTTGATCCAAAACTAGATTTTTTTATTCGCGACCAAATTCTTGATTTTCTTGATCCAAAACTAGATTTTTGTGTTCGCGACCAAATTCTTGATTTTCTTGATGCAAAACTAGATTTTTGTGTTCGCGACCAAATTCTTGATTTTCTTGATCCAAAACTTGATTTTTCTATTCGCGACCAAATTCTTAATTTTCATGATCCAAAACTAGATTTTTGTTTTCGGGACCCAATTCTTGATTTTCTTGATCCAAAACTAGTATTTTGTTTTCGCGACCCAATTCTTGATTTTCTTGATCCAAAACTAGATTTTTCTATTCGCGACCAAATTCTTGATTTTCTTGATCCAAAACTAGATTTTTGTGTTCGCGACCGAATTCTTGATTTTCTTGATCCAAAACTAGATTTTTGTGTTCGGGACCGAATTCTTGATTTTCTTGATCCAAAACTAGATTGTTGAATTCGCGACCCAATTCTTGATTTTCTTGATCCAAAACTAGTTTTTTGTTATCGCGACCAAATTCTTGATTTTCTTGATCCAAAACTAGATTTTTGTAATCGCGACCAAATTCTTTATTTTCTTGATCCAAAAATAGTATTTTGTATTCGCGACCCAATTCTTGGTTTTCTTGATCCAAAACTAGATTTTTGTATTCGCGACCAAATTCTTGCTTTTCATGATCCAAAACTAGATTTTTGTTTTCGGGACCCAATTCTGGATTTTCTTGATCCAAAACTAGATTTTTTTATTCGCGACCAAATTCTTGATTTTCTTGATCCAAAACTAGATTTTTGTGTTCGCGACCAAATTCTTGATTTTCTTGATGCAAAACTAGATTTTTGTGTTCGCGACCAAATTCTTGATTTTCTTGATCCAAAACTTGATTTTTCTATTCGCGACCAAATTCTTAATTTTCATGATCCAAAACTAGATTTTTGTTTTCGGGACCCAATTCTTGATTTTCTTGATCCAAAACTAGTATTTTGTTTTCGCGACCCAATTCTTGATTTTCTTGATCCAAAACTAGATTTTTCTATTCGCGACCAAATTCTTGATTTTCTTGATCCAAAACTAGATTTTTGTGTTCGCGACCGAATTCTTGATTTTCTTGATCCAAAACTAGATTTTTGTGTTCGGGACCGAATTCTTGATTTTCTTGATCCAAAACTAGATTGTTGAATTCGCGACCCAATTCTTGATTTTCTTGATCCAAAACTAGTTTTTTGTTATCGCGACCAAATTCTTGATTTTCTTGATCCAAAACTAGATTTTTGTAATCGCGACCAAATTCTTTATTTTCTTGATCCAAAACTAGATTTTTGTATTCGCGATCAAAAATCTTGATTTTCTTGCTCCCGAACTAGATTTTTTTATTCGCGACCAAATTCTTGATTTTTTGGATCCCAAACTAGATTTTTGTATTCGCGACCAAATTCTTGATTTTCTTGATCCAAAACTAAATTTTTGTATTCGCGACCAAATTCTTGATTTTCTTGATGCAAAACTATATTTTTGTATTCGGGACCCAATTCTTGATTTTCTTGATCCAAAACTTGTTTTTTGTGTTCGCCACGCAGTTCATGATTCTCTTGATCCCAAACTATATTTTTGTATTCGCGACCCAATTCTTGATTTTCTAGATCCGAAACTAGATTTTTGTATTCGCATCCAAATTCTTGATTTTCTTGATCCAAAACTAGAGTTTTGTGTTCGTGACCAAATTCTTGATTTTCTTGATCCAAAACTAGTTTTTTGTATTCGGGACCCAATTCTTGATTTTCTTGATCCAAAACTAGATTTTTGTGTTCGGGACCCAATTCTTGATTTTCTTGATCCAAAACTAGATTTTTGTATTCGCGACCCAATTCTTGGTTTTCTTGATCCAAAACTAGATTTTTTATTCGGGACCAAATTCTTGCTTTTCATGATCCAAAACTAGATTTTTGTTTTCGGGACCCAATTCTGGATTTTCTTGATCCAAAACTAGATTTTTTTATTCGCGACCAAATTCTTGATTTTCTTGATCCAAAACTAGATTTTTGTGTTCGCGACCGAATTCTTGATATTCTTGATCCAAAACTAGATTTTTGTGTTCGCGACCAAATTCTTGATTTTCTTGATCCAAAACTAGATTTTTGTGTTCGCGACCAAATTCTTGATTTTCTTGATGCAAAACTAGATTTTTGTGTTCGCGACCAAATTCTTGATTTTCTTGATCCAAAACTTGATTTTTGTGTTCGGGACCAAATTCTTGCTTTTCATGATCCAAAACTAGATTTTTGTTTTCGGGACCCAATTCTGGATTTTCTTGATCCAAAACTAGATTTTTTTATTCGCGACCAAATTCTTGATTTTCTTGATCCAAAACTAGATTTTTGTGTTCGCGACCGAATTCTTGATATTCTTGATCCAAAACTAGATTTTTGTGTTCGCGACCCAATTCTTGATTTTCTTGATCCAAAACTAGATTTTTGTGTTCGCGACCCAATTCTTGATTTTCTTGATGCAAAACTAGATTTTTGTGTTCGCGACCAAATTCTTGATTTTCTTGATCCAAAACTTGATTTTTCTATTCGCGACCAAATTCTTAATTTTCATGATCCAAAACTAGATTTTTGTTTTCGGGACCCAATTCTTGATTTTCTTGATCCAAAACTAGTATTTTGTTTTCGCGACCCAATTCTTGATTTTCTTAATCCAAAACTAGATTTTTCTATTCGCGACCAAATTCTTGATTTTCTTGATCCAAAACTAGATTTTTGTGTTCGCGACCGAATTCTTGATTTTCTTGATCCAAAACTAGATTTTTGTGTTCGGGACCGAATTCTTGATTTTCTTGATCCAAAACTAGATTGTTGAATTCGCGACCCAATTCTTGATTTTCTTGATCCAAAACTAGTTTTTTGGTTTCGCGACCAAATTCTTGATTTTCTTGATCCAAAACTAGAGTTTTGTGTTCGTGACCAAATTCTTGATTTTCTTGATCCAAAACTAGTTTTTTGTATTCGGGACCAAATTCTTGATTTTCTTGATCCAAAACTAGATTTTTCTGTTCGGGACCCAATTCTTGATTTTCTTGATCCAAAATTAGATTTTTGTATTCGCGACCCAATTCTTGGTTTTCTTGATCCAAAACTAGATTTTTGTATTCGCGACCAAATTCTTGATTTTCATGATCCAAAACTAGATTTTTGTTTTCGGGTCCCAATTCTGGATTTTCTTGATCCAAAACTAGATTTTTTTATTCGCGACCAAATTCTTTATTTTCTTGATCCAAAACTAGATTTTTGTGTTCGCGACGAAATTCTTGATTTTCTTGATGCAAAACTAGATTTTTGTGTTCGCGACCAAATTCTTGATTTTCTTGATCCAAAACTAGATTTTTCTGTTCGCGACCAAATTCTTGATTTTCTTGATCCAAAACTAGATTTTTGTGTTCGCGACCGAATTCTTGATTTTCTTGATCCATAACTAGATTTTTGTGTTCGGGACCGAATTCTTGATTTTCTTGATCCAAAACTAGATTGTTGAATTCGCGACCCAATTCTTGATTTTCTTGATTCAACACTAGTTTTTTGTATTCCCGACCAAATTCTTGATTTTCTTGATCCAAAACTAGATTTTTGTGTTCGCGACCAAATTCTTTATTTTCTTGATCTAAAACAAGTATTTTGTTTTCGCGACCAAATTCTTTATTTTCTTGATCCAAAAATAGATTTTTGTGTTCGCGACCAAATTCTTTATTTTCTTGATCCAAAACTAGTATTTTGTTTTCGCGACCAAATTCTTTATTTTCTTGATCCAAAACTAGATTTTTGTGTTCGCTACCAAATTCTTTATTTTCTTGATCCAAAAATAGTATTTTGTTTTCGCGACCAAATTCTTTATTTTCTTGATCCAAAACTAGATTGTTGAATTCGCGACCCAATTCTTGATTTTCTTGATCCAAAACTAGTTTTTTGTTATCGCGACCAAATTCTTAATTTTCATGATCCAAAACTAGATTTTTGTTTTCGGGACCCAATTCTTGATTTTCTTGATCCAAAACTAGTATTTTGTTTTCGCGACCCAATTCTTGATTTTCTTGATCCAAAACTAGATTTTTCTATTCGCGACCAAATTCTTGATTTTCTTGATCCAAAACTAGATTTTTGTGTTCGCGACCGAATTCTTGATTTTCTTGATCCAAAACTAGATTTTTGTGTTCGGGACCGAATTCTTGATTTTCTTGATCCAAAACTAGATTGTTGAATTCGCGACCCAATTCTTGATTTTCTTGATCCAAAACTAGTTTTTTGTTATCGCGACCAAATTCTTGATTTTCTTGATCCAAAACTAGATTTTTGTAATCGCGACCAAATTCTTTATTTTCTTGATCCAAAACTAGATTTTTGTATTCGCGATCAAAAATCTTGATTTTCTTGCTCCCGAACTAGATTTTTTTATTCGCGACCAAATTCTTGATTTTTTGGATCCCAAACTAGATTTTTGTATTCGCGACCAAATTCTTGATTTTCTTGATCCAAAACTAAATTTTTGTATTCGCGACCAAATTCTTGATTTTCTTGATGCAAAACTATATTTTTGTATTCGGGACCCAATTCTTGATTTTCTTGATCCAAAACTTGTTTTTTGTGTTCGCCACGCAGTTCATGATTCTCTTGATCCCAAACTATATTTTTGTATTCGCGACCCAATTCTTGATTTTCTAGATCCGAAACTAGATTTTTGTATTCGCATCCAAATTCTTGATTTTCTTGATCCAAAACTAGAGTTTTGTGTTCGTGACCAAATTCTTGATTTTCTTGATCCAAAACTAGTTTTTTGTATTCGGGACCCAATTCTTGATTTTCTTGATCCAAAACTAGATTTTTGTGTTCGGGACCCAATTCTTGATTTTCTTGATCCAAAACTAGATTTTTGTATTCGCGACCCAATTCTTGGTTTTCTTGATCCAAAACTAGATTTTTTATTCGGGACCAAATTCTTGCTTTTCATGATCCAAAACTAGATTTTTGTTTTCGGGACCCAATTCTGGATTTTCTTGATCCAAAACTAGATTTTTTTATTCGCGACCAAATTCTTGATTTTCTTGATCCAAAACTAGATTTTTGTGTTCGCGACCGAATTCTTGATATTCTTGATCCAAAACTAGATTTTTGTGTTCGCGACCGAATTCTTGATTTTCTTGATCCAAAACTAGATTTTTGTGTTCGCGACCAAATTCTTGATTTTCTTGATGCAAAACTAGATTTTTGTGTTCGCGACCAAATTCTTGATTTTCTTGATCCAAAACTTGATTTTTCTATTCGCGACCAAATTCTTAATTTTCATGATCCAAAACTAGATTTTTGTTTTCGGGACCCAATTCTTGATTTTCTTGATCCAAAACTAGTATTTTGTTTTCGCGACCCAATTCTTGATTTTCTTAATCCAAAACTAGATTTTTCTATTCGCGACCAAATTCTTGATTTTCTTGATCCAAAACTAGATTTTTGTGTTCGCGACCGAATTCTTGATTTTCTTGATCCAAAACTAGATTTTTGTGTTCGGGACCGAATTCTTGATTTTCTTGATCCAAAACTAGATTGTTGAATTCGCGACCCAATTCTTGATTTTCTTGATCCAAAACTAGTTTTTTGGTTTCGCGACCAAATTCTTGATTTTCTTGATCCAAAACTAGAGTTTTGTGTTCGTGACCAAATTCTTGATTTTCTTGATCCAAAACTAGTTTTTTGTATTCGGGACCAAATTCTTGATTTTCTTGATCCAAAACTAGATTTTTCTGTTCGGGACCCAATTCTTGATTTTCTTGATCCAAAATTAGATTTTTGTATTCGCGACCCAATTCTTGGTTTTCTTGATCCAAAACTAGATTTTTGTATTCGCGACCAAATTCTTGATTTTCATGATCCAAAACTAGATTTTTGTTTTCGGGTCCCAATTCTGGATTTTCTTGATCCAAAACTAGATTTTTTTATTCGCGACCAAATTCTTTATTTTCTTGATCCAAAACTAGATTTTTGTGTTCGCGACGAAATTCTTGATTTTCTTGATGCAAAACTAGATTTTTGTGTTCGCGACCAAATTCTTGATTTTCTTGATCCAAAACTAGATTTTTCTGTTCGCGACCAAATTCTTGATTTTCTTGATCCAAAACTAGATTTTTGTGTTCGCGACCGAATTCTTGATTTTCTTGATCCATAACTAGATTTTTGTGTTCGGGACCGAATTCTTGATTTTCTTGATCCAAAACTAGATTGTTGAATTCGCGACCCAATTCTTGATTTTCTTGATTCAACACTAGTTTTTTGTATTCCCGACCAAATTCTTGATTTTCTTGATCCAAAACTAGATTTTTGTGTTCGCGACCAAATTCTTTATTTTCTTGATCTAAAACAAGTATTTTGTTTTCGCGACCAAATTCTTTATTTTCTTGATCCAAAAATAGATTTTTGTGTTCGCGACCAAATTCTTTATTTTCTTGATCCAAAACTAGTATTTTGTTTTCGCGACCAAATTCTTTATTTTCTTGATCCAAAACTAGATTTTTGTGTTCGCGACCAAATTCTTTATTTTCTTGATCCAAAAATAGTATTTTGTTTTCGCGACCAAATTCTTTATTTTCTTGATCCAAAACTAGATTGTTGAATTCGCGACCCAATTCTTGATTTTCTTGATCCAAAACTAGTTTTTTGTTATCGCGACCAAATTCTTGATTTTCTTGATCCAAAACTAGATTTTTGTAATCGCGACCAAATTCTTGATTTTCTTGATACAAAACTAGATTTTTGTATTCGCGATCAAAAATCTTGATTTTCTTGCTCCCGAACTAGATTTTTTTATTCGCGACCAAATTCTTGATTTTTTGGATCCCAAACTAGATTTTTGTATTCGCGACCAAATTCTTGATTTTCTTGATGCAAAACTATATTTTTGTATTCGGGACCCAATTCTTGATTTTCTTGATCCAAAACTTGTTTTTTGTGTTCGCCACGCAGTTCATGATTCTCTTGATCCCAAACTATATTTTTGTATTCGCGACCCAATTCTTGATTTTCTAGATCCGAAACTAGATTTTTGTATTCGCATCCAAATTCTTGATTTTCTTGATCCAAAACTAGAGTTTTGTGTTCGTGACCAAATTCTTGATTTTCTTGATCCAAAACTAGTTTTTTGTATTCGGGACCCAATTCTTGATTTTCTTGATCCAAAACTAGATTTTTGTGTTCGGGACCCAATTCTTGATTTTCTTGATCCAAAACTAGATTTTTGTGTTCGCGACCAAATTCTTTATTTTCTTGATCCAAAAATAGTATTTTGTTTTCGCGACCAAATTCTTTATTTTCTTGATCCAAAACTAGATTGTTGAATTCGCGACCCAATTCTTGATTTTCTTGATCCAAAACTAGTTTTTTGTTATCGCGACCAAATTCTTGATTTTCTTGATCCAAAACTAGATTTTTGTAATCGCGACCAAATTCTTGATTTTCTTGATACAAAACTAGATTTTTGTATTCGCGATCAAAAATCTTGATTTTCTTGCTCCCGAACTAGATTTTTTTATTCGCGACCAAATTCTTGATTTTTTGGATCCCAAACTAGATTTTTGTATTCGCGACCAAATTCTTGATTTTCTTGATCCAAAACTAAATTTTTGTATTCGCGACCAAATTCTTGATTTTCTTGATGCAAAACTATATTTTTGTATTCGGGACCCAATTCTTGATTTTCTTGATCCAAAACTTGTTTTTTGTGTTCGCCACGCAGTTCATGATTCTCTTGATCCCAAACTATATTTTTTGATTCGCGACCCAATTCTTGATTTTCTAGATCCGAAACTAGATTTTTGTATTCGCATCCAAATTCTTGATTTTCTTGATCCAAAACTAGAGTTTTGTGTTCGTGACCAAATTCTTGATTTTCTTGATCCAAAACTAGTTTTTTGTATTCGGGACCCAATTCTTGATTTTCTTGATCCAAAACTAGATTTTTGTGTTCGGGACCCAATTCTTGATTTTCTTGATCCAAAACTAGATTTTTGTATTCGCGACCCAATTCTTGGTTTTCTTGATCCAAAACTAGATTTTTGTATTCGGGACCAAATTCTTGCTTTTCATGATCCAAAACTAGATTTTTGTTTTCGGGACCCAATTCTGGATTTTCTTGATCCAAAACTAGATTTTTTTATTCGCGACCAAATTCTTGATTTTCTTGATCCAAAACTAGATTTTTGTGTTCGCGACCGAATTCTTGATTTTCTTGATCCAAAACTAGATTTTTGTGTTCGCGACCGAATTCTTGATTTTCTTGATGCAAAACTAGATTTTTGTGTTCGCGACCAAATTCTTGATTTTCTTGATCCAAAACTTGATTTTTCTATTCGCGACCAAATTCTTAATTTTCATGATCCAAAACTAGATTTTTGGTTTCGCGACCAAATTCTTGATTTTCTTGATCCAAAACTAGAGTTTTGTGTTCGTGACCAAATTCTTGATTTTCTTGATCCAAAACTAGTTTTTTGTATTCGGGACCAAATTCTTGATTTTCTTGATCCAAAACTAGATTTTTCTGTTCGGGACCCAATTCTTGATTTTCTTGATCCAAAATTAGATTTTTGTATTCGCGACCCAATTCTTGGTTTTCTTGATCCAAAACTAGATTTTTGTATTCGCGACCAAATTCTTGATTTTCATGATCCAAAACTAGATTTTTGTTTTCGGGTCCCAATTCTGGATTTTCTTGATCCAAAACTAGATTTTTGTATTCCCGACCAAATTCTTGATTTTCTTGATCCAAAACTAGATTTTTGTGTTCGCGACCAAATTCTTTATTTTCTTGATCTAAAACAAGTATTTTGTTTTCGCGACCAAATTCTTTATTTTCTTGATCCAAAAATAGATTTTTGTGTTCGCGACCAAATTCTTTATTTTCTTGATCCAAAACTAGTATTTTGTTTTCGCGACCAAATTCTTTATTTTCTTGATCCAAAACTAGATTTTTGTGTTCGCGACCAAATTCTTTATTTTCTTGATCCAAAAATAGTATTTTGTTTTCGCGACCAAATTCTTTATTTTCTTGATCCAAAACTATATTTTTGTTTTCGCGACCCAATTCTTTATTTTCTTGATCGAAAACTTGATTTTTGTGTTCGCGACCCAATTCTTGATTTTCTTGATCCAAAACTAGATTTTTGTGTTCGCGACCAAATTCTTGATTTTCTTGATCCAAAACTAGATTTTTGTGTTCGCGACCAAATTCTTGATTTTCTTGATCCAAAACTAGATTTTTCTGTTCGCGACCAAATTCTTTATTTTCTTTATCCAAAACTAGATTTTTGTTTTCGCGACCCAATTCTTGATTTTCTTGATCCAAAACTAGTATTTTGTTTTCGCGACCCAATTCTTGATTTTCTTGATCCAAAACTAGATTATTGAATTCGCGACCCAATTCTATATTTTCTTGATCCAAAACTAGTTTTTTGGTTTCGCGACCAAATTCTTGATTTTCTTGATCCAAAACTAGATTTTTGTAATCGCGACCAAATTCTTGATTTTCTTGATACAAAACTAGATTTTTGTATTCGCGATCAAAAATCTTGATTTTCTTGCTCCCGAACTAGATTTTTTTATTCGCGACCAAATTCTTCATTTTTTGGATCCCAAACTAGATTTTTGTATTCGCGACCAAATTCTTGATTTTCTTGATCCAAAACTAAATTTTTGTATTCGCGACCAAATTCTTGATTTTCTTGATGCAAAACTATATTTTTGTATTCGGGACCCAATTCTTGATTTTCTTGATCCAAAACTTGTTTTTTGTGTTCGCCACGCAGTTCATGATTCTCTTGATCCCAAACTATATTTTTGTATTCGCGACCCAATTCTTGATTTTCTAGATCCGAAACTAGATTTTTGTATTCGCAACCAAATTCTTGATTTTCTTGATCCAAAACTAGAGTTTTGGTTTCGCGACCAAATTCTTGATTTTCTTGATCCAAAACTAGTTTTTTGTATTCGGGACCAAATTCTTGATTTTCTTGATCCAAAACTAGATTTTTGTATTCGCGATCAAAAATCTTGATTTTCTTGCTCCCGAACTAGATTTTTTTATTCGCGACCAAATTCTTGATTTTTTGGATCCCAAACTAGATTTTTGTATTCGCGACCAAATTCTTGATTTTCTTGATCCAAAACTAAATTTTTGTATTCGCGACCAAATTCTTGATTTTCTTGATGCAAAACTATATTTTTGTATTCGCGATCAAAAATCTTGATTTTCTTGATCCCAAACTAGATTTTTTTATTCGCGACCAAATTCTTGATTTTGTGGATCCCAAACTAGATTTTTGTATTCGCGACCAAATTCTTGATTTTTTTGATCCAAAACTAGAGTTTTGTGTTCGTGACCAAATTCTTGATTTTCTTGATCCAAAACTAGTTTTTTGTATTCGGTACCAAATTCTTGATTTTCTTGATCCAAAACTAGTTTTTTGTGTTCAGGACCCAATTCTTGAGTTTCTTGATCCAAAACTAGATTTTTGTATTCGCGACCAAATTCTTGATTTTCTTGATCCAAAACTAGTTTTTTGTATTCGGGACCAAATTCTTGATTTTCTTGATCCAAAACTAGATTTTTGTATTCGCGATCAAAAATCTTGATTTTCTTGCTCCCGAACTAGATTTTTTTATTCGCGACCAAATTCTTGATTTTTTGGATCCCAAACTAGATTTTTGTATTCGCGACCAAATTCTTGATTTTCTTGATCCAAAACTAAATTTTTGTATTCGCGACCAAATTCTTGATTTTCTTGATGCAAAACTATATTTTTGTATTCGCGATCAAAAATCTTGATTTTCTTGATCCCAAACTAGATTTTTTTATTCGCGACCAAATTCTTGATTTTGTGGATCCCAAACTAGATTTTTGTATTCGCGACCAAATTCTTGATTTTCTTGATCCAAAACTAGAGTTTTGTGTTCGTGACCAAATTCTTGATTTTCTTGATCCAAAACTAGTTTTTTGTATTCGGTACCAAATTCTTGATTTTCTTGATCCAAAACTAGTTTTTTGTGTTCGGGACCCAATTCTTGAGTTTCTTGATCCAAAACTAGATTTTTGTATTCGCGACCAAATTCTTGATTTTCTTGATCCAAAACTAGTTTTTTGTATTCGGGACCAAATTCTTGATTTTCTTGATCCAAAACTAGATTTTTGTATTCGCGATCAAAAATCTTCATTTTCTTGCTCCCGAACTAGATTTTTTTATTCGCGACCAAATTCTTGATTTTTTGGATCCCAAACTAGATTTTTGTATTCGCGACCAAATTCTTGATTTTCTTGATCCAAAACTAAATTTTTGTATTCGCGACCAAATTCTTGATTTTCTTGGTCCAAAACTAGATTTTTGTGTTCGCGACCAAATTCTTGATTTTATTGATGTAAAACTAGATTTTTTTTTTCGCGACCAAATTCTCGATTTTCTTGATTCAACACTAGTTTTTTGTAATCCCGACCAAATTCTTGATTTTCTTGATCCAAAACTAAATTTTTGTATTCGCGACCAAATTCTTGATTTTCTTGATGCAAAACTATATTTTTGTATTCGGGACCCAATTCTTGATTTTCTTGATCCAAAACTTGTTTTTTGTGTTCGCCACGCAGTTCATGATTCTCTTGATCCCAAACTATATTTTTGTATTCGCGACCCAATTCTTGATTTTCTAGATCCGAAACTAGATTTTTGTATTCGCAACCAAATTCTTGATTTTCTTGATCCAAAACTAGAGTTTTGTGTTCGTGACCAAATTCTTGATTTTCTTGATCCCAAACTAGTTTTTTGTATTCGGGACCAAATTCTTGATTTTCTTGATCCAAAACTAGATTTTTGTGTTCGCGACCCAATTCTTGATTTTCTTGATCCAAAACTAGATTTTTGTATTCGTGACCCAATTCTTGGTTTTCTTGATCCAAAACTAGATTTTTGTATTCGCGACCAAATTCTTGATTTTCATGATCCAAAACTAGATTTTTGTTTTCGGGACCCAATTCTGGATTTTCTTGATCCAAAACTAGATTTTTTTATTCGCGACCAAATTCTTGATTTTCTTGATCCAAAACTAGATTTTTGTGTTCGCGACCAAATTCTTGATTTTCTTGATCCAAAACTAGTTTTTTGTCTTCGGGACCAAATTCTTGATTTTCTTGATCCAAAACTAGATTTTTGTATTCGCGACCCAATTCTTGGTTTTCTTGATCCAAAACTAGATTTTTGTATTCGCGACCAAATTCTTGATTTTCATGATCCAAAACTAGATTTTTGTTTTCGGGACCCAATTCTGGATTTTCTTGATCCAAAACTAGATTTTTTTATTCGCGACCAAATTCTTGATTTTCTTGATTCAAAACTAGATTTTTGTGTTCACGACCAATTCTTGATTTTCTTGGTCCAAAACTAGATTTTTGTGTTCGCGACCGAATTCTTGATTTTCTTGCTCCAAAACTAGATTTTTGTCTTCGCGACCGAATTCTTGATTTTCTTGCTCCAAAACTAGATTTTTGTCTTCGCGACCAAATTCTTGATTTTATTGATGTAAAACTAGATTTTTTTTTTCGCGACCAAATTCTTGATTTTCTTGATTCAACACTAGTTTTTTGTAATCCCGACCAAATTCTTGATTTTCTTGATCGAAAACTAGATTTTTGTGTTCGCGACCAAATTCTTTATTTTCTTGATCCAAAACTAGATTTTTGTTTTCGCGACCCAATTATTGATTTTCTTGATCCAAAACTAGTATTTTGTTTTCGCGACCCAATTCTTGATTTTCTTGATCCAAAACTAGATTTTTGTATTCGCGATCAAAAATCTTGATTTTCTTGATCCCAAACTAGATTTTTTTATTCGCGACCAAATTCTTGATTTGTTGGATCCCAAACTAGAGTTTTGTATTCGCGACCAAATTCTTCATTTTCTTGATCCAAAACTACATTTTTGTGTTCGGGACCAAATTCTTGATTTTCTTGATCCAAAACTAGATTTTTGAATTCGCGACCCAATTCTTGATTTTTTTGATCCAAAACTAGATTTTTGTATTCGCGACCAAATTCTTAATTTTCTTGATCCAAAACTACATTTTTGTTTTCGCGACCAAATTCTTGATTTTCTTGATCCAAAACTAGATTTTTGTATTCGGGACCCAATTCTTGATTTTCTTGATCCAAAACTAGATTTTAGTGTTCGCGACCAAATTCTTGATTTTCTTGATCCAAAACTAGTTTTTTGTATTCGGGATCCCAATTCTTGATTTTCTTGATCCAAAACTAGATTTTTGTGTTCGGGACCGAATTCTTGATTTTCTTGATCCAAAACTAGATTTTTTTGTTCGCGACCAAATTCTTGAGTTTCTTGATCCAAAACTAGATTTTTGTGTTTGCGACCAAATTTTTTACTTTCTTGATCCAAAACTAGATTTTTGTTTTCGCGACCCAATTCTTGATTTTCTTGATCCAAAACTAGTAATTTGTTTTCGCGACCCAATTCTTGATTTTCTTGATAGAAAACTAGATTTTTGTGTTCGCGACCAAATTCTTGATTTTCTTGATCCAAAACTAGATTGTTGAATTCGCGACCCAATTCTTGATTTTCTTGATGCAACACTAGTTTTTTGTAATCCCGACCAACTTATTGATTTTCTTGATCCAAAACTAGTTTTTTGTGTTCGCGACCAAATTCTTGATTTTCTTGATCCAAAACTTAATTTTTCTATTCGCGACCAAATTCTTGATTTTCATGATCCAAAACTAGATTTTTGTTTTCGGTACCCAATTCTTGATTTTCTTGATCCAAAACTAGTATTTTGTTTTCGCGACCCAATTCTTGATTTTCTTGATCCAAAACTAGATTTTTGTATTCGGGACCCAATTCTTGATTTTCTTGATCCAAATCTTGTTTTTTGTGTTCGCCACGCAGTTCATGATTCTCTTGATCCAAAACTAGATTTTTGTATTCGCGACACAATTCTTGATTTTCTTGGTGCAAAACTAGATTTTTGTGTTCGCGACCAAATTCTTGATTTTCTTGATCCAAAACTAGATTGTTAAATTCGCGACCCAATTCTTGATTTTCTTGATGCAACACTAGTTTTTTGTAATCCCGACCAAATTCTTGATTTCTTGATACAAAACTAGATTTTTGTATTCGCGATCAAAAATCTTGATTTTCTTGATCCGAAACTAGATTTTTTTATTCGCGACCAAATTCTTGATTTTGTGGATCCCAAACTAGATTTTTGTATTCGCGACCAAATTCTTGATTTTCTTGATCCAAAACTAGTTTTTTGTATTCGGGACCAAATTCTTGATTTTCTTGATCCAAAACTAGATTTTTGTGTTCGGGACCCAATTCTTGATTTTCTTGATCCAAAACTAGATTTTTGTATTCGCGACCCAATTCTTGGTTTTCTTGATCCTAAACTAGATTTTTGTATTCGCGACCAAATTCTTGATTTTCATGATCCAAAACTAGATTTTTGTTTTCGGGACCCAATTCTGGATTTTCTTGATCCAAAACTAGATTTTTTTATTCGCGACCAAATTCTTGATTTTCTTGATCCAAAACTAGATTTTTGTGTTCGCGACCAAATTCTTGATTTTCTTGATCCAAAACTAGTTTTTTGTCTTCGGGACCAAATTCTTGATTTTCTTGATCCAAAACTAGATTTTTGTATTCGCGACCCAATTCTTGGTTTTCTTGATCCAAAACTAGATTTTTGTATTCGCGACCAAATTCTTGATTTTCATGATCCAAAACTAGATTTTTGTTTTCGGGACCCAATTCTGGATTTTCTTGATCCAAAACTAGATTTTTTTATTCGCGACCAAATTCTTGATTTTCTTGATCCAAAACTAGATTTTTGTGTTCACGACCAAATTCTTGATTTTCTTGGTCCAAAACTAGATTTTTGTGTTCGCGACCGAATTCTTGATTTTCTTGCTCCAAAACTAGATTTTTGTCTTCGCGACCAAATTCTTGATTTTATTGATGTAAAACTAGATTTTTTTTTTCGCGACCAAATTCTTGATTTTCTTGATTCAACACTAGTTTTTTGTAATCCCGACCAAATTCTTGATTTTCTTGATCGAAAACTAGATTTTTGTGTTCGCGACCAAATTCTTTATTTTCTTGATCCAAAACTAGATTTTTGTTTTCGCGACCCAATTATTGATTTTCTTGATCCAAAACTAGTATTTTGTTTTCGCGACCCAATTCTTGATTTTCTTGATCCAAAACTAGATTTTTGTATTCGCGATCAAAAATCTTGATTTTCTTGATCCCAAACTAGATTTTTTTATTCGCGACCAAATTCTTGATTTGTTGGATCCCAAACTAGAGTTTTGTATTCGCGACCAAATTCTTGATTTTCTTGATCCAAAACTACATTTTTGTGTTCGGGACCAAATTCTTGATTTTCTTGATCCAAAACTAGATTTTTGAATTCGCGACCCAATTCTTGATTTTTTTGATCCAAAACTAGATTTTTGTCTTCGCGACCAAATTCTTAATTTTCTTGATCCAAAACTACATTTTTGTTTTCGCGACCAAATTCTTGATTTTCTTGATCCAAAACTAGATTTTTGTATTCGGGACCCAATTCTTGATTTTCTTGATCCAAAACTAGATTTTAGTGTTCGCGACCAAATTCTTGATTTTCTTGATCCAAAACTAGTTTTTTGTATTCGGGATCCCAATTCTTGATTTTCTTGATCCAAAACTAGATTTTTGTGTTCGGGACCGAATTCTTGATTTTCTTGATCCAAAACTAGATTTTTTTGTTCGCGACCAAATTCTTGAGTTTCTTGATCCAAAACTAGATTTTTGTGTTTGCGACCAAATTTTTTACTTTCTTGATCCAAAACTAGATTTTTGTTTTCGCGACCCAATTCTTGATTTTCTTGATCCAAAACTAGTAATTTGTTTTCGCGACCCAATTCTTGATTTTCTTGATAGAAAACTAGATTTTTGTGTTCGCGACCCAATTCTTGATTTTCTTGATGCAACACTAGTTTTTTGTAATCCCGACCAACTTATTGATTTTCTTGATCCAAAACTAGTTTTTTGTGTTCGCGACCAAATTCTTGATTTTCTTGATCCAAAACTTAATTTTTCTATTCGCGACCAAATTCTTGATTTTCATGATCCAAAACTAGATTTTTGTTTTCGGTACCCAATTCTTGATTTTCTTGATCCAAAACTAGTATTTTGTTTTCGCGACCCAATTCTTGATTTTCTTGATCCAAAACTAGATTTTTGTATTCGGGACCCAATTCTTGATTTTCTTGATCCAAATCTTGTTTTTTGTGTTCGCCACGCAGTTCATGATTCTCTTGATCCAAAACTAGATTTTTGTATTCGCGACACAATTCTTGATTTTCTTGGTGCAAAACTAGATTTTTGTGTTCGCGACCAAATTCTTGATTTTCTTGATCCAAAACTAGATTGTTAAATTCGCGACCCAATTCTTGATTTTCTTGATGCAACACTAGTTTTTTGTAATCCCGACCAAATTCTTGATTTCTTGATACAAAACTAGATTTTTGTATTCGCGATCAAAAATCTTGATTTTCTTGATCCGAAACTAGATTTTTTTATTCGCGACCAAATTCTTGATTTTGTGGATCCCAAACTAGATTTTTGTATTCGCGACCAAATTCTTGATTTTCTTGATCCAAAACTAGTTTTTTGTATTCGGGACCAAATTCTTGATTTTCTTGATCCAAAACTAGATTTTTGTGTTCGGGACCCAATTCTTGATTTTCTTGATCCAAAACTAGATTTTTGTATTCGCGACCCAATTCTTGGTTTTCTTGATCCAAAACTAGATTTTTGTATTCGCGACCAAATTCTTGATTTTCATGATCCAAAACTAGATTTTTGTTTTCGGGACCCAATTCTGGATTTTCTTGATCCAAAACTAGATTTTTTTATTCGCGACCAAATTCTTGATTTTCTTGATCCAAAACTAGATTTTTGTGTTCGCGACCAAATTCTTGATTTTCTTGATCCAAAACTAGTTTTTTGTCTTCGGGACCAAATTCTTGATTTTCTTGATCCAAAACTAGATTTTTGTATTCGCGACCCAATTCTTGGTTTTCTTGATCCAAAACTAGATTTTTGTATTCGCGACCAAATTCTTGATTTTCATGATCCAAAACTAGATTTTTGTTTTCGGGACCCAATTCTGGATTTTCTTGATCCAAAACTAGATTTTTGTCTTCGTGACCAAATGTTTGATTTTTTTGATCCAAAACTAGATTTTTGTGTTCGCGACCAAATTCTTTATTTTCTTGATCCAAAACTATATTTTTGTTTTCGCGACCCAATTCTTGATTTTCTTGATCCAAAACTAGATTTTTTTATTCGCGACCAAATTCTTAATTTTCTTGATCCAAAACTACATTTTTGTTTTCACGACCAAATTCTTGATTTTCTTGATCCAAAACTAGATTTTTGTATTCGGGACCCAATTCTTGATTTTCTTGATCCAAAACTAGATTTTAGTGTTCGCGACCAAATTCTTGATTTTCTTGATCCAAAACTAGTTTTTTGTATTCGGGATCCCAATTCTTGATTTTCTTGATCCAAAACTAGATTTTTGTGTTCGGGACCGAATTCTTGATTTTCTTGATCCAAAACTAGATTTTTTTGTTCGCGACCAAATTCTTGAATTTCTTGATCCAAAACTAGATTTTTGTGTTCGCGACCAAATTCTTTACTTTCTTGATCCAAAACTATATTTTTGTCTTCGCGACCAAATGTTTGATTTTCTTGATCCAAAACTAGTAATTTGTTTTCGCGACCCAATTCTTGATTTTCTTGATAGAAAACTAGATTTTTGTGTTCGCGACCAAATTCTTGATTTTCTTGATCCAAAACTAGATTGTTGAATTCGCGACCCAATTCTTGATTTTCTTGATGCAACACTAGTTTTTTGTAATCCCGACCAAATTCTTGATTTTCTTGATCCAAAACTAGATTTTTGTGTTCGCGACCAAATTCTTGATTTTCTTGATCCAAAACTTAATTTTTCTATTCGCGACCAAATTCTTGATTTTCATGATCCAAAACTAGATTTTTGTTTTCGGTACCCAATTCTTGATTTTCTTGATCCAAAACTAGTATTTTGTTTTCGCGACCCAATTCTTGATTTTCTTGATCCAAAACTAGATTTTTGTATTCGGGACCCAATTCTTGATTTTCTTGGTCCAAAACTTGTTTTTTGTGTTCGCCACGCAGTTCATGATTCTCTTGATCCAAAACTAGATTTTTGTATTCGCGACCCAATTCTTGATTTTCTTGATAGAAAACTAGATTTTTGTGTTCGCGACCAAATTCTTGATTTTCTGGATCAAAAACTAAATTGTTGAATTCGCGACCCAATTCTTGATTTTCTTGATGCAACACTAGTTTTTTGTAATCCCGACCAAATTCTTGATTTTCTTGATACAAAACTAGATTTTTGTATTCGCGATCAAAAATCTTGATTTTCTTGATCCCAAACTAGATTTTTTTATTCGCGACCAAATTCTTGATTTTGTGGATCCCAAACTAGATTTTTGGATTCGCCACCAAATTCTTGATTTTCTTGATCCAAAACTAGAGTTTTGCGTTCGTGACCAAATTCTTGATTTTCTTGATCCAAAACTAGTTTTTTGTATTCGGGACCAAATTCTTGATTTTCTTGATCCAAAACTAGATTTTTGTGTTCGGGACCAAATTCTTGATTTTCTTGATCCAAAACTAGATTTTTGTATTCGCGACCCAATTCTTGGTTTTCTAGATCCGAAACTAGATTTTTGGATTCGCCACCAAATTCTTGATTTTCTTGATCCCAAACTAGAGTTTTGCGTTCGCGACCAAATTCTTGATTTTCTTGATCCAAAACTAGTTTTTTGTATTCGGGACCAAATTCTTGATTTTCTTGATCCAAAACTAGATTTTTGTGTTCGGGACCAAATTCTTGATTTTCTTGATTCAAAACTAGATTTTTGTGTTCGCGACCCAATTCTTGGTTTTCTTGATCCAAAACTAGATTTTTGTATTCGCGACCAAATTCTTGATTTTCATGATCCAAAACTAGAATTTTGTTTTCGGGACCCGATTCTGGATTTTCTTGATCCAAAACTATATTTTTGTCTTCGCGACCAAATTTTTGATTTTTTTGATCCAAAACTAGATTTTTGTATTCGCGGCCAAATTCTTTATTTTCTTGATCCAAAACTATATTTTTGTTTTCGCGACCCAATTCTTGATTTCCTTGATCCAAAACTAGTATTTTGTTTTCGCGACCCAATTCTTGATTTTCTTCATCCAAAACTAGATTTTTCTATTCACGACCAAATTCTTGATTTTCTTGATCCAAAACTAGATTTTTCTGTTCGCGACCAAATTCTTGATTTTCTTGATCCAAAACTAGATTTTTGTGTTCGCGACCAAATTCTTGATTTTCTTGATACAAAACTAGATTTTTGTGTTCGGGACCCAATTCTTGATTTTCTTGATCCAAAACTAGATTTTAGTGTTCGCGACCAAATTCTTGATTTTCTTAATCCAAAAGTAGTTTTTTGTTTTCGCGACCAAATGCTTGATTTCCTTGATCCAAAACTAGATTTTTGTATTCGCGACCCAATTCTTGATTTTCTTGATCCAAAACTAGATTTTTGTATTCGCGACCAAATTCTTGATTTTCTTGATACAAAACTAGATTTTTGTATTCGGGACCCAATTCTTGATTTTCTTGATCCAAAACTAGATTTTAGTGTTCGCGACCAAATTCTTGATTTTCTTAATCCAAAAGTAGTATTTTGTTTTCGCGACCCAATTCTTGATTTTCTTGATCCAAAACTAGATTTTTGTATTCGCGACCAAATTCTTGATTTTCTTCATCCAAAACTAGATTTTTCTATTCGGGACCCAATTCTGGATTTTCTTTATCCAAAACTAGAATTTTGTGTTCGGGACCAAATTCTTGATTTTCTTGATGCAAAACTAGATTTTTGTATTCGCGACCCAATTCTTGGTTTTCTTGATCCAAAACTAGATTTTTGTTTTCGGTACCCAATTCTTGATTTTCTTGATCCAAAACTTGTATTTTGTTTTCGCGACCCAATTCTTGATTTTCTTGATCCAAAACTAGATTTTTGTATTCGGGACCCAATTCTTGATTTTCTTGATCCAAAACTTGTTTTTTGTGTTCGCCACGCAGTTCATGATTCTCTTGATCCAAAACTAGATTTTTGTATTCGCGACCCAATTCTTGATTTTCTTGATAGAAAACTAGATTTTTGTGTTCGCGACCAAATTCTTGATTTTCTTGATCCAAAAATAGATTGTTGAATTCGCGACCCAATTCTTGATTTTCTTGATGCAACACTAGTTTTTTGTAATCCCGACCAAATTCTTGATTTTCTTCATACAAAACTAGATTTTTGTATTCGCGATCAAAAATCTTGATTTTCTTGATCCCAAACTAGATTTTTTTATTCGCGACCAAATTCTTGATTTTGTGGATCCCAAACTAGATTTTTGTATTCGCGACCAAATTCTTGATTTTCTTGATCCAAAACTAGATTTTTGTATTCGCGACCAAATTCTTGATTTTCTTGATGCAAAACTATATTTTTGTATTCGTGACCCAATTCTTGATTTTCTTGATCCAAAACTTATTTTTTGTGTTCGCCACGCAGTTCATGATTCTCTTGATCCAAAACTAGATTTTTGTATTCGCGACTCAATTCTTGATTTTCTAGATCCGAAACTAGATTGTTGGATTCGCCACCAAATTCTTGATTTTCTTGATCCAAAACTAGTTTTTTGTATTCGGGACCAAATTCTTGATTTTCTTGATCCAAAACTAGATTTTTGTATTCGGGACCAAATTCTTGATTTTCTTGATCCAAAACTAGATTTTTGTGTTCGGGACCAAATTCTTGATTTTCTTGATCCAAAACTTATTTTTTGTGTTCGCCACGCAGTTCATGATTCTCTTGATCCAAAACTAGATTTATGTATTCGCGACCCAATTCTTGATTTTCTAGATCCGAAACTAGATTGTTGGATTCGCCACCAAATTCTTGATTTTCTTGATCCAAAACTAGAGTTTTGTGTTCGGGACCAAATTCTTGATTTTCTTGATCCAAAACTAGATTTTTGTATTCGCGAACCAATTCTTGGTTTTCTTGATCCAAAACTAGATTTTTGTATTCGCGACCAAATTCTTGATTTTCATGATCCAACACTAGATTTTTATTTTCGGGACCCGATTCTGGATTTTCTTGATCCAAAACTATATTTTTGTCTTCGCGACAAAATTTTTGATTTTTTTGATCCAAAACTAGATTTTTGTATTCGCGGCCAAATTCTTTATTTTCTTGATCCAAAACTATATTTTTGTTTTCGCGACCCAATTCTTGATTTCCTTGATCCAAAACTAGTATTTTGTTTTCGCGACCCAATTCTTGATTTTCTTAATCCAAAACTAGATTTTTCTATTCGCGACCAAATTCTTGATTTTCTTGATCCAAAACTAGATTTTTGTGTTCGGGACCCAATTCTTGATTTTCTTGATCCAAAACTAGATTTTAGTGTTCGCGACCAAATTCTTGATTTTCTTAATCCAAAAGTAGTTTTTTGTTTTCGCGACCAAATGCTTGATTTCCTTGATCCAAAACTAGATTTTTGTATTCGCGACCCAATTCTTGATTTTCTTGATCCAAAACTAGATTTTTGTATTCGCGACCAAATTCTTGATTTTCTTGATACAAAACTAGATTTTTGTATTCGGGACCCAATTCTTGATTTTCTTGATCCAAAACTAGATTTTAGTGTTCGCGACCAAATTCTTGATTTTCTTAATCCAAAAGTAGTATTTTGTTTTCGCGACCCAATTCTTGATTTTCTTGATCCAAAACTAGATTTTTGTATTCGCGACCAAATTCTTGATTTTCTTCATCCAAAACTAGATTTTTCTATTCGGGACCCAATTCTGGATTTTCTTTATCCAAAACTAGAATTTTGTGTTCGGGACCAAATTCTTGATTTTCTTGATGCAAAACTAGATTTTTGTATTCGCGACCCAATTCTTGGTTTTCTTGATCCAAAACTAGATTTTTGTTTTCGGTACCCAATTCTTGATTTTCTTGATCCAAAACTTGTATTTTGTTTTCGCGACCCAATTCTTGATTTTCTTGATCCAAAACTAGATTTTTGTATTCGGGACCCAATTCTTGATTTTCTTGATCCAAAACTTGTTTTTTGTGTTCGCCACGCAGTTGATGATTCTCTTGATCCAAAACTAGATTTTTGTATTCGCGACCCAATTCTTGATTTTCTTGATAGAAAACTAGATTTTTGTGTTCGCGACCAAATTCTTGATTTTCTTGATCCAAAAATAGATTGTTGAATTCGCGACCCAATTCTTGATTTTCTTGATGCAACACTAGTTTTTTGTAATCCCGACCAAATTCTTGATTTTCTTCATACAAAACTAGATTTTTGTATTCGCGATCAAAAATCTTGATTTTCTTGATCCCAAACTAGATTTTTTTATTCGCGACCAAATTCTTGATTTTGTGGATCCCAAACTAGATTTTTGTATTCGCGACCAAATTCTTGATTTTCTTGATCCAAAACTAGATTTTTGTATTCGCGACCAAATTCTTGATTTTCTTGATGCAAAACTATATTTTTGTATTCGTGACCCAATTCTTGATTTTCTTGATCCAAAACTTATTTTTTGTGTTCGCCACGCAGTTCATGATTCTCTTGATCCAAAACTAGATTTTTGTATTCGCGACCCAATTCTTGATTTTCTAGATCCGAAACTAGATTGTTGGATTCGCCACCAAATTCTTGATTTTCTTGATCCAAAACTAGTTTTTTGTATTCGGGACCAAATTCTTGATTTTCTTGATCCAAAACTAGATTTTTGTATTCGGGACCAAATTATTGATTTTCTTGATCCAAAACTAGATTTTTGTGTTCGGGACCAAATTCTTGATTTTCTTGATCCAAAACTAGATTTTTGTATTCGCGAACCAATTCTTGGTTTTCTTGATCCAAAACTAGATTTTTGTATTCGCGACCAAATTCTTGATTTTCATGATCCAACACTAGATTTTTATTTTCGGGACCCGATTCTGGATTTTCTTGATCCAAAACTATATTTTTGTCTTCGCGACCAAATTTTTGATTTTTTTGATCCAAAACTAGATTTTTGTATTCGCGGCCAAATTCTTTATTTTCTTGATCCAAAACTATATTTTTGTTTTCGCGACCCAATTCTTGATTTCCTTGATCCAAAACTAGTATTTTGTTTTCGCGACCCAATTCTTGATTTTCTTAATCCAAAACTAGATTTTTCTATTCGCGACCAAATTCTTGATTTTCTTGATCCAAAACTAGATTTTTGTGTTCGCGACCAAATTCTTGATTTTCTTGATCCAAAACTTGATTTTTCTATTCACGACCAAATTCTTGATTTTCATGATCCAAAACTAGATTTTTGTTTTCGGTACCCAATTCTTGATTTTCTTGATCCAAAACTAGTATTTTGTTTTCGCGACCCAATTCTTGATTTTCTTGATCCAAAATTAGATTTTTGTATTCGGGACCCAATTCTTGATTTTCTTGATCCAAAACTTGTTTTTTGTGTTCACCACGCAGTTCATGATTCTCTTGATCCAAAACTAGATTTTTGTATTCGCGACCCAATTCTTGATTTTCTTGATAGAAAACTAGATTTTTGTGTTCGCGACCAAATTCTTGATTTTCTTGATCCAAAACTAGATTGTTGAATTCGCGACCCAATTCTTGATTTTCTTGATGCAACACTAGTTTTTTGTAATCCCGACCAAATTCTTGATTTTCTTCATACAAAACTAGATTTTTGTATTCGCGATCAAAAATCTTGATTTTCTTGATCCCAAACTAGATTTTTTTATTCGCGACCAAATTCTTGATTTTGTGGATCCCAAACTAGATTTTTGTATTCGCGACCAAATTCTTGATTTTCTTGATCCAAAACTAGATTTTTGTATTCGCGACCAAATTCTTGATTTTCTTGATGCAAAACTATATTTTTGTATTCGGGACCCAATTCTTGATTTTCTTGATCCAAAACTTATTTTTTGTGTTCGCCACGCAGTTCATGATTCTCTTGATCCAAAACTAGATTTTTGTATTCGCGACCCAATTCTTGATTTTCTTGATCCGAAACTAGATTGTTGGATTCGCCACCAAATTCTTGATTTTCTTGATCCAAAACTAGAGTTTTCCGTTCGTGACCAAATTCTTGATTTTCTTGATCCAAAACTAGTTTTTTGTATTCGGGACCAAATTCTTGATTTTCTTGATCCAAAACTAGATTTTTGTGTTCGGGACCAAATTCTTGATTTTCTTGATCCAAAACTAGATTTTTGTATTCGCGACCCAATTCTTGGTTTTCTTGATCCAAAACTAGATTTTTGTATTCGCGACCAAATTCTTGATTTTCATGATCCAAAACTAGATTTTTGTTTTCGGGACCCAATTCTGGATTTTCTTGATCCAAAACTTGATTTTTGTCTTCGCGACCAAATGTTTGATTTTTTTGATCCAAAACTAGATTTTTGTGTTCGCGACCAAATTCTTTATTTTCTTGATCCAAAACTATATTTTTGTTTTCGCGACCCAATTCTTGATTTTCTTGATCCAAAACTAGTATTTTGTTTTCGCGACCAAATTCTTTATTTTCTTGATCCAAAACTATATTTTTGTTTTCGCGACCCAATTCTTGATTTTCTTGATCCAAAACTAGTATTTTGTTTTCGCGACCCAATTCTTGATTTTCTTCATCCAAAACTAGATTGTTGAATTCGCGACCCAATTCTTTATTTTCTTGATCCAAAACTAGTTTTTTGTTTTCGCGACCAAATTCTTGATTTTCTTGATCCAAAACTAGATTTTTGTAATCGCGACCAAATTCTTGATTTTCTTGATACAAAACTAGATTTTTGTATTCGCGATCAAAAATCTTGATTTTCTTGATCCCAAACTAGATTTTTTATTCGCGACCAAATTCTTGATTTTTTTGATCCCAAACTAGATTTTTGTATTCGCGACCAAATTCTTGATTTTCTTGATCCAAAACTAGATTTTTGTATTCGCGACCAAATTCTTGATTTTCTTGATGCAAAACTATATTTTTGTATTCGCGACCCAATTCTTGATTTTCTTGATCCAAAACTTGTTTTTTGTGTTCGCCACGCAGTTCATGATTCTCTTGATCCCAAACTAGATTTTTGTATTCGCGACCCAATTCTTGATTTTCTAGATTCGAAACTAGATTTTTGTATTCGCAACCAAATTCTTGATTTTTTTGATCCAAAACTAGAGTTTTGTGTTCGTGACCAAATTCTTGATTTTCTTGATCGAAAACTAGATTTTTGTGTTCGCGACCAAATTCTTGATTTTCTTGATCCAAAACTAGATTTTTGTCTTCGCGACCAAATTCTTGATTTTCTTGATGTAAAACTAGATTTTTGTTTTCTTGACCAAATTCTTGATTTTCTTGATCCAAAACTAGATTTTTGTTTTCGCGACCCAATTCTTGATTTTCTTGATCCAAAACTAGTATTTTGTTTTCGCGACCCAATTCTTGATTTTCTTGATCCAAAACTAGATTGTTGAATTCGCGACCCAATTCTTTATTTTCTTGATCCAAAACTAGTTTTTTGTTTTCTTGACCAAATTCTTGATTTTCTTGATCCAAAACTAGATTTTTGTTTTCGCGACCCAATTCTTGATTTTCTTGATCCAAAACTAGTATTTTGTTTTCGCGACCCAATTCTTGATTTTCTTGATCCAAAACTAGATTGTTGAATTCGCGACCCAATTCTTTATTTTCTTGATCCAAAACTAGTTTTTTGTTTTCGCGACCAAATTCTTGATTTTCTTGATCCAAAACTAGATTTTTGTAATCGCGACCAAATTCTTGATTTTCTTGATACAAAACTAGATTTTTGTATTCGCGATCAAAAATCTTGATTTTCTTGATCCCAAACTAGATTTTTTTATTCGCGACCAAATTCTTGATTTTTTTGATCCCAAACTAGATTTTTGTAATCGCGACCAAATTCTTGATTTTCTTGATACAAAACTAGATTTTTGTATTCGCGATCAAAAATCTTGATTTTCTTGATCCCAAACTAGATTTTTTATTCGCGACCAAATTCTTGATTTTTTTGATCCCAAACTAGATTTTTGTATTCGCGACCAAATTCTTGATTTTCTTGATCCAAAACTAGATTTTTGTATTCGCGACCAAATTCTTGATTTTCTTGATGCAAAACTATATTTTTGTATTCGCGACCCAATTCTTGATTTTCTTGATCCAAAACTTGTTTTTTGTGTTCGCCACGCAGTTTTCATGATTCTCTTGATCCCAAACTAGATTTTTGTATTCGCGACCCAATTCTTGATTTTCTAGATTCGAAACTAGATTTTTGTATTCGCAACCAAATTCTTGATTTTTTTGATCCAAAACTAGAGTTTTGTGTTCGTGACCAAATTCTTGATTTTCTTGATCGAAAACTAGATTTTTGTGTTCGCGACCAAATTCTTGATTTTCTTGATCCAAAACTAGATTTTTGTCTTCGCGACCAAATTCTTGATTTTCTTGATGTAAAACTAGATTTTTGTTTTCTTGAACAAATTCTTGATTTTCTTGATCCAAAACTAGATTTTTGTTTTCGCGACCCAATTCTTGATTTTCTTGATCCAAAACTAGTATTTTGTTTTCGCGACCCAATTCTTGATTTTCTTGATCCAAAACTAGATTGTTGAATTCGCGACCCAATTCTTTATTTTCTTGATCCAAAACTAGTTTTTTGTTTTCTTGACCAAATTCTTGATTTTCTTGATCCAAAACTAGATTTTTGTTTTCGCGACCCAATTCTTGATTTTCTTGATCCAAAACTAGTATTTTGTTTTCGCGACCCAATTCTTGATTTTCTTGATCCAAAACTAGATTGTTGAATTCGCGACCCAATTCTTTATTTTCTTGATCCAAAACTAGTTTTTTGTTTTCGCGACCAAATTCTTGATTTTCTTGATCCAAAACTAGATTTTTGTAATCGCGACCAAATTCTTGATTTTCTTGATACAAAACTAGATTTTTGTATTCGCGATCAAAAATCTTGATTTTCTTGATCCCAAACTAGATTTTTTTATTCGCGACCAAATTCTTGATTTTTTTGATCCCAAACTAGATTTTTGTATTCGCGACCAAATTCTTGATTTTCTTGATCCAAAACTATATTTTTGTATTCGCGACCAAATTCTTGATTTTCTTGATGCAAAACTATATTTTTGTATTCGCGACCCAATTCTTGATTTTCTTGATCCAAAACTTGTTTTTTGTGTTCGCCACGCAGTTCATGATTCTCTTGATCCTAAACTAGATTTTTGTATTCGCGACCCAATTCTTGATTTTTTTGATCCAAAACTAGAGTTTTGTGTTCGTGACCAAATTCTTGATTTTCTTGATCGAAAACTAGATTTTTGTGTTCGCGACCAAATTCTTGATTTTCTTGATCCAAAACTAGATTTTTGTCTTCGCGACCAAATTCTTGATTTTCATGATCCAAAATTAGATTTTTGTTTTCGGGACCCAATTCTGGATTTTCTTGATCGAAAACTAGATTTTTTTATTCGCGACTAAATTCTTGATTTTCTTGATCCAAAACATAGATTTTTGTTTTCGCGACCCAATTCTGGATTTTCTTGATCCAAAACTAGTTTTTTGTCTTCGGGACCAAATTCTTGATTTTCTTGATCCAAAACTAGTTTTTTGTTTTCCCGACCAAATTCTTGATTTTCTTGATCCAAAACTACACTTTTGTATTCGGGACCAAAATTCTTGATTTTCTTGATCCCAAACTACATTTTTGTGTTCGGGACCAAATTCTTGATTTTCTTGATCCAAAACTAGATTTTTGAATTCGCGACCCAATTCTTGATTTTCTTGATCCAAAACTAGATTTTTGTATTCGCGACCAAATTCTTGATTTTCTTGATACAAAACTAGATTTTTGTATTCGGGACCCAATTGTTGATTTTCTTGATCCAAAACTAGATTTTAGTGTTCGCGACCAAATTCTTGATTTTCTTAATCCAAAAGTAGTATTTTGTTTTCGCGACCCAATTCTTGATTTTCTTGATCCAAAACTAGATTTTTGTATTCGCGACCAAATTCTTGATTTTCTTCATCCAAAACTAGATTTTTCTATTCGGGACCCAATTCTGGATTTTCTTTATCCAAAACTAGAATTTTGTGTTCGGGACCAAATTCTTGATTTTCTTGATCCAAAACTAGATTTTTGTATTCACGACCAAATTCTTGATTTTCATGATCCAAAACTAGATTTTTGTTTTCGGTACCCAAATTCTTGATTTTCTTCATCCAAAACTAGATTTTTCTATTCGGGACCCAATTCTGGATTTTCTTTATCCAAAACTAGAATTTTGTATTCGGGACCAAAATTCTTGATTTTCTTGATCCCAAACTACATTTTTGTGTTCGGGACCAAATTCTTGATTTTCTTGATCCAAAACTAGATTTTTGAATTCGCGACCCAATTCTTGATTTTCTTGATCGAAAACTAGATTTTTGTATTCGCGACCAAATTCTTGATTTTCTTGATACAAAACTAGATTTTTGTATTCGGGACCCAATTGTTGATTTTCTTGATCCAAAACTAGATTTTAGTGTTCGCGACCAAATTCTTGATTTTCTTAATCCAAAAGTAGTATTTTGTTTTCGCGACCCAATTCTTGATTTTCTTGATCCAAAACTAGTATTTTATTTTCGCGACCCAATTCTTGATTTTCTTGATCCAAAATTAGATTTTTGTATTCGGGACCCAATTCTTGATTTTCTTGATCCAAAACTTGTTTTTTGTGTTCACCACGCAGTTCATGATTCTCTTGATCCAAAACTAGATTTTTGTATTCGCGACCCAATTCTTGATTTTCTTGATAGAAAACTAGATTTTTGTGTTCGCGACCAAATTCTTGATTTTCTTGATCCAAAACTAGATTGTTGAATTCGCGACCCAATTCTTGATTTTCTTGATGCAACACTAGTTTTTTGTAATCCCGACCAAATTCTTGATTTTCTTCATACAAAACTAGATTTTTGTATTCGCGATCAAAAATCTTGATTTTCTTGATCCCAAACTAGATTTTTTTATTCGCGACCAAATTCTTGATTTTGTGGATCCCAAACTAGATTTTTGTATTCGCGACCAAATTCTTGATTTTCTTGATCCAAAACTAGATTTTTGTATTCGCGACCAAATTCTTGATTTTCTTGATGCAAAACTATATTTTTGTATTCGTGACCCAATTCTTGATTTTCTTGATCCAAAACTTATTTTTTGTGTTCGCCACGCAGTTCATGATTCTCTTGATCCAAAACTAGATTTTTGTATTCGCGACCCAATTCTTGATTTTCTTGATCCGAAACTAGATTGTTGGATTCGCCACCAAATTCTTGATTTTCTTGATCCAAAACTAGAGTTTTCCGTTCGTGACCAAATTCTTGATTTTCTTGATCCAAAACTAGTTTTTTGTATTCGGGACCAAATTCTTGATTTTCTTGATCCAAAACTAGATTTTTGTGTTCGGGACCAAATTCTTGATTTTCTTGATCCAAAACTAGATTTTTGTATTCGCGACCCAATTCTTGGTTTTCTTGATCCAAAACTAGATTTTTGTATTCGCGACCAAATTCTTGATTTTCATGATCCAAAACTAGATTTTTGTTTTCGGGACCCAATTCTGGATTTTCTTGATCCAAAACTTGATTTTTGTCTTCGCGACCAAATGTTTGATTTTTTTGATCCAAAACTAGATTTTTGTGTTCGCGACCAAATTCTTTATTTTCTTGATCCAAAACTATATTTTTGTTTTCGCGACCCAATTCTTGATTTTCTTGATCCAAAACTAGTATTTTGTTTTCGCGACCAAATTCTTTATTTTCTTGATCCAAAACTATATTTTTGTTTTCGCGACCCAATTCTTGATTTTCTTGATCCAAAACTAGTATTTTGTTTTCGCGACCCAATTCTTGATTTTCTTCATCCAAAACTAGATTGTTGAATTCGCGACCCAATTCTTTATTTTCTTGATCCAAAACTAGTTTTTTGTTTTCGCGACCAAATTCTTGATTTTCTTGATCCAAAACTAGATTTTTGTAATCGCGACCAAATTCTTGATTTTCTTGATACAAAACTAGATTTTTGTATTCGCGATCAAAAATCTTGATTTTCTTGATCCAAAACTTGTTTTTTGTGTTCACCACGCAGTTCATGATTCTCTTGATCCAAAACTAGATTTTTGTATTCGCGACCCAATTCTTGATTTTCTTGATAGAAAACTAGATTTTTGTGTTCGCGACCAAATTCTTGATTTTCTTGATCCAAAACTAGATTGTTGAATTCGCGACCCAATTCTTGATTTTCTTGATGCAACACTAGTTTTTTGTAATCCCGACCAAATTCTTGATTTTCTTCATACAAAACTAGATTTTTGTATTCGCGATCAAAAATCTTGATTTTCTTGATCCCAAACTAGATTTTTTTATTCGCGACCAAATTCTTTATTTTGTGGATCCCAAACTAGATTTTTGTATTCGCGACCCAATTCTTGATTTTCTTGATAGAAAACTAGATTTTTGTGTTCGCGACCAAATTCTTGATTTTCTTGATCCAAAACTAGATTGTTGAATTCGCGACCCAATTCTTGATTTTCTTGATACAACACTAGTTTTTTGTAATCCCGACCAAATTCTTGATTTTCTTCATACAAAACTAGATTTTTGTATTCGCGATCAAAAATCTTGATTTTCTTGATCCCAAACTAGATTTTTTTATTCGCGACCAAATTCTTTATTTTGTGGATCCCAAACTAGATTTTTGTATTCGCGATCAAATTCTTGATTTTCTTGATCCAAAACTAGATTTTTGAATTCGCGACCCAATTCTTGATTTTCTTGATGCAAAACTATATTTTTGTATTCGTGACCCAATTCTTGATTTTCTTGATCCAAAACTTATTTTTTGTGTTCGCCACGCAGTTCATGATTCTCTTGATCCAAAACTAGATTTTTGTATTCGCGACCAAATTCTTGATTTTCATGATCCAAAACTAGATTTTTATTTTCGGGACCCAATTCTGGATTTTCTTGATCCAAAACTAGATTTTTGTCTTCGCGACCAAATGTTTGATTTTTTTGATCCAAAACTAGATTTTTGTGTTCGCGACCAAATTCTTTATTTTCTTGATCCAAAACTATATTTTTGTTTTCGCGACCCAATTCTTGATTTTCTTGATCCAAAACTAGTATTTTGTTTTCGCGACCCAATTCTTGATTTTCTTCATCCAAAACGAGATTTTCTATTCGCGACCAAATTCTTGATTTTCTTGATCCAAAACTAGATTTTTGTGTTCGCGACCAAATTCTTGATTTTCTTGATCCAAAACTAGTTTTTTGTCTTCGGGACCAAATTCTTGATTTTCTTGATGTAAAACTAGATTTTTGTTTTCTTGACCAAATTCTTGATTTTCTTGATCCAAAACTAGATTTTTGTTTTCGCGACCCAATTCTTGATTTTCTTGATCCAAAACTAGTATTTTGTTTTCGCGACCCAATTCTTGATTTTCTTGATCCAAAACTAGATTGTTGAATTCGCGACCCAATTCTTTATTTTCTTGATCCAAAACTAGTTTTTTGTTTTCGCGACCAAATTCTTGATTTTCTTGATCCAAAACTAGATTTTTGTAATCGCGACCAAATTCTTGATTTTCTTGATACAAAACTAGATTTTTGTATTCGCAATCAAAAATCTTGATTTTCTTGATCCCAAACTAGATTTTTTTATTCGCGACCAAATTCTTGATTTTTTTGATCCCAAACTAGATTTTTGTATTCGCGACCAAATTTTTGATTTTCTTGATCCAAAACTAGATTTTTGTATTCGCGACCAAATTCTTGATTTTCTTGATGCAAAACTATATTTTTGTATTCGCGACCCAATTCTTGATTTTCTTGATCCAAAACTTGTTTTTTGTGTTCGCCACGCAGTTCATGATTCTCTTGATCCCAAACTAGATTTTTTATTCGCGAACCAATTCTTGATTTTCTAGATTCGAAACTAGATTTTTGTATTCGCAACCAAATTCTTGATTTTTTTGATCCAAAACTAGAGTTTTGTGTTCGTGACCAAATTCTTGATTTTCTTGATCCAAAACTAGATTTTTGTATTCGCGACCCAATTCTTGGTTTTCTTGATCCAAAACTAGATTTTTGAATTCGCGACCCAATTCTTGATTTTCTTGATCCAAAACTAGATTTTTGTATTCGCGAACAAATTCTTGATTTTCTTGATACAAAACTAGATTTTTGTATTCAGGACCCAATTCTTGATTTTCTTGATCCAAAACTAGATTTTAGTGTTCGCGACCAAATTCTTGATTTTCTTAATCCAAAAGTAGTATTTTGTTTTCGCGACCCAATTCTTGATTTTCTTGATCCAAAACTAGATTTTTGAATTCGCGACCCAATTCTTGATTTTCTTGATCCAAAACTAGATTTTTGTATTCGCGACCAAATTCTTGATTTTCTTGATACAAAACTAGATTTTTGTATTCGGGACCCAATTCTTGATTTTCTTGATCCAAAACTAGATTTTAGTGTTCGCGACCAAATTCTTGATTTTCTTAATCCAAAAGTAGTATTTTGTTTTCGCGACCCAATTCTTGATTTTCTTGATCCAAAACTAGATTTTTGTATTCGCGATCAAAAATCTTGATTTTCTTGATCCCAAACTAGATTTTTTTATTCGCGACCAAATTCTTGATTTTGTGGATCCCAAACTAGATTTTTGTATTCGCGACCAAATTCTTGATTTTCTTGATCCAAAACTAGATTTTTGTCTTCGCGACCAAATTCTTGATTTTCTTGATGTAAAACTAGATTTTTGTTTTCTTGACCAAATTCTTGATTTTCTTGATCCAAAACTAGATTTTTGTTTTCGCGACCCAATTCTTGATTTTCTTGATCCAAAACTAGTATTTTGTTTTCGCGACCCAATTCTTGATTTTCTTGATCCAAAACTAGATTGTTGAATTCGCGACCCAATTCTTTATTTTCTTGATCCAAAACTAGTTTTTTGTTTTCGCGACCAAATTCTTGATTTTCTTGATCCAAAACTAGATTTTTGTAATCGCGACCAAATTCTTGATTTTTTCTTGATACAAAACTAGATTTTTGTATTCGCGATCAAAAATCTTGATTTTCTTGATCCCAAACTAGATTTTTTTATTCGCGACCAAATTCTTGATTTTTTTGATCCCAAACTAGATTTTTGTATTCGCGACCAAATTCTTGATTTTCTTGATCCAAAACTAGATTTTTGTATTCGCGACCAAATTTTTGATTTTCTTGATGCAAAACTATATTTTTGTATTCGCGACCCAATTCTTGATTTTCTTGATCCAAAACTTGTTTTTTGTGTTCGCCACGCAGTTCATGATTCTCTTGATCCCAAACTAGATTTTTGTATTCGCGACCCAATTCTTGATTTTCTAGATTCGAAACTAGATTTTTGTATTCGCAACCAAATTCTTGATTTTTTTGATCCAAAACTAGAGTTTTGTGTTCGTGACCAAATTCTTGATTTTCTTGATCCAAAACTAGATTTTTGTATTCGCGACCCAATTCTTGGTTTTCTTGATCCAAAACTAGATTTTTGTATTCGCGACCAAATTCTTGATTTTCATGATCCAAAATTAGATTTTTGTTTTCGGGACCCAATTCTGGATTTTCTTGATCCAAAACTAGATTTTTTTATTCGCGACGAAATTCTTGATTTTCTTGATCCAAAACATAGATTTTTGTTTTCGCGACCCAATTCTGGATTTTCTTGATCCAAAACTAGTTTTTTGTCTTCGGGACCAAATTCTTGATTTTCTTGATCCAAAACTAGTTTTTTGTTTTCCCGACCAAATTCTTGATTTTCTTGATCCAAAACTACACTTTTGTATTCGGGACCAAAATTCTTGATTTTCTTGATCCAAAACTACATTTTTGTGTTCGGGACCAAATTCTTGATTTTCTTGATCCAAAACTAGATTTTTGAATTCGCGACCCAATTCTTGATTTTCTTGATCCAAAACTAGATTTTTGTATTCGCGAACAAATTCTTGATTTTCTTGATACAAAACTAGATTTTTGTATTCGGGACCCAATTCTTGATTTTCTTGATCCAAAACTAGATTTTAGTGTTCGCGACCAAATTCTTGATTTTCTTAATCCAAAAGTAGTATTTTGTTTTCGCGACCCAATTCTTGATTTTCTTGATCCAAAACTAGATTTTTGAATTCGCGACCCAATTCTTGATTTTCTTGATCCAAAACTAGATTTTTGTATTCGCGACCAAATTCTTGATTTTCTTGATACAAAACTAGATTTTTGTATTCGGGACCCAATTCTTGATTTTCTTGATCCAAAACTAGATTTTAGTGTTCGCGACCAAATTCTTGATTTTCTTAATCCAAAAGTAGTATTTTGTTTTCGCGACCCAATTCTTGATTTTCTTGATCCAAAACTAGATTTTTGTATTCGCGATCAAAAATCTTGATTTTCTTGATCCCAAACTAGATTTTTTTATTCGCGACCAAATTCTTGATTTTGTGGATCCCAAACTAGATTTTTGTATTCGCGACCAAATTCTTGATTTTCTTGATCCAAAACTAGATTTTTGTCTTCGCGACCAAATTCTTGATTTTCTTGATGTAAAACTAGATTTTTGTTTTCTTGACCAAATTCTTGATTTTCTTGATCCAAAACTAGATTTTTGTTTTCGCGACCCAATTCTTGATTTTCTTGATCCAAAACTAGTATTTTGTTTTCGCGACCCAATTCTTGATTTTCTTGATCCAAAACTAGATTGTTGAATTCGCGACCCAATTCTTTATTTTCTTGATCCAAAACTAGTTTTTTGTTTTCGCGACCAAATTCTTGATTTTCTTGATCCAAAACTAGATTTTTGTAATCGCGACCAAATTCTTGATTTTCTTGATACAAAACTAGATTTTTGTATTCGCGATCAAAAATCTTGATTTTCTTGATCCCAAACTAGATTTTTTTATTCGCGACCAAATTCTTGATTTTTTTGATCCCAAACTAGATTTTTGTATTCGCGACCAAATTCTTGATTTTCTTGATCCAAAACTAGATTTTTGTATTCGCGACCAAATTCTTGATTTTCTTGATGCAAAACTATATTTTTGTATTCGCGACCCAATTCTTGATTTTCTTGATCCAAAACTTGTTTTTTGTGTTCGCCACGCAGTTCATGATTCTCTTGATCCCAAACTAGATTTTTGTATTCGCGACCCAATTCTTGATTTTCTAGATTCGAAACTAGATTTTTGTATTCGCAACCAAATTCTTGATTTTTTTGATCCAAAACTAGAGTTTTGTGTTCGTGACCAAATTCTTGATTTTCTTGATCCAAAACTAGATTTTTGTATTCGCGACCCAATTCTTGGTTTTCTTGATCCAAAACTAGATTTTTGTATTCGCGACCAAATTCTTGATTTTCATGATCCAAAATTAGATTTTTGTTTTCGGGACCCAATTCTGGATTTTCTTGATCCAAAACTAGATTTTTTTATTCGCGACGAAATTCTTGATTTTCTTGATCCAAAACATAGATTTTTGTTTTCGCGACCCAATTCTGGATTTTCTTGATCCAAAACTAGTTTTTTGTCTTCGGGACCAAATTCTTGATTTTCTTGATCCAAAACTAGTTTTTTGTTTTCCCGACCAAATTCTTGATTTTCTTGATCCAAAACTACACTTTTGTATTCGGGACCAAAATTCTTGATTTTCTTGATCCAAAACTACATTTTTGTGTTCGGGACCAAATTCTTGATTTTCTTGATCCAAAACTAGATTTTTGAATTCGCGACCCAATTCTTGATTTTCTTGATCCAAAACTAGATTTTTGTATTCGCGAACAAATTCTTGATTTTCTTGATACAAAACTAGATTTTTGTATTCGGGACCCAATTCTTGATTTTCTTGATCCAAAACTAGATTTTAGTGTTCGCGACCAAATTCTTGATTTTCTTAATCCAAAAGTAGTATTTTGTTTTCGCGACCCAATTCTTGATTTTCTTGATCCAAAACTAGATTTTTGAATTCGCGACCCAATTCTTGATTTTCTTGATCCAAAACTAGATTTTTGTATTCGCGACCAAATTCTTGATTTTCTTGATACAAAACTAGATTTTTGTATTCGGGACCCAATTCTTGATTTTCTTGATCCAAAACTAGATTTTAGTGTTCGCGACCAAATTCTTGATTTTCTTAATCCAAAAGTAGTATTTTGTTTTCGCGACCCAATTCTTGATTTTCTTGATCCAAAACTAGATTTTTGTATTCGCGATCAAAAATCTTGATTTTCTTGATCCCAAACTAGATTTTTTTATTCGCGACCAAATTCTTGATTTTGTGGATCCCAAACTAGATTTTTGTATTCGCGACCAAATTCTTGATTTTCTTGATCCAAAACTAGATTTTTGTCTTCGCGACCAAATTCTTGATTTTCTTGATGTAAAACTAGATTTTTGTTTTCTTGACCAAATTCTTGATTTTCTTGATCCAAAACTAGATTTTTGTTTTCGCGACCCAATTCTTGATTTTCTTGATCCAAAACTAGTATTTTGTTTTCGCGACCCAATTCTTGATTTTCTTGATCCGAAACTAGATTGTTGAATTCGCGACCCAATTCTTTATTTTCTTGATCCAAAACTAGTTTTTTGTTTTCGCGACCAAATTCTTGATTTTCTTGATCCAAAACTAGATTTTTGTAATCGCGACCAAATTCTTGATTTTCTTGATACAAAACTAGATTTTTGTATTCGCGATCAAAAATCTTGATTTTCTTGATCCCAAACTAGATTTTTTTATTCGCGACCAAATTCTTGATTTTTTTGATCCCAAACTAGATTTTTGTATTCGCGACCAAATTCTTGATTTTCTTGATCCAAAACTAGATTTTTGTATTCGCGACCAAATTCTTGATTTTCTTGATGCAAAACTATATTTTTGTATTCGCGACCCAATTCTTGATTTTCTTGATCCAAAACTTGTTTTTTGTGTTCGCCACGCAGTTCATGATTCTCTTGATCCCAAACTAGATTTTTGTATTCGCGACCCAATTCTTGATTTTCTAGATTCGAAACTAGATTTTTGTATTCGCAACCAAATTCTTGATTTTTTTGATCCAAAACTAGATTTTTGTGTTCGTGACCAAATTCTTGATTTTCTTGATCCAAAACTAGATTTTTGTCCTTCGCGACCAAATTCTTGATTTTCTTGATGTAAAACTAGATTTTTGTTTTCTTGACCAAATTCTTGATTTTCTTGATCCCAAACTAGATTTTTGTATTCGCGACCAAATTCTTGATTTTCTTGATCCAAAACTAGATTTTTGTATTCGCGACCAAATTCTTGATTTTCTTGATGCAAAACTATATTTTTGTATTCGCGACCCAATTCTTGATTTTCTTGATCCAAAACTAGATTTTTGTATTCGCGACCAAAATTATTGATTTTCTTCATCCAAAACTAGATTTTTCTATTCGGGACCCAATTCTGGATTTTCTTTATCCAAAACTAGAATTTTGTGTTCGGGACCAAATTCTTGATTTTCTTGATCCAAAACTAGATTTTTGTATTCGCGACCCAATTCTTGGTTTTCTTGATCCAAAACTAGATTTTTGTTTTCGGTACCCAATTCTTGATTTTCTTGATCCAAAACTAGTATTTTGTTTTCGCGACCCAATTCTTGATTTTCTTGATCCAAAACTAGATTTTTGTATTCGGGACCCAATTCTTGATTTTCTTGATCCAAAACTTGTTTTTTGTGTTCGCCACGCAGTTCATGATTCTCTTGATCCAAAACTAAATTTTTGTATTCGCGACCCAATTCTTGATTTTCTTGATAGAAAACTAGATTTTTGTGTTCGCGACCAAATTCTTGATTTTCTTGATCCAAAAATAGATTGTTGAATTCGCGACCCAATTCTTGATTTTCTTGATGCAACACTAGTTTTTTGTAATCCCGACCAAATTCTTGATTTTCTTCATACAAAACTAGATTTTTGTATTCGCGATCAAAAATCTTGATTTTCTTGATCCCAAACTAGATTTTTTTATTCGCGACCAAATTCTTGATTTTGTGGATCCCAAACTAGATTTTTGTATTCGCGACCAAATTCTTGATTTTCTTGATCCAAAACTAGATTTTTGTATTCGCGACCAAATTCTTGATTTTCTTGATGCAAAACTATATTTTTGTATTCGTGACCCAATTCTTGATTTTCTTGATCCAAAACTTATTTTTTGTGTTCGCCACGCAGTTCATGATTCTCTTGATCCAAAACTAGATTTTTGTATTCGCGACCCAATTCTTGATTTTCTAGATCCGAAACTAGATTGTTGGATTCGCCACCAAATTCTTGATTTTCTTGATCCAAAACTAGAGTTTTGCGTTCGTGACCAAATTCTTGATTTTCTTGATCCAAAACTAGTTTTTTGTATTCGGGACCAAATTCTTGATTTTCTTGATCCAAAACTAGATTTTTGTATTCGCGACCAAATTCTTGATTTTCTTGATGCAAAACTATATTTTTGTATTCGCGACCCAATTCTTGATTTTCTTGATCCAAAACTTGTTTTTTGTGTTCGCCACGCAGTTCATGATTCTCTTGATCCCAAACTAGATTTTTGTATTCGCGACCCAATTCTTGATTTTCTAGATTCGAAACTAGATTTTTGTATTCGCAACCAAATTCTTGATTTTTTTGATCCAAAACTAGAGTTTTGTGTTCGTGACCAAATTCTTGATTTTCTTGATCCAAAATTAGATTTTTGTATTCGCGACCCAATTCTTGGTTTTCTTGATCCAAAACTAGATTTTTGTATTCGCGACCAAATTCTTGATTTTCATGATCCAAAATTAGATTTTTGTTTTCGGGACCCAATTCTGGATTTTCTTGATCCAAAACTAGATTTTTTTATTCGCGACTAAATTCTTGATTTTCTTGATCCAAAACATAGATTTTTGTTTTCGCGACCCAATTCTGGATTTTCTTGATCCAAAACTAGTTTTTTGTCTTCGGGACCAAATTCTTGATTTTCTTGATCCAAAACTAGTTTTTTGTTTTCCCGACCAAATTCTTGATTTTCTTGATCCAAAACTACACTTTTGTATTCGGGACCAAAATTCTTGATTTTCTTGATCCAAAACTACATTTTTGTGTTCGGGGACCAAATTCTTGATTTTCTTGATCCAAAACTAGATTTTTGAATTCGCGACCCAATTCTTGATTTTCTTGATCCAAAACTAGATTTTTGTATTCGCGACCAAATTCTTGATTTTCTTGATACAAAACTAGATTTTTGTATTCGGGACCCAATTCTTGATTTTCTTGATCCAAAACTAGATTTTAGTGTTCGCGACCAAATTCTTGATTTTCTTAATCCAATAGTAGTATTTTGTTTTCGCGACCCAATTCTTGATTTTCTTGATGCAAAACTAGATTTTTGTATTCGCGACCAAATTCTTGATTTTCTTCATCCAAAACTAGATTTTTCTATTCGGGACCCAATTCTGGATTTTCTTTATCCAAAACTAGAATTTTGTGTTCGGGACCAAATTCTTGATTTATCTGTCTCGCGTGTGTATTTTTGTATTCGTGACCCAATTCTTGGTTTTCTTGATCCAAAACTAGATTTTTGTTTTCGGTACCCAATTCTTGATTTTCTTGATCCAAAACTAGTATTTTGTTTTCGCGACCCAATTCTTGATTTTCTTGATCCAAAACTAGATTTTTGTATTCGGGACCCAATTCTTGATTTTCTTGATCCAAAACTTATTTTTTGTGTTCGCCACGCAGTTCATGATTCTCTTGATCCAAAACTAGATTTTTGTATTCGCGACCCAATTCTTGATTTTCTTGATAGAAAACTAGATTTTTGTGTTCGCGACCAAATTCTTGATTTTCTTGATCCAAAAATAGATTGTTGAATTCGCGACCCAATTCTTGATTTTCTTGATGCAACACTAGTTTTTTGTAATCCCGACCAAATTCTTGATTTTCTTCATACAAAACTAGATTTTTGTATTCGCGATCAAAAATCTTGATTTTCTTGATCCCAAACTAGATTTTTTTATTCGCGACCAAATTCTTGATTTTGTGGATCCCAAACTAGATTTTTGTATTCGCGACCAAATTCTTGATTTTCTTGATCCAAAACTAGATTTTTGTCTTCGCGACCAAATTCTTGATTTTCTTGATGTAAAACTAGATTTTTGTTTTCTTGACCAAATTCTTGATTTTCTTGATCCAAAACTAGATTTTTGTTTTCGCGACCCAATTCTTGATTTTCTTGATCCAAAACTAGTATTTTGTTTTCGCGACCCAATTCTTGATTTTCTTGATCCAAAACTAGATTGTTGAATTCGCGACCCAATTCTTTATTTTCTTGATCCAAAACTAGTTTTTTGTTTTCGCGACCAAATTCTTGATTTTCTTGATCCAAAACTAGATTTTTGTAATCGCGACCAAATTCTTGATTTTCTTGATACAAAACTAGATTTTTGTATTCGCGATCAAAAATCTTGATTTTCTTGATCCCAAACTAGATTTTTTTATTCGCGACCAAATTCTTGATTTTTTTGATCCCAAACTAGATTTTTGTATTCGCGACCAAATTCTTGATTTTCTTGATCCAAAACTAGATTTTTGTATTCGCGACCAAATTCTTGATTTTCTTGATGCAAAACTATATTTTTGTATTCGCGACCCAATTCTTGATTTTCTTGATCCAAAACTTGTTTTTTGTGTTCGCCACGCAGTTCATGATTCTCTTGATCCCAAACTAGATTTTTGTATTCGCGACCCAATTCTTGATTTTCTAGATGCGAAACTAGATTTTTGTATTCATCTGTCTCGCGTGTGT